>OX637515.1:12505000-15005000 GCA_951799955.1 Apamea anceps | reverse complement strand
AGGTCATCTTGATGCATGATTTAATTTAGTTAATAACGTCATTGGAATATATATTTTTTTTGTGAACTTTTAATTAGGATACAGTTTAATGTGAAGAGTGAAAAAAGTGATTATCATTTTTTTTGTCGTGACTATTGATGCTGTGTTTTACCTTCTTTGAATCATTCTGCCGTACAGCCGTAGTAATTAATAAAGAACAGCGTGATTTTAATTAGTGTAATTAACCATTTGAATGCACTTGAAACGTATAACCTTTCACATTAACACGTGATTACGTAGGAAGAAATATTTTTAATGCAATTGTGGTTCATTGAGTTATTTAAAGAGTATTTTAATTTAAGTAATTAAGTATCTGCGCCACTGAACAATACTTTAAGATACGCTTTTATTTTTGCTTTTAAATTGTGCGCTTAAAAAAACGGAACTTCCTTTTTGTAATCGATGACTTTGAAATGAAGTTTGTTTTCTTTTCGTTTTTTAAATCTTTCCAATAGTATGGTAGAAAAAAATAATGGTTTGAAACATTTTAAATACCTATTGGGTGCTACCGAAAAAAAACTATCTTGAACATAATAAAACCTTTTTCGTACAAGCGGCCAGTAACTAAATGACGTCGCAACTCCCGACTCCAGCGGCCCCGCCGTCAAATGGACAGGCACACATAAATCAAGAAGCCTCCCCCCATAATAGCAGGCTCACTCAAATCTAAGCCTAAGCCCAAAAGCCGGATTTCTCCCAGTAATACACTTAAAACGCCTGAGCTTAAATCATCGTCATCGTTTGTTGAACAAGACTCTCCGGTCACATATCAGGCCGGCGGCGGCTGGCCCCAACCCCTCTGCCGTCCAACCTCCCACCCCCCAATAATTTTCGGCCTAGCCCCTCTGTAGGCATAGATTTCTAGTCTCAACGTACAAGGTGGGTGTTTTGTGTAGGCTATGTACTACGTAAATACAGAGGAAGGATATTCAGTGTATATTTGATCATTTATAGCATGTAGCCGGAGTAGATCGATACACTATGTAAGGCGCTGCAAGGTTATTAGATGAACATCGGTTTCGGAAGCAAACTCGAAATTTAATAACTTCTCTGAAGCCTGTTATTCTTGTAAGTATAGAAAGATTTGCTGAACTTTGAATGTACACTCGCCAAAGAAGATAAGTAACCAGGGTCGTCGGATATAGTTGAAGTTTAATAAGAAACAGATTTTTTTTCGAATGAAATTTAATTTGATAAATGAACTGTTTGTTTTTTATTCATTAAATTAAATTTATTCGAAAACAGCCATCAGTGCCTTCACTTTTATCTAACGAATGCATCCAGGATAATAGCAACTATACTTCAAAATAAAATACTAATAACAACGTTAAATGGTGTTTTAATTAAAATGGCTTGCATAATGCCCACTCTTATTAAAAACCAAAACTTAATTATACCAAAAAACCTCAATATTTTTAATAAAAATTAATAAAGATTAGTTTTTAAGATGAGATGCAAATTGAATGTTATCGCTAATAGCGTTGATTGTATAATAATTTCGTGTTGATACATAATAAAGTATTGCGGTGGCTGCTGTACGCTGCGTGCGCGCCGATGGGGAGTCGTTTGCGATTTATGTTAGAAATTCGCGTGCGGCCAGCTCCATTTTTGTGCGTAACTGGATTTTGTAGGGCTACCAAGTTTGAATAGAGAAATTCGTGAAAACTAAATAATTATTTGTTAAGACAGACCTTAAAATAATAGACGTTTTCGCTTCTTTTGTATTCAGAGCTGTGTTAAAACCCTAATTACTTATAATACTTACCTATATTATTATCCTTTTACAAAATTAGCCATAATTGTATCTTTAACGAAGCAAGAGCAATAAGAAATAAATAATTGATTAATTATGTTACTGACTCATAGTGGGTACGTATCGTCTTGAGCGTAGAAAAACAACCTATCTTACAACATCTTTTTCCGCATAAATCTCACTTACAGGCTTACCTATTATAATAATTGTACTCACATACTCATACATAAACTCATACCTTTTTCCCATGAGGCAAAAACTACAGAATGCCACCTGCTATATGCTCTTTATATACACCGATAGCTTTTGTAGTTGTAAGAGCAAATAATCTTGATGTTCAAAACAATATTTATTTTAAACCGGTTCAATACCGTAATTACAGAAAAAATTAAAAAACCAATATGTCTCGCGTAAACCTTAACGTAAAACTTAATGCACAAGTAAAAAATA
Organism: Apamea anceps; assembly: GCA_951799955.1. Taxonomy (NCBI): domain Eukaryota; kingdom Metazoa; phylum Arthropoda; class Insecta; order Lepidoptera; family Noctuidae; genus Apamea; species Apamea anceps. The sequence continues at coordinate 15,002,758 of OX637515.1, read as the reverse complement.
ATGTACAAAGGCGGACTTAATGCCTGAGGCATTTTTTACCGATCAAAAGTCAGTTTAAGTCAGTTTAATCTTAACATCCCAACTATTCAGCACAGCTCAACCCTAGCAGACCAGTGGCCAAGTCCTATCGACGCTAGATTTATTCCCGCAGAGTCGTGATTTGCGAGACATTATGATAAGTGGGCGAACGGCACCCGAGCAATTAGAACACCGCATATACAGAGCTGCAAATTAAATAAATTAACCAATAGACGACGAGACAAAGTTACTGCGTTCGGCCTTGTGGCGTGCAGCGTCGCGCGATTTGACCGAAACAGAGTTATGAGTGCGTAATTAATTGTGATGTTTTTTTTGAATTATTGGCTTAATTGTCATAAGGATTGGTCAATAGTTTCAAGCCATTTATAACGTAACCGCAATGGAATGTTAAGAACGCAATCAAAAATAATCACGTGAATGCAAAAATACAAAAAAAAAAAAACAAAATGTATAAAGTCTAAGGTATTCCTTACTAAAACATGCAAATAAATACTTCAAGTCAACTCTATGAATGAACAAGAGACTGAATGAACCCACAATGAAAAAACAAAACAATAAATAAATGCACCACGCAACAAAGTTATTGCACTCGGTTTCGCGTAAGGCGTGTCTCCATTGCGAGGCTGCAATATTATGATTTCGTAATTAAACGTGATATTTTGTTAAATTACTATTAGGTGCGTAATTTGAGCAGGAAATATCTCAATAACTTGCAATGTTATTATGATTGAACTGGTTTGAAAGTACGACCATTTATTATAATAATAATAATTATTTGATCAGTCATCAGCTGTTTCAATAATATACCACTTGCTTTGTTTTTTTACCGGCGGGTAATAGGCTAGAAAAATCTAATTAGTCCGTCAGTTAGATTATCAAAAAATATTGGACCCGTATTTTTTCTTTTGTCAATTATATAAAAAACGATGAAGATATCGCCCGTTAAAGTTCCGCGTGACGTCACGCCTTGCTACACTTTTTAGCAAGGCGTGACGTCACGACCCCCTACTCCCAAATTTTGACGCGCTTTGTCATTTTTTGTTTGATTGACAAAAGAAAAAATACGTGTCCATTACTTTTCGTTAATCTAACTGACGGACTGAATATAATAATCCTTTTTTTAACCCAGGAAACTATTTATTGCGTAACACACTATCAGTAGCAATGGCTTTTATTTTTTATAGTTCAACAACATTCATTGCGTTATTTACGTTGTTGAGCAGATCAATTTTTCGAACATATGAAGCAATGGATTAGCAATATTCTTCAAAATTATTGAGGTTGTGATTGATAGGGTGTGCACTTATGGTGCAGGATTAGTGTCGGGTTTACTACAAACAAACGCCATTGATCATAGAGCGGGTTAGTTTTAGAATATTCTTGCAGCAGGTGGTTACTAACTAAAGTTGGTCAAAATTATAAAAAGTATCTCTACAATATACGTCTCTAGGGAATATTAGAACTTTAATAAAAATAAATACACAAAACCATTTACAAGTTAAGCGAAACTTCAACCATGACCTTTTCGAAGTCTCTTCGTGTATCACTACGTCATTTACTTACAAGGCTGTAGTCTCACCAAAGTCCTCAAAACTGCAGACCTTGCCAAAACGCATCCTATGGCCCTATCGACTTACGTAAACTGCCAACAGAACGCGGTGCTGAATACCAGTATTTTACATGGAGCTACTGCCTATCTGACCTCCACAATCCAGTTAATGGGTAACAAGATATTTCTTGGTAAGACTGGTTGTCAGACTTTCAGGCCTCCGCGTAACGACTGTCAAAGATCTATAAATGACAGCCGGGACCAACGGCTTTGCGAGACACGGAATCTCCATATCGTCATCCATCCACGGACTGACCTTGGCAAGAGTCACTTAACCGTCGATCGTTTATAATTTAGCCATGAGCCCTTCCGCAATAGGTATTATAGGTATTTATGTATTTGTGTACCTAGTTTTAAGAGTTTTTTTTTTTTTAATTATTATTGTCTCTCTCAACCAAAGCACCTGCCATCTAATCTCTTCACCACCCTTGGTTGTCTGGTAGAGAATGCCTAAGGCATTAAGTCCGCCTTTGTACCTTTTTGTGCGAAAAGTTTAAATAAATAAATAAATAATATGTAAACCAGGAAAATACACTTCTAACGAGTAAATATAAAGGTATCTGAAAGTATGCAAGTACGTACGCTATAAGAACCGTCAGTTGATTCATTACGGCGCAATTAAGCCGCCGATAAGCGTAGTAATTACGTATGCTAATCGTGAATTTAATTCGATGCACTTGTACTAAGATACTGCGGACGCGGTCGGTAGTGGCTATGGGTTTGAGATGTTTGAGGATAAGCCCTGGGGCTATTTTATAGAATAGAAAACTTATTTCAGACAGAGTCCACAGGGTTAGTAACAACTTTACTTCACTTCTAGTGTTAGTAGGTTACAGACACAGATAACACATACTCGTACAGTTAAAATTCAGCGTGGAGCTACATCCACCTCCGCAACATCGGGGAATCCCACCGATCTGCGATTTATGCGATTTTAAAGCCTTCATTTGTGCCATCATGATTCCGGTCCGAAAAAGGGATGGTGCTATCGGGCATGTATAACTCTGTCTCTGATCGCACTGGGATCATGATGACGACACGAAGAGGTCGTAATAATAAGATGGGGTAATGTTTTGAATGGCGATAATGTTTAGACGTAAGGTTGTGTGTTTCACTGCCAAACGGATGTCGAAAAGTAAGGGTTTACTTGTTTTTTTTTCAGATAGTAGTTACAGCTGCACCCTAATTGGGTAACACACGATCAATTGGAATCTGAATCATTTTGAAGCAAATTGCTAATCCATTGCTTCATAAGTTCGAAAAATTTGTCTGCTCAACACGTAAATAAAGCAATGAATGTTGTTGAGCTGTCAAAATGAAACCGATTCCGATTGATCGTGTGATACGCAATTAGGGTGCTGATCTATTCTGTAAAAATCTCACTGTGAAAACGTAGGTGAAGTCAGCTGTCATTTCAGCTGATGTGACTGTGAATAAAACTATTGTCAGCTCACTTCACCTAAGTTTTCACCGTGAGTTTTTTTACAGAATAGTACTACCGTTCTTTCACTAGTTATTCTAGCTCTGATTTTCCATCACCGTCAAAATCACAGTGTTCTTTATGTTCACTCAATGGGTTGTTGCTTGGGTTGCTGTCAGAGGTAAATTAACTAGAAAGCTGTCTGTATTTTCCCAATCAACTTCGAACCTTAAAGGCTTTAAGGATAAAGTTGAAAAACCATTAAAGTAATTTGACATATTGTAGTTGTTTGATGTTTTGTCGTTGTAAAATGAAGAGACCTTTCTTCAGCAGTCAAGAGTTTTGTCTGCCTACCTTCATACCGTCTCAGGATGACATTACAGGAAACTTGGTACAAGTAATTAAAAGCGGATAAAGGATAGACTAACTAGTTATTTTAATATTTAAAATCCAGATTTTCGTAAAAATAATACCTACCTACTCGAAAGTTAAAAAATATAAAAAATAATAATAAAAAAAAATAATAAATAATAATAAATAATTTAAAAAATATTTGTCCTCCGTATTTCTCAATACATGGACAGCCAATCTAGTAGCTCGCCGAGCAAGTCCTTGTTTGCATTACTGGATATTACCAATATATTATAATTAAATTAAAAGTTTATGTAGTTTGTATGTGAAACTCTGTGTAGGACGCTTTTGCTGGCAACTTTATCGTCGCTGATTTCTAAAACGTTGCGATGATGATGAACTTTAACTTGGTACATTTACCGTAAATCTCAAATCAAATCTCAAATCGTTTATTGCAATCCATAATGTACAATTACAGGTGGTTAGTAAAAGAAAAATAATACATACAATTATGGATCCTGTCGGGCACAGCACATTTTAAATAAGTAGAGAGAGGAAGAACACTTTATTTAATTTTCTTTGTAATTAAGTAATAAGAACCAATAACTAAATGTCTTTTATTATTGGGCTTTTGGCTTTAGTATTACTGTGTAACGGCCGCGACTTACGAGTTGTAGGTCGTAGGTTCGAATCCAGTCAGGCGCTTTACTTTGTGTAAATTATTTCATTCATCATTTTTTCATTTGCTCTCAAAACGGTGAAAGAAAACATTGTTAGGAAACCAAAAATTGAAAGACATGTGACATTTACCAATCCGCACAGGGCCCGCATAGTGGATTACGGCCCACTCCCTCTCACTGAGAGAAAGCCTGTGTCCCAGCAGTGGGAACATTATAAGGCTTAGGTATTATTACTGTCTTATAATATTTGTAATGTGCAGAATAAACATTTTTTCTTACTTTCTTTAGTTATCAAATTAGGAATAACGCTCAATTCATGAATTCTTAAATGAATTCTAGCAATTTATTGCCTGTACTTTTCGCTAAGGTTCATGTTTTACTGAAAATAGCTTAACATTATTAACCCTTCATATCCACGAACGAACGTGGATCCATGCGAGACACAATGAATTATTAATTATTTCTGTAATTACGCCAATCAACCGGTTAAAAAAATAAAATAAAAATAAATAAAAAAAATTACAAATCCGGAAAATCAGCTTACAAGATTTCGGTCACTTTTTCGTAGTTTTTTAAGCGGAACGCTGACCGTTTTTACTTACGTCTAAGGTAAGCAAACCCCTACTATGGAAACGCTATGCTTATCAAAATGTGGTATACTTTTCACACATTAACCTACATTGTTGTAATAAAATATGTATTTATAATATTACTACCATGTTGAATCGTAGCGTATTAAATGTAAATATAATTAAATGTTGATTACAGGAATACTAATAAAACTGCAAAATCAGACCTACATTTACGACAAGTGAACCCTATAGAGAGCATCCCTGAGGAATAAGATAACATTACGCCTGTAATTCCTGAAGGGTTAGGCACAGGGTATCTATAGTACCTACAACATTTCGAGAAGGCGAGTCTATTGCCATCAACCGAGCACAATTAATCCAAACGAGCTGGTACTGAAATATTCCTGATGGAAAAACAAAAAAACACTTTTCCCTTTGGCATCAAACCCAGGACCTCATGCTTCACTTTAGTGTTTCCGACCACGAGACCAACTAGGCAGCCCCTGAGGAATAACAAAAGAAAGACGGCAAGAAAAATATAATCTATTTATAGCAGTTTAATTCCACAAAATGACTAAGGGGTGCATACTTCGTAGACTTAAATATCGGAGGCGTCGGTGCGCACTCTTCTACGGCGACACTATGGCTTGTCTGCGCGAAGTGGTACAGACGCCAGCAGGTCAAGCTACCCGAAACTGTCAAATTTTCCTAATCAAATTTGAACCTTAATGCTATAGCGATAAAGTTGAAATACTATTAAATAAATTTGACAGATTGTAGTAGCTTGATGTGCTGGCGTCTGTACAACGCGGTGCCACTACCAAACCTTTATTATTTTTATTTAATTATATATACTTTATTGTACACCACAAAAATACATAGCTTATAAAATACATGACAAAACAAAATATACAATGGGCGGCCTTATCGCATTACTGCGATCTCTTCCAGGCAACCTTAGAATGGACAGTGATTTTCCTTGACATAAAATGGGACTGTCGTTGGTGCAAATATTAATGTATACAATACAATAAAATAGATACACAAATATATACATATCAAAAATTATAGATATATAAATACATACCTACATACTATATAATTATACAAGCAACGAAAAATAAAAGAAGACTGTAGATGATTGCAGTTAGGACAACAAGATCACAACGACAAGAAGTGCTCCTTTACAAGTCTTTTGAACACCTGTAATGACTGCGCGCGTTGATCATTGTACAGCAGGTGTGGATTATGATGCAATGGCATCAGCCATCGTAATAACCTCCAAAGTCCTCGAGGTTCGTACATTTTTTTCCTTTGAAAGGTAAAGAGTAGACTTGAATAAGAGTAGACGAAATTAGACCAGGGGGCCTACTCCGAAGTGCAAAGTACGAATGTTCGGATCGGACCGACACATGGCCGAACCGAATATTATTGAAAAATGCGAAAAAAATTCGGATTGGCTCAGTTGGGTCGGGACTATAGTCAATATTCGAAAGAGTGTAGGAGTGTAGGATCGGAACCGACCGAACCAAATAGTAACTTCGTAGCAGGAAACGGCCGAACATTCGGCCGATACTACTTCGGAGTAGACCCCCAGAAGTTGTGGAAAATCAATAGTTTTTAAGATTTATTTTTAATGATTGTGAAATTTACTAATTTACTTTTATGTAGGTACTTTACTTAAATACATTCGAGACGACTAATAATAATCAACTGGTTTATTAATTATTTTACAATATTTGTGCATGTACAAAAAATAACAATCAAAGTGAGTATGATGATAGTGAACTATCCAGAAGTCGAAAGCCCAAGAGGCCGCTCCACTTGTGCTTTGCCGTTATAAAGCTTCTGGTCCCCCACTCCAGGAACTTTAGCAATATGAAACTGCCTTCGTTGGTGTCAGTTTCTTCGCTGTCGTCCGCAGATGGCGCTCCGAGTGCAATGTTGCCAACACGGCCATGCTGCATGGTGCCTGGCCCAGGCACCTCACGAGTCTGGATAGGATACTGAAATCAAAACATGTCCATGTTGAAACACAAATAAATAAAATAATTCTTAAGAAAGGGCCACCAGCAGAGAAATTATTACGCACTTATATAATTCATGCATTGCATTGCCACTTCCTGCACCTAAAGGGACTTTGCCACACTTAGGAGACCAGGATTTATAGCCGTCATATCACTTGCACTCGAAGAGTATTTCACTCACTCAAGCGTACCAAGTTGATCTTGTACGACACAAAGCAAAGCATTACATTTCAACATAATGTGCAATACAATAATTAGAGCGGTACACATTAATTATAGGTACAGACAGTATTCTATCTAGGCTCGCTAACTCAAAAGGGAAATTAATATGAAATACTATTCAAGGAGTATTAAAGAGATTTTTACTATGCACAGTTTTCTTCGAACATTATTGACAAGTAAACAATAAAACAGTTCTATTATAAATACCTTGCCAACACGGTTTTGATTAATTACTTTCCTCTGATATCTAAATTTATTCTATGCTCCAATCATCTATATTAATCCACGGTTTCATATTTTCCGCTGCGGCTACTCCATTATACATTTTAGAGCTTCTTTGACTACCTCTTAAATCTGATATCTCGTATCTATCATTCTCCAGGATTTTCTTTATTTGAAATGGGCCTTTGAATGCAGGCAATAGTTTTCGACTCTGACCATCATTACTTTGACTTTGTATTTTGACCAATACCAAGTCCCCTTCTTTATACCGTGTCGCTTTGACTCGCGTTTTGTCGAATCTTTTCTTTTGATCCTCGGCACTGGCCTTAATATTTTCGTCCACCATTTCGCGCAACTTTGACACGTCTACCAATGCTTCGCTATCAAGATCTGGGGCGACACTATCACTATCCATTCGTACCCTATAGCCAAACATTACCTCACTAGGAACGGCTTGAGTAGTTTTATGTATCGTACTATTAAGTCCCTGCTGTAATGCCTTAAGGCACTCATCCCACCTATCATCGTTAGTATCCGCACCCATAGTTTTTAAGGCTTTTAAAATGGTTTTGTTAAACCGTTCCGCCTGTCCGTTGGCACGAGGTACTCCTGTCGCTACGATATGTAACCTAATATTTCTATTTAAACAGTACTGAGAAAATTGACTTGAAGTGAAACAAGAACCTGCATCACTAATTATTCTTCTAGGGTTTCCAAATATTTTAGATATACGTTCTAATTCTTTAATCACTCCAGTCGCATTCGTTTTACGCACAGCACATATAAATACAAATTTTGTGAACGAATCTACAACTACCAATAAATATTTGTTTTTGTTTCTAGTTGCTACGAATGGTCCTAAATGGTCAAGATGGAGGGTGTGGAAAGGTTGTGCATACTTTGGCAGAGGGTATAGTTGTCCCTCTTTTGGACCTCCCTTATTTTTAAAGTATATACAGTTCAAGCAATTTTTAATATACTTTTTTACAATATAACGCAGACGTCGAAACCAATACCGTGTGCGTATACGCTCAACACACTTGTCTACAGAAAAATGACCCAAATCATCATGATTACATTTTATGATCTGCCAAATACATTTCTTTGGAACGACCCACCTACGTCCCTGACTAGTTCTCCTATAAACTTTTCCGCCTAAAAGTTCAAAATTGTTGAAAATATCTTTATGTTCGTCGGCCTGTCCTGATACCAATATATCCCTTATTCTTACTATCTCCGAGTCCTGTACCTGTACTGTCAACAACCAATCTGCCTCTGTAATTGACATAATTATCTCAGATTCCGATTTTTCACCGGATGACACGGGATTGCGGCTCAAGGCATCCACGTGCTGCATCCGGGATCCTTCCCTATGAACTATTTCAAACGAGAACTCTTGAGTCGATAGAACCCAACGCGCTATTCGCGGGATAATATCCTTTTTAGTTAAGGCGTACCTAACCGCACTACAATCAGTAATAATTCGGAATTGTTTACCTAATAAGTACAATCGAAATTTTTGAAGACTACAAACAACTGCTAACAATTCTAATTCAAAGGAATGATATTTTTTTTCATCTTCCTTGGTTTGCCTACTATAATAATGTACGACCTTTTCGCCCTCATCATCGATCTGGGTAAGTATACCGGCGATACCGTCCCTACTTGCGTCTGTATACAGAAAGTCTTTATTGGGGTCAAAAATGGCCAAAATGCTTTCAGAGGTTAATTTATCTCTTAAAATATGGAACGCCCGATTTTGTACATCTTCCCATACCCAGACTGCATCTTTCTTCAACAGTTTTGTAAGTGGTGCTGATAATACAGCGCAATGTCGTATGAATTTACGAAAATAACTAATTAACCCTAAAAACTGTCGAAGCTGATGAACAGTTTTGGGTATTGGGAAATTCCTAACCGCTTCTAATTTTGACTCATTTGGCATAATATACCCTGGTTTAATTTTATAACCTAAAAATTCGATTTCGTTTTTAAAGAAATGGCACTTTTTTAGATTTAGTGTCAGACCGTTCGTTCTAAATACCTGTAATACCTGTTCTAATAACCTAATATTTTCTGCTACTGTTTCAGTGACAAGATAAACGTCATCCAAATAAATAATAACATTGCCAAATCTCAAATTCCCAAGTACTTTGTTCATCATCTGCTGAAAACATGACGGAGCGTTTGCCAAACCGAACGGAAGTCTTAAAAACTCATAATGTCCGTCTTCTGTAATGAAAGCTGTTTTATCTATAGAATCTTTATGTAATAAAATCTGATAATACCCACTTTTTAAGTCTAGACTTGTAAAACACTTATGTCCTTGAAGCCTATCTAATAAATCTTCAATCCGGGGCATAGGGTATTTATCCTTGATTGTAATTTTATTTAACATCCTATAGTCAATGCAGAGCCTTTTTTCGCCATTTTTTTTATCAACTAAAAGGGCTGGACTGGCGTATGGAGAATTACTATCTCGTACAATTTTATTTTCTATTAATTCCTTTACTATTTCCCTAATTGTCTGCCTATCCGAATACGAAGTTCTAAAGGGTCTGCATTGAACCGGTTGTGAACTTGATAAGTTAATTATCATTTCGTAATTGTTAACTTTTCCAAGTTCTTTTATACTTGAAGCAACACAATCACTGTATCGATTGAACAAAGTCAATAATTCATTTTGATGTGCACATGTATCTAAATCTACAGCGGTTATATTATTACAAAATTCTTTAAGTTTACTCGCGCATTGAAATTTTAATTGGTCGCCTACACGCGAGTAGAGTAAATCAGATCGTTCAGTTACATTTCTTCCAAGCAATATATCGCAATCAACCATATCATCCAAAACGTACATATCTATATCACTCAAAAAGATAGAATCTAAAACAAGACTAACCGTAACCTTTTTATTTACGTATTTAAACGTTTGCTTAGAAAATCCTTGTAAAACGACGGGTGAGGGTAGTGCGATATATGGCAAAGAAATTTTATCCGCTAAAGATTCAGATATTAACGAGCAACTACTACCTGTATCAATAAATGCTTCGTAACAATTATTTAATATTTTAACGTTTTTAATAAACTTATTTCGTGGATCGGTAGAAATAAATTTAGATTCTTGTTCAGGTTTCACTACAGGTTTTGTGGAATTTTTCTTATGGTAACAACTCGATTCTACGTGCCCTCTTTTCCCACAATATTCACACTTATTTGCATCGCATTGATTCCTCTTATGGTTACCCCCACAATTATAGCATTTAATTATTTTTCGACTAAAATCTTGGCCAACACTGGAGGAGGATGGTTGGCTTGTAACGGCTGAGTTTGTGGATACAGGAGTTCGATTTACGGATGTTGATTGACTATGCGTTGTTGGTTTAACCTGTATGTCCCGTGAACTGTTTTCGTGTCTTACATTTTTCTTGTAAACACGACCGTGTAAATAACTAGCTAGATCATCACTGGTTTTAAAATTAATAGCTTCTATAGACGCACCGATATTGTGATCACCTATGTTTCCTACTATAATTGAAATAATATCCTGTTCAGCAAAATTCAAACACAAATGATCTATCTTGCATTTTTGTTCAAAATAAAATTCATACAGGGATTGGTTTTCGATAGGTTTTTTATCAATGATTTCCTTTAAAAGATCGAACATATTTCTACGTATTTGGAAACTACCCGACAATTTTAACCTCCAGTCGTCCCATTTCCACGCGGGCCACTGCTTTTCTGTACGTAATAATGAATCATACCATACTTTAGCCGATCCTTTTAATTTATTCAAAGCTTGATAGCGAATCATTTTATCAGACCATGAAAAAGTATTTGCGTAAGATTGAATGATGCTAAGCCACGTGTCTATATCATCTTTTATTGGATCAAAATCTGGTATAAAATTGTTCAAAGTAATAGAATTTGTATTACTCACTGTTTCGGTGTAATTACGAGATACCTTATCCTTCCGCCTTAGTGGCGGCGAAGGCGTCCTGGCGCTGGAGCTTGAAGAAGAGGTGGAGCGAGCACGTTTTCGCTTGGAACGCTTACCTCGCTTTTGTTTACCCATGACGTGAAAGTTGTTTGTCACTTCTGATGTGAAATTTACTAATTTACTTTTATGTAGGTACTTTACTTAAATACATTCGAGACGACTAATAATAATCAACTGGTTTATTAATTATTTTACAATATTTGTGCATGTACAAAAAATAACAATCAAAGTGAGTATGATGATAGTGAACTATCCAGAAGTCGAAAGCCCAAGAGGCCGCTCCACTTGTGCTTTGCCGTTATAAAGCTTCTGGTCCCCCACTCCAGGAACTTTAGCAATATGAAACTGCCTTCGTTGGTGTCAGTTTCTTCGCTGTCGTCCGCAGATGGCGCTCCGAGTGCAATGTTGCCAACATGATTAAGGGCTGATTTTTCTAACGCCAAATAATTTCATCCGAGGAATAGTTTTGAATTTTGGACAGTTCTTCCATACAAAACCCGTCAGACGTCAATTTTATTCTACGAATAAAAATTATCTGTCAATTGAAAAATCGGCCCTAAATGATTTTTATATGTTACATGACCAGAGATTCTTGCCAGTTGCTCTTTATAAGATCAGTATTTAAGTTATACTTAGGTACGGGTAACAACAAACGTAACAAGAGTGGATTTTTTTTATGTAGGTCAAAACTCAGTGAACCCAACGAAGAATATATCAACAATAACCTTGACTTTGCTGTCGCCCAACACTCGTCAATGGCCGCTGAATTTCTCTGTGCCGTTGACGCGTACCGCTACTAAAACGGAAACGATAATTTGCTTTATGTAACCACAGAAGCAACCTCGCGGCACCTCACAATACAAACTAATTAAATCTATTACATACCTCGATGAGGCTGTAATAGCACCATTATATATTATTATTAGTCTAGTACTTTAAGCGCAGTTTTATTATCTACGTCCACTGTAAACTCGTTAATTACAAACCTAATTTATTATTCCAGTCATTATGTATAATTCAAAGAACCTACATACTTTGGCTTTTGTTTATGTGTAATTTAAATATTTAATTTTATTATTTAAATGCGTGTTCATGCTCGGCCTTGGTGTGTGGTCTTTTGGTATAACTACTTAACTGGGAATAAGCGTACTAAGCTTATGATGTCGTTAAATCCTTTCTATATTTAAAATCAGCTAACGGTTTTCTAGCAATGAGCGCACATCAAACATCAAGATTCGTTGGACAAGCTCAGAAAGAAAAGAAAAATAAAAATAAAATATGTTTATTTGCGGCAAACATGACGCGGAGAAAAAATACAAAAAAGAACAAGTTGGAGGAATACATGCGTCACATCCACGCTATCGCTCAGCATAATGCTACGAGTTACGACCCTATGCGAGACAGAGCCCCAGCGCTGGGTTTCAGCGACAGCCGCTGTTGACGTAATGACGTCAACCGGTGCAGTATACAATGAGATATAAAACTCAGGAGTTGAGTTTCGAAAAATCCTTGATAGTGCACCTCTACAACCCCTGAAGAGTTTTTTATCCTTACAGTTACAGTTTTACCTATACAGGGTAGCAGGGACGTTGATGTGAAACCTGTTACCATGGATTCAGTACATGATTTCGAACCCCGAACGTGTTGAATGGTACGTCGGTTATTTAAGAAAAAATAAGCTCTGCCATACATTTTGACCGCGTAGGTTTTGTACTTTTCTATGAAACAGCTGATGTTATTTTTTTTTTTTGTGGAAATCTGTTGTCATGTGGTACGGAGGAATGAGTAAACTGTCTTGAGGACAGTTTTGAGGATGAATGTCGATGGTCGATGTTCTTCTCCATAGGAACCTACTACTTTTTTTTTGCTTTGGAATGGACCACTAGCTTCATCTTTCTGACTGACCGACCCTTTGACAATTCATTAGTGCCTGTAAGTGGTATATCCTAGGTAGGTTCTAATCCTACTTCTACTAAATATTATAAACGTGAAAGTTTGTGAGGAAGGATGAATGGATGGATGGATGTTTGTTACTTTTTCACGTAAAAACTACTGAACGGATGTTGATGAAACGTTACAGTAATATAGCATAATTTTCAGAATAACATAAGGACACTTTTTATCCCGATATTCCCACGGGATCGACATTTATGCGGGTACAACCGTGGGGCGCTGCTAGTTTGGAATAATTGCTTTTAGTTTGAGAAGATGGTCGCTCAGCAAAGGGATTAGTTAAAAATAAAGAGTGATGATTTTCCTGAGCAAATATCACACCAATATCGCGAATCCTTTAGACTGTTTCTTCTTGCATGGCTGTTACAATTTCCATACATATTTTTAGGTTTTCATTTAAAAAGTTTACCTCTACGCCAACAGCAAGGAAAAATATAACAAGCATTTATTCTACTGTCCCCTAACAGTGTAACCACTCAATATCTCACACAGTAAAACAAAAGCGGCCAAGTGTGTGTCGGACCACGCTGATTAAGGGTTCAGTAGTTGGGATAATTATTTACGCATGCATAGTAGGTACTGATTTTATCGACCACAAAAATAAGTTTGTATTTCTCGTTAAAACTACGAAAAACAAAACTACGAAAATATTCCATACCTACCTATCTCAAAAATATATTTAAATAAAAATGGCGAAAAAAACACGTTTCTTGCATAACTGAGAACTGAACCCTAAAAAAAACAACAATCGCCTCACAACACAGACACTCATCCTAAGATTTTTATTTTACCATTTCATAATTCAATATTAATACCGCTGGTATAAGGACTCTCTTTAATTTTTAAATGAATGATTAAATTGTTGTTATAGCAGCCATGGTAGTGACTACACACTCTTTGAATTTCGAGTGACTACCTAACTATTACAGTTAAAAACATACAGCCTGTGACAGATGGACGGACGTCGGAACCTTAGTAATAGGGTCCCGTCGGCACCGTTTGGGTACGGAACCCTAAAAAAAACAAACAACAATCGCTGCAACACACACACTCGTCCTCACATTTTTATTTCATAATTCAATATTGATACCGAACTCGACTAATTGACAGTTCGAAAGTGTAAACTCACTTATTTCCCTTCGATTCTGTCACCACAAATTGTTCGGAGGAAAAGCTGTTATGAAACTATTCGGTATCCATTAAAAATTAGCTGGGACGTATTAATGCACCTCAAAGCAACGATCAGTGCGGGCCAAAAATAAATTGAACATCGGAAAGGGCGGTTGTGCTGGCGTAGAGCTCGGTATGTTGCATTTGCGTTTTACAGACTCTGTATTTTTATGTAGAGGGGCTCATGGCTAAATGATAACAGCCGCACGGGTCGATTGAAGTTTGAGCTATGCTTGCCGCGGTCGGTTCCTGGATGGGTGACCGTCCAGTATCCCTTTTTTTGTTAAACTACACTAAAATATTTCCTATTGAACAAATGTCTATATGCATTTGGAAAACACAGCTGCAAAATTCAGCTCAAATTGCTGCTGAATTCAGTTGCCAAATGCAGCTGATTCAGCAGCATCCCGTTAGACTGGAAGCCGACCCTAAAAATAGGTGGGAAAAGGCTAGGCAGATGTAGGTCCTAGGTTTGAACCCAAACAGGCGCTTTATTTTGTGTAAATTATTTCATCACCACTGCTCTCGAAACGGTGAAGGAAAACATCTTAAGGAATTCGGCATGTCCTAGAAACAAAAATTCTAAGAAATGTGACATCTACCAACTCGCACTAGGCCCGCGAGGTGGATTACGGCCCACTCCATCTCACAGAAATGAGGCCTGTGTCCCAGCAGTGGGAACATGCATTGTAGTCTGATTAAGTGTAGGCAGATAATATTATTATTAAAGTAACAGTCAGTTACCACATTCTCCGCCTCAGCAGCGTCATGTTGGTAGCGCGGCGCTTGTAAACGCGTCGTGGTATCGTATAAATTCATTATTATTACTAGCTGCTACGATATGACAAACATTGTTCAGGCGACATGGTGGACCTGAAAAGATATATTCATAATAGATAAGTAAACTTCAGCTGGAAATATTCAGGTATACAACATAACATATCATAATCAGCCGGTTGGTAGATGTCTCATATCTTCGAATTTTTCGTTATAGGACATGCCGGTTTCCCTACGATGCTTTCCTTCGCCGTTTTGAGAGCAGCGGTGATACACGGAGTAAAGCACCTGTCTGGGATCGAACCTACTACCTACAACTCGTAAGTCGCGGCAGTTACTACTAGCACACCACTGCTCCTCTCTAACATAACATGACGCCTGTAATCTTTGAAGGGTTTCACAGAGGTGCATCTATAGTACCTACACATTGCGCCAGTTCCCATCAACCAGGCACAAGGCCAGACTCAAGGCTGCTTCTAAGAAATTCCTGTTGAAAAAACCCAATAACACTGTGCCCGACCTGGGTATCGAACCCAGTACCTAATGTCAGCAATAGCGCTTGCAACCAACGAGGCAGTTTAGCTAGGAATATTAAAAAAGCACATTGTACCTCTGCTTCAGACAATGTGCATACACGCGGCCGACACGTGACGACGACAGAGGCTGCACTCGTCGACAAGTTGTCGACAATACTGCTTGAAAACTATCTATTATAATACTCAATCGAGGGATGATGTCAAATGCAACACAGGAGTACTGTGTTGCATGACTTTGAACATTTTGAAGACGTCTGAGACAACTCGTGAATGAAGACTGTCAATTTTTTTTTTCATTCCTTGTCCTATAAATAGCAATGATTTCACTGAAAATACAGACCATGCTTGACAGTACAGTACTATTTCCTAATTTCTGGCAGACTGAAACCGAAACATGAATAAAAGATATCCTACCAGCTCTAACATAACGTAATACACTCGAGAGCAATGAATCCGGGTCACTTGAAGAATCCTAAAAATCTCGGAAACTAAAAATGCTAGGTTAATGCAATAAATTGTATTTAATAGACAATGTAATACTCCTTAAATGAAGGTATTAAAACTTCTTAGTTATTGTAAAGTTATATCATAAAAAAATCAAATTTGAAAAAGGGCCACTTTCGAAGATGGAACTACGAAATTACATCATTTGGTTTTGCTTTTGTTTGTAATCTGTCATTTATGTGGGTACATAAACCATGTTGATAGTGCTCTATATTCATTATTCAAGCTGAAATTATGTCGCTTACGCCTGAAGAATGCACCAGAATACTTACAATGCTGGAAACCGGCCGGAGTCAGCGCGATACAGCCAGGACTGTCGGTGTGTCGCTGTCAACAGTACAAAGAGTTCTCCGACGTTACGAAGAAACTGGTTCTAACCTACGCAGACCAGGAACGGGCAGAACCAGGTGTACCACAGCACGAGAAGACCGATACTTGGTGAACACCATGCTTCGAAATCGCTTTCTCACAGGAACTGAACTCACAAATCAGTTTCGACGCCTCGGAGGAAGTAACCCAAGTGCATGGACAGTAAGACGTCGGCTTGCTGAATCTAACTTAAAACCCCTTAGACCTGCAAACGGCCCTAAACTGGAGCGTGGGCATCGTATTTCAAGACTAAGATATGCCCAGAGCCACGTAAATTGGAGTATTGAAGATTGGTCAAAAGTTATGTTCTCCGACGAATCAAAATTTATGCTCTACAAGCACGATGGAAGACACAGAGTGTATCGAAGACCAGGGGAAAGATTCAAGCAAGCATGCATCGAAGAAAAAGTAGCCTACGGTGGTGGGTCTGTACTTGTGTGGGCCGGAATTTCTTCTGAAAGTCACACAGAGCTGGTGATCATAGAAAACGGCTCTTTAACTAGCGTAAGATATGTGGAAGAAATCCTCAATGATCACGTTGGTCCATTTATGGTCAATTTAGGTGAGGATGCTATATTTATGCATGACAATGCCCGACCTCATACAGGTAGGATTGTGAATGACTACCTTCAAGAGATGAATATTACTCATATGGAGTGGCCAGCGCGCAGCCCGGATATCAACCCGATCGAGCATGCTTGGGACGAGCCAGGCAGATGCGTAAAACAACGAAACCCTCCCCCAATCACGCTTCGTGAGCTCAAAATTGCTCTCACAGAGGAATGGGAGAATATTCCCCAAAATCGTATAAGGAACTTGGTGTACAGCATGCCAAACCGCGTAAACGCAGTAATGGAAGCACGAGGAGGCAATACGAAGTATTAAAATTCAAGAAAATCGTAATAAAGTTCAAAAATTTCATGTTTCCTATTTTTTTTTTTAAGGAGAGATCAGCAGTTTTTTTCTTTATGTATTTTTTGTGTTAATAAAATGTATGGTGACTCATATTTTTTTTACTTTCATTTAAGGAGTATTACATTGTCTATTAAATACAATTTATTGCATTAACCTATCATTTTTAGTGTCCGAGATTTTTAACATTCTTTAAGTGACCCGGATTCATTGCTCTCGAGTGTATTTGTCGTCTAAGGGCTAATTTTTCAATCGACAAATAATTTTTATTCGAGAAACCAAATTGACGTCTGACAGGTTTTGTATGGAAGAACTGTCCAAAATTCAAAACTATTCCTCGGATGAAATTAATTGGCGTTGGAAATATCAGCTCTAAGGGCTGATTTTTCCATCGCCAGATAACTTTTATTCGAGGAATAAAATTGACGTTTGACAGTTTTTGTATGAAATAACTGATTTCAAAATTATTCCTCGAATAAAGTTATCAGATGATTGAAAAATCGGCCCTAAGTAGGTATTCGCTTTTCAACGCGTTTTGTTTTTCTACGACTTTCAATGGGATTGGCAAGTTCTCTGGTAGTTTTTGTCAATCAAACTTTAATTGGTTTAGGGCTAAACCAATTAAAGTTCGTTTTTAAAACCCAGATACTAATTTGACAGGTGTAATTTCAAATCTCTATACTAAAAAAACGCAAACACAAAAGTCTTAAATGTCAGAATAGTATCTGGGATTAAAAGACGAACTTTCATTAGTTTTAAATCTGACACAGGCACTTATATACTAACACTATTAGGCCCTTTGTTGACAAACGTTTGTCTTTCTTTTCTTGTCGTGAAAAAGACGGTTTCTTCGTAAGTGTGATATGAATTACTATGAAGTATGGAATCCTGTTGACACACACGTTTTTTCTACGGTGTGATGTATAATATAACTAACGCCGCCTCGCGGTTTTACCCGCATAAGTTTTGATCCCGTGAGAATATCGGGATAAAAAATGTTAATCCTGGTTATAAACCATCTGTGTGCCAAATTTCATCCAAATCCGTTCAGTAGTTTTTGCGTGAAAGAGTAACAAACATCCATCCATCCATCCATACAAACTTTCATGTTTATAATATTAGTAAGATAAAAACTTGACACATAAAAACTCTCACAAAATTCTACCTAGCCAAGTCAAATAAAAAAAAATTGTGAGGGCAATACATTAAAACACCTTTTGTAATTGCAAGACGAACGGGGTATAACTTTATTACAGTCGGACCACAGCCTAATATAATCGCAAATGAGATGGCTTCACACTTCGAACGAGCCCACAGATATCCATCCATCCATCCCACGGATATATCCATCCATACAAACTTTCACGTTTATAATATTATTATCTATATTAGGAAGTAGGATAGGATATGTCGTAAGTATGAAGTTTATGTAGTGTATGTACAAAGACTCGCTAGACCCCACAGTCAAACCATTACTACGGTTTTGTGGGGCTTGTTTATAAGTTATTTAACATGCTGTGAACTTGTAATAAAATAATTATAATACCGTAAAGAAAAGGGCCTTACTATTGCAAAAGCTATCCATAAAACACTACACTATCACATCAAATCCTTGTACACATTTAAAAAACAAACGAAAACACACATCCAATTTAAACTACATGATTATCGTTAACCAAAACTCATAGGCGTCTATTAAAAAAAGTCCATTGCATTCATAAAAGCGGGGACGGTCATCGACCGCAAAAAACTATCGGGCACTGAATAGAAAAAAAACGTTAAAAAAAAATGTGCACAAAAAAATTGTGCACACTCAAAAAGAGTAGCAGATTGTCGTGGTTTCGAACCCAGTACCGTTCGTTATTAATTCTTGGACAGCCGGCTTCGACGAACCGCAGTGGACAATCGAAAAATAAAATAACTATTATTCATTTGTGCACAGATCATGTTTACAGAGGTAGCTTCACTTGGATTTTTTAAATAGTGCGGGTAGCTGGAAAATATTATGCGTGATTGAACGAGGGTAGTTGTATTGTGTTGCGTTTATGGAGTGAGTTATTGTTTGTAGTTTATAAAGGCAGTTTTCGTTTGTTGTGGCTTCTTGCAGGATGTATAAGATGGCTTTGTAGTTAAGTTATATGCTTACTAATAGAACTCTGTACTTAAAATATTCTTAAACAAGAACTACGATTTTTTCTTCAAAAAGACTTTAATATTTTGTTTACAAATCACGTTTCTAGTTTTTTTTTATGTTTATTAGAAGTTCGTTCGTATATTATTATTTTCAATGTTTAAACAGACCCACCCAACCAGCATTTTTCAGCCTACAGTTCGTTTTTTAATCTCAGATACTAATCTGACATTTAAGTCTTTTGTGTTTGCGTTTTTTTTAGTATAGAAGGTTGACATTACACCTGTCAGATTAGTCTCTGGGATTAAAAAAACTAACTATTGGCGCTGATTCCCTTGTTCATAAACTAAACTAAATTTAAGTTCAGTGCATCTTTTTCTTTCTATTTCATTAAGAAAAGGATAGAAGATAAATATTAGTTTAGTCCTGTCAAATTAGTCAGCGCCTGACGTAAATTGCCGTATTTTTACTAGTCATGATTTTAATCACGTGTAAACTGTCTATGGAGTATCTCAATTTGACAGGAAGAGATGGAAAGAAAAAAATGTACTGAACTTAAATTTAGTTTAGTTTGTGAACAAGGAATCGGCGCCACTATGAATAATGAAAAGAATGTACCTACCTAAAGACAGATATTCATTAATTTATTTAACTTTACATGCCCAACATTACAGAATACTAGCTGCGCCCCGCGGTTTCACCCGCGTAAGTTTTGGTCCCGTGGGTATATCGGGATAAAAAGTGTTAGTCCTATGTGTAAATCCCGGTTATAAACTATCTGTGTGCCAAATTTTATCCAAATCCGTTCAGTAGTTTCGGCGTGAAATAGTAACAAACATCCATCCATCCATCCATCCAAACTTTTGCGTTTATAATATTATACTAGGATAATTCCAAGGCGTCGTACAGAACAATTTACAAACTATAAACACATACATACGCAAGTAGATAAAAGACAATAAAAAACAGGAGTAAACAATGAAACTAACAAACAAAACAATACAAAAATATACTCACATACATCTTTACACACATCATCATCACCATCATCTTTTTAGTATGTATCTTTTAGTTTCCCACAACCACCAAAGCAGTCTCCATCTAGAAATCAAACCCACACTTTCCACCCCGTCATCCACTACACCATCACCCGCTCATACTTTTTCACTATTTTGTAAATAATTAAGCTTAAACCAAAAAATGTCAATGCCAGTTGGCGACCAGCGCTGAATGGGAACAGATTGATTACATATACGGATTTATATTAACGATGGAAGTCTGCACCATGATGATTACACCTCTTTTAAGGGGAGGAATCAGTGTGATATGCCTTTACGTATATTTGGGGAGCGATGACAGTTTTGAAAAGATTTTGGATGTAGGGCTTAATAAAACAGCATCCTAATTACACACTTTCAAGGATAGTGCTAATCAATTGCTTCATATGTTTGAAAAATTTGTCTGCTCAGCAACTTAAATAACGCAATGGATGTTGTTGAACTGTCAAAATTAAAGCCATTGCTGCTAATAGTGTGTTACGCAATTAGCCTTTTTCCAACTATGTTGGGGTCAGCTTCCAGTCTTACCGAATGCAGCTGAATACCAGTATTTTACATGGAGCGACTGCCTATCTGACCAGCACAATCCAGTTACTGGGTAATATGATACCCCTTGGTAAGACTGGTTGTCAGACTTTCGGGCTTCTGACGACCCGTAACGACTGTTAAAGATCCACGAATGACAGCCGGGACCAAGAGCTTAACGTGCTTTCTGAGGCACGGAGGGGTCTTGGTATGTAAAGATGGTCACCCATCCACAAACCAACCGTGGCAAGCATTGCTTAACCTGATCGATCGTCCCGTGCGGCTGTTATTACTTAGCCACAAGCCCCAACTTATATTGCTGTAATTTCTACAGGTAGCCAAAACAATGCTCATCCACCCAAAATAATTCAACCGGCCATGAACGAAAAGCAATATGGTGGTTAGCCGCTGAAAATTTGTAAAAAGAAACAGATAAAACAAAAATCCTTTGACTTCCGCGAGTTTGATTGGCTTGGGAATGGAATTGTCCTCGATAAAGGACGTTAGGCTCGGCTCCTATCACGTGGGAACTAAATTTTAGGTAGGTTGTGGTGGGGAGATAATTTGAACGATGGACGATAAATAACTTTCGATTATCGCGTAGATGTTGCACTTTGCTATGAAACAGAAACCTTTTTTTTACACAGATGTATGTCACGACATTTTTATTTGATTTTGGATGAGCTTTTTTATAATTTCTAGCATTTAAATGAATTCTCTCAATTTATTATAAGGGACACACACTTCCCTTTTTGTTTGTTATTCCAGCGTATGGCACTCGTGGGTTGCAGCTTAAAATCAGCGTCAGGTGGTACACTTGTGTTGTCATCTGACATTATGCTGAGCTGAGGCCCTTCTGGCGTTATAGTCTTTGTTTTCTGTTTTTATAGTTTTAAGGTGTATTCATTTTTTGTAATTCTTTCCTTCTTTCTTTGATAAACTAAGAAAAATTTCTACGCTTGGGCGTCTAAACTCATGTGCTGGGTCCTAAGTCTGCTATTTTTATAAATTTGTCATTCCAACAAGATCACATTCCCACCCCATTGTCATTTTGGTTAAAGTTCGTAATCTGCTAAATTCTTAATGGCGATCATTGGTCTCGTAATAGAATTGTGTCATAATGACATTGTCGCATTGCCATTATTACAAAACCCGTTAGTAGAAATGATTTTCGAAAAACTACCCCAACTTTATTTATGCCACATTTCATTTATATATATTTTTACATATTATTTATTATTGTTTTATACAAGTCAAGTGTTTTATGTAAGTCAATTATTCATTTATCATTATGTACGAGATTACCATTCTATGCCATTTCATAGGAAAAGTCATAATGACGCCAATATGTTAGTAGAATACCAAACTTGTCAAAATCAACAATTATGAAATCAATGATAGACCATTCTGACACTATTGTAATAGCAGACTTGGGGCCCTGAATTCATGGTTACAGTTTGCGTGTCGATGTCCCTGTCATTGTAGAGACTAAAAAATATTCCAGGTCACCTATAGGCTTATTATGATGATAATAATATCAGCCTTAACAGTACTTCTGGGACATGACTTTTAAAGAAACTTTTGATCAAAATATCGATCACTGTACTTATTTACTTACTGCATTGCATAATCGTGTCAGATTTAGAGAAGGGAGACACCGTAAGTGTGTCTTCCTTCTCTCAATCTATTGTACTGTCATATCAGCGATACGTAGAACTTCTTCTACGTGTCGCTGATACGACATGATCACGACTACGCTCTGCTCAGCAGTGAGAACAGTATAGGCTGATTAGCCCCCCTCTCTGTGGGATAGTCCACCACGCGGGCCCAGTGCGGGTTGGTAGACGATTCATGTCGAATTTTTGGTTCTAGGACATGCCGGTTTCCTTTCGGTGCTTTACAGAGCTGAATCCCCAATCTGTCGTACTCTAAAGGTGCTGAATGCCCTTCTGACTGCCAACCCTGAATGTGATGTGTTTGCGGATGAATGGATTCAAATTATGCGTATATGTCTGGTGTTCTGTGAGAGAATGTATGCAAGGGAGTCTACTATTCCATGTTAGTTTTAAGTTATATTATTGTCAACTTAACTATTGTTCTCTATGTTAATTAATGTAATTGGTGTTGTACCGTTTTAATTGACTATAAATAAATAAATACTAAATACAAAGCTGTTAGAACCTCTACTATGCATCATCATTTTGTTTTCATCAACCAAAAATGTTCGCCGTAAAACATTTAAGCCCCCAACAGGTAAAACCGTCCTAATCACGATTTCTAAAGCTTTCCCCCACACGAAACAGTACACAACCGACACAATTACAAGTAATTCAGTATAAAACGGGACTTGGTATAAGTGCATTGATTATAATGAATTATTCAAGCAGCGAATATCTGTTAGCAGCCGGGCAGTATTACTTACGCGTGGGACGCTTTATTCAAATCCAGGCTTATTAAAGTTATCTTTACTTTTGAATCCATTAAGCTAACTATCAGCTAATTAATTCGTAACAGAAATATAGAGGAATTTCGACGGTTTTTGGTTGTTTTGCGATTCTGGAATCTTGTTGCTATTTTAGTTGCAAGCTTGTGTAAACTTCTTGTGAAAGAGCAGCACCCTAATTGCGTAACAGACTACGATAGCAATGGCTTTCATTTTGACAGTTCAACAACATTCATTGCGTTATTTATTTTGTTGAGTAGAAAAATTTTTCGAACATTTTATTAGGAAGCAATACTAAATCGTCGGCACGGTTGGCGCAGTGGTTAAGCGATTGACTGCTGCGCTGCGTGTCGCGGGTTCGATTCCCGCACGGAACAAATATTTGTATGACCTACAAGTAGTTGTTCCGGGTCTGGCTGTTTGTGTATGTGAGTTTAAATGTTTGTAAACGCACCCACGTTACGGGAGAAATTCCTAGTGTGGGGCAACGTTTTTTTAAAAGATTTTAAAAAAAAGATAAAAAAATTATAGTCAGCCTATAATGTTCCCACTGCTGGGAGAGAGAGAGTGAGCCGTAATCCACCACGCAGGCCCAGTGCAGGTTGGTAGATGTCGCGTCTTGGACTTTTTGGTTCTAGGACATACCAGATTCCTCACGATATTTTTCTTCACTGTTTTGAGAGCAGTGGTGATGAAATATTTTACACAAAGTAAAGCGCCTCTCTCGCTTCGAACCTACGATCTACAAATCGTAAGTCGCGGCCGTTACCACTGGGTCACCACTGCTTTGGAGGAGGCAATGGATTAGCGATATGCAGACCATAAATACAACCTTAGACCATAATTTTATTATTATTTTTTCCTTTGTTTTGTAAAATAAACTCTAATCTAATGTAACTCGAGGGGATTGGCGTTGTTTATACCCGAGATAGAGGTTCCTCCTAGTTTAGCTCCAGATGCTAAAACTTGTGTGTACTTTTGTTTTATCATAGCACTTAAACTGTAACGTAATCTAAGTACTGTTTTTATGAAATAAAGCTTATTATTACCGAGACCCCTCCGTGCCTCGGAAAGCATGTTAATCCGTTGGTCCCGGCTGTCATTCGTGGATCTTTGACAGTCGTTTCGGGTAGTCAGAAACCCGAAAGTCTGACAACCAGTCCATTGGTGTAATTGCCGTATGGCGTTCCAGTGTGAGAATAAATAAATAATAATAAATAATTATTATTAATATCCTTCAAAATGATTGAGATTGGTAGTAATAGCTACGCGATTAGGGCGCTGTTCTTTTAGCAATGCTGTGTTCCGTTTTAGGTAAAGAAAGGTGTTGAGAAACTGTCAACTCAGTCTATATAAAACTTCTATGCAAATCCCATCTGATGACATTTCTATCTAGGACAGTATATTCTGTGTGTTTATGATTGCGAGATTTTTGTTGTAACTTCTGACTTAGATGCCTTCCACCCAGATAACGATGATGAGGTAGTCTAGTGGTCGCAAGCGCTACTGCTGAGTGAGGTCCTGGGTTCGGTTCCCGGGTCGGGCAAAGTGTTATTGGGTTTTGGAATTTCTCAGTAGAAGCCCGGAGTTTGGATTTGTGTCCAGTTTATGACAAAAGGCTCGCCTCTTATTACAAGGAACGTGTACCATAGGTAGGTACACCACTTTTTTTTTTGTGGGAAATCATTCAATGACCTCTCCCGCTCTGGGCTGAGCGGAAGGGCGTGTCAGACTTTTACTGACTAAAACCCACCCGTGTTCCTTCAGTTGCCTGTGCCAGGGTCCACGGTATCTCTTTCGAACAACCCGCGGCCCTGGCAGGCCTCGGCCCTAGCGGACCCCGTCAATTCGTGCTGCCATCTCTTTGAGGCGCGCGTGGAACGCAACGCGCCATCGACTTGGGCCTGGTCCTTACCGAGCGGCGAGCTGCCCATTACTCGCCGCCCGCAAGCCCGCGCCTACGGTGGCCGTGAGTCGGCTGTTGACTCACGTCCAGGGCGTCTCTTGCGGCGACTAGGGGCGTGAGGGCGCAGAGATTGCCTCTCCCTCACGCGCTCCGCCTCCTCCTTCGCGAGCATTACTGCTTCGCAGAAGGAGGTAACGGCCTCCCAGGCACTCTTGTTCCGTACCATGGCCTGGACCAGGGCCGGACGCGAGAGATCGCCGCCGCCAATCGCCGCCACGAGGGTAGGTACACCCCTGCCTAAACTTTCGGGAAATTTAGGCGCTATGTTAAGTTACTTATGTTATGTGAGGTAAACTGTGTGTTTGTTTCATAAACACAAAGTTCTCCCACGTGAATCTTTACCTCCATAACAATAACGTTCTTCATCACCGGCTTTCTTATAGTAGTCCAATCGTGAGAGGGTACTCATGCTTTAATAGTAGTTACTTCATATTAATAAATTACAAAACAGGAGCGTGTCTTAATATTTCATATTATAATTATTATGTCTCATTCGCCATTTGTCCTGAGGCGAAGCACGCGGAGATTATTATATGGAGGACAAAGCACGGGTTCTAAGCGACCTTTTAAAAAGCTGTGAATCTCCTTTACAAGATTTGACGCAAAGAAAGGATGTCTTATTAATTTGATGACATCACTAGCCGAGATATCTAGAGATTAGAACCCGTATCTTACCTACTTTTTGGTACTTTTTTGGTCCTAGCTCCTGCCTATAAATACCAATAAATAAAATTGCAGTATCTGTTTATAATGTCAAAATAACAGCTTTTTACTAAATGCATATATGTATGAAAGTATATACGGTAAGTAAGTACTTACCGTATATACTTTCGTAAATAATTTAAAAAATATTTACGAAAGTACCTATATACAAAACAATAAAATAATATAATATTTGTCGTTTGTTTGTTGTTTGTGTTGTATTTATTTGTTTGTTTGTTGTATTTGTGATTGATGATGATGATTTTGATGAAATTTGGTATTTTTGGGACTATTTTGTACAGTGGGGAAGCACATAGGCTACTTTTTATCGCCATACCACGCGGGCGAAGCTGCGGGCGGACGCTAGTTGAAGCATAAAATCTCTAAGCTCTAGTAAGCTCTAAGCTCAAGTTTACGAGTATAGTAGGTATGTCCATCAGAGCTAAACGTATTAAGGTTAGATAGACAACACAATAAAATTCCTAATGCTATATGTAAAGCTATATTATTATAGTGTTGAATTTACAGATTGCAACGACTCAGTAGTAGGTAGTTAGACAATCACCTTCTAAGACCATTTCTCCAAGCCGCCTTATAACTTGCGCAAGACACCCTGTATATACTTAAGTACAGTGCACAGGAGTAGATAATGAAACAGAGACCACGCTTTATACCATCGCACAACACAGGGCTTTGTGTGTGAGTGTTTCGGACACAAAACCGTATTTTCTTACATGAATGACACTTACTTATAAACATTCTACCGATCTATTCTCTAAAAATCTCACCGTGAAAACTAAAGTGACGTGAGCTGTCAATAGTGTCAATCCCTTGCATCAAGTGGAATGATCACTCACTTCAAGCTCACTTCACCTAAGATATCACAGTGAGGATTTTACAGAATAGACGGGCGTATATTTTGTAACACCTGAGGCATCGCATATGCGTTGTCATCCCAGAGAAAAAACTGAAATTACTTACATGTATGTAATTACACCGGCACTAACACCTTTCAAACCGGAACTCTATGTGAGAGTGTTTCCATCGCGACGCAATTGTATGAAGTTTGGTCTCTGTATGATACCTACTCATGTGTCATAGATATAATCAATTCTAGGAATTTCTGGCCGTTATCGTAATAGAGTTGTTAGGCTGTAACTGTCATAGCCTTGTCTGACTTTAATAAACGGATATCAATTTTGCAGACGCACTGTCTGGAATAATTAGAGATGTTCCATTGTGGTATGGTGCAGGCAGCCATCATACTGTTGGAGATGGCACGACCAATATTAATTTGATAGATGAACTGTTTGTTTTCTATTAATTACATTAAGTTTTATTCGAAAACATCCATCGGTTTCTTACTAAACTTCAACTATATCAGACGTCCCTGGTTAATTATCTCCTTAGGTGAACGTACATCTATGGTAGAGTACCTAAACAGTATTACCATCATCATCTGTTAACCTTTTCCCAACTATGTTGGGGTCGGCTTACAGTCTAACCAGATGCAGCTGAATACAAGTATTTTACATGGAGCGACTGCCTATCTGACCTCCACAACCTAGTTACTGGGTAATACGATAGCCCTTGGTAAGACTGGTTGTCAGACTTTCGGGCTTCTGACTACCCGTAACAACTGTCAAAGATCCATAAATGAGCGGGACCAACGGCTTAACGTGCTTGAGTAAACAGTATTACCAACCAGTGTTAAATAATCAGGAGGATTTTCTAGACTGTGTCATTATCCTTGAGTGGGACTCATCAGGATTTCAGGAACAATCCTCAGCCAATGCTGGTAAACGCTTGGATATTTAGGCCAGCGGGCTAAATGCATAACACACTAACAGTAGGAATGGCTTTCATTTTGACAGTTCAACAACATTCAATGCGTTATTTACGTTGTTGAGCAGACAGATTTTTCGAACATATAAAGCAATGGATTAGCATTATCCTTCAAAATGGTTCAGATTGTGGTTGATAGTGTATTACGTAATTATTTACTTTTTAGCTTTTAGCTTACCAGTTATCCTAATGTTGTAAAAATTTTATGGGTCTGCCATAACGCTTTAAAGAAAAAAACATTTTTTGAAATATTTGATTTTGTTATTGAAAGGAGCATAAGATTTCCATAGTAGGTTAGTAAATCAAATTTCCAAACAAAAATACAACGTACGAAACGAAATCAACAATAACGGCTAAAATATTCATAAAACAAAATCAATATCAGCTCCCGATATAATAACTCATTAAAATACTCCAAATGCCACAACTCCGGTTCTAAAAGCAATCATTTAAAATATACCTATCTAGTTCCAACAAAAAAGCAAAATCGTGACTTATTCATACATAGCAACAAACGAGCCTGGGGCTGTCAAGCAAATCTGTCACTTATTGCGAGAGAGACAACCGCTTTCGTGGCATTAACATTTTATTAACATTTCCCGTGCGTCATTAGGGTTGAAATTTGAATATCTGTAGATCGGAAATGCACAAATTAAGCGAGTGATCTGTTCTCGTAATGAGCTGAAAGGTACGTAATGACGGGGACGGAGGACGGAACAAAACAACACTCTTGCTTACCTCAGCGACTCGGTAACGAACGGATAACCCGTTGTAAGGAGAACGCTTTCACCTTTTGGAGAACTGTAACAGTAGAAAGAAATAAGTCGTTCCATACTAACCGAGCTTCCAGAGCTAGAGCAGATATGGAAGGTTTCTATAAAACCCATTCCCTTAATTAAAAAGAAAAGAAAGAAAGAAAATAGGAATATTTATTTGCACTAATCATGACGTAATTATTTTCACACTTCTTTGGAGCTATAGACAGTATTTATGTAAGAACGAAGTGCAGTTCAGTCTAGCCCAGAACAGTGCTAGATTTAACCAGCGTTGTCTCCTGGAATGACACGGTGTGGCTTTAATTTTTCTAGAGACATCTACAAAAATTTTCTATTCAAAATCAAAATCAAAAGTCATTTATTTAAATTAGGCTGAGAATCAGCACTTTTCGAACGTCAAAATTACAAAAGACAGTCCCCCAAAAACGCCCGCCCTTCGGCTTATTGCGGCCTTATCTGAAACTATCACAGTCCCGCTCCCGAAATTCTCCTAAACCAAGACGATCTCGCAGGAGGCAAATTGTCCTTCTTACGCACTGCGTTTCTTGCAATCTCAACACTACAGTTGGCTAAAATAATTCCTGCCCAACTCCACCTTTACCAAACACATCTTCAAATCAAGTTCCATCTTCGATATCAACATCCTGAAGCCTTCTCCATACATACCAACCATCCAATACTCCTTATTAATAAGGAACGGTAGCTCTCAAGCGCACACAGACAGACGGACGGACACACGGACGCGGCGAGGGACATTTGTAATGATACTAAATAGTTGCGCGCGGTAGGTGCCCTGCAAGCGAGTAATGCGTTCTCTACTCGAAGAGGATGGATATATGCGAGAGGGGATGACGCTGATTATATTAGGGAAGATTTTGGAGATGTCAGTTTATTTGCACCACTGGTGTCACTGTATTTGATGATATTATGGCTGGATAGGGGTGACTACCGAGATGAAGACTAATAGAGATGAAGCAGAAGACATTACGTGTGTGCGGATGCGGGGCGAGTCGGTAGTGGACATCACGTTCGCCAGCCCCGCTCTGTCACAGCGTGTCATTGACTGGCGCGTCATGGAGGAGGTGGAGACCTACTCCGACCATCGGTATATCCGATTTGACGTCTCCACCCAGACCTCTAGCGCGCTGGTCCGACAGGCCCCGAGTGGTCCGCGTTGGGCGCTGAAGCAGCTGGACCGGGAGCTCCTCCTGGAAGCCTCGATCGTGCAGGCCTGGGTGTCTTCACCGGACAGGCCTGCTGATATCGACGATGAGGCGGAGTGGTTCCGGGAGGCCATGTCCGAGATATGTGACGTGGCAATGCCCCGAGTCCGGCCAGGATGCGCCCGACGCCGGGTGCACTGGTGGTCGCAGGAGGTGGAGGCGTTGCGCAAGGCGTGCGTCGACGCGCGACACCGGTACACCAGGCACCGCAGGCTCCGCATCCGCCCTCCGGATACGGAAGCCACAGAGGCGGAGCTATACGAGGGGTACAGAGCGGCGAAGACCGCCCTCCGAGAGGCTGTCCAGCGGGCCAAGGATGCGGCCCGCGAGGAGATGCTGGAGACTCTGAACAGAGATCCATGGGGGCGCCCTTACAAAATGGTGCGGAATAAACTCCGCACCTGGGCCCCCCCGCTGACTCAGAGTCTCCGCCCACAGCTGGTGGAGGAGGTGGTGAGCGCTCTGTTCCCTTCGCGGGGGGAGCATACTCCCCCGCCTATGGCTCCGCCACTGGCGGTGCCCGAAGCGGACCACGCGGACGACGACGACGACACCCCTGAAGTGACCGGGGTAGATCTGAGAGCGGCGGTAGGCAGGCTGAAGGCTAAAAACACCGCCCCAGGACCCGACGGCTTGCCGGGTAAAGCCTGGGTCCTGGCCTCGACGGCTCTCGGGCCTCGACTGGAGGCGCTCTTAAGCGCATGCATGGAGAGAGGCCAGTTTCCGCTCCGTTGGAAGACGGGGAAGCTGGTCCTCATTCAGAAGCCCTGCAGGGCGCCCTGCGGACTCTCCGTCCGCATACCGGCCCATAGTGCTGCTCGACGAGGTCGGCAAGCTCTCCGAGAGAGTAATTGCGGGCCGCCTCGTCGGGCACCTGGTGGGGACTGGGCCGGATCTTGCGGATTGCCAGTTTGGCTTCCGCAAGGGGCGCTCTACGGTGGACGCCATCATGCGCGTGAGAGCAACTGGAACCGGCGAGAGATGTCGTGCGGTGTCCCACAGGGATCGGTTCTGGGGCCGCTCCTGTGGGACATCGGTTACGACTGGGTGCTGCGGGCCGACCTCCCTGAAGGCGTCAGCGTAGTTTGCTACGCTGACGACACGCTGGTCCTGGCGCAGGGGAGGTCGCATCAGGCGGCGGCCGACGCGATGACACGCGGGGTTGCGATAGTCGTGGAAAGGATCCGGCGGTTGGGTCTCGAGGTGGCATTGCACAAGTCCGAGGCCATGTCCTTTCATGGGCCTCGGTACGGGCCACCTCCAGGATCCCAACTAGTGGTAGGAGGGGTTCACATCGGCGTCGAGACCACGATGAGGTACCTGGGTCTCGTCCTCGACAGCCGATGGAACTTCGTCGAGCACTTCCGACGTTTGGCCCCCAAGCTGGAACGGGCCGGGGCCGCCCTAAAGCGGCTCTTGCCCAACCTGAGGGGGCCAAACGCCTCCTGCCGGAGGCTTTACGCGGGGGTCGTGCTGTCCATGGCCCTATATGGGGCCCCGGTATGGGCGCGTTCACTGCGGCTGCGAGCCGCACACTACCTGAACGCGCCCCAAAAGGTGGTAGCCATAAGGCTAATCCGGGGCTACCGCACGATCTCGGGCGAGGCAGCAAGCCTCCTTGCCGGACTGCCGCCATGGGATCTGGAGGCGATAGTGCTCGCGCGCCTGTATGATTGGCGCGCGGAGGCACTACGCCGGGGGGAAACTCCGCATCCGCGGCAAACCGCGGCGGAGCGGACGAACCTCCGGCGCAATCTCATGGCGGCATGGAAGGAGCGACTATCGCAACCCAGCGCAGGGCACGCCACGATAGCGGCGGTAAGACCCCTCTTTGAGGAGTGGCTAGAGAGACGTCACGGCGTTCTCACCTACCGCCTGACGCAGGTCCTCTCCGGACACGGATGTTTCGGGAGGTTCCTGCACATAATCAGGCGGGAGGAGACGCCCGGGTGTCACCACTGTCAGGATCGCCCAGAGGACACGGTGGAGCACACGGTGGAGGTCTGCCCTGCTTGGGCAGAGCACCGCCGTGCCCTCGTAGAGGCGATCGGCAGCGGCGGCGACCTCTCGCGTCCGGCCCTGGTTCAAGCCATGGTCCGGGGCGAGAGGGAGTGGGAGGCAGTCACCTCCTTCTGCGAAGCAGTCATGCTAGCGAAGGAGGTGGCGGGGTGGGCGAGAGAACGCGCGCCTCAAAGAGATGTCAGCATGAGTGACGGGGCCCCATAGGGCCGTAGCCTGCCAGGGTAGCGGGATTGTCTGAAAGGGTTAAGGAACATAAAGGGCTAAGGAAGGAACACGGGTGGGTTTTAGTCAGTAAGAGTCTGACACTCCCTCCTGCTCCACCCAGAGCGGGAGGAGTCATTTGATGATTTCCATCCTCAAAAAAAAAAAAAAGTAGAAGACATCATGTTGCGTCCACTACAGATCGGAATAAATGAGAATGATGAGGTACGGTTTATGATTATATTATGGACTAGCTTCTGCCCGCGGCTTCGCCCGCGTGGATGTCGGAAATTATCCTACGGGAACGTGCTAACAGGATAAAATATACCTATGTGCTTCCCCAGAATGCCATCTATCTCGCGGGCCCTTTGTGGCTAATTACAATAGAAAACCAATGTGATTAAGAGGGTACCTATATGATATCTTTACCTCAATAACAGAAAATTAAATACCTACCTACCTAAATAAACCTATTTCTGATGATAACTAATCTAAACTCAATAAATAAGCAAAATCCCTAAAAACTAATATCTATACGAATGACTAATCCTACCTAACAGTATTATAAAATAACCTACGGTCACTACGTACACTATCAAATATACTACTTATACTTTAAAATTAAAATCTATACCTACGACTTATATAAAAATAAACCTAAATAACTCTAAAAACTAAAAGGAATAAAAATGAACTCCATTGCGGGTGACTTAACCTACGACAAACTTATTATTTGCGGTTGGTGCAGTAATCGGGTATAGGGATCGAACCGCAAAATTAAGTTTGTTTTTTATTGTATATACTTTTCCGGGATAAAAAGTACCCAGTGTGGTGCCCAGGATATTAAAGAATAATTATACCAAGTTTCAGCGTAATCGAACCGGTAGTTTTTGCGTGATGCCTGAACAAACAGACAGACAGACAGACAGACAGACAGACAGACAAAAATTTTTTTAATCACATTTTTGGGTTCGGTGTCGGTCTAGTAACACCCCCTGCCATTTATTTTTTTGATATTTTCAATGTACAGAATTTTCACTTCTACAGATTTATTATAAGTATATAGATAGAATAGGGGTGACTACTAAGCCGCGAGTGAAATCTATCTAATAGAAGCTATGGACTGCTAAGAAATTTTGAGGATACCTTATTTTGTTTATTTATGCGGTTGTTATAAATGATGAAGCCTTGAAGCTAGCAGTCTTGGATGCAGTTTTGCCCAAACAACGGTAGCTTAATGTGCTTATAAAGTATGACACGACCTTAAACTTGGTTGAACAGCACTGATAAGATAAATACAGCTATTACTATCCAGAACGACATCATTTAGCTAATCATATCGTACCAAAAGATCGATGGAGTCGTTTAATTCTAAACGGGTAAGCTGATGATGGATTGCCTGTCCAATTTTAAAACAATTGACGGATTCCGGTCTAGTCTGGCGTGTTTAACCCGGAAATCTAGGCACTTAGCTACATCCTAATATGTCCTTACGTTTTAAATCTTTGACCGGTATTCAGCACTATAGGTGCTAGTTTATCCACTACATTTTCCAACTAAATGAAAGTTAACTTCAACCTTCATTTTGCTGGCTGATGAATGAATAATCCTGGCTGGTGCAGGGCTTGGTGAACTCTCAAGTCAAAAATCCGAATCACTACCAGATCAGACAAAATAAACCCCCAAATCCGAATCGAACTACTTCGTCACCCACAAAGCTCACATAACGCGGTCCAGTCAATAAGTCAGAAGCACCTATCTGCGTAATGTCTCGGCAGGCATTTACATATTTTAATGAGCACCGGAGGCCTATCTCCTAGCTCTAGGTAGGCGGCCACAGGTAGCCAGGTAGCCTGCTCAGTACTCTCACCCGCTTTGTGTGATGGATGTGGCCGATTTGCTTTTTGCTTGTTCAATGCGAGCGTTTGAGATTATTGGCATTTAATTAGACTTGTTTTTTTGTTGTAAAGTGAGGCTGGTGATTGGTTAACGATGATGGTATGGGATCGTGGTGTTTGGAGTTATTATGACGGATTAGTAATTAAGGAGTTCTTGGGGGTGAAAGATTAGTTCTTCGTGATACGTAAAGAGCGCACTGGGAGGACTATTATAGGATTCTACAAGGAAACTTGTTATGTCGCATGTTTGTCACATAGTGTCTGATCATGAAATCAAGGGGTTGGGGATTTTTGATCATCGCTAGCGCCATAGTACTATCGCCCAAACCTATATCTCACCATTTTGAAAACAAAATCCCGTGCACATGATGACCACAGCTGCGTCCGTAAGTAAAACAGAAGAGGATCCTTTTTAGACTTTGACTATATGCGCTGCAAGCAGGAATAGTGCACATTTTGTAGAATACCTACGGCAAAAAGTTGCTGTCACTAAAAACCAGCGCTGGAGCTCTGTCTCGCCTAGGGTCGTAGCATTATGCTGAGCGAGGGCCGTTTTGCGTAGAAGTGACGCATATTTTCCCCCAACTTTATCTTTTTGGTGTTTGTGTTCTTTCTCTGCGTCATGTTTACCGCAAATAAACGTGTTTTTTTTTTCTTTTCTTTTCTAACTTAAGCATCTAATTTTAAACACGCTGAAGTACCAAAACCATTGACTCTAAAGAGAACCAAGCAACATTTGAACCGATATCAAATATATTCAGAAAGTAGCTGTTAACATTAGCCTAAGTGTGCTTTGGGGGGACTGTCTGATGTCTCGTGCATATTCATCGGCCGTCTGGGGGACACCGCCGATAATTAGAGAAGTCTAATTGATGGTAAAATCTATGGAAGCTTCTTTTTTTTTGGGTAGGTGAGTCAGAGGGGTTGATTGCGTAGTTATCGTGGGTAAGGACTGTTTTTAGTGGTCTGAAAGTAACCAGAAGTCCAAAATTTTAAAGATTTTGCGAATCTCTAACTTTAGGAGACGCACTGAAAAAAAATATCAAAAAGTATTTTTTTTTTTCAAGCTGCTTAGGGTTACCAAAGATCTTCTTCATGTACTACTTTCTCAATGTTACCGATCACTACTCTGAAAAGATGATAGATACACACTTTCATCGTCGATTTCATTCGCAAATCCCAATGAACAGCAATACTTAGTATGTAGCTATCTACAGACACACGCAGCATTTTAGAAAAAATAAAAGCTCGCAACAATCAGACATGTGACCTCAGCAACATAACTCATTTATACCTCTAGGTACAACCTGATATATGTGTTTACCCTACATGAAATTCATTAACAAAGCCGCCTAATAACTTCCCCCTACGGCCAAGGGGTGGTCAGTGGGGGGTGAGTGGGGGGAAGTTGACAAACAGCACCCTGTAATGTGCTACTGTTGAATTGCAAAAATCTCATTATGTTCTAACTGTCGTTATAGGAGTAATTAACTACCGTCGACAGGTGGTGCGGTGGAGTTGTGTTGTGTTACTTTTCTTCAAGTTGGTTTGATAGTTTGATAAATAATGGACTCGAAGTTACATACCTAGAACCTAATACACAATTATAAGTATCATCAACAAAATATTTTTTGTAATTGTTGTGACAACGCCCCGGAAATCCTACTTATAAACGTGAAAGTTTGTATGGACAGATGGATGGATGTTTGTTACTCTTTCACGCAAAAACTACTGAACAGATTTGGATGAAATTTGGCACACAGATGGTTTTTTATAATCGGGATTAACATATAGGATATTTTTTATCGCGATATTCCAACGGGATCGAAACTTATGCGGGTGAAACCGCGGGGCACAGCTAGTATAAATATAAAGTGCAACAGCCTAAAACCTGAAAGGAGCTAATAAAGGGACGTGTTTATCTAACTGCAGTGTTTGTTATAATATTATATGAATTATGTCGTGTAACTTTCGATATACCGAATTATGGGGAAGGTTCTGTAGGTAATAGAGTTCTGGAGATATGCGGGCAGACTGCTAGCTCCACCTTCGAAAGATTTCCAGCGTCTTTTATCTTCTTTATAATTTTTATTATATAGAAGATAAAAGACGCTGGCTCAGCGATGAATAACTACAGAAACAAAGAGAAGATATATTATCATCACCAACACAAATCATCATATCCTTTTCCAAACTATGTTTGGGTCGGCTTCCAGTCCAACCGGATGTAGCTGTTCACCAAGACTAATAATAACCAGCCTTGTGTGTAATCTCGATCAACATCGAAGGATTCTCTCAGGATAAAGCAGAAATTCACTCTCAATTATCTCACAAGACGCATTGTGATATCTTATGTGTTCAAGAGACCCACCCAGATTTCACCCAAAGCAGGCCTCACATTCCTGGACTGTTACTTGTCGCCGAGATCTGAATTTTGGGAAAAAATATATACATATATATTTTTGCCATCGACACGCTAAGAGAATAACCATCATTAATTATAACCGTTTATCTATCTACTCCAAGCATTTCTCTGTGCCATGGTAATTGTGTTTCGTTATAACGAGTTTTTTGGCGAGAGCGGTGACTCGACCCGCGGCGAACCTGTGTTTTGCTTTGCTCATTTCACTCCCCATAAGATCGGTGTTGGTACGGATATGACTGTGAATGTACCTGAGGGGTAGTTGCGTAACACACTGACAGTAGGAGTGACTTTCAGTTTGACAGTTCAACAACATTCATTGCGTTATTTACGTTCTTGTGAAGACCATTTTTTCGAACATATGATGCAATGGATAAGTAATATCCTTCAAAATGAATTAAATTGTGATTGATAGTGTGTAATGCGATTAGCGTGCTAATCTGATAAGTTGCAGCTGTACATCAGCAGAAAGTAGTAATACATGGAAGAAATTGTAGAAAACAATCACAATAATTAGCTTGTTGGCTAAGGTGAGCAGGAGCTTAATAATGCACTTAAAATGTTCCGAGGTCAGCGAGCACAGTACGTCTTTTTCTGGCATTCATCTCTATCATTCTCTCCATCTCAGTGTGCCTCCTCAACAATATCATTTTCACACAGTTAGTTTATTTTTTCTATAGTCTAAAGAACTGTTGATATCCAACCACTTTTTCTAGTGATTCCTTCTTTTCTAAATACTATATCTCAACCATCTTTCCCAGCTGAAACTTTCGACATTTATTAGTACTCTATTTACTTTCTTACTTAGGTGCGAATGAAATACACAAGTATAAAGTACATCATTTATTTTAATCAAATGTTAAATCAATCATATCATCGATGTCCATACTCATCTCTGCTTTGCCATCCTGTTTGTCTTTCTCTGTCTGATTAGCATCCTCTGTGTCTTTCTGTTTCGAAGTCGGAATCTCTGGTTCCTTCGAAGTCGGAGTCTCTTTTGAAGTCGAAGCCTCTGGCTCTATCTGTTTTGAAGTCGAAACCTCTGGTTCCTTTTGCTTTGAGGCCGGTGTTTCTGGAGCTTTGCTTGCAGTCTTTCTGCGTTTTTCTTTAGGACTTGGTGCAACTATGTTTAAGTGATTTTTCTGAAATATTATAAGAAGGTTTTCAATAGTTTTTGAGACGGTTTACATACGTGTTATTAGATTTATGGATATAATTATTCGCCAGCAGAGCCAGGCATTTCTAGAGTGCGTCAGAGGTGTGTCATAGAAGGGTTAACTAAAATAAAAGCTAAGTAGTGAGCCAACGCAGTAGGTGTTGGCAGGATTAGGCAGCCTAGCACTGCTCCTTTAAATAAT
Source organism: Apamea anceps (assembly GCA_951799955.1). NCBI lineage: Eukaryota > Metazoa > Arthropoda > Insecta > Lepidoptera > Noctuidae > Apamea > Apamea anceps. The sequence goes on along the minus strand of OX637515.1, from coordinate 14,964,825 downwards.
ATTTATTTAGTATATATTATGATTACTTGATTAGGTAATTTATGCACTTGTAACACCAGTTATTTCAGAGCTAAACGACCAATGGCTACTAAACGTGCTAAGCTAAGTAAGTATGTTGGACAAAGCTGCGTGCAAGTCAACAAATCGTGACGCCGAACCGATTAGTTCATCAAACAGCATGTTGTAATAAGTCAATTAGGCATATCATTTCAACGCGAAAACAGCAATTGCATAAATAAACAGCTCCATCACACAGCTATTTAAAGATTCAGCATCGGATTTAAATTTAAAATCGTTGTTAATATAACTCGGATCCGATTCATGGGTTTTGAGTTCGCATCGACTGGTGACATTTTAAAAGTGATTTATAAGGTGGGAGTTTTAAATAATGAGGTGACGGTTTTCGATTATAATTTACTTGTGCACGTTTGCATTTTGGCTTCATTTGTATGCATGCAATAAAATTATGTTTTACATAAGTGAGTGGTTGAAATGATCTGATGGCTTTTGGCTGTCAACGGCCCATATGATGGTATCGCAAATCTTGGACTTCATAGACCGAAAGAACAATGCTCATGGATGTATGGAATCCCGTACCATGCTGCATCAAAGTCAAAATTGTCAATTTTGTTTACAAAAGTTCTTTTTGTAAACAAAACCCGGGTTTCGCAGATTTTCATAAAAATTGAGATAACCTAAAAACTAGGTAGGACACTTTATTTTTTTTTGACATGTCACGAACGGCCATTATTGCTCTAAAAAAAGATAATCGTTTAAATAAAAATTCTATTCTATTTTATTCTAATTATTTTTAATTAATGTACAGACGCCAGCACATCAAGCTACTATGATCTGTCAAATTTCTTTAATAGATTTTCAACTTTATCACTAATGCATTAGGTTCAAGGTTGATTGGGAAAATTGGACAGTTTCGGGTAGCTTGACCTGCTGGCGTCTGTACAATCGGCAAAGTATAATTTTTTTTCATGTTTTTTGAAAGACGTGATTATGACACTTTCAAAATTCAAGGTTATATTAATAATATCGTTTGAAACGGTACGTCATATAGAGGGAATAAAACAACATCAACACTTTTTTACTTTAAATAAAATTCCCTGTTCAAAAATCAAATCCCCAACGCGTAATGTCGTAAAAAAATATGAAAATAATGACTATAATATTTTGATCTAGATACATGAGACTTTTTGGTACGACTTTTGGTTATTGTCCTTTAACACCTTAAAGCCCAAGACTTTTAGTTACAATTTTGGTTATCCATGTCGAGTTAGCAACCAAAAAATAAGATTTAGCAGAGATTTAAGCATTTGAAAAAGAAATTATGTGGTGTACCTATGTATCTGTCCTACCTATACCCTATCTGTTTATGTATATGACATGAAAAGCAACACGTGATGAAAGAAAAATTGTAATGTATCATGAGTTCATGGCATTGTAAGTCTTTACCTACCTAGGCCCAGACGGAGATGGCGGGATGAGCCTGGACTCCTTTAATAAAAATTGGTCCTTAGCAGCTTTGGACAGAGAGGTAGGAGAGTAGAGTCCTTTGCCCAGCGGTGGGACATCAATGGCCAGTTTAAAAAAAACCTACCTATGTAGGTACACCTCTGCCAAACCCTTCAGGGAAAAGAGGCAAGGTGTTATGTTATGATATTGTAAAGTACTTTTTTTAAGGTAAGAGTAACGCAGGGGTAAAACGGTGGGTAGCGGGATCGTCCGAAAGGGTTACCGCTGCCCTGGAACATAAAGGGCTAAGGAAGGAACACGGGTGGGTTTTAGTCAGTAAGAGTCTGACACTCCCTTCCGCTCCACCCAGAGCGGGACCCGGGGCATTTGATGATTTCCCATCCTCAAAAAAAAGAGGGGGTACAACGGTGAAGATAGAAGCAATTCGTAGCAATTAAAGTAGCAAACCAATTTAGTAGGACCCTGCCTATGCCCGCCTATAGAATGGTATTTACCTACATGCAAAGCGAGTTTTGGTTAAAGTAGGAGAAAGTTTACCAGAGAAGGGCAACGTCTCACTAGGAGTTTAACATCGTCTGCATTGATTGTCGATCGTTTCGCATGTCTGAAAATAAAAAAGGCATTATAAAAATGTGGAAATTGAATTAAAGAAATTGTTCAACTATCATTAAATCATTAGGAGAAAACACCTCCTATCCTCTGTGTCCCAAAACATGCAGTCAAGGTGGCATCTGCGCTGCCATTAACGACGTCGTGAAAGTGGCGAAGTTTTGGGCCAACAAGAATACAAGATCTAATGTTGTGCCAGTGACACGATGAAGAAAGAGGAGACAAAACAATACAAACTTTGCAAATGCTTCCAAATCGGTTCCGTAAACCGACAGTTTCTTATAAACGAGCTCTGATACAATTTCCATAGCAGGCTTTGTTATCTCCAGGCCAAGGAAATGGCAAGTTTCCGTGCCAATAGTTCGAACATCCCGGTGCAGGGCAGCTCGAGTTTTCTTAAAAAAAAAACTAAATTCGGTAAAGCGCCATCTATGATATATTTTCGAAACTATTCACAAAATGAGTGATGAAGCTTTCAAATGCTTTCACGAGAGTGCGTTATTTCATGCATAGATGGCGTTAATCCCTAATTCAGATATATTTGTTTTGATTCATTTAATTTTGGTAAACAAGAATTTACTCATTTGAATGATTATGAAATTAAACTTACTTGGGTTGAAGACAGATTTTCAAAAGATGTCATTTTACTTAATCAAAACAAACAATTTTCGTTTTGGTTTGTATTTTTATCACTATTCTCTAGAATAGATTAGTAACAATTTAGAACTAGTATAGAGGATATCTTTTACATTAAATACACTTCTAAAATGGTACCTTTTCTGTACAACTTACTATTTACAGTTACAAAATAACAAAAACTTAACTTCTTCGGTATTTTACCGACTTGTTTTTAATTTGTATAAACTGTCATCTGTTGTCTTGTCAGTGTCAAGTAGTCAAAACTGTCAAGACCACGCAACGTTTATGGATATTATGCCATAGATTATACAATATAAGCTAAAGTATTGGTATGATGCTTTATTCTGTTAGTTTTATTTTGTTTGGCTTACATTGCATTCGGACAAAATTGGGGTTTAAAAACTAAAATCTCGTCATGGGTCACTGTTGTCCGTTCACAAACCACCATTTTTGTGTACACAACATTAAGGTGGATGCTCCAAGGTAGCCCGCGAAATTCAAATTTTCTTACGTTTTTTGCAATTTGCTGGTCAGTACTAAGTTGTACGTTGAATAAAATATGATTCGCGGCCGTAACAAATATGTATTTACTGAATTATAATCATTAGAATCAGTAATGCAACTTGTTAAGTTAGCATAATCCTAAAATGTCAAGATTTCATAAAATAGTCATTCAGTAGGATTACTTGATCTTAGAGAGTTGTGTTGATGGCTCTAGTGGTAAGCCAATAAATTCTTATACTTATTTCACAGCTTATTTTGTATTTGTTGACTTGAAGTTCTTTTTTATTGAAAACTGGAGGTGTACGACAGGGATAATCTGATTGAAGTATAAAACCAACTCGAGGATGATCTTCCTGACTGAAAAGCTTCAGAGATAAGCTAGCACTGATCTATCTAATATGATAATAAAAACACATACCTACACACACTCCATAATATTACCTACACCACAACTTCTTCCTGTACGGAATGGAAAATTTAAAACAGACACCTTAATTTTGGACTAGTGATAGTAGCAAAACCTGAGGGGCAATTCGCGTATTGGTAGGAACGTTCAACTTATTATTCTGTCTCAATCTGTCAAAAATACATATGTATTTTTTCCCTACATTTTTGACATTGATTGTCGCTGATATGAGATTACGACTGGATTTTGAACGTCGTTAATTATGGGAATTGGCCTTCAGAAGTGAGCAAATGGCAGTTCTTATCCCCCATAAAAACGTTGAAAATATGACGCAATCTAAGCTTGAAAACTTGTCAAAAATGTAGGTGAATCAAGATAGTACATAGGTACCTAAGTCCAGCCGTCGAGAGAATGCGGTCCTGACATCTGTCAGCGCGACAATTCCAGTAGCAAATAAAGATCAAATTCGCAAAACGCGAATTTGTTTGTATGAAACTGACGTCAAGAACGTATTAACTTGTCGACCGACTGTAATTCTATGAGGTGAGTTCACTGGAGATTAGAATGCGATAGTATAAATACGTGAATGGGCCCCTTATTTTCGAGTATATAGATTGCAATTTATCCTGCTGTGGCCCAAATTGTTTCTGCGATATGATTGGGTGGTAAACATTTAGCTGGTTTTGGTGTCAAAACGAACAGCGAAAAGTCCAAGTCGTCATGTGTTGCTAATGTGCACTTGACACCAACGCCGACGAGGAAGCGACTAGCGACGACAAAGGATTGTAGGTTCCATGTAAATAAAAGAGATACATAAAAATAGTTAATCGCTGACTGGTGACATCGCCGCCGCCGCCGGCGTGTAGGTACTCGTTTGTCGCTGAGCGAGCGTCACTACCTGAGCAGTCGCTTGTCGATAGTCACTTGCTGTGCGACCCTCGATTGGTACATACGCATACCAGTGAGTAATGAAGCCGCGCACCTGCTGTTTGCTGCTCGCCAACTCTTTTTAGTTGCTAGTTCTACTACCTTCTTGTTATTGCCGGCGGTGGGACAGGTGTCTTATGCCATGAAGCTACGCTAGATCATACGAAAACTGCGGAAGTGCGTTAGGATTCTATTTTAAAAGAGGGATAATAATATCGGGCTATCATAGCCCCATATTATTATAACCCAGATGTTGGAATAAAACAACATTCTGATTTTCATATATTTATAATGAGCATTCTGTACAACACAAGTCTAACATCCCAAGTTATTGAAAAAAAATACCAAAAATCTAGACTGGTCGGATTTGCCATATTATTAATTAGGAACAATTGTGACTATGTCTATTTTATTTTTAATTATTACTTTAATTGCTTAAGAATTTATGTTACAGTCGATGTTTTCTTCAAAGTATGCGCGAACTAATTTTACAGCACATTTTGTTCAGCTTGCCAATTTTCTTCTAAACTATTTATTTGCTTATAATTATTTGTTTGCCAACTTGCTCCTAAACTTAACTCTTACGGCACTGTTTACACATGTTCAAGTAGCTTAAAATTTAAAACTTAGTTGAATTAAGTTCCCTGTCCCTCTGTAAACGATCCGATTGACTCAACCAATTCCCAATCTTTGACTTAGGTAATGTGGCACGCCTTTTACTTCAAATACAGGGTGCCAGGGACATCGACGCACAAACTGTTACCAGAATTCAGCACATAACTCTAGACCCTATAGTTCGTTTTTTAAGCCCAGAGATTAATCTGACAGGTGTAATGTTCTTCTAAAAAAACGCAAACACAAAAGACTTAAATGTCAAATTAGTCTGTGGGATTAAAAAACGAACTATAGGTAGTGTAGAAATTTTAGTCAGTTATTAAAAACATAAATTAGCTGTTCCATACATTTTGACCACGTAGGTGTCGCAGTTTTTTGAAACTGCTGACTTGTTTTTTGATAACTGATGAAAAATTTCTACGCTAGGGCCTAGGGTTTCGGATCATGTACTTACTGAATCCATGGTAGAAGGTTGCGCGTCGATATCCCAACCACACGTATAAAAGAAAAAATACATTTTACTTTATAACTTATTCAATTCTGATTTATTATGATTGTTACATCAAGTTCAGGCATGCGTAACTGTTGGTATGATACGTAAACGCGAATTAATTGAGAAAAAAAGTTATAAAACTCAATACAAACATATTCCTTACATAGAATTTTCTTTTCCAACAATAACAAATTTATTTTGAGTATCCGAAGAATATAAAAGTAGACACAAAAAAAAAATTATTTAAAATTAAACGTCGTGGAATGGAATCGTAACAAAAACTTCGTAAAGATGTCATTCCACCGTGTATAAATTAATATCATATTCCTATTCCGTAAACCTGGGATACATTAGACCTTGAAAACCACCCTGTCAAACTAGTAACTATTATTGTAATTGATTTCCACTGAACTTGTTGCTTACACTCTGTCCACTAACTTACCGTTTTTTTTGACAGCTGCTTATCCTTTTAAATTCGACAGCAAAAAATCGATAAAGTTGTCAAAAAATAAAAGGCCCGTTTTGACATCGACAGTTCTATAAGTTAATAAAGATCAAATTCGCAAAACACGTATTCGTTTGTATGAAACTGACAGGTGTCAAGAACGCATTCTCAAATGTCAAAATGGGCCTTTTATTTTTTGACAACTTTAATTGATACCATATACTTACAAATTAAAGTTATAGAAATATGTGTTTTAACGTTGTTGCAATCACTTGTTCCATGAGAAAAGCAGCTCATGATTACATTTATTATAATAGATCTTTTCTACAATTGACTGGCAAAGAGTCCATGCTATACTAACCTGTCAAGTTAGGGGAACATAAACTTTATGTCGTTCATGATAAAGTTCAAATTCCATTGCTGCTTGACCTTTTTTTATAACAGTCAATGAAAAATCAACTTTAGAGTACATAACGCTAAAGTAAATAGTTGATTAAGTGGCAATAGATGTAAATAATCTAAGATGAACTAAGTCGTTTTGAAAATGGGTAAGATGTACACAATTTTTTTTTGCTAGGACTTTGTTTCGCGAAGGACCTGAGTTTCATAGTGGCACTGCTTGAAAATAAAATCAATTAATCTGCTCACCCAATTATGTTGTGGTTGCCTACCTGACCTCCACAACCCAGTTACTGGGTAACACGATACCCCTTGGTAAGACTGGTTGTCAGACTTTCGGGCTTCTGACGACCAGTAATGACTGTCAAAGATCTACGAATGACAGCCGGGACCAACGGCTTAACTTGCTTTCCGAGACACGGAGGGGTCGAGATATGTAATGGATGGTTGGAATTTTAAAATCAATGTTTCACCTTGCTCCTGTTTATCAGACAATAACGTTTCAGCGTTATTTGGCCTGTGTATATCTTAGCGAATCAGGACCCTTGAAATGTGGGAAACAAATGTGTACTTAAGTACATAAAAGTTCCATGTTTACATTCTGAGGTAAGTATGGAAAACAAGGCATCGTATATTTACTTAAATTGAAAAGATAAAAAAAAATTAACTTTTAGAATTCAACGCCTTAGGGCCAAAACAAATTAAAAAACTACCATGCACGTCGTGGATTTTCACGACACGATATCACATCGTGACACGATATCGCATCGTGACACGATATCGCAACGTGCCGCGATGCGACGTCGTATCGTGTGTATGTGTTTCGACCCTAAATCCCAAGGTTATAATTATTTACAAGCTGAATATTACTTTTAAAATTCCTCAGATACTCGAAATACTTAACGTTTATTTCACTCTCGTTTCGCAAAAATATATATATTTGTATATATTCTTCAGTATGCATTGGTACGTTAAACTTTCTTTACGATTTGGACGACATCTTCGTCCGATAACACGTGCTCCACGCCTACTTTCTGCGGCTGATGCTTCACTGAAGAACCCCACACGAGAGCACTGGAAAACAAAGAAAAAAATACTAATGTTATGATAACGTTTGTGGGGCCAACAGACCCAGAGATCGCACAAGACATGGAGGTTTGGAAGGAAAAAGGGGAGGCTTTTGCCCAGTAGTGGGACACAAAAAAGAAAAACTAATAATAATGTAATGTCATCTTTATTTATGGTTCAAAGATGTTTTAGTCATGTCGAGAGATTGAATGAAAGACGACTAACAAAAGGTATTTACAAGGCAGATGCGAGGGGACGCCCTAGGAGGACATATAATAATAATATCCCTGGACATTTCACACAGCGCCATCTAGTCCCAAGCTAAGCAACCTAATGCTTGTGTTATAGTAACTTTATTGGTGATGTGCTTCAGGAAGGCCAGATATACTGCTGCTGTAAATCTGGCGAAACTCACATTAAACCGGAAAATAGTAAAAAGCCTGTTAATATTATTATTTGGCACATCTATCGTCAAACGGAAAAAATGCGAAATAAAACACTTATTCCACCAGAATTTGGCCCTAATTTGTCTCAACTTCGTCTGTATTTTAACAATAAAATATATAAGCAAACAGGTTGTGTTATCAATTCATGACAACTAACCTAATTACTTTTATATATTACGAAATTCCAAAAAATATAACAGCAAGAACATGGTTCAATTTTCGACAACATTTTGAAATAGCAACAGCTTGCAAATTGATCGATTACGGCTCATAACGAAAATTCGACACTAAAAGAGATCATTATTCAGAAACATGAATTTACCTGTAAAAGGATTAGTTATTATTTTAATATTTCAAGGCAGTACTGCCAGCATACTGTCGAAAGCTTTACATATTAGTTCAGTATCTGAAAAGGTTACATCAAGTATTTCATCCATAGTAAATGCAACAAGTAATTTGAAAGCAAGTGATTATCTAAATTCGTTAAATGTAACAAAACATGGAGTTCTCAATGTGACTGGTCTACTTCAGGTATGGAAGTTGGCTGATAAAGCAAAGATAATGAACATATTACGTTCGCTAAATGCAACTGTTTCGGAAGATGGACTACTAGATTTGAAAAGGTATTTCCAAAACTTTAATCTAAAAAACGTGAATTTCTCAGGTCTTCTGAGTTTGGCAAATGTGAGGATATCAGACGGAGTACGTGATTTTACAAGTTTAATTAAGAAGATCACGACTTTTGGTAAGCACACCGAGTTTTTAAGCACAATCAGTGTACGTAACACAGAAGATGGACTACTAGACTTTACTGGACTTGCAAAGAAATACACAGGGACTGTAAACACATATAACGTGACCACAAAAGACGGATACATTCTGAAGGTTTTCCGTATACCGAGCAATAACTCTGGCGATGTAGTTCTTATATCCCACGGAGTTTTAAGTTCGTCGGACGACTTTATTTTACGAGGAAAGACCTCTTTGGTGTACATGCTTGCACAAAAAGGCTACGACGTCTGGGTGATGAATTATAGAGGCAATCGATATTCACGAAGCCACATTACTCTAAATCCTGATACTGATGCTGAGTTTTGGAACTACAGTATGCAGGAGTTAGGAGTGTACGATTTATCGGCCGTAATAGATTTTGCATTGAACAGAACTAAGAAGGAACAATTAAGTGTGGTTGGACACTCAGAAGGGACTTCAACTGTTTTTGTGTTAACATCGACGAAGCCGGAATACAATGTAAAAATTAAGGTCTTCGTAGCATTATCACCCGTCGTTTATTTATCAGACAGTGGTTTAGCACTTACAACATTAATACGCTTGGAACCACTTTTGAACGAAATACTTCTGGCTTTCGGAATTCAAGAATTGCTAGGATATGAATCTATTGAAAGAAAACTGATTCAATTTGTATGTTCACAAGGCATAGTGGGCTATGACTTGTGCGTAAAGGTAGTTATAGCGGCCATATCTGGGTACGATCCTTATAATTTGGAGCCAGAGTTTCTCATTACAGTTCTAGGTCATGCCCCAGCCGGAACCAGTCGAAAGAACTTGGTACATTTTGCTCAAGTGGGAAATAGTGACCGATTTGCAAAATATGACTACGGGTCTCACAACGAAGACATATATGGTACGGAAACCGCACCGAACTATGATTTAGCGAAAGTGACGTGTAATGTTACGTTGTTTATGGGCAAAAATGATAAAATTTTGGGATTGGAGGCTGCTGAAAGGTTACGAAAAGAGCTTTCGAATGTAGGAGGTTATTACGTGTTGGAATACGAACTATTTAGTCACTTGGACTTCTTGTATGCGAGGGATGCTCATAACATTTTGTATCCACAAGTCATTGATGTGTTAAACTAGTGTAAAATTAATATTAGTACTACTAACTAAACAAAAACGTAGTTAGTAGTACGGTCAGCAACAAAAGTCGGTTAACACTTTAGTTGTTTAAATGATAATTATTGAGCAAAATATTCTTAAAAAACATATAGTAATAGAATATTTAAGAATAATTAACTCTTTGCTATTACATGAAATAGAGAAAACCAATGTATCGCATCATTTTGTATCAATTTAGATGATTTGTAAAAGTAACAGTGTTAATTGACTTTTGTTGCTGACTGCACTTGTGTGTTTGTACTAACTACGTTTTTGTTTAGTGACCACGTTTGTATCTAAATTGCTGTTTTCATTTTGATGGCTATGGTATGTGTCATCATCTGCCTAGCCTTTTCCCAACTATGTTGGGGTCGGCTTCCAGTCTGTCCACCTGATGCAACTGAATACCAGTATTTTACACGGAGCGACTGCCTATCTGACCTCCACAACTCTGTTACTGGTTAATACGACACCCCTTGGTAAAACTGATTGTCAGAGTTTCGGGCTTCTGACGACCGTAACGAATGCCAAAGGTCCACGAATGACAGCCGGGAATAACGGTTTAACGTGCTTTCCGAAGCACGGAAAGGTATTGATATGTAAAGATGGCCACCTATCCACAGACCAACCGCGGCAAGCGTAGCTTAACCTGATCGATCGACCCGTGCGGCAGTTATTACTTAGCCAAAAGATGTGTATTTGTAATAATTATGTCTTTATTCGTGACGACAGTTTGGAGGATGTTGGTGTAGAAACTTTTTATAGTGAAGCGATTTTATTGTGTCAGTTTAATTACTTTCATTGTTTTAGTTTAAATGAATTTAACTTTTCATTTTGTCTTAGTCAAAAGTCAAATACATAACCTTCACACGTGGTGATTTCAACTATAATAAACATAAAAAAAACTCAAGAATAAAACAGTTCTTTGGTTCTTACTTTATGAGTATAGATGAGTTAGTCAAAATACAAGCTGTTGTTTTGCATCCTCGTCAAATTTCAGGAGGCTGTTATGAAAGACATAAATAATCAAATAAAATTACGATCTCTGGTAAATAATGAATACATACTTGTATTTTTAGTTGTTTAAGTTTAACAGTATTTGAGAATACACCACTTTCAAAGAACAGAATCGCGTTATGGTATCGTATTAGCGGCCGCGTTTTTATGCGTGTGTAAAAGGGCAGTTACAGTGCGGTCTGACACAGGCCGCGTTTTAAAATGGATGTGTCCCACACATGCCAATTTCCGAAAATTAGAAAGAAAAACAAATACCTAGGTACTTATTTTAATATTGATTCGTGTCGAGAATCAGTAGCATAGTTACCTCCTTGAATTTGACGAGGATGCAAAACAACACCTTGTATATCTGTCTATACTAATAATAAAGCCGAGTTTGTTTGTTTGAACGCGCTAATCTCTGGACGTACCAGTCGGATTTTGAAATTCTTTTTTTGCATTTGATAGCCCAATTCTTGAAGAAGGCTATAATAGGCTATTTAACACCACACTAGGAGCCGAGCCAAAAGACAAAAAGTCAGAAAGAAGGCAAAGTAAAAACGTAGAAACAGCGCGTGAAGGCGATGCGATGTGACCGGCCAATAATTAGGCGTGTAATCAATTTAAAGCGGAAGAGGTCGACGGCAGAAACTAGTTACAATGTATTGACGGAAAACATGTTATTGCTATCTATGGCTAAACAATGCATTGTGCTATTTGTGGCAGACAGACGAATGTATTTCCATAATAAATATAATTGTTAACTTTATCAGTTTCTTTTTTCTTTTAATGAAAACAGTAACTACAAAACCAGTAAGTACCTATAGTCCATTTATAATAGCATTAGAAAAAAGAGGCTCGTAGAAGCAGAAATGCAAAACATTTTATTTCAAAGTTATGATAAAACAATTTTAAGGGAGATGCTTAAATTCTAATTTTCTTGCGTTTTTTGCAATTTGCAGGTCAGTGTAAGGTTGTATCTTAATAAAAATAATATGATGCGCAACAATAAGAAATATGTAGGCAATAATACAATTTTAACCTTAAAAATCATCAATACATCCCTTTAAATTAGAATTGCTCCGAATTCGTCAGATTTCGCGGGCTACTGCAGCGCATCCACCTTAATTAAAATAAAATTCGGTAGAATTATAGTGAAACGAATAACGTTCCAAGTATTGTTCATCCCTGCTTCTTTTAGGTTTTTAGCATTGACACTGTAATTTAAATTGGAGTTATATAATATAAATAAATGAAAGCCACATAATTTCATAAGATAAATAGTTAAAATGGTTACAATTAAGTGTGACAGCTGCTGTAAAAATAGATCATAATAAATTCGGCGTCTATCATAATGTAACAATGTTTATTGTATTTTTGTTACAAAGTGTGCATTAAAAATAACCTTTTTTAACTTCTTTCTAATGCTATTGTAAATGGACTATAGGTAACTACTATAGTAATGTATACACCGTTAAATTTTGATCGTTTTAATGCTTAAAAGGGGTCATTGTACTCATCATTATGAACAACTTTTTACTACGGGACACACCCTGAAATCGTGAAAAAAAAAAAATCAGTTGATCCATACATTATGTCGAGTTATGCAAACAAAAATATATGGATCAACTGATTTTTTTTCACGAACCAATGTTTCGGATCATATTTAATCATTTATACATTTTTCATTTAATATTTAGATTCTTTTGGAAAAATCACGTTTTTACAAAATATCATTTTATAATACAGAAAATAACATAGATATTAAGCCAAGAGTTTGCATATTAGATTTTGAAAAAGCGGCTGTTTTAAGCTTGCGATGAATTTTAGAAAACATAATCCTACATGGTTGCTATTTCCATTTGGGTCAAATAATTTACAGGCAAGTAGGTACTGATGTTCTTTAAACCTACCAAAGTATATTTTGTTTCTATATAATCTAGTCGTTTCTGGGGGTCACAGTTTTGACCTAACTTAACCATTTAAAAAAAAAAATAATGAACTAAACTAACTGGTTCAGTTCCGTGTAGCATAGAGGTGGCTGTGTGGTAAAAACCAATGAACTAAGGTGCTGGCTCGAGACAGATTTGTATGATTGTTTTAAAAATTGTGCAGTAACATGTCTGTGTACTATTTAGCACAATCCAGTGTTGGCTCATATACAGATATTGGCTTCACGCAGCTGGGACCGACGGCTTATCGTGCTTTCCGAGCCCCGGCGGAGTCTTGGTATGTAACAATAGTCACCCATCCACCAACCGGAGCAAGCGTAGCTTAACTTGATCGACCGAACCGTAGGCTGTTATTTAGTATACTACTCACATTTTAAATTCCTTGATGATAGATCTATGCAGCTTATTACAGAAGTCCTCAACGGTCGTCCGGTCAGCGTGCAGTACTACAGGCGCATTATAATCAGGCAACTGTCCCTTAGGCTTCGTGTATATCCGGATTAGCTTCAAGTATTCCCACATTTTCTCCAATAAGTCGTCAAAGTTCCATTTGTGGTGGGCCGAGATGGGCACACAGTGGGGTATCTTGTAAATTACGTCCAATTCTTCTATGCTGATTTGATCTGTAGAAACAATAATAGTACTGTATGTATAATACATGTCACAACACAGTTTTCAGACTACAGTCTGGCCGTGGAGAGAATGCGTTCCTGACACCTATCACTTTCATACCAAAAATACGGTTTTTGCGAATTTGATCTTTAATAGCTACTAAAATTGTCGCATTGACAAGTCTGTGCATTCTCTCGACGGCCGGACTGTGAGTATTTTGGATACAAACTTTTCCACAAGTACATATTTACTATGGTGACACAATGTTAATATGTCATAAAAAATATTTAATCAGCCTACGAAGCTCATAATATGATGAGCACTTTAACAATACAATGCCTGTGTTTATCTTAAGTTTTTAAATATTGCTATGTTGGCCCTGTGCAGTATCAACGGCTACCAACTTGGTGACAAATTTTTTTGCTACTGCATAAAAAAATTAATATTATGTTTGCATAGCTTGTGCCAGGACGCCTGCACGTTATGGCATACGGTGCCGAAACGTGGGGCTGGTCCACGCGCTATGGAGCAGGCTAAACTCTAAGTTTCTTTGAAGGATAAAATCAGGAATGAACTTATCCGAAAAAGAACTGGACTAACCGACATAGCCTGCAGAGTAAGCAAACTGAAGTGGCAGTGCGCTGTCCATGTTTGTGAAGGATCGATGGCTGGTGGAGCAGATGAGTCCTAGAGTGGACACTGCGTATCGGCAAGCTTAGTGTGGGACGCCCCCCAGCGACCTTAAGAAGGTGGCTGGGACAGACTGGATGCGGAAGGCAGAGGACAGGGTGTTGTGGCGCAGCCTGGAAGACGCCTATGTCCAGCACTGGACTTCTTCTGTTTGTGCCAATTTGCCAACACAAGGGCAGAATAACTTTTAGTGATATTAGTTACATACCAATCTTATTAAGCAAATAAATACAAGGCATGTACACCCTGTTTCCTTCAATGACGTCGATCAGGTCGTCACTATTAGCATCATACCGCAGAGTAATGTCAGCGTTGTGGATTTTGTACTCCGATAGAATTGTCTTCACTGTTTCTATGTCCAACTCGGTTTGCGGGCACTGGAATTACGATATTAGACTTTAGTTTGAAATGTTTAAATAGAGATCACGAATGTAGCATCATAAAATCGGTAAACAGGTGCATTCATCGTGATCTATTATCAGTTGTGTATTATCATTATTTAGCTGTTAAATCGTGTTGTCATTCATTCTACGTTCGGGGCCCAAACTAATCTTGTGTCCATAGGTGATACGGAGGATGCGCGACTTCGGTCGAATCTACGGTCTTCGTGCTTAGGGAGTAGGCCCCTGATGGGGTCCCCTGACTGCATACGTGTCAAATTAAGATAACTTAAAAAAAAAACTCACAGTAGTATTCAAATTGATTCCACCCTTATCTTTTTTCCTAAAATGTATGTTTGGTGGTTGCTTGTTTAACCGCAGCCCGAAACCTTCCAACTCATGCTCAATCAGTTTCTTATGCTGCAACGGTTTCAACACATCCAGGACTATGAATATGAGACTGCATGTCCTGGCGACGGCGATGACTTGACGACCTCGACCCTTGCCGTCCTTCGCACCTTCGATAATACCAGGCAGATCGAGAAGCTGGAAAGATATAACAAAGATTCAGTAAAAAAAGGGTGTTTTAATTACAACTTTTATAAAGAATTTGGCTAAAAAAATATGTACTGATGTAAATATTATGCTAATGACAGAATTGTATATTGCAATTTTTTCAACCAACGATGTCCCATTGTTGGGCAAAAACCTTCCCGAAGACCTTCCAGAAAGTCAATGAGTGTAATTTACATACAAGTTTACGCACCACTTGTACAAGAAACTATATGGGTTATATCCGTTTTACCCATTGATGTACCCCACTCTGTTTGTGCTTGGTATGGTCGGGTACAACCAATTGAGGGTTTTGGAAATTCATGCTTATCGTATATCTGGTTAGGTTACTTCGTGGTATTGAGCATAAGCCAGGAGAACTGCAGCGCCTGAGTCTATGTGTACCAGACCACTAGGTATGTGTGCAGGCGGCGCCGCCCGCCACTGCTGGCCGTGCCTGTTGTCCGGACCAACCTTCTCGCCAAAACAACATTGACCCGCGCAATTCGCGTTGTTAAAAATCTTCACATGAAGATCGATGTATTTACATGACATTTGAGTGAATTCGCAAAAATACTGATGTTTTTTTTTATGTTATAGTTAGAGATGGGCCGAATGTGGTTTGAACCGAATCCGAACTTCGGCCGAACATTCGGTTAAAATTAAAAGTTCGGCCGAACTTCGGTTCAATTTCAAGCGCTTTCTCGAGAGCGACACGTCGTGACTTGTTTACGCATTTACTTCAATATTATTGCTAGATGTACCCCGCCCCCACACCGCGCTCCCACCGCGTGGCCCGGAGCCGGCCGGTCATTAGCAAATAAATAAATGACACTGAGTAAAAGACATAATTTTATTTTACAGTAATACTATTCTAATTCTATTGAATTTCAGTCAAAATAGTGCAAGTAGGTATTATTTTACTTGTGCCGAACATTCGGCATCTGAACCGAATTTCGGCCGAATGCCAAAGTTCGGTTCAAGCTGCCGAATTTCGGTTGAACCGAATGTGAACCGAATTTCAGCCCATCCCTAGTTATAGCGTAGATTAGAGGCTATATTTTGTGTTTTTATTTTATATACTTTGTAAAGTAGTTATTATTTTTAGATGTATTATAAGTATGTAGTTGCTATATGAGAAACAAACCTCTGTTGATGGCATTTAAATTCATTGTAACTAATTGGCATTAAAAGTTAATTTATCGTTATCAAGTAATTTTGATAAGAATATTATCACCTGAATCTTAGCACCCTTGTATTTGATACATCCCGGTACTGTTGTCAGCGTCGTGAACTCATACGCAGCCACTTCAGAATACACTCCTGCTAAATTAGACAGCAACGTAGATTTCCCCACTGATGGAAACCCTACAAAACCGATTCGGGCATCACCAGTTTTGGCAACGTCGAAACCTGAAAATGGTAAAGTGAAGAATTACTTACTTAATGGTCTTAATACAAATAAAATTGTAATTGGCAATTGTCCAGAGATCACACTGCATCATAAAATACACCTGTCAACTGCATTGGTATTAAATTAAAAATAAAATCATTGTCATAAATTACAATTTATTTTTTTCTGTTGAAAAATAATGTTTTTCTAAATAATCTGGCCCTCAAGTGCTTGAACAGTTAATTTGATCCATAGTTGCATATAATGTAATTTTTGAATGGGTTCTTTTTCGTTTTAAATGCCATAAAATTTCGCTGCTAGTTTTATAATTGGGCTTTCATTAGACAGGGAAACCCCTAGTACTTCTATCATTTATACAGTTCTTAGCAATCATAGGTTATAAAATATGATTCTTTAATTACCTTCGCCGGTTGCCCCGCCGCCACCTTTAGGAGTGATCAGTTCACGCCGCAATTTAGCTAACCGTGCCTTTAGTATACCTAAATGGAGCGCAGTCGCCTTATTTTTTTGCGTCCGAGCCATCTGTAATGTTGTGAATAGATTGTTAGAGTATAAGAATAAAGATGAAAAAAATACAGTCCTTAGCTGAATTTTGTGGACTTTTTGAACGAATGAATGTTCTAGTTAGATTTTGATAATATTTTGTTAAAAAATCATTGAATTTTTAATATAACCTCTTCTACAAACCTCGGCCTCTATACCCGCAATTTTCTCCAATATTGTACTCATTTTCGCGGTTTTTCTTTTTCTAGCTTACTAATAACACCGGGAACAACAAATAAGTTATAAAATAAGTTAATTGTTTCTACAGTTAATATAAAAATAGAAGAAAGCGTGTCAATCTCTATTCGTGTACAATTTTCCAGAACACGAAACTGACAGTCTGACAGTTCGTCTCCAACTTTGCCATGACATTTTGAGCGCGATAAAATTACCAGTAGGTTAATCATGGAACTAAAAATGTAAACATAAAATCAATTACAAAATTTAAAAAATGTGCATCAAAAATAAAAATATATCAGAATAACATACTTTTACAATATTTTCACATGATTTTATCAGCTAAGTTAGCAAAGTCGATACTAACGACATCTATGTGTTACACAATAGTTCATTTGAGAGGACGTCTTCATTCTCAACGTTATTGCTTTTTGCGGCAGCCAGGAGATGGCGCTAAATTAAGTTAAAATAAACAAACCTTATCACGTGGAAAAGCTTTTCCCGCAGGTTTGCGCATCGTAATACGAAGGAAAGGAACAGTGGAAAACTGTTTGCTGGGTATGTTGGAAACACACATGCTTCAGTACCACCTTAGGCGCCGGGAGAAGGAGTCGGCTCTTTGCTTCCCTGGCTAACTGACTTAAGTTACGAAAGTAATCCAGTTGGAAAAATGTTTTCGAGTAGTATTTGTGACGCTTAAAATTTTCGATGTGGTGTTTAGGCATTCTCGCATATTTCGTAAAAGTTTTGTGTAAATAATATAGCTTGTAAATAAATAAATGTTAGATTTTTCCGGGATTTCGTGTGATGTAAAAGTAATAGACACTTATTAAATTATTTCAATGATTATAAACTAGTGTAATAATGTCTAATTAACTTTTTGGTAAGTACTTATTTCTTAAAAACTTTTCCCATTTCTTTTACACACAATACCTATCTACTTACTGCCTACTTTGAGTTGCTGCTCAAATAGGTAAATACTTAAGTAGTTGACTCTTATGTACCCACTTTTACCTACATACTTACTTTAACTTGCCTATTAGCAACAATAAGTAATCATTATAACCAACTTTCCGATAAACTTTTTCATCGTCAATTTCCTCAATTTGATGAGGTTGTTTCATATTTTATTCGTTACCCTTGATCGTTTTTTTCCCTTGTTGAAAATGACGATATTTAGTAACCTAAAGGTAGGCAGGATCATTCTCCTATAGGCTAATCTGATATAAAAACCTTGCTTACGTAGTGTATAAGTGGTTTATCTATCTATCCTATCCAGTGTGATGGTGGTATTTTATTACCCAGATGTTCTCGAGCAGCCTACCTTCCGGATGAAGAGGGGCCTCCTCAATCCTACTAAAAGTTTAGTCCCCCTTAAAAAGCATTATAGGTGACTAACCAAAGCTCTATTCAAATCATGTTATAATAATGTCGAATCATTTTCACAGTCAGACATGGAATTAGAAAGCTGGGAGGATAAATTATTTTTGTTTGTTACAAATTACCTTATGTGGAAAATGAATGTTTAAGAGGGTACATTGTCCAGGGTAGCGGGATTGTCCGAAAGGGTTATCGCTGCCCTGGAACATAAAGGGCTAAGGAAGGAACACGGGTGGGTTTTAGTCAGTAAGAGTCTGACACTCCCTTCTGCTCCACCCAGAGCGGGAGGAGTCATTTGATGATTTCCCATCCTGAAAAAAAAAAAAAAGAGGGTACATTGTTTAGCCGTTTGTTTACCTATGTAATGTAAAAAGCAGAGATAAATCTGCTATTGAAATGAGGGTGTTTTTGAACGTTTTCGCGGCTAATAAAATTCTTTCGTTACGATTTCTACAAAGATTACTAAGACCTAAATTCGAAACGATAAATCCGACATTCAGCTTTTTATACATAGCTGTGGTTCAGAGAACATTAATGTCTTCAGTCATGGATTTATTAAGAGAAAGAAAGAAATAAATATTGTTTGTTGGGTTGTGTAGTCAAGTCGTTTATATTGGCATTGGTGGTAGCGTGTTTAGGTAGCGAAGCAGAGGTCGAATGTCCGGAAATATCTACATAAGGATAACTTCATCACCTCAGGATAACTTATTAAACCATTGCCACGAAGAAAGAAGACTTATTAAAGTTCCTAAATGAAAAGCTTGAGCCGATATACACAGACTCCTTTATTCATCATAAACGTTATTTAAGTTGAGTAGTGATTAATAGCGACTGTAACCATACATTTTTGACCTTTATACGTAACTTAATTTTAATCATCGTTTTTATCCCTTACTTCATAAGCGTTTAGGTATCGGCTTTAACGCTTGTGAAATCTGTGTTAGATAGAAGAAGACTAAATTGAGTCTTCTTATACCTATCTTCTATACTAATAATAATAGCTGAAGAGTTTGTTAGTTTGAACGCGCGAATCTTTGGAATCTGTCGGATTTGAAAAATTCTTTTTGCATTTGATAGCCCAATTCTTGAGGAAGGCTGTCGGCTACTTAACATCATGCTAGGTACCTTAGGAACCGAGCAAAAACAGGAAAAGTCAGAAATAACGCTCTAATCAACGAAAGCTATAGTAATAGCGCGGGGAAACGATGCGATGCGACGGGGTCGGGGGAGCAAGAAATTTATCAGGGGGGCAATTCTTGTAATTTTAAGAACATTCACAGTCTGATCTCAGTCTCAATCTGTCAAAAATACCTTTAATTTCCCTACATTTTGACAAGTTTTTGACAGTTGTTTGTCGCTGAGATGAGACTGCGACTAGATTTTGAACGTTTTAAATTACGAGAATTGGCCTTCAGATAGGTTGGTTGTCTGGATGTTACGGCTGTAGTTCAAAGAACACTAATTACTGGTCATGGATTTAAAGGGCTTTGTCAAAGCATCTCACGTTATTGTGCCGTTTATCTACCCTATGATATACTTAAATAAATAAAGACAATAAATAATTTTTAATAATTCTTTATTGACATAATGAATACAGTTTCGATTATAGGATTCCCTAGCACCAGCGCTAGTAAAAACTGTGTTGCAGGTGTTAAGTGACAATAATCTTACATCAGACAGAATAAATTAAAAGAGTAGAAAAGTTAACAAACATGTTGCCATGTTTGTGTATGTGTGTGTTTGTATATGTGGGGGTGTGTATATGTGTGTGTTTGTGTATTTGAGGGTGTGTATAAGGGTATGTTTGTGTATGTCTGTGTGCGTGTGCTGTGCAGAATGGGTTATGTTTTTATGAGATCCATAAATTGTACAGTTTATAAATTGTACACTTAAAATACTATTGTTAACTAAAGACCATTGAAAGCGAAGACCAGAAACTAAGGAACAAGTCTTCGCACAAATTGCCTTATTATGGCGGGGGAGGTATCAGTCGCCACCGCCCTCAGGATGCTATTGCGACTACCTCTTATTCTGCTCAGGAGTGAGGCCGTTATACTCAGCACGGGCGGAGGCATTTTCCATGATAGGTTAAATGTTCGGAAATACTTAAACAAAGTGTTAGATCTCCTCAAGGATTTGAATTACTCGTTCTTGCTCGTTAAGAGTTCCTCTGATTTGATCTTTATTACGCGTTGGACATAACGTCTTCTTGTTACGGCTGTAACTGAAACGGCATCAAAGTTACGGGTCACGGACTTAAGGACGATGTCGCCTGTCACGGTATTGTGGTGGTTCTGTCTAATGCTATAACACACTTAGTATGTACGACGGCATATTCGGTGATTTATGACAGCGTGTTTAATGAAGTAAGAATGTCCGGAAATAGATAACTTATGGAAGCTCGTTACAGTCACCAAAAGAGATAAGTAACCAGGGTCGTCGGATATAGTTGAAGTTTAATAAGAAACCGATGGATATTTTCCAATGAAATTTAATTTGATAAATGAACTGTTTGTTTTCTATTAATTTAATTTAATTTTATCCGAAAACATCAATCCGTTTTTACTAAACTTCAACTATATCCGACGACCCTGCGTACTTATTTCCTATGGTGACCGTACCTTTTGCGTCGTTTACGTTCATATACGTATGAGGTTACTTTTATTTGATGGAAAGTACGTCCTTCTTCTGGTTCATTATAATGCATCAGACATTCCAGTTTATTTTACGGCTATAATTCAAAGAGTACTAATGTTATGAATCCCGGATTTAAGGCCCAAGTCACGGTATTGTGGTGGCTCTGTGTAATCCTATAACATACTTAGCATGAGCGAAGGCATATTTGGTAATTTATTATAGCATGTTTAACGAAACTAGAACGCCGCATGTCCGGAAAAGCTCCTATAAATGAATTGGATATACACGTTTGACGTTTTTAATTTACCTCTAGTTTGAAGCTTTTGATGAAAAATAGGACATTTTCTGATTTTTTATTTATAATTCGCCAGCTAACATTCGTCTTCATGTTACGGCTGTAAATCAACGAACATCAATGATACGAGTCGCGGATTTAAAGGGTCATGTCGACTACGTAATGTCACGGTATTGTGGTGTTTCTTTCAGTCTGATGACGTAGGAATGTTTGATGATTATTTGTGGCGTGTTTAACGAAGCAAGAATGTCGTCCGGAAATATATACTTATGCAGGTTCCTAATTGCATCGAATTAACGCGTTTGAAGTTTATACTTTTATTTGATGAAAAGTAGGTAAATTTTCTGATTAGTTCCATACACATAGGTATATAAATACGTTAGACATTCGTGTTCAAATTTTGACTCTAGGTAATTCAAAGAAAATTGGTGTTTACAAGACACGGATTTAAGACCATCATTTAGGACCACACATCATCATGTGACGTTTCATGTGATATCTGATATCTACCAACCCACACTGGGCCCACGTGGTAGATTATCCCACTCCTTCTCCAAGAGAGGAGGCCTGTGTCCCAGCAGTGGGAACATTATAGGCTGATGATGATTATGATTTAGGCCACCATTTAGGTCCTTCTTCAGATTTAGCCCCTATATTGCGCGAGACGTTCGTCTTCATGTTACGGCTGTAATTCAAAGAACATCAATGTAATGAGTCGCGGATTTATAGCATCATGTCAACTATGTCAAGGTATTTTGGTGGCTCTGCACAATCCTATGACATACTAAGCATGGACGAAGGCATATTCGGTCATTTATGATAGCTTGTTTAACGAGGCAAATTAATGTTCGGAAATAGATAATGAATCAAATTAACGCGTTTGAGATTTTCCTGCCGCATGCATGAGCTGTGGGCCAAAATAACCACCACATGGAGCCCTGATACAGCTAGAAGGCGTCGCGGCAGACCCCGTAGGAGACGGCGGGACGAGCTGGTCAAAACAAATGACCAGCACCCTAATTGCGTAACACACGATCAATCGGAATCGGTTTCATTTTGACAGTTCAACAACATTCATTGCGTTATTTACGTGTTGAGCAGACAAATTTTTCGAATTTATGAAGCAATGGATTAGCAATTTGCTTCAAAATGATTCAGATTCCGATTGATCGTGTGTTACGCAATTAGGGTGCAGTAGTCCACTTTAGCCCTGGATCAAAAGAGCTGGAACTCATGAGAAAGGCCTTTGCCTAGCAGTAGGATGATGCAGGCTAACAGTAACAGTAACTTTTATTTGACAAGGAGTAGGTCCTTCTTCAGATTTGGTCTTTACAATGAGTCAGCCATTCGTCTTCAAGTTCCGGCTGTAATGTAATAATGTAAATGTTACGAGTCACGGATTTAAGGACAATGTCGACTAAGTCACCGTACTGTAGTTAGTGGCTATGTTTTTGTGGTTTCTCTGCCTGTTTTATGACGTAGGCAGTTTTTTATTGTAGCACGTTTAACGAAGCAACAATGTCGCTTGTCCGGAAATGTAACTTCTTATTAGAGCTCCTTAATAAACGAGTTTGAGGTTTTTAATTTTAATTAATGAAAAGTGGGTCCTTCTTCTGAATAATAAGTCAGACATTCGTCTTCATTTTGCTTGTGCCTAAGCAATACCAGCTGCACGAGTAGATCGACCAGGTTAAGCTACGCTTGCCGCGGTTGGCTAGTGGATGAGTGACCATCTTAACATACCAAAACCCCTCGGTGCCTCGGAAAGCACGTTAAGCCGTTAGTCCCGGCTGTCATTCGTAGATCTTTGATAGTCATTACGGGTCGTCGGAAGCCCGAAAGTCTGACAAACAGTCTTAGCAAAGGGTTTCGTATTTCCCAGTAACTGGGTTGTGGAGGTCAGATAGGCAATAGCTCTATATAAAATACAGGTACTCAGCTGCATCCAGTTAGACTGGAAGCCGACCCCAACATAGTATGCAAATAATGACTTTCGTCTTCATTTTACAGCTGTAATTCATAGCACATTAATGTAACGAGTCACGGATTTAAGGTCCATGTCGACAATGTCACGGTATTGTGGTGTCTGTCTTTGTCTTAGGATGATGTAGACATGTTTGATGATTTACTGTGGCGTGTTTAACGAGGCAAGAACGTCGCATGTCCGGAAGCAAATAGATAACTTATGATGAAGACCCTTATTCAATTAATTCGTCAAATTGAATTTTATGATCCGAAAAATAAATATTTTTTAATCTATATCTATACTTATAATAAATCTGTAGAAGTGAAAATTCTGTACATTGAAAATATCAAAAAAATAAATGGCAGGGGGTGTTACTAGACCGACACCGAACCCAAAAATGTGATTAAAAAAATTTTTGTCTGTCTGTCTGTCTGTTTGTTCAGGCATCACGCAAAAACTACCGGTTCGATTACGATGAAACTTGGTATAATTATTCTTTAATATCCTGGGCACCACACTGGGTACTTTTTATCCCGGAAAAGTATATACAATAAAAAACAAACTTAATTTTGCGGTTCGATCCCTAGACCAGATTACTGCACCAACTGCTTTGTCGTAGGTTAAGTCACCCGCAATGGAGTTCATTTTTATTCCTTTTACTTTTTAGAGTTATTTAGGTTTATTTTTATATAAGTCGTAGGTATAGATTTTAATTTTAAAGTATAGGTAGTATATTTGATAGTGTACGTAGTGACCGTAGGTTATTTTATAATACTGTTAGGTAGGATAGTCATTCGTATAGATATTAGTTTTTAGAGATTTTGCTTATTTATTGAGTTTAGATTGAGGGGCCCGTGGCTAAATAATAACAGCCGCACAGGTCGATCGGTCAGGTTAAGCTACGCTTGCCGCGGTCGGTCTGTGGATGGGTGACCATCTTTACATACCGAGACACCTTCGTGCCTCGGAAAGCACGTTAAGCCGTTGGTCCCGGCTGTCATTCGTGGATCTTTGACAGTCGTTACGGGTAGTCAGAAGCCCGAAAGTCTGACAACCAGTCGTACCAAGGGTATCGTATTACCCAATAACTGGGTTGTGGAGGTCAGATAGGCAGTCGCTCCATGTAAAATACTGGTATTCAGCTGCATCCGGTTAGACTGGAAGCCGGCCCTGAACATAGTTGGGAAAAGGCTAGGCAGATGATGATTGAGTTTAGATTAGTTATCGTCATAAATAGGTTTATTTAGGTAGGTAGGTATTTTATTTTCTGTTATTGAGTTTATTTATTTTTTTAATTAGGTAGGTACTTAGGTAAAGATATCATATAGGTACCCTCTTAATCACCATTAATGAGACACAATTGGTTTTCTATTGTAATTAGCCACAAAGGGCCCGCGAAATAGATGGCATCCTGGTGCACATACATTTTATCCTGTTAGCACGTTCCCGTGGGATAATTTCCGACATCCACGCGGGCGAAGCCGCGGGCAGAAGCTAGTAAGTAATAATATTATTAGCTGCCTAACGTGTGAATATTCAGTTTTCTGAATAAAAATAGGCAGGTACGTACGTCATTCTACGGATTTGGTCGTCAGAAAACGGCGGTCGTTCAAAGAACATCAATGTTACGAGTCACGGATTTAAAAGGACCATGAACGTGTCGGCTATTTCACGGTATTGTCGTGTCTCTTCCTTTCTTATGATGACGTAGGCATGTTTGATGATTTATTGTGGCGTGTTTAACGAGGCAAGGAGTTTGAATATTCAGAAATAAATAACTTGCGGAGACCCTAAATAAAATTCATACTTTTCTAAGTAACTGTCTATGTTTAACGTGCATATAAAATATTATTTGAATAAGTGAACGAATGGAAATATAAATAGGTACATAGGTAATATAGGATATAAAATAATTCTAACTCAATAACACAGATATTTAATAAAGCGACAGAGCCCATAATTGTTTCTATTATTTTTCTTTTATTTACCACCTGTAATTATACATTATGGATTGCAATAAACGATTTGAGATTTGAACGTATAAAGTTTTTAATTTTCTGTTATATAAATAGGTGACTACTTCTTCCGATTTAGTCTTCAGCAAACCGCTGTCGTTCAAAGAAAATCAGTGTAACGACTCACGGATTTAAGCGTCATTTCGACTATGTCACGGTATTTTGGTGTCTCTATCTGTCTTATGGTGACGTAGGCATGTTTTATGATTTACTGTGTCATGTTCAACGAGGCAAGAACGTCGCATGTCCGGAAATATTATAACTTATGATGAAAATCTTAAATAAAAAGTAGGTCGAATTAATCAATCAATTTGTCAAATTGGATTTTATGACGTGGAAAATAAATATTTTATATAATAATATTATTGATTGTCTTAAATGTACTTTTTAAAAATTTCTGGATAAAAATAGGTACCTCTCTGGGTCTTTCTACCGATTTAATCTTCAGAAAACGTCGTCGTTTAAGACACAGATTTAAGGACCATATCACGGTGTTGTAGTGTAGTGGCTCTATTTGTCTTATGACGTAGGCATATTTGATGATTTACTGTGGCATGTTTAACAAGGCAAGAATGTCGTATGTTCGGAAATACATAGATAACTGGTGACGACGGTGAAAACCGACCTAAATGAAAAGACATAGGTACTTACTGACTTTTCTTAAGTTAAGTTATGATCTACTATAGCTTGCGAACAACTTTTACTACGTAACCTACCCTGAAATCTTGAAAAAAAATCAGTTGATCCATAGATTTATGTTCGCATAACTCGACATGTATGGATCAACTGATATTTTTTCATGATTTCAGGGTAGGTCCCGTAGTAAAAGTTGTTCGTAATGATGAGTACATACGCCAGCTGGTCAAGCTACCCGAAACTGTCAAGTTTTCCCAATCAACCTTGAACCTTAATGCTTTAGCGATAAAGTTGAAAATCTATTAAAGATATTTGACAAATTGTAGTAGCTTGATGTGCTGGCGTCTGTACAATGACCTCTTTTAAGGAATTAAAAGATCAAAATTTAATGGTGTATACCTACTAATTATTTTGCACCAATGACAACCCCATTTTTATGTTCACGCAATCACTGTACATTCCAAGGTATTTATATGTATTTTTTGTTATGTATTTTCTGGTTTACAATAAAGTATATAATACATAAATAAATAAATAATAGGTGTGGATTTTTAGGAACTATACAATAAATCAAAATCAAAAGTCATTTATTCAAATTAGGCTAACAATCAACCCTTTTCGAACGTCAAAATTACACAGCACAGTCCCCCAAAAACGCCCGCCCTTCACCACTTCCTAGTGCTATCGCTGGGAAGATGAATTGGCGCAACAAACTTCCCAGCAGCACAGCCGTCTGTTCAGTTAGAAAATACTTGATACTTGATTGTATACAATACTATGTAGGTGTTAAGTAATTAACATTACAAGGCACAGAACATAAAATTAAATTACTTGCAATATGTCAGCTAACCACGCCAATATACTAACAGATATAATAAAAACTATACGTACTCAAGCTGAAAAATAATTAATTAAAATGTAAATAAAAACTTACTATCTAAATAAAAGCTTCCAGGCAATAGGTATGGAGACGATATCCTTTGGTTAAACGTAGAAGGCAAAATGCAGTGGTGGCCCAGTGGTAACGGCCGCAACTTACGAGTTGAAGGTCGCAGGTTGGAACCCGGATAGGCGCTTTACTTTGTGTAAATTATTTCATCACCACTGCTCTCAAAACGGTGAAGGAAAACGTCGTGAGGAAACCGACATGTCCTTGAACCAATAATTCGAAGTCATGTGACATCTACCAACCCACACTGGGCCCGCGTGGTGTATCACGGCCCACTACCTCTCACAGAGAGGAGGCTTGTGTCCCAGCAGTGGGAACATTATAGGCTGATTATGTATGTACATATTATGTAGAAGGAAAAATTGAGAGAAAGGAACGTTCCTTTCATATAAAAGTGAAAATGTAGAATCACGAGTTTGCAGTGATTTGAAATGTCAAATGCAAATCAGAATATATATCCTACTTATTACGATGCGCGATTGGTAGGGAAATCAACATCGACTTCAAACGTTCTTTAACTTCAAATAAATCAGAATCTGTGCACAACCCTATATATAGTACCTGCAGTGGCTTCCAATCCTCCAAAAGATACTTGTCAATTTTTCCTGTTCAGCTGTGATGCCACATTAAGATTTAAATTTAAAAAAAATAATCAGGTACTCCTAAGAGATTACTTGATAAATTATGGTAATTCATAGGTTGAATCAGTCAATAAAAACGTTATATATTTTTTATTGCTAAATTAATGGGCCTGCTCTTGCTCTCGATCACGCCTGATAGTAAGAAAGAAAGAAAGAAAAAGTATTTATTTATTGCGGCTCGTACAGGAAGATCAAAAACTCTAAACATAGTTAAAAAAAAAACAAGTTGTATAAGAAAAAGTACTTAACAAAAAGAAAAATGAAACAGAAAGTCGTAGGTATACGAGACGAGGAAAGCGATAGATGAGGTCTATGATGGAACGAGCATGCACCGATGATGCCTGTTCACTCTTGCTTTGACGGCAGACGGGTTAAATATGGGAGGGAACACAGTTTAAACATCTGGAATTAGAATATGTGGTGTGTCACAGCTGAAGTGGAAACATGTCAACTAACTTTTGGAGGCCACTGTACTTATATCTAAGTCAGAGATATCTCGGCTTTTACCGTTAGATTCCATGGGTATTAGGTACAGACGCTAGCAGGTCAAGCTACCCGAAACTGTCAAATTTTCCCATTCAACCGTGAACCTTAATGCTTTCGGGATAAAGTTGAAAATCTATTAAAGAAATTTGACAGATTGTAGTAGCTTGATGTGCTGGCGTCTGTACAGACAACTTATAAGCCCGTAAGACCACTAATCTCCGCACTTCTGGTGGCAAGTTCGTATCAAACTTGTTAGACAGTTAATACGTCCTACCCAGTACTAAGCTATTGTGGGAATTAGTATGTTTGGACCTTATTTTTGAATGATAAATGTCATGTGGCGCGGGAAAAGAGTTCCTGGAAGGATGTGAAGGAAGGTCGTAATGATAATTAGTATGTAAAACGTGCGATTTTATCATTTTTAACGTGACGATGTTATCGTGGACGATCACGTCCACGCCACGGCATCACAATAACTCAGAGAAGTAATGTGATGTGGACGTGGACGTCAACAGAGGGCACCCCAGCGCGTCAAAAAACACGCTTTTTTCCCAAGGCGATTTTATTTCGCACACACGGATTTTTAACAGTGCGTTAAAAACCCAGCGGTCGAAAAATAATCGCCTTGGGAAAAAAGCGCCGGGCGCACCTGGGCTTAGTAGTCATCGGAACTAGTTCGTATAGATAATTAAATACCTAGTTAGTTGCGTAGTTGTTAACACGCTTTGTGTTACGCCTCTACATTTTCAGGCTAAAATGCCAGGTACATTTGCTTTGTCACTGATTACCTATAGGTATCGTACCTAGCTAAAACCTATCTAAACTACGTCGTTGACTGAACGTTAAATTATATACAGTGGCCTCCAAAAGTAAATTGTCATTTTTTAACTTCAGCTGTGACACACCACATTATGATTTAAAATTCTAGTTCCAAATGTGTAATGTGTGTGTGTATGCGTGTGTGGTATTCCATTGTAACGTTTTCATTGACTAATTCAACCTATGACATCATAAAAATATAGAAGGGCTTGTGGCTAAGTAATCACAGCCGCACGGGTCGATCGATCAGGTTAAGCTACGCTTGCCGCAGTTGGTGACCATCTTCACTTACCAAGACCTATAGATAGGATAAAAGGAGCCTGGGGTTGAAAATGTATCAAAACTCCATATTGTTAAGAAGATCCCACTACCGCGCCACTACTACACATATAGTTCAGTAAAAGCAATAGATACAAAGTCGCACACACACTTGCAATTCATAAATCGGAACGTACTCACACAAAAACATCTGTCGGTATCGTTATCGATATACGCTAGTGATTGATTAAATCGGAAAGTTACCGATTCTCTCATTTATTATTGTACAGACGGCAGCACATCAAGCTACTACAATCTGTCAAATTTCTTTAATAGATTTTCAACTTTATCTGTGAAGCATTAAGGTTCAAGGTTGATTGGAAAATTTTGACAGTTTCGGGTAGCTTGACCTGCTGGCGTCTGTACTAAAAAAATTTGGGGTTCTGAAAATAAAATAAGTTAAAAACGATATGTCCAGAAAATATTATATTATAAATCAATAAAAAAGAGCAAAAAAAAAATAGTAAATATTTTTTTTTTAACATTATCTATATATTTCTTC
Source organism: Apamea anceps (assembly GCA_951799955.1). Classification (NCBI taxonomy): domain Eukaryota; kingdom Metazoa; phylum Arthropoda; class Insecta; order Lepidoptera; family Noctuidae; genus Apamea; species Apamea anceps. The sequence continues at coordinate 14,934,930 of OX637515.1, read as the reverse complement.
TCAAGGGTCTTCCAACCGGATTTAAACGTCATCTTTTTAGGTCTTCCAACTGGGTTAAAACGGTTGACAAATTGTAAAATTAACTAGGTATATATTCGTTGGGTAATCGACATTATTGTCGATAGCCTACGTTAGTGGATCTGCACAGCCACATCACTAGCTGGCCGCAACCAGTAGCGGCCGTACCATGCGATGCACCGCATAGATAAAGTATCGTTTTGTGATTTTTCGTTGCTTCACTTAGCGACATACTTAGGTAGTGGTTAAGGAGCAATGTATTTACTGTGAAAATAGTACAGTTGTTGCGATAATTGAAAACAAAATTAACGTAGTAAAAGCAAGAAATATTTTACAATTTGTTGTTTTTCATGATTTTAAAGACAAAATATAGTAAAATACTAATATTTCTATATGGTAAGTGATTCCATGATTTACAAAGTTTTGGTTTTGTCTTCGGTTTTTACAAGAAACCACTGAACAACACGGCATTCTTATAATTTTTCACGATCACGGTCGAAAGTGCACTAGTTCGCGGAGACGGCCATTAGCCTAGTGCATGATCATTTCGAGCATGTCGCGTCGACACAGATATGCCTCCTTGCCACTTCTCCTGTTTTTTACATTTCTATGCCAAGAGCCCTCCGTGCCTCGGAAAGCACGTTAAGCCGTTGGTCCCGCCTGTCATTCTTAGATCTTTGATAGTCGTTACGGGTCGTCAGTAGCTCGAAAGTCTGACAACTAGGCTTACCAAGGGGGGTCTTACCAGTATTACCTTTTGAATTGTCAAAGGGGTCGGTCAGTCAGAAAGATGAAACTAGTTGCCCGATTGCCTAGTTGCTAGTTATTGAATAGTTATCAAGTGGCACTAAACATTTCCCTAAGTACGTAATATCTCCTTGTAGGTACATAAGAGTTGAAACTCAAACATAAACATAATCTCAAGCACATTCCAAACTAATTCCCCGAGGCGACATCATTCAATTAGATACCTATACACCTACTATATACCTGCTGTTCTTATAGGTACAGACAGCTACATAATTCGATAATCATTTTGTTTTTTTTTATATTATGACAGTTGTAGAGCCGAATTATTATTTTAAATAATAATAAATAAATAAATTTGTGCGCTTTACCATCAACGATTGCATCACTGCGAAGTCAAGCACTAGTTTATATCATTACAAAAAAAAAAAAAAATTGCATCATATAGTTATAATGATGCAATTTTTTTTTTTTCAGTAGCTAGTGCTAGTGCCCATGACTTCGCCCGTGTGCGTCCCACCCCGTCGCATAACATTCCCGCGCTATCACATCGTTTTAGCTTAGCGTTCTTTCTGACTTTTTCTTTTTGCACAGCTCTTAAGGGTCATAGCGTGATATTAATAGCCTATAACCTTCGTTATGAATTGGGCTATCTAATGCAAAAATATTTTTTCAAACTGACCGGTAGTTCCAGAGATTACCCCCTACATACAAACAAATAAATTTTACCTCTTTATAATATTAGTATACATAAAAGGATGCCTGGAAGGATTTGGGATTTGCCTTTGCTCAGCAGGGACAGTGTAGGCTGAATAAAAGTAATATGTAATTAGCGGTTGCCAGTGATTTTGATCCCGGTTATTTTGTGTTTCATCATTTTAATAAAAATATCCAGTATGAAAAGTAGTATGCTTCTGTTTACCCATCCATCTAATACGTAATGATCGGTTCAACGGATTAGGCATGAAAATATAACAGACAGAGAAACTTTCGTATGTATTGCAAGCAGCGCTCCGCGATTTCATCTGTGTGCCAAATTTTATCCAAATCCGTTCAGTAGTTTTTACGTGAAAGAGTAACAAACATCCATCCATCTATAGAAACTTTCACGTTTATAATATTCATATAGTAGGAATATGAAAAAAAAAAATGAATACTAGTCTTTGAAGTATTCTCTACTCTTCAAAAAAATATTACACAGTCGTATTAATAATAAAAATTAGACAGTTTTCAACTTAAATCTCTTCTGAAATGTTGCAGTATTTTTCACTGAATTATGTCTCCGACCTTACCAACAAGTGAGGGAGAAATCATTAAATTTGATACTCCAACGTGACTTGAATGTCACAAATAGTTTTGGTCCAAATGCCTCTTTGATATATGGGTTTTGTAGCTACGGAGCTGAGGGATTTCCCTTTGGGCTACAGGTATTTTTGTTTTGACATGATATTGGACCGTGAAAGGGATTGGAGTTTTTCGGTAGACGTCTATTGGCTATGTATTCCTGGTAATTCAAGATTGATGTCTTTCGAATTCGATACTAAGGTTAGTAACGTAAAAATAAAGAGGAACTTATAAGCTTTAAAAGTTGACAAAGCATTATAATACCCCAAGGTAACATACATCACATACATGCCTATAATGTTCCCACTGTTGGGACACAGGCCTCTTATCTTTGAGAGGGAGTGGGCCGTAATCCACCACGCGAGCTATCAAATGCATAAAGATTTCTTCAAATCCGACTGGTAGTTCCGAAGGTTTCCCCTCTACATACAAACAAACAAATAGATTTTATTATACTGATTTTTGACTGTGTGATTTTTGTATACTTTATATTGTTTGTTACGCTTTCACGTTAAAACGGCTGAACGGATTTGGATGAAATTTGGCACAAGGGTAGACCATGACCTATATTAGGATATAGGATATTTTTATGTTGATATACCGACGGTATCGAGACTTATGTTGGTGAAACCGCGGGGCGCAGCAAGCATAAAATAATTTTAGGAGCACATTATTTTCCTCTTCAGCTCATAACCATCCTTTCAACATACAAGTATTTTCTTGCTACATTTTACGTCAAAAGAAAATAGGTTCATTATGAATTACCCTCATACTTACCTACAAAGAGTGTGTGACAAGTTTGAAATGAAATTTGACGTATCCCTTCCAGCAGTGCGATTCTGTAACCATCTCACCGTGAAAACTTAGGTGAAGTGAGCGTGGAGTGAGATGTCATTCCAAATAATGCTAGGGATTGACACTACTGACAACTCACGTCAAGCTCACTTCACTTGAGTTTTCACAGTGAGCTTTTTACAGAATCAACCGGCTGGACGGGATAGTGTGACCCATTGCTACAATACAACCCATAAAGCTTAGGCGAAAATTCATGGAATTAAAAAAAAACCCAATTTTCGTGTATTTTTGATATTTTCCTAGAATTCCTCACTAATTATTACTTTTCCCTAAATTCTCAAATCGAATAGCCTTTATTGCGGTTGCATGGTTTATGATTTTCCCTAGTCCCCTTTGAAGATCTAACTTTAAATACCTAAGGAATTCCATCACGTCCTATAAATAATGCATTCTTCGCAAATTTTCACGTAAAACTCTACTTACTTAAATTATATCTATAAACCTACCTATCTTTTTGACAGCTTAGTGTTTACCTACTAAAGAAACCTCCATTGGGATTAGGTAGGTACCTTCCCATGTAACGCAATCCCGGTTCCTCTATTTATTTTCCTTATAACATTAGGTATATTTTCAGTATACAGGGTGAATTTTTCAAGTGGGTGCGGATGGCCAAATCCAAAACTACATGTATTAACGAAAATTACTTAAAGGAGTCACGGGCTTGATTTTGATGAAAACTAAAACTGCATCATTAAATTTTTGGAAAATCAATATTTCTAGCAAGGAATCGAACCCGTTGATTTAAAAAAAACACACTGGTATTATTACACCATTCGATAATGTCGCTAATAATGATCGAATTCTGGAAAGTAATGAGATACGGCAAACTAAAGAAAAGTGCTAATGTTTAACAAAATCCTTTTTTTATTGTTTTTCTTATGTTATCTACCTATAAAACAGAACAAATATTTGTAAGTCCTACATGTATTTGTTCCGAGTCTGGGTGTTTTTCTATCTATAATATGTATGTATTTACAAAAAAAAATGTATATAGGTAAGTAGTTTATCAGCCATCTTGTTACCATAACACAAGCATTCGGTTGCTTAGCTTGGGACTAGATGGCGCTGTGTGAAATGTCCAGGGATATTATTATTATTATTACCTATTATACCTTACCTGATTAATTGTTCAAAATGATGACCATTGTTTTTAATATATAGCTAGATTTGAAGTGTCAAGGATTGTACTGCATTCAGAATTACAATATTATTGATTCCATTTAGAATATTTTCCGAAGATCGTTTCAAGTCAGTCAGTTTTAGTCTTCATTAAAATCGAGCCCGTGACTCCTTTGAGTACTATTCGCTATTCCTCATAGTTTCGAATTTGGCCATCTACGCCCACTTGAAAAATTCACCTGTATATATACCACCTACCTATTTTCCGAAGTTAAATTCTCATCTTATTAAAAGTTGAACGATTTTATCTATACTTAAATAACTGAATGGAATCAAATACCATAAATAGCAAAGTTTTATTAACTAGGGGAAACTTTATACGCTCCTATTATACTTTCACGTGTAACTCATGATACTCGTTATTTAATAAGAAAATGATTTTGGTTCAGAAAATAAATATGGAATTTTACGGATCACACACTTTTGGAGATCACAGGGTATTTTTATAACGTATCTCTTTTTTGTTTCAGATTATAATGGATGGATGTTCATAGCATATAGGTTTGTAAGTAAATAAATAAAAAAAAGAATCGCGTTAAAATATCATTACCAATATTAAAAAAAAAACGATGAACGAAACAAAAGCAATGAGAATAAAAAAGAAAAGTGAAATGTCAAATTCTTGAGTTTCGAATGTTTGAAAATCGAATAATTATGTCGTCGGAAGTGTCATTGGAGGGTCGCGAACGGCCAGGATTGGTGCGTCGCGTGGCCTCTGGATGCGCAAGGGCAGCATTCTCGCAAATTGGCCTGGTGATCTTAGTGGTGATTTATGTACTACTTGGTGCAGTGCTGTTTGAGTATCTGGAGTCGGGGCCTGAGGTTCAGAAACGGTCCGCCATACAGAGATCGAGGGAGGAGTGCTTGAAAGAACTCTGGGCTATTACAGGTAAGAATTTCAGTTACCTACATTATGCCTAAATTAAGTATGCAACACCTCCATTCAGACTGGTAATAAATTCTCAGTGATATTTCGAAAGCCACGATATTTAATTCACTCTACTTACCTGTGTCGTTAGTACCTACTATTAGTTATTCTGTGCCTTTGTGAGCAGAGCAATTAGCTAGGTAGATATTTCGTGAGAAAGTGTCATAAATTCAATTTCTCAGTAGGTAAGCCGAGTATAAGTAAAATGATGTCATAATTTAATTTGGGAGCTAGCTGGCCTCTTTCTTGGGAAAGAATTAGCATTGCCTTACAACGTGGCAATGCTGCCAGCCTTTTGGGCACTGTTCCTGTTGACAGCGATGCGGAAGAATTTTTTGATGCCCTATGATTCTTTTGCTTATTCTTTCACATGTATATTATTATTTTAAATGTTAGTTTGTTTACCTAATTAAATTTAAATAATTTAATTTAACTAAGAACTTAAATTAACTTGAATGGTCTCTCGAAACGGTTTGTTGATACTTTCCGTGACCCAAGGACTGGCTTTTATCTTGGCCAGAGGCTAAGCATTGCCATACATCGTGGCATTGTCGCCAGTCTCTTGTGTACATTACCAGTCGACAGCGATGTGGATGAATTTTCAATGCTATATTTAAGTTTGTGTATAGTTGTAGTTATTGTTTTAATTAGGTATGCGATCAGTGGTCCACTTTAGCCCTGGATCGAAAGAGCTGGAAGTCTTGGGGAGAGGACTTTGCCCAGCTGTGGGATGATGCAGGTTAACAGTACCTAACAGTAAATTCAATAATCCCACACACTATGAACTTATAATAACTATCTAACTTTCTTTCTTATTAAGAAACAATTCTTTACATAACACCCCTCTGTTGTTGTCGGGGGTTAAAAAGATCGTAACAAAATAGAAAGAAGAAAAATCACCATGTTCACCAACCAACAGAGATTTCAGCTCAATCGAGCGATTCAATTCGAAAACTATCGGAGCAAATAAAAGCGCCTTTCTTTGACAATCTGACCTACAGGTGATATCTACTAAGCCCTTCACATGTGATTTCCCCTGTGTGACACTGATACTGCAAAGAAAATACGTCATTGAATAGAATGCCATCGTATTATTGGGTATTATTTCTTTGGAATTCGGGTCAGTTTAGTTTTATGGAATAGTGTATCGTTTAAGTAAATGTTATGCCACTGATTTTGTACTTTTCAATACTAATCAATAGACATTTTGTGATATAAATGGGATAGGACCAAACTCCGTAAAGCATCACGTATCCGAGATATTAAAGTTCAAAGTTGATCCCGTGAAAACCATATTTTTTAAACTTGCGTTTATCTTGTTGAATAGATGTTTGATTATTTTGAAAATTCAGAGGGGCTATCTCAATCATCTTTTAAATAAAAAAAATATCAAAATGGCGGATAGTTAGGTATATCAGGCTCCATATAAAAATCTTCCATTCCCTTTATATCACAAAATGTCTTTTGACATGATGTCGGCAACCGGTGCAGCCGATCGATTCTGTAAAAATCTCACCGTGAAAAGTTAGGTGAAGTGAGCTGTCAATAGTCTCCATCCCTAGCATAAGTTGGAATGACAGCTCACTCCACGCTCACTTCACCCAAGTTTTCACGGTGATATGGTTACAGAATCGCACTGCAGGTAAAAAAAATAAAATAAGTAAGTCAGTATACAGGATGATTGGTAAAACATTAATAACAATTCAGGACTATATTACTTACATCATAAACAACAACTTTTGTTCTTTGACTTTTATTAATTAATCATAATTCATCAGACTTTCATAAAAAAATAAAAATATTTCAATTCAACCAATTGAAATATTCGATTTTCTGTTACGAACTCTACGCTAAGCAAAAGAAAGCGGTAGTTAGGTAAAAAATCTGCCGTGTCTAGTATAAAATTAGGCGGAGAGGAGCGAGGGTTAGATAGAACAAGGTTTTGTTAAAATCATAGAGCAAAAGTTGTTGTTTTATGTTGTTACCAATATAGTCCTGAGTAACCCTGTATATTTAAGTCCGAATTGTGTCGATTCAGAAATAGAAGTTCGAGCAGCAGCTTCCAGTATTAACCCTAGTCTAAATTGCAACGGTTTTCTCCTTCATTATAACAATCCCCCATTATAATATAATACCTACATGGCGTATTTAAATCTCTTACGTTCATTATCGAGCCTCGCTTCCTGCATTCGCCATTAGGTACAAGCGATCTTTGCTTATAAGTGCCATTATTGCTAAGCGCCTGATCAATGCCGGCGGATGCTTCCATGATATTCTAAAGATGTTAAGAGGTTCTCGCTTAACGTGTCCCATTCCATTGTGAAGGCTGCTTTTGAAAGTGAAGTTTTATGGATTACCTACCTAAGAGAATTTTAAAGGTATTTTTTAGCTTTTTACTCGGTTACTGGAAATATGATCATGATACTATTGCTATTCCTGATTTTTTTCTATTTGTTTTATTTTTGATGGTGTTTAGTTTAGTTTTATGATCTTCCTGTACAAGTCGCAATGAATACTTTTTCTTTTGTTCTTTCAAAGCTGATCAATAGTGTAGCTCTCACATCGTCACACTTAAGGTGAAAGCGTCAGGGTCGCCCGCGAAATTTAAGTTTACGTTTTCTGCAATTTTCAGGTCAGTATCAGGTTGTATATTAATCTAAGTATGATTTGCGGCCACATGCAACCACAATGACCTGCAAATTGAAACCATAACGTAAGTAAATTTGAATTTCACGGCCTACCTTAGCGCATTCCCCTTATTAATATCACGAAAAAAAGGAAAAGAGAGAACAGTGAAATTAAAAATATGAATAACTAATTGTTCTGTCAAACAAAGTCTGCGCCATGATTATTTCTAGCAGGCATTTAAATAGTTCAGTAACCATACGAACCGTATCATCGCTATTCGACAAGCGCCATGACAGGTGAGCTCGACCGTTTAAAATTTTAATAAATTTGTGTTCCACATTTAAACGGGAGTAATTATTATCAGTTTCTATGTGTATAGTCTATGATTGTTATCGTCAAGTTTTTAATTCATGATCAATAAATGTCGCTTATCACGGCTTTTGTTGTTTTACGCATTGTGTTTTCATTGGGATCCCTTCTTTCCGCATAATATTATTTTTCCTAATATACTTTGGATGGAATGTGTGAATAATGATATGGTTAGAAAGGGGGTGACTACCGAGATGACGACTAATAGAGAAGTATGGAAGAAAAAGACATGTTGCGCCGACCCCAAATAAATTGGGATAAGGGCAGGAGAATGATGATGATGATACTTTGGCATAACGATTTTGGTATAATTTGTTTTGTCATAATAATACGTTGCCATATTTTTCTTTGGCATACAGTTTATGTTGGCATAATTATCTTGACGGCTAATTTGTGTTGGCATAAATTTAATTCGCATAATGTTACTAGGCTTCATGAATATTAGCATAGTAGTATTTAGGCATACAATTATTAGGTATGATGTTTCCTGATATTTATTACTGTTATTGAATCATATGGGTTAGATTAGAACAGTGACCATTAATGCGCGAAGGCGAGCGAGCGAAGCGAGCGAAGCGAGCGTGCTACGGCAGCGACCGCTGAGCGCCAGATCCCCTCTGTTGTTGGTGAATCATTTGGGTTAGATGAGGTTATAACATTATGATGTTTCCTGATATGTACTACTATTATTGAATCATATGGGTTAGCTTAGGTTAAAACAGTGATCATTAACGGACCAGATCCCCTCTAATGTTGGTGTTTTGGTTTGGGTTATAACAGTATGATGTTTCCTGATATTTACTTATACATTACAGTTTTTTTTTTTTTTTTAAAGGATTGAATTACAACTTTGCAATAATACACTTAGCGACACAATAATTTTATGATACCGTCCACTTAGAAAAATAAAAAAATGATTTGTTTTACCTACAATGTAAAGTGCCTACAAATTTCATTAGAGCAATATTGTATAAAAATGTGTTTTAGTGTCTAACATTTTAGGAGTTAATTATTATGCTTATTTGTTATGCCTATAAAAAATATGTTTTAATAAAAAAAAAATGCGTCAATAAATTTATGCTTTAGAATGTTATGCTTAATCATTATTATGATTAGGGAAATTATGCTTAAAACATTACGCGTAAGCTGTTATGCGTGAATAATGTTATACGAAAATATAATTAGGAGAAACAAAAGTATGCCAAGTTATATTAGGTCTTTAAATTTATTAAATGGATAGGGAACCGTTGTCATTATTTTGATACATACATTTCGAAAATATGATAACTTTTATCAAATTTATAATGGTTTTTTTTTTCGTTATCCTATATTGTGTCCTTGGGTCCCACTGTTGGGCAAAGGCCTCCTCCCCTTTTCCCTTCCAAACCTCCCAGTCTTGAGCGATCTTCGGCCATGTTGGCCCTGCATCCCTCGCTAGATCGCCACTCCACCTTCACCGTGGTCTACCTCGACGGCGATGTCCTCCTTCTTAATTGTAATTTAAATAAATAAAATAAATAATAATCTCCTCAAATCTGTCAGTGTTAATTAGGTTCTCAGTTGCTACTGAGAACCCAGAACCACGGAGTCTGGACTTGTGCCCGGCAATAGGCTCACCCCATTTCTTTCTTTCTTTAAAAAAAAAACGTTGCCCCACACTAGGAATTAACCCTGTATCGTCGGTGCGTTTCACACATACACATACAGCCAGACCCGAAACAACTACCTGTAGGCAATACAAATATTTGTTCCGTGCGGGAATCGAACCCGCGACACGCAGCGCAGCAGTCGATCGCTCAGCTACTGCGCCTACCGTGTCGTGTGTGTTTAGACTTTAAAAACTGGAAAAATGTGTTTAAATTACGCACTTCTGCCTACCCCTTCCATCTCGAATACAACCATGATGTTATACGCTGTACTCAACATTTGCCATTTTCAGTAACATCGCTATCAGCAAATAATCCGAGCTAGCGGATTCAATGAAAATCAAAATCAAAAGTCATTTATTTAAATTAGGCTGAGAATCAGCACTTTCCAAACGTGAAAAGTGACGGGCGGGCGTTTTTGGGGGACTGACTGACTAGTCAGTCCCCCAAAAACGCCCGCCCTTCACCACTTCCTAGTGCTATCGCTGGGAAGAAGAAGTGGCGCAACGAACTTCCCAGCAGCACAGCTGTCTGTTCAGTTAGAAAATAATTGATTGTATACAATACTAGGAACCTATGTTCTTAATTAACATTACAAGACCAGAACATAAAATTAAACTATTTGCCATATGTCAGCTAGCCACGCCAATATACCAACAAATATAATAAAAACTATACGTACTCAAGCTAAAAAATAATTAATTAAAATTAAAATGTAAATAAAACTGCCCCAGTAAAAACCTAAAATTTAATGGAAAGATTAATGGAAGTAGTAACATTATTAATTCACAACTGGACGTTAGTACTGACTATCCTGCCGACCAATCTATTACTCAATGCTCAAGCCACTCAAATACTGCCAAAAAGCCTTTTCAAGTGGCACTCAAGATCAAATAACTTATAAGATTAGAAGGACGAAAATTCTTTGACTCAAACTCAGCCTTTCGAAATCCTTCGACTCTGCTGTTAAAGGTATTTTAAAACGAGCAAAGCATCTACAAATAAATATGTTTAACAAGCTTCAACAGGCTCTGTACGCGAATTCCGCCAAATTATAAGCACTCCCGTGTAAAGAGAAAAATGTTCCCTTTCAGACGAAGTATGGCGCCCGAGTTTCTTTGTGCAAAGGCTCTTAGAAGACAAAGGGACAGTTTTGTACGTCGCCCTATTGTGTTCTGTTGTAAATTATGCAGTTCATAAGTTAGCATAGATCTATTGGGAGGTGCTGTGTTATCTGTTCCAAAGGGATTTTTTAACACTATTTTTAAATTTTATTATAGGCTTTTATCCACAGTGGCATGTCAACCTCATCATAACTTAAAGTATTCTAAACTACATTTACAAATACTTATTTTATTTATTAGCCTATGCTGTCGCCGTATTCAGGATGAATATCCTGAATACGGCTGTTGTATCCCGCCCAATCCCATTTGAGCCTGGCAGCTTTATTTCCTACACCTAATATGCCCGTTTTGGAACGCAGCGTGGTGTTCCGAATTCTGTCTTGTCTTTTAACACACAGAATGCTGCGTTCCATCGCTCTTTGGCAAACTCCAAGGCGGAACTTTTGTGACTCGGTGAGCGACCAGGTCTGAGCACCGTAGGATGGGCAGGATACACATGTCGATGAGTTTGCGCTTCATCTACAAGTATACATAATATACATTATTAATGTCGAAACAAATCAGCAAGTAGGTTATGCGTTCCAAAGGGTGATAAGAGATTTTTGAATTGTAGAGGTATCGATGACGGTAACGGTAGAGTTTCTTCCCCATTCTTCTCCATACGAAAACTACCTTTTGGAAGGGCGACTAGAATCAATTCTATTTTATTGTAAATTTTGAAGTCCAAAAGTCCTTTTTATGGGCCTATTTGAAATAAATGCTTTTACTTTAATTGTTATTTATGCTTGGGTTCCCTAAGAAAGCGGTGCCGTCATATTACGCCGCAAAATGTCGTTCCATACAAAGAGCGTCTTTGGTGACCTTGATGTCTAACACCCACTGTCATTTTCACGACTGCCGTTTTTTTGCAGTCCCTACAAGACTATATAGATTTCTTAGGCTACCTACCCAAGTTTTACAATCAAACCCTGGCCTTGAGGCATAAGAAGACCATACAATTAGATTGTTTATCAATCTACCAATACGGATGTAAAGAAAAAAACAACCGACTTCCAAAAACGACACTATAAAGTGAAAAATAACTTTAATTTCGGAAGTCGGTGTCGTCGGGTTCGCATTTTCGTTGTTTGCCACCGACTTCCAAAATTAAAGTTATTTTTCACTTTGTAGTGTCGTTTTTGGAAGTCGGTTGTTTTTTTTTGCAAAAAAGTTTTTATTTTTCACTTTTAAGTTGTAAGGACATGGCTAAATGACTGCCCCAAGCATGAATAGTAACCTCACATTAACTCGTAATATTTAAATATTCGTTCATGAATTATGAAGCGTTTAATAATTTCCTAGAACTTTCGTGAACTGTTAGACATAAAAAAGTATCTTAGTTGCTTTTTTTGATTGACATGACAAGTTCAAGGAGAATAATAATACACTAATACAAACTAGGGACGGGTCATGTCGCTTTTCTAGAATGTCAAATCAAAACTATACTTATATCGATTTTTGATAACAGGTGTACAAATTGTTTTATGTCAATAAATATGTTTTATGTAGGTATCATAACGATTTATTTTCTAAAACTAAGAAGTGGTTGCTTGCAGACTGGTTGCTTTATTTATTATAAATAATTCATGTGGGTACTAAGGTAATTAAGTTTGTTCTAGGTTCCAAGGAATGCCAACATTTGCTATCCTTGTTATGAACTGCTGAATTCAGAAGCAACTAGTGATGTACGTTTATTTGGCCATACAATGGTGCGCATAACTTGTCGTCGTTCTGTGAGAAGTATACAATGCAGTGGAAAGAAACGATTCAATGTTACAGAATTTACCAACGTCACATCCAGCTTTCCATCAAGTAAATAAATTGTTTTTTAAACACAGTGTGTTCTTTTATATTTACATGCCCATCCGGTAGCATGGATCATCTTCCTTTTCAGATATTCAGTTTCTCGGCCTATAAATCGTCAGAACTACTGTCCCTGACCTCTCTCTCTCTGGTTGTGTTAATGGGCTAGCATCCAATCAGAATGATTTGACAAACGGACAGATAACCTAAACTAACTTTTTTAGATAATGTTCTTATAAGATTCACAGAATAAATAAATAAATCGTATTTTGGTTGTTTTATTTCAAGATCTTTTATGTCCTCCCAGGATTTAACAATCACCACATACTAATTAAACTAAGTCCCCCAGGTGCATTTGTTTGTCAGTCTGTCTGTACAGATGTATTGACAAACAGATTTTGATGGGGTTGTCACTAATAGGTAGATTGGTTCTTCCGGAAGGTTTAGTTACACATTCGTGTAGGTTGTATTGACCAATGTAATTCAAGTCAGAAAAATACTGCCGCCTGAGTGTTATTCTTGCGCGCGTTGCCCCAATCAGCGCCCAGAATCCGCCTCTCGAGTCCATTTATTTTCAGTTAATATTAATCCTTATTTTCAAATACTTTCATAATTTCAACCACTACTTATATTGTCTGTGAAAACTGTCTTTATTTCAACTCATTTGAATAAGTAGTTTAGGATTTATAAGAGTTTAATACTTAAATACACGCGGGCGGGGAGTGATTTTTGCGTGGATTGTAGAATGCTCGTTGTATCACGGTTTTTGGTGCAATTACCCTTTTGTAGATATTTACTCAAGTACCACCGTGCGACATCGGGGTGGGTCGTTAGGCCAAAATACAATTATCAATATTATCGCAGATACATCTAAACGCCTAGGTAAAAGTTCATAGCAATATCTTTTATTTGCAGTTTTTGTATACCTATTGACGTAGGAGTTACACGATTTCATTTTCAGGATTATAAAGATATTAAAAGTTCCTGAAACTTTTTTTATATGAAATACTAATATCCAGCTATTCAGAATTACATATTGCTAGGTACCATGTTTATTCATTGCTGAAAAGTCGTCCATACTTCTATTTAGCCATCTCCTTTTACCAGTAATTTAGGTTTAAAAATCAAACTACTGAACCGTTTTTGATGAAATTTCTATGGGACTACTTCAGAAGTATCTCCTTTCGAACAAAAAAAGAATTTTGAAAATCGGTCCACAATTGGCGGAGAAATCGCGTAACAAACACACAAAAAAAAAAAAACATAAGTACCGTCGAATTGAGAACCTCCTCCTTTTTTAGAAGTCGGTAAAAAGACACTCAACGAAGCCGAGAGTCACTTGTACTCCTCGTCATTCTAATATTTTTTTTTGTACTGGACCATACCTGGGAACCTTCTGGTTACGGAGATATTGAAGGTTAAAGTTCCAAATTTGACTGAAGATTTTTTAAGAAAACAAGTTTTTTATGTTATAACACAACTTTAAATACTCCCACGAACCCTGTTCCGTTGCATGTTCACATAAGTACCTACAATGTTTTGAGTGTGTTACATTGCGCACCCCTCCAAAGAACAAATCACACCACAAATGAAAGTTGTGTCCCAGCATTTATTTTTGTACAATGTTACTTAGTTTGATTTACAGTTTTATGTAAACTGCTATGTGATGGGTCTTTTTACACCCTGTATTTACAAACCTATCTACTATCCCATACTATTATCGTTTAACCTCATACGTGCCACATGAATATTAAAAATCCCTATTAAAGCCTGGAAAATTGCTTTTAAACTCCGCGACCCACCCTCGAAGTCACGTTATTTTAATAATAAAATACTCCGTTGTAGGTATGCATTGGAATTTTTAAATTTTTAACTCGATTTTATTGGTTGTATCGTTTTTGCTTTTAAAATAAATTGTTGTGATTTGGCACAGAGGGACAGATGTTGTTATTCCCATGGTTATGTCGCGTATATTTCAATTTGTATTGCTTCAATTGTTTTCATGAGGTCAAGGTTAGGTCAGGTTGGTTGAACCGAACACAGAACACTTCAGGTCCTGTTGAAAACCAGTGGGACACAGGCGTCCTCTCGGTGAGAGGGAGTGGGCCGTAATCCACCACGCGGGCCCAGTGCGGGTTGGTGTAGCACTTTGCTGAAGTGGGCTTATTTGGCGTGGCCGTGAGGCACATATTCTTGTTTATTTCTTATATCGCACTTTACGCTTTTTATTTGACTTTATTTATTTACAGTACCTATACATGGTGGCAGGCAGGGCACATAAACTGTAACCATGGATTCAGTACATGATTCTGAAACCCCCTGCCTTAAAATTTTTCCATGTCCTTGGTTACAGGTTGCACGTCATGCGCCACCCTGTATATTATGTGCCCTTTAGTCTGTGCTAAATAAATGTATTTTTTTCATGGATCTAACCAATTTTGAATATTCAGTGTAGATATTAATTTACAAGCACATTTCAGGCTACTCTTTAAGTCTTTAGGTAAGGATGGGGGAAGGAATAAGAAAATTCTAAAACCTTTTTTCAAATTACGAAAAATAATAATATAATATAAAAATCCTCCACAAAATTGGCCATGAAAAGCATCACACACATACATAATCAGCCTATAATGAAAAGCATCACCCGTCATACAATGTCCATCTTACAATGTAACTGTTGACTGAAGCGATAAAATATAATGTACAGATTAAATAATTAACCGTCCACCCTCCAAGGATTCTTGGATCTTATTAAAACATACCTTGAAATATCGACGGCGGACGGCGGATGATGTATTTTGTTCGACCCTAAAGCTGTGCTCACACGAGGGAATTTTTCGGCAATAATCGAGCTCGACGCGGTGGTGAAACTAGTGGAGTAAGTAGGTAATCTTTAAATTGCCAGGCATTGCTTAAATTGTTTCTCCATATATTTTGTACTAGCTTCTGCCTGAGACTTCGTTCTCGTGAAACTCGTAAGATACCACAATATACTAAAATAACAGCTAAATTTTGCGCACGCGCTGTTACTTCGTTTTCACTTAGCGTTCTTTCCGACATTTTTTCTTTTTGCTCGGCTTCTAAGGGTTGTAGCGTGATGTTACTAATGAAAGTCGCCAAAATCTAGTGCTAACTATCCTAAGAAAACTTGTTTAAGAGGAAATGCGGGCAGAAAAACTTTTGAATATTAGGTATTTGAAGAAACTATCACTGTCGCTCTGTCTCGCTATCTCTCGTCTATTCGTGCGATAAGGACAACTGCAGATCCGACTGAATAGCCTAAGTCAAAAGTCACATTTTCGAGGTTTGGCTCTCGCCTATTTTCTCCACCAATGTTAAACCAATTTAAAAGATATTTCATAAACTGGATAAGAAGGATATATACTGTGTCGCCATGTTTTCCTTTTTTCATTAATATTTGTCAAATTTATACCCTAGGCCTCTGTTAACAGCGGCCTAAATAGGCAATTTTGAGCATTTTTTGAGGGTTCTAGTGCTTATAAAAATAATGTATTATCAAAAAGGAAAACATACAAATAACTAAGATTTATTATTCTGTAAAAAATCATAGCCATATGGTCATTGACCAGAAAGAAAACAGGCGAGAGCGTCTCTATAGAAAAAACACCACCCGCATTTCCTCTTAAGTTGTACCATTTTGCTCCATATTACTCTACTAGTTTCTGCTACTGCGTTTTCTGTCTTTTTTCTTTTTGGTCATCCCCTAAGGGTCCTAGCGTGATGTTAAATAACCTATAACCTTCCTCAAGAATTGGGGTATCAAATGCAAAAATAATTTTTCAAATACGACTGCTAGTTCCAGAGATCAGCGCGTTCAAATAAACAATCAAACTCATCCAGTTTATTAGTATAGAATATACTCGTAGATAGATACCGCTCGCTATGATGGAGGTATATTTAGTAATAAATCGCTCCACTATCTCCGGCAATTATTTTACATATTGCAGTTGGCAATAGGCTACTAATTGCTGAAACTGCTCGTGTAAACGCAGCTTTAAGGTCGAATGACTCTTTTATCCATGATTTATCGGCCGCGTGCGAGGCTTCGAGTTTCGATTTTTGTTAATTGCCCAATTTAGATATTACAAAATTCAATAAAATTGGTTTGGGAACTTTTAATTAGAGACCCGATTTTGGAACGGAGTTTTAATGATTGAGTAACGTTCCAAATATTTAGATTTTGTGATTGTAATGATTTCTGAACGTGAATTTACCTAGTTTTCGGAACACGTATAAGTTTATCATAGGTATTTCCTTCCCTACCCAAACCATTCGTTCCACCCGCTGAAAACCTGGACATGACTTACCTTGTGTAACCTGGAAGTCTTTAAACAGACTCCGGATCCAGGTTGGCCGAAGCACGGAAAACCTGTTCAGGTGGAGATTCATACACGACTCCGTCTTGGAGTGTAAATGTGGTTCTGTTCCACAAACGATATGGGACACTTGTGGCCTGTGTGTCCCGTCAGCTGCACATTACAGGAACTGATGGACGCTGGTGATGGCACCAAACGAGTAGCCGAATTCTGGGCCAAGTCGATTTAGATTACTATCGACACGATAAGAAGAGGAACACAAAAAAAAAATCACATACACACCATGCACACGGTCAAAACGGTAGAAAACAAAAAACATTTCTCGCTCTGCTATAAAAATTATAAAACGTTCGAGCAAATGATTCTCCTACCCAAGCAACTAAATATAATTTACCTAAACACGTCCCCAGTGATTTGACTAAACCCAACCCAACCGTCTCTAACCGTTATACAAAATTATTATCAATTTAGATAACATTTTCTACCTTTTTTGGCATGAAAGGTAAAGGTTATATAATCTAGTATTCTTATCTCACGAAGCGACGCGCGCTTTTCTTGTGGTTACCAAGTGTACAAACACGCTGTGACTGTGTGTATAAGCGCAGGTTCTCTCGGTACCATCCGAGCCAATGGCAGTCACACAGACAAATACGAAAATCGGCTTTAACGACTTGAGCTCCTTAAGTCGACCTGCATGATCACTGACAAATGCGTGCACCGATTGGACAGGTCCACTCAATCTGTGTGGTTCTTTTCTCAAAAGACCATTTCAGACGCCAATAGAATGGAATAGAATATGCTTTATTATGTACACCATAACAACAACAATTACAGAACATAAATATATATATTTTACAAAGGGTGACACAATGGGCGGTCTTATCGCTAAGAGCGATCTTTTAAAGACAACCTTCATAAACCAATCCACATAGTCTTCACATGATCTGACCAAGATTATGTCTGGACTTTAAAAGAGACGGTGACCTCTGTGTTTCATCTTGTTTATACAAACCTACTTACAGAAGTTAAATAATTTGTTATGTAATTTACAAGAGGTTTGGTATTTAAAATAGGTACGTAGATGTTAATATACTTAACCAATTTGTGCCAGGTCATGTAGGTTTCGCCAGCCATTCGAAATATAATGTATGCAGCAATAATCTAGGCATATGTAATAAATTACAACGCTTGACGTGCAATTTTTCATACCCATTGTGGTGCAGAATTTGTTATACTAAATATTTTTTTAAAAGGAATAATACTCGTAAGGTTGCATAGGCGTGTCTCTTTGCATGCTGGTGTTTTTTGGAATTGGTCACGAAAGAGGTCTTATAAAATGTACTGCTTTCTTGCGGAGCAGAGGGGCCCGTGGTTAAATAATGACAGCGGCACAGGTCGATCGATCAGGTTAAGCTACACTTGCCGCGGTTGGTCCGTGGATGGGTGATAATCTTTACATACTAAGACCCCTCCGTGCCTCGGAAAGCACGTTAAGCCATTGGTCCCGGCTGTCATTCGTGGATCTTTCTTTGACAGTCGTTACTGGTCGTTAGAAGACGAGTCTGACAACCAGTCTTATTAAGGGCTATCGTATTACCCAGTCACTGGGTTGTGGAGGTCAGAAAGGCAGACGCTCCATGTAAAGTACTGGTATCAGCTGCATCTGGTTAGACTGGAATCAGACCCCTACATAGTTGGGAAAAGGCAGGCAGATGATGATGTGTTTTATTACGCACATGTAAATAGTATGTACAGCAGGCAGCAGTGTTTGTATCTTTTTGGCTGAAATATCCTACTAATATTATAAACGTGAAAGTTTGTATGGGTGGATGGATGTTTGTTACTCTTACGCAAAAACTGCTGATCGGGTTTGGATGATTTTTGGCACACAGATGGTTTATAACCAGGATTAACATATAGGATACTTTTTATTATGATATTCTCATGGGATCGAAACTTACGCGGGTAAAACCGCGGGGCGCAGTTAGTTGACGATATTTTAATGGCCAATGTATACATTTAAAGAAAACGTAATAAGGTTAATATTATATCCCTTTAAACTACGATAATATTTTGAAATCTAGAAGAATAGTACAGACGCCAGCACATCAAGCTACTACAATCTGTCAAATTTCTTTATTAGATTTTCAACTTTATCGCTAAAGCATTAAGGTTCAAGGTTGATTGGGAAAATTTGACAGTTTCGGGTAGCTTGATTTGCTGGCGTCTGTACAAGCATACACAGTCTATAGTGTTCCCACTGCTGGGACACAGGCCTCCTCTCGGTGAGAGGGAGTGGGCCGTAATCCACCACGCGGGCTCAGTGCGTGTTGGTAGATGTCACATGTTTTCGAATTTTTAGTTCTAGTTTCTCACGATGTTTTCCTTCACCAATTTGAGTGCAGTGGCTATGCCGTTATTTACTCAAAGTAAAGCGCCTACCAGCGAAGAATATAAAATACTATTTTTAGTAGTAGTACAAATCTCGTAACCTACTACTAAAAGTATTATTTCATAACTACCCACTTTTCTTCATGACAATTCTCGGGATCTTTAATTTCCTGGGATCTCACGAATTCTCGAATATTCCATATTGATTCTCGAAAACTGAGGCAAGCTCGAGTAAGTACGGCTCTCTCCAGAGACGAGAGAAAACTTATATGAGAGGAAACGCGAACAAAAGTTAGTGTAGAATACACAGTTTTGTCAAATATTCATGGGAAAACGGATGCCAAAATATGTCACTTGAAAACTCCTGTGAGGACAGTAGTTTCCACTTCTTGTTATGTGTCTTTATATTTTTATGTTGTGTGAAAGTTCTGTGTTTAGTTTCACATCTATTGGATAAGTCGAGTGATGGACAGGCTCTTGCATAACATATTTATGGTCCTATAAGTACTTAATGCGAGAACCTTTATCATAGGTAGTTTTAATTAAGTAGTACTTAATATAAGGATACCAAACTACTTAACATACTACTAAATATAAGGATACACTGGATGGATATCATATGGTTACCAAAAAAAAAGGGGTGCGTCTTCAAAAGGGTGTCAAAAGGAAAGACAGTAGTGTGCCATTCGTCTGAAAATAAAAATTTAAATTACATACCTACTTTCGATGTTTCATGGTAAAATGTAAGTGCAATATTTTTGAAAGTTTGTTGTCCATGTGCCTGTTGGGTATTCCTATAAAATGAATTTGCCCTAAAACTAAAAATGGACTGTACATTTAAACTACTAACTTTTAAAACTGGTTCTGCAAATAAATGATTCTTATTCTCTAAATGATTCTTATTTTCTAAGTGATTAGTATTCTCTAAGTGATTCTTATTCTCTAAGTGATTCTTATTCATGATTTGGCCGTTTCCAGCGACCAGAATCACTATTCATAACGAATGTATAGGTTTCACCCCGTTCGACGTGTTAGGTTCTCACTAACAACAGTAAAATTATGCCTAATCCATTTCACAAGCATCGGATTGAACGCCGCGCTGCTCAATTCCATCAGTGATAATCCACTAGATTAACTATTCAAACTGAATTTAATGCAATTTAAATACAGCACGATTTGCCCGATTAACGCTCACCACCCCTTTCAGTATTAATTATTCAATTGTAATTATTTTCATTAGTATGTGGTCTGTGTAAATATATTTTTGACATCTGTATGGAGCAATTTGATTGATGTGGTTTGGATTCACTTAGTAGTTCATTAAATTGTTATTAAAATAATTTTTAATAATAATAATAAATTCTTTATTGAGAGTAACCATGAGACTCAGAAAGTGTTAGTAACAATACAATAAACTTACAACTATAATAGTGCTACAATTACAACAACAAGTACATAACAAAACAATCGCTGCTTCCACATTCCAGCTGAGATACTGGAGCAACGACTTACAATACAGCAGTCCAGCCTGTTCGCAATAACTCCCAGGATGCTGTCGGAACTGGCTCGCACCCTGCGCACCAAGGACGCACATCTTTTACGTATTAATGCATAAAACAATCAACACGCAATTCCGCAAACATCCCTGATGCGCTACAGAAGCGTAGCATAATAGATTATGCTTGACTTTGTCACAATTAAAAAAAAATGTTAGGAATGCGTAAAAATTGTGCGTAGCGTAGTACGTGCTACGCCGTAGCAAGGCGCGTAGCGTTACGAGATTTGTGCTTGCTACGAGTAACAATGCGTTGTTTTGTATTGAAATAAAACTAAAGCATTAATTGTAATTTTCAGTTGGAGGTTGGAATTTACGGTGAATAGTAAACACAATCCAAGTTACATCACGATCTTGTTTCCAAATCGGCGATAAATCTAGCTTGGTTATAATAATAATCAATTGGTTTAGTCAATGCTGGCTGGCCATCAAATGGAAATAGGGAAAGGCTGTTTAATAATAAACTCGATTTAAACTCTTCAAAGTATTGCTTAAGCACTTAATGCCTAAATGAGTTAATCAATACATTCACCCATAAATACAATACAAAAACACATAAAGCATCAAATGAATGATGGTACATTTAGCCCATGATGCTAACATATTCCGCTTTTTTTTGCCATTTTTTCTCTCTCTCATTGTTATCGACATGAAGACTATTATCGCGCTTCATATAAAGCGCAATTTATCATTTTGATCGCTGGATAACGATAAGGTACAAAGAGAGTTTATAATTGAAAATATGTCCATTTTACTGTCATTTGCGTGAATTATTACTGGTTGAGTGTACGGTGGAGTATGTAGAAGTGGGCATAAATGATTGGTTTAGTGTCTTGAGCAATAATCAGCCTATAATGTTCCCACTGCTGGGACACAGGCCTCCTCTCTGTGAGAGGGAGTGGGCCGTAATCCACCACGCGGGGCCAGTGCGGTTTGATGGATGTCACATGTCTTCGATTTTTGGTTCTAGGACATGTCGTGTGTCCTAGATTTTTTCCTTCACCGTGTTGAGAGCAGTAGTATTGAAATAATTTACACAAAGTAACGAGCTTGCCTGGGTTCGAACTTACGACCTACTTGTAAGTTTTGAGCAAAAACTGTGTTTCTGGGTATTCAAAAGTTGGGATTTAGATTTCTTTTTTCACACCTGTAATTTTTCCACTATTTATACATGTGGTTCTGAGGTGGCTTTCGGGTGTAGGCGATTACGTACATTGGATAGACTTTAACCACCAGGTGAACCAATGACCTCGGGAAGATGCGGGCAGCTTAGGACCAGTTGAATAGGCTAGTAGTCTAGTACTTGGGAGTATATAACATGGAAGCATCTGTAGCTGAACTAGGACGAGTCCTAGAATCTCGACAAACAGCGCCAAACCCCTCCAAACAGACAAATGCATATTAGCCCGATTCGATGGGGGAAGTGTGTCTAACACGTCTATTGAGTGATATGATATGATCAATTGATGATAATAGTTTATGTCAAGTCTTTATACTTGAGAAGTAAGAGACATGATACAACTACAACACTAAATTCCCCTTTACAAGAGAATAACAATTCCTTTCCTAGTTTTGCCAGTTGTGTCACAGTTGAAGCTCGAATTGCCGCGCTATAAATAAGTAGATTTGAGGTCAGAACTGAAGTAGATTACCATTAAGCCAGTGCCAGAGTCTGTTTAATTGGCTGGTCACACAATCACCGAGGGAGTAGTTACTCGTCTGTGGTTTGAGCGCTGAACTAGTAGTGTCGCAGTGAGTCTGTCATAAGCTTTAACCTGGTTGTATTTATTAGTTTTGATTTTGGTTTTTATTGGTTTATTTGTTGTTAAAACATTTTTTTTATACCATACTTTTTTCTTACCTGGGTAAAAAAGTATGGTATAAAATAAAATGTTTTATTCAAAAAAATGTTATATTTCATTTGTGTGCCAAATATCCAAATCTGTTTAGCCATTTTAGCGTGAAAGTGTAACACAGGGTAACCACTTAGGTAACTTTTCATCCTGGATCGTTGACGACTGGATAGTTGCGAGCAATATCTACACAAACTCACCTTTGCATTTATATTTAGTTAGTATGTCACCTAACGTAATAAAATTCATTTCGAGACATAGCCAGAGATCACTACGAAAAAAAGTAATGTGTTTATGAGTTATAAGTGCACTCACTGACAGATTGAAGTTGTGATTTAATGTTCTAATATTGTGATAAAACACGTCTTCGTTTTAAAACACCGACTAAAGAAAAAAGCTGCTATTTAAAAATGTCCAACAAGGTACAACGTTATTCACAAAGCCAGCACTTTTTTAAAGTAATTTCAGAAGAAAGCATATAAAAATGGCAGCACTCTCAGAAAATCTTTTTATTTAAAGTTACAGAACGAATCCACACAAGTTGTGAGAAGTTGTTTGTTCCGATTGAAGTTCTTGTAGAGATCTTTAGATCTAATATAGTTTGAAACTTGAACCGCTTGAGATAAGGCACATCTAGCACCTATTCGTGTGGAAGGTAAAACTGAGCAACGTGGAAAAGTGTACCTTAGCGTAGCGACAGTCTGTCGAGAATTATCAGCCGGAAATTCCGCGTGCGTGCTTCTATGAAAACTACGCGACGTAATTTCGGCCTGATGTGTCATACGTGAAATGTATTTTAAAAAGCACTGCTGGTGTAAACGTACACGCCGAACTTATCCATCGCATTATTTCGGAGACGTATTGTTAGAATTATGTAAAATAATACTCGTTTCTCGTTGACTGCCCCGTTGGTCTCGTGGTCGCAAGCACGACTGTTATGCATAGGGTCGTGGGTACGATTCCCAGGTCAGGTAAAGTGTAATTGGGTTTTTCCATTAAGAATTTCTTAGTAACAGCCCAGAGTTTGGAAGTTGGCGGTGTGATACCCCCGTGCCTCGGAAAGCACGTAAAGCCGTTGGTCCTGCGCCTGATCTCTCCCCGGTCGTGTCGGATTGCCGTCTCATCGGACTATGAGAGTAAAGGAACAGAGAGTGCACCTGTGTTTGCGCACACACTTGTGCACTATAATATCTCCTGCGATCCTGGCTAATCTTCGTTGAGATTGCCACCGTTCACCGTTCACCGTTGCCTTCGTTGCCACCGTGACCGAAATCGGTCAGGGGATTTTTTTTTACTCGTTTATCACTGATAAATATTAAATAACAATGCTCAGTCACGATCAAAGAACACTCTAGCCTACTTCATCAACTGCCTAGCGTTTTTTAAATATATTGGGGTCAGCTTATAGTCTATCTGCTTGCAGCTGAGTACCAGTATTTTGCATGAAGCGACTGCCTATCTGACTTCACAAACCTGTTACTGGGTAATACCCCTTAGTAAGACTGGTTGTTAGACTTTCGGGCTTCTAACTACCCGTAACAACTGCCATAGATCCACAAATGACGCCGGGACCAACGGCTTAACGTGCTTTCCGAGGAACGGAGGGGTCTTGGTATGTAAAAATGGTGACCCATCCACGGGCCAACCGCGGCAAGCGTAGCTTAGCCTAATAGATCAACCCGTGCGGCTGTTATTACTTAGCCACGAGACCCTCTTAAATTCTAGCCTTCTTATTTGTAACAATGACCAACAATATACTTACGTTGCGTTGTTGAGAAGTGGTAATGAATTGGTACATAAAGTATGCAAGTCTTGATGCATGATCGTTAGTAAAACTGTGTCCTTAGGTACAGAAACAAACATAATTACCTATAATATTTCAACCAATTACTCAAGCTCAACATACCAGCATAATACATTGCTGCATCAATCTCATTACGTCACAAAAGCTTACAAACATAAGCAGCAATGTCAAGCATACATTAGTAAAGTTAACATAATATTTTAATGTAATTACTAAACGCGACCGTATCGTGCCACTCGACATTTCAAAAATAAACTATATTAACAACTTCATTATATTTATAAAGAACTAGCTGTGCCCCACGGTTTCACCCGCATAAGTGTCGAACCTGGGGGAATATCAGATTGAAAGTATTCTATATGTTAATCCTGGTTATAAACCATCTGTGTGCCAAAATTCATCCAAATCCGTTCAGTAGTTTTTGCTTGAAAGAGTAACAAACATCCATCCATACAAACTTTCACGTATATAATATTAGTAGGATTTTATAAAAAAAATCAAGTATTATTTTCGCAATGTCGTGCTATTTTATTTTTGTTAATGTACTGTGAATTTTTCGCGTAAGCTAGTTGTACTAAATTATAGTATGCAAATGATATGGCGAATCGTAAAAGTTGGGTAGTTAATTAAAAGGAAGGGACTAACACGATAATTGGCGTGTTAATTTTTTGACTACTGGATTAGTTGTCGGGTCTCATACTTGTTGGTTTTGTCATAATGTTAGAAAATCTTTTTTGAAAGCTTTTTCCATAACATCACGCCCTTTGGAAATATAAACATGTGCACTCAAAGTCAAAGCATTTATTTAAAATAAACCAATTACAGGCATTTTTGAATTGTCAAGTGGTCGGTCAGTCAGAAAGATGAAGCTAGTAGCCCATTCCAAAGCGTAGTAGGTACCTATGGAGAAGAACTGGCAAGAAACTTTACAGACAATGTACGCTTGAATGCGGAATCAGCTTTTACACGCATAATGTACTGGCTATCATCAAACTTACTCACACTAAATCTATCAAAGACTCTTTTCGGTCCTTTTGCTGCCAGATCCACCTCTCTACCTCAAACCGACTCGTTTGTTATCAAAGCCCACAGGTGCCAGACACCAATCCCAAACACCTGCACCTGTCCTCAGATAATGAGGGCAACCCATGTTAGATATTTAGGGCTGCTTATCGATCAGTATTTTAGATTGGATCAACATATAAATACTCTATAATCTCGACTCAGGAAACTTATATTTTGCTTCAAAAACTTGAGGCAAGCAGCTGATATTAAAACAATGAAGATGGTATATTCCTCTCTGTGCGAGTCATTGCTTACCTACTGCAACACGGCTTGGGGTGGCACGTCAAAGACGCACCTGTTGAGATTAGAAAGGTCGCAACGAGCTGTGCTTAAAGTACTGGCTAAAAAACCCTTCCGATACCCCACAGCTCAACTTTACAAAGACTTGTCACTTCTCAGTGTAAGACAATTGTTTATTCGAAACATTGTTTTAAGAACCCACTCTAAAATAAAGTATGACCCTACGATATACACTCGGAAACGAAGATTTGATAGGGTGTGCAGTGTTGAGCGTTGCAGAACAACCCTGGCCAAAAAACACGCTTATTTTCTGGGTTACCTATATAATAAAGCCAATAGTAATAAAAATATATACCGATTAACTAAATCTGAGGCAAAGAAGCAACTCTTTAAATGGCTGCATCCCTTAAACTATGAGACCACAGAAACCCTTCTCACTAACTAGCTTCAGGACTCTATTATACTTTCACCTTACTCGCCCTCACTGAACCACACATAACACAACTCATTCCACTACCCACACACACAAGATACCACTACAAAATAATCACCTCATTTACACCACTCCCACA
Source organism: Apamea anceps (assembly GCA_951799955.1). Classification (NCBI taxonomy): domain Eukaryota; kingdom Metazoa; phylum Arthropoda; class Insecta; order Lepidoptera; family Noctuidae; genus Apamea; species Apamea anceps. The sequence continues at coordinate 14,908,433 of OX637515.1, read as the reverse complement.
CCACACTTCAGTATGTAAACTTCAAATTCATATTTATTATTTCATATCCTTTTCCTTCTTCTCAGTTCTACTCTATTTGTAATTTATATTAAGTTCTTCTGTACTTGGCTAATGTGGCTTAATTAATTATGATGATGATGTAAAGAGGGGGAGCTTGGAGCTCTAAGATACAGGTCTTGGCTTAGTTTAGACTCCAAATCTCTCACAAATTACACTTCCTTTTTTGTTCGCCTTTTCATGCACTTTATTTATTTACCACGTAAGCTTGTAATTTGTGAAGATAAATAAATGTATTATTATTATTATTTATTATTATAGACACAGCTTTTGACCCTTTACAAAGCACAAGTCCGATCGTGTATGGAGTACTGCAGTCACCAGTGGGATGGCTCAGCTAAATACCGACTCGCCACTTTAGACTCAGTGGAGCGCAGAGCTAAGAGACTCATTGCAGATAAAAAGCTGGTGGAGGCAAAGCTTCACAGTTTGGCTCACCGGCGAAGTGTCGCCTGTCTGTCCGTCTTCTACAGACTGTACTTCGGGGAGTGTGCTCAAGAGCTACATGAGCTCATCCCGCCTTCACCTATCTACCATCGAGAGTCCAGACGCACTGCGGGATACCACCCCTATTTGGTTAATATACCATATATACGCACTAAGCGCTTCTCGTCATCTTTTCTGATGCGCACAGCTAAGGAGTGGAATCGTCTGCCTGCGTCTGCATTCCCGAGTTCATACAACCCGAATCTCTTCAAGGCGAGAGTGAATAGGCTTCTTCTGGGCAAGCTCGTTCCACCGTAGATCTCATCCCTGCCTCTGGGCTGGATTGAGGTCAAGAGTGAGCCCATTGTCAATAAAAAAAGACACTCTTTTAAACCATAAAATTGTTACAAAATCTTGATTACATCATACATGTTGAAATTATACATGTGAGAACGATGTAGAAATACGTGCGTGACGTGAAAATATAAACACTTCAGAAATTAAAATAAGCCGTGGCAGCTAAGAGACACACAATACTTTTAAGTTCCATGTAACAGGGGGTAAGCTTGTTGCCATTAGCCTGCCTAAAATCCAGTCTTCGCCCAGTAACACTTTGCCAAACCTGGTAATCTAATTCAGAAAAAAAAAGAAACCTGCTCAATATTCCCGTTCCCTCGCAATCGATCTGACCTGACCTGATCGTTATCATTTTCAAATATATTGAGGGCAGCTTCCAAAATATATGATCCTGAACCTTGACCGACATCCATCAATCAACTAGTCTCTCGCAGACGTCTTCTTGTAAGATATTCGATTGTCCCAAGTTCCTCCACAAAACCCTGTTTAAGGTGAAATAATTCATCTTAAACACCGTTAAATTTTGATCGTTTTAATCCTTTAAAGGGGTCATAAAGGATTAAAACGACCAAAAAATTAAAACGATGAAGGGAACATAAATCTATGGATCAACTGATTTTTTTTTTCACGATTTCAGGGTTGGTCCCGTGGTAAAAGTTGTTCATAATGATGAGTACAATGACCCCTTTTAAGGATTAAAACGATCAAAATTTAACGGTGAATAAGGATTTAGAGTGGGTTCTTCCGATCCAGCCGTATTCATCCATCATTTCAAATGCTATGTTTGATAATCTATATCTATACTTATAATAAATCTGTAGAAGTGAAAATTCTGTACATTGAAAATATCAAAAAAATAAATGGCAGGGGGTGTTACTAGACCGACACCGAACCCAAAAATGTGATTAAAAAAATTTTTGTCTGTCTGTCTGTCGGTCTGTCTGTCTGTCTGTCTGTCTGTCTGTCTGTCTGTTTGTTCAGGCATCACGCAAAAACTACCGGTTCGATTACGTTGAAACTTGGTATAATTATTCTTTAATATCCTGGGCACTACACTGGGTACTTTTTATCCCGGAAAAGTATATACAATAAAAAACAAACTTAATTTTGCGGTTCGATCCCTAGATCCGATTACTGTACCAACCGCAAATAATAAGTTTGTCGTAGGTTAGGTCACACGCAGTGGAGTTCATTTTTATTCCTTTTAGTTTTTAGAGTTATTTAGGTTTATTTTTATATAAGTTGTAGGTATAGATTTTAATTTTAAAGTATAGGTAGTATATTTGATAGTGTACGTAGTGACCGTAGGTTATTTTATAATACTGTTAGGTAGGATTAGTCATTCGTATAGATATTAGTTTTTAGGGATTTTGCTTATTTATTGAGTTTAGATTAGTTATCATCAGAAATAGGTTTATTTAGGTAGGTAGGTATTTAATTTTCTGTTATTGAGTTTTTTTTTTAATTAGGTAGGTACCTACTTAGGTAAAGATATCATATAGGTACCCTCTTAATCACCACTAATGAAACACAATTGGTTTTCTATTGTAATTAGCCACAAAGGGCCCGCGAGATAGATGGCATTCTGGGGAAGCACATAGGTACATTTATCCTGTTAGCACGTTCCCGTGGGATAATTTCCGACATCCACGCGGGCGAAGCCGCGGGCAGAAGCTAGTTATAGATAAAATAACTGCCATCATCATTTCAGCCCGGAATCACCCAGTGCCGGTTATAGGCCTTCCCTTTCGTCTGTCATACTTCCCTGTTCTGTGCGTCTCTCATCTGGATGGAAAGAAACCTAACCTTTCTTTGGCCTAACCTTGGCTACCTTTCGGTTACAGCTTTACTCCATCGGCCATCTCTTCTTCTATCTAGATATCCTGCCCAACTCCACTTGAAAATAACTATAAGATAATATAAACGGTCCTTAAAGTCAAAGGAATTCATAAATAAATTAATCAATAAAAAAATCTCAAAAATTGTTTGCGAATTCTCCCATACTTCCGGCATCAGCACAGCTGTCAACTTGGCTTGTTGATTAATCTTGTTTAGGTTATTTTATTCGACAGAAAAGGATCCCTTATTAGTTTTTCCTGCAAACCCCTGCAGCTACGATGTTTGTAACACGAGAGGGTTCGCATCAATTGGAAAACGGATGGAGTTTGATCTTTCGACCTCTGAGCCGATTCGATACCGCATGTTTCTTACATTAAAACGCAACACAGACGTATGTAGCTATATTTATTAATATCCTGTGCGCAACCTTCTATACACGGAGACCATGATATTATATGATATATTTTTCTTTCATTTAATTGTTGGACGATCATACCATAATATTACAATATAAGTTACAGTGTAGGTTGGTGACGTCATAAAAATATATACATAATTATTATAGCTTTGTCGCGCAGTATTGAAAATATATCGTAATATGCTTAGCTATGATATATACAGGGTCTCAGGGACATTGACGTGCAAACTGTAACCATGAATTTTATTCAGCACATAATAAAATAATAATAATAATATAATAATAATATCCCTGGACATATGATGATGGCACATGATTTCAGAACCCCCTTTTCTGGGTTGGAAATCATCAAATAACTTCTTCTGCTCTGGGCGGAGGGCATGTCAGACTTTTATTGACCCCACCCGTGTTTTTTCAGTTGCCTGTGCCACGGTAACTGTTCTGAACAACCCACGACCCTGGCAGATTTCAGACCCCTAACGTTGAAATCTGCTGTCAGTTATAAAAATAAAAATCTGCTGTTTCATAGAAAAGTGCAATACCTACGCGGTCAAAATGTACTGAACAGCAATTTATTTTAAAACAACCGCCGAAAATTTCAGCGTATGTAGTTGGTTTCATAATCATGTACTGAATCCATGGTAAAAGCTTGCGCGTCGATAAACCTGCCACCCTGTATATTATAGCTACGTCTGTGATGGGCTCTAGGTAACTACATAGTAGTTCAAAACATTAAATTCCGAGTATCGTATTCACAGCTCTAACAAAGCTGTTGTCGTATTTGAAATTGTTCTCAATCAATCAAGTATTTAACTACAGAACGTTATTATTATAGTTATCGATCCTAATCGAAACGTCAAAATTTAACGATCTGCATCGTTGGTAAAGTCATGTCTTCTGTATAATGATAATTAGGTATTATTGTGTCGTGAAGCTGACGAGGTCTTTTTGTGACCAGCGGGGTAATTTCATAACAAACTAACAGTAGGGATGGCTTTAATTTTGACAATTCAACAACATTCATTGCGTTATTTACGTTGTTGAGCAGACGAAATTTTTTAAGCTATGGATTATAAATATTCTTCAAAATGTGATCGTGGCTGATAGTGTGTTACGTAATTGACATTTATTCCACTTGTCATTAAAACAATTCCATGTCTAAATAAATCTCTTTCTTTAGTCAATTACGATGCTATTGTCACCGGCCAATCACCGGTGTTTAGACGACACGGTTGGTGCAGTGGTTGAGCGATCGACTGTTGCGCTGCGTGTCGCGGGTTCGATTCCCGCACGGAACAAATATTTGTATTGCCTACAGGTAGTTGTTGCGGGTCTGGCTGTTTGTGTATGTGAGTTTAAATGTTTGTAAATGCACCCACGATACAGGAGCAATTCCTAGTGTGGGGCAACGTTGCATAAAAAAGAGAAAAAAAAACCGTTGTATTTAATTTTGCTCTTGATGAAGGGGCACCACGGACCATGTACAAATGAAAGAAATTAATGATGACTCTAATAAATAAGACCCGCTCTTACGAATGTAGTAGGAGGAACATCATGTGGTAACAGTTTCTTCTCTATAAAGAGAGGCATTCCTGAAGATTTTCACATGAAAAACGCTTTTAATCAAATAGCTCTTTGACTTTTGATGAATCCAGCCTCTTCGTCGCCTGTCTTATTGACTATCCGAAAAATGCCGAATTATTTCATAACTGCATCCTAATTATTTACGAAATGCATTTTAAACGAAATACTTCCACCAACGCTGAAAATACGTTTATATCAGTATTTAACACTCATATTAAAATCGCGTGACAGAAAGACCGGCTATTTATAATTCCATACGCAGACTGGAAGACAAATGGCGCCTGTAGGTGAAAAAAGTTTTTATTCGCAATACACAATGGGAAAATGGCGTTGAGCTTATACATTTATCAATTTGAAGTAGAGTTATTTACGTGGGTGAATGTTTTGCTTGTATAATTTTGTGATGGCATTGTTAAAATTTACTTTGTTTACAACTTGCCAGAATATTTAGGAACTGCGGGGTAGCAATAGCGACAGTTCAACAACATTCATTACGTTATTTAGGTTGTTGAGCAGACAAATTTTTCGAACATATGAAGCAATGGATTAGCTACATCTTTCAAAATAATACAGATCGTGATTGATAGTGTTTTACGCAATTAGGGTGCTAAACTTATTTCCTTCTTACTAATACCTGGTTTTTGAGATCCTCTGATAATTTCTCAATAGGTATTTGGAATAAGCAAGCTGAAGTGGCAATAGCCATATTATCCATAGAACCGATGACCATTGGGGTAGAAGTAATACGTGATTTTGAGTGGAGACCTTCGCCGGGTGGCTGGCAGCAGCTGAATGATAGTTTCCGAGAATCGAGTTGAACGGCGTGCAAAAAAAGATATAGACCTCTCCAATTGCATGCCGTTCAACTCGATCCAGAAGACATAGGTCCAGAAGTGGTTTGCTGTATCCTGATGATGATTATTTGGGATTTGGCAAAGTAACTGTGTTCCAATGTCGAATATGTATAGAACTTTTAGCAATATAAAAAGCTCAGAAAAAAAGTTTTGAACACACAATCGGCTGTTTGGTAGTTGAGCGCACGACCACCCCTTTTATTAATCTACAGCATTTACGACTGGCAGGGAATCAGCCAAATATAGCAGAGGAAACGGCCAATTGGAACCGTGCTTCTATGTATTTTCTGTAATTTTATAAGCAAGTGCTCATGTAGATTTAGCATAAGCATATGCAGGGTGACAGGGAAACTCGACGTATTCCTGGAAAGGCGTTTTACTAGAGGTCATTAGCAACAAATTAAGTCCAGTCAACTAGGGGTCAAAACTGGATAGTTAAAAAATAAAATTTTTGCTATTAAAGATCTTTTACTTCTGAAATTATGTAAGTTTTGCAAGCATTTTTTTTTTAATAATCACTCATTTTTCAACTCTCAGAAAATTATCAATGAAAAGTTTGGAGTGGAGTAGTTTTTTCTCATAATTAATTGTTTTTGGTAACAAGTCAGCTAATTTTTAAAAAATTGAAGAACTGACACAGCTCGGTAACCATCCAGTTTGGACCCCTAGTTAACTGGACTAAATTTGTTGCTAATGACCTCTAGTCCTTTCAAGGAATACGTCGAGTTTCCCTATCAGCCTGTATAGCATAATCAGCCTATAATGTCCCCACTGCTGGGACACAGGCCTGCTCTCTGTGAGAGAGAGTGGGCTGTAATCTACCACGCGGGCCCAGTGCGGGTTGGTAGATGTCACATGTCTTCGAATATTTGGTTCTAGAACATGCCGGTTTTCTCACGATGTTTTCCTTCACCGTTTGTATTTTATGTGAAACTAGTTTCTGCCCACGTTAGTCCACGTGGAATTTTGGCCCCGATCCACTGTGCCGCATCCTACCGCCCGCGATATTGCTTTGTTTTCTAACTTTTATTTTTTTTATTCGGTTCTAGCCGTTTTTTCCCAAGAATTGAGCTATTAAATTAAATTCCCACTGGTAATTTCTGAGAGTAACACGTTCAAACAAACAAACTCTTCCGCTTTATTATTAGTATAGATACACTCGTACATAAAATATTTTCAATTTCATTTCTGATGCCATTTACGTCATCCTTCGCTTCCTTGTGACAATCAATGCCATAAACTCTAAAACAACAAAAGGATTCGGAGAATAAATGCGCCCTTGTTATAACGTAATCTGACACAACTTTTATTTTAAACGAGACGCCTTCGTCGACCAGGGATATTGTTTTATTCCGGGGTTATTTATGAAACGAGTTTGTTTTATTTCTGTACCAATAAATCAAATTGAAGTGGGGATAAGTCAAAGATGCTGCAGCTTAGATGTAGCCTATTAGTATACGCCTAGACTAGTACGCTTTGTAGACTGCTATATACATATACACCAGTGCAGTGACATGTCCCGGAGTCACTGCACACCTCCGGGACATGTTCTAAATATTCTAATTGGAGTGTTTGGTGGTCCAAACACCCCAATTAGAATATATTATATAATAATAATACATACACTGAAATTTTACTTTAGGGGCCCGTGGCTAAATAATAACAGCCGCACAAGACGATCGGTCAGGTAAAGCTACGCTTGCCACGGTTGGTCTGTGCCTCGGAAAGCACGTTAAGCCGTTGGTCCCGGCTGTCATTCGTGGATCTTTGACAGTCGTTACGGGTAGTCAGAAGCCCGAAAGTCTGACAACCAGTCTTACCAAGGGGTATCGTATTACCCAGTTACTGGGTTGTGGAGGTCAGATAGGCAGTCGCTCCATGTAAAATACTGGTATTCAGCTGCATCCGGTTAGACTAGAAGCCGACCCCAACATAGTTGGGAAAAGGCTAGGCAGATGGCGATGGTGGACACTGAAATTTTACTTATTTAAACTTTTCACACAAAAAGATACAAAGGCAGTCTTAATGCCTTAGGCATTCTCAACACCATCAGACTATAGCAGTCCACTGCTGGACATAGGCCAGGCATAGGCCTCTCTTATTACACGCCATTATACTCGAATTTCGGCAACTCTCATCCAGCTGCTACCAGCCCTTCTGCGAAGATCGTCGCTCCACCTAGCTTGAGGGCGTCCCACCTCACGTTTACCGATTCGCGATCTCCACTCAAGAACTCGTCTACCCCAAAAGTCATCGATATTTGCCTTGAGAGCACGGCCATTGACAGCAATCGGACCCGGGGGAACGTGTTCGTTGAGAATAACCCGGGTTTTGCCCAAGTTCATCCGCATTGGTCTCCGGATGAACTTGAATTTTTACTGTTATACATAAAACATTGTTTATCTATTAAATTAGTTATACTGATTGTAGGAGAAAATGTGAAATAATGCGTGTTTGTTAGATAGGTACCTACAGGCTAGGTGTTCTTTCTGCTAACCGAGGAAAAAAGCAAAACAAGGGGTAACACCCCTTAAAAAATGCAAATAACACAAATACAACATGCGTAGTCAAAATGTAAATGGGGAAGACCTTTCGTTTACACACGCGTCGTCGCCTGTTCGTGTATTAAAAACCTTTGAAATTTTCAAACGCGGTTCTACGATTTCCGTACATTTTTAATGTGATGTTTACTGGTTGCTCAACTTAGCATATGCCTGTTTATTTGAGTTTATTTATTTCTTTCAATACGCATTAAGATGGCAATCTTGGATGAACGTTGCCGAGAATATTATCTGCTTATTTTTTTATTTAAATTAACCTCTACAGCTATTGGCACAGCAGCGGGTTGGCGGAAATCATATAAGAATTATGTAGGTAATTACTATACCTTGTCTATTAGGTTAACCGTTTTTTGACAGCTATCTTAGAACGTACATATTCCAGATTACGTAAAAGTTAACTTTAAAATGCGTGATAAAATAAATAAATAAATTGCCTTATCTTATTTATAGCTTCTTACAGACATTACAATACCGTACCAATCAATGTATTGTGTTTGCTTCAATCACTAATTCCATCTGTCAAAAAACGGTTTACCTAATGGACGTATACACTTAGAAAAGGGACCGTTTAATGAAACTAATTAATTATTATTAGTACACTTACTGAAAACTCAGTAAGTGTACTAATAATAATTAATTAATCTTGAACATTGCGGAGATTGGTGAAGGAACACATCGTGACGAAACCTGGACTTATACTAATGTAAGTCTGAAACGGCCAACCCGTCTTGAGCAAGCATGGTGATCAATGGCCGTGCATTCTTTGTATGAAAAGAGGCCTGTGCCCTGCAGAGGGACAGTATACCCTGTCCATTAGGTAAACTGTTTTTTAACCGACTTCTAAAAAAGGAGGAGTTTCTCAATTCGGATGTTTGTATTTTTTTTTTTTTTTTTTATGTTTGTTCGCGCATAACTCCGTCGCTTGCCAACCGATTTGAAAAATTCTTTTTTTGTTGGAAAGGGTATACTTCCCAAATGGTCCCATGGAAATTTCATCAAAAACGGTTCAGCAGTTTGGTTTTTACACCAAAATTACTGTTAAAAATTACAACTTAAAAGTGAAAAATAAAAAACTTTAAAAAAATAACTTTAATTTCGGAAGTCGGTGTCGTTGGGTTCACATTTTTGTTGTTTGCCACCGACTTCCGAAATTAAAGTTATTTTTCACTTTGTAGTGTCGTTTTTGGAAGTCGGTTGTTTTTTTTTTGCAAAAAAGTTTTTTTGACAGATGGAACTAATGATTGCAGCAACACACAATACATTGATTGATACACGTAGGATATTATAATGTCTGTAAGAAGCCATAAATAAGATAATTAAATAAGATTTATAAGGCAGTTTATTTATTTATTTTATTACGAATTTTAAAGTTTTCTTTTATATAATCTGAAATAGTTACGTTCTGTGTTACGTACCCTGTCCATTAAGTTAACCGTTTTTTGACAGCTGCCTTGTCAAAAAACGGTTAACTTATTGGACAGGGTATAGTAGGCTGGTATATTATTTTGTTTAGTAAACATGACGCTTCTATCATCCTAATATTATCCAGAAACTGTAGTTCAAATGTCACAAGTTTTACAAAATATTCCATCTTAATTCAGGCCAGTACAGTCACCAATATGTCAACACTTGACAACTTTCAATTGGGATTTTTTCGTGAAATAACGAATGCAACTTTAAAATACGACCCATTACATAAACTTATGGGTTAAAAATGGTATGTTCGTAACAACATAAAATTTCATTAAAAAATAAAGGAGTAAATCGCTTTTGAATAAAGCCGAGTGTATACATACTTTTGCTCGTGACTGTACATAGATATACCTAAGTACTTTCAGAACGGTTTTATTACATAATACCTGATCATACTCAGCCAGACTAGCAACTACTTATTTAGATGAAACAAATTCATCAAAACAAATCTAATTAGCGTTTATTACATAATACGTATTTACGCCTTGTAAGTTCAATAAATACGTTCTTTCAATAAACTACAGTTCTCATTGAATTTATTTTGCGAAAATTATCAAAGTTGACTAAATAAAATCGTTGAAAACGGTATAAAGGCGTTCTGAGAATTTGCCTTTTACCGTTTTCAGACTCGTAGCTAGCATTGTTAATTTTAGTTAACGAAGTGTATAACCGTACCTACCTGTATTGTTGGAGTTAGTTATACTATGTAGTTGTTGTACGCGAGTTCGTGCGCATATGAACGTTATCTAACACCCTATATGATTTTTGGAAACATATTTTTCAGTACAATTTATGTTTATATTGTTGAAATAATGTTAGGAGAATTCTGTGTTAATTTAATTAGTAGTATATAATTATATAATCATATTTATAACCTACTTCAACTGGGAATTTGGTATTCGAAAATTAGTTAAGTCAGTAAATTTATTGAGGCTTCTTGGAATTAATCTATTGTTGTTAATATTCTGTTCATATTTGATTCGACAATATAGATTATCGATTATTTACTGAGGGATCATAGTCTACTTTATATATGTAGGTATATGTAGCGGTATCTACAACGCCACATGCGAACAACGCGTCATACTGACGTCACGCAAATCCTGCGTCTCGTAACCAGAGTTTACCGCGCAATTAGCATATTACAATTTCCCAACATCAATCGTGGGGCAGTTGCCCGTCAGACACAATACCCGTCTGCTGGTGGTCGTGGTCGGAGGATCTTCCCTTTTCTATAGAAGATGAGTGGACTTTACACACTGTTCCTCATACCTCTAAATATATATTTTTATACAGCCATTGTAGTCTGGTTAAACAACAAAAATAAATTGCGTAAAAAAAGTAGCTACAAAACAAATGAAGGCCAGTGATATCTGAAAAATCTCAGTACAAGAATATTCCTTTTTTTCTTCATATTCAACCTCTTAAACTGAGTCTTTGCAGATATTGGTAAAAGCTTTTCAACGACCGGTGACACTTTCAGTTCCCATCAGAATGCAGCCAAAATTCCCGGCACAATGTGTTACCTCTAGTACACAGGCCACAACCACTCAATGTTCTACGTGAAGGACATTCAAAGTTGGACGACTTTGTAGTACACTGTGGCTTGGCTCTGATATTCAAGTGCTTCGATGTGTACGGTGTAGTTCAAGTAATGTACTCGTATATTCATTCATTTTGGCTATTGTAGGGGAATCATTTTGAATTGTTATTGATGGAACTTTGGTTAGGTTTGGTAGCTTTTTGTGAAGGTCTTCCGAGAACTGTATAATGTCATATTATCTGTTTCTGCTGCATGCATTGTTGAGTTCTGAAGGCCAATTCTCGTAATTAAAAATGTTCAAAATCTAGTCGTAGTCTCATCTCGGCGAGAAACAAATTTCAAAAACTTGTTAAAATGTAGGGAAATGAAAGGTACTTTTGACAGATTGAGACTGAGATCAGACTATGAACCCCTCTGCCCCTCTGACTTGAAAGGGTGACAGTGAAATTAAAGGGTCATAAGTCATCAGTCAAGTCGGCTTTGTCTTTGATATTCCCCCGGCTTTCTGGAAGAATCATCAAGCATCGAAAGTACGAAACCTGTCAGATTCGAATTGAGATTGATGCTTGTATTCGCAAACTTTTGACGCAAGTTTCTTGCAGTGAAGGAAAACATCGTGAGAAAACCGGCATGTCCTAGAACCAAAAATTCGAAAACATGTAACATCTACCAACCCGCACTGGGCCTGAGTGGTGTATTACGGCCCACTGCCTCCCACAGAGAGGAGGCCTGTGTCCCAGCAGTGGGAACATTATAGGCTGATTATGCTTATGCTAAGTTTCATGCCTGTGGCATTCAATAAATTGAAACAGAAAATAACTTGCATCGTTTAAGTACTGTTTAAACGGTGCAACTGTTATTGTTGCTTCAACTTATGGAATGCCATAGGCGATTAAATCGCACATTGTGAACCAGCCTTAAGCCTATAGTGGTCGGTAACCTCTTTCCACCAGGTGAACAATCCTATCGGGTCGTTTGCCAAAGAATCCCACAAAACCATTTGATTTTTGAAGTGAAGGCGCCATCTGCTCTCTTTCTGAGCAGTAAACTGAACCGTCACTTTCGGGTCGGTGCGATGAATCGGGTATGTTCGGCTCTAGTCGGTCGGTGACACTGAATCGTGAATACTCGGCTCCGGTCGAAAGTTTTCACTTCTATCGTGTAGTCATAAGCATCCTCTTTTTGGTTATTGATAGAAAGTCAACTTTACTACTATATTCTGGCAAGCAGCCTTGTAATGATGTTACTCTTTCTGTACCAGAAAAAATATTATGAATATCCAAAATGGTGGCTTCCCTTTTGTGCCAAAGCAAATTGGACAGAAACATGTTATTTGATGTCTCTGAGACACAACACGATTACGCATGTCTTGTACTTATTTTCATAATGCTTGATAGAATAAATATTGTGTAGGTAGAACTTACGTAGCCGTTTGGTGAATGAATAATGTTGTTAGGTAATGTAGTAGGTTCCCTTCATTGGCTATGGATTTTCGTATGTATGTAATTAATCATTTTGTCTTTTAACTTTTGCGTTTTTTTCGAATATAACTAATGTCTTCATTTAAATATCGGTTGGATTGAGGTGTTTTTTGTTTTTTTTAACGTTGCCCCACACTAGGAACTGTGTGGGGCAACGTTAAAAACTCGTTCAACGTTTTTACTCCTGTGTCGTGGGTGCGTTTACAAACATTTAAACTCACATATACAAACAGCCAGACCCGGAACAACTACCTGTAGGCAATACAAATATTTGTTTCGTGCGGGAATCGAACCCGCGACGGGCAGCGCAGGAGTCGATCGTTCACCCACTGCGATAACCGTGTTAAAATCGTGTTTTGTTTACGTTATCCACGTAATGCGGGCTTCATACAAGGGACTATTGCCACATTTTTCGCAATTTTCGCTGCACGGCGTATAAATAGTAATTCGGCTAGATCGCTGGTGACTAAAATCGTAAGTTCCAACGTAGACTAGGTTTCGACATTTGTCGTGCGGCGACGGGTTGCATGCGGTACGTGACTAAAACCGACCGTGAAAATGCTCAGTCGCAGGCGATCGCCCACCGCATGAAGGTTGACGTTTTGATGCAAAATGAACTACTATTATAAATATACTATTTATCTACATGTGTAAATGGAGTAGCGATTCGGCTTGTGAAGCTATTTGGCCAGCGAAAAATCGATCTGGTGTAAATCCTTATTTTTCAAAGATTGAAAAAAAGCGAACTCAAGGATTAATCAATAAAGTTATTTTTCGTACACATGTCGCAAAAAGGGTAATTCTTAACCTATATCCTTCCAATTGATTTACTTTCCTCCTAATATTATTAGGTAAACTACATATTTCATACCCGTCACCAAAAACCCGTTACAGTAAAACGCGTAACAGTTGTTCAAAACTTGTTAACGGGGCATTCCAAACGATTGCGCAATCAAACGAAATTGAAACTTAAACCTGAACAATAGAGCCTATTATCCTTTAGATAGTAAGCAGGATAATTCTTTCCCGATTTACAAAGGGACTTTAGTTGGAAGAAGTTCGCTGTAATGCGACTTGTTTCAAATGATTTTTTTCAAGGAAAGTGCTCTCTTTCCTTACTTACAAAGGAGTGGATAATACTGAGATGTGACACTACAGGTTTCTTTGTGACGAGTGAAAAGGCTTCCAATAAATAGGTACTTTATTTATTTTATTTATCTACTAGCTGCGCCCCGCAGTTTCACCCGCATAACTTTGGATCCCGTTGGAATATCGGGATAAAAAGTATCCTATGTGTTAATCCTGGTTACAAACTACCTGTTTAGCAAATTTCATACAAATCCGTTCAGTAGTTTTTGCGTGAAAAAGTAACAAACATCCATCCATCCCTGCAAACTTTCACATTTATAATATTAGTATGATTTATTTCAGGCATGAAGGCCCATATAAACACATCATCATCTGCCTAGCCTTTTCCCAACTATGTTGGGGTCGGCTTCCAGTCTAACCGGATGCAGCTGAATATAAACACATACAATACAATATTAATCTCTTAAAAATACTACCTCTTAGGGTTAATGGAGGCACACCAAAGGAAAGGATGTTATGAGGATTTATATAATACGTTTATTATACTTTTCTATTTATATATTGGAAGGTGTGTTTACTAATATAACGTGAGACGTGTGATTCCATATGAATACATACAACATTATAATTACTAACTAACGCACACAAATGTCTGCGTCATGTTTCGCTGACTGGTGTCATGTAGCCGGCAACGAAACCGGCGGTACACAACTCCCTTCGACCAGAAATCTTCCTTGAGGAACTTCTCGAGACGATGTGTCGGAACACGCACCACGAACCACTTGAAGTTCGTATTGTGACGCGACTCCGACTCAAAGTCCAGCTGGTCTTCACACGCATGTACTCCACGATCTCCTCCATATAAAACTTTACTTCAGTTTTGGCTCCCGTTGGCACCCTTTGGGTACGGAACCCGCCCAAACGGTGCCAATGGGACTACTAAGACAGCGTAGTAATAGGGTCCCGTTGGCATCCTTTGACGGACGGACGGACGGACAGCGGGCAGCCGCTGTCCGTCCGGCCGTTAATCTGTCACAGGGCTGTATCTTTTGTATCTTTTTCTTTTTTTTTCTTTTGTATCTTTTTTTAATAGGTAGTCACTTGAAATTTTCTCAGTGTGTACTACTATGGCCACTATAACAACAAATGTTAAAATAAAAAAAATAAAAAATAAAGTTTCACGTAGGTACATTCTTTTACTAAAGTACAGACGACAGCCGGTCAAGCCACCCAAAACTGTAACATTTTCCCAATCAACCTTGAACCTTAATACTTCAGAGATAAAGTTTAAAATCTATTAAAGAACTTTGACAGATTGTAGATTGATGTGCTGGCGTCTGTACTTTTCGGATCCTTTCGTTTGTATGTCCGACTCGTAGGTACTTGGCGACTTTTTGAATTAAAGTCACACTATAGTAAATTTTGCAAGATAAACTAAATATTTTTACTGGTTTGAAGCCCCTGAAAATTAATCTGAAAAAAGAGATGGAATTAATAACACTAAGTAAGCGGCCGGAAATACGCCTCCGCTTAATTTCCTGAAACAGGATATTGTTATATTATTTCAAAACGAAACGAGCTAGCCATCCTTTCAGCGCAAAAAGGTACAAGTCAGAAATACAATTTTAAAAATAAGACGACTTTTTAAATCGAATTCAATTGAGAGAATTCTCAGGAGGTCTGGCCGAGAAATACGTGTAAAAGACACGCTCGTCCAATTTCTGGCCGATCTCTTAGAAAACGAGTTATCCGTGAGTTCGTATTCATTGATTGTCCCATGGAAAGTCAAGACATCTTGGAATCCGCTACAAATTTAATCAGGATGAAAAATTGGAGTCGTGGGAAATACGCTTCCCTTTTAGAGAATTGGGAAGGCCACAGTGAATTTACATGTGGATGAAACCACGAATACCGTCATTGACCATTCGAAGTTAGACTTTATTACAGTTACGTTTACTTGGATTAATGTTTAAAGTTATTAGGGCGTTTTTTTCCACATCGGACTATGAGAGTAAGTGAAGAGAGAGGGCACCTGTGTCTAAGCACAAACTTGTGCTCTATAATATCTCCTGAGCAGGAGGCTAGTCCCCGCTGAGTTTGGCCGCTATGGCCGAAATAATAATAATAATAAATCATTTATTTCAGACAACAATGATCCATATTTTGTTAGTATTACACACAAACTTATATTCTAGTGTTAGTAACATTGATATCAAAAATAATATTATTAAAAACAAATGACGATTAGGCAGAAAGACATGTTCCCTACCTAATCAACCTCCGCACAATATGCCTGATATTAGGAGTATAGCTCTCCGCCACAGCTCTCAGGATATAGTTGCGACTACTCCGCACTCTGCACAGCAGTGAAGCTGTTTTTTTTGCGTATTATAGCATGAAAGCCATCTGTGTGGGTCTCAGCAAACATTTCTGAAGCGCTACAGAAACGGGGCAGTCGCAACAACATCCTGAAAGCATTATTGTATTGAACGCGCAGGACATTTAGCGATCTCTTAGTGTAGTTGACCCATAGACTGCTCGTGTAAAAGCTCTGACAGTAGGCCTTAAAAAGAGTAATTTTTACTAGGTCAGAGAAATACCACCTGGAGTACTATTATGATTTTAATGCCAGGAGGACTATTATTACTATAGAGATTTTAATAGTCTTTTGTTTGTGACATCGTATCGCAAAGACAATGGAAATAATTTCTTGTTAAATAAGAAGTATTCTAGAACAATTTAACTTCTTTTTAGGAAAAATTCCCCAACGTTGCGGCATCAGATCATTTGATTGAAAAGTATTTTTAAGGGAACATAAAATTTAAAAGTACTTAGTTTTATAGGCGAACTAGATCCCACAATTTTTTATTGAACGTTAAATACTTTACAGCGTTTCGTGTAAATGTTTGTTGAATCTAAGGATCTAGTTATTCATATATATAATTACTTATATTTGCGATGCAATAAAATAAGTATTGCTTTCAATTACACAGTAGGTACGAAAAGTATCAGCATTTTTCTCACAATTTATACATTTGATTGCGAAAATGTTTTTTACTTCTGTTTGCCATCGTGGTGATTAGCCAAGTCGCTTGCCCAGGGTGTGCCGGACGTAACAAAAGGTATATATGCGGCGTCTCTCTATAGACAATGGCTCATTACCCATCTTGCACCGCATGTCCTGTCACCTGCACATGTGAAGATCTAATGGCTGCGTCAGCGAACGGTGTTCGCATTGCAGAATTTTGGGCCAAATAAATAAAAAGATATTTTTGCCATCGACACTAAGAAGAAGAATGTTTTTTTCGAAATAACTAAAACGAATATTAAATAAATAGCGACCAGCTCGTGCTCTACACGGGTGCAATGGCAACATGTCAAAACAGAGGCTTTTCTGTTCTAAATCTAACCGTACTATACACGCATATTTAACGGCACATTTGACGGTACGGTTGGCGCAGTGGCTGAGCGATCGATTGCTGCGCTGCGTATCGCGGGATCGATTCCCGCACGGAACAAATATTTGTATGGCTTTCAAGTAGTTGTTCCGGGTCTGGCTGTTTGTGTTTGTGAGTATAAATGTTTGAAAACGCACCCACGATACAAGAGGAATTCCTAGTTTGGGGCAACGTTTTTTTTTTTTAAAAAAAAACATGTACCTACCCATATAGAAACCTTCCGGAATAAATGTTCTAAATTATGGTGAAAACCACATCATAATCCATCGTGTGGCTTAAAAGATGTAAGCGGCCACAAGGACTGACATGAAAAGCGACTTTATTTTATCTTATCTATATATGTATAGATGCGTGCCATTCCATCGGACTAAGTATGTGAGTGAAGGACGAAAGGGTGCACACCTGTGTCTGCGCACACACTTGTGTACTATAATATCTCTCGGGCCGAAGGCTAGTCTCGGTTGAGATTGTCGTGTCCGAAATACAGTTTGAAGGACTATTATTATTACTATAGATAATTCATAAAGTAGATCGAGTTTCATACAAATTCTTCATGTGTGATACGACATTACTGTGCGAATATAATTTAAATTGAATATTTCTTTCAACACAATGATTAAGGGCGATAACACACCCAAGAAATTATACAGCTCGGCAATAATCGTGTTACAAAACACAAATAAAACGCTGTAAACGCACCATTAATACGTTCTGATTATTATTTCGTAGTCAATTTGCATGAAAACAAAAGGAAAGTGACTAAGGGCAGACCGCGAAAATTATTTCCGCTCCTAAAAATAAGCGGGGATTTTACATAATTCACGGAGTCGAAAAGTCCGTGGCGCATTATTTTTTTAGACTTTGCGCGGTATTATCCGGATTTGAAGCTCTATTGTGGGGTGAACCTACGTTTTTCCAGTGGGGGTAGTTTTTTAAGACGCAAGGATCTGTGGCCGATTTTTTTGCAGATATATACGATATTTTGTTGTAGTCTTGCACTTTTGTAAATAGTGTGTTGTTTGTTAGTTACATTGCTGAATGAATAAAGTTAAAGTTAAAACTTGTGTCTATTACTTAAACGATGGAATATATAATAACTGTTTATTATTCTAATTAAAACAGCTTTATGTCTTTGGAGGCCTCATTTTGATTATTGATATAATTTAAGTAGACATTTTAATTTTACGGACATTTTAGAATCAACTTATAACAGTCCTAAAAGATTATTTGGTCAACTTGCAATTTCGCAAATAAACTTAAATAGTAATGTTTCAAGAAACTTCTGACAGAATAGCAATGTTTCCATTACATCCGCGTAAATAAACGAGACGATTAATGTTGTCCCGAAATCTTCAAGTTGCCAACTGCGAACGTCAACTTAATTCCTATTTGAGGAGAATAAATTAAAACTGACAAAGTACGGAAGGTAGGGTAAGTTCAAAAAACCTTTTATATTTATTGCAAAAGTTCAGATGTGATTTGAATAATTATTTTAAATTTAAAACCGTCTGCGAACTGATATTATGCATTGAGTTTAATGTTTTAAATTAATGAAATACACGGGAGGTGAGATTTACGGTTGAAGTTTCAATGAGATTGGGTTTTGTTTGGTTAGTTACATAGTAATTGTGTTGAAAACATTTCTGCGCAAAAATTCAAAAAACAGTTGGAATTAATATAATGTATAATTTTATATAATAAATGAATATTATATTTTGATGCCCTATGATTCTTTTTTTTTTCACTTGTACATATGTATTATTATTTTAGACTTAATTTGATTCTTATGAGAATAAAGTTAGTTTTACCAAAGAAACAATAACCATCAATTCTATATCTAATATTGTCAGCAAAAAACTATTAAACTTACTTTAAACCTGTTAACAAGACAATAATATATTATATTTATTAATATAATCAGCATTGCCATAAAACATGGCAATTCTGCCAGCCTTTTGGGCACGTTTTCTATTGACAGCGATGCGGACAAATTTTTTGATGCCCTTTGATTATTTCTCCTCCTTTTTAAACACACATAATTATTATTTTAAGACTGTTAGCTTTTTAAATTATGTAAATATAATGTAGTAATTAATACGTCGAATGTCATAAATCAATACCTAATTAATAAATAAAAATAACATACTATAATAATATAATGAATTATATATTGTGGTCGGGGTGAGTCAGGTTATTGAAATGGGCTCCATTGAGGGTCAAACTTTTATATTTTTGCCACACATTTCACTCCATAACGTGCCCATGTCGGGGCCTCTTGGCAAGTCCTATCATAAGTGTCAATCTGTCAGGGTGCCACGTTAGTGACAGTCCGCCAAAGAGGTCTGTTAGGACGGAGGAGTTCGTACACCGCTATAATATTTCGTTTTAAATATACTGTAGGCGGGTTGTTTCACGTCCTTTTGACGCACACTTATACGTCAAAAACGGCGCTAACTACCGTCAAATCAAAAAAGCGTTGTTTCAAATTACAATTACAAAATTATGCCCTTAACGTGCGTCAAATAATAATGGTAACGTAATTGTTATTATTTGACGTACGTATGTTACGTTTACCATCCATTTCATACGACCGGCCCTAAAGCGATGGTTTTAAACATATTTGAAATAACATCAAACTATCTAAAGAAAGAAAGGAAATACATTTATTTAGCACAGACTAAAAGGCACACAGATAGAAAATTCCGATGTAAAAATTGCACCTATGACAGAATGTGTACATACATAGCCTACGAAATATAACGAGATAATTCTTAATCCGCAAAACTATTAATTGAATTCATCTCCATTTTTTATACAGATTTTTCACGTTCCCATCCATGCATATGTTATACATATATTAATTGAAACCGTTTTCACTGCCGAAATAATAATATAAGTACCAGGATGTCATAAACGAAAGAGGATAAAAAGTGAACAGCACTCATCCCTGATTGCGACACGAAATCTGACATCCAATCTAATCTTCTAAAGACAGATAAGGCGTGACATTTCCACCAAACATGAGTGAAAATAGAAGAAATTACAATGAAAGTATGTCGGTCACACTTCCGTGGTACCAGGAGCGTCGGAACAGTAAGAAGTACAGCGCAACGCTCTCAAAACAATAATGAGAACGCGTGAAGTTACTACGTAACGACCTGTTTCAAACAAAAGACAAACACACATACGAAATTAAACCCTAAAGTTAGCGTTTAAAAGTTGAAATTGTTTTGTAGGTTTTGTAATACAGACGCTTCTTTCAGTACTAATATACGCGTTGGTTTTGCTTTTATTGTCGTGTGTACATATTTTTGTTTTGAATGGTACGATCGTTTACACGAAAATATACTAGAATACTAATAAGGAAAAGAAAAAAGATGATAACTGTGTTTAGCAATTCGAAATTCCTGCCTTTGCAGCTATAGAAATAGACGTGTCATGTTCTGTTGCATTATCGAAATATAGCTTTTATAGATGTCAACTAGACCAGCAATGAAAATCATAGCCTAAATGAACACACTGAAAGTTGGAAATAGGTTAATCAATTTCCTCGTCTGTGAGACTTTTCATTTTAAATCAAAGAAGAAAGAAGAGTCGAGGCCTTCTTAAAACTAATGTACGCTCTGATTTTGTTGCGATAATAAATTATGTCAACATATGTATTGTAATTTTCCCAACAAATCATCATCATCACCATTTCAGCCGAAAGACGTCCACTGCTGGACATAGGCCTCTCCCAAGCACTTCCACTTCGACCGGTTCTTTGCTTCTCATATCCAACGGGTTCCTGTGGCCTTTACAAATTTGTCGGTTCACCCCCGGCCTTCCAACGCTACGTCTTCCAGTACACGCTCGCCACACCAGAACCTTTCGGCCTCATCGGCCATCTGTTCTGCGAGCAATGTGCCCTGCCCACTGCCACTTAAGTTTTGAAATCCTTCGGGCTATGTCGCTTACCTTCATTCTCCTGCGGATCTCTTCATTTCTGATTCGATCACGCAGGGAGTTCAAGAGTCATCACGAACCGTCTCTCAACAAAAGGATAGTTGCCTGGGTAAAAAAATAATAATTATATTTAGTCCGTCAGTTAGATTTTCGAAAAATAATGGACACGTATTTTTTCTTTTGTCAATCGAACAAAAAATGAAAAAGATAAAGCGCGTCTAAATTTGGGAATCGGGGGTCGTGACGTCACTTGCTTGCAAAAATGTAGCAAGCAAGTGACGTCACGCGGAACTTTAACGGGCGATATCTTCATCATTTTTTATATAATTGACAAAAGAAAAAATACGGGTTCAAAATTTTTTGATAATCTAACTGACGGACTAATTAGATTTTTTTAGGAAAATAGCCTAATGTTAGAATGTTATAAGTGGCTCTGTATGTAGGCTGTGGGCCAAAGAGTAATCGAGGTTTTCCATTAGGAAGTTCTTAGTAGCAGCCCGGAGTTTGAATGTATACCCGGTTGATTTCGATAGGCTCGCCCACTCTGTTTGGAAAATTGTTTGAAACCAACCAGCGAAATGTGAGTGTACTTTACACCGCCGCCTGTCACTTCAATTAAAACCTGTCACTTCAAACGAGAATTGTATTTAAAAGCAACTTCTAACTGAGAAAGTGAACAAAAAAAACTTTTTTTTTTTTTTCATTAATTGAATAATTCATCAAGCTTTCATTCGTATTTTAGCAGTATATCATTATTTTTTTAAATTGTCAATAGATTAGCACTTTCAAAACGGTTCAGTTTATAATTGATAGAGTTACGAATTAGAGTACTGCATCTTTAACATTTCTCTATATATATATATAATAGATTATAGAACAAAAAAAAACTTTTTTGCATAAAAAAAACAACCGACTTCCAAAAACGACACTACAAAGTGAAAAATAACTTTAATTTTGGAAGTCGGTGTCGTTAGATTCGCATTTTCGTTGTTTGCCACCGACTTCCAAAATTAAAGTTATTTTTCACTTTGTAGTGTCGTTTTTGGAAGTCGGTTGTTTTTTTTTTGCAAAAAAGTTTTTATTTTTCACTTTTAAGTTGTAATTTTTACCAGTAATTTTGGTTTAAAAATCAAAGTACTTAACCGTTTTTGATGAATTTTCTATGGGACCACTTCAGAAGTATCTCCTTTTAAACAAAAAAAGAATTTTGAAAATCGGTTCACAATAATTGTCGGAGTAATCGCGTAACAAACACACAATAAAAAAAAACTTACCGTCGAATTGAGAACCTCCTCCTTTTTTGAAGTCGGTTAAATATGAATTTATTATTATATTTTAGTAACTCCTCAACCCACGCAAAAGTTTCAAGTCCCAAGTGAGGATAACTTCGTCTGTTGCGCTTAGAGAATAACTTAGCTTCTACTTGTTTAACCAAGCGTTCGTACAAGTGCCTAGTAAATGCATCTAAGTTATGTAAGTTGCTATTTTAGGAAATATTATAGGAAGAAGTCATCATCTGCCTTGCCTTTTCCAAACCAAGTATATTGGGGTTGGCTTCCAGTCTAACCGGATGCAACTGAGTACCAGTATTTTACATGGAGCGACTGCCTATCTGACCTCCACAACCTAGTTACTGGGTAATACTTTGGACCCTGGTACCCTTTGATAAGACTGGATGTCAGATTTTCGGGCTTCTGATTACCCGTAACGACTGTCAAAGATCCACGAATGACAATCGAGACTGACGGCTTGCTTTCCGAAGCTCGAAGGGGTCTCGGTATGTAAAGATGGTCACCCATCCATAGACCAACCGCGGCAAGCGTAGGTTATTATTTAGCCACGGGCCCCACATTAAAGGAAGAAGTATCATAGGAAATATTAAAGAGGAAGTCAGTACAGGGAAAATAATTCTTAAATTGTCCGTCTATTCAAATCACAACTTTGGTGTCATTCTCTGATAGTTGTACGAAGTAGCTATAACGCGGCAAATTGACGCAGGGTGTCAATTTGCTAAACCATTTATTTCCCAGACTATGGGTACCTACATGTATTGTGTTGGAGGTAAATCGTTTCTTTAATGGGGCTGTTAAAACGGCACCACATTGGACCTGTAATTTATCTATTTATCATGCCTCTAATGTCCCTTTACCTGGTAGGGAAGGTACGGTGTTCTCTTCTGGGCTGCCATAATTTAGATTCTCATCGCACCACTAAGAGGACGAATATCGTAGTCGTAAAGTTCATTAAGCCAGTAGGAATACAAAACTTACACAAAAGTATGCAACAAGTAGCGTATTTACCATTATTCCATAAAAAAAGTATGGTTACGGGGGACCCCCGGCAGGAACGAGTTTCAAATAGAATATTCAAGATGGCTGCTGCGACAATTTTAAAATGACGAAATATTTGAAAATTTTCGCAGCCGTCATCTTGAATTTTCATTTTGACCTCACTATTGGCTTCAGCACCCTCGAAAACCATTAGAACTATCTCTCTCTCTCTCTCTCTGTTTCTATTATCCTACTAATATTATAAATGCTAAAGTTTGTATGGATGGATGGATGGATGTTTGTTACTCTTTCACACAAAAACTCCTAAACGGATTTGAATGAAATTCGGTACACAGATAGTTTATAACCAGGATTAACACATAGGATACTTTTTATCCCGATATTCCTACGGGACCGAAACTTATGCGGGTGAAACCAGGGGGCGCAGCTAGTATTAGTAATAGTTTGTGCTATTATTCCTCGATTGTAATGTGCCTGGCCAAAATTCGTGTGACGAAGACCTTGAAAAAAAAGCAGTTTAGTAGATGGTCAGTGGCATCTCCTTTATACAAGTTTAGGTTTAGTCGTAGCAGTAAGGGCGGTTTCCGTAGAGCAAATATTGCTAAACCACTGTTTATTAATAAAATATTTTATTATTTTGGGTTTAATAAGCATTCATTTACGAAAATACTATGACCTCACGTTTGCCATTAACTTAAGTATGTACATTGCTCTAGTATTTTATGTCACCAAGCGACGCGCCCTTTTCTTGTGGTATCCAAGTATACAAACACGCTGTGAATGTGTGCGTGAAGACGAGTAGCATAAGCAAATAACACACACACACTTCCGAATTCACCTTTGTCGCGGACCGTACCAAGAGCTTCTGCGGCGCTCACACACACAAGTTTTCAAACACGCTGTGAACGTGTTTGAACTTTTGGTAACCACAAGTAAAACGCGCGTCGCTTCATGAGATTAAAATGTTATCTATTATTACTTATAATAAATCTGTAGAAGTGAAAATTCTGTACATTGAAAATATCAAAAAAATAAATGGCAGGGGGTGTTACTAGACCGACACCGAACCCAAAAATGTGATTTAAAAAATTTTTGTCTGTCTGTCTGTCGGTCTGTCTGTCTGTCTGTCTGTCTGTCTGTCTGTTTGTTCAGGCATCACGCAAAAACTACCGGTTCGATTACGTTGAAACTTGGTATAATTATTCTTTAATATCCTGGGCACCACACTGGGTACTTTTTATCCCGGAAAAGTATATACAATAAAAAAAAACTTAATTTTGCGGTTCGATCCCTAGACTCGATTACTGCACCAACCGCAAATAATAAGTTTGTCGTAGGTTAAGTCACCCGCAATGGAGTTCATTTTTATTCCTTTTAGTTTTTAGAGTTATTTAGGTTTATTTTTATATAAGTCGTAGGTAGGTATAGATTTTAATTTTAAAGTATAGGTAGTATATTTGATAGTGTACGTAGTGACCGTAGGTTATTTTATAATACTGTTAGGTAGGATTAGTCATTCGTATAGATATTAGTTTTTAGGGATTTTGCTTATTTATTGAGTTTAGATTAGTTATCATCAGAAATAGGTTTATTTAGGTAGGTAGGTATTTAATTTTCTGTTATTGAGTTTTTTTTTTTATTTAGGTTGGTACTTAGGTAAAGGTATCATATAGGTACCCTCTTAATCACCACTAATGAGACACAATTGGTTTTCTATTGTAATTAGCCACAAAGGGCCCGCGAGATGGATGGCATTCTGGGGAAGCACATGGGTACATTTTATCCTGTTGGCACGTTCCCGTGGGATAATTTCCGACATCCACGCGGGCGAAGCCGCGGGCAGAAGCTAGTAATATTATAAATGTTATAATATTTGACTGAATATATTATATCATCTGCCTAGCCTTTTCCCAACTATGTTGGGGTCGGCTTCCAGTCTAACCGGATACAGCTGAATACCAGTATTTTAAATGGAGCGACTGCCTATCTGACCTCCACAACCCAGTTACTGGGTAATACGATACCCCTTGCTAAGACTGGTTGTCAGACTTTCGGGCTTCTGACTACCCGTAACGACTGTCAAAGATCCACGAATGACAGCCGGGACCAACGGCTTAACGTGCTTTCCGAGGCACGGAGGGGTCTCGGTATGTAAAGATGGTTACCCATCCACAGACCAACCGCGGCAAGCGTAGCTTAACCTGACCGATCGACCTGTGCGGCTGTTATATGTTATATAATAATATTATATCACAGATAAAATATGCAAATTTGTTTTAACCTTTATTATTTTTGTTACAGGTATGCGCAAGGAACATAATTTCAGACACCATTCCAGGTAAAATAAACATAATATTCCGATATGTATTTTCATAATGGTATTCGGTATTTTATAAATGCATTATGAGTATCGTTCGGTAAACAAACAATAAATCTGCTTGTTGCCGTATGGGATAGGGATGGGAATATAATGAGCTTTTCCCTGTTTAAGCGGTTTTCGATATTCGATTAACTTTTGGAGTTTTTTTTTTATTATTTTCGTATAATTATGGTGTTGTGTTAAGTTGGTGCAGGAAAGTCACATTCAAAACAAACTTATGAAAGAAAGGAGAAAAAGAAAATAGGTTTACTTGCGGTAAACAAGACGCAAAAAAAAACATAAAACTCAAAAAAAAAACGCTGTCCGTCTATGTTGATCAATCGCTAACTACTCGAGCAGTCCGTGCATGTCGGCCCTAAGGTATCTAAAAGAAAACATATGCACTTAGCATCGTCATGTTATCACATCAGCTATAATTGGATCTTTTTCAATGAAATAACTTGAATATTACTCAAGCTTACAAAATTACGCGATGAATACTCGTCTCAACTTAAATTTCAAAGGATCGTCCAAAATTGGCTCTCGCTAAACATAAAAGCTTTCATTTTAAAATATTCCAGAACTGGATCGGACTTCATATTGAGACGCTATTGAGCTCAGCCCGTTATCCGAATGTTCAAGAATCCGATTCGAGCACAAACGAATATCGAATCGTCTTGCCGAGCAGAATAGAGTGGTGTATTCACATCACTAAGCCGACGAATCAACAATATTAGTGTTGGGAAATCACGAATAGGGTCCATTTATTTTGTGTGAAATTATGACAATAAAGCCATTATATGCAACCTCATTGCATGACTGGAGGGAATTTACAAGGCCACAAAACGCTACGTAATAAAATTAAATATGACTAGCCATTGGTTTTATGGATTAAACAAAAATAAAATATGGTTGAACTGATTTTATAAAAGGTTTTAATTTATTTACCTACTGGTGGATTTGAAGTTAAAACCTAAAGCTGAATCCTAGAATAAAGATTAAAAATCGCCAAAAATAATAGAACCTTTTTAGTTTATAAGCTTCTCAGTGGTACCTACCTACAGTCAGATTATTTCCCACTCCGAGAAGGGTCCGGATTTTCCCGGAAAACGGCGAATATGAAAAATTACACATCCTTATGAACCCGCGTCACTTCAATCTCTGCCGATCCCTGTTCCGTAAAGGATGATTGATACATAAATATTGACCTAGTACATGCTTGTGTAAGCCAAGCCTCTCAGTTAATGGATCACTATCAGTCTAACTGATACGGATGATGTTCTAGCGGACGCATTAAGAACTTAGGGCTAGCGTGTATGGGAAGTGACAAGACTGACTTTCCTTTTGAATATATGAAGCAATGGATTAGCAATATCATATTTATGAAGCAATGGGCTTTGCGCCCCGAGACGGTTAATTTCGTTTATAAAAAAAAAGAAAAATATTTTAATTTGAACACGCACAGGAAATACAAACAGTAAGTAATAAAGAAAAAAAGGAGCATTTAAAACTAACAAAATTAACATTAAAAGCATCGATAAAATGTATTAACAGGAAAAAAAGACCTGCACCCTAATTGCGTGACCACTATCAATGTCAATCAGAAGTATTTTGAAAGATATTGCTACTCCATTGCTTCATATGTTTGAATAACTTGTCCGCTCAACAACGTTAATAACGCAATGAATGTTGTTGAACTGTCAAAAGGAAAGTCATTCCTAGTCATAGCGTATTAAGCAATTACCCCGCCGTACGATGCCAAAAACGCTTCGTAGAAAAGGTTATCCATCACAAATATTTCGAAGTAGTTTATATTTTTTTATTCTCTGTAATTTATGAGTTTTTATTAAACAAAAATGTTGTATTTACCAAACTATGGCCAAGTGTATGTTGAATGATATTCAGACGGGAGAAAAAGAAAGGTCGCCATTAATTTTTTTGTAATATCGCGGTGCACGTAAATATACTGTGTATATGGTATTTTTTCCAAAACAATAAACACACTTGCCTTAGTCATATTTTTGTGTTGGCTTGTATATTGTAGCTACATAATAGGTATATATTCCACTGTAAGTAATAGATATACCTTCCCTAAAAAACCATAACTTTTTTTTTTGAGTAGGTATGGGAAATCATCAAATGACCCCTCCCGCTCTTAGTGTCAGACTCTTATTGACTAAAACCCACCCGTGTTCCTTCCTTAGCCCTTTATGTACCAGGGCAACGGTAACCCCGCTACACTGGCAGGCTTCGGCCCTATCGGGCCCCGTCATTCGTGCTGAAACATCGTGGAACACATACGCGCCGTCTGGCACTGGCCTGGTCCTGACGGACGGTGAGCTACCCATTACTCTCCGCCCGCAGGCCCGCGCCTACGGTGGCCGGGAGTCGTCACGCGGCTCCCAACGCCCGGAGCGTCTCCCGCGGCGGCTGAGGCGTGAGGATCTCTCCCTCGTCCATCCCGCCACCTCCTTAAACCATTGCTTGGTTTACTTTAATACCCTAGTCCACGCACGGTGAGCTGTGCTGGGGCGGCTGCTGCAGGTGCCGAAAACCTCAAACAGCGCAAATACCCCAATCTCTTTGGAACTTATATGGTCGAGCCGTTTACTACATATTAGTAGATCAAATTTTAAGACTGTTTTAATAATGTAAATATAATTAAGTTAAATGCCATATTTAAAACAGTTAAATTAAATCCAAAAATAAACATTCACGTGCATTGTGTTTTCTTATTCGAGTCAGTTCAATAAAAGTCGCGCGAAAACCCACATAACGTCAACTGTGCGTGTTTCCTTAAAGTTTACATCCCTTCACCTAATCCCCTATGGTTAATGCCTGCATGTTATGATCGAGTTAGTTCCGCTAAGTCTTGTCATATCGACGAGTACACCGATATTTGGCTCTGTCATTGTTAGATAACGAATTACGATGGATAGGCTGTATTGCTGGGTAATTGCCACATAAAATGACAATTGGTCACAATGGGTTTCATTTTGACAGTTCATCTACGTTCATTGCGTTATTTATGTTGCTCGGCAGACGAATTTTCCAAACCTATGAAGCAATGGATTAGAAATATCCTTCAAAACTCTCGCAGTGTGATTGAAAGTGTGCTACGTAGTTATGAGTGCTGGTTGACCTATGAGAAAGAACGAGGAAAATGCCATGATAAAAGTTTCGAGTATTTGGATGGCTGTAAGGATAGGGGACACGGGACACAGAAAATACTTGATACTTGATTGTATACATCGACATGCGCTTTACTTTGTGATAATTATTTCATCACCACTGCTCTCAAAACGGTGAAGAAAAACATCGTGAGAAAAGCGGCATGTCCTAGATATGTAACATCTACCAACCCGCACTGGACCCGCGTGGTAGATTACAGCCCACTCCTTCTCACAGAGGCTTGTCTCCCAGCAGTGGGTATAGGCTGGTTGCGTTTTATGAACTGCGTCGTTGTGGTTTAGGTTCCTATAAACATTTGGACGATGCGGATATCGATTCCATGACCCTCTTTATTCAGTAAATGTGACAGGCTCATATCACATTGTTCTTTTCGTTTGGATATCCAAAAGTAACCCGTCGAATTTTCCTTGCCAGATGTTTTCGACCATAGTGTTTCAGCATAAGCCACGTGAAAAACCTTTGTTTTCTTAAATATTTGAAATGCAAAGCACAATTCAATTTATTTTTTCCCAGAAAATGCTCTGTCCCACTGCTCGACAAAGACCTTTTTCATTTATAAACTCATTAAAAATAAAACTGAAATAAAAAAAATCTTTCGTCAACAAACAAAGATTTGATTAAAATTATATTTTCAACACAATGGTAACTTGGCACAATGGCTGAACGCCAGTGCCTGGAACAGTCATTTTAAAACAAAATCCTGTCGAAAATTGGGGGGAAGTCATTAAGGTGCTCTCAGAGCGAGCAATTAGGAATCTAGGGCAGAATAGGACGGGAAATAATTTGCTATATTGTGCTGCAACGGGCCATATGTCGCATTATTTCTGTGTAACTTATTTCTAAAAGGGAATATGGTTTTATGAACTCTTTTTCTGCACAAAGTGCGAGCGATTTTGGAGAAAATATTATTATAGAGAATACTTTTTACTAGGAGAAAGATGTAAGTGCGTAGTTATAAAAAATACTTTTAGTAGTCGGTTATGAGATTTGTACTACTAAAAATAGTATTTTATAATCTTCGCTAGCAGGCGCTTTACTTTGAGTAAATAATTTCATGGCCACTGCTCTCAAATTGGTGAAGGAAAACATCGTGAGGAACTAGAACTAAATATTCGAAAACATGTGACATCTACCAACACGCACTGAGCCCGCGTGGTGGATTACGGCCCAGTCCCTCTCACCGAGAGGAGGCCTGTGTCCCAGCAGTGGGAACGATATAGACTGAGTATGCTTGTACTAGTCGTCTAGATTTCAAAATATTATCGTAGTTTAAAGGGATATAATATTAACCTTATTACGTTTTCTTTAAATGTATACATTGGCCATTAAAATATCGTCAACTAGCTGCGCCCCGCGGTTTTACCCGCGTAAGTTTCGATCCCGTAGGAATATCGTAATAAAAAGCATTCTATATGTTAATCCTGGTTATAAGCCATCTGTGTGCCAAATTTCATCCAAATCCATTCAGCAGTTTTGGCGTGAAAGAGTAACAAACATCCATCCATCCATCCATCTATCCATCCATACAAACTTTCGCATTTATAATATTAGTAGGATTAAAAGCCTGTGATGTCCCGCTGCGGGGTGAAGGCTTCTCTACTCTTTTTCCGCTTCTCTCTGTTCTCTGTCTAAGGGATTACTTGATTATTTTTTATGACAAGTCAAAGGTAGCTAAATTAGTCAATAAAAACGTTATAGCAGTTCAAACATTTGGATCACTAGAATTTTAAATCATAATGTGGTGTGTCACAGCTGAAGCGGAAAAATGCCAAATAACTTTTGGAGACCACTGTAGGCACATATCAACAGAAAACACGTCATTGGTAACAAATAAATAACATAGGATTAGCAGGCTTACGTCATAAGATCAATCTGATAAATTATCGTGTCAGACTAGATGTTTCCTCATCCAAACTTCGCTATCGGGTAGGCTTAGATAAGCTTCAAGTTAAATTTATTAGGCCAACATTATTAGTAGATCTATTGGATTAAGAGCTAAATATATTTACTTACCTAATAATCTGACTAAAATAGAAGCTTGCTTGAAGGAATTTACACAACATTGTTTGTTTCCAATTAATTTTACTTAATAGTGCCTAATTTAAATTTAAGTATAACTAATTTAAAAGAAATAATTAGCCAGGGTCGTCGGATATAGTTAAAGTTTAGTAAGATGTCGATGGATGTTTTCGAATGAAAAATTTGCTAAAGGAACTGTTTATTTTCTATTAATTTAATTAAATTTCATTCTAAAACATACGAGTATATCGGTTTCTTCAACTATATCCTATATCCGACGACCCTGGTTACTTATCTCCTTTGGTGACCGTACAGAGATTTAGGTAAATATTACCTGATTTCGGTACATTCCTGTAAAATGTGTCTTAAAAAAACTAAGTTTTGACCTTTATAAGTTTTCAAACCTAACCTGTCAATTAACAGAATAGGTAGCTATCAATTATACGAAAATAGAGTGGCACTATTATAAGCAGTAATGATATTATAATAAGGTATTCAGGTACAAAATTATATATAATTATGGCAGTTTTATCAAAATATATTGTTGTTTTAGGCTTGGGACAGACAGATAAGGACCCAATTATCTATACCGTATTATCCTTGATAGGTTTCATCGGCTTTTCCATGACCCCATATAAATATTTACACACTTGCAGTCCTTGTAAATCTGTTACGTGACCACTCGCACTGAGGGTGATTGTATCCCTGACAGCGTGTTCGAACAGGCCTGTATGTCACGTAATTTAGAGCTGACGCCATGATTAAGCACTATTAACAGTGGCAATGAGATTTCAATAAGTTGTTCAAGTACAGAATTGTAGGTACCTACGTGATTGACAAGGTTTTATTTTAATAATATATTAAGTTTTGACAGATGTTTTACTGTCTGTTAGTTTTTTACTATGTTTAGAAACTACACTACAACATTAAACAGTCCCTGTAATCAGTATTATAATCTTCCTTACAACAAATATAAATAATAATAATTACTCACTTGCAATGCCTTGTAAATCAGTAGCGTGACCACTGGTACTGAGAGCGATTGTATCGCTGACAGCGTGATCGAACATGCCTGTTTGTCAAATAACTTAGAGCTAACACCTTGATAACCTTTAGGCAGTGAGGTTTTAATGAGGTGTTCAAATATGAAATACATGATTATACAAATGTGTATTTAATAATGACACGGTTTATAAAAAATGTATTTTCTTTTTTTTTATTTCTGACAAATATTTTACCGTCTGAAAATGTTCTACCATTTATGGCACTAGATACGCTACAGTAAAAGCTCCGTGTGATCGCATAATCTTCTTAACATCCCATACAAATATTTACCCACTTGCATACAAATATTTAGTCCCCTGTTAATCTGTAGCGTGACCACTAGTACTGAGGGTGACAGTGTGTTCAGGGCTGACGCCGTGATTACCTCTTGTCGTTACATATAATTATACCAGGATTGATATTAGCAGATTTTATAATGAGAAATTAATAATAATATGTAAAGTGTTCAAGTACGACATTATATATGATTATAAAAGCGTCGCGGTTTTGTTTGAAAAAAATATCATTATTATAATTTTATTATGTTTTTGACAGATGGTCGATGGTCTGAAAGTTTTCTACTATTATTAGACATTACGTTACAAAAAACAACCCTGTGATCAGCGAAACCCTTCTTATAACCCATACAAATATTTACACACTTGCAATACCTCCTAGCGTGACCACTCGTACTGAGGGTGACAGCGTGTTCGAACATGCCTGTTTGTCACGTAACTTGAGGCTGACGCCGTGATTACCTCTTGTTATTACATAGAATTATAGCGGGACTATTAGCGGCGGTAATCGGATCTTTTAGAGATTTTAATAAGGCGATAAAGTACTGTTACAACGGTGCCATTTTTGCTTGAAATTACGCCATTGTGAAGGAAGTACGTAATGTTGTAATTAGATTTCCTTATGTTTTGTAATATGGAGTTCTCCGTTTTCAGAAGGTAAGCAAGTTTAATGAGATGATTTTCTTGCCGTGTTTTATGTTTGTCAATTCTGTCTCTTTAAAACAAGGCTTACACACCGCAAAAGTTTTCTTGGGTGTATGAGTCCAGCCGATGGCAATGCCTCCATAGCAAGATGTGACCATTGGCCTCCTAATTCCTTTATTGGACTATCAGAGAGCGTCCCATCTGGGCACAAGTTACTGTGGCCGACTTGAAAAACCTTAAATAGAATTCGTACCACAAGTGGGGGCGTATGAACAGTACGTATGTGGTGTCTCTCCACAGACAATGACCCAGCTTCCATCTTGCGACGCATGCCCATGCACACATGAGGACCGTGGTTGCACCAGAAAACGGTATTAGCGTTGCTGAATTTTGGGGCAAATTAATTTAAAGAATAAGTATATTTCATGTGTTATTTTTGCCATCAGTACCTTAGGAAGAAAAAAAGAAAATAATTTTCCCTTTTATAGTAATGACCTCAAATATGAGTTTATCCTCATGCTTTCAAAATACCTTCTTTGTCTTTGTTCTTTGTTTGTTTTTAGAAAAACGTAAAAAAAAATGTTCCCTTGCAATGTTCCTTGCTTGTTCCGTGTGTTGTTGTTGCTGTTTAATGTTCAAATGTTCCCTTTGCATCAAAGGCATATTATTTGGGCAAAGGAAAATTAGGGATGGCAAATATTTTATAAAACGAAAATACATACATACTCCTATACCTATAATGTTCCCATAGCTGGGACACAGGCCTCCTCTCTGTGAGAGAGAGTGAGTCATAAACAAAAAGCGTGCGGCCCTTTTGGGAGTTGATGGAAGTCACATATCTTCGATTTTTTTGATTCTAGGATATTCCGATTTCCTCACAATGTTTTGCTTCACCCTTTTTGAGAGCCAACGTGCAATGGAGCGCAGTATTCTAGGCATCAAATTGACAGACCATATTCGCACCAAAACACAGATTACTGACCGCTCAAAAAGCCGCTAAACTAAAGTGGGACTGGGCTGGTCACGTCTACCGTATGCCCAATGAGCTGTGGGCCAAAATAACCATCACGTGGAGACCTGACACAGCTAGAAGGCGTCGCGGCAGACCCCGTAGAAGATGGCGAGACGAGCTGGACAAAACAAACGACGAGTGTTCCACTTTAGCCCTGGATCGAAAGAGCTGGAAGTCATGAGGAGAGGTCTTTGCCTAGCAGTAGGATGATGCAGGATAACAGTAAAGAGCCTGCTTGGACTTGAACCCACGACCTACAACTCGAAAGTCGCAGCCATAACCACTGGGCCACCACCGCAAAAAAATACATAATGAAATTAAAATGTTCTTTCAAGAGAAAAGCAGTTTAGATATAATTTGATAAAGTCCTTGATTGTTTTTAAGTTAATGACTCAATTTTAACTGTTTATTACCTTGTTCCTTTTATTATAGGCAGACGCCTGGCTTAAATAAGTTTGTAGGAAATTAGGTGCTCTACTTTTATGGCTTATAATTATTGTGATACAGCAAGTTAGAAACCTGTGGGACCGACATCATAATTATTAAAAACAAGGCTATTTGGGGGCTTGTGGCTTAGTAATAACAGGCGCACGGGTCGATCGATCAGGTTAAGCTACGTTTGCCGCGGTTGATCGATGGATGGGTGGGTGACCATCTTCACATCGGGATGTAACAGAATACCAGCGTCAGGTATTGTACCTGGCATATGCTGAGCTGGACTCCCATTTGGTGCAACCATGAGACACACACCGCCAGATTTACTTATACGAGGTGTCTATGGGTCAATTTATCTTTTTAATCTTTGTTTTTTTTTGTTTCACCTTTTTTTGATGTTTTTTTTTATTAGGGATTTATTAGATTTGGGGAGTTTGTTCCGCCACTGGGGAGTTTGTTCCGCCACTTCTTCTTCCCAGCGATAGCACTAGGAAGTGGCGAAGGGCGGGCGTTTTTGGGGGACTGTCTTTTGTAATTTTGACGTTCGAAAAGTGCTGATTAAGCACGTTAAGCTGTTGACCCCGGCTGTCATTCGTGGATCTTTGACAGTCGTTACGGGTCCTTAGTAGCCTGAAAGTCTGACAACCAGTCTTACCAAGGGATATCGTATTACTCAGTAACTGGGTTGTGGAGGTCAGACAGGCAGTCGCTCCATGTAAAATACTGGTATTCAGCTGCATCCGGTTAGACTGGAAACCGACCCCAACATAGTTGGGAAAAGGCTAGGTTGATGACTATTTATTTAAAAAAATGGATTCGAATCTAAGACCCTATCTATGTCAGCAGTCATCTTTGAGACCACTGATCTACGAGGCAGTAATAAATACTCAAATAAAGTTTTCGTTTATTGAAGCAGAGGCTATAACTTGGCATTGAAGTAAGGAATGTTCCTGTATAATAAATAATTTAGCTTTCAACGTAATAACTCAGAAGTCTAATTTGAATTTCCTAATTAGGTTTCAACAAAATCACTTTAATCCGTTATACGTTCGAGTTGGCAGATGTTTCTAAAAGTTTTGACTTGTTCCAATTTTCTTATTAAAATTGCCTACTTCTGTCTCTCATGGTTATAATTGAATTTGTATAATTTAAATTTTCGTTGGTCCAGTGGTTGCAAGCGCTACTGCTGAGTGTAAGGTTTTGGGTTTGATTCCCAGGTCGGGCAAAGAGTTATTGGGGCTTTCCATCAGTCATTTCTCAGCCTAGAGTTTAGATTTGTGCCCGGTTGATGACAATAGGCTCGCCCCCTGTTACATGGAACTTTAACATAACTGGTGAAATGTGGATGTACTATAGGTACAGTCACGAGCACCAATATGTCAACACTTGGCAACTTTCAATTGCAATTTTTTCGCGAAAAAACGTATGCAACGTTGAAATACGACACAGTACATAAACCTATGGTTTCGAAAATGCTACGTTCGTAACAACATAAAATTTCATTAAAAAATAAAAGAGTAAATCGCTTTTGAATAAAGCCGAGTGTATACATACTTTTGCTCGTGACTGTACACCCCTGACTAACCCTTCGGGGATTACGGACGTAATCCAACAACAACAACATGTGAGTTTATCAGAAGTAATACTGTATTATCATTTGACGGCACGGTTGGCGCAGTGGTTAAGCGATTGACTGCTGCGCTGCGTGTCGCGGGTTCGATTCCCGCACGGAACAAATATTTGTATGGCCTGCAAGTAGCTGTTCCGGATCTGGCTGTTTGTGTATGTGAGTTTAAATGTTTGTAAACGCACCCACGATACAGGAGAAAATCCTAGTGTGGGGCAACGTTTTTAAAAAAGAAAAAAAAATAATTAAAAAAATTCATACGAAAACTATTCGCACGAACATAACACTCATCCAATATAAGCAAGTCAGTCGACGTAGCACACAGCGAGCTAGCTTGGTAGTTTTACCAAAAACTAGAACTAACTATGGTAAAAAAATGCTAACCTTTGAAGGAGCCCAGCTTTTTAATAGAATACCCTCCCTCCCTCCTCTGCATCCGGTTAGACTGGAAGCCGACCCCAACATAGTTGGGAAAAGGCTAGGCAGATAATGATGACCCTCTAGTACTCGTATAAGAAATCTGCACTCTTTCAATGCATTCAAAACTCAACTTACTATATAATGGCGGATCGAGCACTTCTGGAGAAATTGAGGCATTGAATAGGTGTAGTCTAGTTTGTAACTGATGATGGCGAACTTTGTGTAATTTACCTATATGTATGTTTTAGTATTGTTCTCAAGTGAGTGACATTTGCCTTTATTGAGAATAAAGTTTCTTTCTGTAAACCTAATACATTTAATTTTCTGGGTCACTACGCCACAAAATCAGGTCAATTGGGACGGAAAGTCGTCAAAAAACATTTAAAATAAATACTTCATTTCAAACATTTTGTATTTTCACGTTTAGATTCTTATCATTACAGCTGAAAAGTCGTAAACCGGTATTTGAATAACTGTTCGGATACTTTACGTGGAACTAAGGTACTCGGGTAGAAAGAACGGAAAATTTAAAAAGAGATTTTATGTCATCAACTTTTGTGGGCGTCAATTTTATTGGTTGCCATATTAAATTGTTTGGCGAAAAGCTTTGAAATAGGAACGGTGCTACGTTCAGTATGGGATAAACGTTTTATGTTCTATCAGAGATGGGACGAAGCGAAGCGAAAAGTTGTCCTAAAGGAGCACATTCACGATATTTTTTTTTTATTTACCAAAAGCCATTGTTGTCTTTGCAATTTAAGTTTTACCTCATTGCAGTAAAGTATAAATTAGAATGATGCCTTGAGTTTTGTACAATTCTTGGCAATCATTGTAATTTGTACTTTATAACAATGAATTAAGAGTTTCATTGCAATCAAAATCAAATGTCATTTATTCAAATTAGGCTGAGAATCGGCATTTTTTGAACGTCAAAATTTTATAAGACAGTCCCCCAAAACACCCTTCACCAGTTTGGGAAGAAGTATTGCTGTCTGGTCAGTTAGAAAACTTGACTATATACAATAGTAGGTCATCATCATCTACCTAGCCTTTTCCCAACAATGTTGGGGCCGGCTTCCAGTCTAACCGAATGTATGTAGCTAAATACCAGTATTTTACATGGAGCGACTGTAGCTGACCTCCACAACCCACTTACTGGGTAATACGATACCCCTTGGTAAGACTGGTTGTCAGACTTTTGGGCTTCTGACTACCCGTAATGACTGTCAAAGATTATACAATAGTAGGTATGCAAAGTAATTACTTACTTAGCTTTACGTAAACAAAAAAATGTCGTGAATGTGCTCCTTTAGGTTGGTATGTGCAGTTTTGATCAAAGTTTACAAGATTTTAAATAGCTTTGAATCCGTAGAGGTGAAGTCTTGGATATTTACCATGACCTTTTTTTTTTCTTTTTTTTATTACGGCTTTACTAATATTTTCTGTGTTATAACGGACGGCTGATAGTAAAAACAACCGACTTCCAAAAACGACACTACAAAGTGAAAAATAACTTTAATTTCGAAAGTCGGTGTCGTCGGGTTCGCATTTTCGTTGTTTGCCAACGACTTCCGAAATTAAAGTTATTTTTCACTTTGTAGTGTCGTTTTTGGAAGTCGGTTGTTTTTTTTTGCAAAAAAGTTTTTATTTTTCACTTTTAAGTTGTAATTTTTACCAGTAATTTTGGTTTAAAAACCATTTCATCAAAAACTACTAAACCGTTTTTGATGAAATTTCTATGGGACCACTTCAGAAGTATCTCCTTTCGAACAAAAAAATAATTTTGAAAATCGGTCCACAATTGGTGGAGAAATCGCGTAACAAACACACAATAAAAAAAAAAAACATACCGTCGAATTGAGAACCTCCTCCTTTTTTAGAAGTCGGTTAAAAATGGGGCAAGTCATTGAAAATAATCATGTAATTATCCTTTTAATTACTTCATCAATCAAGCACAAACCCTTGTATATGGTCAGGGTTTGTGCCTGAGTGACGGTAATAGGCTCGCTCCCTATTAAATGGGATTTAAACAAAACTGAACTTAAACAAATCTATATCTGACCACTGCAAGGACTATTCCTGCTTGCAGCGCATATTATTAGTCGACCTAAAAAGGATCCTCTTTTGTTTTACTTCCGGACGCAGCTGTGGTCATCATGTGCACGGGATTTTGTTTTCAAAATGGTCAGTTATAGGTTTTGGCAATAGTACATCTCTGGCCAACCCTTTGGGGTTTACTGGCGTGATGTTATGTTATGTGTGGTAAGGTCATAAGTCTTTCTAAGCGTACACAACACTGCATGATCGAGTTAAAAGAAAATAACATTTTAGTAAAATTGTAAAAACTTACTAACCTTAATTAAACTGACTTGGAAGGTATCACTGTATGCTTTGAACTTTGAAGCAGAATGCATTTCGAGATGCCAATGTGAATTTTGCTCTCTAACGAATTTCGGGCACTCTGCAAATTCATTGCAAGAAACCACATAGTATTAATTTTAAGGAAATAATTGTATTTTCAAGTAAGGAAAATGTCAACCAAAATCAAAAGCGTAAAAGTTGAAAAGTAACTTCATTATCGGAAGAAAAGAATAAAGATGGCATCAATTTGAGGTCACTCACCGTGACATTTTTATTATAGACTATATACAGTTATCTATGTAAAATAGGTACTCGTATAATACTTCCTAGAGAGAAACTGTCCGTTTCAATTTGTATACAAAATGATACAATTATTTTAAGATACCTTTTCTCGTGTTGCACGAACTGTACAAAAAATCCATTTCGTGGTAAAGAGATTATCCAGTCAGCAGGATTTACAGTGGGGCTGATTGTCCGGGGGACGCCGGAAATACTTAAGTATCGACACTGAAGGAGACTTATTGAATGCACCCCAATCCAAAAAACCATCGTTGGTCTAGTAGGCGCAAATGCTGTGTATGAAGTCCTGGTTTCTGTTCCCGTGTCGGGTGAAGTGTTATTGTATTTTTCCATCTGGAATCCAATTTCAGCATTCCGGAGTCTGCATTTGTGCCTGGCTGATTGCCCAAATGGCTCGCCTCCTATACATGCGACTTAATTATAACTAGCAAAATGTAGGCGTACGTGTACCTCTGCCTAATAGGTGTTAACCCTTCGAGGGATACAGGCGTGAAATTATGTTTGTTTGCAATCCAGAAAAGCTAAAAAGTTTATTTAAAACTAGCTTCTGCCCGCGGCTTCGCCCGCGTGGCTGTCGGAACTTATCCCACGGGAACGTGCTAACAGGATAAAATGTATGTGCTTCCCCAGGATGCCATCCATCTCGCGGGCCCTTTGTGGCTAATTACAATAGAAAACCAATTGTGTCTCATTAGTGGTGATTAAGAGGGTACCTATATGATATCTTTACCTAAGCACCTACCTAATTAAAAAAAAAATAACCTACCTAAATAAACCTATTTCTGATGATAACTAATCTAAACTCAATAAATAACCAAAATCCCTAAAAACTAATATCTATACGAATGACTAATCCTACCTAACAGTATTATAAAATAACCTACGGTCACTACGTAGGTACACTAACAAATATACTACCTATACTATAAAATTAAAATCTATACCTACGACTTATAAAATTAAACCTAAATAACTCTAAAAACTAAAAGGAATAAAAAGGTCGCACAGATAATACTGCGGGTGACGTAACCTACGACAAACTTGTTATTTGCGGTTGGTACAGTAATCGGTCTAGGGATCGAACCGCAAAATTAAGTTTGTTTTTTATTGTATATACTTTTCCGGGATAAAAAGTACCCAGTGTGGTGCCCAGGATATTAAAGAATAATTATACCAAGTTTCATCGTAATCGAACCGGTAGTTTTTGCGTGATGCCTGAACAAACAGACAGACAGACAGACAGACAGACAGACCGACAGACAGACAGACAGACAAAAATTTTTGTAATCACATTTTTGGGTTCGGTGTCGGTCTAGTAACACCCCCTGCCATTTATTTTTTTGATGTTTTCAATGTACAGAATTTTCACTTCTACAGATTTATTATAAGTATAGATGACAAAACAACTATATTATTATCAACAAAACAATTATGTTTATTTAGGTAGGAATTTTGGCCGATTAGTCGGAATAGCCATTAACACAGCACGTGTTAAAAGTGAAGGTCACTGACCGACATTTAAAAAATACTTAAGAAAAAAAAACGTCAAATACAAAAGCTCTCTCATATTTCCAACATAATTGTGGATGTGGTGTGCTTCAAAAACAACCACATTAATTCCATTTTACCTGCTCCAGTCCTCTAGATTCGTTCCAGGAATATTATTCGTAAATTTGTTTTGTTATTCATTTTGAATTTTCATCATGAGATATTATGTAAGTTCTATTAATATTGAAACGTACATTAAAACTGGTATATTTATTACACTGGCAACATTTCGTAATTGAATTTCGATACAACATTCAAGGACTTTGCGCCGAAAAAACGCCTAATTGGTTAGATATTACTTTCATAACAAAGAAGTCAAAAGTAGGTTTCGAAGGTAATAAAATAAATAACAGCCATCAAGTCTCAATGCCAAAAAAATCTGCCTTTGAAATTTAAATCTTTCAACATTAAGCTGAAGACGTTTACACCCCAATAACTTCAAAAACATAATAATCTTTCGTCGCTTAAGGCCTAAATCTCGTCCGGAGTCGTACTTAACGGAAGATGCGGTAAAAACACTTGGGTCCAACATGATACCGTTGTCAAGAGATTTTTGTTTCCGCAGCCGCGCCTGCACTTGACATCAATTCTGGATGGGAAGAAAGGGGATTCATTGAAGGTCTAAACGACCTCGTGTTTTTCAGAATTTGATTAGCTTTATTTTAAGGAGGGTATTCGTTAAGGAGTCCGGAACAATGAGAACGACTTGGAGGCAGATATGTTTCAATTCGAGGTCATTAGTCCCCCTCGGATTGGAATTGGTGAATTTATTAAGAGTATTAGTAGATTTATTAGGATTGCTGATTGAAAATTTGGCGTATATTTTACTTTGTTTTACTAATTGAGGAATAGCTTAAAATAATAAAATCAGTACAGCTATCTTCTATATAAATTAAATAATGTCGAGTTAGTTACACCATCAACGGCTGGACCGATTTGTATGATCTTTGATTTGTTGGATTTGTCTTCGCCCCCCGGAAAATTTCAGGAAAAAAAAAGAAAATAATTAATTTTCTCATACTTTCGTTATTACTGATTCTGAGGCGGTAGGAAGTTCACCGCGTCAGCTTGGTAAATACATATAAGTAGCCATATTTTAATGAATAATAATGAACCTCAATTTCATCACTTCTAGCTTATATGCAGCTTCTGTCCAATATCTTTTCTCTTTGAATGGTATGCACAACCGTAATTTGTACATACATTGGCAGTAATACCTTTCCTAAATACTGTTATTGTAAGCCAATGTTGAATGTTGTTTGTGTTCTTTATTATTGAAATAAATCCTATCCTACTAATATTATAAACGTGAAAGTTTGTATGGATGGATGGATGGATGACGCAAAAAGTACTGAACGGATTTGGATAAAATTTGGCACACAGATGGTTTATACCCAGGATTAACATATAGGATACTTTTTATCCCGATATTCCCACAAGATCGAAACTTATGCGGGTGAAACCGCGGGGCGCAGCTAGTAAATTAATAAATCACCATCAGATTTGGCAGGAAAAAGGGGAGGCTTTTGCTCAGCAGTGGGCACAGATAATGGCTAACAAAACAGAAATCTGCCTATTAATAAATGTAAATACATTATTGAAATTTTTTTAGCTTTCGAGAGTTGGGTACAATAAAAATATATTCGTACACAATTCATTTCATGCAAAAGATTTCGCTAAAAGTCAAGTCCAATTATCTTTTTCATTGAATTAAGTTCTGCCTAATGAAAAGATCAACAGTTTAATCTATTTTAGAGTTAGATCATATGCGTCATAAGTATAAAATCAGCCTTAAATCAGCGGATGGGCCAACGCGACGGTGCAAGAGTGATACTTGAAGTTATTTCCGCTAGCCGGCCAAGGCCCTTTTCCGTATAGCTGTGGGGGAATAGTTTCCAGTTTTTTTTTTTTGCTTTGTTTGTTTTTTAGAAGCGTGTTGGTTTTGTTTTTCACATGTCATACTCAGAAATACTCGTATTCAGCTGCATCCGGTTAGACTGGAAGCTGACCCCAACATAGTTGGGAAAAGGCTAGGCAGATGATGATTGTTAGCGGAAACTTGGTATATTAATTGAATTACTATCAACGTTAAAGTTAAAACCCTGGCTGAAGTAACGTCAACAATACTTGATATGCTTAAAAGAGTTAAGTTTTTCCAAGGGACCGGTAGAAAACCGGATCGTCTGGATTTACGTGGAAATAGTTACTCTAGTGTTATAGAAAATTGACTATGTTCTAAATCCCG
The DNA here is from genome assembly GCA_951799955.1 of Apamea anceps. NCBI lineage: Eukaryota > Metazoa > Arthropoda > Insecta > Lepidoptera > Noctuidae > Apamea > Apamea anceps. Next base: position 14,865,554 of record OX637515.1, on the reverse strand, counting down.
TTTTCTTGAAAGCATATTCTCTTTTTATCCTGTTGTAACTCGGTTCTGCAACATTATTTTTTGAGCTTACCCAGAGACGCCCATTACCATAATTACTTGTATTTTCATCGAATCGGGGCTGTTTTGTTAAATGTCAGACATAAAAAACATTTTATACGATACGATATCTGTTTACAGTTGCCTTTTAATTATTTTTTATGTAATGTGTTATTAATTTATAAAATGGTTTTTAGGTGTATTTTTTTGTGTATACCTACACTCTAAAATATTATAATATTTTTTATAATACACTCGCGAGCAATGAAAAAAGGGAAAGGCTAGCTTAATGACGCCGTCTGCAATATTGAAGTACAGACGCCAGCACATCAAGCTACTACAATCTGTCAAATTTATTTAATAGATTTTCAACTTTATCGTTGTAGCTTTAAGGTTCAAAGTTGATGGGGAAAATTTGACAGTTTCGGGTAGCTTGACCTGCTGGCGTCTGTACATTTAACAGCGCATCAGAATATTACCAACTATAAACGTTAATATTGTGTTCAAATTTTAAATTATATGTCAGAGATATTAAGGTGTTTGTCAGCATTTTGTGGGTGGAACTTTTTCATTGCTCGTGTATTAATATATTTAATATTTTCATTGTCTTCTCCTTCAACAAGAACTGGTCCTTAGTGGTTTTGAACAGAGAAAAGTGGAAAGAGTAGGGAGCCCTTTGCCCAGCAGTGGGACTTAATAATCAGCCTAACATGTTCCCACTGCTGGGACACAGGCCTTCTCTCGGTGAGAGGGAGTGGGCGTAATCCACCACGCGGGCTCAGTGCGGATTGGTAAATGTCACATGTCTTCGAATTTTTGGTTCTAGGACAAGGCGGTTTCCTCACGATGTTTTTCTTCACCGTTTTGAGAGCAGTGGTGAAGAACCGTTACCACTGGGCCGTCTTTGCTTTGGGCTGTCTTTGTGGGACATCATAGGCTGATAATAATAGTAATTGTCCCAAAGCTGACGTAGATTATACATATATAGACCATAATGCGATAAAGCCGCCCATTGTATGTTTTGTAGTGTTGAATGTGTATTTGTTATGTATTTTCTAGTGCACAATAAAGTATATAATAAATAAATAAATATACTTGAGCTTTGATTCCATCAACAAAATTAAGCTTTAATTTTAAATGATTTCTTGAAACCAATCTTCAATCCTTCGTATCGGCGTAACGTGGATCCACGCTAGACACAATGACTTTTTTAGTGTTTCTTTAATTTAAGTCAGTACACTTTACAATCTTTACCAAAACATTCGATACATTTCCCAAATTAATCTATCTCAAAGCATCCAGTTACCAGTCACTCTCAAGGGCCTACCTCCTTACCCCATCTACCCGCAACGCGTAAACTAGTAAACTATCGAGTTTAATATTTCACTGCTCCCCACCGTCTACCGTCGTCACGTCGCTAATTGCCGTGAACAGCAACAGATCAGGGACATCAATCCAGCAGATCGACGATAAAAAAGGTATCATACAGACTTTGTGGGTTTTCGAAATGATAGGATTAATGTTTTCTGCTATAGTAAATAACAGAATTTGCTTTCAAAACCGTAGTCGAAAGCAAGGCCCAAAATTATATTTGCAAGTTTGTCATGAAAACTGAAAATGAAGAACCAGCTTGGAATTTCATGTTGGCTTTTAAAGATAGAAATATATTCATTTGTAAACATGTGTAACATTATACATATACATGCAAATGTGGATGTAAACGTGAAAATCTGTGAGTTTCAACATGTTTTGCCACCATAGACGTACAAAATAAATTATAGCCACTAGAATATAACACTATTTTGAAAGAAAGAAAGAAAAACTATTTATTGTGCCTCGTACAGGATTTGGTGAACGGATAGCTTGAACTCTGGGGAAGAAGTTTTTTTTCAACATACCACGCCAGCGAAGCCGTGGGCGGAAGCTAGTATTGAATATGAATGTGTACCTAGTCATTCAATCAGCTGTCACATTCAGTCACATCAACATTTACGTAAATACGTTTTTGTAGTAGTTATAACAATTATTATTACGCTATAGTCCAAAGTAAGTGTTATGACACAATTTTAATTATACATCTCGTCGAACCAAGATTTGAGATTTTTTTTTTAACGTTGCCCCACACTAGGAACTTCTCCTGTATCGTGGGTGCGTTTCCAACATTTAATTAAACCCACATACACAAACAGCCAGACCCGGAACAACTTATTGCACCTAGATCATACAAATATTTGTTCCGTGCGGGATTCGAACCCGTAAAAAATTATAATTCGTTAAATTATTTCTTACCAAACCAAGCTCGAGTAAAATTATTGTTTTTTCTTTCCAATTTACAACAAAATTTCTTCTATTTACAAACCTAAAAATTATATTCAACCTCTCCTAACATTAAACTTTAAGTCAACACTTGAGTTAAGCAAACACGAGCATCTCAAAGTCTTAAATCACTCAAATCAAATTTAATGTAATCGCGCGCTCAAGTTGACAACTTTCTAAGAGGCGCTTCAACGTAAATTATGGAGGAGATAAAAGTTCCTTCTTGTGCACTTAGGAGATACAGATTTATTATGGCATTTCGATTAAAAATGCAATACACCATATCTTTTCTGGGTACAAAAACTTGGTGTGGTCGAAGTTAGTAAAGTTTTTGTAGGCTGTTATTTTTCATTATTTACTACCGACCCACCCATACTTCGCATGGTTTTGCAACATTGAGCTTTCTTAATAACATGCCAGTTTAATATTAATGTATTATGCACATAAATCTTCCGGAATAAATTCTCTACATGGTGGTGAAAACCGTATCAAAATCAGTTGCTTATGTTAGAAGAACAATGCGGTCACGCAGACAGACATGAAAAGTGATATAAGGTTCGCATGCTTTTACATGGGATTTAACCAAAAATTGGAAGACATGTGACCAACCCGCATTAGGCACGCGTGGTAGATCACCGCCCACTCCCTCTCTAAAAGAGGAAACCTGTGGCCCTCCAGTGGGAACATTATAGACTGATTATATAATATACTCGTAAACTTCTATAAAACATTACCCGTAGAGTGCATACCTGCGTAGGTAATGCTATTGTAGAACTTTGTGTTTACAATAAACTTTACGAACATGTACCGTTATTTACATTAACAAGTTAAAACTAGACTGTGAAACGCAAAGCATTAACTAGTCACACTATTCACGTCGTATTTCAAAAGGGCAACTAAGTATGCCGTTTACATTAACTGACAGTGCGCTTGCATGTGACAGGTATTAAGTAAGTCCGTGTTGATTTTCTGCGTGTTTGCGTTCTAAGGCACGGGTCATGCAGTAGGGACTTGAGACGAACACGGAATGCAGACGCGGCAATAGTATATAGCATAATCAGCCTATAATGTAACTGCTGGGACACAGGCCTCCTCTCTGTGAGAGGAAGTGGGCCGTAATCCACCACGCGGGCCCAGTGCGGGTTAGTAGATGTAACATGTCTTCGAATTTTTGATTCTAGCACATGCCTCACGATGTTTTCCTTCGCTGTTTTTAGATCAGTGGTGATTAAATAATTTACACATAGCGAAGCGCCTGTTTGAGTTCAAACCTACGACCTAGAGACTAGAATATTCTTTATTGCGTACACCATGAATAATACAGATATAAGTGTAGAAGTTTTTTAAGGGGTGACACGATGGGCGGTCCTATCGACCAACAACGCGTATGTCGCGGCCATTGCCAGTGGGCTATCACTGCTTTCGCGGCAATAGTATGCACCCGCATACTATTGCCTTACGAGAGAGAGAGAGAAGTGGGAAAAGCGACACGCCTGTGTTTTCTCCTTTCTGTATGTTTAGTCCCAGATCGCAATAATTCATTTTGTATGAAGAATAATGGAGATACGCGAAAGAGACGCCGCGTCTGCGTCTCGTCCTCGTCTCACGTCCCTATTGTGTGGCCTACGCCTTGTTAAGTAAATAATTAAATGTCTTTGTCCGCGCTTAAAGGCGTTCACTAGGCGGCACAACGCGGCATGGTAGAGAAATAACTTTTATATGACCCGCTATGCCGAAGTCTTGCATACCGCAGGTTCTGCGATATACTTTAGTCCTCTTGTAGCGATACTACCCCGCCTCTTGTAACTGCTCCGTTTGGTCTCGTGGTCGCAAGTGCGACTACTGAGCGTGAGGTCCTGGGTTCGACTCCCGAGTCGAGCAAAGTATTATAGATTTTTTCCATTAGGAATTTCGTAGTTTGGAAGTTGACGGTGTGACACCCCCGTGCCTCGGCAAGCACGTTAAGCCGTTGGACCTGCGCCTGATCTCTCTCCGGTCATGTCGGATTGCCGTCCCTTCGGAATATGAGAGTGAGGGAAGAGGGAGTGCACCTGTGTCTGCGCGCACACTTGTGCACTATAATATCTTCCGCGCCGAAGGTTAGTCTCCGTTGTAATTGGTCGCCGTGGCCGTAATACGGTCTGGGGGAGGCAATCATCATCTGCCTAGCCTTTTCCCAACTATGTTGGGGTCGGCTTCCAGTCTAACCGGATGCAGCTGAATACCAGTATTTTACATGGAGCGACTGCCTATCTGACCTCCACAACCCAGTTACTGGGTAATACGATACGCCTTGGTAAGACTGGTTGTCAGACTTTCGGGCTTCTGACTACCCGTAACGACTGCCAAAGATCCACGAATGACAGCCGGGATCAACGGCTTAACGTGCTTTTCGAGGCACGGAGGGGTTTCGGTATGTAAAGATGGTCACCCATCCACAGACCAACCGCGGCAAGCGTAGCTTAACCTGACCGATCGACCTGTACGGCTGTTATTATTTAGCCACGGGCCCCTCGAGTGCTAAAGGCAATAAGAATCAAAATCATTTTTGCTTACCATGCCATGCCACGCCGTGCCGCCAGGTGAGCGCTAGCCTTTAAGTAACTTCGTGTTGCTTTCTACGTGTTTGCGTACTAAGTTTGCTAAGAAAGATTTATTTCACCATCACTTACTTTACTTATTACAAGTGTGTGGAAAGTATTAAAATGCTAAGTTAATGGACGTAAATTAAAGTCTTAAGGTTCATTTTTTGCTGTAGTAAAAATACGAAATTACAGGTTTTCTTATAAATAGAGTACCTATGTCATACGTGCAGTCCTGTCACAGTCATTTTACCTCAGACAGCAGCAATCCAACTACAACCTTATTGTATCGAAAATGAAGTTGAATGTGATTTTGACAGACTAGTCAGTGGCAATAACACAACAATAACCTTAGTATAAAGAATAAAGATCACTTTGAAAGGACTGTACTGTTGTGCACACTGCTTCGTGATATTTTTTTATGGTTTGACGTCTGTCGGTTTTATTCTATTCATTGATTCTAGACTACAAAAAATAACAAACAAATGTCAATCTCAGTCTAGAATATGGCGGTTGACCGATAGGCGTAGATCAAAGACAATCAAGGACCCATCATCGTCAAGAAAGAAGACCAGACCAAGAAGATCAGGTAGAAAAAAAAACAGACGCCCGCAACCGGCGCGGCGTGGGTGTATGATCAGAAGGCCAATTCTCGTAATTAATAGCAATCTCATCTTAGCGACAATCACTGTCAAAAATGTAAGGAAATTAGAGGCATTTTTGAAAAATTGAGACTGAGATCAGAATGTGAGCGTTCTTAAAATTACGAGAATTGCCCCTCAAATGTAAACGAGCGTAGCGGGATCGTCCGAAAGGGTTTCCGCTGCCCTGGAACATAAAGGGCTAAGGAAGGAACACGGGTGGGTTTTAGTCAGTAAGAGTCTGACACTCCCTCCGCTCCGCCCAGAGCGGGAGCGGTCATTTGATGATTTCCGAACACCAAAAAAAAAAAAAAATTAAACGAGCAAGCAGGTGGCGCTCTATAGTTTCTGCCTAAACAAAAGTTTTGTGTATTATATACTCTATTTAAATATACTAGTTACAATAGTTTGAAAAGGACGACTATGTGCCGTCAGAATACCTACAGTAGAATATAATTTGCTGAAAGTTTGGCTCAAAAGAATAACAAAAGATTATCGCCCAATTTTTTTTCTCGTCGCCCGTTATTGGTTATACTAACAATCTTATATCTTCGTAAGTACTGAAGCTTTTATTTGAAACAAAACCTTTCATCCTTCTGAAGTGTTTACAGGTGAAATTGGTTTTAGAGCCTTTTCGAAGGATCACGCAGGTTTTATGATATACTGGTTAGTAGACATAATGGGAGTACCGCTAACCGAATGTTCGATTTGGTTTTTGTGTAGGAAATTATATCTCTAGGGGCGAGAGGGACTTATAGAGGAATGAGGAACAGGGTGTAAAGTTCACCCATACTCTATAGAAAAGGGAGGATCCTCCAACCAGACGGGTGTTGTGTCTGGTAGGCAACTGTTTTCATCTCGGCGCATTATCTATATGTCCATACTAGCGAAATCTGTTCTCATACGAAGTCAAAGTCAAAGTCAAATCATTTATTTAAAATAGGCACATAAAAGGCACTTTTGAACGTCAAAAGGCACTTTTGAACGTCAACGAACGAACTTGTTTGTTTTTATGTTTGTGTTCTTTCTTAGCGTCATGTTTACCGCAAATAACCGTTTTTTCTTTCTTTCTTTAAGTTTGTCTGAGTTTGGAGCCATTTTAAAAGATCCTTGAACGTCGTCCTTATCTAGCCGCGTTACACCCCCGGGCCACCTCAGCATTTGTGGGCGAGAGGGGCGTAAAGGACTGTGCTTTCCAGTTGTGAAAACCTAAGAGATTCCAAATGCAAGCAAGCGAATTTGAATAGATTAGTACATACTAATCTGTTCAAATTGCTTGCTTGCACTTGGAATCCCTTGAGTTTTCACCTTTCACTTTAATACAGGTTACCATGTGGTTACTTGGTAACGAATTGAATCTGGCGTCCTAGCTTGGTTAAGCTAGGACGCCAGATTCAATTAGTTTGTTACTCTTTATGATTTTTCCTTAAATTGTAAAAATATATTTATAGTAACAGACTGTATGAGCCACACTTTTTTGAGAAATAAATAAATTATTATTTTATTATTATTATCCAAGAGGATGATAATGTGTGTATGTGTGTGTGATGTGGGTGTCTTGTAGGTGTTCCTCTGCTTAATTCTTCAGGGAACATGACATCACGGGCGTGATGTTATGTTTTGTTTATCAAAAAGACATACAAACGGTAACACTGGTTTTACTGCCATGATAATAATAACTCCACGCTATGCTAACGTATAAAGACGTTTTGTTCCAATATAGTTCGTATAATTACTAATTACCTACGTATTATCTACAACGCCACATAATTACTGATCACAGGCCTCACATACATCACACAATACTACCCTAAGATCAGCCAACTAAGCCATCTGATGACGTCAGAGATGATCATTACCATTCAAGCCATTCACGTACGCTGTATCAGCTAAATGTCACGATGGAGCACTAAATTATTGATATTTCGACTTGAATGTCCTGGGGCAAGATTTGTATTGGATGGCTGTATTAATATCGGAATTTGGCAGCTGCGACTGGGCTTAATGTGGGGTTGTTATTGTAATATATTGATATTACACATGATATTAAATTTTACGCTTGACATGTGTGATATGATACAGTTTATAATATTATTAATCAAAATCAAAAGTCATTTATTCAAATTAGGCTGAGAATCAGCACTTTTCGAACGTCAAAATTACAAAAGACAGTCCCCCAAAAACACCCGCCCTTCACCACTTCCTAGTGCTATCGCTGGGAAGGTGAAGTAGCGCAACAAACTCCCCAGCAGCACAGCTGTCTGTTCAGTTAGAAAACACTTGATTGTATACAATACTAGGTACCTTTGTTCAGTAATTCAAATTACAAGACCAGAATATAAAATTAAATTATTTGCCATATGTCAGCTAGCCACGCCAATATACCAACAAATATAATAAAAACTATACGTACTCAAGCTAAAAAATAATTTATTAAAATTAAAATGTAAATAAAAAAATCCTACTCCTACTTTAATATAATAAACGAGAAACATTGTGAGGGTGAATGGATGTTTGTTAGCCTTTTACGCAGAAACTACTAAACGGATTTGAATACAATTTGGCACCCAAATAGTTTATAATCAGAATTAATACGTAGGATACTTTTTATCCCTATATTACTATGGGTTCGAGACTTATGCGGTTGAAACCGCGGGGCGCAGCTAGTAATAATATTATAAATGTGAATGTTTGTTACTCAATCACGCAAAAATGGTGAACGAATTTGGATGAAATTTGGCACACAGATAATGTATAACTTTGATTAACATTTTTGCCAACTTGTTGCATGGTTTGAACTGGGTGAATAGATGGCCTATCGGGCGCGCGCTAAAGTTGATACTTTAATTTTCTTATTTGAATGATAATTTTGAAAAAGTAGTAGTACTTGAAGTACTTAAAGTAGTACTTGAAGGCAATAACTTAGTTTGCACTATCTAAGAAAATATTTGCACGATTTTTTTCAAGAATTTAGATTTGGGAAATTAGAATTTATTATGAGTATGTAACAGTTACTGCAACTCCTATTTCGATTTGTCGCAAGTTTTCAATTTGATCCTGTATAAGCTTTTAAATAATTCATCAATCAATAAAGCTGGGTACTATGATTCAGTTATAATTACTCCACCTAATAACGAGTGGGTACATCTAAAACGGTGGGAGCAGACAGTTGTTTACCCAACCTAACCAGACAATTTCCGTCACGCGTTTAGGCGTTGAAGTGTAAACTTTAGCGTTTTTAAACTATCATTATATTTTACTACGTCTTTGTATAAATTCAATAGTTTTTATTGGAATTGCAGGTGGAAAAGATAAAGATTGATTTATTTCTTCTCACAATAATTTAAGTACATTTACAAGTATCAAGAACAATATAATAGTTTTAATTATAGTGTGGGAGACTGCAGTGCGATTCTGTAACCATCTCACCGTGAAAACTTAGGTGAAGTGAGCGTGGAGTGAGCTGGCATTCCAAATAATGCTAGGGTTTGACACTACTATAACAACTCACATCAAGCTCACTTCACTTGAGTTTTCACGGTGACATTTTTACAGAATCGACCGGCTGGTACCTAAGCTAGGTTTAAAGCCTGTATTTCAGCACACCAATACACTAATTGCGTAACACTAATTGTGTAAGGAAGAAACAATAGCAATAACATAAATTCGAAGTACTTCTTATTTATTTATGTATACTTACAATTGGATATTGCAAATGTTCATAGTAGCAGTTACTTCGAGTAGATACGACAAGAGAGCTATTTAAGAATTCAAGTAAGCAGCTCCAATGTGAGAATATTAACTCATCTACCGTAGTTTTAGTATATAACGATTTACATATAAGAACCTCAGTCGAATCAGAAATAAAGAAAGAAAATACGTTTATTTGCGGCAAACATGACGCATAAAAAAAACACAAACGCAAAAAAAAAATTAACAGGTTGGGAGAAAACATGCGTCACATCCACGCAAAACGGCCATTGCTTGCCATAATGCTAAGACTCTATACGAAACAGGGCCCCAGCGCAATTAGTTATCATATAAACTGCCGAATTGCGACTGTTCTGATTAGATTCTAACTTGAACATTGTTCTGCCATACGGACCAGAAACTCACGTACCGCTACAACTTCATCACTTGCACCATCACAAGCGACTATGACTTGGTGGATTTGAGGCCGCAATTGACTAATCCTGTGCGGGTTTAGGCGGCATCCACCATTCATCACGGATGACGAAGGATTACGTACACCACACCACTTAAGTTTCCGCGGTAATGTGTGAGGGCGACGACTGTTTCTATGCTCAACATGAAGGGCTTGTGTACACATGTTTGGTATGTATGACACGTAAGCCTTAGGCGTAACTGGAAGTGACTGTATGTGGTACGTAGCTGCTGTAGAATTGATAGAATCGAAGTTTAATGGGAGAAACGTGTTGGTATTTTAGTTGATCTTGGTTTTATTTTTGTGAAGAGAATGGTTGGTGGGATGTTGAAGAGGTGGATACTTATCAGTGTGCATGCATTGTAATAGAAGACAATTAATAATAATATCTAAGTGAAGTTTTCCCGGCTCTCGATATGGCCAAACTCTCATCAGAAAAGATTTGAATTTTTGTATGTTTCTTTGGTATGCTTTCACGCTAAAACGGTTCAACGGATTTGGATAAAATTTTGCACATGAGTAGACTATGACCTGGAGAAGGATATAGGATAATTTTCATCCTGGATCACAGAAGAAGTCGCGGGCAACAGCTAGTTTATATATAATCCTAAGACTATAAGATTCTAAAGTGATTACTAAAACATACAATATACCGCACCAATTCCTAAACGCTACATGCAATGACTACAGGTGGTTTTAATGTCGACGTATGTAAATAAAAACTCACTCCACTTCACTCCTTCATAAATAACATCAACTGACAACGACACTCCCCAAAATCCCCCAGCAAAGACCAAAGAGCAACGTTCAAGGCAAGGAAAAACCAAAGTCATCAACAAGTGACAGTACCATTATCACAAGTGAACGAATTGTTGGCTAAGCAGTAGTAATGAGTTCAACTAACGATCGCGTCACTCTTGCAGAAATCACGCCTCATCAGTCAGCCGGCTCGAGAACTCATCGGTCGAATAGAGGTATAGGAGAGGATCAAGTAATTGTTTCTAAGGACTTCTTGGTAGAATTGCGGCGCTTTTTTGGTTGAGTTAGTTACAAATAAATAGGAGATAGATTGAATATTTTTTATTCTTTCGGCGAACCGTTCATCGGAGAAGTTAATGTCGGAGAACTGTAGTGCTATTCTGTAAATATCTCAGCATGATTGCTTAGGCCAAGTGCTATGACAGTTCACTTCAAGCTCACTTCATCTAAGTTTTCAAGGTGAGATTTTTAACATCTGCTATTTCAGAATCATCTCTCGGAAGTTTGTGAACAGTAGCAGGTGAAGAGACACATATATAATTCATATTTTAATGAACTTTTGTGTGCTTCGACTGAACCATTGGCCATGTTCTTCTAGGGTTTCATCGTTCGTCATCCTTATTTTATTTATATAATTACACAAAACATATACAGGGTTATTTGTAAAACACCAGCAACCTCTTAAGAGGTCATTGTACTCATCATTATCAACAACTTTTACTATGGGACCAAAACTGAAATCGCAAAAAAAAAATCAGCTGTTCCCTACATTTGTGTTCGCATAACTCGTCAAAAAATAGGGAGCAGCTGATTTTTTTTCGCGATTTCATGTTTGGTCCTATAGTAAAAGTTGTTCATAATGATGAGTACAATGACCTCTTAAGAGGTTGTTGGTGTTTTACAAATAACCCTGTATAGTTACGATTATCACAACGAAAATGATTCTGAAATCTACCTATTTTAGTATATTCCAAATCTTTCATTCAGCTTGTTTTAGAATTCTCGTATTTCACATTCTACATTCAAAGCTTAGATTCCGAATACGAAAAGACCTTTTAAATCTGCTATTGAAAAAAGAAGTGTTGCGAGTACTAACAAATCGCTAGAACGTTGCCCAAAGCAATAGAGCAGCCCATTTTGCTGAGTCAAATTCCACGATTTGTATGGGTAGACATGTTGCCGATCCGCTTCAGAATCCCTCTTTCATTCGTAGATCAACATTCAATGAAACAAACCTCGTGAATGCAGAGGTTCGTATTCATATTGCTATGCAGTTTTTGTTTTATTGGGGAAGCTAAATCTGGGTGAAATGATCCATAGATATGTAGGAAATGATTCATAGCTGACGTTTGTATGAGTAACCTATAATATGCAATGCTTTGGCTATAAGGACCACTGTCCTTAGTCTTAGGACACTTCCTAAGACCGGTTTCCTGTAGCTGCAACGGTTAAGGCTCTTACTGCTCCATTTCAAAAATACACTTCATATATCTCTGAACCCAAATTATTCTCGACTTTGATGCCTTAGTAAAAAATAATGCGTTCTATGTGTTTTAAATAAATTTGTAATTATTATTGAGGTGGAGCAAAAAATAAACTAGAACAGGTGATCTCGTTTACAGATAATTACAAATAAAACAGGTTCTCCGTCTAAATAAACTAAAGCTGCGTACAGTTATTGCGGCTTTAACTGGCCATGGGTCATTTAACAAACACCTCTATGTCATAGGAGTAACAGACAGTCCGCTGTGCAGGGCCTGCATGGAGGATGACGAGACAGCGGCGCATGTGCTGCTAAACTGCCCGGTGGTCGCCACGTACAGGGCAAAGTACTTCGGTAACCCAGGTACCCTACGTGAGACGGTCAGTAACATCAAGGCGTTGCTGGCCTTCCTTGAGGAGCTGGGGTGGATCGAATGACCGATGTTCCCACCCGTACGCAAAATACGCGCATTGTCGTGGAGTTGCGGACACCAGCCCGCTGTACCTATTACCTATTACAGATAATTGCAACTGAAAGCTAAGGACTTTCGCAGATAGACTTAGGTACTAATCAAAACATAAAACTCAAGAACGTCTGGTGTTTTAATCATTTTCTTTTGTACAACTACTAGATCTATACAAGAAACATTCTCAAGCTAACCCTAATTGAATTATTCTATAAGCATATCGTCTTCATGATCAGCCTGTACATTTTGTACCTTTATTACGAATCTGTGTCTTTATACGTTTTTGTTGTTCACAAACTTTAACACCAGTGTTGTGAAGCAAGTGTAATTGAAAACAAACATTAAAATTTCTCCAGGGTCTCGGTGTAGGTTCCGCATCTATGGGGTTGATTATACCGGATAATGAGCAAGGGAACCCTGGATATTTGAATTAAACCCGTGGAATTTATTGTACAGTGCTTGAGACCCTATGGTTTGAAGTAATCCAATTGAATTGAGTTGATAATGCTATACAAACACGGGTATATTAATCAGAATTTCAATTTCAGATAAACAGGCATAACCACAAGATTTGCATTCTATTACATATTTGAATCTATTAATCTCAATGATATTATTACATCGAACAAATAGTAATTATTTTCTATTTAAAAAATATCACCACTAGGGCTTTAATTTTCTTTTTTTATATTACCTATACTCATTTGCCTATGCTGTTTTACTGCAAGACAAAAACCCCAATCCTTACATTTCGCATGTCTATGCTGTTGTGGTCTTATTCTTCATAAAATCGTTTCGTCATTCTATGCAAGGCCCTTTTTAAAAAATATGACTTACCGTATCAAACGCTTTACTCAGATCAACTAAAAACAATCCTACCCAAAATTCCAGAACTCCAAAAAAGATAGCCCATCTTTGTTTATTGTGTTCAAAAGTAGGATCTGTCCTACTTTACCTTTACCCGGGACTCCGGATGCAGACCCTACACTGATGTAACCTGTCTACAGTATCTACATCATAACAATTACTGTAATGCTCCGGGTGCTTTTCCCTCCTAAAGGCGTACATTAACGCCTAGTAATTAGTTTACCTGATCATTATAAGGATTATGAGTTGCGACGTGGATTAAAGGGGTCTTATAGCGTTCTCTATGATCCTTTGTGACGGTATCAGATGTTAAATGTTCGCTATTGAATATGCTCGTATTCAGGAAGTAAATGTCTCGTGAATTATGCTGCATGAAATTATGCGCGTTGTTGCAAGTATTTCATCATAGCATGCGACAGTATACATACCGTCCATTTTCAGTTGCCAGATTTGTGACGAGTTTGGGCGTATTTCAGCAATGATACCATTCAACATAGCACATAACACGAAGATCAAGCCTGTTTCTTTACATATTCGTACTTCTTTTGCCTCTATATAATTCTTCTCTTAAAGTTTTTTTACTATAATCAATGTAATAAATTGAAAAACCCAATAATGGACAACTTATCCAAGACCCTACTATTTGATGACTTGCGAATTTTATTACTACGGCACGAGCATTTGTCCAATAGTTCGTGTTTAGCCAAGCAGAGAGTACCAAAAAAGCATTAATTTCTCCAACGAATGTTAATATCGATAATGAAGTAATCGGATTTCTGGCCTGTATTAATAGCTCAAAGATAAGAGCCCCTCGCATCATTAGCGGCTATCTTCGGCACATCCGAAATCATAGTTTTTGGACTCGTGCCAACAACCCAACTCCGGCAAAAGCATCTGGCTTTAAACTTTTTGTCGTGAGCTTTTAAGTGAGTACGTGTGTGATTTTTTTGTCTCTTCTAATCGCCATTTGGATTTAAATTTTTATTATTTTATAGTCACATTTACTATAGATTTTCAGACTTTTAAACATTTTCTGTTGGGATTATGAAAAGATTTTAGGGACTTTTCGGATTTTAGTTATCAAACACTATAGCAGCCTATTAATTTAAGAGTACTAAAAGCTCATTAATGAAGTTACAGCTACGGTATTAAGGACTTAGTGTCCTAATTATACTGAGGGCCCTAATTTCCCGAACTATCTAGTTGTTTACATATATCTTTTGATCAAAGTGATAAAGCACTGATTATTAGGTCAAAAGTTCATTAAGCTTTTGGCTTTCAGCCCCTCATTTCTAGTTGATGGAATGCTTGTCAAAATCAAACACGAGACTTTTGCGAAAAGTAAAAAATCTGATTTGATCTCACCGTCTCGTCTTTTACCGTTAATTATGTTATCCGTCTTAAATTCCTCCAAAATTGACCCCAATTTTCATTCGTACGTTCTTGTGTAGGCCCACTCTTTCTGCGAAACGAAATCTATCACGGCAGTATCAAATGTTTTTTTTAATGTTTCCTCATTTTTTTTGGGCACAATTGGACCTGCCCAAATTGCCCGTAGAAAAATTGTTTCTGAAGATTCCCGATCTTATTTGGTATTATCCATAATTCTTTAACAAATGCTAGCGAAAAATTGCCGACATTCAATTATGTAGGCACCGACAGGGTGATTGATGGAGCTGTCAACGTGTCCGCAAACGGGAACTGAACTTTGTACATCGATCATGGCTTGTTCTATCACAAACAGGTTTTATTATGCTCTTGTTGTTGAATATAATGAACTTGAACCGTGGTTCGGAGTAAAGGTCGATACTCTGCTCTGTCACTCTCTTTTATTTTAAGCTTAACAGTATTGTAAATGTGCCTTTTGTTTCGACATATTGTGTATCAATAGAATATTGTATTTACAATATAGTATTTACTATTCATTTTGCCGTTGTACCTTTTTTGTTTTTGCGGCAACGCTGGGTTACAGCCGCGTGAATCGGCTGTACCACCGCACCGGTGGTGCGCCGGGACTTTGCGATATTAGCGATTGAGCGTTCTCCTGTTGGTACACCCTGGCCTTCGGGGGTTTTAGTTTTTAAACAATAACCAGACCAGACATCATATTCTCGTAATTAAAAACGTTCAAAATCTAGTCGCAATCTCATTTCAGCGACAATCAATGTCAAAAACTTGTCAAAATGTAGGAAAATTAGAGGTATTTTTTACAGATTGAGACTGAGATCAGACTGTGAAGGTTCTTTAAAATTACGAGAATTGCCCCTCAGACTGTGAACGTTCTTAAAATTACGAAAATTGCCCCTAAAATGTATGAATGTAATCGAAGCCAAAAGAGTATTGTAATGATCGTGGCAGGTGGCGTTCTGTGGGTAGCGGGATCGTCCGAGGGTAGCGGGATCGTCCGAAAGGGTTACCGCTGCCCTGGAACATAAAGGGCTAAGGAAGGAACACGGGTGGGTTTTAGTCAGTAAGAGTCTGACACTCCCTTCCGCTCCACCCAGAGCGGGAGGGGTCATTTGATGATTTCCCATCCTCAAAAAAAAAAAAGGTGGCGTTCTGTTGTTTCGGCCTACCCCCTTGAATAAATATATCTTTTGAATAGTTTTCTAGACCCTCTATAAACTTCTTTGTCTAAAAATTGTTTTAAAATTGTCACTTTACCTTTTTCATTCCAAGCTTTAAATAATGATGTCCAATACTTCCTTAAATTAGTCAATTTGATAAATTGAATACGATTTCTGCTTGACATGCGACCTCATACTAAAAACATCGAAGCGACGAAGTAGTTCCGTTATTGATCTGATCGTTCTGATAAATATTCATGTAGCAATGGATATGTCTTTAGGTCAATCAAAGTTGCGTTCAAACGATTATATTGCTGGTTCAATTATGTACGTCAAAGTTTATGATCGGTTTAGTGGAGTAAGTTCCTGTTTATTGGCTGTAAAATTGTTATTACTTCGTATGTAGTTACTTTGCGCTTTTTATTTCTACATTGAACATTGTTAGGATATTTATTTAGTAGTCGTTTTACTAAAAAACTAAACAGTCATTAAGTTTAGTGGAAAATTGATCATGTAGGTACCTAGTGCGACTTTTCCTTGCGTTATGTAACTGTTTAGGGAGAAAACATTGAAACGATTTCATTAGGATACTTAGTGTTTATAGACGCAGAAAACTCACTCTAGAGTCGACAGACAAAAAAGCAAATTCATTAACAGAATAAAACATCCAGTTTATATTGATTCAAATAAAACAAAGACAAGGTCATGTCAAGGTTCCATTGTCATTGTGCTATATGCATCGTGCCAAGGCCAAGCTGGGCCAAGTCAGGCCGTGTGGAGAGCACTCGGTGTGGCCGGGACATGTCGCGAATTAGGCGTGTTGTACCACTTGGACTAATTTAGAAGAAGAGCTAGCTATTGTAATAGAATTGTGGAAAAGGAGAGTAATAATGGATGGTTAGTGAATGGAGAGAGAGATGTGGTAGTGGAAGAAGTGCAAAAAAGGAGTACCAAACGTAAATAAAAAAATAGATTCGTAAGCTAATTGTACCTGTGATAGCTACTTCCATATGGGAGGGTCTACAATGCAAAGCTATGAGGTCTTAGCTTCATTATTGGTAAAGATACATGAGTCTTAATTTTAACCAATGTTAATTTTAACCTGTGTCCCAACCGTGGAAACATTACAGGCTGATTATGCACCTTTAACATTAAAATGGATTGCCGTATACATTAGGTATTGAGCCAAATTACCTTTGATTAGCCTTCCTTTTAAATAATTGCAACATTATGCCGTTTATAACCTACTTCTTTTTTCTAGGGCCATTACCTGATTGAAATGTGAATAGCTATTGACGTTATAACTTATAATTATTCCAACTTAAGGCTCCGTGACTTGAAAAGTCATTAACTTCACTTTGAAATAGGACTTGATTATTTGAAACACAAATTAGTTTTGATTGAAGATTCAGTGAGTGCAAAATTGAAAAGGTTTCATTAATTTGATTGAGTCGGTTTGGTTCTATTGATATTTAGGTTATTGTTTGTCCCTTTTATTATTTGTATGGTAAATACATTCCAATAATTTATTTAATAATATTGAAATTATGTAGTTTAACACTAGTAGAGGTATAATGTCATGTCATCACATTCATTTCATTTTGTTTTGGTGAAGGTATTGATTTATTCAGTCCCATGTTATGCAGGTGAATCCTTACAGTTTTCCGGGTTCAATTCAGTAGACATGTCAGTCACAGTGATTTTTCCGACAAGAAAATATCTAATTATAAGCCAACTCAAGCATCAAAACTTGTGACTAGTTACCGATTACTTGATGACCCTTATCGCATTCTCAAAATATCATATCTAATTTTCACAGATTAGCATAAGCTTAGCATAATCAGCCGTTAATGTTCCCACTGCTGGGACACAAGCCGTTTTTTTTTTGGTTTTAGGACATGCCAGTTTCCTTACAATGTAGTACTTTACCGTTTGAGAGCAGTAGTTATGAAAAAAATTACACAAAGTGCACCTACAGCTCGTCAGTCGTGGCCGACACCACTGGGCCACCATTCACAATTTTCACAGATTATTTTTAATGAAAGACCTTTCCCTACCTTTAATTAATAACTCCAATTGTATTTCCCACCCACAAAATTTCAAAGTAGAATCCTTACTTACCTATTTCAGGAAACTGGTATTGTAAAATTAATGGTGACTTTAGGAATGAGAATAATTTTTCGTATTTCCGACGAACTTTTATAAACATAATTAAAAAACCATTCCAAAGGCTTCTCAGGCGTCCGCAAGACAATGAGAACTAGACAAAGTTATGGTAAACTTCGAGGAGTAATATAAAGTTGATCTCGCTCAGTATACGGAATCAGGGAAAAAAGGCAGAAAGAAAAAAAATATTCCCCTACATTAAGTGTCTTGATATTTTCCTTTGAAGGCTTTAAAGCAATTTAGAAGTACAGTGAATCCAATAATGTTATGAAATAACGCTTTAGGCTTGCTTGTTAAATTAACCAGTTTATTGAATCGTTTTTAAAATACGGGGAAACATTAAAGAAAATACAGCAGTTTTATTATATTATATGAAAGTCCGGGAAACAGAATGTTAAAGAATGTTAAGAGAATACCTCGAAGAAAAACTCTTCATTAAAGCTTGATACCGTAACATCATTGAATCCCCGTGTACCGAGAACATACTTACTTATTAAGTATCCGCAATAATAAGCAAAATAAAAAGCTCATTTTATGGCTTATTACACTTACTTCCAGTTTAACGAGAACCCACAGTAATCCACGGAATAACTTTTATTGCGGAGGTAAGCCAATTTTTCCAATATGGCTGCCGAAACTAAAAGGTTTACATTTTTTATGTTTTTACGAGTTTAGATATCGAATTCCTACGATAGTCAATTTCGAATTAGAACACATTCTATGTTTGAAAAAGCCTACGACCGTTCGTTGGGTTCGTTGGCGTTGGGCCAAGATCGGCTAGGGCATAACGTTAGGTGCTTAGTAGTGCTGCCAGTTACAATATCGCTAATTTTTGGACTAGTGGGAAAAGAGAGACTGGGTGGTTTTATGTCGCGTTGGTAATAAAAATAGGCTTTTAAATTCATCTCCAGCTGGTAAACGTCTGTTACAGGAAGTAGGGGTAAGGCATAGAAACCCAAATTAATTAGTCGTTGCAATATTGTCATAGGACGCATCGCTTCTAGAATTTATTTTTATTTTTTACTAGCCATTAATGTCCCACTGTTGGGCAAAGGGCTCCCTACTACATAATAATTATTCTACTATATATATAATAATACTACTACATATATATAATTATTATACTACATATATCATTTATTTATTATTCTATTATTGTTCTACTTACATAATAATTATTTCTAATAGATTTAAAGACGCTGTCCAAAAACCTATAAACAGTTTCCTCTAAATTAAACAAATCAGACTAAGGTTTTAGGTGCGTGCTTTCAACATACGAGAACTTCGAAATCGATGACAATTCCCGCGATATCGCGACATCTGTCATCACTAGTCTTCGTATCCAACTGCCAGATTTGGTTCACAATAATATTTTGCTTGTGCGTAGAATTATTTCATTTCAGTGCTAGCTCAGATACAAAGGGACTCGGGTGCCTTTTTTTGTAAGGATGTAGATGTGTATGTAGGTACCTCACTACACTACCTAGTTTTTTTTGGGGCAAATGTAATATTTTTGGCAATACAGTTAATTTTACTTGGCTTGGATTTGGCATTTTGACTTACCTACAGAGAGATCGCAGAAAACGATAAGGCCTCCCATTGTATGTTTTGTAGGGATAATCGTATTTATGTTTTGTTATTTTTATCTGGTGTACAATAGAGTATAATATATAAATAAAAAATATTGCAAAAACAAATATTAGATGAAACCAATCCAGAACCGATCATTGATTGACCTGCCGGTCGATTTAATAGTGATGATAATAAGGTAATAACCGGCTCTTTTTATTTGCCTTTCTAACTGTACTGTTTCTAGATTAACCTTATCAGACAAGTGGCATTAGCATAAGGCCCTTTTCTTTGTACACGGCATGGTTTCTTTACGGTACGGCGTATAAACCGCTCCGTAGAAAAAACGCGCCAGTCACCAAGCTTCCATAGTGATCCATACAACACTGACGACCGTGCCTACGCACGCCGTATAAACCGCGCCATAAAAAAACCGTGCCGAACAAACCATCGTTTTTCAGGGCAAGAGATACATGATAACTCCTTGTTGCCAACTGTATACATAATCCCCACCTGTGTAAACATTACTCGATACAATACAAATACATATATTACAATATACACAAAAGAACATTAATTTCTGGATACATTACTTCATCAAACACGTCAGTCGCAGGTATAAACTATTAATGTGTATATTCCAGTAACACCCAACGTATTAATTAATATTACAGAACATTGAACGTCATACTGTTTAGTGTTTCTGTACTCCTGGTAGCCGCCACTCGAAGCTAAGGACATAAATTGAACATTTTCATTGTTTTGTTCTAAATACCTCTGGTATAGTACTAACATTTCGATGTAATAATGCTTTTCTTTGTGTGTGGGTTTTCGGTGAAATGGCGTTTATTTGGTGATTGTAACGAAGCCTTAAAAGTATCCGCAACCTTGGATGAATAAATGGAGAACAGAAGGCCAATTCTCTTAATTCCGAGATGAGACTGCGACCAGATTTTGAACGTTTTAAACGTTCAAAATCTGGTCGCAGTCTCATCTCGGCGACAAATAAATGTCAAAAACTTGTCAAAATGTAGGGAAATTGGAGGTATTTTTGACAGATTGAGACCGAGATCAGACTGTGAACGTTCTTAAAATTACGAGAATTGCCCCTCTGATTTTGCTTACAAAAGAATTGGGGCAATGCAATGAATGAAATGCTTACCAAATCTGTTAAGTTGTTAAGTTATGTTAAGTTCTGACTATAAGCGCTCCTCCTAGCGATACAGGCGATGTGCTAACCATGTGGCACTTACCTAAAAAATCTAGGTTGACCAAAGAAATCAGGAATTTTACAGAAGTACATGAGTGGATACAGTGGGAATAGTGTGGTGACGGCCGCAACTTGTAGGTCGTAGATACGAACCGAGACAGGCGCCTTAATTTTTGTAAATTATTTCATCAGCACTGCTCTCAAAACGGTGAAGGAAAAGTCAAAGTCAAAGTCTTTATTGTGAGACAGTGGTTACAGAGTTGTTATGTATATGATAATTGGTGTGCTTTTGGACTGCTCCACCATGTTAGGCATACAATAGTTTACAGTTTGTTATATTAGACCTAAGTTTATGTGATAATTAAATTATATTAATTCAAATAGAAATTTCAATTGCAATAGAGCTTTATTTTGCATCAAAACATAAAAACAGTTTGGCACCAACTCATCACGAATCTGTCGGAAGAAAATTCATGTACTGTATAATATGGTCTGTTTACTAAGAAGCCATTTAATTTTATCTTAAAAAAATTAATGTTTTCAATTTCTCTTATTTGCTTAGGAAGCTTATTATAAATTCGTGAAGACATTCCGAAGAAACTTTTAGAAAGTAGGGCTGTTTTTGAGGGCATATTATTTGCTATTTTGTCGGCATGCCGACGGCGACGGGAGTGCAGGTTACCAAACTTTTCCCTATTACCTTTTACGAATATAGCGACCTCATAGATGTAGAGGGCAGGAAAAGGGCACATAGCTATCTGGGACACGTATGCCACAAACAGCTCTAAGACATTTCTTTTGAGCCCTAAAAGCAAGGAAACATGGTGGATTATGGCCCACTCGCTCTCACCGAGAAGAGGCCTGTGTCCCAGCAGGAACATTATAGGCTGTTTATATTAGATGAGCGGATACAAGTGATTAATTGTGGCCAATGTACGGGCCCATGAGAGTAGGGTTGATGAACGATAAATCAAAGGTGTTAATAAATAGTTAAAAGTAGGTGAATGAAGACGGTGGCTAATAAAAATTACTAGAAAAGGAAGACAATGGCGCCGATTCCCTTGTTCACAAACTAAATTAAATTTAAGTTCAGCGCATCTTTATCTTTCTATTTCATTAAGAAAATGACAGAAGATAAATATTAGTTTAGTCCTGTCAAATACCTAAGTCAGCGCTTGACGTGTTTTTAGTTGCCATGTTTTTAATCACGTCTAAACTGTCGGAGTATCTTAATTTGACAGGACTAAACCAATATTTATTCTCTGTCCTTTTCTTAATGAAATAGATAGAAAAAGACGCACTGAACTGAATTTAGTTTAGTTTGTGAACAAGAGAATCGGCGTCATTGCTCGGCTAACTCCAATTATATTCGGACAGCTTCTAAATAACTTGATATTCGTCATTAACGATTCACCTCCTATTCCGTTAATACCACTGGTTAGATTAATCCTACACTAAAGTTGATATTTGTATAGCCTACAGATATGTACTTTGTGCCAACATGGAATTACTGTATAATTCTGTGATTTGTTTGTGTAAAAGCCACAGGATGTTAGCCTCAGGCTATGGAGATGAATAGTATCGCTAATTAAATATTACTTATAAGCATGTATTTGCATATTAAACATAAGCCCGTTTTCACTAACACTAGGAGACATCCAAATCTAATTAACCAGTAATATAGAGCAAAAAAATAGTAATTAAAAACAAGGTTTTATTACTTGTTAATAAAAAGAACTAATAAGTTAAAAATAATTTAAACTACGGCGTAGTTCATAGTACGCGCTAGGAACTACGCCGTAGTTTCATTTATTTTTTTTGTTTGCATTATTTTTCCGTTATATACGTTTACTGCATTCAAGCTACCTGTTCATCTTTAGTCCCTGGTTACCATGCTGCACCAAAGTACTCGTCAAGATGGATCAAACGAGTCCAAACACGATGGGGTTGTGTCGTTTAACTACCGAGTTCCTATGGCCACCTTCCGGTTCCATCATCAGATCAGCTCCATGTCATAATAATTTTGCACTGTCATCCGATTTACAAATGCATGCAAAATTCCAGCTCAATCGGTAACCGAGAAGTGGATCAAATTTAACTTGCAAGATTTGATTATAGACAAACATCGGGACAGGTGAAACAAACAAAAGCTTAAAAAAAAAACATTTCATTCACCGATATGTAATGCTTCTAGACAACTCTTATGGGTTGCCTAGGAACAGCTTTTTAATAGCTTAAAAACCACAGAAGGCCAATTCTCGTAATTTAAAACGTTCAAAATCTAGTCGCAGTCTCATTTCGGCGATACACAAATGTCAAAAACTTGTCAAAAATGTTTGGAAATTAGCGGTGTTTTGGACAGACTGAGATTGAAATCGCACTGTGAACGTTTTTAAAATTACGAAAATTGCCCCTTTATTAAGTGTCAGTAATGAAGATTCCGAATCTTAGGAGCTCTCTACTCAGAATCGAATGGTGAAAAAGGAGTGTTTGCTCAGGGATCAGCTTACGTAAAATATTACCTAATTAGACGTTACTAAAGGTGGCGTCAGTGAAAACGGGCATTGCTATTTGTAATCTCATGTTTCTACCTGTGGTAAAATACCTACATTAGTTTTACAAGCCTCTGATTACGTTTGACAACGTTTTACACACAATATTTTTTCATGAGACATTTTTTTTACATAAATGTTCAAAATTGCAGAACAATTTGCCCAAATTTGCCCAATTATGGTACGAGTACTAACAATGCGTTTGATTAAAATATTTTCACACTTTTTCATTTCAGGGCCTTTCCGAAGGCTTACGTTTAATCTCAGATAATTGGCGTCTGGGTAGTCCCTAAGGCACAATTTATTCGACAATCACTGTGTTACTGTAGCTCGCTCCTCCGATTCTCATTTTCTTGGGAACAAATGGCTGGAGCATCTAAAAAGGCAATCTAGCCAAACCTTGTATTAAGTGGGGTTTATCTTTTTATTGATTTCTTAAGAGGCTGCAATTTATTTTCTGTAGATACAGTTCGTTTTAAGTTGTAAGTTAGGTTTAATTATTTGTTGGATTAGAAGAGATTGATCCTAATTAGATTGAGCAGTGGCGGTTCAGTGGTATCGGCCGCGACTTACGAGTTGTAGGTCGTGAGTTTGAACCCAGGCAGGCACTTTGTGTATTTAATTTCATCACCACTGTTCTTAAAACGGTGAAGGAAAACATTCTGAGGAAACCGACATGTCCTAGAACCAAAAATTTGTCGTAGACATGTGACATCTAGCATGTGACATGTGACATCTGATCCCTACAAGTTGACCATGTGTGTCCCTGATTGCCACTCTCCCTTTCTGGGCGGGCAACAAACACATACGCTGTGATTGCCGCCGACGACGAACAACACACAAATATACATTTGTGTCCGTCTCCAGGCAGTTCTGTCAATTCTCGGCCTTCATTGTTCCTCGTCACGCTCCATTGCGCTCTGGGCGGCATGCCAACTGTGCGCGTATTCTGACAGTCGGTCAAAGTTCACCGGTGAACTTACGCGATCGCCGTAATAGATCGGGCCGACCTCCAAGCTACTAATCCCATCCATAATCTTGCACCTGGCCTCCTCATACAGGGGGCAGACCCACAGCACGTGGTGCAGGTCTTACTCATCCATACCGCAATAGCACACACTGTCCTCACATAACGTCATATCATGCAGCCTTTTCCTAAAGCACCCGTGTCCCGTGAGAATCTGGGAGACCTGGTGGTCTGGCAAGACCCAGTGTGACTTTACGCGAGTCACCACGTCCGGGAAGAAACGGAATAGCTCCCGTCCTTTCTCCTCATTCTTCCATCTCTCTTGCCATGCATCCATCGCCTCATCGTGGATCTCATACCTGCATCGGGCCAGCACCTGTCTCCGCAAGCCCAGCTCGACCTGTGCCTCGGCCGCGCTCTGGCGCTCCTCATAGAACCGCCCCACATGGATCACCTTCAAGTCCGCCGGAAGAACGCCGGCCAATACCGCTAGCGCAGCCGTACTGATAGATCTGTACGCCTTTGTCAGCAGGATCAGGCTTGTTCTCTGGTACCTGAGCAGCGCGCTGCGAACAACGTGGAGTGTCGCCCGTTTATGCCAACAAGCAGCAGCATACCTTACCGTGGCGACGAAAGTGCCCCTGTAGAGGACGCGGAGTCCGGGATATCGAATGCCCCAGGACGATGCCACGCGCTCCCTTATCGATACCGCATGCTGCGCAAAGGACTGACTTGCATCGAGCACTACACCCAGCACCGTCGTCGAGGTGACACTCCTGACCGAGTCCCCGGCCATCCTGACATTGGGGGCCCGCTGGAATTTTCCCCTGATCATAATCTAGACGACTTCGCAGGGGACAATCCCAGCCTATTCCTGGCTCCCCAGCTGGCGACCAAGTCCAGTGTTATCTTGGCCGCTGCCTCAATCCCCGAGCGAGATTGATATTCGATCAGGATGGTCTCATCGTCCGCGTATGCGACCATGCGAACGCCGTCCGGCAGCGGTAGTCGAAGCAAGTCATCCATGAGCAGGTTCCATAAGGCTGGACCCAGGACAGACCCCTGAGGGCAGCCCATGTTGGAAACCTTCCACTCCACCCGGTCCCCGATGAAAAGACCAACTCACCGGCGGACAAAGTAGTTCGCCAGCCTCTTGAAGATATTGGGCGGACACCCTCCCCGCTTGACTTTGGTCAGGATCATCGGCCACCAGGCGTTGTCGAAGGCGCCCGCGATGTCGGTTGTGCTTGTTAGTGCTGTGACGGTTGACTTACCCGGAGAAAATCCGCGCTGGGAGGCAGAGATCTGGTTGCCGATCGTGGGAGCGCATCGCAACATGACTCGCTCTAAAATTCGCTCTAAAATCTATTTTAATTGGACCTTGTATAAAGATAAATTATCTATCTCTTTCCATATATCTCTATGAATTCCATTAGAAACTGTATACTTACCACTATCTACGTACAAGAAATATCTGTTCATATTGCCCATATCCTATTACACAAGCCTTGCTTAATCCTTCCTTCAAATTAATCTCGAAGCAAAACGTGTTTTAATCATTTTAGAATTCAAACTAGCATGTTGGACTCCTTAATCTTTTCATTTAGGAGCCATGTGGTCCGAACCGATGTGGGGAGTTATATTTCTATTTGGATAAGGCTGAGTTTTCAATGGAGCGGGGCGAGTGAGCGGCGAAGAGAGAGAGAGCGGTTTAGCCGAGAGTCTTGAACTAAATGGAGCAGATGCGAAGGCAGGGTGCTAGAAGACAAGGTGGAGAAAGTATGACGACAAATTCTATGCATTTGACGGTTGAAATATTCTTCTTAGCGTGCTGAATTCTGGGTGTGGCCCAGAATTTGGCTACGTGTTTGCCGCCATCACTAGCGTCCATCAGTTCCTGTAACGTGCAGCTGACAGGACACGCAGGACGTGATATGAGTATCCCATCGTTTGTAGAACAGCTCCACATTGAATTTCCACCTGAATAGGTTTTCCATGCTTCGGTCAACCTGGCTCCAGAGACTGTTTAAAGACTACCAGGTTACCAAGCAGGCTAGGTAGGTGGCTAGGAGGTTTGGGTTACGAAGCGTGGTGCGGACCTTGGCTTAGGGCGTCGCTAGGGGAGAAGGACAGGCTGGATCACGTTAAATCAAAAGTCCGGTGCTAACCTTCATAATTAAAGGAAATTTTATTTTCCAAGTTCTGCACCGGTTCCCTCCTCTCCTCTCAACGGACACGCAGCCTTACTCGAAGGATTAGTTTGGACAAGAGATTAGCGTCATATGAATGTCGGACGGCATTCGGTTTGAAGATATTATGTTCTAGTTAAATGAGTTTGCATTTCAATAGCAAGTCCCCCGG
This sequence comes from Apamea anceps, assembly GCA_951799955.1. Classification (NCBI taxonomy): domain Eukaryota; kingdom Metazoa; phylum Arthropoda; class Insecta; order Lepidoptera; family Noctuidae; genus Apamea; species Apamea anceps. Next base: position 14,838,847 of record OX637515.1, on the reverse strand, counting down.
AACGGTTTTGGGGAACTACGGTTCGGGGGTGTGGTCAGACTTTCTTTTATTTATAGAAACTGGTTGATAAAAATTTTAATGTATTGCGTTATTATCAGGACTGATATCACGATAAAGGTAATTAAAAAAAACCGGCCAAGTGGGTGTCGGACCAAGCACAAAGAAGGGTTCCGTAGTCGGGTTAAACTTATCCCAAGAACAAACCTAATATTGTAGTTAAAAAACATGTTCTCCGACACATTCTAACTGCAAATGTAAGTTTGTAGTTTGGAGTAAATTAGCTGTCACAGACGGTCAAACAGACATATAGACAGACATACACACACGAATGAAAATTCGTGTGTGTATGTTGGGATTGGTTTTAAATGGTTCCGGTTTTTTCATTCGGACGTACGGAACCCTAAAAACCAATCCCAACCAACCTTAATAATTCTACTGTTGTACAGACGCCAGCAGGTCAAGCTACCCGAAACTGTCAAATTTTCCCAATCAACCTTGAACCTTAATGATTTAGCGATAAAGTTGAAAATCTATTAAAGAAATTTGACAGATTGTAGTAGCTTGATGTGCTGGCGTCTGTACTACAGTAGAATTTAGCACCTTTTTGCGTACCTACTGATACCAAAGAAAAAAGCCTGCATTTTTTATCACTGTGTGAATTCCGTGCCTATATTTTAATGAAACTAACTTCGATAAAAATAAAACTAATTTGGGTCAGAACATTTATAGGATTATTTCCATTATTTTTTTGTAATTGCCTATATTGTGTGGGCTATAGCCTTTTTGTAAAAGCTATATTGTGGTGCTGGGCAAAGGCCTCCCATGTTTTCATTAGTATGTAATTAAATAACACCATCATTACAGTTATTAAAATATGTCATCAATTCATATTATTGTCTATAAATGTCCCTGCTATTAATTTATTTTAGTCCCTATTTCTTATCTGTTAAAGCTTAACCCAGATGTTACTGAAACTACTTTTTCCAGGAAACGGTAGGCTTTTAAAAGGCCCGTCGTTATAGGGGTCGTATGTATGTCGTACTTATGCGTTTTTGGGTCTTTATAAGGCCGGTCGTAGTATCTAGAATGAATCCCAGTCCATACAAAATATTATAATTCAGGTTTTATTGAACTAAAGTTTGATGAAGTTTTCACATTCACAAAAACACTTTGTGGACTTAGAAAATGAATTCTAAGCAGGTATTATTTACTTTGAATTAAAGTTATAATGTAATAAACTGCGAATAGTAAAGTTTAAGAATAATGCTCATTTTGTAGCATTCATGAACGAACTGAATACCGAACTTTTCTTTTTCTTTTTTCCTTGAGGCTATATTGCCCCACTGCACTATGGTCCCGCTTTCAAGGAAGGGCGGACATTGGGTTTTACGGCTATTGAGCTGCGTGTAGTAGCATGGTATTGCATGTAATTACATGTTTTTATGATCGATTAAGGTAGATACAATAAAATTACTCTATTACAATAAAAATAAAAGTAGTTAATTAAAAAAAAAAAAAATAGTACTAGGTGATTTGGTAAATACAGAACGAATTAGTTAAACAAAATCCATTACATTAAGTATTTATTTTATAGTCAATTAAGGTATATAATGATTAACTAACACGATTACATAAAACAATATTCAAAACACCATATACTTACTCAATTATGGTAGTCTAACGAATTTATTAACAATAAGGTAATTTATTAATTAGACTATCATCCCCGATACTAGAATCTGAAAATTTCTGCTTGCTGCCATCGAAGCCCCATTTACCAATTAAAACAAATTCCCTACTAATATCAATGTCACAAAGGACTTCTTTTTGAGATTCTAGTATCCGGGATGTAGTGTGATCTAACAAAGATTGTAGTTCAATTTCGGCAGATGATTCCGTGATATTTTCACCTAATGGGTAACATCGCTTCTTAGCTTCCAACACTTTTTGATATGATGGCATTGCATTAGGAGACTTAGAATTTATAAGGTTCTTTAATAATAAGTATTGATGTTTGGTTAATTTAGCCTCAGTTATGAAAGATAAAACTTCATCAGTGTTGAAAGCCATAGAAGAGATGTTAGATTGATCGGATTCACTTAAAAGATAATTTACAGCGGAATCATCTACCTCAGCTAACCTCACTAATCTTCGTCGTCGAGACCTCTTGCAGCAGTTTGTGAAATCCTTTCTGTATGACAGGCCGCTTGTTGAAGGAAGATCACTAGCCGCCGGCTGCTGAGTGTTACAAGCCGCACTTGACAAACAGCAAACTTCACTTTCGTTCAGCCACTCGCTGTATTTCTCGACGATTCGAAGACGTGATCGATGCGATGGGCTGCTTTCCAATATTGCGCTAATCTTGTACAAATATAAGAAATCCTATTTTCCAAGTCATCTGTATTCAAATTTTCAACATTCGGCAGTAGCTGCGTCAGCGTTTGAAAAACTCGACGACCTCTGTCAGCATTATTTTCGCTCTCCTTAACAGATAACCAACTATCGAAGACAAGCATCTTGAAAAATAACACTTAAATGTAGCACCTTAAACAAGAAAAAATGCTTAGTTCTTAATGTGAGAATAATTTGTATCTCGTAGCATGCTCGTAGCAAGCTCGTAGCTTTTGCTACGAGCTCTCCACCACTCACAGCTGCAGTTCGATGCAGCCAAATTATCATTAATTTGAAAATAGAGGTATTAACACACATTTTAATATAAAAACCATACGTAAAACTTTATGAGAACATAGTTAAAAGCTTCCATACAGAAACAGTAAAACAATATAAAGTCTTTTTATGTGCCTTGTCGTAGCATGGTAATTTATACATAAATACAAATGTAAATTGACAAACAATACTTAAAATAAATCATACATACCTTCAACTTGAATATCCATCTCAAACAAATAAGTCTCAAATAATAAATTCTTTGAAAACACGAGCTAATTAATAACTAATTAGCAGTTCGTAATAATGCTATCAGGAGGTACGTACGATGCGTTCACTTCCGATGCAAAAAAAGAAATGTAGCCGATAAATAATTAAAATTTCTTTTATACCCTTAGGTAGTATGACTAATAGTGAGTATTTAGGCGAAGTATCATGACATTATTCAAACATCAGTCATCGAAGCTAATGTCCTACTACGGGACCACAGTGCACTGCCTGCCGAACTAGGTACTATAATTATTATTACCAACCTATGGAACAAGTGTAAATACAACAGTGAAAGCGACTATTTGTCATTTAATCCAAAAACTTTTGAATTTAAAAACTTCAAACTGAAACTATCATACTCAAAGCATTTATTTCAAATAAACCAATTACAGGCACTTTTCAACTGTCACGGGGTCAGTCAGTCAGAAAGATGAAGCTATTTGTATTATAATATATAAAAAATAACACTAGCTCAGTCGTTACGGGTAGTCAGGAGCCCGAAAGTCTGACAACCAGTCTTACCAAGGGGTATCGTATTACCCAGTAACTGGGTTGTGGAAGTCAGATAGGCAGTCGCTCCATGTAAAATACTGGTATTAAGCTGCATCCGGTTAGACTGGAAGCCGACCCCAACATGGTTGGGAAAAGGCTAGGCAGATGATGATGATGACTAGCCTAAAATAGATCGAATTCTCGTTTTACGTTTCAGTTAGTATCAAAAAAGGAAAAGGATAATTAAAATAACTTTTGAATATAAAAACTAAAACTATCACAAACCCAAAAGCTCGATATTTTACTAAAATAGATCCAATTCTCGTTTTACATTTCCGTTAGTATCAAACAATTTTATCCAATTTTCATCGGTACGTGCATGACCCGAAACTTGGTACGGTTAACAACATTTACTCTAATATTGTTATATACATATATTAAGTAAAAGGATATAAACCGTTAAAACAACTCTTGAATCTAAAAACTAAAACAATCCCAAATTTATTCCGTGGCTGCGGAAAACCTCAAGTGTCGAAGTATAATAACCTTATCGGTAATTATATTTTCGAGCCGTTTGGGATTGAATCCCTTAGGCCGTGGGGTCCGAGCTCCCATGGCTTGTTCAACGAAATCTCCAGACTTTTACCTTGACCAGAGGCTAAGTATTGCCAGTCGACAGCGATGCGGAGGAATTTTTTCGATACTCGTATTATTTTGTCCGAGTACCCACTTGGTTTTTCGAGATATCGCCAAGCGGTTGGTCGACTCTTCACGTGACCAGAGGGCTGACCTATTTTTTAACATCACCATACAACGTGGCAATGCTGCCAGTCTTTTGGATTCTTTTCCTGTTGTCAATGCGGACGAATGATTTGATGCCTTATGATTCTTTTACTAATTATTTTAAATATGTTAGCTTATATTGTGTAAATATTATCTTGTTTGAAAATAAATTAACCTGGGCCTTTTTATTTTAATAGTGTGTTAGTTAATTTAGGGCTGATTTTTTCAACGCCAGATAACTTTACCCGAGGAATAATTTTGAATTTTTGACAGTTCTTCCATAAAAAGCTGTCAGACGTCAATTTTATTCCACGAATAAAAATTATTCGTCGTCTGAGAAATCAGGCCTTAGTATAAGAAGTTTATCCAGTTTATATATTTGTATCTCCTTTTTGTATAAAAATGCAGCTATCCTAAATCAAAATAACTCGAAGTTTACAAAAAAATAGATCCAATTCTCGTTTTACATTTCAGTTAGTATGAAACAATTTTACCCAATTTTCATCGGTACGTGCATGACCCGAAACTTCGTTGGGATTACGTTTTGACACCGTTCGGTTCGGTACACAGCGGTAATAAATTTGATTTCGACAAATGTGGCCGGAGGGCGACTGTCGCCTTGACCGCTACCTTCCTATATTGGATTACCTTTGGAATGCTGCGTAAATAAATATTACGGCATTTCATGTGTGATTCGTTTTCCGAATTTTCCTTATTTGAGATTAACGATTGTTGATTTAAGGGCTTTTTAAGGGGCACAATGTCAGCGGTATTAACAAGAATATATAGTCTGTTCTAAAATATCTGAAGAATGTGTAAACAAACCCTGTTCAAGTTAAATTCTTACGCAATTCTACTATCCTACTAATATTATAAACGCGAAAGTTTATGAGGATGGATGGATCGATCGATGGATATTTGTTCCACTTTCATGAAAAAACTACTGAACGGATGAAACTTTACAGTAATATAGCTTATACATCAGAATAACACATAGGATACTTTTATCCCGATATTCCTACAGCATCGTCACTTATACGGGTGAAACCGTGGGGCGCTGCTAGTCACTCAATAAAGGGAATTTGTAACGCATTCTTCCGTATTTAGAAGCCTTCAACTTTATATCTCACAAAATTTTCCAACAAGTATTGTTTGAATTACATTATTAAATCGTAATTGAAAAATCGTCGACGAAAATTTAGGTTAGAAAATTAACCACTATTATATTAATCAAATGAAAATCATCTATTAGATGATTAAAAAAATATAATTTTGGGTTTATATATTCAAATAACCAAATCAAAGTATTATATTTGTAAGTGGCACTATAAATCGACATGTACAAATAAGTCTTAAGTTTCATTTGTTTACATTTTTATCAGTTACTTTTGGAATAGACTATACCTACGTAACTTTATAAGAACGTAATTCCTGTTGGCCACTTCAATAAATTAGTCAAGGCACTTGATTAGTACCAAATACGGTTACGTACATCGCAGGAAGGTTGAAAAGGAAATGGCTTTGTCCCTTGGGATGTCCCAAAAGCATTGCATAATAACGAAGGTCCCACCAGTGCGTTCCATCAAAGATCCCGGACACCTGCTTAGCAAAAGACGGTCATAGTGTAATATACTGGGGATAGCAGGGTATCCATTAAGATTTCACCAACAAAAGGGTATAAGGGTATTTACTAATTAAAGCGAGGAGACGGGCGTTTTTTTTTTTGTGGGAAATCATTAAATGACCTCTCCCGCTCTGGGCGGAGCGGAAGGGCGTGTCAGACTTTTACTGAAAAACCCATCCGTGTTCCTTCAGTTGTCTATGCCAGGGGCCACGGTATCTCTTTCAAACAACCCGCGGCCCTGGCAGGCATCGGTCCTAGCGGACCCCGTCAGTTCGTGCTGACATCTGTTTGAGGCGCGCGTGTAACACAACGCGCCCTGACACCCGACACCCGAGCCTGGTCCTTACCGGGCGGCGAGCTGCCCATTGCTCGCCGCCCGCAAGCCCGCGCCTACGGTGGCCGGGAGTCGGTTGCTGATTCCCGTCGTCCAGGGCATCACCTGCGGCGACTAGGGGCGTGAGGGCGCAGAGATTGCCTCTCCCTCATGCGCTCCACCTTCTTCGTAGCAGGGTTGCCGGCTTCCCATGCACTCGATCACCGGCACGAGGACGCGCGACCAAGCCGGGCAGACCTCCACCGTATGCTCCACCGTGTCCTCCGGGCGATCCACACAGTGGTGACACCCTGGAGTTTCCTCCTGCCTTATCCTGAACAGGAACCCCCCGAAACAACCGTATCCGGTGAGGACTTGCGTCAGGCGGAAGGTGAGGGCGCCGTGGTGCCTCTCCAGCCACTCCTCAAAGTGGGGACTTATTGCCGTAATTATAGCGTGCCCAGAGAGACGAGACAGAGCAGACGGGCCTTACAGGTAAAATTCATTTATGTCATTCTTGGCAAATGTTTATTCTGTGTCAGAGTAAAATTAACGTGAACGATACAAAGATAACCAGAGTGTTGGGCATGTTCTATATAGCCTAATGTGCCTACTACGTATGTAGTATGCACTGATTCAATCACCATCATAATAAATAATCAGCCTATTCTGTTCCTACTGCTGGGACACAAGCCTCCTCTCTTCAAGAGGGAGTAGGCTATAATCTACTACGCGGGCCCAGTGCGGGTTGGTAGTTCTCACATGTCTTCGAATTTTTGGTTCTAGGACATGCCGGTTTCCTCACGATGTTTTTCTTCACCGTTTTGAGAGCAGTGGTGATGAAATAATTTATACAAAGCAAAGCGCCTGTCTGTGTTCAAACCTACGACCTATAACTCATAAGTCGCGGCCGTTACCTTTGGCCCACCACTGCTCTCTGCAATGAATAAAAAAAATCAGACCGGAGCTGTAATAAGCTCAGTGTGACTAATCCAATCGTTATACTGTCTGTAATAGCTGTTGGCTTTCTTGTATATAAATAAACGAATACCTACTCTCCTAATGTAATGCAAGACTAAACTATTGCAACAATTCAAAACAAACATTTACTTCCCTGAAACGATAACTGTCGTCATTCTATTACTCATTTGAAATTAAACTCCGTAGCCCGCCGGCCATAACTCACAAGTTCGCGACATAAGGCTGTTGCCGCGGATCGCGATATGTGAAGACGTACAGACTTAGTTTTATCGCGAGTTCTACTAAGACATTTTTTGACATTTAAAGTTAGTGGTCATCAATTTCGATTAAAAGATTTTAAACAGCAGCCTTTTAGGCACGAATCCTTTACAAATGTTTATTTTCCATCCATCAAAATGTAAGAACAAAACAACAAATGCAACATTTCAAAACAATATTTTAACTTGGCTGTCGTCATTCTATTACTCATTTCAATTAAATTCCGTAGCCCGCCGGCCATTACTCACAAGTTCGCAACATAAGGCCGTTGTCGCGGAACCCGATACCTATGAGAAGACGTAGATACAGAAAAAGTTTTATCGCAAATTCTGCTAGGACATTTACAAGGTTTGAACCAATTGTATTTTAGACATTTAAGAAACACCTGTTTAGCCACAAATCCTTTAAAAATTTTTACTTTCCATCCATCTAAGAACCAAAAAACAATTTGCCTCTAACCATAACACTGTCGTTATTCTATTAATCATTTTAAATTCATCAATTTTGATTAAGAGGTTTTAAACTTTTATCCACAAATCCTTTCAAAAGGTTTGCTTTCCATCCTTCTAATGTAAGAACCGAAGAAAAAATACTACAATTCAAAACAACATTTTAACTTGCCGTTGTCGCGGAGCGCGATATGTGAAGACTTCGTGACAAAGTTTTATCGCGAGTTCTACTAAGACATTTTAAAGTTGACATTTGGAGTTCGTGGTCACCAATTTCGATTAAGAGATTTTAAACAGCAGCCTTTTAGCCACAAAACCTTTAAAAATACTTACTAATGTTACAACGAAAAACCATTTGCTTATAACCATAACACTGTCGTGATTATATTACTCATTTGAAATTAAACTCTGTAGCCCGCCCGCCGGCCATAACCCACAAATCGCGACACATGGCCGTTGTCCCAGATTGCGATATGTGACGACGTGGAGGCAAAGTTTTATCGTGAGTCCACTGAGATATTTACACAGTTGATATTTTAGAGTGAGTGGTCATCAATTTTTACTTACAGAATTCAAACATCAGTCTTTTAGTGACAAGTCCTTTGAAATGTTTACTTTGCATCCATTGTATGTTAGAAGGAAAAACAATTGCTACAATTCAAAAACAACCTAAACATAAGACAGTCGTCATTCTATTACTCATTTTAAATCAAATTCGATAGCAGGCCGGCTATAACTCACAAGTTCGCAACATAAGGCTGTTGTCGCGGATCGCGATATGTGAAGACGTACAGACAAAGTTTTATCGCGAGTTCTAAGACATACTCGCTTAGCTGCTTTTTGGAATAGTTGAAAGGAACACTTGGACTTACTAGAGTTAGATTTGTTTATCTTCATTACAATGTGGAGTAACTAATTTCATTGTTGTTTCTTAAAGCTGGATGGGAAATTAACATGTGTATATTTGGCAAGTAGCGGTGGCATACTAGGACTTTTGATTCTCATTCAGACTACTCATGATGTTATGATAATTTTCTTTTTATTAAGATGTGTTATAAAGTCATTTATTTTTATTACCAACTTTTGAAAAGTACATTTAGTTTTCCACAGCAGCACCCAAAAATTCACCGGTTTCTAATGTATAGGTACTTTTTTTTTTTTTTTTTTGAGGATGGGAAATCATCAAATGACTCCTCCCGCTCTGGGTGGAGCAGGAGGGAGTGTCAGACTCTTACTGACTAAAACCCACCCGTGTTCCTTCCTTAGCCCTTTATGTTCCAGGGCAGCGGTAACCCTTTCGGACAATCCCGCTACCCTGGCAGGATGTATAGGTACTTAGGCTAAAAGTTTTAGTCATTGTCATGTCCCCACTTCCCCACCCCATGTATCGCTCTATCCCGCTCGCTCTGTCTGAATTTCATTATTATTAATTTTTCGTTTGCAAAATATGAGCTAATCCACCTAAAAGGTTAATATGTCCATCAAACTCCTTTGAGACAAGTGCTTTCGGACGGTGTGATTTAATTTTCGGTGGCATACCAAAAGTTGAAGCAACAATATAGGCTGCAGTATACCAGCGCTGTGGTATTTTTTTTTTTAATTATCGTGTCATTATGCTGAGATAGCGCCCTTTTGGACTTGCACATGTCTTTTATTTTCTTGTTTTTTTTTTTTATAGGAGCCTTTTTGAAACTGAAATAAAATTAAACATTTTATTAAGAAAAAGTAATGTACCGAGGTATGGTAATAGCATAAATCCCTGTATATTTAATTGCAGATTAGTTTCTACTAAATAAATCACTAAATTCATAACAATTTATTCCATTTTCAGTTACAGCATCTTTGTTCTATTGTAAACACAACGGGTGGTCGAATTTTACGCAAGAAAAAACACAGAATGTATTTTTAAACCAGCCAAATCCTGTTCAGGGTCGTAATTTTCAGACAAAACGCAGCACTATTATGCAACCGCATAATACAGGATGAACCTCATAGTGTTATTGCAGGAATATTTTAAAGAATGAGGAAGCAAATCTTTAGGTTCTATTTATTTTTGTAGTAGGTAAAGGAAATTGAGATTTATATGAACATTTCCGTACAATTTTGAACTTTACTTTAGTTGTTGTTCGGTTTATATATTTAAGCTGAGCAATATTGTATTATGCAAGTTATAAAGGTTTAAATCTACATAAAGTTATCCATGTGAAAAAATCTTAAAAAAAAAAAATGTTGACGATTGACTGTTACGGAGTAAACGCAGGTCGTCGCAGAGACCTACGTGACGAAGCAGCGAATGGTGTAAATGCAGTCGTCGCAGAGAGATGCGCGACGTAGCGTTTGATGGTGTTTACGCCGTCGTAACAGAGAGCTACGCAACGTAGCATTGAACGATGTCAACGCAATCGTAGCAGAGAGCTACACGACGTAGCAGTGAATGGTATCAACGCATTCATCGCAGAGGGCTACGCGACGTAGCATTGAATGATGTCAACGCAGTCGTAGCAGAGACCTACACGACGTAGTAGTGAGTAGTGTCTACGCAGTCGTAGCAGTGAGCTACGCGACGTAGCAGTAAATGCTACGCAATCATGCATTGTGAAAAATGAACTTTTTCTTTCTCTTTTTGTCAAAATTAATATCACAAATAAAAGAAACTGTACGTTAAACATAGAGTTTCTTTAAACCTTATATATTGTTTGATTTTCGTTCTTAAAATAAAAATAAGTTACATTAAACTAGGTTAACTTCACTTCTATATATTAAAGGCTTATCATCCATCTCGATTTCCACTCAGGAATGATAACCAAGCACGATTATAAGACTAATGTCTATTTGATTGAGCTCTAATTGAATACTTCGAGTACTAACTTCTCAATAAAGCATAATAATATTTACTATTGGAGCGGAAACTGATGAGTGTATTTGTTGAACATTATTGCCATTTTAATTTAAATTTCAGTGTAATCGGAAATGAATTCTGTGGCTTAATATTAATCATATACAATTTAATTTATGAAAATAATGGTGATATCTTTTCTGCAATTTGTAGTGAAATTATTTTGCGAAATAATACTTTCATGTTAATTACCGCAGAAATTGCTGATACCTAGGTAATACTTAAGCCCCATTTACACGACGCAAGTTTCTGGTCTATAAATACATTATAATTAAAAATGACAAGAAAGAAACATATTTTATTTGGGACTCGTACGCTCAGTAAAAAAGGAGCATTTGTAAGTAACAAAATTATATTAAAAAAAAAAAAAAAACAAGAAAATAAAAGACCTGTGCGACTCCAACAAGGCGCTTATCTCAGCATAATGATATGATAATTCAATAAAAATACCGCAGCGTTGGTAATCTGCAGCCTATATTATTATTGTTGCTTCAACTTTTGGTATGCCACCGACAGTTAAATCACACCGTCCGAATTACCACTGAATTGACGTCATGATTTCACAAGAAACCTAGGCCCCTATAATTAAATAATTTAGATTAAATCAAGATACTTAAAATTAAAATATCTGAAGCAGAACAAATTCCACCATAGGAGATAACAGCCGCGTTTATAATCGAAACAATTTGAATAATTACGTTAATTTCCATCTCTGTAGCCTACGTGAAATTAATAGAAGGTAGGCTGTCGACACTTTGCAACAACGAGGAGTGTACAGACGCCAGCACATCAAGCTACCTGAAACTGTAAAGATTTTCCAATCAACTTTGAACCTAATGTTTAAGCGATAAAGTTAAAAATCTATTAAAGAAATTTCACAGATGCCAGTAGCTTGAGCCAGTTGCGTCGCGTCGACAGCCTACCTTCTATCGCTATAATCAATTACCTTCAAACAAATACCCCACGTAAACTGGCCTAAAAAATGTGTTCGAGTCCAAAAAAAAAAAAAATCATACCCGTTGCCCATATTCCCTGACAGACATCATCATTACAGTAGCACGTCGTCATCGCCACGAGTGCTCTATTTCCGCGGCCGTCTGCTGACCCCGTTTCTACCACTTTGACGATTGACTTTGTAGGGGAAAGGGGGAGCCACTGTCGCGGTATTAAAAAAATATTCAAGCTCTTTGTTAAGATGTGATAATGTTTTGGATTATGGTTTTAAAAATCTGGTAGAAAATATTTGTTTTGGTATTTTTACTGTTGGTTGTATTTTAATCATAACTAAGTATCTTGTTACTGTGTGTTTTCGAATAAAAATGTGTCAAGAGTAATCCCACAAAAGATAAAATAAATATCTAAAGATTTGCTACATTTGTTATTTACCAAAATATTTTATACTATTTATTTCAGCTAGGAAAATATTCTCCTATACCATATTTATTATGGTGTCAAATATATTTTAGTACCGTTGCGCGTGGCTCAGTTTGTAAACATCATTATTAATTCCAATATATAATGAAAACTCCGAGAAATACCCAAATATAACCTCTAATTAATATCGTATAATTACCACTTCGTGTTACAGTACACATTAACGGCTAACTAGGCTAAAACAAATGTTCTAAAAACCTAACACAAAACGCAAAATCTACCAATTTGTTAATTTCAGTAACAATTTACGAAAATACAAACCTTCTTTGTAACTTATCAAAGAAATTAATTGAGATTTCTAATGAAATGAAAGTTCGTCGAAATGTAAATGAATTCTAACGTTTTGATTTTAATAAAATAATCAAATCAAATCAATCAGAAACATTTCATTTGGCTGTCGTGAGTTTGGTAATGTTAGGAGCCAATAAAGTTACTTTACCTTGCTTCATTTAATATTGAGTAAGTAATTTTCGATTGTGATTTGAAAGAAATCATTTATTCATTTGATGGGGTCAGTTATGTATCATTAATGTTGGTAGCCGTTTATCGATTAGTTTCTGATAAGACACCTGGCGTCTGTATTAGATATTTCATTATGATATAATTATAATATTAGAATATTGTTTGTTGGATAATGGCATCTATCACATGTACGAAGTTTGGGACAAGCGTAGAAGTACCTAATCTGACTAGATATTGTGTTTACAAAAAACAACAGTCTTAACTTGTAAAAAAAAAATACTTAAATGTTAACCATAAATGATTAAGTAATATTTGATTATACTTGTAGTATATCTTAGATTTTATATAGCTATTTTTATGTAATAGGTTGTTTCAAACGATTGGCACAATACTGTCAGTTGATGTTGATATACCTACTTTATGATGATGTCTAAGAATTACGTATCAACTCTTATTAAATTGATTAATTACATTATAATGTTTTAGAACTGTTTCACTACTTATCATTTGTTTATTACTACCTGTGTTAGAAGATATTAAGCAAAATATAAAATATGATGATCTGTGATTGGTTCAAAATGGCGGTAGATGTTTGACGTAAAAGATGTCGGTAGTATATAAAATGATTGTTATGCCGTTATCAAGGCGGTTGCTTGGTAGATGTTCAGTTGATTAGTTCTAGTGCCGTTGTTATGTGGAATAAATCGACCAGATGTCACGTAAGTTAAGTAATTTGATATTATACTTTAATTATTGCTTATTATGACTATCTTCTTGTGTAAGTCATATTATGGCCAATATTCCCAGCTATTGTTATTATGTTGCTATTATTTTGAATTCTCTTGGACCGTTGTCCAAGAGATAGAATTAATTGTTTTTAAAGATAACGATATTTATGACAACGTAAGAAATGTATTGATAAAATACTTTAATACTGTTTCCATGGAGTTTCTTGTCCTTCTTCTCCACGATGACCTAGTTTTGCAAACGGATGACTAGTTTTCTAATTAATTACTGACAAGCCTAAATTTAAATAAATTTTTAGCCTTGTCTATCTGCGCTTTACTTCATAAAACCCTTTCCCTACAAAACATATTCAATAATAACTTTCATACACAGTAAATAACTAACAAGTAACCATTTTGCTATTTAAAGCTTGTTATTTGGGTAATATACTCGTATAGGTACATATACTTCTAGTTTCTACTGAATACCCTAATACCTGCGATTCATTTAGACGAGCACTCATTTTTCATAACTTTAAAAAACAAGCCGGCGAACAGTGAACGTGAAGCGTGGGTGAAGCGTGCGTAAAGCGTACGTGAAGCCTGCACGTATGAACGTAAACGAAGCAAGAGGAGTAGGTATGTAAGGATCGTATCAGGTGGCGATTTGTAGTTTATGCCTACTCCCATGGGCAGAAAGCGTTAGCTTTTAAAAAAACTGGGAAGAAACTGCGACTACCTACAAACAGAATCAAAAGAGACATGACATTGAATATTGCAAAAAAAAAAATATCATACTGAACACACTGCTATTATTACTCAATATTTCGACACAACTTTCCTTTCCATAACTTCGCTCTAACCAAATAAAGTGAAAAGAAATCCTTAAATTGTTCGTGGACTACGTTCTAATATTATTTTGGTATATTTTCAGCCCAGCCGTTTATTACGAACATTGCGTGGAACGTTCACTGACACATAAATGTCACTTTTGCGTGTTCCAATGGTCGGGTAAGCCGACTTATAGACTGCAGATTATCTCTGTATCAGGCATTTTTTCCAGTCATATTGGCTTTTTTTGTTATTGTCGCTCATGTACATCACTGTGTTAGGAGTAGGTAGGTATGATATGATTTTTATTTGTGTTTGAGAACCCAATACAAAGCCGTTAGGTCAAAGTCGAAGTCAAATCATTTATTTCTAATAGGTACATAAAAGGGAATTATGAACATAAAAATTTACAAAAAAAAAATCTAGTTGCCCCTTCCAAAAGGTAGTTTCGTATGGAGAAGATGAAGGCTTGCATATACTATTCTGCAGTTATTTAGTTTAAAGATTTAGTTTATCATTGATAACACAAGTACATTGTTATCTAGTACCTTCCTCAAATATTTCACTTCGTCTAAAATGAAACTTCATAATATTATGCTAAGGTCACACCATCAATTTCGTGATTTTTAAAATATGTTTTAATAATTTATTTACTTCAATCTCAAAATAGTCCTCCTAGAGCCGATTTTTACCAAAGTCAGATAAATTATTATCTTTTATCCGTGGAATAAAATTGACATCTGACAATTCTAATATGGAAAATCTAACAAAAATTCAAAATTATTCCTCGAATAAAGTTATCAGACGATTGAAAGATCAGCCCTTAATGGAACCGTCATCTTATTCTACTTTCGAAAATCTTCGCCCAACCCTAAAATATCGACCGCTAAATCTTACGACAACATCCACACGTCAACCCGTCAGAACTTCGACGAACATTGGTAAACAAGCTCGGCCTAAGTGAGTCCAATTAATTTGAAAAATGTTTTTCGTGCAACTTGATCGAAAGCCGAACCTTTGGAGGGTCATGGTATACATATGTACCGGTATATGGGGTATTCGACACGTGGAACCTTTCCCATAGATGGCTATAAAATAATATGTTCTTACCTCTTGCTGCATCTGGCTTCCAGTCTAAAATGAAAGCGGATCCCAATATAATAGTAGTAAAAAGGCTAGACAAAATCAACCTATTTATGAGAAGCGGGTTAACTAGGCCTTGACGTAGCCTCATGATGAGGAATAAGGTTCGTTCGGCCAACAAATGATTGATATTCGTATGTAGTTCGTTTTTTAATCCCTGAGACTAATCTGAAAGGTCAACCTTCTATACTAAAAAAACGCAAACAAAAAAACCCTAAAATGTCAGATTAGTCTCTGTGATTAAAAAAGGAACTATAGATATGTAAGTTTTGAATAAACTATAGACAGTGACCTCTAAATATATTATACGAAATGATAGTTGTGTTTTGTGCATATTCAAAGGGCTCGAGTGTCTCAGGAACTAAAATTGACACACTGGTGCAAATAGTCGTCGTGTTGTACTTCTCTGATCATTTCGGTTTAAATCGTGGAATAAGACTTTTTTGTGTATTTTGTGTTTACTACGAGATATTTATATTTAGAACATCTTGATCATGAGAGTATGCGGCTTTTGTAAAACTCACTGTCAAAAATATTAGTTCCACGGACGCTCACGTTGTTATCAGCGTCAAAATGGCGAAAATCAAATGTCTTCGTTTTGTCATCGATAGTATGATGTTCAGCTTACTTGTATAATATATGTAGGTCAGTGACTGTGATAAGATCTAGTGACTAACAATAACAATTGCCTCCACGCTATTCAGCTGGATTATAATGTTTGCAAATGTCTTCAATTCACAAGGAAACGTAGCTCCTCATCGCAAGGACCATTCTCGGTAACAAGTCCCTATTGTTAAAAGGTGGGCATTTTCAACGTCGCCGCAGAGTCGACGAAACAGATTTTAAGTGACGAAACTCCTGATTATGTTTCGAAAAATTTATTAAGAATCCTTTAACCTCGTTGACCTCTGGGTAAGGTTAAGCGAAATCACCTCAGGAAATGACTCGCCTTGACCCAAATTTTAATTCAGATATTCTTACCCGGGTCCCAAGACCACTCTTAAAAGTTAAAGTATCACTCACGGTTTATAATCTGTTTATAACGCAGAAATTGGCTTTTGGAACAGATTGTTAGATAAGGCCACTTAAGTCGAATTAAATAGTTTGCTTTTCAGAGAATTTTGAAGATTTAACGTATCGTTTTATCGGGATCTGACGTTAAAAGAAAATATGGTGGCAGCTATTTATTTTATCAAGTCAGCCGTTAGCGAACATGTTCCAATTGGGTCGGTATTTTAGAAACATCAGGCGATACGTCTTGTAAATTGAATACCTACTACTTATTCATAATTTTGGAAGTCATTACTTGAAAAGGACCCGAAACCTCACGCACTTTTCTTTCATAAACTCATAATAATGTGTGTTATTCACGATAATGGACGAAATTTTTAGACCGACTTCCAATATCTTTTTAATTCAAGGCGTAATAAGTTCGTTTTTTTAGTTTTTTAGTCAGTTGTCTACGTTAATGCAATATCTCACATTGTCGCAAAAACTGGTGTTAATAATCCATAACAAACGACATAAAAACACAATCCCATATACCACTTAAAACCCACTCCCAAAAACGTAAGTAATAGCGTGGTCTACCCCACAAATAGGGACCACGCCCCCTATCAACAATACTATTGTAACACGGATCGCCTGAACATGATTAATGTCGGGTCGACGCAGTTCAAATCAATCAGTGACGTCACTACCCATCTGCGTCTCTACTTAAACTTGAACCAATCATTAATTAGGTCATAAAGTTATATAACATATTGTCACGACTATATTTTCCGGGTAGGCAGAACCTATAGTAAAGTTAGGGAAAATTATTGTTGTCCAAAGTGACTATCAGCTTAAAATTGTCGGTTAGTTCTAATCATAGCTGTAAGTAATTTTTCGGCAGTCTAAAATGGCTTATATAACGTGTTTTTTTATATCCCATAACTCTAGGGGGTCATTGTACTCCTCATTATAAACAACTTTTACTATGGGACCAAACCTGAAAGCGCAAAAAAAAACAGCTGTATCCCTACATTTATGTTCGTATAACTCGTCAAAATGTAGGGAACACCAGATTTTTGTTTCGCGATTTCGGGTTTGGTCCCACAGTAGGTACAATAACCCCCTAGAGTTATGGGTTATCAAAAAAAAAAAAACACGTTGTATACGGCAAATTGATGTCTGCTTATTAATTTTTCTGACTATACATTTGGCCAGTGTTATAGTCCCATGTTACAGGGAACACAATAAAAAATATTTAAAAAAAAAAGGCTATTTCCATCAATTATATGATGAATGACATATACACGCTCCGTGCAAAAAATTCACATAGCATAATAAACTTACAATGTTCCCACTGCTGGGACGCAGGCCTCCTCTCTTCAAGAGGGAGGGGCGGGCCCAGTGTGAGTTGGTAGATGTCACGTCTTCGAATTTTTGGTTCTATGACATACCGCTTTCCTCACGATGTATAGTTTACAGAAAGTAAAGTGCCTGCTTGGGCTCAATACGGCGACCTACAACTCGTAAGTCAGGGTTGTTATTACAGCCTACTCTCATCCCCTAGGAAAAAAATCCACATAGATGGATGGAACCCAGGAACCCATTCCCAGCAGTCGCGGTTTCAATTACTAGACCACCGTTGCAGCCAATAATTAATTAGTTCATAAAGTTATGAAAATAAATTGTGTTGACATTAGCGGGGTGAAAGTCGGGCTTTTAAAGTCTCGTTCAGCTGTGAGATAGTGGGTTTCGCAAACTTGTAGAGCACAACTTATTTTGCGTTGCGTTCCAGTTTTCATTTGCATCTTGTTGGTGTTAATTAGATTGGCCTTTTTAGGTTGATTATTTGATAATTAGAGTAATTAAAAAAATAAGTAAGAAAGTTTTCTGTATGAAAGTGGGGTTCCCTACTTGATATCGAATAACGTGAGATCGAATAACACTTGCTCGAAAACGAACTCGATAGTAAATGACATCGATAAATTATGAGCGCGACTGTATGGCTATAAGAGAAGACCTATGAAACGGTGGACTGTGTGAAAGATGATATGGTCAGGCTACTGAGATGACGACTGATAGAGAAGTATGGAAGAAGAAAACATGCTGCACCGATCTCGAATAAATTTATGGGCAAGATACTAATGAGGCTTTAGCTCATGTAGAAAATGAACAAGAAATGAAAATAAAATGTAGAAGTTAAGAAAATATAATATGTCCGTACACAGCACGATATACAATACAACGTTTTTTTTTTAACTCTAGGGGGTCATTGTACTTATCATTATGAACAACTTTTACTATAGGACCAAACCCGAAATCGCGAAACAAAAATCTGGTGTTCCCTACATTTGGACGAGTTATACGAACATAAATGTAGGGAACAGCTGATTTTTTTTCGCGCTTTCAGGATTTGGATGTTCGCTCACAGATAGTTTATAACCAGGATTAAGATATAAGGTATTTTTTATCCCAATGTTTCCGCGGGAAACTTATGCGGGTGAAACCGGGGGGCGCTGCTAATACAGTATAAACCAACTCGTCGTAGTGTGTTTTGACACTGAACACGCAACTACAATGCTACAATATCTTTTGGCGATTGAATGACATTGAGAAGGGGCATTAGAATAGAATAGAATAGAATACTCTTCATCATACGCTCTTCTCTTCTTCTTCATTAAGTTGTTGATACATTTGTGATATTGTTTTAAGAAATGTGATTGAATTAACAATATGACAGCGTTAGTTCAAATTATGGAAACGTTCCAAAAGAATTGAGGAAAAAAAGGGAAAACATAGAATAGTATTAATAGTAGTTGCCTAGTTTTAATAGTTTTTTTTTTGTCATTGTTCCTCTCAACCAAAGCACCTGCCACCTAACCTCTTCATCACCCTTGGTTGACTGGTAGAGAAGGCCAAAGGCATTAAGTCCACCTTTGTAACTTTATTGTGTGCGAGAAGTTTAAATAAATAATAAAAAGGATGTTTTAAAAATACTCATTAACCTGTAATGAGATCTACGGATTTTCATACTTTGGTCCACCAAAACTTTGTGAAGGTCAACAGGAGGTAAAACCCTTCCTTGCTCATGAACCACTTTATATTCAGTTCAGAAACAAAACAGAAAAGGTCTCATTTGACCCTTTTTAACCTCATTTTTGCACTGATCGTCGTAATACCATAACATTATTCTGTATCTACAAAGAGCCTGCTTGTTCATCAAAAGTCATTTTGGAAGCAACACAGGATTCTCATTACAGGCAATATCGGGTTTCACATTGATTTTAGCAACCCGAATGACTTCGAAATTGATTTCATTAGCCGAAGCGAAGGGCGCTTGGTTACCGTTTCCTTGATCGCGATACAGGGCGTTTCGAATTTCAATATTGGAACTAATCAATCAAGACTAGCGTGAAAATGAGCAGCCTGTGGCTCATTTATCAAACACGCTGTAGATGAAACTTGAGGCTTGCGTTTAGGTGGAAGTAATGAGCATATTGTTAAGAGGTTCGTTAAAAGCGATTGTGTTTCGGGGATGTAAAGATAATAATTGGTTTTATGAATAATCGTGAAGCTATTTGAGTTTGTTGAAAATAAAGCAAAAGTGGCGTGTTTGACTTGGAAGGATTCGTACTTATAAAGTAGCTGTGCGGTACGGGAGGGGTGACAGTTGTCACAAGTTAACGAATCCCCGAGCTCTCGCATCACATCACCACACCCCTCCCGCACCACGTTGCTACCTCACAGGCAACGTCTCAGTTAAACGGTTGGCCTATAGAAGAATTGCTATAATAAGTTCTGTGTTTGTCTTGTACTTTATTTATAAGTATACTTTACTGTACACCACAAAAATACATAACAAAAAAGTGTTTAAATTAGAAGTGTGTTAAAAAGCTAATTAATATTTGTTTAGTGTTCATTTATGTGCATCAATTATTCATATTGTATCGACACGGTCTAACAGATTGATAAGCTCTCATTGGAATATTGTTTATAGATGGTAAATCTTGATAGTTATTCTGCGGGGTTAACAGTTTCAAGAGCTAAAAGTGTATCACTTGGACCTCAAAAACATTCAGCAAATAGTTGTTGAAATATTACAACGAAATGGTACGATATATCTCTCAAGACATCTGCAAATTGATACTGACATGACATTAAATAACATTTTTTCTTCTCTGTGTTATACTGAATTTATATTTGTAATTTTTGTATCTTGAAGTTGTTTCTTAATTTTAATAGTAAGAAAAATAGGTTGTTGTTTTTCTTGAATGTTTATTATTTAAATATAGTTTCGATCAGTTTTGTGGAACATGTAAAATAAAGTAACAGTATAAATCGTATTTAAGAAACTTTACTAAAGTTCAGTACTTTTTTTAATGATGACAAAGTATCGGTTAGGCCCTCTAAAACGCCCACACTGCGACAGTGTAAGCCAGACAAATCAAATAATCCCATGTAGTCTTGAAAAAAGCATATCTATTATTATCTAATATTATTTATAAATCGTATAAGTATTCCACGCATTAAAGGTCTTACAAACGTAGTGCCCAGCCCACACGTCCAGAATTTTAGTATTACCGTTAGGGTTTCATTCGTACATTTCTTTCGCGATTTGCTAGCCACGCGTGTGTCGATTACGACAGTTCTAGTAATAAAACCAAAAAAAAGTGCCATCGAGCTTATTTATTCCATGTATTTCAGTTTGAATTAAATACACCGGAGAGAACTGAATTCGGGTCACCAACAGAAACTTTATTTCTCGGTAACTAAGAACCAATTCTTAGTTTCCGAGATATCAAGATGTTGGTTGGTGCTGTTGTTGAACCGAATTTATTGCTCTAGAGTGTATAATATTATCATCATCATCGTCATTGGCAACCTTGTTCCACCAACTGCTGTTAAACTGGTATAGGCCTGCCCCCTTTTGTGCCATGCTTTCCTAGTCTGTGCGAGTCTCATCCAGGACTTACCCTCGATCTTCTGTATGGCATGGCTATGCAAAATTTAATTGATATTAAATATTTTGGCACAATTTGTGTTGCACGCCATCACGTCAACGCCGGCTGTCGCTGAAAACCAGCGATGGGGCTCTGTCTCGTATAGGGTTTTAGCATTATGCTGAGCGATGGCCGTTTTGCGTGGATGTGACGCATGTTTTCACCCAACTTGTTATTTTTTTTTGTGTTTGTGTTCTGTTTATGCGTCATGTTTGCCGCAAATAAACGTATTTTCTTTCTAATTAATTCAGGAATTGCTGAATTAGATTAGGTGCAGAACCTTAAAAGGTGTAGTGCCGAAGTTTGCTGATCTGTTAACCTGTAGTTGTGTAGTAGTTGAATTATGGAGGTCAGACAGTAGCCTGTCCCTTACTGATTTATACGAAAAACTCAATTACACTGGTAGCGGAAAGATAAATTCTTGGGTTGAATTTATGAACTAGACATTTTTCTCCAAGAAGGCTATGATATTTCCTCTCAATCAAATCCTACCAAGAAATAAGGTCCAAACTAACAAGATATCAAAAGAACCGTTGCCAAATACGTCCAAATACCAGCAGTCCAGCACCCCAGGGGCCGACTCAAATCTATTCAGTAAATGTTTTTCTCTTCAATTTAAATGTTGACTTTCTCGAACTCAATCCACCGTTTCTCAGTAACTGCCTCGCAGGACCAATATTCGGACCTTTCTTCAAATGAAAAGATCTAATCTCACTTTTTATACAATTCTTTACGACCTGCCCGAATTGACGTTGCTTAAGAGGGCAATCGCTTGAACCTGCTTTGAGAAAATAAATACTCGTTTACTTTAACTTGGGAGTTAAAAAGAGATCTAGTTAACAATGTATGAAGTTTAAGAGGTTCTATAAATCCATTGAACCTCTCAATTGAGTGGTACTGGAAAACTTGTTTGTCGCAGGCTTTATTTATGTGTAAAAACATGGACAATAATCTTTTTGTCCGAAGGTTTAAGTGTTCTAATAAATATTTTGTAACTGAAGAACCTATCTTTTTTTTATTTCATCACATAAATTTGAATAATTTAATCAGACACTAGTCCTTATGCACCCATTAACAGGTCAGATATAGGCAGTCGCTACATGTAAACGCAGTATATTTATTTACTAGTAGTTTATTTATGTGTAAAAGCAGTTGTATATTGAGCTGCATCGGTATAAACTGGAAGTCGCTTACTGCCTTTCCCAACTATGATGACTATGAAAAGGTAAATGTGGTAGATGAGAGAAACTAGTTCTTAGGTATGTACCTAAGTACTGTAAAGCTAATCTGCAAAAGTCGACCTTATTTATTGCTGGCTGGCAGTAAAATAACTCGGGTTGCATTCGAACAGTCAAGCGAATTTAGAATAAGCTTTTAAATTTTATATTAGGCTTTTGTTTGAAAGAACCAGTGATAACTTAAGCATGGTGACGTTAACACGTTCGCTTAAAATATAACGTTGTATAATTTTAACACCACAATATTACACGCATCACATATACTAAAGTTCTCTACCGTGTACTGTACTCAAATAAATTTCATAGTAGACATTATTAATAAAGAAATAAAATATTACAAATAAGCATAGCCCAATTGAATTCACAAACTAAAACCAGTAATAAATTCTAATAGCCGCCTGCAGTTATCGAAAAGACATCATATTTGGCTCATTGCACATAACTATCAGAGTCCGCTCGATTGGATAAACTTTTATTTTTCTGCAGTTTTTATAACTGTATTATTGCATCTGTGGAATGAGAGCTTTATTTTGAAGAAATATTACTTAGGACTGATTGTTCTATCGCCAGATAACTTTTATTCGAGGAATAAAATTGACGTTTGATAGTTTTTGTGTGACATAACTGTCAAAATTCCAAAATTATTCTTCGAAGAAAGTTATCAGATGATTGAAAAATCAGGCATCAATTATATGCAATACTAATTTCACAAAAATTTAATTACAAGTCATTTAGAGACTCTTTCGAAGTCAATTTTTGAATCTTATCTCAAATTCAAAGTAACCAAAAAAAGTACATTTTAAACCAAAAAAACCTGCGTCACTTTCAGGTATTTAATGGACCTCCATGGTTCATTGGATCAAAAGCCCGGGATGTGATCGGGAGATGCATTAAGCCGTATTTCTTTATACCCCATACTTTATGGGGAGAACCTGTGAAGCGCTTCTAATGATGTTGAACTAAAAGGTTGTTAAAAAGCTATGTGTATCCAAAAGATACGTAAAGTCCGTTCCTCGTATTTTACCTCTGACGGCAGCAACTTAACAGCAACCTTATTGCAACGAGAATAAAGATCACAATAATTTTGACATACTTGTCTGTGGCAGCAACCCAACAGCAACCTTATTAGAATTAGAATAAAGATCACTGTGATTTGGACAGTGTTGCAAATTCAAAGGTAAAATAACTGTGAACGGTCTGTACCTACAGTTTTGTTGCTGGGAGTCGTAAAAGATAAATGTTAATTAATTTAAGGGTCAAGGTTTGAAGATCCACATTATTCATGCATATATTTTCTTTAGATAAAATCTAGGGGCTCGTGGCTAAATAATAACAACCACACGGGTCGATCTACAAGCAACGCTTGACAAGGCCAGTCCGTGGATGGATGAGCATCCATTACATATCGAGACCCCTCCGTGCCTTGAAAATTAGAATGATCTACAATTGACAGTCGTTACGGTTAGTCAGAAACCCGTCAACCAGTCTTGCCAAGGGGTATCGTGTTACCCAATAACTGGGTTGTGGAGGTCAGATAAGCAATCACTCTATGTAAAACACTGTTATTCAGCTGCAACTGGTTGGACTGGAAGCCGACAAATACAACCCCATCATAGTTGGGATAAGGGTAAGGAGATTGCTCCTTACCCTTATCCCAACTATGATGGGGTTGTATTGATTTTCAAAAAAACAAAATTTAGTTTTAATCTGTCTTTTGCATTATTTGATCTAATATAAAAATGGCCCAGAAGTAACGTATGATTTAAAATGCCCATCCTACCTTAATCGAATCAGTAATAGATGAGACAAAAAAAAACAACATATTTTTTTTATATTTGTGTAATCCTATCCACTCTACTTGTATCAGAAGCAATTGTTTTGGCTTTCTGCGCAGTTCTAAACGTAATGTAAACGTTATCGCCTCAAAAATGGAAATACAAAGCTAAATAAGTGAATACGGCGAACCCTATTATAAACAAATAAATCAACGCAATAGCAATATTTGTTATAAATTATTAGCATGATTCAGTACATTTTATACTATTTACTAACCTTAAAACTTGTCTCTCCGGTCCCTCGATGTCGCACTAGCGTGATGTCGAGCTTCGGTGTGTCGCACAAGCGTGCATTCGAACTATGGTGAGTCGCGGTACAGCTTTATCGCACAAGTGTTATTCGCACATCCATTGCACTCGTTCAAGACTGACTCATGTCGGCAACTTGTTAAATTGATAATTCACTTCAATGTCAAAATGATGTTATAATTGACAGTGACTTTTAAACGATTCAAAATAACTCGACTATAACAAACGTATCCATGGACTGCTTTTTATAATATTACTCACTAAACTCAGCCTATCGCAGTCCACTGCTGGACATAGGCCTCTCCCAGGCTGCGCCACAACACCCTGTCCTCCGTCTTCCGCATCCAGTCTGTCCCAGCCACCTTCTTTAGGTCGTCCGGCTATCTAGCTGGGGGGCCTCCCACACTACGCTACTAAAATTACTAACATAAAATAATCTACCCTCACATAGATAAGTCTTGTTACTCCGCTGGTCTATTCTGTACCCAGCATTTTATAAACACACCCAAAAGTAATGACATAGTCATGTACCTACGCTTCATCAAACGGTCCCGAAAGATTGGGAGCTTAAATCCATTAACCTGGCTGACGCAGCTGAGTTCATTTACGAAAAATTTACTTGTCACAAACTACGGATAAAGAGATTTTTAATGGAAAAAGATACGACGTTTTATCACGTAAAATATGGTAAAAGCGCTTATCCTTGGACGTTTGATGTACTTAGTGTAGTTAGCGACGCAATTAATCCTTACAACATGTCAAGATGTCTTTAGTTTGAAAACGGTATCTTAAGTTAAGAAAGATAAAAGGCCTGTCTTCTTAGCAATGTGTGTGTGTATTTTGTATCTTTTGTCTGTTTAAGGAGTAAAAGACAGCATTATTGTTGTCTGTAAGTACTTGTTTCTATTTGGCATTTAATTGGGCTTTTTTGATGTAACAGATAGCATAATAAGCCAGATAGTATAATGTTCCCATTGCTGGGAAACAGCCGATCGATTCTGTAAAAATCTCATTGTGAAAAGTTAGGTGAAGTGAGCTTAGAGTGAGCTGCCAATAATGTCAATCCCTAGCATTTGGTTTGGAATGACAGCTCACTCCACGTTCACTTCACCTAAGTTTTCACGCTGAGATGGTTACAGAATTGCACTGCTGGCCTCCTCTCAGTCACAGTGAGTAAATGCCGTAATCCACCACGCGGACCCAGTGCGGGTTGATATATGTCTTCGAATTTTTGGTGGCGATGAAATAATTTACATAAAGTAAAGTGCCTACCTGGGTTCAAACCCACGACCTACAACTCGTTAGTTACGGCCGCCACCACTGCTCTTCAGATTCTGGTCTGGAAGTATCTGTTTCTATTTGGCATTTAATTGGCCCTTTTTGGGGTAACGGATGGTGTTACTTAAATATTAATTGATGTTTTTGTCGACGGTAAAAGTTCATAATAAATTACAGTACTGTCAATATTCCTCTTTTGATACGGAACCTTACATTTTTTTTATTTTTTTTTTCTTAATACATGTTTGTTTGTTTTGTACCATTAAACCAGAATTGGTTTGTATTGGTACTCACATTCGCTATAAGAACACTCCTTTATAATTACTAAGTAAGTATAACTTATATTTTCTTATTATACGCCCTTACATGTTGATCGTTTTAATCCTTAATAGGGGTCATTGTTCTCATCATTATGAACAACTTTTACTACGGGACCAACCCTGAAATCGTGAAAAAAATCAGTTGATCCATACATTATGTCGAGTTATGCGAACATAAATCTATGGATCAACTGATTTTTTTTCACAATTTCGGGGTTGGTCCCGTAGTAAAAGTTGTTCATAATGATGAGTACAATGACCCCTTTTATGGATTAAAACGATCAAAATTTAACGGTGTATTAGTCCAATAGGCAAAGGACCAATTTCCTTACATATTCCTTACAAATAAATGACTAATTCACAACAGCTTAACCTATCTCATTCTTCCTTAACGAGGATATATCAGTTCCATAAATCCGGCCTTCCGTGACGTCACAGTGAATCATATCAGTGGGTCGTGACGTCATTAATTTAGACACACGTCTTCGCACATAAACGACTGAACTTTGACAGATTTGGGAACGTCTTTGAAAGGCCAAATGAAAAATGACCGCTATAAAGAAATAATATAAATAATTTCGTACAAGATAACATTTTCCTCATTTATTATATGAGGTCCACGTCAACGAAATTAGGGTCTCCGAAGTTGGTGAACTTTTCGAAGGGAAAACTATTTTGTTGGGTAAGTATGTTTTGTGAAAAAAGTTTTTATTTTGTGCAGAAGGTTTCTTACGTTATTGAATCACTAGCTGCGCCCCGCGGTTTCACCCGCATAAGTTTCGATCCCGTGGGAGTATCGAGATATAAAGTATTTATATTTTAATCCTGGTTATAATCTATATGTGTGCCAAATTTCATCCAAATCCGTTCTGTAGTTTTGGCGTGAAAGAGTAACAAACATCCGTCCATCCATCCATCCATACAAACTTTCGCGTTTATAATATTAGTGGAATTTTTCACAGGAATTTATGTTGTCCATAAAGTATACGTACTGCTGCTGTGTTACCAGCAAAGAATTTCCGCGTTTTACCTACTGGTTATGATTTACTAGACAATTTTATGTAAATTATCATGTCGAACCCACTCAGGCATAATTTACAGTAATTTAACGTTTACTAAAGTTAACGTTTTCTTTTCCACTACAGTGTTCCAAAAATCTCACTCATTTCTCTGACCAAAATAACATAACACATAAAACAACATAACATCTTGCCTGATATCTCTGACTGCCAGGGCTTTTTTTTTTTGAGGATGGGAAATCATCAAATGACCCCTCCCGCTCTGGGTGGAGCAGAAGGGAGTGTCAGACTCTTACTGACTAAAACCCACCCATGTTCCTTCCTTAGTCCTTTATGTTCCAGGGCAGCGGTAACCCTTTCGGACGATCCCGCTACCCTGGCAGGCTTCGGCCCTATGGGGCCCCGTCGCGACTGCCAGGGCTTATTTTTATTTTTTTTGTTTTTTTACATTGTTCTCACATATAGAAGCAAAAACAATAATGTACCCAGGATTTTGTAATAATATCTTGATTTAAAAGATTGTCCTTGGAGTTTCTTGCCCGTTCTTCTCCATGGAGATCTACGTTTTGGAATGGGCAACTGGCTTCAACTTTCTGACTAACTGACCGACTATTTAATTTTGACAATACAAATTCCTGTAAATGGTTTAATTGAAATAAATGATTTGTTCTTACATGCATAATTTCTAACATGAATGATGTAACCAATACTTTGTAACCATATTATATTGATTTAAAAGAGTGTCCATGGAGTTTCTTGCCCGTTCTTCTCCATAGGTACCTACGCTTTGGAATGGGCAACTAGCTTCATTTTTTTGACTGACCGACGCCTTGACAATTCAAAAGTTCCTGTAATGGTTTAATTGAAATAAATATTTTGGGTTTTGAGTTTGAGTTCTCCGAATTGTAAGGCAGAGGTAAATTCACATTTCGTCACTTAATTTTAGGTCCCATGTAATTGGAGGCGAGCCTATCGCCATTAAACCGGGCACACATTCAGACTCCTCAACTCTCCCAGTAACACTTTTCTTGACCCGGAAATCGAACCCAGGACCTCATGCCCAGCAGTATCACTTGCGACCACTGGACCAACGAAGCAGTCAAAATAACCTAAGTATAAAAATAAACACAACAATTTCTTATCGGAAGCAATAAGAAAATAAATAAGAAAGGCAGCAAGCGATTGGAAAAGTTCAATAAATATTTGCGAAGGACTCGCAAATATTTATTGAACATTTTGAATTGCTTATGTGACCGACAGAAATAATGACCCTTTTGATGTAGGATACCAATAATAAGAATATTCTCTCTGAATGCTTTGACAAATCCACTCAACTCTCACAATGAAGGTACATTGTTGATAGATTCCGTATATGTAGTATGACAGGAATGCAATACATGTTATATTGCCATTGGTTGAAGAGATGTTGTATATGTATGTTGTGTATAATTGCATAGTTCAAATGTGAATACTCGTACTATGTACATAATATAAAGCGACCATTGACTGGGTACGTCTTTCATTGACTTGAATGTCCCTTGGCGGCTGAGAGTATGTCATGCTCACTCTAATGTCTCGCTGATGGTGGCGCATGTGTTGGATCATTTAGCTCCCTTCAAAATGTTTGATCTGAATGGTGCTAATCTATGCGTTATGTTCGTGAACGGGCGCCGTCAGTAAGAACTGGTACACTCTTTGCTTCCATTATTTTGATTTAATTAAATTTTTGAATTGTTTTTTAACCGACTTCTAAAAAAGGAGGAGGTTCTCAATTCAGATGTTAAAAATAAAAAAATAACCGACTTCCAAAAACGACACTACAAAGTGAAAAATAACTTTAATTTCGGAAGTCGGTGTCGTTGGGTTCGCATTTTCGTTGTTTGCCACCGACTTCCGAAATTAAAGTTATTTTTCACTTTGTAGTGTCGTTTTTGGAAGTCGGTTATTTTTTTTTTTTGCAAAATTGTTTTTATTTTTCACTTTTAAGTTGTAATTTTTACCAGTAATTTTGGTTTAAAAACCAAACTACTGAACCGTTTTTGATGAAATTTCTATGGGACCATTTGGAAGTGTACCCTTTCCAACAATATTTTTTTTTTTGCTTAAATGTCTTTTTTTTAATCTTTTCATTACGGACGCTTTTAACGTTTTGCAACGTTCTCACATGCATATTAACATGAATGATGTACCCAATACTTTGTAAACATTATTGTGATTTAAAAGAGTGTCCATGGAGTTTCTTGCCCGTTCTTCTCCATAGGTTGCTACTACGCTTTGGAATGGGCAACTAGCTTCATCTTTTTGACTGACCGACCCTTGACAATTCAAAAGTGCCTGTAATTGGTTTAGTTGAAATAAATAGTTTGAGGTTGTTGTATCTATAAGTTACGATATTATGATCAATATTTTTGCTAGTGGATGGCTAAGGGCAAGGAGCAAAGATATTAAGCAATTTTCCTTGACACATAGCGGGTCTGACAAGCTCTTACTAAGGAATATCTTATTACCCAGTAACTGGGTTGTGGAGGTCAGATAGGCAGTCACTCGATCCAGCTGCATCCGGTTAGACTGGAAGCCGACCCCAACGTAGTTGGGAAAAGTCTAGGCAGATGATTATGATAGCGGGCGCATGCCATCATTTTGCCCCGTAATTTTTATTCAGAATGTTGGCATCACTTTCGTAGCCGAATAAAATTATGTGTAACTAATAATTTCCTTTAATTTCCAGAACATAGCTTATTAAGTCAGTCCTGGGGCTTATTGCGTAACACACGATCAATCTCAATCTGAATCATTTTGAAGGATATTGCTAATCCATTGCTTTATATGTTCCAAAAATTTGTCTCAACTCAACAACGTAAATAACGCAATTAATGTTGTTGAACATTCCAGTCCGTCCAGAGTCGTCTACTTGTTACGTTACCGTGCAGGTAGGTCGTAGCTGTCGTGATAATGACCGTACCGTAATTTTACTTTTAAATTGCACTTTTAGCATTTTGATCCCGTAAATCACGACTTACAGGTTTCAAACTTGTAGTTAGTCACAGATAAAGAAAATAAAATTGCTGTATGTAGTGATAGATAGATAGGTACTATCCTCGAATAAAATATCAAAGCAACCATTCGTAGAAATATTTTACGAGTTTCGTGGAACGTTCTGCATCTGACGCTATGTACTCATAGTGCGCGTGTGCAATACTAAAAATACTGCACTCAAATATCACTGTGGTTGTTTATGTATAGCTATTTTAAATCAAAATCGTTTATCTGCATAAAATGTGGTAGATACAAAAGTACGAAAGACACTTTCGGCATGCAAATATTTAATATAATAATGTGAACTTTTGTTAGAAATGAGCATTTGGACACAACTTTGCTGCGTGATGAGGTCAATAGGTTTTCGGTTTGTATCCGAAAAATAGTCAAGAAACAAACAAAGAAAATAAAATTGATAACATGAAAATGTAAACAATAATGAACTCTGTTAATTAGTAGGTTATTTAGTATTTATATCAGCAATGCGATTCTGTAACCATCACCGTGAAAACTTGGGTGAAGCGAGCGTGGAGTGAGCTGTCATTCCAACTAATGCTAGGGATTGACACCTTTGAAAGCTCACTCTAAGCTCACTTCACATAACTTTTCACGGTGAGATTTTTACAGAATCGATCGGTTGGATTGCTTATCGAAGAACACACGTGATTAATCAGCACAGCACCCTAAACATTGTTAAGAACACACGCATTTAATCAGCACAGCACTCTAAACATGTTTAAGAACACACATATATAATCAGCACACTACCCTAAACATTGTTAAGAACACACACATTTAATCAGCACAGCAACCTAAACATTGTTAAGAACACACGTTTAATCAGCACATCCCTTAAAATTGTTAAGAACACACACGTTTAATCAGCACTGCACCTTAAACATTGAAAGAACCCAATTTTATTCACAAAATTGCCCATCTCACAGTCATCAGACAGCCACGAAAAATAGACCTAAGTATTTATTAAAACCTTTCACACTGACAATAGACGATCTGTGAAAGGTCTTTTTATTGATCACACCATTTCATTGTTTACTTCGGATTCGCAAGATAAATGAGTGTCGTAAATTAATGATTCTGCCTGCCCACAGCAGGTTGCTGACAAATGTTTAGAATTTGTTGTGTCTAGTAAACCCTTTAATAAAAGCAGAAACGTCTGAAAATGCGTCACGGAATGATCGTGGGCAATAAACATTCGTGGTTCGGGCTCTGAGTCTTGCTTATTTATTTGGAAGTAAGTTCGCTTATTTTATATTTTTTTGTCGTCAAAAAATATTGTTCGTAGGTACATACATAGATACATAAACTCACGCTTTCTCCCCACGGGCAATGCAGAAACTACAGAACGCCCACTGCTTCGATCCTTACATACTTCTTTTGCCTCCTACTTTGTTCGAGAAGTAGTTAAAAAATGATTTTGCTGTTTAAGGTATTCAATTAGTTGTAATCTCCTTATTATTATATAGGCTTGAAAATGAGTGCATGAACATTTTCATTGAAAAAAATTAATGAAAATGTTCACACACACATTTCATTGTTAAACTCTTTTCCCTACATGCCTCACCTTCCAAACCATTGTTTACTACAATTCAATTTCTAAATCTGTTTCGTATCAAATTTCCCCAACATTTTATATTTGCAATGGTTTGGTAGCAACCACAACTTGAATAATAAGCCGTCGGACTGCGAAAACGGAATTGCTTTCCCGTGTTAGGCAGCATTCGCCTCAAAGGAATATATATTGTTGCTCTTTTCTAAACCTTCGGAACTAGCAGGACTTTTTTAAATTGAAAGATGTAATCTCTGCTTTTTGCTGAGGAAACATGTTCTTTGTGATGGAGTTACTGCTGTTTAGTTCAGGTCTTTACTCAAACTAAGTATTTCGTCACAAAGGAAACAATTGACGAATTATTTATTTTCTTTGTTGTTTTAATGAAGTCTGAAGCTGTAAGTAGTACTTTGTGAAGATACTCAAATTAGTCACGGTTCGAAACCAAGGCTTGTTCATCAGCTGTAAATTCACTAGGTAGTTATACAAGGTGCCACAAAAGTAATGTCGTAAATTGGCTGCCATTTGTTTGAAAATGAAAATAATAGGGCTGTTTTCACGGAACGTTTATTTAAAGGTTTAAAATTTGTGACATTAAGGGCTGATTGTTCCAACGTCAGATAACTTTATAGGAATAATTTTTTCAAAAAAATTATTTCTCCTGAGCAGACGAACGAGCAAATGTGCATAGATTTGCTCGTTTTATAGCATTTTGAATTGTTGCTCGCAAAACATCCTCCAAATTGGTGATTTCTACTTCAATGTTGGCTTTCAAGACTTGCAAGGTTTGTGGTTCGTTGTGATAAACGCGAGGATTCAAAAAGCGCCAAAGAAAGAGGCCTGGCGCCGTTAGATCTTGCGATTTGACCGACCAGTTCAAATTGCTAAAACAGGGGATCACACTGCCCCGAAATTGGTGCTTTAAAATCCCCATCGTTGCATGAGCTGTGACTAAGTGTATCGCTCCATTGCATTGACAACTAATGTTCTATCTGTCTACAACATATGTATCAAATCACAATGCCATTATAACGTCATTAGAAAAAATGATGACACATTCACATTATGACATTAATTTTGCCCCACCTTCTAGTAGTACACCCCCGATATGTCTATAGAAACTATATATAAACCAGTCCGAACCGGTACCGGTACTTTCCTGTAAGTTTAACCTAAAATTTACGTAGGTATCATTTGAGCACTCAGTGTAAAAAGAGATAAGAATTTAAAACACTACCTACCTATTGGTAGGTAGTGTTTTACCACTGATACTGAAGCTATTGCTTCAGTATTAATGGCCCGTGCAGAGGTATTTTATAGTTTCGCCGAAGATTCAACCAAGTTAAAGCACGTTTCTTAGCAAACTTTTTAGGGCGAAGTAAAAGTTGTCCAACGACATTCTAATCCATTTTTATTTCTTTTGAAAACCGATTAAAGTTCAATAAAGAGGTGTGAAGTTTAAGGTTTTAGTTTAATTAAACGTTTCTGTAAAGTTGGTAATCTATCCATTACTTTGACAAAGGGTGTCAACATAATATACCGTTTTGTGTCTACCCAGGGTGTTGGTCGGAAATGAGGGCTAAATTAGAACCAGTCGGACACACCAGAGGGACGGACACGCAAGATATATTGGAAGGATGTAAGGACCAAGAATTTAACTACAGTCGCCACAAAAGGCCAAATTTAGAGTGGTCCTTAGAAATAGGATGGAGGATTTTTTTATTAAAAGCAATAATAATTAAATGATTATAATCATACCTGCTCCCTCTCACAGAGAAGAGGCCTAATTTCAACACCACTGCTCTCAAAACGGTGAAAAAAAATATTGTGAGGAAACCGGTATGTTCTAGATCCAAAAATTCGATGACATGACATCTATCAACCCGCACTGGGCCCGCGTGGTGAAGTATGGCCTGCTCCCTCTCACAGAGAGGAGGCTTGTGTCCCAGTAGTGGGAACATTAATAGGCTGATAATGCTATTTACACCCACACTGGGCCCACGTGGTGGATTACGGCCCGCTCCCTCTCACCGGGAGGAGGCCTGTGTCCCAGCAGTGGGAACATTATAGGCTATGCTTTGCTATTCACTTGATATCTTCAACACGTGCGAATTATATTTTAATTTATTTATTTAAACTTTTCGCACAAAAAGGTACAAAGGCGGACTTAATGCCTTAGGCATTCTCTACCAGTCAACCAAGGGTGGTGAAGAGATTAGATGGCAGGTGCTTTGATTGAGAGGGACAATGATAAAAAAAAACTCTTAAAACTAGGTACACTAATACATAAATAGGTTATATACACATACATACTATTACTATAATATATACCTACTTATAATATATAATTTATATTTTAATACAACACCTCCAGTTTTATTTGGTGCTGTAATAAAATTTATTCAACTGTGTTTAATATAGCCTTAACGAGGTCGCGTCTATACGATATTTAAAAAGCAATTTGCCGTATACTAACGTCAGATCAGACGCAGAAACCGGGAAGCAACATTTTTAATTTGAGGGTGCGTAAATAACTTGACGTGTTTTTATAGAGTATTTTGATATCCAAAATTTCTTGGCGTATTTTTCGTTGTTTACGTAGGGAAATTGTATAGCGTCATCATAATTAAATGTTGGTTTTTTGGTCCTTCAAAAAGCAAACAAGGGTGTGTACACATTTCACCTACATCCCTTGTGCCGTAAATATTAATTATTAATATATGCTAAGTAATAGGGGACAGCATGTTTGGTTCTTTTTAATTTAATTATTTGAAAACCAACGCTGCTTGGTGACGTGGTAATATTAAATACTTCCCAGGACGAAACCTAATCTATACTTATAATAAATCTGTAGAAGTGAAAATTCTGTACATTGAAAATATCAAAAAAATAAATGGCAGGGGGTGTTACTAGACCGACACCGAACCCAAAAATGTGATTAAAAAAATTTTTGTCTGTCTGTCTGTCTGTCTGTCTGTTTGTTCAGGCATCACGCAAAAACTACCGGTTCGATTACGATGAAACTTGGTATAATTATTCTTTAATATCCTGGGCACCACACTGGGTACTTTTTATCCCGGAAAAGTATATACAATAAAAAACAAACTTAATTTTGCGGTTCGATCCCTAGATCCGATTACCGCAAATAATAAGTTTGTCGTAGGTTAGGTCACACGCAGTGGAGTTCATTTTTATTCCTTTTACTTTTTAGAGTTATTTATGTTTATTTTTATATAAGTCGTAGGTATAGATTTTAATTTTAAAGTATAGGTAGTATATTTGATAGTGTACGTAGTGACCGTAGGTTATTTTATAATACTGTTAGGTAGGATAGTCATTCGTATAGATATTAGTTTTTAGAGATTTTGCTTATTTATTGAGTTTAGATTGAGGGGCCCGTGGCTAAATAATAACAGCCGCACAGGTCGATCGGTCAGGTTAAGCTACGCTTGCCGCGGTCGGTCTGTGGATGGGTGACCATCTTTACATACCGAGACACGTCCGTGCCTCGGAAAGAACGTTAAGCCGTTGGTCCCGGCTGTCATTCGTGGATCTTTGACAGTCGTTACGGGTAGTCAGAAGCCCGAAAGTCTGACAACCAGTCGTACCAAGGGTATCGTATTACCCAATAACTGGGTTGTGGAGGTCAGATAGGCAGTCGCTCCATGTAAAATACTGGTATTCAGCTGCATCCGGTTAGACTGGAAGCCGGCCCTGAACATAGTTGGGAAAAGGCTAGGCAGATGATGATTGAGTTTAGATTAGTTATCGTCATAAATAGGTTTATTTAGGTAGGTAGGTATTTTATTTTCTGTTATTGAGTTTATTTATTTTTTTAATTAGGTAGGTACTTAGGTAAAGATATCATATAGGTACCCTCTTAATCACCATTAATGAGACACAATTGGTTTTCTATTGTAATTAGCCACAAAGGGCCCGCGAGATAGATGGCATCCTGTTGCACATACATTTTATCCTGTTAGCACGTTCCCGTGGGATAATTTCCGACATCCACGCGGGCGAAGCCGCGGGCAGAAGCTAGTAGCATAATATTTCTATTAGAGAGCAGAACGAGCGCGGGTGCGGGCGCGGGTGCGTATTATAGAGCAGGAAATTCTGAGACGAACGGTGTATATAAAACTCATTTTTGACAAAATGTCCCTTAAGTTATTTCATATTCCCACTATCGATATTACCGGAAAACGTATTCACAGCCCTGCCGCTATTGAAAATCTCCATAAAAAGATTAAGGTCAAATTACAAAATACTACATAAGTCCATTATGATATCTAAACCACAGTTTAATTCCAACAATGGAGTTAAAGCCCCCCGACCCGTTTAAACAAACAAAAGATTCAGCAGAAGATAGTTGTGGTTTTTGTCGCAAACCAAGCCTTTTTTGCTTAACCCTCCGGCTGCCGGGCGTCGAGTGCTTTCAAAAAACTCAGCTTTTGTTGATAACCACCCCCGCCCGCATGGTTCAATTTCGTATATTAAAAGTCGTAATGTTATCGCACTGCGGGGTGAATTGATTACTAAAGTGCGAACGAAGTCAATATTTTGTATTAATAAACGTTGTATGATGTGACTTTTGTAATTATTTGTATGGAATGTTTCTATTTAAATCACTGCTAATAATGTGGTTGTATAAATACCTGCCAACTATTTGTGAATAATAAAACAGTGGTTTACAATTTTATTCATGACTGAATAATTCAGTAAACTAGTTTCAGTTTTGCATTTTTAAGTGAGCAATGAAACCTATAAATTATTCAGTGGTAATATTAGCTGTTTACTGAAAATTAATTTGCAATAAATGCTATTTAAAAATAAATTTACACGGCCCAAGTAATATGATCTATACATCACATTAATAACTATACAAATAAATAAAATGGAAGTGGCTGTTTGTAATATCAAAATAACAGTTTTTTTACTAAATGCATATTATTATGAAACTGGTAAAAATGGTAAAAATCTGGTACTTATAACAAAAAAAAAAACAATTTTTATTTTTTTAGCCTTTCTGTCTGTTTGTTTGTTCCGGCTAGTTTCCGAAACTGCTGGACCGATTTTGACGGGGCTTTCACTGGCAGGTAGCTGACGTTATAAGGTATAACTACTAAAGTCATAAGTCATTTCTTAATTTGTTTGTACTTAGAAAAAGAATTAGGTTTCCGCGAAAACAAATTAAAACAATTTGAAAATCCAATTTGTTTCCCGACATGCACGCGAACGAAGTCACGGGTACAGCTAGTTAAACAAAAATCGAAATAATTGTTTCAAATTCACATTCAAATGACTGCGTTAAAGAGATTCAACGGATAGTAATCCTCGTTTTAAAACACTAAACATTTACTATTTCAAAAGAAATGTTCAGGCGCATAAAAACTCAAAGAA
Source organism: Apamea anceps (assembly GCA_951799955.1). Classification (NCBI taxonomy): domain Eukaryota; kingdom Metazoa; phylum Arthropoda; class Insecta; order Lepidoptera; family Noctuidae; genus Apamea; species Apamea anceps. The sequence continues at coordinate 14,801,587 of OX637515.1, read as the reverse complement.
AATTAGGACACACCATGAAGAGATCTGTAAATCGTTGGCCGTTACATCTAAACGGGCGATTTACTCGGAGGAGTGGGCAATAAAATCACAAGAAAATCTCGTCAGTCTTATTAAAGAGACCCCTCCTGGTCATTACTCTGTTTCGGCGGAAAATTAAATGAGTTTGATATCTTTTTGTACAGGACGTTTGGACCTATTTTATGGCAACAGCTGTATGAGATGATAAAACTCACATTGTTTGCTGTGATCTCTCTCACTGTTGATTAAATTTTTAACGATTGTAGATTGTGTGAAGTAATAATATCGTAAAATACCCTGTATTAACACAAAAAAGTATTTATTACTACCACTGTTTTGTGTGTTTATACTATTTATAAAAAACCAGCCAAGTGTGAGTCGGACTCGCGCACGAAAGGTTCCGTACCAAATTATCTATAAAAATCAATCATGAGTTGATTGAATGAAAGGTAAATTGCGGTTTACGATTTATGACGTATTAAAAAAAAACTACTTACTAGATCTCGTTCATTTTTGGTGGAAGTTTACATGGTGTACATAATATATTTTTTTTAGTTTTATCATTCTCTTATTTTAGAAGTTACAGGGGGGGGGGGACACATTTTACCACTTTGGAAGGGTCTCTCGCGCAAATTCAGTTTAGAAAAAAATGATATTAGAAACCTCAATATCATTTGAAGACCTATCCATAGATACCCCACACGTATGGGTTTGATGAAAAAAATTTTTTGAGTTTCAGTTCTAAGTATGGGGAACCCCCCAAAATTTATTGTTTTTTTTCTATTTTTGTGTAAAAATCTTAATGCGGTTCACAGAATACATCTAGTTACCAAGTTTCAACAGTATAGCTCTTATAGTTTCGGAAAAAAGTGACTGTGACATACGGACGGACAGACAGACATGACGAATCCATAAGGGTTCCGTTTTTTACCATTTGGCTACGGAGCCCTAAAAAGAGGGTACACGATGGAAGTGAAATCTAATCACGACTGGAGTCGAGTACACGCGATTCAGCACCGAGTGTACCCGGTTCAGCGTCACCGGTCCGAGCCTGACCGTTAAGATTCGTTCACTGTTCAGAAAGAGTGAAAAGTGCGCCGAAAGAAGTTTTCACTTAAAAAAACAAGGCACAAATTACTTATGGTTTTGTTTATTTATCCTCAAGCAAAAAGTTCAAACGCCTACAAGAAACGCTCCTGTATCTGATAGATGTAGCCCGGTAATTAATGGACGTGAGAGATAGTCATCTAATTCTTAACTAAGAGATTTTCTGCTACGATATCAATAAACCACTGACACGTGTTACGTCGTATTAGCCATTTTGTTGCGATAAGCTAACTAACAAAACGTTATCGAGAAATGCTTTATAGAGGTAGAAAGCGTAAGAAAAACATTATGCTGCCATCTTTATTTTTATGTCAGATATTTTTTTCGGTAGTAGCACAAGGTTAGAAATATTGCAGTGCCCGCTAAATGGAATTTAGCTCTGGCACATAACACAAAATAAAGCGAATTAAATGATCAATCAACTCAGCCGATCGCAGTCCACTGCTGGACATAGGCCTCTCCCAGGCAGCGCCACAATACTCTGTCTTCCGCCTTCCGCATCCAGTCTGTCCCAGCCACCTTCTTAAGGTCGTCGGTTCATCTAGGGGGGCGTACCACGCTACCCTTGCCGATACTTGCTTGACTAAATGTAAAAGAATGACAAAACAGCCAGCCCACACTTTCGCAGAATATCTAAGAGGTGTTTTCCGTCCCATTTGTATTTTTTAACCCCCGACAAAAATAGAGGGGAGGACATAGACACAAATACACAATTCTGCCTACAAACGACGATGTAAAATAAATCACAAAAGTATTATTTAGGGTAGATCTTCCCTGAATGTAAAGAAAAAGTTCGATGCGAATTCACCCGGCTTCTCGTGAGTCATTTAACACGCAATTTTACGAGCCTGTATCAATAAAGTGAATTCATAAACGTTTGTATTGTTGAATATTGCTACAAGAACGATTCTTTTAGATGGTATAAAAATACAAGTACAGCTACTTCAAGGTTTATGGTTTGTATTTGAATTGATTGATCGATAAAATAATGTTGTTTTCTTTTATTTATTTTTTCAAGCATTATTTAAATGTTAATTATTTCGTTACATGACTTTACAATTTTGGATTTAGCATAGCAGGGCTATGTGTACATATTTATTGATTATCATCTGCCCGCGTCTTCATCCGGTCCACATACGTATCCTATCATATACTTACACCGTTAAATATTGATCGTTTTAATCCTTAAGGGTCATTGTACTCATCACTATGAACAACAAAAAAAAATCAACTGATTTTTTTTCACGGTTTCAGGGTTGGTCCCGTAGTAAAAGTTGTTCATAATGATGAGTAAAATTACCCCTTTTAGGGATTAAAATGATCAAAATTTAACGGTGTATGGCACTTGGTAGCAGTGAAGCTTTCTATCAGTAAAAGAATTTTAACAAACAATTTTATCTCTGTATAATATTAACTAGCTTCAGCCTGCGACACGTGAAATTTATTGTAAACCGATCTATCCCATCGCATCGCATCGTCAGCAGGCGCTATTACTTTGTTTTCACTTAGCGTTTTTTCTGACCTTTTTTCTTTTTGCTCGGCTTCTAGAGGTCTTAGTATGATGCTAAATAGCCAATAACCTTCCTCAAGTATTGGACTATTAAATGAAAAACGATTTTTTCAAATCCGTCTGGTATTTCCAGAGATTAGCGCGTTCAAACAAACAAACTCCTCAGCTTTATTATTAGTATAGATAGATAGATGACAGTTTTTTTTTTAAGATGCCACATGCCTTTATTCACAAATTTTTGTAAGTATAGATAGCAATAAGTATTTCAAATTTTAGCCTGTATTTTATTTCCCAAACACATCATAAATACCTTATCGGTATTGAGTAGAAGGTAGGAAATCACGGAACACGAAAATAACCCAAATGGCCGTCTCATCCTCCGCCATTTCCGAGTATTTTAGCGGATCCCTTTGACGACATTCAATCTCAATGATGACTTGCAATCACCCAGCTTCTCTACACACAGTATTGTGTAACAAAATGAAGGTAAAATCCGTTTCACTTTGTATGCCGTTTAATGGATTGAACTGTCGAAATAAAAATTGGTGCTCTTTGGTGATTTTAAGCTAGTTTTTTCCGCTTCTCTTTCTCCTAACTTTACTCAAATTCAAAATACAAACTCTTATAATTTTATTGCAATCATGTGGTTTGAAGATGATACTTTCAAGGGGTGCATAACCTCACAATGAGTCCTGTAAGGACACAGAATTTTACACTTTATTTAAGACTAATAAAGATAAAATACCTAATTATTTAGTTCAAAACATGAATTATAACAGGTATTTCCAAATTTTCTAGGTGCGTACTTAAGTGCGTCGCAGGGAGGAACTCAAACGAACTAAATTCCAATTTCTTTTTTTAAACTAAGGTGCAACAGTTATCACGGAACCAAAAAATGTAACTCAAAAAATAACTTCTGACTCAAACCAATTAACTCCAATCATAACGGAATTCCGTTCCCAGCGTCCGTATAAATTGGTTTACGTATTTTCCGGAACGTTTTCATTAATCACGCATTTTGGGTACTCTTCCGTGCTTAATTGGCTCCGTTTTATCATTGAAACAACACCTGTTACTGTGAATGCAGATGTAATTATTTTTCGAATATTTCTCGATATGCCCTCGGACAATAATTTCGTAATTAATTTCTGTCCAGCATGATGGTCAAAATTTTTTCGTTGATTGTTTTTATGAAGGTTTAATTCGTGAACGTGGACTGGGTGCGTTAAAATATTTGCCATAGTTTCTTCGATTGGTACACATCCCCATAGTTATTATTAAGAATATTTTTTTTTTTTGTAATTTCATTAATATATTTTTCTAGGTAGGTAAAATAATTATAGTAAGGGCTGATTTTTCCAATGCCAGATAATTTAATCCGTAAATAATTTGGAATTTCTGACAGTTCTTCCATAAAAATCTGTCAGACGTCATGTTTATTCCACGAATAAAAATAAGTACTAAAATATATAATTTGAAGGCCGTTTGAAGCCGTTGGTCCCGGCTGTCATTCGTGGATATCTTTTCTTTTTTTTTTTTTTTTCAGTATGGGAAATCATCAAATGACTCCTCCCGCTCTGGGTGGAGCAGGAAGGAGTGTCAGACTCTTACTGTCTAAAACCCACCCGTGTTCCTTCCTTAGCCCTTTATGTTCCAGGGCAGCGGTAACCCTTTCGGACGATCCCGCTAATTCGTGGATATCTGACAGTCGGTCCCGGCTGTCATTCGTGGATATCTGACAATCGTTACGGGTCGTCAGAAGCCCGAAAGTCTGACAACCAGTCTTACCAAGGGGTATCGTGTTACCCAATAACTGGGTTGTAGAGGTCAGATAGGCAGTCGCTCCATGTAAAATAATGGTATTCAGCTGCATCCGGTTAGACTGGAAGCTGACCCTAACATAGTTGGGAAAAGGCTAGGCAGATGATGAGATGAATATATAACTTGAAGGCTAATGGATATATGGCTGCATTTAAGTTGATAAGTATATTGCATGTTAGGATCGCCCTTGTCACCTGACCACGACAACCCAAGTTAACAATCACTTTATCCTAGCTTTTGACTGCATACAGTTGGCAATTGCAATACATAACCACTGCAAATATCAGCATAATATCATATGCCATAAACATCGAAGAAACCGTTACAATAGCCGTTTCAATATCGCTGGTATTGAAACTGCAAAACAACGGCTACCCCCATTTGTTGCATGTTGCAAACTCCAAAGTGTAAAGCCAGCTATTCATAAAGGGCGTAATCACGAAATTCCCAAAGATAGAGTATTGTGGAGCTAGGTAGTTCGTATAAATCCCGGACAATGCGCGCTATTACCAGTCCGGACAATCATGCAAGATTAATCGTGTAAAACGCTGCGCGTCCTAAATCACTGCATGTGGGGTGTGTTTGTAAGGGTGTATGTTTGTGAGTGTGTGTGTGTTTCGTCCAGTCGCTGACTGCGGTTCGACATGTTAACTTATTGGGATAGCCTGTTGGAAGCTGTCAAATCATTTATCGTATGCATGGAGGGAGTTCACTGTTGTTTATCGTGACGTAGATGAGTGGCCGCGTGAACACGTTATTAGCTATCATTGTTGTGGTCTAATGAAGTTGGTTTTCAGGGGCGTTTTGGGTGTTGTTTTTTAACCGACTTCTAAAAAAGGAGGAGGAGGATGTTTGTATTTTTTTTTTTTTTTTTTTTTTTTTATGTTTGTTCGGGCATAACTCCGTCGCTTGCCAACCGATTTGAAAAATTCTTTTTTTGTTGGAAAGGGTATACTTCCCAAATGGTCCCATAGAAATTTCATCAAAAACGGTTCAGTAGTTTGGTTTTTAAACCAAAATTACTGGTAAAAATTACAACTAAAAAGTGAAAAATTAAAACTTTTTTGCAAAAAAATACAACCGACTTCCAAAAACGACACTAGAAAGTGAAAACTAACTTTAATTTCGGAAGTCGGTGGCAAACAACGAATATGCGAACTCAACGACACCGACTTCCGAAATTAAAGTTAGTTTTCACTTTCTAGTGTCGTTTTTGGAAGTCGGTTGTATTTTTTTGTTGTAACTTTTGATCTTCAAAACGTGCTGATTCTCAATTTAGTATTTTGAATAAATGATTTTGAATCTTTAACAGAAATGTACCAACTTGATTCAGTGTATTTTTAAACGTCTTTTTGTATTCTACCAACTTATTTAAGTCGTTTTTGTAATCACTATCATGATCTGAGATCTTAATAAGACTTGTTAATCTAAAAGTAAGGTAAAGCCTATTCAAACTAATGTTTCAAATTGATGTTATTCCAAGTTAAACAAATATCAACTTTATTGTATTGTAGTAATCAAGTTGATTTCAGAGTGACTAGCACTATTGAAAAAGTTATAAAAATGTTTGAAGTTGTAGCGTAAACTAAACCTTATTATATAGGAAATTAAAGTTATTTTTCCATAAACTCATATTTGTTTACATTTTTGGCAAAGAAATCGCGAATGCAGATTAGGTCTATTAGGAACGTACCTAACTATATCAAATTGTGTCCGCTACGCTTTTATTTTTATCGTGCAAAACCATAAGCCAAATAACACGGGAAAATAAAATAAAAACAATAAAAAAAACCTTTATCCTTTCCATTTAGTTTGCGAAATCCCCGAATTTTCTAGGCTAGGCTGCCACAGCTCAACATATAACAACTCTTAGATAGTACGTAAGCCAGCTGCTTATCTGCCGACGCCCGAGTTAAACGTAGTGAATGGCTCGCTTGTATCGGAGCGCTCAGCTCACACTGGTATAGCGGTTTTATAGGTATGGTATTGACTGCTTTGGACCAGTATTGCATGATTTAATTAGGACAATGTGTAGATGATCTTCTCTGCAGATACACTCATTGCATACTTAAGCTATAGTTTCCTCAGACTGCCGCCACATAGCGTCCGGAATTTACCGTCAAATGACGTCATTAAAACGATATTTATGAAAGTAAGTTGGTGTTACCTAGAGTGTTTTTTAACAAGCCCGTCACTGTGGCCATTATGTGGCGGCCACAACCGTGTTCGGTCAGAGTTTTATCCGTGTCTATGTTTTCAGCGCAGATTAGTTGCTGAAAAGTTATAAAAAAATCACCAAGTTTCTTTGGTATCTGATGGCCAATTTGCGTAATTAAAAAACCGGCCAAGTGCGTGTTAGGCCACGCATAGAATAGGGTTCCGTAGTCACCCATAATGGCACTTTACAAGTTAGGCCTCTATAACTCCTGAACTAACAAAGTTATCTAAGCCGTTATCATTTTCCTTCAAAGTTCGTCACATAGACTACCATCACGATTTTTTTTAGTTTTTTCGAGCCAGTCGTTAAGCTTTTAGAGGGGAGGGGACGCCATATTTTAACGGAAAAAAATACGCTTTAATGTTAAGTACCTCGCAAACGGATACCTAAATCAAAAAATCGTCTTACCATCCTCTCAATGTTTGTAAAAGACCTATCTAATGATACTCTACACTGTGGGGTAGACGCGATAAGAAAAATTCATCCCCACTTTACGTGTGTGGAGGTACCCCAAAAAAAATATATATTTCGTGATTTTATTTTAGCACTTTGTCAACGTGGTAAATACACATACCCATGCAAATTTTCATCTTTGTAGCACTAATCGTGTGGAAGGTAAGCCGAGGACGGACCGACGGACATAACGAAACTATTATGGGTTCTGAGACGTAAACTACGGAACCCTATAAACATTCAAAATGCAGTCGCAATCCTCGTCATCCTGAACATATTTAACAGGCAGAAACCCCATACAATTTTTGATACATCAAAACTGGGATTTATAAGCGTGTGTCTGAAGTAGTTCAATGAACTCATAACATCTTAGCCCACTTCAGAGCAGGCCCGTTCAAGTTTCGTCACACCCGATACCGGGTTCCTATTCAAAAATGCTCAAATTTCCCAAGACGCCGACGGTTACCAAGAGTCAACCACACTGAACTATCGACGGATAGTTCAATTAGTATCATGTAACTCCTCACCCTCAGGTACGATAAACTATTCCAATAAACTACGGATCGAAGCTCGGGCAGGCAAATTCTTCACTGCCCTTATCTCATATAGCACCCATGGGCTTCATAATGATAATGCCGATCAATAATACCGACTTGGCATAATTAGTATCCAGTCGATGTAACAATATTTCACAGTGGCGTTTCCTAATTAATATATCGAGAATTAATTAATTTGTAAGGGGAGCACGGTAATTTGGATAATAGCAATAGATTTGGGTGCCTATCAAATAGAAGTTTGGTGATGGTATTGGAGCTGTATCGAGTTAAATGTTAAGCCAAAATGGGTACAAAGATCAAAGGTTATACGTAGGTAGGTTTTAACAATGTAGTTGGTATATAATATACTCGTACCTAATAATAGGAATTATTTCGAGTGTTTCTTGTTAACGTTGTTATTATTGCATTGAGTATAGTTTTTCACCGATTTAACGCAATAAAAAGAATAAACGTACAGACGCCAGCAGGTCAAGCTACCCGAAACTGTCAAATTTTCCCAATCAACCCTGAACCTTAATGCTTTAGCGATAAAGTTGAAAATCTATTAAAGAAATCTGACAGATTGTAGTAGCTTGATGTGCTGGCGTCTGTACTATATTCAGCTTATATTGTTTCCACTGCTGGGACACTGGCCTCCACAGGCCATAATGCACCACGCGGGCCCAATGCGTGTTGGTAGATGTCACAAATGTCTTCGAATTTTTGGTTCTAGGACATGCCGGATTCCTCACGATGTTTTCCTTCACCGTGTTTGTGAGAGCAGTGGTGGTGAAATAACTTAAAGTAAAGCGCCTGTCTGTTTGAACCTACGACCTACAACTCGTAAGTCACGGCCGTTTTCACTGAGACATCAGTGCTCTCTCAAAAAAAACGTCGATAAAAATGAATTAGTAGCATAAAGGTTTAATATGCCGATGTTCAGGGCCCAGCCGGATGTTGTTATTAAAATTACTTTTTATCAGCCCAATAAAAAGTTATAACAATTTTCAGAATTAATAATCCAAAAATATTACAGCAAATGGTTCACACAAATTGAGTTTTCCAATTTGTAAATTACATGTTTCCGAGCTTTTCCGTTTCATTCAGTGAACCACACAAAGGGACAAACATCAAACAATTATTTTTTGCTCAGTAGCGGCAATATTGAATTTAATTGACGGCCAAATTATTAAAGGTATCGAAGTATATCGTAAAAGTCTGTCATTGTACATTTTATTCGGTTAAATTAAAATCGGTACGGTGTTGCCAGTTGACAATTGAAGCGTTCAGAATTGGAATACGATGTTATAATGTTTATACTCTACTCAATTAGATTTAAAAGTTTGGTGAGACGATTGGTTCAGTAGCCCACAGGGGGTGCCCTTTGCGTATGGTCGCTTAGTTTGTTTTTATGTTTTTTAAGTCCTGGCTCGAGGCCTTAATTCATTGAGGCATCCACAGGCAAGCCCGGGTAAGCAGACGACAACCAAATAGATTGAACTACGAGATGCCATACATTAAAAAACAGTTGGCTCAGTAGAGTGATTGTTTTTCTGCATTACAGGAATTTGGTTAGTTTTCTTATTTTCACTTGGGCGGTCTGGAAGACATTAATTATAGGGTTTTTTTTTTTTTAGCCTGCATTGTGTCCCACAGTTGGGCAAGGGACTCCTTCTTTTCCTTCCAAACCTTCGTGTCTTGTGCGATTTTTGGCCGTGTTGGCCCCGCAAACGTTACCAGATCGTCACACTAACTTCGCCGTGGTTTACCTCGACGGCGATGTCCTCCCTCAGGCGTCCAGTGAATGACGATCTTTGCCCATCTCTCCGGGTGCATTTGCGAGACGTGTCCGTGAGACGTGACCGTTTATTGGATGCTGAAAATTAGAATACTGCTAATGCTGCCCAGTGACGTATTTTCTGGGGGCCTAATGACAATATCTGTTACATAAAGCTGTCACCAGATATTACTAGAGGACTAAATACCACGCAACAGGATGCAGGTCCTTTCTGACGTAGGTAATAAGATGTGATTAAAAGATTTGAGCGACATTTCCAGGTCGTAATTATTCAAAACAAGACAAAAAACTGGTAATAAGTACAACTCTGCCTAACACTTTGGGGGGAGCAGGCGTTATCTTATGTTAAGATATACTCTATAAAGAGGTAAAAATTTCAGAGTTTTTGTGTAAGCGGTAATCTTCGGTACTGTCAAAGGATATATTTTTTGTTATAAAAACTTTTTTGCAAAAAAAAACAACCGACTTCCAAAAACGACACTACAAAGTGAAAAATAACTTTAATTTCGGAAGTCGGTGGCAAACAACGAAAATGCGAACCTAATGACACCGACTTCCGAAATTAAAGTTATTTTTCACTTTGTAGTGTCGTTTTTGGAAGTTGGTTGATTTTTTTGCAAAAAAGTTTTTATTTTTCACTTTTAAGTTGTAAGAAGTATACCCTTTCCAACAAAAAAAGAATTTTTCAAATCGGTTGGCAAGCGACAGAGTTATGCGCGAACAAACATTAAAAAAAAAAATTCAAACATCCGAATTGACAACCTCCTCCTTTTTTAGAAGTCGGTTAAAAACACGATATTTCTTGCGGACGAAGTCGCGGGCTGAATCGAAGTCATTTATATTCAAGTTATACTGTTGCGTATCGACTGTCTTGCTGCACTTGTCGATCATAACATTTTTACTTTTGTTTGCACATAAAGTTAATGGAGAATGATGATAAATATTACGAGTATGTATGGTTTATGAGTTTTCGTTTTACGGAGTAATATCAACATAGAGATAACAGCTCAATAAAGGCATGTGCTTAGTAATAAAGAACTGGATAACTGGAAAGTAAAGCTACCTGTTACGTCTTGTGGATATACTCAGGAATAAAACTATCCAGAAAAGAACCGGAGTCACCGACGTAGCTTGCACAGTAAGCCAATTGAAGTGGCAGTGGGCTGGCCATGTTTGTCGAAGGACCGATGGCCAGTGGAGCAGACGAGTCCTGGAGTGGAGACCGCGTATTGGCAAGCGTAGTGTGGGACGCCTCCCAGTTAGATGGACTCACGACCTTAATAAGGTGGCTGGGACAGACTGGATGCGGAAGGCGGAGGACAGGGTGTTGTGGCGCAGCCTGCTGGACATAGGCTTGGACGTGGACTACGATAAGCTGAGTTGTTTGTCTTGTGTAAGTTACAATTCGACGAAGTGTACTTTGAAGTTTAGTTCAGGTAATTATCATTAGTTTTGGGCGTTTTTTTACCAATTAAACTGAACGCGATTAGGACGTCTAAACCACGTTCAAGAGCCGTTAGTGTCATCATTGTTGTAGAATATTAACACTGACGGCTCTTGAACGCGGTTTAGATGTGCTGAAATTCACCCTAAGTAGCGAAACCATAATACCCCGTACCACACTTATCTTATTTCGTTATCTTCTAGCGTATCGACAACAAATAAAAAGGTTGTTGGGAAAGTTCAAATAATCCACATAATTAAAATTATGTGCAATGCGGTCTGGGCCGGTGTAAAAAATGATACCAGAGGGGAAATTCTCGTAAATTTAAGAACGATCACAGTCTGATCTCGGTCTCAATCTGTCAAAATATCTCTAATTTTCCTTCATTATTGACATTGATTGTCGCCGAGATGAGATTGCGACTAGATTTAGAACGTTTTTAATTACGAGAATTGGTCTACTGGTGTTAATCAAGAAATATAATAAAAAGGAAAGGATTTCACAATCCTTTCCTTTTTATTATATTTCTTGATTCCATGGGATCAAACAGGCGGTTCAAAGGTAAGGCATTTATAAACCCCATCTATAGAAAAGCCAGCCACTTTCATAGCACATCATTAAAATTACCCATCATTCTATATAACATTGTACCTCCCCATGCGAGCAACAAAGACAACAATGAAGTGAAAAGTGCTACACTATAAAAGCTCAACGTTATAAATGATGGCTCAACAATGGCCTGGAATGGTCAGTTGTCAGATAAACTGGTCGCAGCACTTCCTGGAGATATAGGTTTAAAGTATTAACGTCTAGATGTCGCTGGAATATCCGATCTTGAAGTTCGAGATATTGTTACGACATCTTAAGCACGGAGTAGAAGCTCTGAACTAGTCCGAAGTATGTATTAGTAGCTTTGGTGATACCAGCTTTGATCGAGCCGGTACTGTTGGTTTAATCTAAGTGGTAAGGAAAAATGTTTAGAGGCATGCGTTAATTTTGTGGTTGATATAAATATGATTGACATGTAAAAGTGTTTGTACAAACCTACTTACAAAAATAAAATCATTTATCATTATCATTTATCATAGAGAAACGTGGTTGTGTGGTTGATATAATGACCAAAAAATTAAAAAAAAAAACATAGTTCAAATATCAGTGGACGGTAACAGGTTCTGGATGTGAAGTGAAAAAAACTACCGACTTTCAAACTGCACTTACTACATACTACGCCTTCACTCATGCATGGCTCAGCTATGGCATTATAATGTGGGGAAATAGGACAGATGCGCCTACGCTTTTCATTCTCCAGAAGAAGTTAACTCAGATTATAGTCAACATAGAACAAACCGACAGACGTTGTAAGCCGTTTTTTATAAAACATAAAATACTCACCTTACCATCTATCTATATCCTGGAAATATGCAAATTCGTCAGGAAATACATGAACTTTTTCACAACCCGCGGCGATAAACATACCGAGCGATCTGTCAGATATAAAAATATATTAATGTTACCCTCCTCGCGCATGAAACTGCATTCTAATAGCCCGCACGTAATGTCCATAAAAATATTTAATAAACTACCAGATACGATAAAGGATGAAACCAACGATACGACATAAATAAGCTCAAGCAAATATTAATTAAAAAGCATACTACACGGTAAACGAATACATACAAGACAAAATTCTATTGAACACAAACAGACACCACACACAGTTAGTTGTATAGATACATTCATACATACATCGTACATCGTACATTCGGCTAAATGAAAACCTAGTGTCTATACTGTGCTGCATAAATGGACATAGCATCATGCTAAATGATGGCCGTTTAGGATGATTAATTATCACCATCATCTGTCTAGCCTTTTCCCAACTATGTAGGGGTCGGCTTCCAGTCAAACCGGATGCAGCTGAATACCAGTATTTTACATAAAGCGACCGTCTATCTGACTTCCACAACCAAGTTACTGGGTTATAATACGATACCCTTAAATAAAGGTATTTTCTTTTTTTCTAAAATAATTCACGATGATTTAAAACTTATGTCCAAAAGTAGCAACCAATTACTGGCCCTTATCCAAGAGTGTTTTGAAAGAAAAAAAAAGTCGACCCAGATTATGTTGTGACTATGCTAATGTTATATAATTTATATGTCGGAGTCATTCGTTTGACTAATCGGAACGACAGCGCCATCTCGTGGCGCTAGACAGAGTCTAGCCTGAGTTCGTGGAGGTGGACGAGAGCGACAGCTACAAGAACGGTGTGAGCAGAGCTCTCGGGATCATCGAAACATTGGACATCGTACGAACAACATGTGCTCAGAAACTGTCAGCGTTCCGTATCGTTGAGTTGTGTACCTATCGTGTGTGATTGCTAGTGTGACTGACTTGTTCGTGAATTGTGATCTGATTTGAACTGCAAACCGTTTTTCTATTGTGCTATAACCAACACTACCCATAGTACGCCCACAGTAATAAAATTATGCCTGATGTTAACGAGAGACAGACATACCATCTCCGACAGATATATGTTTAATTGACCTTACCAAATAACTATTCTGTACCACCTATAATAGACTGATCTCAATAAAATAAAATGTTATATTTACCTATAAAAATTTAATGTTAATAACATCTTTTAAAGATTGTTATTTGTTCATTTGTGTCCTAAATTTATTTTATTTTAATAATTAATTTTATATTTTTTGCTGTGCCCTACGAGGTCCATAATTGTACGGTACAATTATGGACCTTGTAGGGCACAGCAATTAATTTTATATTTTTGCTGTGCCCTACAAGGTCCATAATTGTACGGTTGTAAATATAAAATTAATTATTAAAATAAAATAAATTTAGGACACGCTTTAAGCCATTGTAACACCTCTATAACATTATAGAATGCAAATAAATATAAATATGAGTTGTGGCGTAAACTATGCTCCACCTCCTATTCGGCCCTTTGTGCCCAAAAACATGCACTCAAAGTGACCTCTGCACTATCACCGACAACGCCGTTGAAGTGGCAGGGTTTTGAGCCTACGTGATCTGAAATACAGTCCTGCCAGCGACACGAAGAAGTAAAAGTGGACATTAGACATCATCAAAAAAATAGGACAAAAATTGAATAATTTTCAAAGCCAAAATGCCAAAATGGGTTGTAAAACATGAAAAAGAACGTGGGATAAAATAGAACATGTAAAAAGCAACCGCTTCTTCCTGCATATAAAATATATTAAAATTTCCTCACCTATGCATAATTTCTCACTCATAACTGCTAATATTATTACCACACGGCACGACGATCTGAGAACATTGAACTACCCTTTTATCTCGTCTCAAAAGAAACGTATATCCACTTAGCATAAAGCGGGGATCGCGTGTGGACGTATTATTACGTAAATTGTATGTTCCAAGCAACTTGGATGTTCCTTCCATTCTAAAGGGAACATTATAGAGGAACGGTATGGGATTTTTTGCGTGACTGGTAAAGTATGGAGGCTAAAATATGCTTATATCATGGGGGACGACAATAAACGAAAACACCAGTGAATAGGAGAATTTTGAAATCATGAAGTCATCATCTGCCTAGCCTTTTCCTAGCTATGTTGGGGTCAGCTTACAGTCTAACCAAATGCAAATGAATGCCAGTATTTTACAGGGATTGACTGCCTATCTGACTTCAACAACCCAGTTACTGGGTAATACATACGATACCCCTTGGTAAGACTGGTTGTCAGAATTTCGGGCCTCTGACTATATCTGTAACGCCTGTCAGCCGGGACCAATGGGTTAGCGTGCTTTCCGATACGGAAACTTTAAGATATGTAATGGATGGTCACACATCCACGAACCAACCGAACGATTAAGTTTAAATTCTATAAAAACTCAAGTTCGCCTTCTTATAAGGATTCATAACACTTTCTGTCTCATCTCCCAAAAAGCTCTGCCGTCAAGAGTTTCCTACTAAAGCTTTGCCAGACATACAAAGCTAAAGCCAGAGTTGTTTCGGAAGCCCCCAAGACATGCACGAAGCTTTTTGCGCTAGAAATATACATTTTCTTACATTTCTTGCAATTTGCAAGTCAGTATTATGTATGTTGTATGTTCATCTAAATATGGTTCGTGACCGTAACAAAATGCATTTACCGAATTATAAAATCAATACCTTGCACCCTGACCCTGTCCAGTTAGGTAAACCATTTTTTGACAGATGGAATATGTACGTTCTAAGACAGCTGTTAACCTTCGTTCATATTGAGTGACTATTCAATGAAATCATGACATTGACATTTGAGATCCTCAAATGTCTTATGATTAATAATTCTACTGATTTTATTCTATTTCTATTTTATTCGGGAGTATATACTACTGTTTGCAGTTAAGATTTTGCTCATATGCTTTCAATATTCTGTTAAAATAAGGTTCATAACGGCATGCTAAATCGATAATCGATCAAGGCCAAAGAGCACCGGGAAGTTATTTATGTAGATTAGAATACCGGTTTCGAATGTCGGGCATCGCTTGCTGAGAATTCGGTCATTTTAGCTGAACGAAATGGATTTGGCTTAACAAAAATATCTTGCACTGAAAATCATAATATAGTCGAAGGTGTTATATAAAAACTATTTGATACTTACACATTAATGAGCTAACCGGAGTTGACTTAGGTTTTAAATACTTCGCTGCAGATGGAACACAATTATGAAGATTGTCTAAAACGTCAAAAATATAATTATTTTCTTAAATTATTTGAAGTGTATGTAAAATAAATGTTGGTCGTCAGGGACGCCTGGCAAATGTGAAGCATTGAAATAAATGGCGAAAAAACAAATGACGGCGGACAGGAGGAACAAGGGAACGCCATGCCGTTTACAGCATACGAGTCTATTATGAATGTAACCCACTCGTATGCGTTTAGTCCACTCTCGACCCCTCGACCCCCAATCAATAATGTTTCCACTGGACCCCTAACTGTAGTTTAATCTCGACCCTTGGGGGTCGAGAGTGGATTTTCATACAAAGGATAGGCATACCTTGTCCACTTTCAACCCCTAGTTCGGTTAAGCACCTAAAATTAATATTTTGGTACAGTAAGGTACAGACGCTTATAAAGCTAAAGTAAAATCTAAACTTTGTTCAAACTTAAACGATAAGAATAGTTGATCGCCCTGATTAACTCAAGACAATGTTTATACCATCAAGTATTTTCTAACTGAACAGACAGCTGGAGAGTTTGTTGCGCCAGTTCTTCTTCCCGGCGAAAGCACTGGCAAGTTGTAAAGGGCTGGCGTTTTGAGGGACTGTCTTTTGTAATTGTGACGTTTGAAAAGTGCTGAATCTCAGCCTAATTTGAATAAATGACTATTGATTTTGACTGAAGGCAAAATTCAGGAATTAATATTAAATAAAAAATATATGAGAATACTTAAAAAAAAAATTCGGATCGGCTCAAATGGGTCGGGACCATAGTCAATATTCTAAAGAGTGTAGGAGTGTAGGATCGGAACCGACCGAACCAAATAGTAACTTCGTAGTAGGAAACGGCCGAACATTCGGCTGATACTACTTCGGAGTAGACCCCCAGTTTCGAAAAAAAAAAACATTTATTTTCCTCATAGGGTCCTGGGCCCATAACCTGATGGATAATTGGTAGGAAAATAAGAATATATTATAAGATGTGATGTGTTTTATCATCGTAACTGTACTTTGGGGGTCGAGAGGAAACTGAAACTTGGCTGGAAAATAAAATTCACTCTCGACCCCCAAGGGTCGAGAGTAAACTATAGTTAGGGGTCCAGTGGAAACATTATTGATTGGGGGTCGAGGGGCCGAGAGTGGACTAAACGTATGCTGTGAACACTAAATAAAATTAAAATAATGTTTGAAAAATTCTAATGAGAACATCTCTTTCTTTTCAGGTAATAACAACAGACAACACCAGTCTACCAGTTGGTAAGTCCGGCAATTTATAAAACAGACACAGTAATATCATTAATTTCAACAAAACGCCACGACATCTCACCGCGTCTATTTATCTTTAACAAAGAAACTAACAAAAGGAACATTGTCTGGGAGTTCATCTGAAAAAGGTGAAAAATTCCTCGTCTAAAACCCCCTTGTGTTGAGCGAATAAACACTTGGAGAGTACTCTGAATAAATTGAATTCGAATCGGAAATACTTTGTCAAGCTACTGCCTGCCTCCTAGACTCTTTTTGTTACAATGCTAGAGTTTGCTCTTTGTAATCTCGAAAAAAGGGTCTGTGTGCTTCCCAATTTTGTATGACATTGGATTGCAAAGGCGTCTGTTTGGTCAGAATTTGTTTTGTTTATTTTAAATTAAATACAGTTTGGTGTACAAGGATCGACGGAGACACTCGTTTCAGAAGGATTGAAACATTATTATTTTTTTTTTAAATCTTCTATTCAATAATAAGAATTAGTCTATGTTTCACATAGAACCGCCATGGTTCCGTTTCAATTTTGACAGTTTACAATCCTGTCAACTTTGACGTTTACGTGAAAATAACAACGTTAGTTAGGGCAAGCAAAACATTTAATTGAAATGCAAAGGAAACTCGCTGTACAGCCTAACAAAGTCGTAAAGTTAATGTCTTGCTGTCAGCGCCATAAATTGAATTTAGTTGTTATCTTTTGATAAACGGACGGCCCATTAGCCTGTTAGCTGAGCGTACAAGTTAATCGTCTAGTCTGAACAAAACTAGTGTCTTTTAATTATCCGCGCCTTTGTCAACTTTTTTCTGAATCTTTTATATCTTTCAGGGAACACTTTTCCTTCGTCTTACTTTTATTATTTTGTTAAGTCTCTAATATAATAATAAATTCTGTAGCTTTAGTCTGTTTACCTTCAAATTTACGTGCCATAATTCAGAGGTTTTTGAACTAATTTTAAAAGTGATCTGGTGCAATGTCTTATAAGGAACAATGTGAATATCTGAACTCTATTAATATATGGTAATCTGTGACCAAATAGAGGAGCTTGTGGCTAAGTAATAAAACCGCACGGGTCTATCTATCAGGTTTTGCTACGTTTGCCGCAGTTGGTCCGTGGATGGATGACCATCTTCACATACCAAGACCCCTCCGTGCCTCAGAAAGTACGTTAAGCAGTTGGTTCCAGCTATCATTCGTGGATCTTTGACAGTCGTTACGGGTCGTCGGTAGCCCGAAAGTCTGACAACCAGTCTAACCAACGGGTATCGTATTACCCAGTAACTGGATTGTGGAGGTGAGATAGGCATTCGCTCCATGTAAAATTAATTAATTATTTACCTGCATCCGGTTAGATTGGAAGCCGACCTCAAAATAGTTGGGAAAAGGCTAGGCAGGTGATGATTCTGTGACCAAATTTTGTTGATTTCTATTTGAAAAGTAGGAAAGACTTCAATTGCAAACTGAAATAAATTCAATCACTTCATTTGCTTTTTAATGTATCGTCATCAATTCATCATGGCGTATGTAAGCAATCAGAGTTATCTGGTTTTTACTGATTGGATGGCACGATCGTTTCTCCCTCCAATAAGCAATCAGCTAGTATTAATGATAGTGTGCGGTGTTATCACGTGTACAATGAATTTATGCTTTTAGTTACAGCTGTAGCTGCAATACAAACCATACTATTGTAGTCTCTGATACAAACATAGATATCAAACATACATCCGTTCGCCGCCGCTGTGCGCGGGAATAGTTTTGTCGACCTGTGCGCCACCGCACGGATTTCTGTAGGAACTATATCTCATATTCCAACTGCGTTCCTATTGGTTAATTTAATGTTGTAAGTAGGCCACGCCTTATGCGCCTAAGTTAATATAAGACATGTACATATTTTGTAGAGCACACACACTATACACACGCTGTACTTCCTCGTTTACTTTTAAATATACTTTCGTCGTACATCTGGAGTATTATTGCCACACACAACCTAAGCGCTACAGTGGTGACCCCGACGTGATACCGTGAAAAAACGTACGTGATTGATTACGATTGTGTGAACGTGATTACGACGCGATATTAAGAAGATACCTCCAGATCCTCAAATCAAGTTTTCATCATGGCCAACAATAGTGAACAAGAACTCTCCGGTGTGTCGACGTCGTTGCGCATTCCACCCATTTGGCGCGACAAGATTCGTTTGTGGTTCGCGCAATTTGAAGCTATCATGTCCGTACAGAAGAAAGGCGATCAAGTTATGTTCGAACTCATTATAGGACAACTTGAGCGGCAAGACCTTGATGAAATCTCAGACATCATTCTACATCCACCGGAGAAAAATCGTTACGACGCGTTGAAGAATCGATTGTTCCAAGTCTACGAGGAATCCGAGCAACGGCAAGTACAAAGGTTGCTATCAGAAATGGAACTCGGCGATATGAAGCCTTCACAGCTGCTACGTCGCATGAAAAACCTCGCCACCGACAATATCTCCGACTCAGCGCTACGGATTATGTGGACAAACCACCTTCCACAATCCGTCCGAGCAGTACTCGCTGTTAGTGACAACATCGCGAAACACTCCGATATCCACGAGCTGGCAATGATGGCGGACAAAATCCTCGAGCAAACACAACCACTCGGTGCAGTCGCTGCTGTCACCTCCGTTCCCGCAACGCCGCATGCATCTACATCGATTGAAGAGAAGATCGACGCGCTTATGAGAGAAATCGCAGAACTGAAGGTACGTCTATCGAATCATCAGCAGCATCGACGCAGACCATTTGACCGACGGCGTTCAAGATCGCGTTCATCGAGCAGGAACAATCGCAGTCGCGCACATAACGATCAATCAGCGATCTGCTTTTATCATCGCAAGTTCGGCAAGGAGGCGCGAAAATGTACGCGTCCTTGCAGTTTCGAAGAACCTGTAAATTCGGGAAACTAACGCCTGCGTTGGCTGAGGCGGCAACCGACGCAAACAACACTTCTTACCGCCTATTTATAACAGACAAAAACTCGCGTCTATCGTTTTTGATCGATACTGGCGCCAACGTGTCCGTGATACCGAGAAAAAAAGGCGGGAAAGCTAAACCAACAGATTTTTGCTTGTATGCAGCGAACAACACAGTCATTCCAACGTACGGTGAGAAAACATTAGAACTGGATCTCAACCTACGAAGACCATACACTTGGAGATTCATCATCGCTGCAGTCAGCAAACCCATCATCGGTGCCGACTTTCTGAAACGTCATCAACTTCTTGTCGACATAGCCGGCCGATGTCTCGTCGACAAAGTTACCAACCTGACCGTCAGGGCACCAGTCACCTATTCCGCCGAACCTACAGTCCGAAGTATCGACGTTGATCAGCCATATCACCAGCTAATCAGCAAGTTTCCTGACATCTTGCGACCGTCATGCATGAAGGATACTCCAAAGCACCGGGTAGAACATCACATTGAAACTACCGGTCCACCAGTATACAACAAGAGCCGACCACTTCCGCCACATCGGTACCTGTCCGTGAAGAAGGAATTTGAATCAATGATGCAGCAAGGAATCTGCCGACCGAGCAAAAGCCCTTGGTCCAGTCCACTACATGTCGTTCCCAAGAAAAACGGCGACATTCGCATCTGTGGTGACTACCGAAGACTCAATAACGTCACCAAACCCGACCGCTATCCAGTTCCACGTCTCAAAGATTTTACCTACCTACTTCACGGCAAGAAAATATTCACTACCCTCGACCTAAATCGTGCTTACCAACAACTACCTGTATACGAACCGGACATCGAGAAGACTGCTATCACAACTCCCTTCGGCTTATTTGAGTTTCCACGAATGTGCCCAGGTCTTAAAAATGCTGGACAGACATTCCAACGATTCATACATGAAGTACTCATCGGGTTAGACTACGCATTCCCATTCATTGACGATGTTATCGTCGCATCGGACAATGAAACAAGCCACATCGAAGATTTGCAGGAGGTGTTACGCCGATTAGACAAGTATGGCATCACCATAAATCCATCAAAGTGTGTCTTTGGCAGAGAACATGTCAAGTTTCTAGGCTATGAAGTGTCTAGCAACGGAATCAAGCCACCACAAGACAAAATAACTGCTATCACTGCTTACCCCAAACCCGAAACAATTCAAGACCTACGTCGATTTATCGGTATGGTAAACTTTTATCGGGACAGCATACCAAACGCAGCCCACATTCAAGCACCTCTCAACGCATTCCTGCACAATTCAAAAAAACGTGACAAAACAAAAGTCGAGTGGAACACTGAAGCGTCACAAGCATTTGAGTTATGTAAAGTTAGCATACAGAACGCAGCTTTACTCGCTCACCCATCTCCATCACCAACCGACGCCATCTCGCTCATGTGCGACGCGTCGAGTACCTGCGCCGGAGCAGTACTTCAACAAGTCATAAACAAGAAATGCATACCACTTGGCTATTTCTCAAAGAAATTCTCTGAAACTCAACAACGATACAGTACATTCGACAGAGAACTGTTATCGATCTATATGGCAATCAAACACTTCAGAAAAATATTCGAAGGAAGAGAACTCATTGTTTACACCGACCACAAGCCGCTAACCTACGCTATTCGTAAACCTCCGTCCGATAACGACACTCAACGGCGCACTCGTCAGCTTTTGTTTATCAGCGAGTTTACGACTGACATCCGGCACATAAGTGGAGTAAACAACGTTGTTGCCGACGCTCTCTCACGTATCGAAACCATCGAATTGCCAACACCAATCAACTACGACGAATTATTTCAAGCTCAAGAAAAGGACACCTATGTTCCGATATTATCACAACAAACAAATATCCAACTGAAGAAAATCGTCATACCCGGTACCAACAAGCCAATATTCTGCGAAACGTCTACGCCATATGTTCGTCCATACCTACCAGCCGACTTTCGTCGCATCGCATTCAACGCCGTGCATAATTCAAGTCACCCTGGAATACGAACAACCCGAAAACTAATGCAAGAACGGTACTTTTGGCCAGCAATGAATACCAACATTGGCGAGTGGACGAAAACATGCACTTCGTGTCAATTATCCAAAGTACAACGACATAATCATAGTGACGTCACAACATTCCCACCGAGCGAACGATTTCAACACATTCACGTTGATATTGTTGGACCGCTACCTACATCTTCATGTGGACATCGATACCTACTCACTATGATCGATCGCTGTACACGATGGCCCGAAGCCATACCCCTTCAAGAAATAACCGCCGAAATCGTGGCGAGAAGGCTGTACGAAGCCTGGATATGTCGTTTCGGTTGTCCTACCAGGATAACAACGGATCAAGGACGACAGTTCGAAAGTCGACTATTCCAAGACCTCGCACAATTACTTGGAGTAGAAAAAACCCGTACTACTGCCTACCACCCGCAGAGTAACGGCATCGTCGAACGCTGGCACCGTACATTGAAAACCGCACTCATGGCTCGACTAGAAAACAGCAATAAATGGATCACTGAATTACCTACCGTTTTAATGGGTCTACGAGCCGCCATGCGCACCGACACCAACACAAGTGCCGCGCAGCTTACCTATGGCCAAGCGATACGCCTACCCGGCGATTT
The DNA here is from genome assembly GCA_951799955.1 of Apamea anceps. NCBI lineage: Eukaryota > Metazoa > Arthropoda > Insecta > Lepidoptera > Noctuidae > Apamea > Apamea anceps. Next base: position 14,779,102 of record OX637515.1, on the reverse strand, counting down.
TATTTCACCATCGCCAGCCGCAACGAAAATGGACCATAACTACGTCGATCACCTGCACGACGTTATCACGAAGCTCACACCTACATACAAACCGCATTCTAACAAGCGATGTATGTTTGTGCACAACGAACTACAGTCATGCAGCCACGTGTTTGTACGTGATGACACCGTCCGCAAACCTCTGCAGCATCCATACAAAGGCCCATATAAGATCACCGAACGTAACGACAAATACTTCACGATTCAACTACCAGGAAGAATTAGCAACATATCGATCGACCGCCTCAAACCGGCGTACACTATCAACATCGAAGAACAGCAAGAACATACGACTTTTGAGACACGCCAATCACCTGCAGCTACCACCGAAGATCAATCAAGCATGCTTCCAACCTCGAAAACGAAGGAACACCGTACAAGATCAGGCAGGATCGTCAAGACGCCTGTACGCTTCGCTAAGGGGGGAGTACTGTAGCTGCAATACAAACCATACTATTGTAGTCTCTGATACAAACATAGATATCAAACATACATCCGTTCGCCGCCGCTGTGCGCGGGAATAGTTTTGTCGACCTGTGCGCCACCGCACGGATTTCTGTAGGAACTATATCTCATATTCCAACTGCGTTCCTATTGGTTAATTTAATGTTGTAAGTAGGCCACGCCTTATGCGCCTAAGTTAATATAAGACATGTACATATTTTGTAGAGCACACACACTATACACACGCTGTACTTCCTCGTTTACTTTTAAATATACTTTCGTCGTACATCTGGAGTATTATTGCCACACACAACCTAAGCGCTACACAGCTAAAAGCTAAAGTGCGGTTTTAATCTGGTTTTGGTTGGCTAGATTAAGTTGGCCAGTTGTGTACGTTTGTAGTTGTACCGTTCTAAAATGTATGAGCAATCCATTAAATGGTGGAGCGTAACTTTGATGGATTCCTTAGGTGATGTAGTCATTTCTAACTTTAGAGAGATTTGCATCATCATGAGCAACTTCACAAAGAATATACAAAGTTCTTTCTATCCGACATGACATTTCTTCTGCCCGAGCACGGGGCGACCCTTAGACTTGCATTTCAATGAAGACAAAGACATTTATTATTTCCATAGCAACGGGGAGCTTTTAAAATCACTATACACCGTTAAATTTTGATCGTTTTAATCCTTAAAAGGGATCATTGTACTCATCATTATGAACAAATTTAACTACGGAACCAACCCTTAAATCACGAAAAAAAAACCAGTTGATCCATACATTATGTCGAGTTATGCGAACATAAATATATGGATCAACTGATTTTTTTTTCACAATTTCAGGTTTGGTCCCGTAGTAAAAGTTGTTCATAATGATGAGTACAATGACCCCATGAATTTTAAGGATTAAAATGATCAAAACTTAACGGTGTACATTCTTGTCTGCATATGTCCAATGTGATGTAAACTATTTGACACTTGTTTCTAACCCAAGTGTCAAACATAGATAAAAATTGGTCGTTCATACTTGACGTTGTAGACTTTTGTCGACTGAAGAATAGAAGCATTTTTTAACCGACTTCTAAAAAAGGAGGAGGTTTTCAATTCGGATGTTTGTTTTTTTTTATTTTATTTTTTTTATGTTTGTTCGCGCATAACTTCGTCGCTTGCCAACCGATTTGAAAAATTCTTTTTTTTTCTCTTTATCGCCATGCTAGGACGGTAGAAATCTTTGTACAATCTGTCATTTTGTCTATTTCTCCGTCGACAAAACCTATTTATATGGTGGTTATGCTACGCGTGCTGATTGTGTAGACCTGGGGCTTAGACAAAGTGCCGTTATATCAGTAACTAGCTTCTGCCCGCGACTTCGTCCGCGTAGATTTCGGATTTGTGAAAATAACCCATAAAGATACAAAATATTAAAAAAAAAAATTGAAGTAAGAAGATGATTTTTTTAAACTTTGCGAAAAAGGAAATGAAAATAACCCTTAGAGATACATAATATTTTTTTTTAAAATAAATAGAAGTAAGAAGATGAATTTTTTAAACTTTGCGAAAATTCTGAAAACTTTATAACACTATACAGATCATGGATGTGATGTAAATAGTTATATTATGACTTGATTTTTGATTTTGTAAACTTATTCCTGCACGTGCACGGCCTTGGTGACGCCCACTTCGCAACGGGCCGTGCAGCAGAAATCGTAATATTTTAATTTCGCCATAACTTCAAAACCAAACGTCCAATTTTAATCATTTAAAGACCAAATATTATCTACATAAACAGTACTTACTGATGAAATAATTTATTTTGATAAGGATTAATATCATGAGTAAAATAAATGCGTTTAAATGTAGCCCAAAAAAAATCAAGAGTTTTTAAATTAAAAAATGGTTGTTGTGCCTCACTCGACATAGATAGGTATAGTGTATCGCGGACTTTTTTGTAGATATTTATAAGATCTACAATTAATTTGAACATTTTATGGTTCTATCTTTTATAGTTTAGGCAGCGTACGCAAAATAAGTAACGTTTCTGGTTGATTTTTTACACCTTCTGTCCGAAAAACCCAAATATCTTACGGAACCCTATTTTTTTCCAAAATAAAATTTAGCCTATGTTACTCGTGGATAATGTAGCTTTCGATTGGTGAAAGAATTTTTTAAATCGGTTTAGTAGTTTTTGAGCCTATTCATTACAAACAAACAAACAAAGTTTTCCTCTTTATAATATTAGTATAGATAACGTTGATAGTGTATTGGAGTGCAATTAGCAACCGAAAAGCTTATGTAAATCCCGTTGAAATCCGTTGTAGGGATACGAAATGCTTTGTATGCGACTGCCTTTAGGCCCTCTGAATTAGCTATAACCAGGCTTGATATAAAATACTTAAATTTTTGCTTTGAACTGTTTTTTCGTTTTACTTTGCTACAACTGAATGATTGATCGGTTCCACTTATGGGCACAGGCTCTCCACAATTTTCTCCACATTTTCATCACTGCTTTTTAAATGATGAAACTTGCTGTTTCCCGCGACTTCGTCTGCGATCCAGGATGAAAAATAGCCTTTGATCTTACCCAGGACATGGTATATCTGTGTGCCAAATTACATCCAAATCCTACATTCCGTTTTTCGTGATTGAGTAACAAACAAACAAACTGACTTTCACATTTATAAAATTAGTAAAGATTCATTTTCCATGTATACAAAATAAACATAAACTCACAGTTTCTTCCCATGGGGGTAAGCAGAAACTACAGACTGCCACCTGCTTCGAGTATCTACTACACTTTATAAACTCTGTCAAAACCGTGACATTATAGCCGATCGATTCTGTAAAAATCTCACCGTGAAAAGTTAGGTGAAGTGAGCTTAGAGTAGCTGTCAATAGTGTCAATCCCTAGCATTAGTTGGAATGACAGCTCACTCCACGCTCACTTCACCTAAGTTTTCACGGTGAGATGGTTACAGAATCGCACTGCAGGCAAATAAAGCTCTATATCGAAAGTTTTCACGTGTTTTAAAGAGCTTCATTAGCATTATGGTTCGTTTATTGCTGTTAATTATCCAACTAAAGGGATTCGGTTTAACGACATGTAAAACGTTATTACAAGTTTAAAATTGCGCGTCACTTGAGAAACTTAAACTTTTACGGTCGTCTACGTTTCAAGTAATTTGTCAAAATGTAGTAATCGTTATTATTTTGGTACTTAAAAATTACTTAGCATAATCAGTTATAATGTTCCCACTGCTAGGACACAGGCCTCCTCTCTTTGAGAGGGAGTGGATCTATCTGTATTCTATCTATCGGTATTGTTCGTCGAATCGTTGAGCTCCTTAAGTTTTGAGTTGAGCTGCACGATTTCTGACATATGCGTGCACTGACTGGACAGGTCCTCTCAATCTGTGTGGTTCTTTCCTCAAAAGACCATCTCAGACATCGACCTACATGGTCTTCATATGATCTGACCAAGATTATGTCTGGACTTTAAAAGAGACTGTGACGTCTGAGTTTGTTTCGGCCTTTCTTCTCAGACTAGTCAGATAGGAAACGCCGACCTCATCTAGTTTTAAAATATGATTGACGTGTAAAAGTGTTTGTACAAACCTACTTACAAAATAAAATCATTTATCATTTATCTCGTGGGCCCAGTGCGGGTTGGTAGATCTCACATGTCTTCGAATTTTTTATTCTAAAACAGGGCCGGTTTCTTCACGATGTTATCCTTTACCGTTAAAAAATTACGTTCCCTGTAACAAATTTTGATAAACATGTTATTTTCTTATAAATTGGTTGTCGTTTACAAAAATCCTGAAAAAATAATTATTTTAATCACAGTAAACCTTCTTAAAATTAACTATGAATATGAGCGGTAAAATTCTTCCCCGCTTCCAATAACCATAAATACGGAACAGCGCGCCCATTCTAGGGTTTATAGTACATGAACAAATTTATTTATTTATTTTGAAAAATTTATTGCGTCTCAATAAAATCGCAAAGAATGTGCGCAATTTGGATGAAGTAATGGAACTATGGAGCTGACGCTGTGTGAGCGTGCGTGTTTCATCGGCGCCCTTTCAATGTCCACCGCGCACACGATGGATGAAAAGCGGTACATGAAGTAATTTTTTGCTCCGTTGGTGTAATTGCTGTATGGCGTTCCAGTTAAGGATAAATAAACAAATGAAATTCGATATTTTACAGTCTTATTTAGCTTTGAACAAATTAATGATCAACATATTACCTCTAAACAAATAGTTGTTATTTATAAAAAATCTCATCTAAAATCATATTGAGATGCCTATTAAAATATTTTTAATTTATATATTAACATTTATGTTTAAAGCTGAGTAAGAAGAACGATATTTCATACATGAAGCAACGAATTACAAACAAAACGTTTACTCATTTCGGGAGACAAGAAATTAAGCAAAATTTAAGTAAGCTTAACACCTAAATAAACTAAATCCCTTATAATTACATCGCCACCTTGACACACCCGTTGATGCATGAATTGTACAAAGTAAGCAGTTTCCTATCAATTACTCTCAGAGATATTTAATTAAATGTCAACTGTACGGAGTTACCTTCCAAATCTGTTAAGAAATACAAATACATATGTAACTTAGGCGGTTTGTATTTTATTAATAAACGTTGTAGGCCTTATAGACTTGTGGTCCATTTTGTATTTTATTAAGTACCAGAAGGCCAATTTTCGTAATTTAAAACGTTCAAAATCTAGTCGCAGTCTCATCTCGGCGACAAACAAATGTCAAAAACTTGTCAAAATGTATGGAAATTAGAGTTATTTTTGACAGATTGAGACTGAGATCAGACTGTGAACGTTGTGAACTTAAAATTTCGAGAATTGCCCCTCTGGTACTTGTTGAGAGAATGAAAGGCCTACATTGTCGTCCCTTAGTTATTAACACTGTAATTTGAAAACATTGTAAAAAGCAATTAAGTATTTTTAAAAGAGTAACCGTGGAGTTTCTTGCCGGCCCTTTTCCATAGAAAACGACCAACTGAAACCATGCATATAGCTTCTCACGTTTCGTAAGCGCCCTTATAGGATTATTTAAAATAAAATATTTTTATTTTAATACAAGGTGGCAGGGACATCGACGTGCAAACTGCAACCACGAATTCAGCACATGAGTTTAGACCCCATAGCGTCGAAGTTTTTCATCGGTTATTTAAAAAAAAAATGTTGTTCCATATATTTTGACCGCGTAGGTATTGCACTTTTCTATGAAACAGAAGAATTTCGACGTTTGATAACCGACGAAAAATTTCGACGCTATGGGGTCTAGTATCATGTGCTGAATCCATGGTTACAGTTTGCGCGTCGATGTCCCAGCCACCCTGTATATTTACAAAGTGGAACATATTGCAATTCCCAGTTCAAATATTTGAGAAGGAGGACCACTCGTAAACTTTGTAAAATAAGACGCAAAATAGCTGTTAGTTCTTTTTATAAATCTAAGAACATTGACCGCAAGACCCAGTTCAAATAGGTAACATCTTAAAATAAAGAGCGTGTGAGCTACACAATAGAAGTGAAAACTTACGACTAAAACCGATTATGTTTCAGTGACACAGCAACCGAGTGTGAAGGTTCAGTTTCGTTCACTGTTCGCAAAGAACGGCGCATTTGGCGTTCTTTGAAGAAGTTTTCATTACAAAATATACGCTGGTAAAGATACGAACCGATCAAAATTCTACCTTCTAGTTCAGGCTACGGAAAAAGGGAACATTTTCACTTCAATACTTCAGGATGAAAACGAACAAGTGTGAATCGCCGATAACCCATGATTTATTTTGAGGACACTGGAGCTGGTCGGTGATAAAGTGGCCCGAAGGCATCTCGAAGTATTTTAATATCCTTTTCTAGTTGGCTGAAGAAATGTTTGTCTTAAACTGACTATGTTCTTTATACAAGTGTTATTTATGGGATTATGAGGCTACAGAACTATAACATTTTAATGTTTATAATAAATTGATAATTTTGAATATCTAGCCAGTTTGCGTTTCGTTGTTTTGTCCAAAGTTAATAGTTACTGTTAAGTTAACCATTCATGAAGATGGCATAAAATTGACTTTTTTGAAAAATATAACTAGGATTGATTTATATTTTTCTATCAAAAAGATAGTACTACATAACCAATGCACTATTTAAAACTTACAACACTAATAATACTACAATGAAAACTTACCCAGACAATTTTTATTTTCCCGGGAACTTCGATTCCTACTTACTAGATAAAACAAATACTTTCTATGTTTTTAATCACATATCACACACACATCCCTAGACTTACGATTATCGCCGAGTTTTTAATTATCCAGACAGACCTAAAATGAAGCTACAATTAAAATAAATACTTACTAAATAATTTCTTCAACAACCACTGTGTAATGTATTCCAGTGTACAGACGACAGCAGGTCAAGCTACCCGAAACTGTCAAATTTTCGCAATCAACCTTGAACCTTAAAACTTTAGCGATAAAGTTGAAAATCTCTTAAAGAAATTTGACAGATTGTAGTAGCTTGATGTGCTGGCGTCTGTACATTACTAAAATTAAAAAAAAGAACTTTCATTGTCTCGTCGCCATAATTATTTATATTTTAGCACAAGATGGCTGACAAAATAACGGTTGCTTAGGAATAAAAGCTTTGTGAATAGCATTTTATTGTTTTCAGTGTATGTGATGTTATGTAGAATAGACCGGCAAGCTCAGGCCAAAAAGTACCTATGTACTTTATATTTTTAATATTGTTACTAACTAAGATAAAATAATAAATAATAAAAAAAAAACAAGAAAAAATTGATATGATTAAAAAATCGATTAAATGAAGATTGATATGAAATTCTGCACAAACAAAACGCAAATAAAAAAAATACATAAAAGACACAGATACAAACTCGCCAAAAGCCATTCAAGCAATAAAAGTTTAGCAATTTTGTTGCTTTGCTTTGCTTCATTGCTTCATGTTAGGGCCAGGGACCAAAGACAATACATACACTTACACATTTCTTAATGTTACTCTGTGTTGCGACACTTGTTAATAACAACACACAAACAAGAAACTAATGTGAAAAAAGAACTACTTTTGTAACAAACAAACAACAATAACAAGAACAATTAAGCCCTGCGGCGCATTTTTACAAGAACAGGCTGTTGCTCAGCAAAATGCTGTGACATCAGACGAACCTATCGTCAACAGCGCTAATCTTCAGCAACCACTCTCGAATGATGGAAAGACATCCCCTTGTGTGACATCTTCTTCTTACCGTGTCGATAGCAATCTAAATGGCCTCGGCCCAGAATTCGGCTACTTGTTTGACGCACTCACCAGCGTTCATCAGTTCCTGCAACGTGCAGCTAACAGGACACGCAGGACACGATATTAAGTGTCCCATCGTTTGTGGAACAGCACCACATTTACACTCCAAAGCGGAGTCGTCTATGAATCTCCACCTGAACAGGTTTTCCTTGTTTCGGCCAACCTGGGTCCGGAGTCTGATATAATAAATCGGGACATAATTAGGTAGCTACACACGATCAAATCACGTCTAAATAATTAACCGATCTGGAAATTCTGTCTTGAAAATGTTTAAGATTTTCACAGTCCAACAGCAGTTTTAAAACACGACTATTTTGCAATATCCTCCAGTTCCGTACACTTTTTATTTATCATTCTTTTTCTCCGCCATCTTTCTTAAACAATTTCCATCGTATCTGCTATTATTCATGATTAACTAAAAGATCCCTAACCATTCTTCAAACTCGGAGTACGGGGCTATCTCAATAATTAAATCAACAATTCATACCATCGGATACTGTAGGACTCATGAAAAATGCAACACGGCAATTTGTGGGATGCCCCGAGAGATGATAATTTTCGACTTTTAATGGTGAACTCGTAACGTGACAGCATTATAACGCTTACGAAAACTTTGGTCGGGATAATGCGAGTTTATTCAATAAGTAGTCTGTGACAGGAATATTTATTTTTTAGTAAAGTGCTTAGGTACTTTTTAATAAATTCGATAAATTAGGACTGTCAACTATGCTTACTTTAGTGCTTTTAAAACTACCTAATTAATCATAATAATGTTATTATTTTTAAAATTACTTCAAGTAACATGATAGTTATTAGCGATAATTTTTTCTCAGACCATTTTTTCTTTATGAAAGCTTTTTCTCCTGCCATAAGACTTAAAGTAAGTAGATACCTACCAACTAGGTACCTACATAATAACTTTACCGAAAAATAAAACTTGCAAAATTGAAGTCAAGCATAACCCTAAACCCCGTAAAATTTAAGAAGCATTTCAATGTTCAAAGTAGAGTTACGATCACTGCATGTGAAGAGAGATGTAAAAGTAAAATATGTGTACTGAATCATGAATGTTTCATGCAGAAAGGAGCCATGGCCGCCACGATGCGCCGCTATTTATGCAATAACCGATACTGGGCTATACCGAGCTATACTTAACTTTCTGCCCCGAGCTGCCATCGCAGTTCAGAGGTCCGCGTTATGCAAATTCTGAATTGTTGTTGACTATGCTCGGTATTTTAACTGACGTTTTTGTGTGGTAGCTCTGTCCTATGTGTGTTTATGATGTTTATTATAATAATTAATGTGTATGGCGGCGGCGCGTGTATCGTTGCCCGGAATGTTATGTTGGGTTGTTGTTTGAATTTTATAGATATTATACTAATATTATAAACGTGAAAGTTTGTGAGGATGGATAGATGGATGAATGGATGGATGTTTGTTACTCTTTCACGCAAAACCTACTGCACGAATTTGGATGAAAGTTGGCACAGAGATAGTTTATAACCAGGATTAACACATAAAATACTTTTTATTCCGATATTCCCACGGGATCGAAACTTATGCGGGTGAAACCCCGGGGCGCTGCTTTTTTTTTGCGTAACGAACATCTAGTCATCCATCAATCCATACAAATTTTCACGTTTATAATATTAGAAGGATTTAGAGCATGTCATTAAGAAAAGGGATGCACAACGTGCCCGTAGGCGAGCGATCTGGCAACGTCGTCGCGCGGCCTTTTTTTTGTAGGAACGGTCAAAATTAGGTAAATACCGCTAGTTCAACGCGTTGCCAACTCGCTTCATGTTGTGAACTCAGCGATGAATATAAATCGGGCGCGCGCTAAAATTGATTTCTTACTAGCTTTCATAATTTTGAAAAAAAAAATCTGGAACAACGTTAATTCGTGTTGACTTGAAGGCAATAAATTAGTTTCTGTTAATTATCTATGACGATATATACGCGATACTTTTCAAGAATTTAGATTTGAGAAATGACAATTTGTAATGAGTATATAACAGTTACTCACCTCCTATTTCGATTCGTCGCAAGTTTTTAATTTCATCCTGTATAGTTAGGTATCCAATTTACCTGTATAAAAATGTTCAGAGTGACTGTTTTTGAACGTGCTCCGTGATTGACTTATGATTTTAGATAGTATTATTTTTTTACTGATTTTTTTATAACTTTGTTAATTATTTCTTCTTCCTTCCTTGTTGTCAGGCCGGCCTCGTTTGGTAAATAAATTAAAGTAAAAACACAAATAACAGGGTTTCATTGCCTACGTTTCAAGATTCAACACGATTTTTTATCAGTTTATTACATCCTATGTTATGACAGATTGATGGTGAAAAGAAGGGTTGATGCCTTTACTTAGTAGGTAGGTAAGTACATAGTCTTAGCTGGTTATCAAGTTATTTTTAGAGATACTTGTATGTATACATAAACTCAAAACTTCTTCCCATGGGGTCATCATCATCATTTCAGCCGACAGACGTCCACTGCTGGACATAGGCCTCACCCAAGCACCTCCACTTCGACCGGTTCTGTGCTTCTCATCTCTTTACATAGGTGTAGGCAGAGATTACAGAACGCCACCTGTACTCTCCTTGCTTACTCCTTTTTTCTTTGTTTACATGCATACATCCTATTTTTCGTTCCCTCCTTTGTCCTATTTTTCGGGAAATGAGTGCTGATTGTCCTTAATACAGGCTACTAAGTAACCTAGCTAGGACATCAAATCGTTAAATTGTTTTGTTACCTACTCATCTCAGTTGTAAACTATTCCTAAATTGTCATCCTATTTTTGTAACAGACTGTACCACTTTTTTATGAAATAAAATTATTATTATTATTACATCTTGAGGGAGAATTCCCGTAATTTTAAGAACGTTCACAGTCTGATCTCAGTTTTAATCTGACAAAAATACCTCTAATTTCCCTATATTTTTGACAAGTTATTGACATTGATTGTCGCTGAGATGAGATTGCGGCTTGAATTTGAACGTTTTTTAAGTACAAGAATTAGCTTTTGGCCATACGAGCACGCCGGTTGCGAGTTCTACTGTGACCTTTCTGAACAACATCACCAATAAGATCACTAAAATAATATTATGTCCTTCTAGGACGTCCCCTTCTGGTGTTTCCACTCACATATTATATGCCTTGAAAATAGGTACCTTTTGCTAGTCGCCTTTCACTCATCCTCTCAACATAACTAAACCACCTCACCATCTAATTTTCGAGATTGTACAGACGCCAGCAGGTCAAGCTACCCGAAACTGTCAAATTTTCCCAATCAACCTTGAACCTTAATGCTTTAGCGATAAAGTTGAAAATCTATTAAAGAAATTTGACAGACTGTAGTAGCTTGATGTGCTGGCGTCTGTACCTAATTGTCACAAGTGGATACCACTCTGTGTCTATAATTAATAAATAAATAAATAAATAATAAATAATATCCCTGGACATTTCACACAGCGCCATCTAGTCCCAAGCTAAGCAACCTAATGCTTGTGTTATGGTAACAAGATGGCTGATAAACTACTTATATACATTTTTTTTTTGTAAATACATACATATTATAGATAGAAAAACACCCAGACTCGGAACAAATACATGTAGGTCATACAAATATTTGTTCCGTGCGGGAATCGAACCCGCGACACGCAGCGCAGCAGTCAATCGCTTAACCACTGCGCCAACCGTGCCGTCGGTATTAATGCCATCCTATAAGAAGGCCAATCCTCGTAATTTAAAACGTTCAAAATCTTTGCAGTCTCACCTCAGCGACAAACAAATGTCAAGTATTTTTTGACAGATTGAGACTGAGATCAGACTGTGAACGGTCTTAAAATTACGAGAATTGCCCCTCTGATCGCACTAATAAGCACTTACTTATTGAATTACATATGTTATCATCATCTGCTTAAACTTTTCCCAACTATGTTGGGGTCAGCATCCAGTCTAACAAGATACAGCTGAATAGCAGTATTTTACATGGAGAGACTGCCTATCTGACCTCTACAACCCAGTGACTGGGTAATACTAGTAAGACTGATTGTCAGACTTTCGGGCTTCTGACGACACGTAACGTCTTTCAAAGATCGACAAATGACAGCCGGCACCAATGGCTTAACGTGCTTTCTGCACGGTGAGTTGTTGGTATGTATAGATGGTCACCTATCTGCGGAGCAACCGCGGCAAGCGTAGCTTAACCTGATCGATCGACCCGTGGGGCTGTTATGACTTAGCCATAAGCCCCTCCTAATATTGGAATTATTTTTATTTATGGCTTATTGAATTAATTAGGTCATGAGCTAGTATTTCACCTCCTCACCTCATATGTTAAATGATGAGGTAAATTTAACCTCATGAGCTATAGAAAAACCCTAAAAATACCATCAATTAAGTAAAAAGGCAGCGGAGGGTCTGATACCCGACTGGGGTTTAATTAACCTAAAGGAGGCTTTATTTTGTAGAGGCACAAACCAATTAATTATTTTTGGTCTCAAGGAACTTTCAGGGGAATTTATTGTTCACATTTTATTTTATGAGTGTTCGAAAATGAGTTTGTCCTTTTAATAGCCGATTTTGCTCAGGGATTTCAGTAAATTAGTTATGAGGTATTTTTATCTGAAACGGAAAGTCACTGGTCCCGTAGTTGCGAGAGCGAATTATTAATTTGAAGTGGACCCCACGACACTGGGAATCCTAGAGTGGGGTTCGGTCCAGAGCATTTGTAAAAATCTAGCACTTAAAGCTCCTTGTAATCTGCTACTAGTTTTTTTTTTTTTTTATAATAAACCATGTTTTTTCAGACCTCCACCAACCAACCAACCAGTCTTGCCAAGGGGTATCGTATTACCAAGTTACCGGTAACTGGGTTATGGAAGTCAGTGCAATTGCTCCATGTAAAATACTGGTATTCAGCTACATCCGGTTAGACTGGAAGCCGCCCCAAAAATAGTCGGGAAAAGGCTAGGCAGATGAGACGATGAATTATTAATTAAATTGGGAATTTTACGGTTTACGATTCTTCTTCAAGTTCTTCGTCAAAGATTTTATTTATTTATAGAGTCCCAGTTTGAATTGAGCTCTTATTGGGTTTATCAAGCAATTTGGCCCTATTCGGATTGATTGTTTTCCAAACCATTTTACTGATGGTTCCATGTATTGCAAAAAAAAAACCGTAAAATGCAAAAAAGGATCAATCCTACAGGTTGGAATGAAAATTCTGTTAACTTGATTTTCATCCAAATTGGCTCTTTTATGATCACCTGTGATAGTAGGTACAATTTTAGAAGAACCTACAAAACATAATATACTGCATTCGCGAATTATTTGCCAAAAATGTAAACAAATATGAGTTTATGGAAAATTAACTTTTAATTCTTACAAATAAGTCAACGCGTTCTTCAATAAGTCACTCTGAAATCAACTTAATTACCATTAAAATAAAGTTGATATTTTTTTAACTTGAAATAACAATTTGAAACAAAATTGAATAGACTTTACGTATTTGATTATACTTCTTTTGCGATATGCAGGTCAGTGACAGGTCCAAAATGATTACTTTCAGAAATCTTATGAAAATAGAACCTTTTTAAATAAACCATTAGCATAAGAAGCCTATAATGTTCCCATGCGGGTTGGTACATGTCTTTGAGTTTTTGATTCTAGGTAATAATAAATAAACCATGACTCTGGAATAACTTTCATTGAATTAAGTGCATTGGGTAGGAATATAATTATTTTGATTAAAATACATTATTTCAGTGGAATAATGTATTAACGCTAGTAAAGTAATTAACTTCCATTAGTTCCGGACGGTTTTCTAATGGAATTCCTTTGCTAGAAAATTCACGCCTGCTATGTGAAAATATTGCGTTCTAGCTTCATTTGCATCATATTTTAAAGTAAGAATTTGGTTTGTTTTAAAGAATTATTTTATTCCGAATCTTTATTATGGTATAAAATTAAAAGGGAAGACGGAACGACATGGTTGAACATACTGATTTATTTTAAACAGCCTATTTAATTATTCATCTTTGATTCAAGCACCCTATGACGTAATACAAAAATTACACTTACCTACTAACGCACATGGACACACTTCTTACTAATATTATAAACGTGAAAGTTTACATGGATGGATGGATGGATGTTTGTTACTCTTTCACGCAAAAACTACTAAACAGATTTAGATAAAATTTGGCACACAGATAGTTTATAACCAGGATTAACACATAAGATACTTTTTATCCCTATATTCTCACGGGATAGAAACTTATGCGGGTGAAATCGCGGGGCTCAGCTAGTTTTATATAAAATTAGTTTCTGCCCGCGTGGATTTCATTGTTTTTTTTTTTTGAGCGGAACCCTAGTTATTTTTCTAAAATAAAAGTAAGTCTAAGTTACTCCTTGTATCATCAGTTATCTGCCAGTGAAACTTCCGTCAAAATCGGTCAAGCCATTTCGGAGATTAGCCGGAACAAACATACAAAATATAAAAAAAATTATAAGTACCTTCCATATATTCTTCATCTATAGGTACATACATACAAATATTATTTTTTTTATAATAAATAAAATTGACGTGTATTTCTGTAATGTCAAATTACCAGATTTTTACTTCAATTTTATTTATTTGTATGTACATATGTATAGATGAATATACTCGTAGGAAGTCAGAATATGCCAAACAACCTGTCATTCAAATCTATTAATTACGGTTCAAGAATATTGCAAAATTCTATTAAAAAAGATATAACCGATCATTTCCGCTTACAAAGGAACGTGGTGGGGTTAATAAATAAACCGCATTTAATTTTATTTAATGCCATTTATACACGAGTCCTAGGATGATACACCTGAATGCACCCAATACTCTTTGCGGTTCCATTTACAAAATTGGTTACACGGTATACCGCATTTACTGAACGTTTCCATCAAAGACATCTATTTAATGTATTTGTATGGGGTCGATGTAAACTTAACCTTATTAGTTTGGTAACGAGAGACATTATTTTAGGAAAGTTAGGAAAATATGATGTTTGCATAATTAGCCTATAATATTCCCACTGCTGGATCCTGTCCCAGCAGTAGGAACGTTGTAAGCTGATTATTGGTAGCTATCGTTTTAACTTCACTCATGGATGCTCTTTAGTTTATTAACTGTCCATACCTATGTTAACCTAAGGCATTCACAACTATGAGCTCCATACACAAAGATTCTGCATAACTATTAATTAGCTCAACATTTACAATGTATAGTTGCCCTAGGTACAAGTTGAGAGGTTTGCAGCATAGTACAATTATTAGTTGAGAACCGAGATCTCGGGACCACGCCTCTTGTGGGATGCAACACTAACTTCTAAAACTTAATGCAACTTGGCAGTTTGTTGCATAAATATCTGAAATACCGATGTTCATAGTGTTGGTGCTTTTCTTGGCACCGAAATTGTATTTTCCTGAGTTATGAAACTATTGATGATTGCATGTTATTCTCTAAACTTCAGTTCAAAATTCGAATGCTGTCGAGATGACTCCACGAAGATTTACTTTTAAAACAAGTGAATTCGCTTTCGAATCAATGATTTAAATCGTTAGATTTACTTTCACCATAGGTACTGTAGAGGCTTGTTTGCCGAAGGCAACCTCATATGTTGCAGGCCGGATATAATTCCTCGTAGAGGTGATCGGCAGCGGCGGCGACCTCTCGCGTCCGACCCTGGTTCAAGCCATGGTCCGGGGCGAGAGGGAGTGGGAGGCAGTCACCTCCTTCTGCGAAGCAGTCATGCTAGCGAAGGAGGTGGCGGGGTGGGCGAGAGAACGCGCCTTGCGCACCTCACGCCTCAGCCGCTGCGGGAGACGCTCCGGGCGTCGGGAGCCGCGTGGCGACTCCCGGCCACTGTAGGCGCGGGCCTGCGGGCGGTGAGTAATGGGTAACTCACCGTCCGATCAGGACCAGGCCCGTGCCGGACGGCGTGTTGTGTTCCACGCGCGCCTCAAAGAGATGTCAGCATGAGTGACGGGGCCCCATAGGGCCGAAGCCTGCCAGGGTAGCGGGATTGTCCGAAAGGGTTACCGCTGCCCTGGAACATAAAGGGCTAAGGAAGGAACACGGGTGGGTTTTAGTCAGTAAGAGTCTGACACTCCCTCCTGCTCCACCCAGAGCGGGAGGAGTCATTTGATGATTTCCCATCCTCAAAAAAAAAAAAAAAAAGGCCGGATATAATTTAGCGCGGATGACATTCGAACGTTCAAGCTAGTGTCAAATATATTAGTTAGGATTTTGAGTTTAGAATAAGAAGTGATAATTTAGGCAGAAATATGTTAAGATGTTCTGCAAATATAATCTAAAGCAGTCATATAGTGTTTGATTCCTCCCGTTACCTCAGAGGGCTCTTCTAGTCCTCTATATTACTTAGTTCAAGCAAAAGAGTGTCGATGCTAAGAAGAATGAGCCCACATATCCGGCATGGAACGATAGATACGATTTTCAGTATGAGGGAGCGAGAAATCATTATCAACAAAACAGAAACGTGACTATCTTTTGACGGGCTCAGGCAATTCTAACGATTTAAATATTTTTTTGAAATTGCATATGTACCTATTGTCACTTATTTAGGTTACTTTTTGTTTGAAAAAAAAATGACGACTAGGCCGCTATCTACATATATATGTATATAAAAATGAAGCCCTATTTCCCTTGGTCACGCTATAACTTGAGAACTGCTTTACCGATTTCATCCATCTTTTTTTTAAGTTTTCTAATACTTTGCAGAAGGTTCTTATGGAAAAAAAAATAAGAAAGTTGCTTCACGCGGCCGAAGTTACGGGCAGAAGCTAGTTTGAAATAAAAATAAACATTTCCTAATAAATAAATGTCGTGTGTTCATAAGCCACCTATTTGAGAACTCGTACAATAGGCCGCACGGCAGTGATAACCTTTTGATCTGGAACTGGCCTAGTGTATTACGGAGTGTCAATAGAATGGGAGGCCAACTTAATAATATGCTGGGCCCCAAGTCTGCTATTACAATAGTGTCAGAATGGTCTATCATTGATTTCATATTTGTTGATTTTGACAAGTTTGGTAATCTACTAACATAATGGCGTCATTATGATTTTCCAGTGGTCAACCACTGACACTCCATTGAAAGAAATGGCATAGAATGGTAATCTCGTACATAATGATAAATGAATGACTGACTTACTTAGAACACTTGACTTGTATAAAACACTAATAAATAATATGTAAAAATATATATAAATGAAATCTGGCATAAATAAAGTAGTGGTAGTTTTTCGAAAATCATTTCTATTATCGGGTTTTCTAATAAAGGCAATACGACAATGTCATTATGACACAATTCTATTACGAGACCACTGACTGACCAATGATCGCCATTAAGAATTTAGCAGATTACGAACTTTAAGCAAAATGACAATGGGATGGGAATGGGATCGTGTTGGAATGACGAATTTATAAAAATAGCAGACTTGGGGCCCTGGTTTTGTTACCACAGACATGTCACTCCATCTTAAAAAAAAATATTATTGACGTGTAAAAGTGTTTGTACAAACCTATTTACAGAAGTTTTATCATTTAACATTTGCATGGTTCTAGATTAAAAGGATTTTAAATAACAAGCAAGTGAAATAAATTGAAACTGAACATACAAACACAATATAAAAGCAACGGAAAAAATCAGACCACAAAATGAAATAACTTGGGCTATAAAAATATAGTCTAGCATTTAACCGGAACATTATTGCTGGGTCGCAAAAATGTCTTGGACACAATATTATTTTAATGAACATAAAGAAGTTGTTTTACTTTCTTAAACCAAGTCCTCAAGAAATAGGAAGTTATTCCACCACAGACTGCACTGAAAGATAAATCAGTTGATGAAGTTTTTCTTTTCTTGAACCATAGAGCATGAAATAAGATTTCTTTTTTGTTTTGTGACCAAGAAGGCTTTAACATTTCTCAGTGATCTTTTTTCTTGTCATTAGTTTATGAATTTCTCTGAGTAACAGTACCTACAGTCAGTACAACCCAACATCAGCCTTACTATAACGGAAATAAAGATCACTGTCATTTTGATAGACTTGTCAATGGAAGCAACTTAACAGCAACCTTATTTTATCGAGTATAAAGTCGATCTCGAGTCGAAAATCACTGTGATTTTCACAGTGAAGCAAAATGAGGGGTTAAAAACTGTGGAAGGACTGTATAGTACTTCCCTACATTATATTATTTTTCTTGTTTCGTATTTGTGTTTATATCGGATCAATTTTTAACCAGTGCGCAAATTGAAACTATGAATTCAGTACATGATTCTGAACGAAAAATTTCAACTTAGGGGAACTTGAAATATTTTATCGGTTATAAAAAAAAAACCGGTCAAGTGCGAGTCGGACTCGCGCACCGAGGGTTCCGTCCAAATTTGTAGGTATGTAACTAAAAATGTACTGTTTTCGGAATTTTTCCTTTATTTATGCTATAAGGCGATGCTTCGTACCAAATTTCAAGATCCTGAGTTCACGGGAAGTACTCTGTAGGTTTTGATTCCCTTGCGAGTGTCGAAAATTTGCGGCATAAACGGCTGTACCTATCTTTTGATTGCGTTAGCTTCGAAGTTTGATTTTTTCACAGCTCCAAGGATCAGTAGACTTGAGTATTTGATATAAATTACAGCTTGATACCTCCACGCTTCCCTGAGAATAAGGGTCTTGACAGACAGACGGACGGACAACAAAGTGATCCTATAAGGGTACCGTTTTTTCCTTTCGAGGTACGGAACCCTAGAAATTAGCTCGGCCATACATTAAGACCGCGTTGATATTGCTCTTTTCTATGAAACAGTTGATTTTTTTTTATGCTGTATACTCGAATCTCACACACATTACACTAGTTCTGTACGGAAATTAAACCTGTGATGATGCTGATGAATGCTGGGAATTGGAACAAAAATTATTTTACTGAGGCGACTGCGACTGAGTATTTTTCATCTGAAATCCCAATAACATTGTTAGTTCTGCGAATCGAACTGAAAAACCTTTTCGCACTAAATGAAGTAGCGTTTTTGCGCCCTCTAGATGTATACGGGTGCATTTAGGTACTGCCGGTTCCTTATTTCTTTAATCTCCATCCGCGGCCCTGTATCCAGGCTACTCGGGGCTGCTTCTGGCGTGAGAACACCGCTCCTCATCCGGCCACCAATAAGCTCCCTGGATCTTCGGGACGACTACGACCAGCCTACTTAACTGTTTATACTAGATTGTAGTTATCTAGTTAGAAATAACATTGCTCCTTTTAGGTAGGTAGGTTATTAACAAGGTCACTATCCCTTTAAGGATAGGTAGGTAGACCATCTGTCCGCAGTTACACCACCTGCCGGAACCTATACACCACACTAAAACTCTTCAAATAACTTATGGCCTACGGGCTTGGCTATAGCTTTTTTTTGAGGATGGGAAATCGTCAAATGACCCCTCCCGCTCTGGGTGGAGCAGAAGAGTGCCAGACTCTTACTGACTAAAACCCACCCGTGTTCCTTGCTTAGCCCTTTATGTACCAGGGCAGCGGTAACCCTTTCGGACGATCCCGCTACCCTGGCAGGCTTCGGCCCTATCGGGCCCCGTCATTCGTGCTGACATCTCTTTGAGGCGCGCGTGGAACACGTAAGCGCCGTCCGGCACGGGCCTGGTCCTGATCGGGCGGTGAGCAACCCATTACTCTCCGCCCGCAGGCCCACGTCTACGGTGGCCGGGAGTCGTCACGCGGCTTCCGACGCCCGGAGCGTCTCCCGCGGCGGCTGAGGCGTGAGGTCATTTCCCTCATCCATCCCGCCACCTCCTTCGCTAGCATGACTGCTTCGCAGAAGAAGGTGACTGCCTCCCACTCCCTCTCGCCCCGGACCATGGCTTTGTCATTTCACCTGCCGGTATATTTTGTAAAAATCTCACCGTGACGACTAAGGTGAAGGGAGCTTGTAGGGAGCTGGCATTCCAACTGATACTGAGGTTTGACACTATTGACAGCTCACAGCTCACTTCACCCAACTTTTCATGGTGAGATTTTTACAGAATAGATCGGCTGGTGCTAAGGATTGACACTGTTCAAAATCAAAATCAAAGGTCATTTATTCAAATTAGGCTGAGAATCAGCACTTTTCAAACGTCAAAATTACAAAAGACAATCCCAAAAAAACGCACGCCCTTCACCACTTCCTAGTGCTATCGCTGGGAAGAAGAAGAATGATTGACAGCTCATTCCTAAGTTATCATGGAGATTTTACAGAATAAATCGGTTGAAGTCTAAACATAAAACTTGTAAGTTTAATCCTCTAGAATCTAACCTAAGCTAGAATTAACTTCAAATTCAGTGAAAAATAACTCACAAAACGTTGAAAAGGCGGTTATTATGTAAATTTCTAAGTTGGCTTGTATTAAGTTATTTGCGTGAATTATACACTTTATAACGGCGGTTATTCTCTTATTAATGGGGCTTTACCGTGATATCGGTGTTTAAACTTGTATAAACGATTGCTGCGATTATTTTCGTACTTTAACTCTATTGTAGTAGTAATACGGTTTGGTTATTTAGCTCGGTCACATTATGAAGTTCATTTTCACCTAAGGTTATTACCCTTTATCTAAATATAGAATGTACCAGCTTATTATTGTCCTACTGCCGGGCAAAAGCCTCTTATCATACTATAGAGGTATGAGGAACAGGGTGTAAAGTCCACTCATCATCTACAGAAAAGGGAGGATCCTCCGATTGTGTCAGGCGGGCAATAATTGCCCAACGAGTGATGGGAACTTTGTATGAATGCTAATTGCGCGGTAAACTTTGCTTGCGAGATGCAGGATTTTCGTAACGTCAGTATGACGCGTTGTTCGCATATGGCGTTGTAGATACCGCTACAATACAAAAGAAGCACGAGCATTGATCATCACGCTTACTCAAGATGGGTTGGCGATTTCAGATTTATGACTACTAAATGCCCCCCATGTTTTCTTCCGCATAAGTCTAGAGAAGAATATCGGGATAAAATGTATCATATGTCCTAATCCAGGTCATGGTCTATCCACGTGCCAAATTTCATCCAAATTCGTTCAGCCGCTTTAGCGTCAAAGCGTGACAAAGAAACATACAAAAAATCAAATCTTTTCTCTTTATAATATTAGTTTAGATAGGTCCAGGTTTCCTTACGATGTTTTTGCCCGGATTTGAAACCAACAACCTCGTGCATAAAAGACAAGTGTAACAACGTAGAATCGCGTACGCGCGCCGCCTTGCTGCGAACTTACCTCGTCCATGCCTCGCCTGCTCGAGAGGGGTAAGCCCTCCCCGCTCCACGGCTCCCCGCTGCCGCGCGCCGCTCGCGTCGCCAGTCGGCCTACCCCGTTGATAGAGAGTGCGCCCGCTCAACTGCGCGGCGCCAGCATACCTACATAAACTATTAAACGAGAGCTCCATACCGTGTTACCGTGTGTACCTAATAAGATAGACTATTGTGTATTGTGTGCCTGATTAATTATTATACGAAATATTACCGTTCCCGTTCGCTTTATTTTCTCTGCCCGCACGCTGCCGCCGTTATAAAATTGCGCCCAACTCGTGGCACGTGCTCGGACGACGCGAGCGCGGACTGAAACCACGCAACTGAGTTCCACCTACTGGACTACCTGCCGTTATTTACCGTCTTGGATCGCTGCCGAGCATCATCGACGAGAAGATGCCGCCGAAAACACGCCGAAATCTCAGTCTCGCCGATGGAACGCAGCAGTTACGAGAATTGTTGGTATGTAACACGAACGTAACAATTCAGAAACGCGTAATTCCCGCCAATTTCCTAGTGATACCAGAAGCGAATAATAGGACGCTTCTAGGACAGGACTTCATCGCTAGAGCAGGTATATTGTTAGACCTCCAACATAACTGTTGGTATTTTCGTAATTCACCTAGGCAAAAGTTTACTTTTGTACAGTCATACAGCCTCGAATCCACCAGTGACGAACAGCTGATGCAAATCGATTCCACCAGCAGCAAAGGGCTGTTGAAGGTCGATTCTTCCAGCCTGTCGCTGAGAGAGGATGAAGGAACGAAGCTGTCACCTGCCCAGAGAACGCAGCTCAACCAGCTCATAGTACGCAGAGCTGAGCGCTTCGCCACCGATGGACCCCCTACAACTTATGCCACTCATCACATTCGGGTTGACGAGAAGCAGGAACCGACCGCTTCACCACCCTATAGAATGTCGCAAGGTAAGAAACAGTTGTTAGACGGTGAGCTTGAGAAGCTGCTGCGCGCAGATGTTATAGAGGAGTGTGAGTCGCCTTGGGCTGCCAACGTAGTCTTAGTAGCAAAGAAGGACGGCGGAGTTCGCCTGTGTGTGGACTACCGGAAGTTGAACGCGGTGACAGAACCGGATCGTTACCCGCTCCCACGCATGGAAGACGTACTTCATGCGGCGAAGACGACCAGCTATATGACCACGCTTGATCTCCACTCCGGTTATTTCCAGGTTTGTGTCGCAGAAGAAGATCGCGACAAAACTGCTTTTGTGACACCCTCTGGCACTTACAGGTTTAAGAGGATGCCGATGGGCCTACGTAACTCGGGTGCCACATTTCAACGATTGATAGATCGATTCAAATCGAATTTGAATGTGCCCATTCGAGGCCAGAAGGTAAATGACAGCTCCGATGTATGCTCGGACCCTCAAGGAAGCAGGCCTGTGACCATTTTAGGTTATCTTGACGATCTGATAATCCTCTCACAGACCTACGAAGGTCACATCGAAGATCTTGTATCGGTTTTTGATCGACTCGAGCAGTTTAGCCTGCGTGTCAATCGTATGAAGAGCTGTTTCGCCCGAGACTCAGTCAAGTTCCTCGGTCACATCATCGTCCCAGGCGGTCTGCAAGTCGATCCAGGTAAGACCTCAGCCATCGCTGACATGCCCTCTCCAAAGACCGTAAGGCAATTAAAAGGCTTTTTGGCGACGTCTAGTTGGTTTCGGCGCTTTGTACCGAACTACGCTGCAATCGCTAGGCCTTTAACTGACCTTCTTAAGAAGAACAGCACTTGGAGATGGCATGATGAGCAGCAGGCTGCTTTTGAGCGTATCAAAGAACTCCTGGTCACAGCTCCCATTCTACGCCAAGCCGACGAATGCAAGCCCTTCTCCCTCCGGACAGACAGCAGTGGCTACTGTCTTGGCGCAGTTTTGATGCAGGGGGAGGGCCCTGATGAGAGACCCATAGAGTACGCCAGCCGTCTTTTAGAGCCAGCTGAGCGCAACTACACCACCACCGAACGGGAGGCCCTTGCCGTCGTATGGGCGGTTACAAAATTCAGGGGTTACGTGGAAGGATCAAAGGTAATGGTTAAGTCCGACCATCAGCCGTTACGTTGGCTGATGAGCCTGAAGTCACCCACCGGTCGTCTGGCCAGATGGGCGCTAACCCTCCAGGCTTACGACTTACAGATCGAGTACACCCCCGGAAAGGTGAACGTGATTGCTGACGCACTAAGCCGCCCAGCCTGTTGCGAAGAAAACCCAGGTGGTTGCGAGGTATGCTTAGTGACAGTAGATGTGCCACACAGGACGCCTGACGACGTGCGCACTAATCAGCTCAGAGATCCTGAGCTGAAGAATATAGTTGAGGTTCCGGTTAGGGAAAAACGCAGACGTGGTCGACCCCGTAGGTATGATTGCTAGTCCGAACGCGAGGGCGCTATGTTCGAACTAGAGGGGGAGTGTGTAACAACGTAGAATCGCGTACGCGCGCCGCCTTGCTGCGAACTTACCTCGTCCATGCCTCGCCTGCTCGAGAGGGGTAAGCCCTCCCCGCTCCACGGCTCCCCGCTGCCGCGCGCCGCTCGCGTCGCCAGTCGGCCTACCCCGTTGATAGAGAGTGCGCCCGCTCAACTGCGCGGCGCCAGCATACCTACATAAACTATTAAACGAGAGCTCCATACCGTGTTACCGTGTGTACCTAATAAGATAGACTATTGTGTATTGTGTGCCTGATTAATTATTATACGAAATATTACCGTTCCCGTTCGCTTTATTTTCTCTGCCCGCACGCTGCCGCCGTTATACAAGGTCTTAACCACTGAGCCATTACACGACAAATACTATGTTATATTAGAGGCAATATAACAACCCACACATTTGTGGTATTACAGCGCAACGCTGTATCTTGCCAGTAGTGGTGGCCCAGTGGAAATAGCCCCGATTTACGAGTTGTAGGTCGTAAGTTCGAACCTAGACAGTTGTTTCACTGTGTCTAATTTATCTCATCACCACCGAGGAATCGACATCTCCTAGAACCAACAATTCGAAGACATGTGATATCTATCAACCCTCACTGGATCCGCGTGGTGGATTACAGCCCACTCCCTCTCATCAAGAGAAGGCCTGTGTCCCAGCAGTGGGAACAGTATAGGCTGATTTTGCAGTGTCGTATCATGCATGTGTGCCTTTCAATTATGCGTTCCAGTAGGTACACTTTTCATAGTTGTAGTGCACCCTTTGGAATTAGTATCGAAGCACTAAAAACCGTGTAATAACTAGGGCGTTTATAGTTAACATTCCTTTGTTTTCTTGTTCTTAACAAATTAGATCCAATCTGACCTAGGTTTATGGTTGTTCCAATTTGTAGCAATGAAAAACCTGATTATCTACGCTAACTTTGACCTCAAAATATTTTTTTGCTTACTAATGGCATTATTAAAAGGTAACTTTTTACCTCTCACTTAGCATAATACGATTATAATATGTATGTAGGTCTTGAATTCTAATAAGGTCAATTTTAATTTTATATGGACCTATAGAGGTATAAGGAACTGAGTGTAAAGTTCACTTATCCTTCATAGAAAAGGGAGGATCCCCCGACTCCAGACGGGTGTTGTGTCTGTCGGGCAACTGCCCGATGATTCATGTCGGGCCATTGTATATATGCAAGTTTTTTTTTTTTGCCTCACCCTAGGAATTACTCCTGTATCGTAGTTGCGCGGTAAACTCTGCTTGCGATATGTATGACGCTCAGCTCGCATGTAGTAATATCCCTGGACATAATATCCCTGGACATTTCACACAGCGCCATCTAGTCCCAAGCTAAGCAACCTAATGCTTGTGTTATGGTAACAAGATGGCTGATAAACTACTTATATACATTTTTTTTTTTTGTAAATACATACATATTATAGATAGAAAAACACCCAGACTCGGAACAAATACATGTAGGTCATACAAATATTTGTTCCGTGCGGGAATCGAACCCGTGACACGCAGCGCAGCAGTCAATCGCTTAACCACTGCGCCAACCGTGCCGCCAAAAAGTAGTGTTGTAGATACCGCTACAGAACTTCCCCCTTTTTACCTACGTACAAAAGTATCAAAAGTGGAAGTGGAGTGTATCGTATCTATCAAAAGTGGAAGTTCAAAAATAAAGATATATTATATTAGATTTTCTTTTTTTTTAGTCGTACCTACGTCTGATAATGAAGATGTATTGTTATGAATGTATGATAACAGAAGAGAAATCAGCTGATATATCAATTTTTGAAACAAAGCCATACAACCCAATTATATGATAAAAATAAAAGCCACAGACAGTGTGAAGCAGCTTTGAAATTGATTACCACTACTAAAACTTATTTCAGGGTAGGTATCTATCTTAATGGAACGATACCCTCTGATTCACGAAGCTAATATAATTTCCTAACGTAATCTATATCAAATCCGATCTAATATCCGAATTAACTTAGATCTAACTTAGGTCAATTTAACATTTAAGATAGAGCTAGACCGTTTCACAAGTTACCTAGTTTATTTATACTAATACTTTATTTATTATTTATTTAGTGATTAAATCAAAGGTGATTTTAAACAGTCGGAAAAATGGAAAAAGGAAAACGCATGGTTTGGTAAAATAAATCCTCTCATAAAAAACAAATCATTTTTGGTGTACACAAAACAGCCACATTCTTAAGGCGCTGCCAAACATAGGAAACCGTAAAACGCTTAGTTTTTTGTCGCACAGTGAGGCGTATTGGTACATATTAAATGCCAGAAAAAAATTAATGTATTGTCAAAGGTTAAAAGAAAAGACTAAATAGTATCATGATAAAACAATCGTGAACCAGAGCTCAAAAAAATGTTTTTTGTCGCATAACTCTCAAAATTCTGAGCATAAACGACTTATCATATTTTATGTAATGATAATAAAGGAGAATTCAATCAACTAACGAAATACTTAGAAGTTATTTGACTGAACCATGTATTTATTTTTAATGTAGTTAAAACTGCACAATTTCATTGAATTTGGTGGTCTTTCGATTCAAGTAAAATCAAACGCATCGCTGTTATGAACCTTAATATCTGTTGCCGCGATGAGTTATTGTCGTTTACCTAAAAATTTCCTTCTTACCGCGTCTTAAATATAATGTTATTCTTCAAATAGAGAAAGAAACAAGAAATTTGAATACAATGGGCGGCCTTACGCCTCAAGGCGATTTATATCTGACAACCGAGGAAAAAAAATACATTATATTTTAGCAAAAATAAATACGTCAGTGAATTTTTAAACAATTCCCCGAAGTAATTTGATGTAACAAAATTCATTATTTTTAAATCGTAAATTTTTACAAACACATTGTACTCATTAGAATCATTCGTTATAATTATGCTCAATTTCCAACGGATTTTACATCATCATCTCGGAGTAAAGAGGTTTTCCATAGGAAAATAATTGCACATCGGCCAATTATGGAAATACCTTCCTTTGAAAACCAATTTTTAATATTATTTTAATCCTAATATTTAAAAAAAACTATCAAACAAGAAAAAAATGTATTTGGGACACCCATCAGGAACGAAGTTCTTTACGTGTTATTCGCACGTACACACACACTCGAGAGAGACATCTTAGATTATCTTTTTTACCTTGCTAACGACTTCAGCTTCCTCAAAAACCATGAAAACGACAGCCATAACGAAGAATTTTAAAATTTTCGCAGCCGCCATTTTGGATTTGCATTTAGACCAGCACCCTTATTACGTAACACACAATCAATCGGAATCAGAATCATTTTGAAGCAAATTGCTAATCCATCGCTTCATAAGTTCGAGTTTGTCTGCTCAACACGTAAATAACGCAATGAATGTTGTTGAACTGTCAAAATGAAACCGATTCCGATTGATCGTATGTTACGCAATTAGGGTAGACCTTATTTGCATTTTCTCTCTTCTCATGCAGGGCGTATAACACTTTTTCGTTACATGACGATTTCTACAAGTTTACTCCTACCATAAGCCGCGTTATGAACTTCGTTCTAAAAACTTCCGAATAACTCGCGACAGCTCCTCACATTCAGGCGGCTCTCAAGCGTCCCGAGACCAATCGAGATCGACGGACGAAGGTGTACTATTACCATTCTAGATTCGATTTATTATGCACCTACAGCCATGAATACCAGATTTGTGCCACATCTACAGTTGCTTAGCCACGACGGTCGGACGGTACTTGGAAGTGAATTTGCGTTTGTAAATATTTTATATGGGGTGGTGCGGTTGTTCTGGCCGGCAGTGCTTTTAGTTCTAGATGTGTTTGCAGCTAGCAAACATTTAAAACTAAACGTTAAATTTAATTTAATCTTTTATGCTGGATACACAGATTGGTGAAGCGTAGCATGAAATGTTACACAAATGGACCGTCCTTAATGTAATGTAACATGAAAATATGTAACACAACAACTAGGCGAATTTGTTTCAACGTGTTACATGTCATGTTACGTATCGCCAATCTGTACCTGTATACAGGGTGACAGGCAAATCGACACACAAAGTACCTATAACCATGAATTCAGCACATGATTTTAGCAGTCAAAATGTTTTTTGAGTAAATGACGAAAATTTTTTGCGTTAGAGGGTCTAGAATCATTTGTTTCGGGAGGTTCCTGTTCAGGATAAGGCGGGAGGAAACGCCAGGGTGTCACCACTGTGTAGATCGCTCGGAGGACATGGTGGAGCATACGGTGGAGGTCTGCCCGGCTTGGGCAGAGCACCGCCGTGTCCTCGTGGCGGCGATCGGCGGCGTCGATCTCTCGCGTCCGGCGCTGGTCCAGGCCATGGTATGGAGCGAGAGTGAATGGGAGGCCGTTACCTCCTTCTGCGAAGCGGTAATGCTCGCGAAGGAGGAGGCGGGGCGCGTGAGGGAGAGGCAATCTCTACGCCCTCAAGCCCCTAGCCGCCGCAGGAGACGCCCTGGACGGGACGGCTTACGAATTGTAGATCGTAGGTTCGAACCCAGGCAGGCGCTTTACCTACTTTGTGTAAATTATATCATGACCACTGCTCTCAAAACGGTGAAGAAAATTATTGTGAGGAAACCGGCAAGTCCTAGAACCAAAAATTCGAAGACATGTGACATCTACCAACCCGCACTGGGCCCGCGTGGTGGATTATAGCCCACTCCCTCTCGAAGAGAGGAGCCCTGTGTCCCAACAGTGGAAACGTTTTGGCGGACGCAACAGACTTATCAAATGAGTTTTACACAATTTTTTCATTAATTAATCTTCCATACTTAATAAACGATTAATTATGAAAAAATACTAATAATAATTAATACATTCTTTATTGACATAAATACTTTTTTAACAAAGTAGTGAGGCCTTGACTCCTGCGATAGGTGTAGTGTTATGTGTTACAGAAGCCAGTATCTTATTGAAATTAAGTAAGAACACAATAATGAATTGAACAATAACTTTTAGCTAACAAGCCCGTAACTTGAGAAATGAACTTAATACTTCGTCGCATAGAGTGCGTGGTTGTTAGAGACAATTTTACGCACTGTTACAATATATTAATGAGTTTCTGACATCTATGTATAGACACGATTGTGAATCGTTGCTATCTTTATTCACTTTCTTCTTCTGCTTCTTAACGTGTCGATAACAATCTAAATGGCCTCGGCCCAGAATTTGGCTACTTATTTGGCGCCATCACCAGCGTCCATCAGTTCCTGTAACGTGCAGCTGACGGGACACGCAGGATATGATATTAAGTGTCCCATGTCATCGTTTGTGGAACAGCACCACATTTACACTTCAAGGCGGACTCTATGAAACTCCTCCTGAACAGGTTTTCCTTGCTTCGGCGAACCTGGGTCTGAAGTCTGTTTTAAGACTTCCAGGTTACCTAAGGTAGCTCAGGTCCAGGTGGGAGGTCTTCAGCAGGTGGAACGAATGGTTTGGGTAAGGAAGCACAGTCTCGCTAAAGCTTCAGACTTTTTAACCGACTTCTAAAAAAGGAGGAGGTTCTCAATTCGGATGTTTGTATTTTTTTTTTTTTTTTTATGTTTGTTCGCGCATAACTCAGTCGCTTGCCAACCGATTTGAAAAATTCTTTTTTTGTTGGAAAGGGTATACTTCCCAAATGGTCCCATAGAAATTTCATCAAAAACGGTTCAGTAGTTTGGTTTTTTAAACCAAAATTACTGGTAAAAATTACAACTAAAAAGTGAAAAATAAAAACTTTTTTGCAAAAAAAAACAACCGACTTCCAAAAACGACACTACAAAGTGAAAAATAACTTTAATTTCGGAATTCGGTGGCAAATAACGAAAATGCGAACCCAACGACACCGACTTCCGAAATTAAAGTTATTTTTCACTTTGTAGTGTCGTTTTTGGAAGTCGGTTGTTTTTTTTTGCAAAAAAGTTTTTTGTGATCATTGCCCAGTGAGTGGGACGACACACTTTATGTAAAAAACTGCACAAGGATGTTGTTCTTTTCTTGTTGTGTTATCATGGTCTCGCTTCGACACTATGGCTTTGGAGTTAACTAGGTATACATACCACCATGAAAAGAGAATTATGTCTTTAATACTTTTTACAGGTAGGTATGTTACATGTGTACCTTTTTCCTCAAAAAGATGTATGCTTCGACAAGAATTCACTGGATTGTATACAATCTGTGTTCTATAATATTGTATTCATGTGTAGCTACAATTAAATACCCAGTGTGTTATGTGTAGCCACAAAGGTTACACATTGATACAATAATTATTATTGAACAAAAATTATAGACAATATAAGTATGTCACCGTATAAGTGTGAACACAGTTAGTTTATAATATAGATTTTAAACTAACTGTGTTCACCATTATCCGATGTCACCGTATAATTGTGAATACAGTTAGTTTATAATATAGATTTTAAACTAACTGTGTTCACAATTATCCGGTGACATGGATAGCCATGTTAAACCGTCAAATTGTGAACGAATCTGCACTTACCGACAGGGTTCCCAATCTGTCCGATTTTATCACCCGTAGAATTGTGAACCGTCCCTGATTTGTCGGTCTTGGCGGTAGCTGAATTGGTCGCAGTAAGTAAACCGCCCTAACTTAGTTACTGCAATCAAAAGGGCTAAGTTAGGTTAGAACTACCTACTAACTTGGCTATTTAGTATTCGCGCAAGGTGCGATCCGTCGCATGCAACTTTGATACCAGTTCACAATTGGTCGATTTGCCATGTACAGATTATAATCTGTCGAAAAATAATGCATTAAATTGTAAATGGTTTGTTGCGGTTCACATGTTTGTGAGTTATAATCTATGTGTTAGTTTATAATCTATCTCGCGAGATAGATTATAAACTAACGATGTTCACAATACGGTGACATATACATCTTTTTAAGGCTGACTATACCTGTTATTATTGTAAGAAAAACCGATCCTGCGACTGAAATCATCATCATCATCATTTGCCTATCCTTTTTTCCCAACTATATTGGGGTCGGCTTCCAGTCTAACCGGATGCAGTTGAATACCAGTATTTTTCATTGAGCGACTGCTTATCTGACCTCCACAACCCAGTTACTGAGTAATACGATACCCATTGGTGAGACTGGTTGTCCGACTTAACCAAATACTATCAGTATTTGTTTAGCCCCAAAAATAAAATATATAATACGATACTAAGTAAAGACAACCACAATAACCCCTTTCTTCTTATGATAACACACAATGACGAAAGAAAAAAAAAAACACATCTTAAATTCCATCAAAGGTTATAGAATCAGTTTTGTGATCTCCGTTTACTATTCGCTCTATACTCGATAACTGGAATTGTTATACCGACGATGGATTCGCAAAATGTTTGCCAACGCCGACGGTGGACGCTAACGTAACTGAACATCGTAAAAATGTGATACGGATTTTGTAGACACAGCTGAACTATATTTTCATAACGTTTTCTCGGATAAAAAGGCCACAGGGAATTGGATATTATTTATTTATAGTCTATAGGGTTTCAATACATTTTAATGCAACAGTAAACAGGGTATAGTGCTATCGCTTTTTGCAGTCCTGTATCTGTTCAATACAACAACTATGCGACAATTTTAATCTGCAAAAAGTGCATCCCAAAGTAAGTACTTACACCTATAGTTAGTTAAAACATAACATCAAATAATGGCCTTGTTAGCATTTTTAATTGCATAAATGAAAATCACGCTCCTCGCACTATTGAAATAAACTCCTATTAAAATGTTGGTGTAGCCAACTACAGAGTTTACCTTTTGACACAAAATTCCTCGAACTTCAACTCCAAATAACTTACTTAACTCGAAATATTTTGGTATACGACTGCACAATGCACAACTTTGCATTTTCCGAGAACACTGTAAAACAAAATTGTTTGCTACGACTACAAACACGAATTGCTACTGTTTTTCACAACCATTCATATTTGCTTAAATTCCGTATTAACCTAAAGAGTAAAACCTCACTTATAAACCCGTTACGCTCCAGCATTTTTTTGTAACATTTGCATTTCGTAAAAACCGTCGACGATCTAAACGACAATAAACGTCCCAGTTCTGCATTCATTTACAGCGGGAAGTGTTGACGTTGGCGAAACAATGGCAGGACTCGCGCGCGTTCCCATCTCTGACTACACAATACATCGACGGTTATTCACCGCTACAGAAAGCTGGAGTCTATCTGTGCGACAATGGACATTGTGGTGTTCGATTCGTCCGCTTTACAATTGTCGAGTGCCGCCAATCGCTTCGCTGCGTTCTAATTCAATAGCGTCCGCCGTGAAATAATAAAATGCAGTTGCGTGGTTGTGAAAATGCACCGATAGGATTTGTGATTGTATCAGCGTTGCTTGGATGGTTTAACAATGTTGATGGTAGAGAAAATTTCAATTTTAACTGGATAGATAGTTTAGGTCAATACTTCTTAGGACAACTAGTATACAGGGTAATGAATTGGGATCTCAGGGAGAATATTTAAACTATCGAAACTACATAATATTAAAACTGATACAATAAAGAGAAATGGTTTGATTTTATAACCGACTTCAAAAAAGGAGGAGGTTCTCAATTCGACGGTATTTTTTTTTTTTTTCTGTGTTTGTTACGCCATTACTCTGCCAATTGTGGACCGATTTTCAAAATTTTGTTCGAAAGGAGATACTTCTGAAGTGGTCCCATAGAAATTTCATCAAAAACGGTTCAGTAGTTGGGTTTTTAAACCAAAATTACTGGTAAAAATTACAACTTAAAAGTGAAAAATAGAAACTTTTTTGCAAAAAAAATCAACCGACTTCCAAAAACGACACTACAAAGTGAAAAATAACTTTAATTTCGGAAGTCGGTGCCAAACAACGAAAATGCGAACCCAACGACACCGACTTCCGAAATTAAAGTTATTTTTCACTTTGTAGTGTCATTTTTGGAAGTCGGTTGTTATCGAGATTAATACCGTAAACCGTGTAAACCGCGGGGCGCTAGAATGAAATAAAGGAAAGTGTTGACCGGAGTTAACCTCCATTTTGTAAAAATCGAATTTGATTTCTGGCAGATTTTTGCACTGAAGTCCTATTATTAGTATAATCCGTGTCAAGAATTTGTGAAAGAAAATAGAGAGAGACATTTTATTTTAACGTAACGAACCTTGGCGTTACAATACACAACGCGGGAGCACTAGAATCAGATTTATTATAACAAAGTAAATAAGAATGGAGTTCGCATTATAGTAAATAATCCTATTTTGTTTATATTCAAAGCGTACATATATTTTTTTTTTATTCTAACTGAATCTTCGGGTTCTTGATTTATATTTGGAGTAATTTGTACACAGCAGGTACAGAAGTGGATTTATCTGGCATGTACTGTAGTATGTTATCTCATGAACCAACGCCTGCTTTACTTGTGGTTACGAAGTATACAAACACGCTGTAAATGTGTGTAGGCGCAGGAACTCACGGTACCGTCTGAGACACGGGCGAAGGCCGAAGTGTGTGTGTTCGTGCGCGTATCTGTTACGTGCTGACGCTACTCTTCTTTACGCACACATTCACAGCGTGTTTGTACACTTGGTTACCACCAGTAAAGCGGGCGTCGCTTCGTGAGATAAAAATACTGTACCTACTATGTAATAAGCGCAGGCCGCATGGTACCTACTTATTAGGAAACGCATCAGAACTCTGATTAGATGCAAAGTATAAGAATACGAACTTCAGTTGAAATTCCTTGTTGAACTCCTAAAGGCTAAATTCTCGCACTTAAAAAAACGTTCAAATTCAAGTCGCATCTCATCTCAGCGATAGTCAATGTAAAAAACTTGCTGAAAAGTAGATATATCAAGGTTTTTTGACAGATTAAGACTGTAATTAGAAGGCAACCGTTCTTAAAATACGGGAATTGTGCCTCAGATGTGTCACTACTAAAAATAAATACTCTCATACCCATAATAATCGGTAATAATGATTTTTTTAATAAGAAAGTTTACAAAAGTGTACATTTAGCCAACAGTAGTAAATATCGATGAGTGTTTCATGCGATCATAAAACCTAGCCTAGCCAGTTAGTTAATTAAAACCAATTCCGAATATCCAATCACAATGCAAATCGATCGTACAAAAAGGGTTAAAAAAATGCTTTCCATGTAATATTTGTTCCGTAAATTCTGTAATGCAGATGTCAGGTGCAATGCGCGGCGGCATCCATCCGAGAGATTGCCTCCCGACTGGGTTCATATCGATGATAATGCCTCAGTATGCGAATATCTAGGCAATGGAATTTTTTTCTGATATTTTTCCAACTATTTTGGGAGATATAGGCTGTAGGCTGGAGTCGGATGTCGTGGCCAGATTTTTGATCGGTAGAACAGTTAGAGTGGACTATTGACCGTTGTAATCACGACTAGATAGTACTCTTTTGGGATTTCTAGTAGGTAGGGTTGAGCAGTGGTGGCTCAGGAGTAAAGGCCGCTCTCAAAATAATGAAGGAAAACATCGTGAGGAAACTGGCATGTCCTAGAACCAAAAATTCGAAGACATGTGGCATCTGCCAACCCACACTGGGCCCGCGTGGTAGTCTATGGCCTAATCCTTTTCACGGAGAGGAGGCCTGTGTCCCAGCAGTGGGAACATTATAGGCTGATTATGATGAGTAGGTAGGAAGGTATGCTGGACATGGACGAAGACGACGCCTTGGTCAGGTGCTTAGTACTCGCAACCGGTGTGCGTGTATGATCTGAAGGCCAATTCTCGTAATTTGAAACGATCAAAATCTAGTCGCAGTCTCATCTCGGCGACAAACAAATGTCGAAAACTTGTCAAAATGTATGGAAATAAAAGGTATTTTTGACAGATTGAGGCTGAGATCAGACTGTGAACGTTCTTTAAATTACGAGATTAAATGTACAGACGCCAGCAGGTCAAGCTACCCGAAACTGTCAATTTTTTCCAATCAACTTTGAACCTTAATGCTTTAAAGATAAAGTTGAAAATCTATTAAATAAATTTGACAGATTGTAGTAGCTTGATGTGCTGGCGTCTGTCATATGATCGTAAACGTATATAAGTATTTATGGATCGTAGCAAGTGGCGTTCTTTAGTATCTGCCTATGCACATGGGAAGGAGGCGTGAGGTTATGTACGACGCGGCATAGGGAATTCTCTAGCCTTTTTTGACATTGCCATACAGATGGCGATGTGAATATTTGTTTAGTTCCCACCCTCAACTTAGCCTCACCTTGCTACACCGCTATGTTGCAATCCTTCGACTGACGTCATAACAAAATATTCCATATAACGTAAAAAGTACAGACGCCAGCAGGTCAAGCTACCCGAAACTGTCAAATTTTCCCAATCAACCTTGAACCTTAATACTATAGTGATAAAGTTGAAAATCTATTAAAGAAATTTGACAGATTGTAGTAGCTTGATGTGCTGGCGTCTGTACAAAATCTAACAAATTATTCAGCGCGTTCTAAAACATGACGTATCCGCATCCTAAAACACTCGTATTTTTACCCACCAAGGAATCTTTACTCACCACTCCTGCCCCATCCCATCAACAATAATGATGATGAAAATCTGTGTGTTCACATTGAGAGAATAATTTCAACGAATACAAATTGTGTTGATGTTAATTGCGGTTCTGTACGTAGTAAGTAAGAGCGGCATTATCTGTTGTGCACGGTTCAACGCTTCGGGTGTAAATTGGTACGAAGTTGTTGCAACAAAGAAAACTTTAATACAGAACTGTGTGTGTGTGTGTAATTAGTGGGTGGGATGTTGTGGGTGGGAATTTAAATTATTATGATTCGGAAGTGGTTATATTTTAGATTAAATCAGCCCGGCTTTTGTCCGCAATTTCGCTCCGGTGCGATAGATTTTTCCGGGCCTTAAACTATGTCTAAGTTTAATTTTGCCTAGCCTTTTCCCTATCATTTGGGTTCGGCTTTTAGTCCAAGCGGGTGCAGCTATTTTACACGGAACAACTGCCTATCTGACCTCCACTACCCAATAGCTGGGTAACACAATTCCGCTTGGTAAGACTGGTTGTCAGATTTTTGGGCTTCTAACCGTAACGACTTTCAAAGATCTAGAAATGAGAAACTATCTCTAGGTATGCAATAAATAATTACGTCGATCCTTAAGCTATTTGCACACTGCACAATTTCTTTACGGTACGGCGTATAAAAAAACGTGTCTGTGAACAAGCTTCCATAGTGATCCATACAAAACTGACGACCGTGCCTACACACGGCGAATAAACAGTAGTTTTTTCCGGCAACAAAAACGTGTATGTACAAAGGACCTTTCGGGTCCAACCATGACAGTTATAACTAGTAACACAATTTGTAAAAATAAGAAGCTTCCATATCTTCAAGACTCAGATAACCGTAAATAACTCTATAAATGGTCGTTATCTGGGTTGTAGTGCCCAAAATGAGCCTCGTCGGCCTAACAGACACTACATTTGTGGGAAAACCCTAATAATTTCTTGGAACTTCGTTTATTTTCTTGAGACAATTTAGTTTTCTTTGTTGTAAGATTCGAGGCATAATTTGAATTAAAGGTGAAAAGTTAATTCATAAATCTCTGCAATGATATTGGATTTTTGCCGGAGGTTGAAAGAAAGAAAATGTATTTATTGCGACTTGTACAGAAAGATAATAAACTAAACTAAACACAGTGAAAAATAAAAAAAACAAATTACAATAATTATTATTAAAAAGTAACAAGAAAAATGAAACAGAAAGTCCTGTTATATACGAGGCCAAAATGCTCATATCTCAGCATGGTGCATGATGATGTTGCTGAAAACCACGCCGGGGCTCTGTCTCGTATTCGGTCTTAGCATTATGCTGAGCGATGGCCATTTTGCATTGATGTGACGCATCTTTTCCCTCCGACTTATTTATTTTTTTGTGTTCTTTTTATGCGTCATGTTTGCCGCAAATAAACGTATTTTCTTATTTAATTTGGCACTCGGCATCGTTCACTAGCCTACCAAATGAACAACAAATGAAATGGAAGGAGCAGATGAACGTTCATTCCTATGTGATTTTGTCGGAGACATGTGAACGCGGAATAAAACAAAAATGGACCTCTATTCGAGTGAACCGTTCTCTCGAGGATCACTCGAGTGAGTTTTCTTTGTGGTAAGAATCGAGTCATAGTTTCATACAAACGCTTCCATATTTTGCAGCACAATTGAATTCTATACCTATTCTGTTCTACATAACATAGATCCCGTCATGTCGTCAAATCGTGTTCCCAGTAACTGCGTTGTGGTGGTCAGATATGCAGTCGCTCCATGTAAAATACCGGTATTCATCTGCATCCGGTTAGACTGAAAGCATAACATAATCGATCCCAACATAATCGACAAAAGGCCAGGCAGGTTGATTGATTCTATTCAACTTAAATCTGGGTCTGGTCTGGGTCTAGTCTAATCCGGGTCTGGTGCAGCGGGAAGGGGGCATGGTTACAGGTTTATGAATTAGTGTTTTTAAATTTTATTTTAGTTTTATTTTACTCAGAATATTACTAACGTAGTTTTATAAGTGTTACTAACAACAGTATGAATCATTTGTGTTCGAAATAAATAAAT
Organism: Apamea anceps; assembly: GCA_951799955.1. Lineage (NCBI taxonomy): Eukaryota > Metazoa > Arthropoda > Insecta > Lepidoptera > Noctuidae > Apamea > Apamea anceps. The sequence continues at coordinate 14,741,817 of OX637515.1, read as the reverse complement.
AATAATAATAAATACAGTATTTATGTAGAATTCAATTCTGCTCTTCCATTCTATTACTAATTCAGGTTTATTTAGTCAGGAATGCAAAAGCAAGGCAATGTCTGCCAATTACATGTCAAATTATAGTGCTCTTTAATTAAACTGAACTAATGATCGGAATTGAATTTGACTTTACCTATCTGTCAATTGAAACTCGAGCTGGAAATAGCTTTCAATTATAGATAACGAACGAATAGGTGGTTGTTATAGAATGTGTGGCATATCAGTAGACTTGTATGATCTGTGTATGCAAGCAAAGTAATAATCAGCGCGCTGCCAACGTGTCATTTTTTTCTACGAATTTTTGCACTGAACGCTACTTACTACGTTATACATTTTGATCGTTTTAATCCTTATAAGGGGTCATTGTACACATCATTATGAACAACTTTTACTATGGGGCCAACCCTGAAATCTACAATCTAATTTCTTACATCGGTCTTTATACTTTCTACTTATTTGTTTTTTTTATTAGTTGCTATCTGATGTATGTGACTGGTGTATTGTGTGTCTTTTGGTCTGTGCTAAATAAATGTTTTTTCTTTCTTTCTTTCTTTCAAATCGTGAAAAAAAATCGAAGGAGAAAATGAAAATGTGTACGAGTATGTATGTATATCGTTTGGTTAGAACATCTTTTTATCATTTCCTAATGCTAGGTATACCGATAAGTGACAAAATCTCACGTCCACAGATATTTTGAAATCGTTAGTGACCATTTTTTTTGGTCAAAATCTGTGTATGGACATGAAATTTTCAAATTGCCGGCGACTTAAATCGCTGCGAGTACCTAACATTACACTGCCAAACGCACCAATGCATTCAAATAAAAACCCGCTTGTCGACCATATGTCAACAACGCGTTCTCTCCTATTTTGGCCACATAGTACGCAGAGGCAATGAAAGTTTGGAAAAACTGATTGTGGTTGGGAACACCGAAGGCAAGCGATTGCGTGGTCGTTCACCAACACGATGGACCGATCGGGTGAAGGAGTTATCGTCCTCTAAATTCTACACGGTAGTAAGGCATGCACTGGTTTCTTCTCCACAGGTTTCTGTAACCTGTGGAGGCGGATCATCCGCTCCAGACGCAACTCCGAAGCTGACCACGATCCTCAGACATGAGGGACTTACTACAGAGAGACCTAACATAAGGAAAGGATAACAAACGAGCATCAAACCGTATATATGTCGCAGGTTTTTCATAAAATTAGCTTTTTGATGAAAAACCTAGGTTTTTGATGAAAAACCGGAAGATGACACATTTTGAACTCAATTTCATCATAAACCTGTAACAATTTATTTAACCAGACCAGACCACCACCAGAACCAGATTTTTGATCAAAAACCTGAACTAGTTTGGGTTTATGATAAAGTTCTTCTCAAAATCACGGTTTTGCTTTGTTTTATGACAAATAAATCATAAATTGATTTATTTGTCATAAAACAAAGCAAACCCGTGATTTTAACCTGTATCGACAAATGAACTGAGTTTGCATGAAATTGCTTCAAAGAACTTTATCATAAACCCAAACTAGTTCAGGTTTTTGATAAAAAATGTGAACTGTTACAGGTTTATAATGAAATTGAGTTTAAAATGTGTCATCTTCCGGTTTTCATCAAAAACCTAGGTTTTTTATCGAAACCCTAATTTTATGAAAAACCTGCGACATATACACGTAAATCACAAGCAACTAACCAGTCTATCTGAAATACATAATCGATCTGATAAACAATAGAATGCTATTGCTATACCGACATTGTTATCCAAAGGCAGACAGAGCGTCGTAAACCAATTAGCTTATAGGTAACGTTGTTAGTATGCAATCTGCGAAATGCATTAAACCGAACTAAATCGATCTAAATTTTCTGATGCTGCTGAAATACAGAAATATGTATACAAATTAAATTAGCAAAATATAAAAGATGTTTTTTTTTGTGGAGGTCGATCTGCCACTTCTAATATTGTTAGGTACTTGAAGTATGAGTTGAGAAATCTGAAGGTCAAGTCTCGTAATTTAAAACGTTCAAAATCTAGTCGCAATCTCATCTCGGCGACAAACAAATGTAGGGAAATTAGAGTATTTTTGACAGATTGAGACTGAGATCAGACTGTGAACGTTCTTAAAATTACGAGAATTGCCCCTTTTGTTTTTTTTTTTTTTTTTGAGGATGCGAAATCATCAAATGACCCCTCCCGCTCTGGGTGGAGCGGAAGAGAGTGTCAGACTCTTAATGACTAAAACCCACCCGTGTTCCTTCCTTAGCCCTTTATGTTCCAGGGCAGCGGTAACCCTTTCGGACGATCCCGCTACAGAATTGCCCCTCTGTTTTCTTTCATCGTGTTTAGATATAGATACCAATCACGTGTGTGTGAAGTTTACAAAAACAAAGATTTTTTAAACTGATATTTCAAATGACACTGTGATCGACGCCCCACAAAAAAAAAAAAACATTTTTCTATCATGAGATAATATGGATATGATTCCCTCTCGCTGAAAGGAGGCCTGCGTCCCAGCAGTGGGAACGTTATTGGCTGATTATGTTTGTATGTTTAGATATGGATACTCATTAAATCTGCGGAGTTTCATTAGCTAATTTAATTTGACCCTATTTAGAAAGAGTTTTATTCCTTGTTTATCTTGCAATCGGTTGTAAACCTTCATTCATGTTGAAATATCGCTATCGGCTTGTGGCTAAGTAATAACAGCTGCACTGATCGATCGATCAGGTTAAGCTACGCTTGCCGCGGTCGGTCCGTGAATGGGTGACCATCTTCATATACCAAGACCCCTCCGTGTCTCGGAAAGCACGTTAAGCCGTTGGTCCCGGCCTGACTAACTGACCAACAATTTAATTTTGACAATTCAAAAGTGCCTGAAATGTTTTAATTGAAATAAATGATTTGAGTTTGTGTTTTGAGTTTGTCATTCGTAGATCTTTGAGAGTCGTTACGGGTCGTCAGAAGCCTGACAACCAGTCTTACCAAGGGGTATCGTATTACCCAGTAAATGGGTTGTGGAGGTCAGATAGGCAGTCGCTCCATGTAAAATACTGGTAGTCAGCTGCATCCGATTAGACTGGAAGCCGACCCCAATATAGTTGGGAAAAGGGTAGGGGGATGAATCATGTTTAGATATTAATACCTATCACGGCTGCAGAGTTTCGCTAGCTAATATTATTTGACCCTGTATATTTAATTGAATATTAGGAATTTTGTAACATCAGACTAACTATGATAATAATATATCATTCAAGGAATTTCAGTAGAGTTTCAGTTACATATTACAGATAAAATCATAGTTACAAATAAAATCATTTATCATTTACAATTCTGTATTCTTGGAGATTTCCTACATAATTATTAACATTTCACGTTATAGAGGTACATTTGACTCAAGTGCTCTGAAGTAGCGCTACTTTTGCGGTTGCAGGCGCTTTGAAACTTTCAAGCGACGAATATGGGTCACACAACAGCAGTTTATCCTTTACAGGTTCTATAAAATTTTAACGGTAAGTGTTACATACTCATTGCGTTTGGTATATCTTAGTTATATGTCAAGTGATATGAAACTGATATCATATACATGAGCGACTAGGAAAAGGCGTTAAAAACAGGAGTTGTCCTACTGCTGGCTACCTTTTTAGACATGCTACTGACAGGCTTGGAACCGGTACCAAACTGCAGGTTCTGTAGCGGTACTTAGCGGTTCTTACCATTTCGGTACCTGGGTACCGGTTCCAGACGGGTACCGGTACTCCAACTAATAATTACGTTTTCAATTTCTTTGCGACCCCCACACGAAATTGTTAAGGTCATCAGATAACTTGAAGCTCAAAATGCCTATGCATTCCACAACTTTCCTTGATAAATCCTTTACTATCCAGGCCGCTCGTTTGTGAAATGTATTGCCAGTTGAAATAAAACGCGCGCATTCGTTACAGGTGTTCAAAAGACTTGTAAAGGAGCACTACTTGTCGTTGTGATATTGTTGTCCTAACTGCAATCATGTACAGTCTTCTTTTATTTTTCGTTGCTTGTACATAATGTATGTATTTATGTATCTATAATTTTGGATATGTATATATTTGTGTATCTATTTTAGTGTATTGTATATATAATATTTGCACCAACAACAGTCCCATAGTATGTCAAAGAATATCACTGTCCATTCTAAGGTTGCCTGGAAGAGATCGCAGTAATGCGATAAGGCCGCCCATTGTATATGTCACTGTCATATGTCATATGTCACTGTAGTGTGTCATGTATTTTCTATGCTATGTATTTTTGTGGTGTACAATAAAGTATAAATAAATAAATAAATTACCGGTACCAAATTCTGATATCCGGCGTGTACCACAAATCTCATATTTGTACGAGGAACTTCGTACGTTTGGCAACCTTGAAGTCATTTTTCTAACGCCTAATATTTGTTCTTTTTACTTACTATTTCTGTTTTCTCACTCTAACTTACGGAAATATTTGTTTGGTACGGGATTTGGTGCCAGTACATTACCAATACTGATTAGAAATACCAACAGTACAGGTACTACTCGGGTACAAGTATCACACCAAGGCCAATGGTACCGGTTCTCAAAAATACCGATCTTTCAAGCTCTGGCTACTGATTTTTGTTACAGCAAAAAGTTTTTGCCGCGGGTCGGGTTGGTTAACCCAGAATTTAGACTAAAGTCAAATGGACTCTATTTTTAGACAACTTTCCATATACTTAACGCAATAATTTTACGCAATAATGTTAGTAATGTAATAGAAATTGTTAAACAAATTGACAGCAAGAATCGTCATGGCAGTAGGTACTTATGATATGATTTAGAAGGTCCCTTAAACAGCTGATCAGCTATTTAAGGGCCTTCTATGGGACACCGATAGAAATGTGATCCCCGTAATAAACTTTAAGATCGAATGGCTAATCATTTTGGCGATTTGAGTAAACATTAAGATGTTGTATTTTACACGTTCATAGATTTTGGGTTTAAGTGTACGTAGTCTTTGGTGCAATACAAAATGCTTAAAAAAAAAATAGTATAGCGATTTTGCCAACTGATTAATTTTCGTATTTACTTGTCTGTCGATTTAAAAGTGAAGATTCCGCGTAATTCGTAGGAAAAGTGAAATTATAAAAGCCAGATGAGCTACTCTTAGATCTCTATACAGAATGTTTCATATCGCGAATACCTAACAAAAAAGTATTATTCACTTCGAACGAGAGCTACCGTAGATTTTTAGGATTGCAGAATATGATCATATTTTTTTCTTTATTTCGGTTTTGAGGCCTTCCGGATTGTGCGACTGAAAGTGCTTTTATCCTATCCAACATTTTTGGATCTGCGTTAGAATAAAACTGTAGGTACAATTCATGGTACAATGCGAATTTTCCCATACGTGTGTGAGAAGGCTTTTTGAAAATATTTTCGGGGAAGTCCGTTGCATATTTTTTTTTGGGATGTTTTTGTTTCTGTTTTTTTTTTCCGAGCTTTTTTAGAGACTACTAGAGTCTTTGTTGTAGAGGAAATAGAATCAATATTCAGTTTTCGAGGTTAAAAAAAAACAATAGCCAGATAAATAATTATCTGCTCTCTCATCTCTGTTTGTTGTACAGGAAATAGAGAGGCGGCAACATTACGAAAAAATCCAAATATTGAGGGCTATTTTTGTGTCTGCTAACAACAAACGGAACTGATGAAATAACCATCACTGTTCTGGTCTTTACAGTCATTGAGTGGCCAAAATTCAGTGCAGATAATGCCGATTATACTATTACAATATGAATTGTCCAATGGGTTCCTGTTAGCATCGATTGAATGATTATTACGTTATGATTCATGGAATTGGCGCCTCTAAAATCCTAACGAAACTTCTTACTTTATCCCTTATAATAGTTTACACAATTTCCGCCCAGCTATCACCACCAGCTCGTCCCAATTACAAACAGTTGGCCCAACAATAGTTCCCATCATTATAATCTAGACGTTTCGATTCCCGCTGACACATTTCTCAGGGTATAACTTTGGATATCTGCTTCTGAAAGGGTTAGGTCCGAACCTCAATTACAGCGGGTCCATTTTGTGTGAAGTTCCGTGTTAGTCAGACATGTTAGTAATGAGAATTTGTGGTGACGACGTTCGGTTATATCTTCATGTTCGGTCGGTAGGGTGGGCAAAGTTTGTAGCGACAATGGTGAGGACATTGTTAATGCAAAGCGAAGTGCGAAACGTGGGGTACACAATAGGCGGAGCGGGCTGTTGCAGAAGTTTTTAAACAGCGTTTGATTTTCTATGAAGTACACCAGGCAGGTTATGAGTACAAGGCTTGTAAGTTACAATGGAGAATTTCTGATTATAGGGCAACCGCTTAACTGTGACGTTGCCTGAGGTAGCAGCGCGGTGTGGGAGGGGTGTGGTGACGTGATGGGAAAGCTCAGTGATTCGTTAACGTGTGACGACGATCACCCCTCCCGCACCGCACAGCTACCTCAGGCAACGTCTCAGTTAAGCGGTCAGCTTATAGATGGCTGCTGAATTCTGACAGTCACATGTTTGTATCAGTAACATATCTCCGTCTTTTTTTAACAATGATTGCATCGCATTGATGATCATGCTACTTTCCTCAAAAACAATAATATTTCGGTTGTAGTTTTGGTCGAAACTCCACTGAATTGCATCCCCGTATAACAAACAGCAGTTGGCAAGTATCTAGGCTGTTTATTTATGTACCATACGTCCAAATTATTACCTAGCTCTGACCTTCTTTTAGATTTATAACCTAACCAGACTTTTAAATTGCATTAAAACTCGTTTGTCACGCGACTATTTTAGATGCTTCTTTTTTCAAACATTCTTGATTCGGAGGTATTCGGGGTGATAGCGTCGTGTCGGCAATACATTCTCTTCTGTCGCTACGTATTGTAAAAGTTTACTTTGAAGGGCGTGCTGGCGTACTGGTGTACTGTCGTACTGGCGTATTGTTATTCAACGTAAAGCGGCCGAGTTCGTTGTCACGCTATTGTTTGGAGATACGGCGCTGTGGGGTGGTGCAAGAGATGAGAGAGCAGATAACTATTTATCTGGCTATTGTTTTTTTTTAACCTCGAAAACTGAATATTGGTTTTATTTCTTTCTAAAATATGGAATAACATAAACTTACGGCCTTTTCTTTAGGTATATCGAAATGAGAAACAGGATTCACTCATCCTTCATGGAAAAGGGCGGATCCTCCGACCAGACGGTGTAGATGCCACATAGGTGTTATGCAGAAACATCAGGACGCCATGACTGTGCTACAACCCCAACATATTCCTTTATACAAGGAAGGCAAGAACAATGGCATACGCAAGTGAAAATACGAATATCGTGATCAAAAAGAGATTTAAAATGCTAATAGCGTACTTATACCCATAGATATGAAGGTGTATAATTGCTTACCTCTTGTTAAAAGCACTCCTATTCCACTTTACATTAGCTAATCATTTCACGCTAAAGCCACTCAAAAAGCAAAGTGCATTTAAAATACAGCTTTATTTCACTTAAATTAACTTCACTGCAAATGGTCTTGAAATTACTCTTGTAAACAAACTTTGGGACTCCAAAATTGGTTGTGGATTTTAGGAACTTTTTCACACGGTTGAAATGGCATTTAGTGATGGCTTTTAACGTCGGTCGATTTATAAATTATTCATTAGGTATATGTTTCATAAAGTTACCTAGGTTATTAGCATAGCATAATCAGCCAGTTATGTTCCTGCTGCTGGGACACAGGCCTCCTCTAGCTGAGAAGGAGTAGCCTAAGATATTACCAAAATCTTATCGACTCCTTCGAAGACGCTACCATCAAACCTGTCTATTTTTGTTGACAAGCAGGGTCCAACTTTAAACCACGGTTGCTCGATTTTAGCACCCCTACAATACCTGCGGAAATACGTCTAATTTCCCTACATTTTTGACAAGTTTGTGACATTGATTGTCGCTGAGATGAGATTGCAACGATTTTGAACGTTTTTCAAGTACGAGATTTGACCTACAGTTCATTTACGTTTATAGACCTCAGTCACAGTCGCTGTAACTTTCTGTTTAGGACACACTATAAGTCATGTTATGCAAGGAATAGAGGAAATGAAAACTATTTGTATATCTAATACAAAGAACACTTTTCTTTAAAATTCTGGGCATTTTAAAACGGTGATAATGTAGAGTATTTATTCGAAAACCTTTTCTTTATGAAAACTAGTTAAACTAAAGAAATAGTTGTGTTAACTTTTATATTTAAAAAGACAGTGGACATTGGGATTAATACATGACTTAAATGTGTAAAACACTTGACTTTTAAATGTGCTTTTACGAGTATATCTGTAATTTATATGATGTATATAACGAATAAAGAGCCCGAAATTCTAACAACCGGTCTTACCAAGGGGTTTCGTATTACCCAGTGACTGGGTTGTAGAGGTCAGATAGGCAGTCGCTCCATATAAAATACTGGTACTCAGCTGCATCCGGTTAGACTGGAAGCCGACCCCAACCTCGTTGGGTAAAGGCTAGGCAGATGATGGCATACATAATAAAATCATTATATGAATCTATGTAAACGTAAAATAAACATACATCATATAACATGACGCCTGTATCCCCGGAAGGCTTAGGCAGAAGTGTTCCTGCAGTACACCCACATTTCGCCAGTTATGTTTAAGTCCCATATAAATATCCCAATCGACGACACGGTTGGCGCAGTGGCTGAACGATCGACTGCTGCGCTGCGTGTGCTGGGTTCGATTCCCGTACGAAACAAATATTTGTATTGCGTACAGGTAATTGTTCCGGGTCTGGCTGTTTGTGTATGTGATTTTAAATGTTTGTAAACGCACGATACAGGAGTAATTCCTAGTGTGGCGCAACGTTAAAAAAAAAAAATAGCGGGCGAGCCTATTGCCATCAACTGGGCACAGGTCCAGGCTTTCGGCTGCAGCTGAGAATTCCTGATAGAAAAACCCAATGGCATTTCGTCTGACCTAGGAATCGAACAAAGGACCCCATGCTCTGCTATCAGACAGCAAGCAATGGACAACATTGTTACAATTTTAAGGTTTTGAATACGAGGCTTTTAGCTAATTTGTATTAGTGTGTGTATTTTGTCTATTTTTTTTTGTGCGTCTTGTTTGTGCAGAATAAATATTTTTTCTTTCTTTCTTTGTTTTCTTTAGCACTGGAGACCACTAAAGCACAGCGGTTAGACATAAAATAAACTTCTCTGAATTTCAAGAAACTAAGGAACGGCACTAAATTAATGTTGGAAACACTTTTCATTAAAAGTTAAAAGAACAAATAGTGAGTGGAAACTAAAATAATTTCATAAAGTTTTACTTCTCTAGATTACAGTGGGTTAAAATATTTTTTTGAAAGTTTTTATTTAGAGTAATTTCTTTCTACACCTCGTGCATTTTAGAATTAAGTGGATTCGTTAAGAATGCATTATTATAAATACACTAGCTGCGCCCCGCGGTTTCACCCGCATAAGATTCGATCCCGTAAGAATATCGGGATAAAAAGTATTCTATATGTTAATCCTAGTTATAAACCATATGTGTGCCAAATTTTATTCTTTTTTTTTATGTTTGTTCGCGCATAACTCCGTCGCTTGCCAACCGATTTGAAAAATAATTTTTTTGTTGGAAAGGGATACTTTCCAAATGGGCCCATAGAAATTTCATCAAAAACGGTTTAGTAGTTTGGTTTTTAAACCAAAATTACTGGTAAAAATTACAACTTAAAAGTGAAAAATAAAAACTTTTTTGCAAAAAAATAACAACCGACTTCCTAAAACGACACTACAAACTGAAAAATTAAGTTTAAAGAAAATGCGAACCCAACGACACCGACTTCCGAAATTAAAGTTATTTTTCACTTTGTAGTGTCGTTTTTGGAAGTCGATTGTTTTTTTTTTGCAAAGTTTTTATTGTAAATTTTGACGTTCAAAAGTGCCTTTTCAATTCATTCAACACAACATATCTGGGAGGTTTGTGTACACACATCGACATAGGGAGCAGCTGGTTTATTTTGTAGAAATCTCACCGCGAAAACTTAGGTGAAGTGAGCTTCAAGTGAGCTGTCAATAATGTCAAGCATCAGATGGAATAACAGCTCACTGCAAGCTCACTTCACCTAAGTTTTCACGGTGAGATTTTTCTTACAGGATAGACCGGTAGCTTATAATGCACACTCATACTAATATTACAAATTAAATGAAAGTGCACAGCCAAACTACGAGTATAAACAGATTTCATGAAAATGGCCTGCGGATGAAGCTTTTTGACAAAAATATAATACAACTTGTGAACCGCCCCTGCGTCCCTGCTTTGCACGGGTACAAAGTTAAAACTAATGTACTTTTATATACATTACACATAAACATTCCGGAATAAATTCTCTACATGATGATGAAAACCGCATCAAAATCCGTTACGCAGGAAGATAAAAGCGGTCAAACAGGCAAACACGAATAGCGACTTTGTTTTATGCTATAGATGATATCAATATTATCACAGTAGGCTCGCTCCTTATTGTATGGGACTTGAACATAACTGGTGAAATGTGGGTGTACAAGATATACAGAGGCCTCTAAAAGTTAGTTGACATGTTTTTTTTCACTGCAGCTGTGATGCCACAAAAAAAAAAATAAAAAAAAAAACAATCAGGTACTCCAAAGGATTATTTGATTATTAAATTATGAAAAGTCAAAGGTTGAATTGTCAACAAAAACGTTATAGCAGTTCACACATTTGGATCACTAGAATTTTAAATCATAATGTGGTGTGTCACAGCTGAAGCGGAAAAATGTCAACTAAGTTTTGTAGGCCACTGTAGGTACACATCCGCCTAACCCTTCAGGGAAATATGTACAGTATGTGGCCGCATTACATTTTCATAGCGAATTCGGTTTGAGATAGCAATATGATTTTTAATATAGTTTTCGTTACTTCACCTGACAAGTCGACAGAAATGCAGAGATGGTATGTTATCCAAGATTACCATAAATAACGCGCTTTCAACGTAGCCATAATAATAAAGTTCTGACATTCAATTTCAACTCTTGTCTACAAGTTCTCAGTTTGTAAAATAACTATCGCAAAATGAGAAATGTTTCTGCACAAAATATTTTACGAAATAATTTTAGATTTTGTTTAAAAGTGAGGTCGAAAGAGGTTATAAAGTTTTGGTAAATGTAGTTTTAATAAAGGCAAGATTCCACTAATGCGTATACAATTGAAGGACAATTTTTACTTGCGTTGTTTCATTGTCATTTTCTTCTAAAACATTTATTCTTTCTTTCTTTTGTTTTCTTTTACATGAACAACGATGGCATATTATCGATTTGCTTTAATGAAAACCTTAGCTGAGGTCATTAAGATCACCTAGCGTTAATTCTGTCTCGAGGGAATCTGCTTTCCGTATTTCCTTCTACATCATTTTCTCCCTAAGGAAGTACCTCCACAAAATGTGCTTACTGTTCAATTTCATCCTCAAATTGTGCCTTCTTTTTTTTTCAAATCGATGTTACTTGCTAAATTACTTGGCCCCAGTCACAGAGCACAAAAGCGCCTCGCGTCTAGCATAAACATAACCAGCCTATAATGTTCCCACTACTGGGACACAAGCCTCCTCTGTTTGAGGGATGTAATCTGTACCACGCGATCCCAGTGCGGATTAGTAGATGTCACATGTCTTCTTGTTTTTGGTTCTAGGACATGCCGGTGGTTTTCTTCACCGTTTTGAATGTAGTGGTGATGAAATTATTTACACAAAGTAAAGCAGCTGTGTGGGTTCGAACCGTAAGTCACAGTCGTAACCACTGGGCCCACCGCTGCTCATTAGTTACTCGCGAATCATATATACTTACACATATATAATTATGTTATGATATAACATACGACCAGAGGGGCAATTCTCGTAATTTTAAGAACTTCACAGTCTAATCTCAGTCTCAATCTGTCAAAAAATTCTTCTAATTTCCCTAAATTTTGACAAGTTTTTGACATTTGTTTGTCGCCGGGATGAGACTGCGACTAGATTTTGAACGTTTTAAATTACGAGAATTGGCCTACAGAAGGCCAATTCTTTTATTCTATTAAAAAAGTTCATAATTTTGGAGGTAGGTGCAGTGAGGAACAGGGTGTAAAGTTCACTCAACCTCCATAGCAAAGGGAGGATCCTCCGACCAGACGGGTGTTGTGTCTGGCGGGCAATTGCCCAACGATTGATGTTGGGAAGTTTGTATATATGCTAATTGCGTGGTAAATTCTGCTTCCGAGATGCAGGATTTGCGTGACGTCAGTATGACACGTTGTTCGCATGTGGCGTTGTAGATACCGCTACAATAATCTAGTCGCATTCTCATCTACAAATTGATTGTTGCAACTTGTAATACGTTTTTTTATTTATTTATTTAATCAATGTCAAAAACTTGTCAAAAATGTAGGGAAATTAGAGGTATTTTTGACAGATTGACTGTGATTAGACTGTGAAAGTTCTTAAAATTACGAGAATCGCTCCTCTGATTGTGGCCTACAAATTAATAAAAACTATCACTGCCGCTTTCGTATCAAATAACAAAATTATCGTTCATTCAATAAACTGTTAATGCAAAATTTCGAGTTATCGCGTTGACCCGCGAATATTCTTCTTAGCACATAAATGTAAGCGCGACGTGACGGTGCATAACAATTAGGTAAGCATTTGAATGTTAAATATGAAAGAATTTATTTAATGGGATGCTATTTCTGTACGAATTGCAGTTTCGCGGTTGTTTTTATTATGCCATTTTGGTTTGGTTGGTCGATTTTGCATTGTGTTGATTGGTATTTTTATACAGTTTGAATGTTTATATGTACATGACGGTATCGTATTACCCAATAACTGGGTTGTGGATGTCAGATAGGCAGTCGCTCCATGTAAAATACTGGTATTAAACTGCATCCGGTTAGACTGGAAGCCGACTCCAACATAGTTGGGAAAAGGCTAGGCAGATGATGATATGTACCTATATAACGGCATTTTCTATATAAACAAAGAAGCTGTATTACAGTTAAGTATGTCCTGAACTAACAATAATGACTGAGTAGACACATTAAGAATTTATCAAAAAATATAATCGTCTTCTTCAGTGATTTCATAACGATATTTTTCTTCTAAGAAAACAATAGGAAATCATAAGACTAAACCAAAAGCCCAAGTCTGCACGCGGGTTTTCCCGCGGCGATTTTATTTCGCGCGCTGGGTTTTCAACTCATTGCTTAGTGCCGAGAGTTGAAACTCCAACAATGTGTTTTTTGACGCGCTAGGATGGTTCTGTTGGATTCTCAATGCTCGGCTGAACACTGAGAGTTAAAAGCTGTTGCTGAAAACCAGCGCTGGGGCTCTGTCTCGCATAGGGTTTTAGCATTATGCTGAACGATGGCCGATTTGCGTCGATGTGACGCATCATCATCATCATCATTTCAGCCGAATGACGTCCACTGTTGGACATAGACCTCCCCCAAGCACCTCCACTTCGACCTGTTATGTGCTTCTAGCATCCTACAGGTTCCTGCGGCCTTCACAAGGTCGTCGGTCCACCTTGTGGAAGGCCTTCCAAAGCTACGTCTTCCGGTACGCGGTCGCGACTCCAGAACCTTTCAGCCCCATCGGCCATCTGTTCTGCGAGCAATGTAATGCAATGTGATGCATGTTGTCCCCCAACTTGTTAATTTCTTTTGTTTTTTTTTTGCGTCATGTTTACTGTAATTAAACGTATTTTCTTTTTATATTTTTACGTCCGTAAGACCCACAAAAAATAGAGACAGCTTATTTCCTCAAAATTTCAGTCTAAGAAAGTCCCTGAAGTACCTACAATGAATCTCTCAATAAACATGATCAAGCATGACGGAACACATTCTCATACTTTTTTTCAAAGCCCTCCAATTTTTACTCCGAGTTAATTTCCTGTGGAAAAATCTGCCTACCCGACCTATTTTCCAAATAATTATTCGAAATCAAAAGGTTATTCGAAGACTGCTCTGCAATTGTTTCCACGAATATTATTGGATTGGGGAAATGATAATGAAAGCCTTTGATATTGATATCGATAGCGACTGGGTAGCTTTATTGTGTTTTATTTGAAAAATAAATTCTAGTGTCCACATCACATCGAAAATAGATGAAATTTCTAGGAATGAAATATTTTTACTTTCGTTCAAAGAAATATAGGTATACTTGTAAAGCCATGAGTTGATAGTTTTAATAATCGACAGCTTCAGCTTCCAGTCTAACCTAATTTATTCATGAGCCTGTTGACACTAAGGCTCACTTGCTGTTTTAAATTCGTCTAGTGAAACTCATTAAGTGATTTGTAGTGCAAGCGGACCTATGTGAGAGAAAGAAGTAAAATAACATAAGATGAATAACTGCACCTTATCACAGCTAACTGATCAAATCTTTATTCAAGAACGCACCTAGCCAATGAGCTCGGCAGCTCATCCACACAAGGATTCAATACAGTATTATCTTACGTAAACGGGACGTAAATGGAACGTAAACGGGACGCATCCCGCACAGGGGTGTATTATAGTCTGCAAATTGAAATCTCTAAGCGACTGAGCTCCATAGGCCGCTCTAATCTTCTAAATAATTGCGTTTGAAACAATAAACCGAGATTTGGGTTGTCATTTCGCTAAAATTACGCACGCCGTTCGCGGAGCTCAGGGATACAGACAATTATTTTATTTTGGCAGTTTTGTTCGTAGGTAAATATTTTGTGACTAAGCGTAAATAGGTTTGTGAATTAGAGTTTGTTACAGTTTAATATTTGTTTATAATAGATACTTTATTTACTTTATATTGTAGATAGAAGATTCGAAATAAGCTTTAGATATATTATTAAACGTTGCCACACACCAGAATTATTTTGTAGCGGTATCTACAATGCCACAATCATGCGAACAACGCGTCATACTGACGTCACGCAAATCCTGCATCTCGCAAGCAGAGTTTACCGCGCAACTAGCATACATACAACTTCCCGACATAAGCCGTCGGGAACACCCGTCTGTTTGGAGGATCCTCCCTTTTCTATAGAGTATGAGTGAACTTTACTCCCTCTTCCTCATACCTCTATAGTTTCTTTGAGAGAAACTAACTCACCAAACCGCAATCCAAAAGCCAAGTGTTCGAGAAATGGATAAGGGGGCGTGACTCTAGCAGTGATCAATGATGTGTTTTATTAAAAACCTGTTAAAATTTTACTTTAGAAAGAAAGGAGAAAAAAGAAAGAAAATATATGATAAATTTATTTGCGGTAAATATTACGCAAAGAAAAAACACAAACACAAAAAATAAAAAGTTGGGGCGGAAAATATGCGTCACATCCACGGAAAATGGCCATCTCTCAGTACTTATAATGCTACGACCATATGCGAGACTTAGCCCCAGCGCTGGTTTTCAGCGACAGCCGGCATTGACGTGTAAAATGTAAAGTAAATACATTTTATTACATAAATACATATTATATACACTTATTTAAAATTATTATAAGTAAGTACCAGTTTTAGAAAATTCCTCCATTTCTGAAAACTGGTACGATGTTACTTACAAAAGCACAAACTTCATGAATTGCTATATTGGATAATGCTAGAATACACTAAGGAAATGCACGACTTGATGAAAAGATCCCAGGAGGAATTTCGGATACAGAAATTGGAAATGCAGCGGCAAATTCGAACGAACGGAACGTGTGAACGTACTATCTCTAGATTTTCGGATACCTACGATCCGAAATATCCCGTCTCCTCCCGCGGGTATTATCCAAAACCGACGTGTATTTGAAATCTTCAGGGTACTGAATTTATTATAATTAGTTTCATTTGTGGTTTAAATAATATTATTATCTAGTAAAATTAAATTAGCCAGCGAAACTCTGCAGACGTAAAAAATAAAAAGAAAAACAACCGACTTCCAAAAACGACACTACAAACTGAAAAATAACTTTGATTTCGGAAGTCGGTGTCGTTGGGTTCGCATTTTCGTTGTTTGCCACCGACTTCCGAAATTAAAGTTATTTTTCACTTTGTAGTGTCGTTTTTGGAAGTCGGTTGTTTTTTTTTTTGCAAAAAAGTTTTTATTTTTCACTTTTAAGTTGTAATTTTTACCAGTAATGTTGGTTTAAAAACCAAACTACTAAACCGTTTTTGATGAAATTTCTATGGGACCATTTAGTAAGTATACCCTTTCAAACAAGATTTTTTCAAGTCGGTTGACAAGCGACAGAGTTATGCGCGAACAAAGATAAATAAAAAAAAAATACAAACATCCAAATTGAGAACCTCCTCCTTTTTTAGAAGTCGGTTAAAAATATTTGATGTTTCTTTTTTGGGAGGTCAACGACTGCTGGGAGTGTTGTTACTAGAAGTATGAGTTCAGAAAATCTGTTTTCTTTTGGTTTATCGTGTTTAGATGTCGATGCTTCTGTAACGTATATACAAAAAAAAAAACTGAAGTTTCAAGTGGCTACACTAACTGGGGTCGATGACCCCACAAAAAGTTATTAAATTAATTTCTTTCTTGTTTTATAATGTTTAGATGTCACGTCTGCGGAGTTTCGCTGGCTAATTTAACACTGTATTCAATTTGGTTCTGATTAGAAAAAAATCATTCTCATGTTATTATTTATAGATATACCTATTTGAAGTAAATACAATACAATCGTTACTTACTTTTCCCATGTAAAAATAATTTCCCAAATAAATAAATTGGGTCTTCATAATCGGATTGACAAAGGACCTAGGTATTCACTTGGGTCCGTTTTTCCTGCCGTGAAAAACTACTTTATTTCGCCGTGTTACTACAATCGGTCAAATTTATTTAATAGATTTTAAACTTTATCGCTAAAGCATTAGGTTCAAGCTTGATTGGGAAAATTTTACAGTTTCGGGTAGCTTGATGTGCTGGCGTCTGTACTGTGGAAGCTTATTGTCGGACATGTTTTTTTTTACGGCGCGGTTTATACCCCGTACCTCCGTCCCTCAATCTGTGTGATTCTTTCCTCAAAACGCCATTTCAGTCATCAATCTACTTGGTCTTCACATGATCTGACCAAAATTATGTCTGGGCTTTAAAAGATACTGTGTCCTCTGAATTTGTTTCGGCCTTTCTTCTCAGAGTAGTCAGGAAACACCAACCTCATCTAGTTTTTAAAATATGCTTGACGTGTAAAAGTGTTTAGTGCAAACCTACTCACAAAAATAAAATCGTGTCATGTACAGCAGTGCGATTCTGTAACCATCTCCCCGTGAAAACTTAGGTGAAGTGAGCGTGGAGTGAGCTATCATTCCCAACTAATGCTAGGGTTTGACACTATTGACAGCTCACACTAAGCTCACTTCACCTAACTTTTCACGGTGAGATTTTTACAGAATCGATCCGCAGAGCCTTATAGTAACTCGTTAGGTACTAGTTCTAAGCATAACATCATAATTTATTACCACTACTGTACCTAACCCTCCTTTAACACCGTTAAAAAAACACGTTACAGCACTCTAAACACAGCCCTTCTGTGCAGTGGGGTAAATATTTACCCAACTGTCAACACACTTGTCACGGTGTGGACTTGACAAGTCAAAATGGCGGTTATAACAATCTTTACGTCAACTTCACTGTTATTATGTTTCCGTAGTTGAAGTTTACGCCGGCCCCAATATGGCGGACTTAAATATTAATACTGGACAAAGTCATTAACGGGAATCGATTAATTTTGCGATGAGTTATGATAGTGTGGTTAATTGGATCGGCGTCATGTTGAGGGGTGGGCGCCATTCTTCTTTTATCAAGTTTGACGTTTATTTAACTTTTTTTTCACGCGTAAGGAATGACACCAATATTAGAGTGGACGCGATCGGCACATTTAATTTTTTTCAGCGCGTTCAAGAGCTGTCAGTGTCAATATATTCCACAACAGGTATGATGAGACTGACAGCTGTTTAGGTGTGCTGATCGCGTTCAGTTTTATAAGTGAAATTCCCCCTGTGTGTGTTACGTCAAATTATTGTTAACTGCACCATTACTTAATAAAAAACACGTGAATATTTAAAATACGTGCCTATCGTGCCAATCGGAATCGAAGGGTTCCCTATATGTGTGTTGTGTTTTGTTTGTTAATTTTGTTTTTCTTGTGTATACTTTTTTTAATTGTATTTTGCTTTGCTTTGCTTTTTAATTGATTTGTAATTTGCTCTGTAAAACGTTTTGGGATTTAATTCTGTAATGTTGTGCATGTAATCAAAGTAAATAAATAAATGTGGTTCGTATCACCCTAAAATATTTAACACTACATATATTTTTTAAATATTTTATCTTAAAAAAAACAAGAGAGCTGCTAGTGATTATTCGTAAAAAAATTAAAAACACGTTTCTTGTATATATCTACCCCGATACAAGAAAAGAGTTTTTTAAATCTTTCACTTATTTTAATTTTTATTATTTGTTCTTTTAACGGCTATAGTAGACGGGCTATGTTACTGTGTTTATAGATATTGCAATATTGTTTTTATGATCTAGAGCGAAGCTCTATTTAACTTTCAATAGGCAAGAACTTGCAATAACAAGTTTAAAACTTGGGAGCAAAAACAAACATTATGGCGTGATAAATGTGTTTTAGATTTGCAAACAATATGGTTTCGTTCTACAGATTCTGGTAGGTCTACAACAGAAGAACTATCTAGTTTAAATTTAAAAGAAAATAATTTTTGTATTAATTATATTTTTTTTAAACAAAATAATATTTACTATATATACATATAAGCTAAAAGACAAACAATAATACGTACATGTATATAAAATAAAACAGGGGTAAAGAGTAATAGGGGATATTAAATGAAATGAAATTGTTTATTCTGTAAATTAGGTATCGGAACATTTCATATTATTAAAAAAAAAATTGCTTAATGTGGTCGGTTTTATCTGACTAATCTGAGAAGAAAGGCCAAAACAAACTCCGAGGTCGCAATACCTCGGAGTTTGTTTCGGCCTTTCTTCTCTTTCTTTTATAGTGATTACTTAATACTTTTGTAATAATTACGCCTTTGTGGATCGCTTGAAATGCATGCCATCCACGATAACTTTATATGCTCGCCACAAGTAGCCTCGTGGTTTGAAGACAACTAAGCTTCCTGGCGTATAGGAGATATCGCATTTTTATGAAACGCCGTATTCTAATCTCAGTCTCAATCTGTCAAAAATACCTCTAATAATTTACCTACATTTTTGACACAATCAGTGTCAAAAACGTCGCTGAGATGAGATTGTGACTAAACTTTGAACTACGATTCCTTCTGGTGGACTTGGGCAGTTCAAGTGACAAAAACGATTTATTCCGATCGGATACCCTGATCTGATCCCTTGCTGGTTGTTATTATGTTTTAATTCTGATCCACTATAAACTTGTCATTCCGTTCTGATCCTCTAAACACAGGCATGCTATAAATAGAAAGAAAAAGGCGATAATCGTAATTAAAAAAAAAAATACAGTAAAAAAACCGGCCAAGTGCGAGTCGGACTCGCGCACGAAGCGTTCCGTTATCTATAAAAATCACGTCTGTTGTATGGGAGCCCCCCTTAAATATTTATTTTATTTTAATTTTATTATTTATTATTAAAGTAAAAATACAACTGAGTATTTTGTGAATATTTCAAGTGCCTACCTGTTGCCATTATTGATATCGAGCAAAAAAGGGCAAAAAAATCACGTTTGTTGTATGGCAGCCCTCCTTAAATATTTATTTTATTTTGTTTTTAGTATTTGTTGTTATAGCGGCAACAGAAATACATAATTTGTGAAAATTTCAACTGTCTAGTTCATATTTGAGTTGATTGAATGAAAGGTAAATTGCGGTTTACGATTTATGACGTATTAAAAAAAAACTACTTACTAGATCTCGTTCAAACCAATTTTCGGTGGAAGTTTACATAGTAATGTACATCCTATTTTTTTAGTTTTATCATTCTCTTATTTTAGAAGTTACTGGTGGGGGACACATTTTACCACTTTGGAAGTGTAACGCGCAAACTATTCAGTTTAGAAAAAAATGATATTAGAAACCTCAATATCATTTTTGAAGACCTATCCATAGATACCCCACATATATGGGTTTGATGAAAAAAAAATATTGAGTTTCAGTCTAAGTATGGGGAACCCCCAAAATTTATTGTTTTTTTTTATATTTTTGTGTGAAAACCTTAATGCCGTTCACAGAATACATCTACTTGCCAAGTTTCAACAGCATAGTTCTTATAGTTTCGGAAAAAAGTGCCTGTGATATATGGACGGACAGACAGACAGACAGAAATGACGAATCCATAAGGGTTCCGGTATTTGCCATTTGGCTACGGAACTCTAAAAATGACGATTGTTATTCCCTTATTAGCATCGAAAGACCATTTATTTAGGCACGTTTTTACTCTCGACCATTGAACTAGAAACGATGGTCAAAAATTTGTACAGGGTCTGACATTGAAGTGGGTTAAGTAGATACAAAAGTACCATCTATCTGTCATTATCAATGAAACCCTATTTTGTGTCAAAGACTTCGAGTGGATGAAATTAGCTGGTACTTTTGAAGTAATTCTAATATTCGGTGAAATTGAATAGGTACTTACTATCTTTTAACAAAGAAAAACACGCTGGCTAAACACAACAACGACGCACTATGGTTCGCGTAGAACAAGCTAGCTGGACAAAATTATTTGTTTCGATTTTTATTCATAATTGAGGTTATTAAGCATAGATATGAGGGTCTTAATACTTTTTTGAGGACCATTCGTTGTTTGAGCAGGTATAGTCAAATAAAAACATAATATTTTTTTAAACAATTTTTTTTAAAATAACATCTACAAATGTAACTATAAAATCTAATAACAGATACATAAAAATACTTAATAACTAAATCAATCACTCATTATTATGACTATCATCAGATGAATCATCCATTGAATAGTCATAATCATGAGTGACAGAACTATGGAAATTAGAAACTATATTAACATTATGCTCCTTACAGCTAGGTTGAACTATTAAATCTAGGATTTCGGTAGGGAAAGAACCCAATTTCTTCCGGGCAACTTCTCCTATAGCATTTATTACAGGGTCAGATGTTATCAATAACATATTAAGTAAATCTCTATTTCTAGCAATTCGCGATCGTTTTCGTGTGTTGTGTTTACGAAATCTTCTGCAGTTCTTATTCCGAGCTTCCTGTGCTTCCTTGGAAAGCTGGCCCATAGGCAGAAGTGATTATTTAATTACATCACTACTGTGCAGAAGTATTTTGTGAACAGTCGCAGGCATATAATACCATGGATAGAGATTTACGTAAAGTTGTCTGGTTTCTTGAGCTAAGGTTTCAAATTTTTCAAACAAAGTTATTGAAGGGTCACCAGTTACATCTTTGATTTGACGTGCTACACTTCTATGACCTGACATCCGCGCTGATCCCTCAGCAGCGTAAATCAATTCACTAGCACTCCTGGACTGTAAGACGGTCATCTACGCGTCGTCTTTTCGTTTTGAGACTGGAATCATCAAACTCTTTAGAGGGTCTTCCAGATCCCGGTTCTGTATATGTACTTGGCATACATAAATCGGACACATCGAAAGATATGTCATCAGCCAAGTCGAATTCTTCTCTAGGAACCGCTCTCGATTTCTTCCACAGCTGCTCCACTTTAAAACTAATTTTGACGAATATTTTGAGATGATGACCTTGACATCTCTCAGGGACTGCTCCGTAACACCATCAAAATCATGTCTCAAAGTTATAAACCGAAACAGCTCATCATTCCGCGTTTCTTTTGGGTGTTTTAGTCATTCTTCGAAAAAAATCATTTTTAAGACGGTGAAAACTATTTAATGAAAAAAAAAATAGTTGTGCAAATAATTCGCAATATTTTTTTTTACTAAATACTTGTGAGAATCATATAAAATAGATTCTATAGAGTGGACATGAATGGACATGTAATTTTTTGACCATTGAATTAAAAAATATGGGGGAAAAAGTCCACTTTTATCTAAATAATTAATTTAATAAAATTATAGAATAAAGTTCCTGTGATCAAAATGAATTAAAACAAAACTACATACCCTTATGTACACAATCCATCACAAAAACACTATAACAAATTTCTTTTAGTTACTTAAATAATGTTATCAATGATGGTGTAAAAATGCAAATAAATGCACTTTGAATTATCAATTCTTTAACTTCTTACCTTAATGACGGTCCTAATGAGGGTAGTTACGAAAATGAATACGTGTATTCCTTAATGTATAGGGCTAATGAGTTCATATTAGTAATTAACTACTAGGAATTGAAGAGTTGTTTTTGTCCAGCTAGTTTGTTCTACACGAACCAGAGTGCGACGGGATAATTGTATAATACATAAAATGACAATCAATCAAAATGCCTTTCATTTTGACAGTTCAGCCATGCTCATTGCGTCATTTACGTTGTTGAGCAGACGAATTTTTCAAACCTATGAAGTAATGGATGTCAAAATGATGGGCATTGCAATTGATTACCATTTCATGTGTGTTGTGTGTGTGTGCAATAAAGAAAGAAAGAAAGAAAAAGTATTTATTGTGACTCGCACAGGAACCTCTCTTGTCCCCAAAAAACCGGACAAGTGCGAGTTGAACTCGCATGGAGAGGGTTCTATGTGATGAACATGTTACCCACCAAAAACCACTTCATGTAAAGTAGGTTGCCAAAAACAAGAACTAACTTTTGAATAGTGAAAACGTTGTAAGACGCTTTCATTATTCAAAAGTTATCAGATCTAATGTAGAGCTAAGCCCCTAACTCTACAAGGCCAGCCCTTAACTCTATAAACCTTCCATCTTGCTCAAAATGTAAAAAGATGCGTAACCGTAACAAATTCTTAGATGGGTACTCGATCTAAGAATTTAACTAACGAAAGCAAAAGCCTAAAGTTACTATGACCATGTCTCAAAGATGATCGAGTTAGATTGAACGATCAACGCTCAGTAAGATATAGAAATTGAGCAACAGCTAAAACTTCCTAATACAACATTGATGTCAGCGTAACAACAACGCAACGTTTACTCAACAAATATTACACTTCCATGAATCCCCGAAACGGGTGTTCCGGTGAAAATGCAAATATTGGAGAGCAAGTATCGGGGTTCGATGCAAACTAGATTTTGTTATATTTGCCGTGCCACCCGAATGTTTGAACGGGAAAATTCGTACGGCACACACTCATAAAATACGTGGGTACAGAAGGCCGAATCGTATAAAGAAAGAAAACAGGCGTAAGCTCACATAAACGCGTACGTAAAGCGATCACAAACTAATGTCAAACAAATGCCAATCGCGTCTGGAGTGCGCTTGTACTCGCTGTAAGTTCTGCAAGCGTAGCGTTGGAAGGCCTTCCACAAGGTGGACCGACGAACTTGTTAAAGCCGCTGGAACCCGTTGGATGTGAGAAGCACGGAACCGGTCGAAGTGCAGGTGCTTGGGGGAGGCCTATGTCCAGCAATGGACGTCTTTCGGCTGAAATGATGATGATAATGAGGTACTGCAAGAACTCATGTGCTGCCTTGCACAGTTCGGTTTCGGGGAGACCCCTATACAGTCTCCCCAGAGATGTGGCCTGACAGGCGTTGCACAGAGGGGGCTCCAGATTGGTCTTTTGAGAGGTAACGGTGTCCCTTCCATGTGCAGATGGTGACCACCGGGGTGGTTTTAGTGAGGTAAAAATCACACAATCCCTGATTTTATCCCCAAAGACAAGACTTTTGAAGGCTTCAACCAGAAAAAAAAAGTACTGCAAGAACTCAGAACTTATACGGTACCGGCCCTTTAGCTACAAAAATTAAACGCATATAGATTTGCAATTCGATTATTATCACACATATCACTACAAAATATTATAAAACAGACAAACAGTCCCCCCCGCGCCTGTCTGTGTGTCTGAACGCAATAAACTGAAAAACTACGGAACGGATTTTCATTCGGTTTTATCCAATGGACGGAGTGACTCATGAATGAGGAAGGTTAAAGTGTATACTTAATTTATTTATTTAAACTTTTCGCACAGAAAGGTACAAATGCAGACTTAATGCCTTAGGCATTCTCTACCAGTCAACCAAGGGTGGTGAAGAGATTAGATGGCAGGTGCTTATGTTGAGAGGAACAATGACAAAATAAAGGCTTAAAATTAGGTACACAAATACATAAATAAGTTATGTAAGGTTTGGAACGAAGTCCCTTATCGCGCGTTGCGAAAGGGGACTAAACGGAAAAAATTAAGACCAAAAGTTGGAACGACACTTTTTGCTATAGTTGTAAGCCGTGCGGCGTGCTCGTCTGCGCGTGTTTCTCTGTCTGTCTCTCTCTCTCTCTCTTATAGAAAGCAAGCCAGTTTTTTTTGTCTGTGTTTTTTTATTTGAAAATAATAAAAAATATAATTATAATAACTTAAAAAAAAAAATATTACAATTCCTTCGCTAATTAATCGAAAGGAACTTCGTTCCATCCGGGTGTCCTTTGACACCTCTCAAGTTTTTTTTTTTAATTTGTATTATTTACTATGATGAGCTTATGACACTATTTGATTGTATTTTATTATACAGACGCCAGCAGGTCAAGCTACCCGAAACTGTAAAATTTTCCCAATCAACCTTGAACCTTAATACTTTGGCGATAAAGTTGAAAATCTATTAAGGAAATCTGACAGATTGTAGTAGCTTGATGTGCTGGCGTCTGTACCTTTTAGTTTTAAGTAATGGTCTAATCTAAATTGGATTGCTATAATATTTGATGTGTGTAATGGACGAATTAAAAATCACTTGATGCTGTGTAGTGTCCTACGTTTTATTTGTACGCCATTTAGGCAAAACATAACTGTCAGATAATTTGATGTAACATCTTGCATGCCATGTGTATGTAAATACTCATGTTTTGGACAAATAAAAATTATCTTATCTATCTTATCTTATACACATACATATAATTCATTATTGTTTTATGTAAATTGGCTGAACTATGACAATGGTTGTTGACTTTACTGGCGTGCGCCGCGTAAACAAATTACGGGGTTTTCATATAACTCTATTATATGAAAACCCAGTAGTACGTCCCCGTGGGATATTTTCCGACATCCACGCGGGCGCAGCCAAGAAGTAAAAGCTAGCTTAAGTTAAAATTACTTTTCTGTTGGCCAGCCAACAGGACCGACTCTCGAATCTATCCTATTCTAAAATGTGAATTAGTATTTAACTCTCAAATATACCATAAACTCATCAAATATTCGAGGAGGTGGGATAAGAAAGCCACGCGTGTCTGTGTGCGTGCGTTTTTGCTTGTTGAATGGAGCTAACCTTCTGCATCTATCTATTCTGTGACACACACCAATTGCCGGAATTCATTGATAATCCGATAAATATGTATGTTCAAGGGGTTGAAGTCTAAAATTGACGTGTTTGGTTGTTAAACTAAATTGGGGGAGGTAATAACTGGCTGTGCCAGTGCGGGATTCAAATTACAACGAGAGTTGATTGAAAAATTGTATTGGCAATTCGCATTTTGATATTTGAACCAAAATATACACAATTCAGTTTTAAATTGTTTTTGATTTGTGTATTGGGATCTTTTGTACCGACGGATACTTCCAATTAAGCATAGTTAAAAGTACCTAAGTAGGTTTTAAAACTTTTTCATCAACAATAAAATAAACAACATGTTTATGTAGACAGGGATACAAAACCATAAGAACAAAAAAAAAGTCTCAAGCCAAAATCTTCCCTAAAATCATAGACATCATCATCTGCTCGCCTTTTCCCAACTTTGTTGGGGTCCAGTCTTTGGGCTTCCAGTCTAACCGGAACCAGCTGAGTACCAGTATTTTACATGGAGCGACTGCCTAACTGACCTCCACAACCCAGTTACTGGGTAATACGACACCCCTTGGTAAGACTGTCAGGCTTTCGGGATTCTGACTACCCTTAACGACTGTCAAAGATCTACGAATGACAGCCGGGACGAGGTGCGGAGGGGTATCGATACGTACTAGACGGTCACATACCGAGACCCCTCCGGTAGTGACAAACCAACAAATATCTGGGTGACCATCCACCCATCCGTCCTATAAACACCCATCATAGAAGACACCCATCCACGGACCAACTGCGGCAAACGCTTAACCTGATCGGCTGTTATTACTTAGCCAAAAGCCCTAAGATCATAGACAGTATTAAATAAAATAAATAAATCTTTGCTCTGCAGAGTAAAGGAAAGCTCCAACTCCATCTTGAAGACCAAAGCCGGTCTCCTTTATTAGGTGATGTTGTTCGAAAATGTATTTCGAACAACAGCCTTGTCTCCAAAACGATGTTAAGTTTACTAACACAGGTTTTTTTTTCTCTTTATTTGTTTTAGGATTTTCATCTAAACAGATATGTCAACTAACACAGGTATAAGTTATCTTTTTGTTTACTAACCCATATAGATGTTGCTTATCAAAAATAAAGATTATTTTTATTTATAGACAGTATTAAGTATTTATCAAGCCACGCATAAAATATGGTAAACCTTAAACAAAACAAACAGTATTAAGGAAATTGTTTACACGTTTGAAACACCTTGTGGATCTTCGTGTGGCCACAGATAACATATCGCCAGTGGCTATTACCTCACTCCACACCTTCACTTTTTTAAAGAGAATAAGATTCTTACGTTAACTTTAGTATCCCACTGTGGATCGCTAAGTTGTATTTACTTTATTTATTTCATTCGTTCATGTTTTTCTGTTTTGTTCTAACAATATGGCAATTTTACTTTTAAATATTTTGTAAACAATTTGTCAAAATAAATTTTTATATTTCTTAAATAGTTTTTGACCGAGGCTTCGCCCGTGTGGATGTGTGGACGTGATTAAAAGAACTCCATGTGTATATCCAGGTTATAAAATATTGTTGTGCCAAACATCCGAATCCGTCAGCCGTTTTTGCGCCAATCCGGAATATTCAGACAAAGGGACAAAAATTCTAAAAACTATATTTTCGGCATCAGACATGTTCGCACACCTCGTAGTGATAACTTTTTACAAAAATATTCAATGTACAGTTTTGACTTCGTTACGATTTTTAATAAATGTATACAAATAAAATAAATTATTTATTTATTATTTCTGTAATAAGTGGGTTTATACAAACGGTTTTACAGGCCAATAATAATACAATAGGGGTCCACTTGTGTCGGGAGAAGGCCCAGAAGGATGCACTACCCTTGGTAACAGGAAACTTACAACCTTTATTATTATGATTTTTAATATTGCACAGTAATTTCACATTTTTTTGTTTTGATTTGAATCATTTTAAAGATGCAAAACTAAAACCAAATTTTTTATCTTGCCAAATCTAATTTTAATATTTATCTGGGAACTACTGATTAGTTCCACATGATAACCACCTGTGTTGATTGCCAGATAGCAAAGTCTTATTGCACATTACGTATTATCTAATTGACTTTTTTGACCATCGATCGATCTATATCCGTTTTTTAAAGTCCGTACAAAAGAGTCCGTTCCTTGCTGTAGGCAACCTTATTAACATTATTTTCCTGCCCACATATCAATTCTGGAGCACAGTATGTCTTTTACTACATCATCATCATCTTTATCATCATTTCAGCCGAAAGACGTCCACTGCTGGACATAGGCCTCTCTTAAGCACCGCCACTTCGACAGCTTCTGTGCTTCAGCGGATTCCTGCGGCCTTCATAAGGTCATTGGCCCATCTTGTTGGACGTCTTAAAACGTTACCTCTTCCGGTACGCAATTGCCACCTAAAATATATTATTCGTGGCATTGTTTTATTCGCATCTTCGAGGAAAATTCAAGAAACAAAAAAACAAACAACCTATAAGCACATTTGAAACACCTCACTGTTTTTGCGTGGTCACAGTAAATATATCGCCTGCGGCTGTGGCCCCACCCACACTCAATACCTTCCCTCCATTTAAATAGAAGGAGATTGTAATGTTAGCTTTAGTTATCAAAATAGCAGGACTAAAATAGCGGTCTCTGATCTTATAATCCTGATCTCTTAAGGTATCTATAATTGTTTACCTATTAGTGATACTGAAAGGTATATAACCTTTCAGTATCACTAATAGGTAAACAATTTCTAAATATACCTTCTAAACATCACCATTAATTGTCAACTCTTATCATTTCTTCAGCACTATTTTCGTTTTGTTCATAAGCTATGTTGATTACTAACGATATCCATCAACATTCATAATACATTTAGCTTTCGCTTTCGTTCTGATTTTTTCTTTTTGCTCGGCCCCTAAAGATGATAGCGTGATGTTAAATTCGTCTGGTACTGTAGATTAGCGCGTTCAAGCAATCAAACTCTTCAGCTTTATCATTATTAGTACATTATCTTTATCGAATTTGTGTTTACCTGAATGATTTACCTTTCTATATATGAAGCATTTCATTCGAATCTACATTACATCATCTATGCAAATTCAAAATACACATCCTACGGAAATTGTTTACACATTTGGAACACCTCTAGCTCTTCGTGCGGCCACAGATAACAAATCGCCAGCGGCTATGGCCTCACTCCACACCTCTCCTTTCATTTCCTTTTCTAGCTTCGTACACGCACGCTTTATTTATGTATGTGCTATAAATTATTTTAGCACTTCAGGCTCAGTGTTTGTTTAAAACATCTTGGTTTGTTGGGATTGGCTTGTTCAAATTACCTACAAATATCCTAAACCTTTAAATCACAGGCTCCATAATTACAATATAGAGAACAATTAATATAATCAGCCTATAACGTTCAAACTGCTGGGACACCTGCACCCTAATTGCGTAACACACAATCAATCGGAATCGGTTTCATTTTGACAGTTCAACAACATTCACTGCGTTATTTACGTGTTGCGCAGACAAATTTTTCGAACTTATGAAGCAATGGATTAGCAATTTGCTTCAAAATGTTCAGATTCCGATTGGTCGTGTGTTACGCAATTAGGGTGCTGCTTGCTCTCTGTGAGTGGGAGTGGGTTGTAATCCACCACGCGTGCCCAGCTCGTTGGTAGATGTCACATGTCTTCGAATTTTTAGTTCTAGGACATGCCGGTTTTCTCACGATGTTTTCCTTCACCGTTTTGAGAGCAGTGGTGATGAAATTAAATACATAAAGTGCCTGGAACTCACGACCTACGACTGGTCAGTTGGGGCCGATACCACTGTCCCTAAAAACAACACCGAACAATTGATAAGACTGTCTTGAACTATCTTTGACTTTCAAGCATTGATAATACGAACTATGTATTACTGTTATCAATTTTAGTTGCAGTCTTGATTTTTATCATACTTATCGAATTTGTAAACATGACATTCAACGACTTTGAATGTCATGTTTACAAATTCGATAAGTCCTTTGACATCTGCTGGGATTTGAGCGATTTTGGCCTCTCTGTATATTATGAGTAGGTCTGTTTTAACAAACTTATAATTTTTTTAATGCCATAAAATATAAAATTTCGGGCTTATTTTTCTTTTAATAATGACATTTAACTCAATTATTAACTTCCTTCCTTTCTCAAGCCTATCTTCGAGGTATCTTGGGTGCTGTGTTATATTTTTTGTCGTGTTTTATTAGACTTTCGCTATAAAATCCATTAAGGACCCGCGTGGGGAGCTACAAGCAGTTTGTTTCTGGAGCGAACTACGCGATTACATGCGGGGATGTATTTAGGGATGAGAAATTATTTTTATATTTTGTAACGTATTATTTTTAACGTGCTGATAAATGATAATGATAAATGATTTTATTTTGTAAGTAGGTTTGTACAAACACTTTTACACGTCAATCATATTTTTAAAACTAGATGAGGTCGGCGTTTCCTATCTGACTAGTCTGAGAAGAAAGGCCGAAACAAACTCAGACGTCACAGTCTCTTTTAAAGTCCAGACATAATCTTGGTCAGATCATATGAAGACCATGTAGGTCGATGTCTGAGATGGTCTTTTGAGGAAAGAACCACACAGATTGAGAGGACCTGTCCAGTCAGTGCACGCATTTGTCAGAAATTGTGCAGCTCAACTCACAAAACGTAAGGAGCTGTTTAAAGAACTATTTAATTGACTGTTTAGTAACCATATATCGTAATTTAGAATAGTAGAGTTTGATGGGGGTTTAAAGACAAGACGTTTATGAAGATAGGCGAACGTCCAAATATGTTACCAATAATAGTCTAATTCAAATGATTTAATTGTTCATCTTTTTCTAAGAGCCTAAAGCTACATTTTAGTTATTTTATAGAGTTTATTTTATCTTCCTAATAAGTTGAGTATTTACGGAAAAATAAAACTTGGTATATAAATAAAATGCGGCGGTGTTTATAGTCAGATTGCCATCTTTATTATATACCTACGTTAGTTAATAGTACCTAAACAATGTAGTGGTACAATAATATTGTTGCTCCCATAAATCGTTAAAACAGGTATGCCATAAAAATGTCCACGAAGGAACGGAAAAATAAACCTCGCTGTTCCGGAAGTAATAAATATTTTCATGTTAATAGATAAACCTAGAACAGGCTAATATTTTTATTATATTTTGACAGGTTATTGTTTGAAAACTTAGACCTTTCGAAGACTGAAAAGAAACTATGATGTAGGAGTACAGACGCAGGTCAAGCTACCCGAAACTGTCAAATTTTCCCAATCAACCTTGAACCTAATACTTTAGCGATAAAGTTGAAAACCTATTAAAGAAATTTGACAGATTTAAGTAGCTTGATGTGCTGGCGTCTGTATACTCATTAACACAATCCAGGATTATTTTAGTAATTTATGTATTGTAAAGAAAATAAGTACTTAGTAATTTTTATAACATACTTAAATGTGAAAATGCGCAGTATTTTATACTCTATAAAGAAATTAAATAAAAAATTAAATTTAAAAAAAATACTGGCTCCAACGAAGGGCTTTACAAAAATTTCCCGCAAAATCTGGTGGACTGATGTACAGTTACTTATAAAATACTGCGCATTTTGATAAAAGTATGTCATAAGATTTTATAAGTAATTTCTTTTCAATATATTTTGATGTGTGTACATTAAAGCACCTTGTAATTATTATCATCTTAAAAATGTAATATTATTTTAATTTTTTTTTTTGTTTTCGAAAAGTTTTGCCGCCTATTGTTTCCTGGGGGTTTTGTTTCAAGCAAAGTGGATTAATATTAAGAGGACAGGATAGAATTTTCTGTGTACTCAAGAAGAAAGCCTAAGAAAAATGGTTCTTGGTGATTTTTAATCCATTAGCGAACCGCGGTGGATGATATTTTCTTACCTTTTGTCATTACGGTTAAGGTAACGACTGATAAGAATTATCAATATTTGCAACTTTATTCAATAATCTGATTTTAACCACACAAAATGTCAAGGGATTTAAATGTTAATTTCGCTTAATGCTTTAGTAAACTATGCTTGAATCCGTCCCTGGCTAACAAATTCGTTGTAGGCGTAAACGTCACGCGCCAGACCCAATTTATCCATCGCTAAATAATTGATACTGCTCCGCTAACAGTATCGCCTTGTTTTCCTTCAAATACATTATTTTTGTTTCAGGACATCACAATGGTAAGATATTGTGATCTGGATCAGTCAACATTTCCCGGTTATGTTGTGATGTGTTTTATAGATATTAATTGTACAGTTATAAATGACAGGCGTATACATATGTAGCGTCAATTATAAAAACACATACAGTACACATAGGTATGTATGGTCTTGCACTTTTGTATGAAACACCGTGCCTCGGAAAGCACGTTAAGCCGTTCCCAGCTGTCATTCGTGGATCTTTGACAGTCGTTACGGGTAGTCAGAAGCCCGAAAGTCTGACAACCAGTCCCACCAAGGGGTATCGTATTATCTAGTAAATGGGTTGTGGAGGTCAGATAGGCAGTAGCTTCATGTAAAATACTGGTATTCAGCTACATCCGGTGGGACTGGAAGCTTTTTTTTTCGTTATGAGTCGCCGCCGTTGCCGATCGCCTCTACGAGGACACGGCGGTGCTCTGCCCAAGCAGGGCAGACCTCCACCGTATGCTCCACCGTGTCCTCGAGACTGGAAGCTGACCTCAACATAGTTGGGAAAAGGCTAGACAGATGATGACCTAACCGACGAAAATTAATTGCTGAATTCATGGTTACAGTTACAGTTTGTGCGTAACAAAACAGCTGCCATCTTGCATATGAACATAATACCACACTTGTGATCCCCAAAGGATTAGCCTGTACCTGTAGTACACCAACATTTTGCCAGTTATATTTAAGTCCCCTGTAATAGGGCCTAGGGGATTAGATTTATATTGAGTCCTAAAATATAGCTGCTTTAGAACTAGCTTTTGCCTGACCCTAACGGTGTAGAAAAACTCCGAAAAGTAATCGTCAGCCTCCTTCTGCGGACAGTAATAGAAGCTTTACCCTGCAGTATTTAAGAGTTACAATCTTTAATTAACGTCCATATATACCTATTATCTATTGAATTTGCTTTTCATGTATAGCTATGCGACTGTCAAGTTTTACTTAACGACACAAAGGATTTTGATGCAGTTTTCTTTTTTTTTCCATTATTTTGGAGAATTTATTCCGGAATTACTTTTTTTTTTGTTTTTTTTTTTTTTAACCCAATCTGAATTATTTAGAAAGATATTGCTAATCCATTGATTCATATATTCGAAAAAATTGTCAGCTTAACAACGCAAATAACGCAATGAATGTTGTTGAACTGCCAGAAGGAAAGCCATTGCTACTATGTATTTGCTACTGATTTAATTTAGTTTGTTACGCAATTACCCCGGAATTTTCAGCTGGCGCTCCATTGTTTACTTCATAACATTCAACAGAAGATTTTAACAGAAATCGTTTTAGTAATCGATTCTTAGGTTTATACTCGATATAAGGAATAGGAAATATATTATTGAATCCAATAGCGTATCAAAGAAACGGGGTATTAGAAAAGGTCGCGAATGGTTTTTGATGGCGTTGAAAGCTGGCGTTTTCACAAAGAAAATGGTGATATTAAGGCGGGTTCAAATCTATGGAGGACGGAATATGAGAATTGTGGGGAACGAAGGTAATCGATGTTCATATGGGAATCAGATTTTAAAGAATACTTTTCTTGTTTATTTTTGGGAAAACTACGGAACAGAAAATCTTTTTACGAAAGGTACCTAAGTAGGTTACCTCTGAATTTAATTGTTGGCAAACAATGTTAGCTGTAACGCCCAGATATCCTTTATCTACGTTCTAACCGTGCCGACTTTCAAATATATTTTACAACTTTGAAGTATATTTGAGTTTTCTTTTGTTTACGACTACTGTAAAGTAATTTTAGTTTCTTAAACATCGTGCTACAATTTTATAGACATTTTATAGCTACATATATTGTGTCCGATGGAACTTTCATTGGCAAACATTACTAACGGCGGTTGTACGCCAGTAAATGAATGAATTTAATATTTTTATTAAGTAGATAAACATCCTTATGCCTATATAAAGTTACAAACTTATAATAAAGTCGTAAGCTTCCACTAGCTTCAGTAAGACGGCGGCAGGGCATAACAAGAACACAATAATTACTTGCGCCGCTGTTGTGATGCAGTGCTTGCTATAAATTGTAAGGGGATTTCTTGCCATAACATTGTCGTCGCTACAAGTTCTACTGCAAGTTAAAAGTGAAATACTAGAACTGTTACATTGTTTTATTGCTGTGTACTTACCGGGCTACAAAAATTTTTAAAGGCAGTACAACCTACTGCTTAAAAAAAATAATTATCACCCTAATGGGGGATTTGCACTAGGTCAATTTTCGCTGTGCTTCTGGTCGCTTACCAAATCGCCTCACAAGCCGAATCGCCACCCCATTTACACAGGTCGATAAAAATCGCAGGTGACTAGTTCATTTTGCATTAAAATGTCAACCTTCATGCGGCGTGCGATCGCCTGCGACTGAGCATTTGACGGTCGATTTTAGTCACCAGCCGCATGCGACCTGTCGAAAAATCGAAACCTTCTTTACTTTGGAACTTTTGCAATTTTAGTCACCTGCCGCCTAGCCGAATTGATTTAGACTGTCGATTTTCGCTGTTCGGCTAGGTGCGGCTTTAGTCACCTGTGTTAAGAAGGATTATCGGAAAGATAGCAATATTCTCCTTTGAGCTGAACATAAATAATTATTGGGAAAGGAGACGGGAGGTCACTGCCCAGCGCAGCAGTGGGACGATAGAGGTTACATTGAGAGACAGAATTTGAGACCATTTTCAAGTTATGGGACAACCAACTGAATAATTTTCAAGTCATGAGACAAGAAAACTCCATTGCAACCAAAAGCTTATTAGGACCTTTTTGGAACAAATTATCACTCAAAAATCAACCTAGAATACATTTCTGTAAAGTAGATAAATGGCGAAAACTAAGTGGCGATGGAATGTAAATTATCTGATATTATGAACACTGTTAAGGTATTTGTG
This sequence comes from Apamea anceps, assembly GCA_951799955.1. Lineage (NCBI taxonomy): Eukaryota > Metazoa > Arthropoda > Insecta > Lepidoptera > Noctuidae > Apamea > Apamea anceps. The sequence goes on along the minus strand of OX637515.1, from coordinate 14,707,166 downwards.
TTATTTTATGAATATCTCCCGTAGCTACTAATGCATAAATGAAATAAAAAAGAGAAAGTACATGCTCAAGTAGTACCTATCCCGAATAGCCAATAAAATACACAGGTAGACCTAAATACAAAAATAGGACACCAATTTCACGACATTCCTCTGCGAAGAATTCGTAAAAACCTCCTGGCGCTCAAAGTACCGACGCGCCGTCTATACAGCCAGCAACAAAAACATAAAATCATATTGTACTCATGTCCGTTCTTCCTATTAAATATTACTATGGCAGCGTGGCCCGACGTCTTCAACCTGTCACTGGCATGCTGACGTTACATGCCCTGAATAAAACATTACAGGGTTAACGAGTGCAGAATAGTTGGGATTCTAATAGTCTGGAAAGTAAATCATTGTAAATTTTTTTTTATTTGTTCGCTAGTGTACGCTTGTTTACATTCACAATGATTAATTGAATTTTTAATTAAAGAAAAAGATTATCGAATAATAAACAAATAAATTATTAAAAGTCAAGCAGACTATCTTGTTTGGATATAAGTCAGCTGTCAAGAACATGTTCACAAATAAATTACAAAAATCTTACATTTTCTCAAATCTCGAATCGAAAATTCTAAACTTAATTTTAACATACTGTACTGAAATCGATTTTTAAATTATGATTCATGTTTACAGCATAATCATACGTTTATTTCCAGCATTCCTGCTGGGAACACTGTTCATTTCTCGTTCATCTCTAACCACGCCTCACTTTACGATACCACGTCATCAGCATACATAATCAGCCTATAATGTTCCCACTGCTGGGACACAGGCCTCCTGTATGCGAGAGGGAGTGGGCCGTATTCACCACGCGGGCCCAGTGCGGCCCATGCCGGGTTGTTGTCACGATGTTTTCCTTCACCGTTTTAAGAGCAGGGGTGATGAAATAATTTACGCAAAGTTAAGCGCCCGACTGGGTTCATATCGACTACCTAAAACTCGTAAGATGCGGTCGTTACCACTGCTCATGATTTATGTTAAAGAATTGTTAAAGTATATAAGTATTCTTAAAATGTGGTCTCAAACTATCCAAAAATGAAATGTGGCTAAAACTTTCTCAGTCTATGCAATATGTGAAATAACCATATAACTTACATATACAGTACATATACATTATACAAGTACTTCCTTAGAGGTTTTTTGAGCACAATTGATTCTCCCCATTTGACCTCCAGAGATCGTTTAAAGCTATCCAGTAAACGTCGCAAACTAAAAAACGAGCTGTGTTTACAAACTTCCACAAATACTCCAGCGAATTTTTCTCCAACAAACTTTGGTCAACGTGTCTCCCGTAGTTTTTGTTATCCTTTAACCGTATAGTTCGGTAGCGCCCCCGAATGGACCCGAACACACGAACCTCCGCTGGCTCAGTAACGGGTCCCATTGGACCTTGAAATGACGACATACGACACCCTTACTGATAATGTAAATATTGATTATGCTACCCATCAAATCTTATGAATGTGCGTTAATTAAGAGAGTTGGATAAAAAACTCATATGTTATCGCCATTCAATCTTCCATATTTAGCGCGCAAGTTTATTAATTTACCTTTATTAAATTCAAGTCTGTAAATGCGATAATCGCCATTTTGATGACAGTGGTGGTCGAGGCTAAAAAACATAAAAATTAGGGATTTCGAAAATCCAAACTCCACCACAGGGGCAATGAATAATACACGATTTAATTATTTGACGAATTCATCCATTGTTCATGTTAAATAAGTAGTGGTAATGTAGTTTTTTGATATCTAAAGTCGAAGTTTCGCGCCAATCGTGCGTGTTTACATTTTTACTTTTCACAAACTCACACACACACACATGTAGATAAGATGTAAAATGTGAAAAATATTATTACAAATATTATAAAAAACACGAAAATGCCCAAATCCTAACGTAATATTGAAACACAGGTCCAATAACACGTATTATTCATTACCACTACTTAATTTGTGTTCAAAATCGCCGACCATTGTTGTTTTTTTTTTATCGTAATGATGTGCGAAAGCGATTATGCCAAACGATTTTTTTTTTAATTTCGATTGGCCCGAGTAATTAATATGACGAATGTCAGAAATCGATTCTCAGAAATTGAAATAAAATTATTTTAAGCACTATATACAACAAGCATTATTTATAATAATGATTTATGCTTTCCTAATGTAATTTTAATCGTTTTTTGGACATTATATTGAAACTGAGTCAATAACAGAGGACCTATGACCATAGTCATTTATTCAATTTCGCGCCGAATTGTTTCTATTTTTGAATTTATATTCGGAATGCGCTTGCTATTCAAAATTATTTTTATTTATTGTGCAATTATTAATTTTTGATACTGTTACGAGCTTCGGGTTCGTGACAATAAAAATGCCGATAAAAATTACCAAAAGTTACACTTTAATCAATCAACACTAACAACAATTCAAAACACACTAATTATAAAACACAATCGCTATTTAGTCGCACTTGAAGATCGCTTTCGATGTATTCGCATTTATCGCTAATCCAAGTCTGATTGCTCGCGGCTATTCCCGGCCTTATATAGTGCCGCAGATAGTTCCAGAACCTTCTATTGTAGAACCGTCTAGAATGTTCGAGTACATACCGGCCCCGACTGACTAGATGTTGATAGTTCTAGTAAGTTCTAGCTTCGACATATCTACTCGTCAATAGATGGCGCTGACGGATGGCGTGACTATTAGTTCTACTATTCCATAATAGATGGCGCCAGTTAGTTCTGCCAATCCACAATAGATGTCGCCAGTGGTAACTAATGTCACCGTGTATCAGGCATTAATTGGGGCGCGTAACACTGCCCCCTCCTAAGACATGCTCGTCCCGAGCATTATCGGCTCCATAATAACGCGCCAGTCGATCCACATGGACGATCTTAGGAGTACCTCTTGCACCTCTACTACGAGTCTGAGGTCCCTTTACAGCTGCACAACTTGTACATTTGCGACACCAGTCCTTGACATCGTCCCGACAGTGGATCCAGTAAAACCGTTCTCGTATCTTCAGTAGAGTCCGTTTTACTCCCAGATGACCTCCTGAACAACCATTATGGTACAGCTGTAGCACCTCCGGTACTTGAGCTTTAGGGACAACCATTTGCAAATGACAGCTGTCTCCCCGAGCATTTTCCCATTTACGGCACAGGACTCCATCCTGAATCACCAAGCTGTCCCATTGGGCCCAGTAGCTTTTTGTGATCGAACTCATCGCTGAGACGTCGCTCCACCTGGGCTTAGGAGCTCTGGCCTTCATCCACTTCAGAATCGGCTTGATGTCCGAATCTTCCTGCTGTGCACGTTGTACGCTTTCCTTCCACTCGTTGCTGAGGTCTGTCTTGAGCATCCTCACAGGTACAACTTCTTTACTCTCTTGCCTAGTCTTCAAGGCGGCCGTCTCATCCTTCCGCTGGTTGACATAAGTACGGTCCTGTTCGGACCGCGCATGCGCTTCGCGTCGCACTCGCTCCAACTTTTTCTGTTCCATGTCAACCGCGCGCTTCAATTCTTCTAAACGTTCTAGAAGGGCTTGCTGTTCCTGGTGAGCCATAAGCAACGCCTTCTGCTGGTGCTGAAAGTCCTGGGTGGTGCTGTTAGCTGCACTGCCCTCTGGAGATCGGCCGTCTTCCCTTTCTGCAGTTCGCTTAGGGCAACTGGATCGAAGGTGGCCCTTTTCCCCACAACCGTAGCACCTAGGGCTGTATCCTTTATTGCGGTCGCGAACTGTAGCCGCTGCAACCTCCCTGACGCGATGGGAACGATGATCCTGTCGCACGGCTTCCACCTCCAGTGCATGAGCCAAGGCGTCCTTAAGCGTCCCGTGGTGCCCGAGCCGCACAGCAGCTCTAACTTCAAGGTCACGGATGCCGTCGATGAATGCCTGCACCAGGTTCCCATCAATAAGCGCAGGTACGGACTGGTATGCTTTACGCACCAGCTTCTCCACTTCAAGGGCCCACTGCTGCAGGTTTTCATTGCTGCGTTGCACGCGATCCTTGAGCTGCGCACGAAACACGTGTTCCAGGTGAGCGTCGCCATACCGAGCCTCCAATGCCTCAAGGAGTTGCTCGTAAGTCACTTCCTTTCCGAGAGCTTCCAGAACGGTTAGGGCCTGGTCGCGCAGGCCTAGGGTGAGGGCAGTCATGGCCTGACTTTTATTCCAAGCGTTCGCCTTCATGACAGCCTCAAACTGAATTTTGTAGGCCGACCAGGAAGAAGTTCCGTCGAACGGTGGCACTTTGAATCCACGTAGCAAAGGTGTTGTAGCTACGGGAGCTGCGATTCCATCCCCAAGATTAAGATAATCCAGCGTTTTCTTTACGTCAGCCATCACGGTTTTCTTCACGTCAGCCACCACGTTGTCAACCCGATTACTCACTTGGTCGATCCGGATTTCAGCTTCCGACAGGCGGTCGTCATGTTGAGCAACCTTATCCTTCACCTCCTTCATGTCCTTCCCTAAGGTAGCGTGAAGGTCCTTCATAAGGAGCATCTGCTCTTCCTGGCGGCGCGCTTGCTCCTCCTTATCACGTTGGAGCTGTTCTTCCAACCGGCGAGCCTGTTCCTCCTGTCGGCGAGCCTGTTCCTCCTTGTCCCGCTGGAGCTGTTCTTCCAACCGACGAGCCTGTTCCTCCTGTCGGCGAGCCTGTTCCTCCTGTCGGCGGGCCTGTTCCTGCAGCATCATCATCAGGGCAGCAAGGTCTGGTGCTGCTGATGCTGGAGCTGCTGCGGGCGGGTCGGCCTCCGTGGTTGGTAGCTGGCCCTCCGACCTCTGCGGCATAGCTCCACCAAAACGTCTCTGGTCCGTCTCCTGTTGGCGTTGACTCCGGGTACGGATACCCTCCGTGTCGTCTTTAGGTAAAATCGGCATGATTTAAATCCTTGCTTCTGACACCAATTGTTACGAGCTTCGGGTTCGTGACAATAAAAATGCCGATAAAAATTACCAAAAGTTACACTTTAATCAATCAACACTAACAACAATTCAAAACACACTAATTATAAAACACAATCGCTATTTAGTCGCACTTGAAGATCGCTTTCGATGTATTCGCATTTATCGCTAATCCAAGTCTGATTGCTCGCGGCTATTCCCGGCCTTATATAGTGCCGCAGATAGTTCCAGAACCTTCTATTGTAGAACCGTCTAGAATGTTCGAGTACATACCGGCCCCGACTGACTAGATGTTGATAGTTCTAGTAAGTTCTAGCTTCGACATATCTACTCGTCAATAGATGGCGCTGACGGATGGCGTGACTATTAGTTCTACTATTCCATAATAGATGGCGCCAGTTAGTTCTGCCAATCCACAATAGATGTCGCCAGTGGTAACTAATGTCACCGTGTATCAGGCATTAATTGGGGCGCGTAACAATACTTTAATAGTTTGCTACAGAATGCCCAGTATACATTTTTAGATAGGCTTAGAAAAAGTTTGGGAAATGATGATAGATTAATTAAGTATTCCGCAAAAACTTTACATTTCATTATGTTTTGTTAGCTGTATGAGGTTGGTAGTTTTTATTTATATTAGTTTACTTGAGTAATAGAAATTGTTTACTTTTTGTGGTAGTTTCCCAACGAAATTAAAAAAAAAACTGGCCAAGTGTATGTCGGACCATGCACAGCAAAAGGTCCCGTACTTGGGATGAATATTTACGCATGCACAGCGCATATCATTAATTTGATCGACTGCAGAAATAAGTTTGTATTTCATAAAAGTTCTCGAAAAAACTCTAAAAAACCAAGTTAATTCTGCGGTTTTAAACGAAAATATCCCATATGGCAAAAACGATTGACTTTAAAAGTTAAGTCAATTATAAACATCTTTATAATTTTAATTATAAGTTCCAACAATACCCCACACGCTTGTGTGCATAGATTTTTTTCAACCCTCGGGTACATGCATGGGGAATGCTACCTCTAATTATGTTTATCGTAATTTTACTACACCATTTTGCGTGCATAGAATACGAATACGATATAGTGTTATTAACACTCGTTAACGTCTACGAGTAAAATGGTTAATGGCATTGACATCCGAACGCACGCACAGACTGACAAGACGAAATTATGGGTTCCGTAAAAGTATTTTTAGATCATTTATATTAGAAATCAGACAATTACAGTTCTTAAATTTTTATCCCAAGCTACAGAACGGCAGCTTGGGACATAATGAGTGCCTACTTCGTCCCACAACGCGCGTCCACGAAAACGCCCGCGTTAACCCTGTAAGAAAGACTGGCCGGTGCAAATTGGTCAAAATCTAGATTTTACGGTTAGTTTAGGTTTGTACAGACGGCAGAGAGGCAGACCGACCGGCACATAGACAGACGGCCACATAACTTTTGTTTTAGTTACTAAGCAAATATATTTAAAACCCCACAACAAGCCCTTTCATTTGATACGTCACACAGAGGTACAGCAAAGATTTTATTTTTTTATTTTCTAGTTTGCCCCCCAAGAGTGACCCCATTTTCAAAATTTATTTATTTACGTTACACGTCCGTCTTCGGGTCACAGAAATTCATATGTGTACCAAATTTCAATTTAATCGGTCCAGTAGATTCGAAGCAAATAAGAAAAGACAAGACCCACAGACACAAGTGATCCTTTTTTTCATTTGGACGTACGGAACCATAAAAAATTACACACCTAACCACACCGTACGTGTAGGTACGGTAATTAAAATGATTAATTTCAAAAATAAATTAATTCATGAAAAATATACCAAAGAGGATACATATAGTTTCTACACCTTTTTTTTTTTTGCAAATTCCGATAATCGATTAGACTTTATGCAATTTTTGAATCGAAGTAAGAAAACTGGACGGATGGTCAGCACTAAGAAGTGTCATGTCGAAACACAATTTTTTGTAATTTTTATCAAGACTTGATTGCGTTTTATAAGTAGTTTAAGTAAGAAAAATGGTAAAAGTAAGAACGCGAAGAGAATGATAATATCTTTATTTTTCCCTTTTGCATATTTTCAGCAAGAGGATAGGTTGTTTATGTACATATTTCCAGCGAGTTTAAGGTGCCTACCTTTTGGATAGGTGTAGTAATACCTATTTTATGCAACTTTCGTAGTAGACTAACGAAGTTTGACCGACCTCAACAAATAATTAAAGATATTTGCCACAAATATATTGTATAAAATAAGCGCGGAAACATATTTTTCTTAATAAATTTGAATGCTGAAAGTTGATGTAATTTACTCAATTTCATGACGTAATTCCCAACATTCCGTCGAGTCAGCTGATATGTCATACGTCAAAATCTAGTCGAGCAGAGTGGTTAAAATGGTACGTAAAGGCAAACATTGTTGAAGTACAAAATGTCGTTGTTTGAGAAAGCTGAAAATGTTGTCCTTTCAGGATAATACAGCGTTTACCCAGGTAAAATGTTGTCTAGACCAGATTGTGGTGCATTCAGGAGTTCAGGTAAGTACGCTTGAAATATTTTTCAATCCGACTTTATTGGAGCTTAAATCGAGGTTATTCTCACGTTGCTTATCTTGAAAATTATGACAGTTTTAAAATAGTTCAGAGCACTTCAGGGAGAGTACCTAATTCTCATATTATGTTACGTAGTCGACCAGAGTCAAAGACACAAAGATGGAAAGTAATTTTGAAGTTTATAAGATATTTTTTTAATCTGCAGTTACTTTAAATTTAACAAATTCTCTTTAAATTATATAGTTTTTTTGTGTTTTACAATTTCATAGAAAAGGACACCCAATTCATAGGAAAAGTTTAGGTGAGTGAGCTTGAAGTGAACTGTCAATAGTGTAAATTCCTAGCATCGAGTGGAATTAAAGCTCACTTCACGGTGAGATTTCTACAGAATAGACCGGCTGTACGGCTTTTCCGAGTATTTGAACCAGATGAAACACGCATAGCTTTTGCTAAAAAAGTTTTAACAAGCAAAGTTATTTAAAACAACAGATTGCAAAATACGTTTAAAAATTTCATTTTGACATTGTAATCCCAAACGGCAAACAAGCAGCTGTTACACCCCCAAATCACTTGAAAAACCCACACCGACTCCTTTATTTAATTCAAGTCAACCAAAACCCGTGGAAAACCAAGTCTATTACACCATATTTCAACCCTTAACCATAATCTCTATATAACATTATTCACAATTCACCATTTATAAGCGTTCATACTAAAATATATTCCGGTCTGAAAACGGTAGTCCACGAAAGGGGACCGTCATTATTTTGCGGTGTAATAAAAATGCCATCGGGGGATGCTCGATATTTTTTATAATGCCGTATAGCGGTGGCCTTGTTCTACCTGGGGAAAGAGTAGATTTGTTACAGAGACTTATGAAAGTCGAACTGTGAACGGTACACGAGTACAATTTAGCGCATGCATGTAGATGTTTCTTAACTTCAAAACATGATACTGCATGCTCCGGTGATATTATAAATGCAACACGTTTTTTTATATTGTGGAATTAGCCTGCTCTTGCCTCGATATCGCCTGATGGAAAGCGATGGATGAGGTCTACAATGGAACGAGCGTGCCCAGCTGTACACTCTTGCTTTAAAGGCGGAAGGAAACACAGATGCTGGCGGTTCCACACTTCTTACGTAAACTCCAAGAATGGATATCGATTAAAATGAGTATCTTGGCAAAGTGACATCTACATAGCTGTGCTATGTAGAGTAGTCCTATCACAGTGCAACTGCCTATAGTATATTTTGGTTATCCAGTCTGTGCCACTACACTATCATGCCTTGGGTTTGTGTTCATGACGTTGACAAAATCATCTACCTACACTTTGAATCGGTTTCATATTTTGTAGTATCGTTAGGTACATATCAATATCTGCGCTTCTGATCGCAGCCTAATCGTTTGAAGTTGGAACTCTGTCGAATATCTACTCTTGTACTTGCGGTTCGTGACTTTGTACTGAACGGCAAAATTGGAGGATGGAATAATATAAATTGTTGGAGGTTGGCTGTTTTATTCGCAACCAGGCTAGGCAATACAGCTTTGAACTATCTTTAGTTTATCGTGGCAAATCGGTATTTGTACGTAGATTGAGTAGATTGCTGAATATGTTTTTTAGAACTTATTTTCGTTTGTGTTGCGGGTAAAGTTATTATTATTAACGCGTTTTTATTACGTTCATTTTGAAACAAATATAGTCCGCCCGACTTAATTGCTGAGGATAAAGCTACGAAGGGATTACTCGATTATTTTTTATGATAAGTCAAAATGCGAATGCTTCTGATCAGGATCATGTCCCACTTGCTGGTGTGTTCTAAGTGCGCTCACCTCTGTTCTCCTGCACCTCGGATGAGCTAAACAATGCCACTGATGCACCAATCAACGTGGCCACCTACTGGCCTCAAACTTTATAAAAAAACACGAGGAAGAGTATCATCCACACGAAAAGAAGAAGAAGACTCGGTTGAGGAGTAGACAGTAAAGGTTGGTCTATCGTCTGACCTTTAAAGCCCTTAAAAATTAACTCCATGACACTAATGTGGGTAGCGGGATCGTCCGAAAGGGTTACCGCTGCCCTGGAACATAAAGGGCTAAGGAAGGAACACGGGTGGGTTTTAGTCAGTAAGAGTCTGACACTCCCTTCTGCTCCACCCAGAGCAGGAGGAGTCATTTGATGATTTCCCATCCTCAAAAAAAAAAAAAAAATGACACTAATGTGACCTCATTCTGCTTACACTTGGCACAGAATATATTCAATTCCGGTATCGTTTGTAACCATAGGGGTGGTATTAAAATATTTATTCCAAATAAAAATCTGGTTTTCACTGTGATCAGGGTTTGAAGTCTAGCCGCCCGTATTGGTTGAAGTGCTATTATGGAGTCGTAATTCATTGGACTTGAAATGTATTTTTAAATTCATCGCTGTATTTTGAATGGGTGCGGAATTTTGAATAGTCCTTAGTGTCAAATGCAAATATGGTATCATATCGATAGCTTTAACTAGATAGGCTTAGTATAAGGTATTAATGTACCAATATTTGTATTGTACCAATACACGGAACAAATATTTGTATTGCCTACAGGTAGTTGTTCCGGGTCTGGTTGTTTGTGTATGTAAGTTTAAATGTTTGTAAATGCACCCACGATACAGGAGTAATTTCTAGTGTGGGGCAACGGTTTTATATAAAAAAAAAACTTTTTCTCTTAGTTGATAAATGATTTTATTTGTGTAAGTATGTTTGTACAAACACTTTTACACGTCAATCATATTTTTTAAAACTAGATGAGGTCGGCGTTTCCTATCTGACTACTCTTGTTGTTAATAGATAATTTTTTATATCAGTTTTATTAAAAACTAGCTGCGCCCCGCGGTTTCACCCGCATAAGTTTCTATCCCGTGGGAATATCGGGATAAAAATTCTATCTATTTATATTTTCTTCTAGACAAACACAAAAAAAATAATTATCCAATTTGGTGCAGTCGATCGGAAGTTATGCGCGTACATACGTTTCGGTGATTCATTTTTATTTATACTTATACAGATAGATCGTTTTCTTCTTTTTTTTTGCCCCAATTTAATTGGAATTTAAAGTGATGGCCTGAAACACAGGTTTGAATAAACCTAGTTTGGGCGGGTCGCTACCTAACGTTCTTATTCCGAACCATCATTACTTGCACCTGTGAGTAAAAGGTAATACGGGCTGGTGTCCGCAACTCCACGTTAATGCGCATCTTTTTTGTAATAAAATCCTTTTAGATCTAATTTTTTTTTTGAGTATGGGAAATTTACTACTATTTGCTAAGCTAAATTTAGACTTTTAGTAAACGGTTTCATTAAATATTACTATTATTTCTATTACTGCGCCAGGATGATAAGTTCACTTACTGGAACAAACCTGAAAACACAAATCCGTTTGTTTCAATTTCCTTACCAACAAGGCAAATAAACTAAACGTTTACTTTTACATCTAAAAGTTCCCTCATAAACTTGTAAGCAAGAACAATAAATGCTAATTTTCTAACGTAAATCAACTTTGTTCGTCGCTCGTCAAACAGCATCCTGTAGATATGGGAAGTTTGGAAGTACTCCCACATATTACTCAATGAATAAGTTTTCAGCATTTTGTCCAAATTGCTGGAGAATTTTAAGGCTTTGTCTTCGAAGTTTTATGAAACTGCTGAAGCTAATTTTCGTGATGATAGGCTGGAGTTCAGTCATAAAGAAACCGTTATATCTTAATCTTATGATATCGCGTTTTTCAGTCCGAAAACAAACAATAAGGTAACTTAGCATGACGAAAATTAACTAAACGATCTTTGCAATAATGATCTTTCTATCATAAGGGTTTCTTTAGGAGGGAAGCGCCAGGGTAGCCACGTCGTGCGAGCTAGGCTCTCTAGTCTCTATGAAGTATAAAATCAAGAATGAAATTATCCGGAAAAGAACCGGAATTACTGACATAGCTTGCAGAGTAACCAAACTTAGGTGGCAGTGGGCTTGCCCTGTTTGTCGAAGGATCGATGGCCGGTGGAGCAGACGAGTCCTGGAGTGGAGACCGCCTATCGGCAAGCGTAGTGTGAGACGCCCCCCAGCTAGATGGACGGACAACCTAAAAAAGGTGGCTGGGACAGACTGGATGATGACTGGATGACGGAGAACAGGGTGTTGTGGCGCAGCCTGGGAAAGGCCCATGTCTAGCAATGGACTGCAATAGGCTGAGTTGAGGCCATACCAAGCTGGTACACACTGTGGGAATGGTCGGTACGGGGCGTAGCAAGCCTCGACAGGCGTAGCAACGCCTCGCGCGGCCTTTTAATTAGGTTTAAAGAAACTTTATTCTCAATAAAACATAACAAATGTCACTTACTTGAGAACAATAAATTAATGTTAACAATATAAATAGGTCCGACTTCACCTCTATGTACAGTTTCACAAACACGACCCACCCAACGCATTCATTTCTGCGAGGGTGTTTTTCTTGCTGTTAAATATTGGCCGAGCTGAATTTTGAATGCGTTGAGTGAGTGTACATTTCTAATACTTGATGGTAATTTATTATATAGTTGCACTCCTTCAAATGTAACCATAGTTTTTGCCATAATTGGTTCTAGTTTTAGGTAGCACTATTAGGCTCACTCGTCGTGAGCTTCGTAACAGGCCGTGCGACTGCATTACATGCAAACAACTTCTAGTAGGCGATCGTTTGACGGGAATTACTTTCAAGTAATATAGAGCACACAGAAAAGACATCCTCTTTAAAAAAAAATTGTATCTACTTATGTACATGAGCAAAAACTAAAAAGTCAAAATAAGTTGACGTATCTAATATCAGAGGCATAACCTTTATTCATTATGTAGGCATACAGGCAGGTAGGTATGTACCGACAAAGGTACCTTTGTAATCGTCACAAACCATGACTTCACTTGATCGTGACTTGTAATAGCAGGGACAAAGGGTTCGGGAAAGTACTTACTTTTCAAACGTTTTGTTACATCGCTCCATTGAGAGCTGTAACAAAAACTTTATGAGATAAATAGCCTTATTTATTATGTATTTAGGTATGTTTTAGTATGAATTTATAATGTCACTGAGCTGTGAGCATCTTAGGGACTTATTTATGTTTGTAAAAATACTGTTTGCTTTGTATTCATCCTAGTTTTCACAGTCTTAGGGGATATAATCACTATAATTATCATTCTTTTGGCCGTGCGAAAGATTAGCAAAGCATTTTGAAAACGTCCACGTTTCTGCCCACCCTCTTGACAAAAACCTTTGGTAGGTGTAGAGGAGCCGGTCATAATCTACCTTTTTGGCGCAGCCGTGAGGCACACTTTCCTGCGATTTTCTTACATCGGACTTCACACTTTTTATTTAATCTCTTATTTTTTTTATTGTCTGTTTTGTCTGATGTATGTATCTGGTGTATTGTGTGTCTTTTAGTTTGTGCCAAATAAATATATTTTCTTTCTTTCTTTCTTTCTTAAAATACCGGCTACATGCGAGTCGGACTTGCACACGAACTCTGAATCTGAAACTATACCTCGGAATCTGTACCTCTAGGCAAAAAACGCCAAATAAAACACGATTCTTGTATGGAGATCCCTTTTAATTGTATTAACTTTTGTCATAGTAGTAATATATACACTTTTGTGGTAGTAATACACATCTGTGAAAATTTTAACTGTCTACCTACTACGGTTTCTGAGATACAACCCGCTGACAGTCAGACGGATAGACGCACGGACGGACAGTGGACGCTTAGTAACAGGGTTCTATTGGCACACTTTAGATACGGAACCCTAAAAAGGTTTATTTGCTTCATAAGTTCAACTTATCTCACCTCCAATATGTAATAACAAGAAAAAAATATAGCAAACACAATAAAACCGACTCTGAATTCATATTTTCTGAATACCTACAACTTCACTGCCGGACATAGGCCTCTCCCAGGCTATGCCACAACACGCTGTCCTCCACCGTCCGCATCCATTCTGTCCCAGCCACCTTCTTAAGGTCATCCATCTAGCTGGAGAGCCTCCCACACTACGCTTGCCGATACGCGGTCTCCACTCCAGGACTCGTCTGCTTCACTGGCCATCGGTCCTTCGGCAAACATGGCCAACCCACTGTCACTTCAGTTTGCTTACTGGGCAAGCTATGTCGGTAATAAATAACATTATAAGCTTAAATAAATTGCATGTCTGAATGCGAAAAGCCGCAATGCTTAAATAAAGTGGAAGACCATGACTGTCATCAAGAAAAATGCCGCTATAAGCCGGCACTTGTAAATCCTTGTATAAAAGTAGGTTGTAAGGTGGGCACTGGGCAGGAAATCTTATGGGGTTTGGCTAAAACGGGAATTACTGCCCATACTGTGTGACAGGATTTTTTGTACCCATGTTTATATGGGCAAAGTTTTGAGGTGAGGTAAGCGGATTAAAATATAGGAGCTTCAGAAATATTGTTTACGAAGTTTAGCGCTTTTTGTGTAAGAGTTCGTGATGGATAAACATTTTTTTTTAAATTTACTTTCTGTGTGCCCGATAGGAATTTTCTAACGCTAAAATGTCGAACTTCCAAACAAACTTTCATCCATATTTAACTCCTTGCAGGAATTACTTTTCAAAAAAATGTACTTACTACTCATTTATACTTATTACTTATTTACTTAACTTGATAATATGTAATATTAAAAGAGGTGAATTTTGTTAGTTTGTTTGTATGTACGGGGTAATCTCTGGAACTACCAGTAGGATTTGAAAAAATATTTTTGCATTTGACAGCACAATTCTTGAAGAATACTATAGGCTATTTAACATCACGCCAGGACCCTTAGAAGCCGGGCAAAAAGAACAAAAACCAAAAAGGACGTTGAGAGAGAACGAAGTGATAGCGCGGGTGATGCGATGCGATGGGGTGGGTTGGGGGCAAGAAATTTCACGCGGACGAAGTCACGGGCTGAGGCTTGTTTCGTTATATAAGGAACTCTTGTGCAAAATTTCATACGTCTATACTCCATTCGGAATAAGATTAGACATTTAAATAAACCTTTTTTACAGTCCGTTCAACCGATTTTGACTTCTATTACGTCGGTAGCATGACAAATAGCAGCTGCAATAAATAGTTGGTATTGTAACCACTTTTTTGCTTTTAATGCCATCCTTATGCCTACGGAATAGAATTTAAAGTCGGTTGAACGGACTGTAAAAAAGGTTTGTTTAAGTATCTAATCCTACTCCGAATGGAGTATAGTTTCATGCTACTACTGTTTGCTCATCAGTTTGGGCTGTGCATTAGGCTTAATTAAAAACGTATAAATTAAACTAGCTTTTATATTAGTATTTAAGCCAATCTGTTGTAAATGTATTACTTTTTAAAATGACCTAAATAATTTTTATTTTATTGGCTGTCAGTGAATGAAAATTACTGAATTTAGTTTGATTTTTATTATCTAAGAAGCAGTTGCTTCACGATTTTTATTTAGCAGTATTGCAGAATTTTTGGAACGGAGTTCCTTATCGCGCGTTGCGAAAGGGGGCTAGACGGAAAAAATTAAGACCAAAAGTTGGAACGACACTTTTTGCTATAGTTGTAAGCCGTGCGGCGTGCGCGTGTTTCTCTGTCTGTCTCTCTCTCTCTCTCTCTTATAGAAAACTTCGTTCCATCCGGGTGTCCCTTGACACCTCTCAAGTTTTTTTATTAAAAATGTTTCTGAATGGGGTCTGTCAATTTATTGTCAATTCACACAGAGGCGAAACGTCTATATCCCTCACCCTAATTGCGTAACACACTATCAATCACAATTTGAATCATTTTGAAGGATATTGCTAATCCATTGCTTTATATGTTCGAAAAATTGGTCTGCTCAACAACGTAACTAACGCAATGGATGTTGTCGAACTGTCAAAATGAAAGCCATTGCTATTGATAGTATGGTATGCAATTACCCCGCCTATTGTAACTGACCTTAACCGAAACAGAACAATGATTACATGGTGTTATTTCACACTGACAATAGAAAGCTCTATCTTTTTCGAGGAATCCCCTGCAGAATTGGCTAAATACTTCAGGTGCCTTTCAGTGCTAAAAAGGGCTCAGAAAATAAAACTACATTTTGAAAAGGTCAACGATCTACTAAACTGTGCACAGGACATGGGTGCGTCGTTGTTAGTAAATAGTGCGAAGGTTAATACCTACCTAATATATTTTATCAAGGACAGCAACTCGGCGGCTATCCTACAAGATGGCGATTTAGAAGACCACCCGTCCCTCCAGTATTAAGGTATTTACACACGTTTACGGGGTCTTTTGTGTTTTGTTACAAGGTTTGAGAATATACTTTATTTCATTCAAAAAAACATAATTATTAACTTCTATGAGGAAAACCAATTAAGTTAAGCGATAGTTTTGTCGGGTGATAAAACTATTTTTTTTTAACTTACTATTTAAACATTTTTGTTATAGTACCTGAATGCGTGACTAGAGTGGATGCATATTATTTGAAAGGCCTAATATCAACTACTACTGCTCAGTTTATAAAACCCGAATCCAAAGCTATTGTACAGACGCGAGACGCCAGCACATGAAGTTACTACAATCTATCAAATTTCTTCAATAGATTTTGAACTTTATCGCTAAAGCGTTAAGGTTTAAGGTTGATTGGGAAAATTTGACAGTTTCGGGTAGCTTGATGTACTGGCGTCTGTACAGCCTGCCCTGGGAATATTCAGTTTTTGTATCTAAACATACAATTTTATGCACTTTACGTACAATCATGGAAATGAATCGTTAAACAAATTAACAAACTTCTTTAATTTACTGTGTCTATAAAGAAATCAGAATAGACATTTACAAAGTAGCCAAAAGCCTCGTACTCAATAATTAAAAAGTTTAAGGTTTGACAATTTTGTCCATTGCTGGATGTCAGGTCAGGTCACAATTTAATGGTCACACCAAGACCAAAGACACAACGCGTCATAACTCTGTGATGGAACACTGGCAAATGACAATAAACAAACAATCAAATAAAAACAAAATGCCCATTAAAGAGTGGAAAATAAGTACTTTTCTAACAAATAACAAGAAAAATTAAGCCCTGTATCGCATCTGTGCAAGAACTGCAGTGCGATTCTGTAACCATCTCACAGTGAAAACTTAGGTAAATTGAGCGTGGAGTGAGCTGTCATTCCAACTAATGCTAGGGAATAGGGATTGACACTATTGGCAACTCACTCTAAGCTCACTTCACCTAACCATTATTGCTGGATGTTGCTTACTTTTTACACTAGCTTATTTTTTCACTCTTCATCCGCAACTAATACTTAAATTATTGATAGAGATCGTTTAAAATAAAACTGCACGCCCCTCCACTAAACGGGTTCGAACCTTTGTGATTTTATTTCAAAGCTTCCGCGCACAATGAATGATGTTTACCTCCAAATATATCGGAAACGTGACACTTTAGGATATCATATTACTATTCATTTTATGTTTATGTGTGCAGCGGGTGGATTTGCCAGCTTCTAGAAAAATTTTCGAACCCTTTTCTATACAAAAATTTGAAATGTGTATGCATCAAGCAGTGATGGGCGTGCAATTATAAATTAGACGATTTTTACGCATACAGGAGGTGTTCACGTAAAATATATGTTTTTAATGCTTTAAGTAAGCTATGTGATAATTTTATTGAATTTTCAAAAGTATAAACAATTCCCTTTTTCGTTCACAATACGTAACAGTGTCATAATTTTTCCGATTCAAAACGTCACTACATATGCAACAAGCGTGAAGTGACAGTAAATTGGACGGGAAATATCCGTTTTTCGAAATCCAATTAATGTATCCAGCTTCGATACCCAACCTGGTTATATCCATACCGTCCAATTTATTGATGTATCGAGTCCCAATCTTAATTAAAGTGGAGTCGGAGTTCGGGAACATGACTTGGGATGGACAGAATTCAAGGTACAATGCAATATTCCCATCCAACTGCCTGACGTGTAAGTTCTAACCTATCAATGTAACGGATTTCTCGAGTTTCAAACATCGAAATGGATCGGGCTGTTACATACATTGTATTCTAAATTTGGATATGGACAGAAGCATTCATAGGTAGATGCAAATGTTTTGGAATAAATTTCCTAACTGTATATTTATTTATTTGTACACCAATAAAATACACAACAAAAATATACATCAAACACTACAAAATATACAATGGGCGGCCTTATCGCTTTCTTTTTTTGTTGTTATTGATCCAAGTCTTGAAGATTTACATGGGTACTTCTATGATACCTATAATATTTTATGATTTTTAAATTAATATTGTAAAACTCTAAAACCTGTCTAAAGATCATTAAATACAACCTATCAGTGTCCATAGACATGCTAGTTGTTGTTTCTGTCCTCGGCACTTCATCTTATTTAAATAATTTAATTCTCACCGAAAACCGGCCGAAATTCGATTTACATTAATAAGAATATTCACATTTAACGGGTTAATTGACTACGCTTGTAACCAGCAAACATTTCACACGCCGCTGACTACGCGGTTGATCAATAACATTTATTGTGAGCCAGGCTTGCGTTTTGCATGTACTTATAAGTACGCCAGTACGAATTTCAAGCGTATTGAGTACCCACGTGCCGCTTTGAACTTCGGAACTATTCTTCTACGAAACATTGTTAAGGTATTGTGTTTTTATTTTTGTGGCAATGCCTTTAATCCGGGATCATACAATTCTAGCAAGATTCTACATAGTTTGCTTGAAAGTTCTCTAACAAAAATATGCCAATCACTACCCGTTCGCCTTTTTTTTGTGATTTTAATTAAGCCAAATCTCACTAAGGTCTAGGAACTATAATTATTGATCTACTTTTTTATTCCTTATCTAATTGAGGTGTTAGGTGACGCCAACGACCTTCTCAAGTGGACAGAGCTTAGTTTCATTATACAAAAATCTACACGGTTTATATAAAATCAAATCAAAATGCTACTACCCGTATTTTTCTTCCCTGAATTCTTAAATAACAAGCCGTGTATGATATTTCCCATCGGCAGAAATGACAAACTTCCATTACCCAAACTTTCATCTCCAGTTTAATTATTTTAAATAAAAATCATTCCCTAAAGGAATTTAGGGGGTGAATTTTCAAAAAATCTTCCTTAGTTCTCACTTCGTAATGGCCGCAACTAACTAGTATTAGGTTCAAACCCTAACAGGCGCTTTACTTTGTTAAATTATTTTATCACCACTGCTTTCAAAACAGTGACGAAAACATCGTGGAAACCGGTGTGTCCTACAACCAAACAACCAACCCGCACTGGGCCCGTGTGATGGATTACCGCCGCGGAGGTCTGTGTTGTGTCCCATCTGTGTGCCCAATGCTGGGAGCATTGGGAACACGAAAAGTCCTGTACTGTCTATTGCACTGTTTCATGATACACACTTTGATGTTACGAGTACCTTTAGCATAAAATCAATGTAAACAATAAAATTGTTAGTGAACCAATAAAAATAAATAAACAAACTACGTTTATTTAGATGCAGCACAAACTTGCATTGCGTTCGTAAGTCACTGTAATCAAAGATACTATGTAAATATAACATTGTCGGTTTTATAAATAGCTGCTAATATAACAAAAATTCAGTACCGTCTTTGACATTCGTGCATAAAATGAGTTTCTAACACAAAGTGGTTATCGTGACTGGTGGCAGCTCTGGTATTGGAGCAGGTACAGCCATCAAGTTTGCTGAAGAAAGTGCTAAAGTCGCTATAGTAGGAAGGAAAAAGCAGAAACTGGACAACGTGGCGAAGAAATGTGGCAATCCTTTAGTCATAGTGGCTGACGTGTAGATGCAGATGTCAAAAAAATGTCAGTGAAACTTTGAGCAAATTCGGGAAGTTGGATATTCTGATAAACAATGCTGGCATGGCGGTCAAGTCAGTATTCTATCCGACCAAGCTATGAAAACATATGACAAAGTAATGGCGACAAACCTGCGGTCAGTTGTTTCCTGGACACATCTTGCTGCTCCACATCTTGTGAAGACCAAAGGTAACATCGTCAATATATCAAGCGTTGCTGCACTTCAAATAGTTTCAAAGGATATTTTTTCATACAGTACATCGAAGGCAGATTTGGATCATTTCTCGAAATCTCTTGCACAGGAACTTGCTGCAAGTGGAGTTCGTGTAAACATTGTGAATCCAGGACCAATGCGAACTGATATCTTTGAAAATATAGGTGTAACCGCAGAAATTGGAGAAGCTATTTACAAACATATGCAGGAAATGACAGCTCTGAAAAGGATTTCCGTTCCTGAAGAAATAGCTGACCTTGTTCTGTTTCTAGCTAGTGACAAAGCATGTGCCATCACTGGCTCGTCTTTTGTGAGTGAAAATGGCACATTGTTAAGTTGCTGATGTCTGAATAAATGGTTTAATGTGTTTCAATAATTGTTGTAGTTTTTTTTTGCAATCCTGCTTTTATGTAAAATAAGTTCGATTTATGTTAAGTGCACGTTTATGTTTCATCGAGGTACCTATCGCCAAGCGGTTAGTCGACTCTTCACGTGACCAGAGAGCTGGCCTGTTTCTTGGCCAAAGAATTAGCATCGCCATACAACGTGGTAATGCTGCCAGCCTTTTGGGCACTGTTACTGTGGATAGCGATGCGGACGAATTTTTTATATTTTTTCACATGTACATGTATTTTAAAAGTTAGCTTATGTAATGTACAGATAAATAAAATTGTGAAGTATATTTTATATTTAATAAAAAAATTATCGAAGCGGCTTTTATAAAACTGACAACATTTGAAAAAAATGCGTTACTTGGGTTTTTTACATTAATATTCATAGATAACACTATAAATATAATAGCACGTTCTTTTGTCAATTAGTCATAAGGTTCTAAATGACTTAATACAGAAAATTATACCTTAGTTAACTATCTGAAGGCCAAGTCTCGTAATTTAAAATGTTCATAGTCAACTCGCAGTCTCATCTCAGCGACAAACAAACGTCAAAAACTTGTCAGAATGTAGGGAAATTAGAGGTATTTTTGACAGATTGACACTGAGATCAGACTGTAAACGTTCTTAAAATTACGAGAATGGTCCCTCTGATCTTAATTGTACAAACAATTATAATAATCCGATATTATGGTACACTTATTCAAAATATGTATACATATTTCATCAATTAATTTCGCGACTTTTATTTCACTACTGGTGGCATTTCCCAACTTGCCACTTATTAGAGGGTGGGTGGCAGAGACATCGACGCGTGACCTGTTACAATGAATTCAGGACAGGTTCGGGTTACAGTTTTCGCGTAGATGTCCCTACCACACTCTATAACAACTGACAGTCATTTCAATCATTAGACTTTATTTTAAGTTAACTATTTTTACTTTAGTCAATATTGTCACCAAATATACACTGAATAATCAGTGATATAATCGACGTCGCCTGTAGTCCATCTGCGAATATGGTTCGATCTTCATTGTTGTGTCCGCTTATCTTAGATTAGATGTATCGTCCGTACTTTTCTGTACGTGTCAGTAACGTTGATGTTTTTAAAGATTAGATTGTCAGTTATAATAAATAGCTGCTGTCATAACAAAGATTCAGTACTGTGCAAGTGGTGTATTATAAACATGAGTTTCCTGAACAAAGTGGCTCTCGTGACCGGCGCCAGCTCTGGCATTGGAGCAGCCATTGCCATTAAGTTTGCTGCAGAAGGTGCCAATGTGGCTATAGTAGGAAGAAACACGGTGAAACTAAATAACGTCGCAAAGAATTGTAGCAATCCTTTAGTGATAGCTGCTGACGTTTCTAAAGAAGAAGACGTCAAAAGAATTGTCAATGATACTGCAAAACATTTTGGGAAATTGGATGTTCTGATAAACAACGCTGGCATAGGCGGATCAGCCAGTATTCTCTCTAACCACGCTATGGCAACATATGACAAAGTAATGGCGACAAACCTACGCTCAGTAGTTTACTTGACACATCTTGCTGCTCCACATCTTGTGAACACCAAAGGTAACATCGTTAATATATCAAGCATTGCTGGACTCCGAGTAATGGGAAAGGACACTTTCTCATACAGCACATCGAAGGCAGGTCTGGACCATTTCTCGAGATCTGTTGCACAGGAACTAGCTCCAAGTGGAGTCCGTGTAAACATTGTGAATCCAGGACCAGTGCGGACTGATATCGTTGAAAATATGGGTGCAACCGGAGAAATTGAAGAAGCTATTTATAAACATATGCAGAAAATGACAGCTCTGAACAGAATTTCTGTTCCTGAAGAGATAGCTGACCTTGTTCTGTTTCTAGCTAGCGATAAAGCAAGAGGCATCACTGGTTCGTCTTTTGTGAGTGATAATGGAGTAATGTTGCAAATGGCGGATGAAATTGATTTTAGTTCTTATGACAAATAGATAGCTTTAGTATCTTATATAAAGAAGTCATTTCTTACCAACCCCGTAAGAAAACAATAACAAACTGGATAAAGACATTCACATTATGATGACACGAAGGCACTTTTGGAGCACATAAAGCAGTAGATACACCCTCACATACACTCTCGCAGACAAACACAATACGCACAGATGTTCACACTCGAAACATACTCTCACTATTAACCCATCATTTTATTTTAATACTTATTAATTTTTTATTCAATATTATTTTTAAGTACCTATACGGTTTTTGTTAACTAGAATAAGTAAAAATGCTGTACTATGGAAGAGCGGAGTCTCCTAACACAGGCATGGTTTGCTTAAAAGGAGGCTCCAAACAAAAAAAACTTTTTGTAAACTGAAGCATTAATAAACTTATTATTATTATTATTATAACCCTGTTATGAACCCCTTATTTGAATTATTTTGCAATTTGTTTAAATCATTATAAAAGTGATTTAATTAATGTTTTGCCTGTACCGTGCCGTAGCCGCGTAATACTAGCTAACCGGACAGACGTTGTCCTTTTTCCTAGAACTCAATCGCAGCGTCGCCTAAGGGGTACGCATCAGAAACAGCACATTTTTCAAAAAGCCGATTTATATGAATGGTTTAAGAGTTTAAGTTTCAAATTCTTGGCTTTTGTTTTAATAATCGAAACGACTTTCATAATACTGCCAGCTTTTGAAAGAAAATTGCGTATTTTGGGGTTTTTAAATCAATTCATAGCTCCATGATTTTTTGGAGCGAAGTTCTTTAACGCTGCTTACGGTAGGAGTTGACTGGTAGAAATCGTCACCTTGCGAAAAAGCGTTAAGCCCATGCGGCTTTTGAGATAGTTGTTATGGTTTGGAATCTAAAGCTAATAGCGAGGGCGATGAATTTTTCGACGCTATATTTTAGTTTGTAAATAGCTTAGAATAGAATAGAATTTATTTATTTGTAAGAATGTAGTTTTACATAGTATGATGTTAATTTTTTTTTTTTTAATTTCTGTACATTCTACCATAACATATGGTGTACAAATATTAAAGTGTCATTTTATATAACTAAGTACAATTAATTATAAGATTAAATGATTTAAAAGATGTCCAATATGAATTATTATAATTAGTTAGTCGTTAATTTAAAATCAATGTCAAAATTAAGTACATATCATCTTGGATTTTTACAATATTCCATATATTCACCAATGTCATAAAAACAAATAGCCAGTAACCAACTTGTCAGCTTTTTCTTGAACATGGGGATAGGATGTTCCTTAAATGAGTTTGGTAACTTGTTATACACCTGAATGGCATTAACATATAGTTTTATTTAATTTAGGATATTATTTTGTTATTTTAGTGTTATCTTGTAAATAAAAAATATATTTTAATTAAAAAAAACTGTTATTTAATCATAGATACCACTTTTTTGCCAATTCATCATATGACATGTTTTTCGTCAATTCATCATTAGTTCATAAATAACAAGATTATGTATATTATGATAATTATCTAATGATAAGTTTAAGTAGGTATCCTTACCAAAAATATTATTCATATTATATAATATTATGCATCAAAAAAGTTCGAATCTTTCATTTCCGTACAAAAAGGTACAATTTTCAGCTTGTGTCATAAAATAACAACAATCATTCTGATTACTAGACTAGATTTAAGTTGAATAGATACTTTAATGAAAACAAACATTGCCTTAAGCAGCGTTAAAGAACTTCGCTCCAAAAAAACATGGAGCGAAGTTCTTTAAGGCTGCTTATGGTAGGAGTTGACTGGTAGAAATCGTCACCTTGCGAAAAAGCGTTAAGCCCATGCGGCTTTTGAGATAGTTTTTATGGTTTGGAATCTAAAGCTGATAGCGAAGGCAAAATAAAAATCCGCCACTTCGGATTTTTATTTTGCTGTGGAAGTATTCAAATTTTTCGTCATGGGTGCCCTTTTCGTGGTTTTCGAGGTTGCTAATGCCGATAGTAAGGACAAAATGAACATCCAAGATGGGGGCTACAGAAAATTTCTAAATTTTCGTCATGATTGACTTTCGTGCTTTTTGAGGGTGCTAAAGCCAATAGCGAAGAAAAATTAAAGATGGCGGCTGCGAAAATTTACAAATTTTTCATCATTGTTGTCGGTGTTTCATCATGGTGGTCGAGGGTGCTAAAGCCGATAGTGAGTTCAAAATCTTTTATTAGCGGCTTTTATATCCGAGGTTAAATGTTATTCGACGTTGGTTATTAAAAGTTAATATAAATCTTCAGATTTATTATCCCGACTATATTATTTGCTGTGTCATTATGACAATAAAATTTTATTTTGCCTATTCATTTATGAGATTTTTTTGTCAAATCATCAAATAATGATTTCACAAAACACATAACCGTGACTCATTATCTTCCACCTAAATTAATTGTACAAACAGTGACAAAATTATTACTCTTTTTTTTTAATGTGTATCATCAAATTAATACAGAAACACCTTCACCTGTTGACTTAAAACAATCACTAACAGAACAGCAAGTCTATTCAGTAAAAATCTCACCGTGAAAACTAAGGTGAAGTGAGCTTTAAGTGAGCTGTCAATGGTGTAAATCCCTAGCTATCCCTAGAATCAGCTCATTTCAAGCTCACTTCACCAAAGATTTCACGGTGAGATTTTTACAGAATGGATCGGCTGACAGCTGTGCTGCTGGGGAGTTTGTTGCGCCACTTCTTTTTCCCAGTGAAAGCACTAGGACGTGGTGAAGGGCGGGCGTTTTGGGGGACTGTCTTCTGTCACTGTATCATATGTCAACACGGTTAGCGCAGTTGCTGAGCGATCGGACTGCTGCGCTGCGTGTCGCGGGTTCGATTCCTGCACAGAACAAATATTTGTAAGTCCTACATGTATTTGTTCCGAGTCTGGGTGTTTTTCTATCTATAATATGTATGTATTTACAAAAAAAAAATGTATATAAGTAGTTTATCAGCCATCTTGTTACCATAACACAAGCCTTAGGTTGCTTAGCTTGGGACTAGATGGCGCTGTGTGAAATGTCCAGGGATATTATTATTATTATTACATGCAACCCCCAGCTAGATGGACCCACGACCTTAAGCAGGTGGGCAGACTGGATGCGGAAGGCAGAGGAAAGGGTGTTGTGGCACAGCCTGGGAGCGGCCTATGTCCAGCAGTGGACTGCGAAGGGCTTCGTTGATTGGATTTGATGAAATAACTCCGGGTTCTCCCGTTGACCTTGAATCATAAAATTTTTCAAGAAGCAAGTTAAGTAAAGGAAAAAATTGTTGTTTTGTAGTTTTAACTCATAAAAAAATATTGCGATTACAAACATACATTTGCAGTTAGCATATCTATGTATGAGAGAACATTTTTTTAACTACGAAGTGAAGGTTGTTTTTGGGATAAATTCATCCCAACTACGGCCTAAGGCGACCCAGTGACCTGGAGCCCTTAATAACGCGTGATCCGACACGCACTTGGCCGGTTCTTTTTTATATTGCACAATTTTATCGTGTTGAACGCAACATAATTGTAAATCCATACTTTATGGTAACGCAAAAAACATTGATCGTATTTTTAAAAGCTTGTCATATTATACGATACACATGACACGACAAAGATTATATTTATTTAAACAGTTCGGCAATCTAAATACTAAGGAAGATAAATATATCTTCCTTAGTATTTAGATTGCCGTAGTCAGAGGAGAAATTCAACATAATTATTATCCTTTCCGTAGTTTGCGGTCGACTTCACTATAGAGTTTATGATTTGGTTATAGCACTGATCATCGTACTGACTTTTAGAGCTATTGAAAAACTAGAAGATGATTCTGTGATTGGAGATTAGCCGGAACAAACAGATAAAAATTAAAAAAAAAATGTATTTTTGTTTTAAGGGCCGTATAATTATGTATACTTTCATATGCATTTAGTTAAAAGCTGTTATTTTGACATTCCAAACGTACACTTAAATTTTTAATATTTAATATTTATTTGTATAGATATAGATACAATAATCTATCTGTTTAATATTTGCGATTATCGACATATTTGCGACTTTAACCTTCTGTGCGTATACTTTAGCTTTGGCCTATGATATACAAAAAACCTCCGAATGAGTATATAATCGGTGTATAATCAACCTTGTCCATAGTCCGTCCGCCAATGTTGTTGTGATCGTTTGGCCTTCGTTTAGGCGATTCCACTTATCTCAAAATTAAATATATTTATCAATCGTGCTTCTCTGGTTATCGCTAAATATATTTTAGATTAGATTGTCTTTTAATAAATAACCTAAAGTTACAACGAACATTCAGTACTAAACTAGTAGTGGTGCATAAACATGAGTTTCCAAGACAAAGTGGTTATCGTGACTGGTGGCAGCTCTGGTATTGGAGCAGCTATAGCCATCAAGTTTGCTGAAGAAGGTGCCAAAGTCGCTATAGTAGGAAGGAACAAGCAGAAACTTGACAACGTGGCGAAGAAATGTGGCAACCCTTTAGTGATAGTGGCTGACGTGTCTAAAGATGCAGATGTCAAAAGAATTGTCAGTGAAACTTTGAGCAAATTCGGGAAATTAGATATTCTGATAAACAATGCTGGCATAGCTCAGTCAGTAAGTATTCAAGCCGATCATGCTATGGCAGTATTTGATCAAATAATGTCGACTAACCTGCGCTCCGTAGTTTATTTGACACATCTCGCTGCTCCTCACCTTGTAAAGGCCAAAGGTAACATCATCAATATATCAAGCGTTGCTGCACTCCGAGCTCTAGCAAAGGATTCTTTTTCATACTGTACTTCGAAAGCTGGTCTAGATCATTTTTCAAGAGCTATTGCACATGACCTAGCTTCAAGTGGAGTGCGCGTGAATGTTGTCAATCCAGGACCAGTTCGGACCGATATCGTAGAAAATACGGGTGCAACCAAAGACATGCAAGAAGCAATTTTCAAACATATGCAGGAAATGACAGCCCTGAACAGAATTTCTGCTCCTGAAGAAATAGCTGACCTTGTTCTGTTTCTAGCTAGCGACAAAGCTAAAGCTATCACTGGCTCGTCTTTTGTGACCGATAATGGAATGTTGTTGAAAGTTCTAGAAAGGCCGAGAAATTAAGATGTCTTAATAAATTGCAGCAGTATTCAACTTATTGATACTTTAGTTTTATTTTCTACCTGTTTTAATATGCCTTAGAGCCACTTGAACCGGCAATATCTTTGATTTGACTATATGGAAAATATATTTACTAAAAAGGATTGTTTTGCATTTACATAATATATAAAATAAAAGACTTAAAATAATAGAATAATATATACATGTATATTATTCTATTATATAAGAGAAGGAAAAGAATCATGACTATAGACTAGATATTTTCAAAAGGAAACTCCCTATTTGAGACTGTATATATCCAAATCCATGGTATAAACAGTTCTATTAGATAATTAGGCAAATGCTAAATCGTTGGTTATGACAATTATATTTAAAGCAGGTAATTTTTTTGCCAATTCATTATGATACAGTGTCATCATCTGCCTAGCCTTTTCCCAACTATGTTGGGGTCGGCTTCCAGTCTAACCGGATGCTGCTGAATACCAGTATTTTACATGGAGCGACTGCCTATCTGACCTCCACAACCCAGTTACTGGGTAATACGATACCCCTTGGTAAGACTGGTTGTTAGACTTTCCCGTAACGACTGTCAAAGACCCACGAATGACAGCCGGGGCCAACGGCTTAACATGCTTTCCGAGGCACGGAGGGGTCTCGGTATGTGAAGATGGTCACCCATCCACAGACTTAGCTTAACCTGACCGATCGACCTGTGCGGCTGTTATTATTTAGCCACGGGCCCCTATCATGAAATACACTGTATCATGATGATGATACAGTGTATTTGTTGTAAATTACATTCTTCTTCTACTTCGTGACGCTGGCACGAATGTATTTTAAATCTTGTTCTCCCAAAACTTTGCCACTTCCACGGCGTTGTCAGTGGCAGCGCAGAGGTCACCTAGACTGCATGTTTAATTTACATTTACTTACAATTACATATTTAAATTACAATTATATGGTTTTGTTCCCAATTATAAAACCTCATGAACTCTTCAAATTAATTTATTGAAACAGTGATACGTAATTAATTAAACACTTTAAAGATATTGTGTGTTTTATTTATCAAAGAATCGCTTAAATCTAATTTTTTCGTACGATTTATCTTGTATCGAACCTCAATAATCGTTGACGTCACTATAATTAACTTGCCATCAGTTATATAATCTGATCGATAAACTTACTTATTGTACATGACATTTATACTAATAATAAAGCGGATTTTTTTTTTTTGTTTTTGTTTGATCGCGGTATTCTCTGGAACTACCAGTCAGCACCCTAATTGCGTAACACACGATCAATCGGAATCGGTTTCATTTTGACAGTTCAACAACATTCATTGCGTTATTTACGTGTTGAGCAGACAAATTTTTCGAACTTATGAAGCAATGGATTAGCAATTTGCTTCAAAATGATTCAGATTCCGATCGATCGTGTTACGCAATTAGGGTGCAGATTTGAGAAAAAAAGGCTATTATTATTATCTACCTATCTACTACACCATCACGCAAGGACTCTTAGGTAACGAACAAGCGAATACGAAGTCTTGTAACAGCTTATCATGGTCTAGTAGCATCGTTATTGCGTTACGGTATTATATTCTGGGGAAATTCCACTGACAAAAGAGATGCATTCGTGCTATGTTTAATTTGAAGTCGACCGACAGCTGTATGCCCTTTTTTAAACAACACAAATTACTAACTCTACCGTCTCTGTATATTTTTGAAATTGGGACATTTGTTAGGGTTAATCAATTGCTATTTCCACGACCAGCTGACACCTTCCCCCGTAACAGACGTGATAATAATCAACTGTGTTCGCATACGTCAAAGACTGTATTAATGGGAAAAAGCGTTTTCTGTATGGCTCCTAAAATTTATAATAAAATACAGTCACATAAAGCACTGCCGGTAAATTTGTTTAAAAAAAAGATTAGAGATTTATTAACAGACAAGTGTTATTAAAACATAAATGATTTTTTGAATGACACCATTTGCCTTTTTTTTTAGTAAATTATTAATACTTAAAATTTGTGAAATTTTATGATTAATTTATTTTACTGACTTATCAATGTTTATTATTATTATGTACTTGGATTGAAGTGCCTTTAGTAATTTAGTTTTTATTTTTTTGTAAACACTAAATTTGTACGCCTTACGGTGAAACATGTACGTACGAAATATTAATATTGTGACATCCTGTATGCTTAATTTGCATGTATACGCATGTTTTGACAAATAAAATTATCTTTATCTTTATCTAAGCGCGGGCAGGCGATGCGATGCAATGGAGTGGGTCGGGGGATCAAGCAACATTCTAAGGTTGCCTGGAAGAGATCGCAGTAATGCGATAAGACCGCCCATTGTATATTTTGCAGTGTTTAATGTATCTTTTATGCTATATATTTTTGTGGTGTACAATAAAGTATATATAAATAAATAATAATAAATAAACAAGTCAGTTTCGTAGTCAGACTTCGCGGGAAGAAGCTAGTCGACAATAACTGTGTACAGTCGACCTATGAACGCCGTAATCAGAATTTTATCAAATTACTAACACGATCCAAAAGGCACCGCTAATTGCGTCAATGATATAATCCACTCCAGTGATAATAAAAACATACACACGTACTCGTACAAGGCCAAGGACACGTCATTAACGAGTTGGTAAAGAGTTTAACATGCCAAAGTCCAACAGACTCAATGGATCAAATAGAAGATCCGATAATGGAAAAAGTTGCGTCGCAATATCCAGCAGGTTTATATAAGTATTTTTGGTCACGTGAAAACTTAATTTTAAAAAAATATATAAAGCTGGAAAAATTATCCATAGCTAACATGACAAATCATATAACGTCACCTCTTTATTCCCCTAAACGTAAGGCAGAATTGAAAGAAAGAAAGAAAATACGTTTATTTGCGGTAAACATGACGCATAAAAAGAACACAAACACAAAAAACAAGTGGGTCCCCCCACTTGTTCTTTTTTTGTGTTTGTGTTCTTTCTTTTCATTCAAACATGCGTCAAATTCACGCAAAACGACCATAAGTATTATGTGTAGATGCTGATCTTCATCCAAAATTCACCAGTTATGTTGAAGTCTCATGTAACAGCTGAGGGCGAGCCTAATGCCATCAACGGGCACAAATCCAGATTCACGGGCTGTTACTGAGAAATTCCAGACGGAAAAACCTAATTTCACTTTTCCCGACTCGGAAATCGAACCATAACAGAACCTCATGCTGACGAGAAGCGCTTGCGACGACTCCTACAAAAGAACGCTAATACAAAAAAAAATTGATTTCAACAAAGAAAAATACTTGTGTTAAACGGTAATATTCAAACAGTGGGTGTTACATACACATCAAGATTCTAACACTGCAAACATTGTCAAATAAATTCACAATAAATAGAATTTATGTCTAGAAGTCACGCTTCAAAACGCGACTTTAATAACATAAAAATCGTTTTTAAAAGTCGAACGCCGCGTCCATAACCCTACCTTCCGCAGCATGTAATGTTGAAAAAAAAAGAGGTATAATTCACGACAAAACGTTCATGGTAATCATATTTGAGCACGCTGCTCTCGTTTTGTACTCGCCTGTACCTGAGCACTGTGACCTGAATCCACGTAGATTTTAAATCGACTGGAAATGATAGCTTTGCAGCTTGTTCCAGCTTTATTTTGTGGGTGTAGATCACAGACTTATATTAAGTCTGTGGTGTAGATTAAATATATGTTTAGCTGCCGTTTTTAGTCTTTTGTAAGCAAGAAATTCTTCCTACAAGTCCTACTAATATTATAAATGTGAAAGTTTGTATGGATGGATGGATGTTCCTTACTCTTTCACGCCAAAACGACTAAATGAATTTGGATGAAATTTGGCACACAGATAGTTTATTAGTTAACCAGGATTAACACATAGAATACTTTTTATCCCGATATTCCCATGGGATCGAAACTAATGCGGGTGAAACCGCAGGCGCAGCTAGTCATTAGCTAGTTAATAATTGTAACTTTCTAAAGAAGACTTAATTAAATCTAAACTAATATTTAAATTACAAAAAGGTTTTTATTTACCGGTGTGCTTCTCTGTTTACTTCGGAGTTGCCTTATTCTAAATAAATATTTATTTATGAACCTTGTTCGAGTCCGAAACAAGTCGGTTGATCCCGAAGTGAAGCTCAAAGGCAAGTGTTTGTCATTGCTGACGATGTAAACAGATGTTAGAGAAGACCCTTTTAAACAGTGTTGACAAAGATCATCAACGTTACTTACTGTTACTGTTTGCCTGCATCAGCTCACTGCTGGACAAAGGAGAGGCCTTTGCCCAACAGTGGGTTGACTTCCGGCTCCCCATGACTTCCGGCTCTTCCGATCCAGGGCTAAAGTAGACCACTGGTTGTTTGTTTTGTCCAGCTCGTTCCGCCATCTTTTATGGGGTCTACCGCGAAGTCTTTTACCTGTGTTAGGGCTCCACATGTTGGTTATTTTGGCCCACTGCTTATTGATACGGCAGATGTGGCCAGCCCAGTCCCACTTCAGCTTCAGCTTAGCGGCTTTTTGAGCAACGTCAGTAATCTGTGTCATCATCGTATTAATCATCAATCATCAACGTATTACCTCTAAATCCTTCGTTAATTAGAAAATGCTGAACCACCCAATAGCAATTGGAAAAATTGTAGGTAATTGAGATACCATTTTCTAAAATCGACTAACGAACAAACAATGGCACTCGCCTCTTAATAACTATTTAAGGACGTTCTAGTTTTGTTCTCGACTGTACCTGAGCGCCCTGACCTGAATCCACGCAGATTTGAAATCGACTGGAAGCGATGGCTTTAGGGTTTGTTCTTGTTTACCTTTTCCAGGTATAAAGCTACACTATTTGTTTAAACGTTGAAATTATTCATGTTCCTTTCTGGCGACTTACACATTATTATTTTATTGTTTACTAACACGCTGCATCATTGTTGTCCAAAAATAAAGAAAGTACTAATAATTAGCTGGAGCTGTGGATAAAGATGAAAGAGGGGCTCGTGGCTAAATAATTACAGCTGCGCGGGTCGATTGAGCTCCGGTTACCGCGGTCGGTTCGTGGATGGTTGACCATCCATTAATATCAACACCCTTCATGTCTCGGGAAACACGCTGAGCCGTTGGTCCCGGCTTTCAATCGACGATCTTTAACAGTCGTTACTCGGGTAATCAGAAGCCCAAAACTCTGAAAACCAGTCTTACCAAGGGCTGTCGTGTTACCCAGTAACTGGGCTGTGGAGGTTAGTCAGTCATACGGCAACATAGTTAGGAAAAGGCCAGGCAAATTGATATACCTATTTATAGCTTTCATTTATTTTATCGCAATTAATCATTTATGAATACTGACGTTGAAATCTGTCTGCCCTCTACTTTGTATGATTTAATTAACTGACTACTTGACTTTTATACGAACCTACCTAATCATATACTTAGAGAACGTCAAAGCTCAAAAGAACCCCAATTTAACTGGAGCCAAATTCATTTTTAATTTAGCCGTAAAGAACAAAATATATATGGAGAAATTTGGATACAAGGTTTTTTTGGACACGGTCACTCACAGAAATTACCATTTTATCATCATCATCAGTCCACTGCTGGACATAGGCCTATACTGCACGCTATTCAACTCAATTTTCGGCAACTCTCATCCAGCTGCTACCAGCCATCCTGCGAAGATCGTTGCTCCACGTTACCGTTACGTATTCGCGGTCTCCACTCAGTAACGGCCATCGGTTCTACGACTAATATGGCCAGCCCATTGCCACTTCAGCTTGCTCATTCTGTGAGCATTTAATAGAGAATTATAAAAAAGGAGGGTGTGTGCTTATGACAAGATAAAAGTGAAAACTTATAAGATTTTTTAATTTTGAAATCAGATGACGACTAGAGCCGAGTATACACGATTCAGCGCCAAGTTTACCTGATTCAGCGTCACCGACCCCAACCTGACGGTTCAGTTTCGTTCCCTGTTCAGAATGAAAATATTTACTTCCAGCAAAACGACATCAATGACTTATAAACACAGTCGCACACACAAGTGCTGCAACCCGCCAACACATATTGCATAACTTTTATGCGTTGCAGTGGCAATTGCTGTTCACGACTGTACCTATTATTCTGTTGGTAGTTTGATTGTTATTGTTGTACCTATGTAACTGAAAGAAGCCATTTTGTTTTTTTTTAAATATGTTGGTTTCAACCATTATTTTTAAATATACTGTAATGTAGTCCTTCCTGACACACTGTATAACGAACAGACATTAAGACTTTTCTTTTGAAAATAAAATTACATAACCTGTCGGTGAATATAGGATTCCCTGAAGGGTTATAACATTATCAATTGCCAATTGAAGCGGGTTCGTGGTTTCATGCGTTTAAGCATTGTTGGTCTTTGAAAATAATAATGATGCACAAAGTTTAAGGTCAAGAGAAATTAAATAAATGTAAACAGGTAAAAATGAAATAATAGTGGTTAAAACACATTTGAAGGCAAATTCCCGTAATTAAAAACGTATTTTTTTTTTAAGAACTTTCTCAGTCTGATCTCAGTTTCAATCTGACAAAAATACTTTTTATTTCCCCACATTTTTGACAACATTGTCCCTGAGATGAGATTTCCACTATCTCAGCGCCAATCTATGTCAAAAACTTGTCAAAAATTAAAGGAAATTAGAACTATTGTTGACAGATTGAGACTGAGATCAGACTGTGAACTTTCTTAAAATAATGAGAATTGCCCCTCTGAGGTCAAACCAAATTATACCAGAAAATGCATTCTTAATTTACGTATAACAATTCAAATTTTAGCCCAGACCTTTTTGGGTAATTCAATGGATTGACCTTCAGTAGGCTTTGGGGACCCCTTAGTAACAAAAGTGGGTTCTCCGCGGCCCCAAAAAGGGAACTTTAGTCAGCCAATTTTAAGGCAAGGAAAACGGGTTCATTTGGGAACAATTAATTTAAAACCCATGTGTATAAAGGAATGAACAAAAAACTTCGTTTGCTTTTTTGGGTCACCTATAAATTAACGTGCGTGTATTTTTATTTTTTTTGTCGACTTGAAGCAAGCCCATTTTAATGTTCAAAATGGGGGTTGGAAAACATAAATTCCTCATTATTGATTTAAAATTAGTGGTGACAACGCTTATGTACAGACGCCAGCACATCAAGCTACCCGAAACTGTCAAATTTTCCCAATCAACGTTAAACCTTAATACTTTAGAGTTAAAGTTAAAAACTATTAAAGAAATATGACAGATTGTAGTAACTTGATGTGCTGGCGTCTGTACGGAAGTGAATGTTGGGTGTAGCAAAAGAAGCATGAAAGTAGAATAAATGCTCTGGAAATGCGTTCCTTGCGAGGCATGTGTGGTGCTGGTGTGACTATGAATGATAGGCTGAGGAATGATGTGTCATGGCAGCGGTCCGGTTTAAAAGAGGATGTAGTGACAAAGATTGAAAAGAGTGTGCTTAGATGGGTTGGTTATGTTGAGAGGATGAATGAGAGGCGTCTAACAAAATGTACAAGGCAAATATGAGTGGAAGCGCTGGAAAGGGACGCCCTAGGAGAACATATAGAGACCGTAGTGATGATGCTTTTCAGAAATGTCAGGGTGCACTTGCGCAGTACTCCCAACTAGCGTGCGTGTATGACCAGAGGGGCAATTCTCGTAATTTTAAGAACGTTCACAGTCAGATCTCAGACTCAATCTGTCAAAAATACCTCTAATATCCCTACATTTTGACAAGTTTTTGATGTTTCTTTGTCGCCGAGATGAGACTGCGACTAGATTTTGAACGTTTTAAATGACGAGAATTGGCCTTCTGATGTATTATAAACGAGGCCAAAAAATCTGTTTGTCGGAGATGGTACCTATGTTTGTCTCTCATTAACATCAGGCATATTTTAACTACTGTGGGCGTACTATGGGTAGTGTTGGTTAGAGCACAATAGAGAAACGGTTTGCAGTCATCGATCACTAATATTAGTGATCGATGTTTGCAGTTCAAATCAGATTATAATTTACGAACCAGTTAGTCACACTAGCGGATCACACACACACACAACTGAACGATACGGAACGCTGACAGTTTCTGAGCACATGTTGTTCGTACGATGTTCAATGTTTCGATGATCCCGAGAGCTCTGCTCACGCCGTTCTTGTAGCTGTAGCTCTCCGTCCATCCCCACGAACTGAGGCTAGACTCTGTCTAGCGCCACGAGATGGCGCTAGCGTTCCGAATAGTC
Source organism: Apamea anceps (assembly GCA_951799955.1). Lineage (NCBI taxonomy): Eukaryota > Metazoa > Arthropoda > Insecta > Lepidoptera > Noctuidae > Apamea > Apamea anceps. The sequence continues at coordinate 14,671,773 of OX637515.1, read as the reverse complement.
AAACGAATGACTCCGACATATTAAAGAAATTTGACAGACTGTAGCAGCTTGATGTGCACATCAAGCTGCTACAATCTGTCAAATTTTTTAAGTAGATTTTCAACTTTATCGCTAAAGCATAGGGTTCAAAAATTTGACAGTTTCGGATAGCTTGATGTGCTGGCGTCTGTACCTAAGGATTGAAGCAGGTGCGATTCTGTAGTTTCTGCCTACCCCCTTTTTGATGATTTAAAAGAGAACATTTCTGAGAAACAAGAATAAAATAAAGAATATAAAAGACATACCAGTGTGAAGGGTAGCAAATGATCCGACAAAGGAGAAGGGTGTAATGATTGATCGAGAGGAGTCTTCGGAGGTTTCATAATACTTGAAAATGATGGGCCACCTGTTACATGATTGTTTTACGGTTTACGTCAGTGTTTAGCTGTAGGTAGGTAAGTGTATTTCACATATTAAGTACCTACTTACATATATTTTTGTGAGAAAAACTTTATGGACGATTTTTATATTTATATTATACAAGATGGCGATTTAGTCACCTGCATCCTTGGTGATTATATACCCGTTATACTAAACAATTTTCGTTGTGACAATCATATCTGTTTTGTGAAAAGAAAGTTTACTGTTCTATAGAAATTGGTTTTTGAAGTGAAAACTTTTTAGTGGCGTTGTGCACTTTTTTGTGATGGGTAAAAAATGTTAAACTCGCGTCAGGACACGTGACCTGATCGAAAATTTGTAAGACGGAGCTCGCGTCAGGACACGTGACCTGATCTAAAATTCGTTAGACGGAGCTCGCGTCGGGACACGTGACCTGGTCGAAAATTCGTAAGACGGAAGGAGAGCAGACCGCATTCCAAAATATCAAAAATGCACAACGTTAATATTCAAGTTTTCACTTCTGCCGGCACTCCCGGAGTGCAAACCGTTTTTTTTCTTGTTCGTACAAAATGTATGTATAACTTTCAAACTACAAAAAAAACACAGCTCGTTCAAAAGTGCAATGCCTACGCGGTAAAAATGTATGTAACAGCAGATTTTGTTTTTAATAATCGTCGAAAAATTTCGACGTAGGGGGTTTCAAAATCATGTTCTGAATCCATGGTAACAGTTTGCGCGTCGATGTCCCTGCCGCCGTGTATAATTATGCTAATATATACTATTAACAGAACTATTCTATTTTATTTGGAGAGTTTCATCACAAATTGATTATGCCACCCTCATCGGTACAAACAATTATTCCTTATGATCTAAATCCTATTTTTGCTAACTTATTATAAGAGTCTTGCATCCTTTGACAATGGCGACGCAAGAATGCTATTACACCTTCCAACATTCAGTGAATTTGATAACAATTATGATTCTTTCGGCCTTGTTCCGGACGCAATCCATCAGTATATGGTAAATGTTTTCCATTATATTACACTCCGGACAATTTGGTGACGCAACTATAGATAAAAGAGACAAATTGTATGCCAATTACAACTACAAAACATCACTTTCGATAAATTTTCAACCTCACCAATTTGCTATATTAATACACTGTAATACCGACTAAGCAAATCCCTTCCTGTATCGAATATTACGCCAAAGGCCAGAATGAAATCCATGCTAACGATAATGTTGCCATAAACCAATATATGGCTTTTAACCTCATAAAGGGGTGAAATAGGACATTAATTTGGTAGAACTGTCCCATTACCGGATAGTGAAGGTCTTGTGTATTAGTTACTGTTATGGTATTACTGTTTTAGTTAAGACATAAACTACTGTTATTATTGTTGACTAACTGTTGCGCGCGACTACGTTTACAAAGGATAAAGTAGTTACTATCTGTAAATTGGTGGTTTACCTAGGTGTGAAAATATAATGATATTAGTATATAAGTGTACACACTAGTATTTTGTAATATTAGTGTTTAGTATCAGTAGTCATTAATATACCCTTATGAAGGATTGAAACGGAATATTAATTTGGTACAATGCCCCATAATTAGATAGTGTAGGTATTGTGTATTAGTTACTGTTATGGTATTACTGTTTTAGTTAGACTAAACTGCTGTTATTATTGTTGACTAACTGTTGCGCGCGACTGCGTCTACAAAGGATAAAGTAGTATCTGTAAATTTAATAACGATCGCTTCAGTGTTTTAGGTGTGAAAAGGTAACAGACAGAGAGACAGACTGTTAGACAGAGCTGTTATCGCATTTATAATAATATGAGAATATTAGTGATACTAGTATTTAGTAATATTAGTCATTGGTATAGTAGATTTATCGCTTTTACCCTCATAAAGGGGTGAAATAGGATATTAATTTGGTACCATGTCCCATTATCAGAGAGTGTAGTTACTGTTATGGTATTACTGTTTTAGTTAAGACATAGATTTGGATCTGTTGTTACCTATTATTGTTGAGTAACTGTTGCCCGCGACTTCGTCTACAAAGGATAAAGTAGTATCTGTTAAATTTAATAACGATCGCTTCAGTGGTTTAGGTGTGAAAAGGTAACAAACAGACAGACAGACTGTTAGACAGAGTTGTTATTGCATTTATAATAATATTAGTATATTAGTGATACTAGTATTTAGTAATATTAGTCATTAGTATAGCAGATTCGGAATTTTTCACTTGTTCACCATAAAGCGGTGTTGGCAACAACATAAAAGTAATTTTTGTAGTAAAATTTAAATATCAACCATTGGCAATAATATTGTAATATTTTTTTGTAGTGGCAACGCTGTTACACTTCCTTTTTCCCTTGCCAACGAACAACTAACTTGCACGGTCACGTATTTTTTCACTCTCGTTAATTATTATATTTTACTAATAAGATACTAAGTATTATGTCAACGGTTGTGTACCCAAAGCTGTACAATAAATAGTGTGCATCTAAATGCGTCTTTACATTTTGAAGAAACCTTCTGGTACGCAGCCCCAAAAATATTCCTGGCGTGGCATAGCAGGACGCGTGCCCGCCAGCGGTACAACAGGATATTAATTTAATACAATGTCACATTACCATTATCACTGATATTGTCAGTGGGACGAACGGAAATAAATTTAATATTATTTATTAAGTTTCCGATCTTCCCACCAGTGGCACTACGGCCAGTGGGCCAAAATTACGATCACGTCCACATTTTTACTATGGTCATATTATGTAGTTATATCGTAACCGCACGTGCTAAAAGCCACCACCACCACTTAGTACCACCACTTAGTACCACCACTTAGTACCACCACTTAGTACTAGTAGGTACTAGGAAGGCACTTAATTAATAAAAAGTACTAGTGTTGGTAAAAGTAACATAACATCATCATCTGCCTAGCCTTTTCCCAACTATGTTAGGGTCGGCTTCCAGTCTAACCGGATGCAGCCACGAGTATTTTTAATATTATATTTTTTTGCGCCTGCCTATCTGACCTCCACAACCCAGTTACTGGGTAATACGATACCCCTTGGTAAGACTGATTGTCAGACTTTCGGGCTTTTGACGACCCGTAAGGACTGTCAAAGATCCACGAATGACAGCCGGGACTAACGGCTTAACCCGCTTTATGAGGTACGGAGCGGTCTTGGTATGTGAAAATGGTCACCCATCCACGGACCAACCGCGACAAGCGTAGCTGAACCTGAACGAACGACCTGTGTGGCTATTATTACTTAGCCACAAGCCCCTCTAAAAGTAACATAACATGCAAATCTCCGAAGGCTTTGTCAGAGATGGGTGGTGATGGTGGTTGGGTAAGACAGATAAAATAAGGTATTAGTAGCAATGACACAAATTATCACAACATTAACCTAACCTTTAAGTCTTGCTGCATAAAAATCAAAATTGCGTAACATACATAGTAAATGACCTAACACCAACATCTTAAAGCTCAAGTTTGCGTATCAAAATTATTTATTGTTTCTGTTCATCGAGTAGTATTAGTCTGATAAACTCATACATATTGAATAACCTTTAATGTTATGAGCAGAGGGTGCAAAATCGAGTAATTTTTAGGGGGGTCAGTTAATTGGTATCACCGACTGTACCTACATTTCACCACTTATGTTAAAGTACCATGTCTATGCTTATTTCCACCAACCAGGCACAAATTCAGACCCCGGGCTGCTATTGAAAAATTCCTGATCGAAAAACCAAATAGCACCTTGTCCGACCTGAGAATAGAACCAAGGACCTCTTGCTTAGCAGTAGCGCTTGTGATCAACCAACCAGTCAGACCAACGTATAATTTAGTATTTTTGGGTCATCGACTATCTAAACATTGTAGTAAGTTTTCATATTATTATGACGACACGGTTGGCGCAGTGGCTGAGCGATCTACAGCTGCGCTGCGTGTCGCGGGTTCGATTCCCGCATGGAACAAATATTTGTATTGCCTACAGATAGTTGTTCCGGGTCTGGCTGTTTGTGTATATGAGTTTAAATGTTTGTAAACGCACCCACGATACAGAAGTAATTCCTACTGTGGGGCAACGTTTTTATAAAACAAAAAGAAAAAAAAACAAAACAATATTGTTGCCACAGTTTATTTTAGAACTTCTAGTCAAACACTAAACTTGATGAGAGAGAGTGTTTGTTCCAAAAGTTCAAGACCCTGAATGAAAACTCCTCGAAGCTTATGTTAACACCTGGGCTAAACAGGCGAAGTTTTCAGATTATACATGTATGAAAAACATTTATAATTTAGTTCCATATATCTTGATTGTTTTTGATATGAAGTTTAAAACATGATCTGAAAAGTTCTTGTACGTATTAAAAGTTCAAGACTGCGATTTTGGTAAAACACATAAGGACTTTGGTGTAATCTTATCAGTAAGTAATATACTCATGAATCTTGTGGTTACTTAGAATTTTTGATGTTGGTGGTAGGTAAATGCGAAAGTTAGTCTTTCTTCCGTTGGAAAAGTTTTTACGGCCAATTACCAAAGAATTTTTGCTGGAATTTGACACAGATACCAATTTTTGATGGAATTTGACACAGATACGTAGCTTCCTTGACAAATTATGGAGGGGAAATACTTTCTATTATTACCTTCCAAAATTATAGGCATATGCATTTTATCGTGAACCAAGTTAAGGAAAACAAGCGAACTATACAGCCAAGGTCAAGTCAAAAGATCGAATCAGAGGTTTGGATCACTGTCCAAATGATAGTGATCTTTATTCTCATTCTAATTAGGTTGCTGTTGGGTTGCTGCCATTAATAAGTCTGTTAAAATCAATGTGATCTTTATTTTGGTCACAATAAGGTTGCTGTTAGATTGAACTGTGAACAACTGTGAACGATTGTATGTATGCTTTTGATTTTGAATTACGAGGCACTAATTCGAAAATAAAAGCATACGGGTTACCATTTACCATGCAATAGGCAATATTTGACAAAAGGTGACATATTTATCAAGCGATTTTGCACCTTGTGCAGTGCAATAGCTGTATACTGTCACCTTGCACTTAAATTGCCCTGCGAATGATTAAAGTACGGGCCCTATATGTCTTTAAAATACATACATATAGTTAACAATAATAATATATTATTTATTTCAGAGGGGCTTCTAGCTAAGTATTTAACAGCAGAGGCCGATCGATCCGGTTAAGCTCCGCTTGCCGCGGTTGGTCCGTGAATGGGTGACCAACTTTACATATCAAGACCCCTCCGTGCCCGCTTAGCGTACTTTCCAAGGAAAGCACGTTAAGCTGTTGGTCCCGGCTGCCATTCGTAGATCTTTGGCAGTAGTTACGGGTCGTCTCAAGCCCGAAAGTCTGACAACCATTCTTAGTAAGGGGTTTTGTATGACCCAGTAACTGGGTTGTAGAGGTCAGGTAGGCAGTCGCTTCATGTAAAATATTGGTATTGAGCTGCATCCGGTGAGACTGGAAGGCGACCCCAACATAGTTGGAAAAAAGGCTAGGCCTACCTAATGAAGATGATAGTCCTTATTTTGGACTACAAGTACTCACAATCCATATAGTATTAGTAACAATGACTTAAAAACTATGTTAGTAAACTTTTACAAAGTGTATATGTAGTATAATTTATTTTTCGTGGAATAATATTGACGTCTTACGGATTTTGTATGGGAGAAATGTCAAAAATTCAAAATTGTTTCTCGGATAAAATTGTTTGGCGTTGAAAAAATCAGCCCTCGAAAAACTAAAAAATACGTGAGCAAACACACGTTGGTACAGTCAACAGCAAAAGTAGATGATCAAAATCAGAAATTCAATACTAATGAACGGAGTTCGCGTCAGAACTGTGTGGCGTCGAAGTGATTCAAAAGTATGTGATTATAAATTATACCAAACATTTACTACTAGTACGCCACACAGTTCTGACGCGAACTCCGTTCATTAGTATTGAATTTCTGATTTTGATCATCTACTTTTGCTGTTGACTGTACGTGCCTACATACCCAGTGCCTTATGAAGGTACTGACCACTTCGTCTAATAAAGTAAACTAAGCTAAACCAGTTTTTTCCACCTACGCTTCTGTAGATAACACCTATAATGTTATCAGGTCATATTTTACCTACGACGTATCGATTCCAGTTAATAACTCCATTACGATAATGGATTTACCTACCCAATGATTTGGAAACGTAATTTATTAAGTCAATCTAATTTCCTTTAAATCTGAATTGGAATTGTGAAAAAAAGAACTGTTAGCCTTCATCATTTGAAACGCTTTTGTAATTCAAAATAACTGTAGCGTTTAACTACAATAGTTTGTTGAACTACTTCCACTGAATTGAAGTAGATTAAAATGGCCTTCGTTTGGAATGACGTTTATAGAATAATCGAATAGTACCTACCTAGCCTTTGCTCGCGGCTTCACCCGCGTGTATGTTGAAAATATTCCAGGAGAACGTACTTCCGGGATTTAAAGTGCCTTGTACGTTAATCCAGGTTATAAACTATCTCTGTGCCAAATTTCATTCAATGTTTACAGAGTGCAAGTCTGTAAAGGTTCCAGATTGAGTTTTTCCGACACCTTCAACAATCATTGCCATATTTATGCCAATTTACACAAAACATTAATGAATTATACACCCTAAGGGCGCGTACACATTTAACGTCCGTTTTACAGGTCCGTTAAAACGTGTATGTTATTAGCGTATGTAGTTGTATGAGCGAGTTCACACATAATACAGTATTCCGGATCCAGTAGCAAATACCGATCCGACAAAATAAGCAGCAATCCGTTTTACAGGTCCGTTTAAACGTATGTGTTATTAGCGTATGTAGTTGTATGAGCCAGTTCACACATAATACAGTATTTCCAGTATGCTGATCCGATCTCTTAAAATCAGTCCTGTGTGAATACTATCTCCAGTAGCGACGGATCCGTTAAAAAGGATCCTATAAATGCTGTGTGAATACTATCTCCAGTAGCGACGGATCCGTTAAAAAGGATCCTGTAAAAACGTACGTATATGTGAACGCGCCCTATCCTTCCTCATGAATCATTCCGTCCATTGATGAAAATCGTATGAAACCGTGTTTTGTAGTTTTTGTTTTTGTTTATCGCGTTTAAAAAGACAGTAAGACCGACGCGGGGACTTTGTTTTGTAAATGTAATGATTATTATTTCTTGCTTTACCTTTAACTTTAATGAAAAGGGTTTTTATTGTATTGAAGCATGTTTTTGAGTGTTTGTCTAGCACTAGTACTGGAGGGGCCCGTGGCTAAATAATAACAGCCGCACAGGTCGATCGGTCAGGTTAAGCTACGCTTGCCGAAGTTGGTTGGTGGATGGGTGACCATCTTTACATACCGAGACCCCTCCGTGCCTCGGAAAGCACGTTAAGCCGTTGGTCCCGGCTATCATTCGTGGATTTTTGGCAGTCGTTACGGGTAGTCGGAAGCTCGAAAGTCTGACAACCAGTCTTACCAAGGGGTATCGTATTACCCAGTAACTGGGTTGTGGAGGTCAGATAGGCAGTCGCTCCATGTAAAATACTGGTATTCAGCTGCATCCGGTTAGACTGGAAGCCGACCCCAACATAGTTGGGAAAAGGCTAGGCACATGATGAAGTCTAACATTAGTACTGAAAAGTCAATTTTTGTGCAGGTTTTCTTGAAAGCTTCTACCAGGTTCTACTTCGGTTAAAGTTTCTTGTGCTATTACCTACTTTTTTTTCGCTTAACGTTCTTTCTGACTTATTTCCTTTCGCTCGGCTCCAAAGGGTCATAGCGTGATGTTAAATAGCCTATAGCCTTCCTGAAAGGCTAATTCGGCCAATCAAATGATGAAAAAGAATTTTGACAAATACGGTAGTTCCAGAAATTAGCGCCTTCAAACAACAAGACAAACACACGCTTCAGCTTTATTATTAATATATAAATGGCGCTATATTTTGGACACAATTCTGTCTAATTACAGTATTTTATTGTTTACATTAAGTGAAGGTTTTTAGATGGACTGATAAGGGCTACTACTTGGGTAGCGGGATCGTCCGAAAGGGTTACCGCTGCCCTGGAACATAAAGGGCTAAGGAAGGAACACGGGTGGGTTTTAGTCAGTAAGAGTCTGACACTCCTTTCTGCTCCACCCAGAGCGGGAGGGGTCATTTGATGATTTCCCATCCTGAAAAAAAAAGGGCTACTGCTTCTAATACCGGGTACAGATTGATGAAACGTAACATAAATTGGCCAATTTGTTACATAGAACATACGCACAAATATTGAAATGCACACAGGCATATACACAAATGTAACAGAAGGGCTAGGCGAATTTGTTTCAACATATATTTATTTTATCTTTTATGTGTACCTATATGTATACCTACAAACGGTGTCTTTAATTTCTGTAATTGGTTTTAACCCGTTTTAATTAAAGAAAGAAATATATAAATACTTAAACGTGTGTAACATTTCATGATGCGTTTAACTAATCTGTACCCAGTATAATATATATTATCGTCTTTAAATTAATAATATTTTTACATACTTGTCAGCCAAATCTGATGCCTATTGCCTTCTAATCTTAAACTAAGTTAGTGTTTTCCTCGTATTTCTTGCCAATAACTTTTAACAGACTCGCGGAAGTTGCAAGTAAGCACCAAATAGGCTATAATCTCTACAGTACCTGTACATGTGTGTGTTTTAAGCACCTGTACAAAACCAAACGTTTGACCACTATCGACCCAAACGTTTGATTTGATGTCCCCGCGTGTCAAGCGGTGTTTCGCAGGAAATCCTGATCGAAAAGCATACAAGCGCCAACGGCATAGTTCAGGTGTACAAATGTGTGGGTCGCGAGTGATCACACAATGTATGTACGTTCTTTGAGGTTCTTGAATGAAGCTCCGTGCATAAAGTATTGTTTTCGTGGTAAAACAGGACATAACACAATGTAGATTATTGCTAGATAAGTAATGCTTAAATTAAACTGTACTGAACTAATTTAATCAGAGTACGACGGATGATTTTAAACAAGGTTTAAAGTTATAAATTCACGTAGTTTTTTAAAGTTGAATGCTTTTTTAAAAGCAACGTTTGTTTTGCAAAAATTGTGCTTTTAATAACAGTAAATCATAAAAAGGCGGAGCAGTGGTGGCTCAGTGGTCGTAGTGGCAATCGGCCCCGACTTAAGAGTCATGAATTCAAACACAGGAGATGCCTGGGTGTCACCACTGTCAGGATCGCCCAGAGGACACGGTGGAGCATACGGTGGAGGTCTGCCCTGCTTGGGCAGAGCACCGTCGTGTCCTCGTAGAGGCGATTGGCAACGGCGGCGACCTCTCGCGTCCGGCTCTGGTTCAAGCCATGGTCCGGGGCGAGAGGGAGTGGGAGGCAGTCACCTCCTTCTGCGAAGCAGTCATGCTAGCGAAGGAGGCGGCGGGGTGGGCGAGGGAACGCACCTCACGCCTCAGCCGCCGCGGGAGACGCTCCGGGCGTCGAGAGCCGCGTGACGACTCCCGGCCACCGTAGGCGCGGGCCTGCGGGTGGTGAGTAATGGGTAACTCACCGTCCGATTAGGACCAGGCCCGTGCCGGACGGCGTGTTTGTGTTCCACGCGCGCCTCAAAGAGATGTCAGCATGAGTGACGGGGCCCGATAGGGCCGAAGCCTGCCAGGGTAGCGGGATTGTCCGAAAGGGTTACCGCTGCCCTGGAACATAAAGGGCTAAGGAAGGAACACGGGTGGGTTTTAGTCAGTAAGAGTCTGACATTCCCTTCTGCTCCACCCAGAGCGGGTGATAATTTGATAATTTCCCATCCTCAAAAAAAAAAAAAAAAGGCAGGCGCTTAACTTTGTGTAAATTATTTACTCACCACTGATCTAAAAACGGTTAAGGAAAACATCGTGAGGAAACCGGCCTGTCCTAGAACCAAAAATTCGGAGATATGTGACATCCACCAACCCGCACTGGCCCTGCGTGGAAGATTATAGCTCACTCTCTCTCGAAGAGAGAAAGCCTGTGTCGCAGCAGTGGGAAAATGATATGCTGAGCGGAGTCGATTATGCTATACACTGTTAAATTTTGATCATTTGAATCCTTAAAAGGGGTCATTGTACTCATCATTATGAACAACTTTTACTACGGGACCAACCCTGAAATCGTGAAAAAAAAAATTGTTATCCATACATTATAGAAAGAAAGAAAGAAAAAGCGTTTATTTGCGGCAAACATGACGCATAAAAAAAGGACATTAAACACACAAAAAATAACAAGTTGGGGGTAAACATGCGTCACATTCACGCAAAACGGCCATTGCTCAGCATAATACTAAGACCCTATACGAGACAGAGCCCCAGCGCTGGTTTTCAGCCGGTTTTATGTCGAGTTATGCGAACATAAATCTATGGATCAACTGATTTTTTTTCACGATTTCAAGGTTGGTCCCGTAGTAAAAGTTGCTCATAATGCTGAGTACAATGATCCCTTTTCAGGAATAAATAATCAAAATTTAACGGTGTATAAAAAAACTAGTTACACGTGTTCAAAGAAAATTAATGTAGGTACGCCTATTGCCTTTGGAACGTATGCTATTAATATTACTAATAGATAGATACTCATATAATATATGTAATTATGTCCCAAGGGTGTATCAATGAAAATCAATATACGAAAATTATATAAGTTTACGAAACACGAGGCACTTAGTAATGATTTTTTTTTTTTTTAAGTATTATGTGGTAAAAACTTTATTGCTCAAAAGATTACAGAGTTTACATTGGCCTTAAACTAGGCAAGCCTGTATCTTGGACACAAATATGGAGGGTTTACAATGTTATACCTGCATGGATAATTCAAAAACACTGGCAATATGGAAGAGCGGAATCTTCTAACACTGGCATAACTGTTCAAAAGGATGCTCCAATCATTTTAGTAGTTAAGGTTTACTTGTAAAAATAATAAACCAGCTGTCATTTCAACATAAAAAATCAGTATAGAAAAAGACATGTTGCGCTGACCCCACATAAATTAGGATAAGGGTTAAGAATGATGATAATTTCAATATAACAAAAATAAAGAAATCCAGGTCGTAACAATTATCAACAAACTACAATAGGCTAGTTGCCTAAAAAAATCAAATTAGTCCGTCAGTTAGATTATCAATAAATATTGGACCCGTATTTTTTCTTTTGTCAATTATATAAGAAATGATGAATATGATGATAGCCCGTTAAAGTTCCGCGTGACGTCACGACCCCCTACTCCCAAAATTTGACGCGCTTTATCTTTGTCATTTTTTATTTGATTGACAAAAAAAAATACGTGTCTATTATCGATAATCTAACTGACGGACTAAATATTATAATATTTTTTTACCCGGGAAGCTACCCTAACCGTTTAACTACATTGCCGATCTCGCAAAAATGTTCCTAACTGCAAAATTGTTTGCTGTCAAAGGCTAAAATTGAGTTTTCTATTCCGAACCATTCAACCACCACGCAGAATACAAACTTTATGTTATGAAAAAAACATTTTTTGCAACTTACGTATCGGGTAGATTTTTGACCATACAATTTTTAATTAAACTACTTTTTCATTTTCAAACGAAAAACAGTAAAAAACATTACTTTGGGTGTAAGTTACAACCAAAGGTAAGTTATTAATAATAACTAAGTTGGTACAAGTATACCGGGGTAATTACGTAATACAGTATCGGTAGTAACGGGTCTCATTTCGTCAGTTCAACAACATTCATTGCGTTATTTACGTTGTTGACCAGATCATTTTTTCGAACATATAGAAATAGATAATATTTATTGACCAGGTAACACATTAAGCAAGTTCACAATTTAACAGCGAGTTGAGACGAAATGAGTAGCTTAAAATATTACCTACAGCTACGTTATTTACCATATATATTATAATATTTGCCAGTGAGTCCCAAACTAGCAATAGATTAGCAATATCCATCAAAATGATTCAAATTGAGATTGATTGTATGTTACGGAATTAGGGTACAGGATTTAGACGGCATATCATTTCAAATTATGATCAAACCTTTTCCAAACAAAAAGTATTCCAAAATAGAAATCATTTCTCAGTCAGTCACTAAATCCATAAAGCCTTTCTCGGCAAAACTTCACAATTCTGAAAAGATAAAAAGCACTGTTACGATTTTTTTTTAAACAACTCGATGGCGACGTCGCCTGTACAAAAGTTTATAAAGTTGTCTCGCTATCTAGGATGTACTAGATTTATCAAATAAAATGAGACCAGCTCAGTCCAGGACTGAGTCTGGACACCTGCCCGGGATTACACAGGACAAATCAGACTTCAACTTAAAAAAAACGTTATTAATGAAACTGTTCAAACTTTAAATCAAAGGAGAATTTTTTAATATTAAAACACGGAGTTAGAAAAAGTCATGAGTCTTAAAGATAGCTGAAGATTCTTTGCCAATAAAACTCAACTTCGGGTGGCAAAATTTTGATTAGGAGAGACGCAATAAAAACTTTCTCCAAGTTTTATACCGCCCAATTAAAGTGTCCGTTGGGCTTCCAAATGACAAATTCATTATCCGTTTGATTCGTTAAAAATGTACTTTATTTTTCTCAAACAAAAGTTTGCGACGAAATAATTTAATCAGTTTGAGAACTGTAGACTTCTCTCGGGTGTGTTGAGGTGAATTATTAAAATGTTTTGTGTATACTTTTGTCAAAATTATATTATATTGTTCTCCTTGAGTTGGTACTCGTATTTTATTGAATAACACGCAATGGACTGTTTAAAGCTAGAAATATATATACAAGGTAAAATTAAAAAGATTTCATGCTTTTTTTTTTGGCCGCTGGTAGTATTGTAACTTGAAGTTGAGAAAATATTTTTTATCATGTTTAGATATAGATATCGACGAATCATGTTTGTACGGTTTACACAAAAAAATGATTTCTTAAGTTGATACGAGTATTTCAAGTAAATACACTAACAGCGATCAATTACCATCATCAAGTTATTTTATAAAAAAAATCATCAAGTTATTTTTTCTTTGTTTTATCATGTTCTGATCTCGTTACCAACGGGTAACGCGACGCAGACTTACTGAAGTCTGCGAAGGTTTGCTGCCTAATGTAATTTGACCTTGTATACTTACATTTTTACTTAAATGCCTTACAATTTATTACATCTTCATATAAACTATTCTTAACGTCCACATAAAATTATTTTATCGACAAAATGTTGACTAATGTTTGTAAGTTTGCTACCAAGTTTTACGATGGAAATTTTATGGATTTTACTAAGTATGTAAACTCATTTTACTTTCAAAAGTTCCTTTTGTAATGTGTATTCTACCCTAAAAACCGAGAAACCACGACCTCTAACTGAAATTTTACCCGACCACATTGTAATTTGCTTACAAAATCCTCTTTCCAAATCCCATTCAAGAATTTACAGGAATTAACAATGAACGTTTCCTTGAGAGGAAGTTAGGAAACTAATACAACTAAGTTAACATGTCTGTACTTAGTCAACCAGAAATATCTAGTGCATGGTGCTGGGGCTGGGATCAATCAGTGATTGCAATCCGCCGCGAGCGCTACAGAACAGCGCGGAGTAAAAGTTTGCGGAAGGGGCAAGGATGGAAGCTGCGACTCGCGGTTTCACCCGCATAAGTTTCGATCCCGTAGGAATATCGGGATAAAAAGTATTCTATATGTTAATCCTAGTTATAAACTATCTATGTGCCAAATTTTATACAAATCCTTTCAATAGTTTTGGCGTGAAAGAGTAACAAACATCCATCCATCCATCCTTCCATCCATCCGTACAAACTTTCGCGTATATAATATTAGTAGGACGTTCTAGAATCTAGACAATTGTCTGGAATGAAATATTGAGTTCCCGGAGTGAAATCAAGCGACTGCCTCTCCGACCTCCACAACCCAGTTACTGGGTATACGATAACCCTTGGTAAGACTGCTTGTCACACTTTCTGGCTCATGACTACCCGTAACGACTGTCAAAGATCCACGAATGACAGCCGGAACCAACGGCTTAACGTGCTTTTCGAAGCACGGGGGGGTCTCGGTATGTAAAGATGATCCACATATACAAGCAAGCGTAGTGATCGACCACCAACCAACAAAAACCCAACATAAAAAGCTACCAACAAAACAACCCCTCATAATCAAATTCTTCTTCTTTCTTTCCTTCATATCCAAAAGAATACTAATTGCTATCTAAATCCCTTCAAAACCTACATCCTTTCCTTTACCTTTCCCCACAAATTCCAAATCACAAGCCAAATGTCCAATATTTGCGCTCCTCTCAGGATCCTGCACCTTCCGGCTCCCTAGCTCCGTGTGCCCCAGTGTCGCCAAACAGCACGTTGCGTAGCTTCCATTTACATGACTAATTAGTTGGCAAGGCGCCAAGAACTGCCGGCTTGTGTGCCAAGGTGCCACAAGTTACATGTGTGTATGCATTGATTGGCTTTACTGATTCATACGATTGGATTAATAGGTTTTGCGTTTCTTAAGGACGGGTGGTGGTATTTTTAAAGTTATTTGGGAATTGAGGGTGCCTGAAGATGTCGCACGCAGGTTGTTCGAAAGAGTTACCGTGGCCCCTAGTACCAAGTACAGGCAACTGAAGGAACACGGGTGGGTTTTAGTCAGTATAAGTCTGACATGCTCTCCCGCTCCGCCCAGCGCGAAAAAAAATGGTGCCGGAAGCAACTTTTTCTTCGCCTGTCCACGGCGAAGAAAAAGTTGGCGAGATGACCTGAATGCTTACCGTGAGTTGGTTTGAGGTCGCGCGGGAAAAAATTTTTTGGAAGAACTTGGGAAGGCCTTTGCCAACAAATTAATAAGCAATGTTTTGAGGATCCTCCTCAGTTTTTACACAAAGTTTTGTTGACCTTTATTGAAGCCTCAAGTTGAATCTGGGTCTAACGTTTTACAAGTGGCTTCTCAATGATTGTTGAGTATCTACCAATCAAAAGGTCTTGCACGTGTTTGCAAGTAAACAAAACTTAAAACACAGAAAACAAAAACATTTATTTTTATGAATACAATGCTTTTTTAAAGGTCGAAACAACAATACTTCATGATTGTAGATTGTCATGAGAAACTGTCGCTACGAAATAAATGTCAGGTCAAAACAAACTAACGAAAACGAAAAAAATAACTGAAATTACGTTAACGTCACACGGCAACCAAATTCCAAATATTTTTAATAAAGTGTTCTAGAATTTTTTTGTTTGTTTACTAGAAACTTCGTAAAAATTTTCAAAGGTCCTTTGATTTGGCTCAGTTTAATAATATACGTAAATGTATTTTTTTTCTGTGTTTTGTTTTTAATATCAACACGACCTTATCTTTACAGGTGGGTGTTTAATCTGATAAATAGTCGAGGTCGTGAACATAGACTAATTTGAATAAAATGTTACAAAATCGTGAGGTTCTCATTGTTTAGGGAACTTTTAAGTAGGATTTTAGATTGTGGTCTGGTTTTTTTGTTTGTTTATAAACGACATGATTTGTTTGTTTTTATAAATTGTGTCCTTTCATAGGAAACATTTTCTTTATCAGCGATTAGGTACCTACAAATAATATTTTGCTACCGATTTTTAATATCCGGATTTTCAGAACCAACAACAATAATTATATTTACGGGTAAAATCAAAGTAGGTACTAGGTACGGCTATACATCAAGGTATACATATCCAGTATAAGCTGACTTCTGATTGTACGAAAAGTCTATGCAAAGTGAGGTCAGTTAAAATTAAAATTGGAGTTTGATGTGTCGGCGTGTGTACGAAAGCTCTCCAAATTTCGTCACCACATTGACTGTCTGGAACACTTTAAAATTGTATCTCCCCTCACGCCAAACATCGGAATGTACTTAGTAGCTCCTGAATATTTGAAGGCATCAATATAATCCTGGCTGGAAAGCTATGCTAACTGACATCAATACCAAACGTCTATTTCAGGACTTAAAAGGTCGTACATATTCTAATAAGATCATTTAGGGTGACCTCAAATTTAGGTTTCATTTAGCGCACACAACGCGATTAACGATGGCGTACAAGTTGCTTGGCGTCGGTCCTAGCTACAGTTGCCTACGTATCAAAATTCTATATTTTTTATTTCACATAAACCTACATGATGGGCACTGATGTAACATCAGAAGCTAGGCGCACGGTTCCTATGTGCCTCGGAAAGCACGGTAAGCCGTTGGTGGCTGTCATTCGTAGATCTTTGATAGTCGTTACGGGTAGTCAGAATCCCAAGAGTCTGACAACCAGTCTTACCAAGAGGTGTCGTAGTAACTAGGTATTGAAGGTCACCTAGACAGTCACTTCATGTTAAGCACTGGTATTCAGCTGCATCCGGTTAAAAAGGAAGCCGACCCTAACACAGTTGGCCATTAGTCTTGCCTCTTAAGCAACTGATTTTCCGACTGACATCAAGCAAAATAGTGGATTTCACGAGTGGCAGAACAGTAGTTTGAGTAACCGTTTGTCACTAGGGCAACGGCATGGTTGCCTAGTATGCGCTGATTGGCCGTTTTAGCAACTGTTAACAAATGATCGTACTCAACCTGCGGCCAGCCTTAACGTCGAACCTTCTTCTCTGTAGTGACATTTTAGGGTCCAATTGCGATTTCTCTTTGACATATTTATACAAACCAGGAACCCGCAGTATGATTGTATCTATTTACGGCTTTACGTTTGCGTTCATCCATTTCACAAGCCCTTATCATTTTGGACAGGTAAGGAATAATGTTTTTCATTATTAACCGTTTTTGCCTTAATTAAGGCTGTTCTGTTTACCTCGTCATATTTGTAGTGCGACATCGTACCGTTATGGAATTGACCCCTAAACGATAATCTCACCTCCCGACCTGTTATCTACGCTAAACTTTTAATTGTACAGACGCCAGCAGGTCAAGCTACCCGAAACTGTCAAATTTTCCCAATCAACCTTGAACCTTAATGCTTTAGCGATAAAGTTGAAAATCCATTAAAGAAATTTGACAGATTGTAGTAGCTTGATGTGCTGGCGCCTGTACTAAAGTCAAAATAAGCCGTACCATCGACACGAAGGAAGTGTTCAGTTTTAATTTTTTTTTTATTATCTATTCCTTTACTTATTAAAACCAGCCAGTTGTATTTCAGTCCCAGTAATTTGAGTTAGAACTATAATTTCAGTGCTACACTCTAGTGAGATTTATTATTCTATCCACATCGTGAACAGCGGTTTGCGTTTAGTGTTAATTCTCTAATTTAATTCCGAGCAATCAAATAGTGTGCATGCTGCCTGTATTTGCGACGCGCATACTGGCACATTGTTTAATGCTGTAAATGCAATGTAAATCTCATTAGGATGTTTTTTTTTTTAATTTGGTAGATTCAGAATTTTCGCCGTAATCATTATTGTTCTAATACACGTATTTAAAGGGTGTATACAATAGGGTCGGCAGGGGGCAGTAGGTTGGGGTAGTAGGGTAGTAAGGTGTAGGGTGTAACATAACATCACGCGTGTATTCCCGGAAGGGTTAAGCTGATATGCACCTATTCCTAAGTACACCCACTTTTCGCCAGATATTTTGAAGTCCCATGTAATGAGGGCGACCCTATTGCCATCAACCAGGCACAAACCCAGACTTCAGGCTGTTACTGAGAAATTCGTCGTTATAATTATTTCAATACCTGCCATTAATTTACGGTACAGTTTTATGTTTGCATTATTTTTAAGACCACTTATTGTGAAGAGAGAATAAATGACATATTATTATGTCGTTTATTTATTTAATTATCTTATTTTATTATATTTTAATCATTTTTTTAAATATAAAAATTAAGTAAAAAAAAAAAATATTTAAAAATATAAAAGAATAGTGATCCACCGATGTCGGGAGCAGGGTCCAAGCTACCAGTAGTTAGAGCTCCAGAGACAGGAACCTCCTCAAAGTGCGAGCCGTATCGAGGAGTACTGCCTTTTGAATCTGGCATATTATTACCTATTATTATTATATATTTGTCGGAGTCATTCGTTTGACTATTCGGAACGCTAGCGCCATCTCGTGGCGTTAGACAGAGTCTAGCCTGAGTTCGTGGAGGTGGACGAGAGCGACAGCTACAAGAACGGTGTGAGCAGAGCTCTCGAGGTCATCGAAACATTGGACATCGTACCAACAACATGTGCTTAGAAACTGTCTCGCGTTCCGTATCGTTGAGTTGTGTACCTACAGTGTGTGATTCGCTGGTGTAACTAAGTTGTTCGTAAATTATAATCTGATTTGAACTGCAAACCGTTTTTCTATTGTGCTATAACCAACACTACCCATAGTGCGCCCACAGTAATTAAAATATGCCAGATGTTAACGAGAGACATACATTTTTATAAATAAACGATTATTATTATACCTTCTCCGACATATTAATTACTACCTACTCTCATTTTATCTCAGAATCTACCTAAACCAAGTAATATTTCGAATAAAACACACATGATTAACAAAAGCCTCGTCTTTCCAAAAAATGTGTTCCAGACATCAAAGTATTTTGCCCTTTTTCCATTCCATCCCATCACGAACCCTAATAAAGGTTTTATAACCGGGCAACAGGCGTCGCCCGAACCATGCCCAACCGGACGTTTAGCGATTACCGCATGTCGAAACCACCCTGTATACGTGTTTACACGAAACACGCTAGTTTTGACATGACCCGTTACAGGAAATCCGACTTTAGCTATATCGGTATAGGGTTAAATTCAAAGTGGTGACGTCCAGAACGGCTATTAGACGCGATCGGTAAATAGAATGTCACTTTTGTTTAATAAAAGCGCTATTTTAAAGTATTGCTTGTTTGAAATGTTTGGTGAAAATGGGATTTTTTTTAAATTAAACTATTTAAGGTCAAGTAAGAGAGTGACAGGATAAACTAGAAATGAGAAAGATAGGGATCAACAAAAACCAAACCAAGTATTAGGAAGTAGCGGCGGCGACCTCTCGCGTCCGGCCCTGGTTCAAGCCATGGTCCGGGGCGAGAGGGAGTGGGAGGCAGTCACCTCCTTCTGCGAAGCAGTCATGCTAGCGAAGGAGGTGGCGGGGTGGGCGAGAGAACGCGCCTTGCGCACCTCACGCCTCAGCCGCCGCGGGAGACGCTCCGGGCGTCGGGAGCCGCGTGACGACTCCCGGCCACCGTAGGCGCGGGCCTGCGGGCGGTGAGTAATGGGTAACTCACCGTCCGATCAGGACCAGGCCCGTGCCGGACGGCGTGTTGTGTTCCACGCGCGCCTCAAAGAGATGTCAGCATGAGTGACGGGGCCCCATAGGGCCGAAGCCTGCCAGGGTAGCGGGATTGTCCGAAAGGGTTACCGCTGCCCTGGAACATAAAGGGCTAAGGAAGGAACACGGGTGGGTTTTAGTCAGTAAGAGTCTGACACTCCCTCCTGCTCCACCCAGAGCGGGAGGAGTCATTTGATGATTTCCCATCCTCAAAAAAAAAAAAGTATTAGGAAGTGAAAAAAACGTAAGTTCCCACTTTAGGTAGTATACATAACTTCACAACTGTATTCCTGGAAGGGTTAGGCAGCGGTGCACTTATAGTACACCCACATTTCACCAGTAATGTTTAAGACCAATGTGGGAACGAGCCTACTGCTAATCAACGGGCACACAGCCAAACTCCAGGCGTTTAAATACATTTGAGATGGAAAGACTCAATAACACTTTGCTCGACCTGGGAATTGAACCCAGGACCTCATGCTCAGCAGTAGCGCTTGCGGCCAGGCAACAAGGCAGTTTACCTCTATCCATTTCAGCTGAAAAATGTCCACTGTTGGACATAGGTCTCTTCCAAACACCGCCACTTCGACCAGTTCTGTGTTTCTCGCATCCAGGGGATTCTTGATTCATTTACCTCTCATCTGCTTAGTCTTTTCCCAACTATGTTGGGGTTGGTTTTCAGTCTAACCAGATTCAGCTGAATACCAGTATTTTAATAGAGCGACTGCCTATCTGACCTCCACAATCCAGTCACTGGATAATACGATACCCCTTGGTAAGACTGGTTGTCAGACTTTCGGGCTTCTGACGACCCGTAACGACTATCAAAAATCCACGAATGACTGCCGGGACCAACGGCTTAGTGAGCTTTCCGAGGCATGGAGAGGTCTCGATATGTAAAGATGGTCACCCATCCACAGACCAACCGCAGCAAGCGTAGCTTAACCTGATCGATCGACCCGTGCGGCTGTTATTACTTAGCCACAAGCCCCTCATTCATTCATTTACCTCTATTGTAAATAAATGTTATTAAACTCTACTTTTACGAATAACACTTGTAAAAACCCCATTTCTAACCACTACGAGTACCTACCACCATTGATGGTGGTCACTCGCTTTATGTCAAACTTTTAATTGGTAGCAGGAGGCAAGCTGTGCGTTTGATGTGTTTTAAAAATTTAATCACACATGTTCGCTTTCCACCTTTTGTAGCGCGCCTCGCTGAATGGGAATAGATTTTTTTTTTTTGCATGGTACGCGCGTAAAAATGTGCGTTTTATTTTCAAGTTTTTTTTTATACGAAGGTATTTTACATTTCAACTACGAAATATTTGAAATGACTTTATGGTTCTATTGTATTATAAAATTGCGTACCTTATACGGCACGGTTGGCGCAGTGGTTAAGCGATTGACTGCTGCGCTGCGTGTCGCGGGTTCGATTCCCGCACGGAACAAATACTTGTATGACCTACATGTATTTGTTCCGAGTCTGGGTGTTTTTCTATCTATAATATGTATGTATTTACAAAAAAAAAAAAAAATGTATATAAGTAGTTTATCAGCCATCTTGTTACCATAATACAAGCATTAGGTTGCTTAGCTTGGGACTAGATGGCGCTGTGTGAAATGTCCAGGGATATTATATATAATAATAATAATAATATCCCTGGACATATATTATACCCAACTAGTGTGTTCAATTTTATTTTAATATTTTAACGCTCGTATGTACATGATTGAACATGTATTCGTTTTATAATTTACGGTACACATGTACAAGTCGATCGAAGCTACGCTTGCTTCGGTCGGTTCGCGGATGGGATCCATTACATATCGGGACCCCACCGTGCCTTGGAAAGCTCGTTAAGCCGTTGATCCCGGCTATCTTTCGTAGATCTTTGATAGTCGTTACGGGTGGTCCGAAGCCCAAAAGTCTGACTTCAGTTTTGTCTTACCAAGGGATATCGTGTTTCCCAGTAAGTGGGTAGTGGACGTTAGATAGGCAGTCGCTCCGTGTATTTAGTTGCATCCGGTCAGACAGAACGCCGACCCCAACTTAGTTAGGAGAAGGCTTGGCAGATTGATTGAAGCAATGGATTATATTCATAAGTTTTTTCTCAGTTCCTGATTTTTATTATTAACTAGCTTCTGCCCGCGACTTCGTACGCGGATCCTGTTGCTTATGCCAGCGACAACGAGGTCGTCAAAATCGAAGATCTGAAACGTCTGATGTCGAATTCTAAGAGCCCGGGGACGGGAAAACAGCGTGATGCGCGAGACGATTCGAGACGTTCCAGATCTTTCATTTTTGTAAAAAGTCGGCATGAATCCAGATTTAGTGACTTGATGAGCTCCAAATGAAGTCATCTGAAAAGCACTGTTATAGGCTCGAATATTGCTTATGAAATGGTTGGACTTGGGATGCTCGCCATTCAAAAGAACTCGTAAGACCTCCGGTAGCTCTTGCATAGAGTTTAGTCGTAACTTTCCAGACGCACAACACATTCCCTTGGTCTCTCCCTTCCACTTACGCGCGTGACAGTGTGCACACACCTCAGACATGGTGCCACTGTCTCCGTGTTCGATGTAATTAATAGATGGGTTATAGGAAAACGCGCTCCTTTCTTTATTGTTCCACGGTTGCTCTTCAGGACCATAAACCATAGACTCAGTATCAGATGAGGATGAATTGCGAAGATTGCGACTTATACGGTCTAGATCAATTTGGGCCACACGCTGTTCGACTGACTTGCCCGAATTTCCTGAATCCGCTCACGTTCTTGCGTGGAATGAACAGACACCTCAACACGCATGTCGTGATTTCTTTGCCGAGCAAGTGCGTTGCGTTGCTCGCGCTGCTCGTCTGTCTCCAAAGACCGAGCTAGAGCATGCTGTGAGCGGTCTGCACTAAGGCGCGTCTCATGCTCTTCAGGATTCTCAAGTGATCGAGATGTGGCAGTGCGAATACGCTGAGAGCTTAAACGCGAGTCACTCTGCGTGTAAGTCTCCGAAGCGCGAGATACTGAGTGGCGCTCGCGATCACTTGCTTGACGTGTATCGCGCTCCTGACTGACCGAGCAGTCTCAGTGCGGAAAAGCTGAAGACTTAATCTCTGCTTTCTCTCTGTATCCGTTTCGGAAACGCGAGATAAAGAATGACGCTCTCGGTCACGCGCAAGTCGTATCTCACGCTCCTGACTGCTCTCAAGTGATCGAGCAGTCTCAAAGCGGATATTCTGAAGACTCAACCTCTGATCGCTCTGTGTAACCGTTTCGGATGCGTGAGACAAAGAATAACGTTCCCGGTCGAAAGCTAAACGCATTTCTCGTTGTTCCACACAACACAAACTTAGTGCATTACGCTCACGGTTAGCATCTAGCCGTTGTTCACGCTCTGCGTCTGTTTCGAGAGATCGAACTAACCTGCGCATCTTAGAAACCCTTGAGTTTAGAGACAGATTTGATGTTTTTCTAAAAGGCATAGCTAAAATTCCTTCTTAATCCGATACTAACGATATTCAAATCAATGAAAAATAATCGAATAAGTACGTAAGAATTGCTAGTTAGTAGAAAAATAATAATTATTCGCAGGAAAATTAAACACATCAAGCAACACAGGCAACAAAGGTAACCCCCGTTTCTATAGGATGAGAGCGGCACATTGGCACCTATAACATTACTTTTTGGGAACGAAACCATAGCGCGATCTAACTCGACGCCAACGCCATACAGTTAGAAAACGGAAACTACCATAATATCATTTAGGTACCCAAATTAATTAAATTATGAATAAAACTAAATTGTGGTTAATTTAACAGACACCTACATTATTTTTGCATTAAAAAAAATATGGTAACAGCAGCAAGGAACAAAACTTAGAATTACATACTTAAATCAATTACCTACAACAAATGTGCTTGGTAAGATATAACTTAGAACCAAAAGTTTGACTTGACATCATGATAGTGTAGCTTGTTGTACCACCAATCTGTTTAGTATTATTGGTGTGAAACTCTCCATACAATTAGATAGGACAAGTAAAGTTCTCAGATTAAATAACAGTATCGTTCCCAATGCACATAAAAAATCCAAAAACTAAAAAAAAAGAATTTTACGATTGTTTAAAACATGATGGCAAAAAAAAAATAGTATGAGATTCGAACCCGCACCATTTAGTGCGGTAAACGGTCGCCTGACCTTACCGCTAAATTCCCCGTTGACATTTTGTTGAAATAGCTGTTCCCTTGCAATTTATAATATTACTGCCCCGCTCCCTTATAAAAATAGCGTGATTATTATGTTCCCAGAGTTAAATTATTATTAATTAAATAAATAACATGTCATTTTGTGCATTAAATTATATTGTGCATTCAATTACTAACAAAAACTTTTTAAAATCAATATTGCTTACCTCCCGTAACATACGGCGTGATAATATGTAGCCTAAAGCCTTCCTTGGTTTACAAAGAACATTTTTGCTGAATTTCAATTCAATCTATCCAGTAGTTTTGGCGTGAAGCCGTACCATACACACAGACAAACAGACAAACAGACAAAAATTCTAAAAAGTCACTTTTTGTCATCAGTTACGTTTTTCTAACAAAAGCCACTTATTTTTTCTCGAAAATTCTCAATGTACAGTTTTTCTTTCGTTACTGTTTTATTATATGTATAGATAATAATAATAAAATCTTTATTTTCAGACCATAGATCCATAACTTAACATAGGTATGACCAGGTATGACCATGGTTATTGCAGTTCTTCAGTCTGTTACCGATCACCCTAATGGTCGAAAGGTTTGGTTTATGGTTACGAGTAGCTCGTTAGTTAGTGTCCGGCCAGTTCCATGAAATAGTGAGTTATTGGTTTTACAGGCAACGACTGCCATAAAACAAACTATAACTTTGAATATTTTTCAGTTAGTTAGGATATTTTACATCTAACAAATTGACGTTTGAAAAAATGCAGCAGAATTTTTTTTGACGTGACAACGTCTTATAATTCGATGGAGCCGGCTGCACGCACGAAAAAACATGACGTATGCGGCGTTACCTCGCTCTGAGGCGTTCCATTAAAATTTTCTTTTGAAAAAAGAAACCATTCCATCAGTATTTTCTCATGACGTTGTCACGTTCAACTATCGTCAGTAAACCGACTTTACAGACAACCGATTTTTTTTTATTTTAAAAACTATGGGGCCACGCCCCACGGGCACCACATATTATAACCCCAGTATCAGCGGGAATGTATATGGTTTTATTGAAAGACCATGTTGATAGCCCCGTATCAATGAAAAATCCCATCAACGTATTATGACGATTTTTATGAAATCAATTGAGTTCGATGGTGTCGAAAACCTCAGTCTATATACTAGAACGAATATCATAAATTACAATCAATGCAATTTTTCTATTGGTAATCCCGTAGAAGATGGTGGGACGAGCTGGACAAAACAAACGACCAGTGGTCCAATTTAGCCCTGGATTGAAAGAGCTGGAAGTCATGGGGAGAGACCTTTGCCCAGCAGAGGGATGATGCAGGCTAACAGTAACAGTAATTGGTAAAACGAAAGGTTAAAAAAAGCTAAAAATTATATAGAAAACAGCAAAATTGGACGGATACAGTAAGTATCAAAAGACTTGTTTCGGCTTTCATGTCGTGGCGTAGGTATTTGAGAATAATTGGCGAGCCCCCATTGTTACAATAATGTCTGAAAACCACCAAACATTTACATATTTGTTTCAAAAACAAAAGACTAATGATCTGAAAGAAGTGCCTACATAACTTTTCAAGTAAAATAGAAATTTTGGAGCAGGTACATTGTTTTAATGAAACTTTATACTTTATGTACTTAAATGAGAATTCGATACTTATCCATATAAATAACTTTGAGTAAAACAGCGGTTGGATTTCAAAATAATTTATATAAAATCTTAATCTTATTTAGGACTGATTTTTCACAACGCCAGATAATGTGAATAATTTTTTGACAATTCTTCCATACAAAATCTGTCAGATGTCAATTTTTTTCCACGAATAAAAATCATCTGTCGATTGAAAAACCAGCCTCTAATGAATTAAATTACTAAATAGGACTTTAAACCAGACTGACTGGCAGACAGCGCTAAGTTTGAAAAAATAAATAAAAAAAATACCATGAAATATGGAATTGTCGCACAGTCAACAGTCAAGTGACAAGTGTCAAGAACGCATTCTCACAACGGACGGATTGTTATAATCGTCTTCTTTTTGAGTAGGTACGGGGCTGTTTCAATAAAATCAGAAGGATTTTTTTTTAATCAACAATAATTTAGTCCTTGGCAGCTCTGGACAGAGAGAGATGGAAGTAGAGTAAGGAAGCTTTTGCCCAGCAGTGGGACATTAACGGCAAAAAATAAAATTTAAAAATTATTATGTAATAAAACAACCCAAACGCACGTTTTCAGAATTTACAGCAAATCTAGTTTTTGACCTAACTATCCTATATAATAAAACAGTTATTAATACATATAAGTGAACTCTATGTGAGCACGTGTAATAATTCTTAGGCGCGTGTAAGAGCATGGCCACAGACTAACACATGTGTAGAAGGAAAACCACACTATAAATGCCTACAGATTCAAGAACTACCTACAAGTATATATGGAGAAATCAATCCGAACGAGACGAATCTGGACCAGATCGGTCTTGCGGATCAGATCTTTTACAAAATTGCAAACCAGGGCCCTATTTAAATAACTTACAATGCGACATATTTGTTAAAAAAATACAAAATTGGCACATTTCAAGACAGATGCTGTATAATAAAGCAGAAAATGTATAAAAGATACTTTGAAAAATTTTCTAATTGACAGAAAGTCGCCTGTCACTTGTCACTTGTCGGTTTTAAATAGGCCCCTGCGGGGTAATTGCATAACAGTCTCAATGGCTTTCATTTTGACAGATCAACAACATTCATTGCGTTATTTACGAGTTTGAGCAGACAAATGTTTCAAACAAAATGAAGTAATCCTTCAAAATGATTCAGGTTATGATTAAAAGTGCTGGCTATGGAGAACGAGAGTCAGCAAGGTGTACCCAGGTGATCATTTCGAACACTCGTGGAAAGTTTATGAATTCACATCTATAAGTGTTTCTTATTCTATGCCAAACCCAAACTTATACCTACATACATAAGGGCGTATTTACTCAGCCAAAATGCTAAAGTTTGTTATTTAATCAAATAGCCGCCCTTTACCCGCTTCTTAGCAAAATATCGGTTTAATTACCCAAATCAAATTTCTATTTACTATGTCAGGACTATGTTAAATCTTTACTTAATTAGTTTACTTGATTTCTTAAAGATAAGCGAGAAAATATTTCATAAAATCTATATATTATATTATTATAATAATAAAGCTGAAGAGTTTGTTTGTTTGAACGCGCTAAGCTCTGGAATTACCAGTCGTATTTAAATAATTCAATTTGAATTTGATAGCAAAGTTTTTGAGGAAGGCTTTAAGCTATTAAAAATCACGCTAGGGCTATTAGGAACCGAACAAACCGAAAAAAAGTAAGAAATAATGCTAAGCGAAAACGAAGTACAGACGCCAGCACATCAAGTTACTACAATCTGTCAAATTTCTTTATTAGATTTGCAACTTTATCGCTGAAGCATTAAGGTTCAAGGTTGATTGGAAAATTTTGACAGTTTCGGGTAGCTTGACCTGCTGGCGTCTGTACCTAATAGCGCGAGCAGGCGATGCGGTGTGACGAAGAGGGTCGGTGGAACAAGAAGTTTCACACGGACGAAGCCACGAGCTGAAACTAGTCTCATAATAAAACGAAGAAGAGAGAGAGAAAGAAGAAGAGAAGGAGAGAAAAGAGAAGAAGGGAAGAAAGGGAGTTACGTAGACTTAGGTTTATAAAACCATTCGCTAAAGTCTGTTTATTCTTTGTATGTCAAAATTTGAAAATTTAGGCCGTTTTGCACATTAAATCACTAATGCATTTAGAACTAAACTAGTTTAAAACTTCGATCTATATCTGTCAATCGTGTGATGATGACAGAGACAGTTTTTTTTTTACACACGTTTAGCGCTAAATGTATTTAGTGATTTGTGGTGCAAGTGGACCATGTATTTCGACCATTGATCATATTGTTTACAAAATAACATATTTAACAAGGTTGGGCAGTGGTGGCCCAGTGTTAATAATAATAATAATTTAATCTTCAAAAAAGTACAAAAGCGTTACAAGAGACAAAATTTATATCTATTTTAGTGAGGTGAATGTACAGAGGCATTTTAGTTTAGGACTACGACTCCCAAACTGAGACATGCTCGTATCTTGGGTAGTCGGAGGTCGGCCATTTTAGATGTCGTATACATATCACCGCCTTATTTTATGCTACAATCTTACACATAACAATCCTACACGATTAGCATCTTTACAAAATAATGTGTATGTTTCTTGCTAAATTATTATTCAAAAATTCAATTACAGGTTTTATTTATTTTACTATTTCAATAAGTTTCTCAGATTCATCATAACTTAACAACTTTAACCAATCAGTTAATTTCGCTTTGAAATTGTGCGTATTTAGTTTGTATAGTGAGATCTTTTTGTTAATTACATTGTAAAGCCTGGAACTCAATGCGTTGTATTGCCGCTGCGCGAAAGCTGTCCTACATTGCACAGAGGGGCAAACAAGTGCACCACTTCGTTTATTTAAACCTTCCTTATTTAGGGGAAGTAGTGAATGTCGTCGGAGCATGCAGCATGTTAACGGCCGCGACTTACGAGTTTAGGTCGTAAGTTCGAACCGGACAAGCGCTTTACATTGTGTAAGTTATTCATCACCACTGCTCTCAAATCGGTGAAGGGGAACATCGTGGGGAAACCGGCGTGTCCTAGAACCAAAAATTCGAAGACATGTGACATCTACCAACCCTTACTGGGCCCGCGTGGCAGACCACTCCCTCTCATAGAGTGGAGGCTTGGGGCTGCAGTCTCGACATTCATAACGATCGCTTTACGACCAATTTCGGTCGCAAAGTTCCGGATTGACGGGTGTAATGTATGGAGTGATAGGACTGTGACCGAATTCGGTCGTAAAGCGATCGCTATGAATGTAGAGACTGCTGGGGCTGGGCTGTGTCTCAATAGTGGGAACATTATAGGCTTATTATGTAATAATGTTATTTTGTAAACAATTCGTATAACTTTGTTTTGCCGCCATATTATAAAATTGATTTAAAATGAAAACACTATGAACATTAACTTTACTACAGCGAACAATGAAATATAAACCAGCAGAAGTTCATCTGTAACAGGAATATTTTATGACAATAATTGCTTTGAAAGTAGACTCGTCTATTATTCTACTGTTGGACACAAGTAAACAAAACAATACTTAAATAATGCATCTCCAGCTACAATCCCGGTTAAATTAAGTATTTATTGTGTCCGAGCGGCCTCCGTAGTTTGAATATATATTTTATTCATCCAATGACATACTTTCCATGTGCTCTTAAAACGATGTAGGACAACACCGTGAGGAAACCGGCATGACCATGAACCAAAAATTCGAAGACATGTGACATCTACCCGCACTGGGCCCGCGTGATAGATTACGAGAAGGAAAGGCCTGTGTCCCAGCAGAACATTACAGGCTAATTATTTGTTAAGTAAAACTTACCATAGTCTAGGTTGATGATAAAGTACTATGACCCTAGATAGCCTATACTAAGGCTCGCTTGCACTAAAAATCACTAAATACGTTTACGGCTAAAATAATTTAAAATATCGTTCTGTTTCTGTCAATTGTTTGAAGACGGCAGAGACGGAATGGTGTTTTAACTTGCAGCGCCCCGCGTTTTCCCCCCTCTAAAGTTTCGATCCCGTGGGAATATCGGAATAAAAAGTATCCTATACGTTACTCCTGGTTATATACTATCTGTGTGCTAAAGGACATTGTCCAGAATCGCTCTGTGCACAAGAAATATTGGACATACACGATAATTAATTGACTATTTTATTATATTAGTTGCAAATACTTTTGTAACATGGACTAGGTGCATGCCAAAATGAACATTTTAAAGTATTTTACGCGACTAATAATCATCAACATCAATCGCCGCCATCTTCGCCAAACGTCAAGTCGTATCGAAAAAGATTAGGGATGCCCAATCGATTGCAATCGATCGATCGATTTTTTAATGAATTGTTGCATGTTTTTGAATCTGAATCACTAGAGCATTCACTCAAACGCGCTCAGCCATTTATCAATGCACACTAACGCCATCTATCTACCGCGCTACATCACCACTATCATCTAAGGAGACGGCATTATTTTTACATTTATACACACAAACATTTTATCTCATTCCAAAACCAATGCTAAGAATACAGGTACCTGTGTTAATTAGATTCTATGCATTTAAACGTTGCAATTACATACACTTAGGCTTTAGAAAAAAGCTGCATAGATACCTAATTATCTAAGTAGGTACAAAAAATAGCTAAATGGTTTATCTTATTGTTTTTTAGTTTCTTAAAAATCACTCGGAGCTATGAAAAACTATACTAAACTATATTCGTTGCTATGGTTCGATTATAACCTCAAAATCTGATACTTTTTTTAAATATATCTATTCTAAAGCTAGTCCGCTGTACAAATAAGATCTTATAGGAGTTTATTAATGATCGACAATACGAGTAGGTACAACACATATTTTTCCGATGCTCTTGGTTCTAGGGCGAACAATGTACGGGCGCAGAGCAATGTCCTTTCACTCAAATCCGTTTAGTAGTTTTTGTGTGAAAGAGTAACAAACATCCATCCATTCATCCTCCCAACTTTCGCGTTTATAATACTAGCTACGCCCCGCGGTTTAGGGGGTAAATAGCATCCTATGTGTTAATCCTTGATAAAAAACTATCTGTGTGCCAAATTCCACCCAAATTCGTTCAGTAGGTATGGCGTGAAAGAGTAACAAACATCCATCCATCCGTCCATAGAAACTTTTGCGTTTATAACATTAATTTAAATAGTAGCAAGTAGGATTACGTTTAGCGTTGTGATGCAAACGCGCGTACCATCCTATAAAAAAAAATCCGATTAATTTTAATTCTCTTGCCCTTTCACTACCTACACCTTTCTTCAGAAACAGCTGTGACGTACATACATATTAATAAAAACAAGAAAACTTCACCACAACACGGACAAAGACGGAGCGATATATCGCGTGACCGTGAAACGGAACTATTGTTAGAAAATGGCCAAACTAGAGAACAATTTACAGTTTTCAACTGAAAATATCGTGATAGGTTTTAAACAAGAGAGAGAGAACCTAGTAGAACATGAATGAAGATAGTTTATTGTTTTAAAATGGGAAATTGATCGAAACTAACTAAAGTTTGAGTAGGATTATGAATAACCGTATGATGCTATCATTATTGCTAAGATGTTAAGTCATCGGGAATAAATAAATAAACTTCTAGTCAAAACAGTTTATTTTCTCATAAAGAACAATTTATTGAAGTAAAGCAGGTAATCAGTGAACTACGCCCCATAGACTTAAAATATTGTATCTTAATAATATAACAATATTGTGCTTTAACTACTAAGTTGTCTATCTCAAACTTCAAAGTTAACAAATCGTATTTATTAGGACTTATGGCAGTTATAGCTTAAGTATTCAATTTCATTATGAAAAGAAGATTGAAACCAAACCTCAAAATAATCCTTATTACAGATATGACACAATATTATTTTAATATTACTAAAATCAATTTGTAATTTATAACTTAATACTTTGTTTGCATAACCCCCATTATTATCAATGATATCAAGTAAACGCTGGCGCATGAATCCAACAATATTGAAACATATATCTGTTCTTCTTAAATGTTCCATGCAATGCAACTTCAACTACTCATCAGATCTCTCATTCCGTGCTTCCCATCGCTGTATCGCAAAATGTTCTTGTTCGCGTTCTTGTTTATATTTTTCAATCAAATATGGGCGAAACGAAAACCAGCTCAAAATGGTTTTCGTTTGTTTTCGTTTGGCGAACGGTTCGTAAAGATGTGTCGAATAATTCGGCAAGGTATCTCGTTGGTATGAAACCACTTGTTTCATTATTCACTGACCATCTTTTGACCCTCCGACTCACAGAAGGTATTTCTATAAAAAAAAAGAGCACTGTTAGGCTACTAGCAAAATACGAATATTATCAATTTGAAACAAAATTATTTTGAAAATAGAAATGTTACATATTATATTATTATTATACTTAATGTTATATTTTATATTCATCATTATTTAATTTTTCTTCTATTTAGGCTTTATGATAAATATAAAACGTTTAAAAAAATAACTAAAAGGATCAGCAGTTATACTTTGATTAAAAAAGAAATCGATAAAATAATTAAATCATAATACTCACACTCAGTCCGGTTTCATCAAATATCTGTGATATAAGTTCACCTTTACGCAGCGCGATAATATCTGCTTTCATCTCAATATTTAAATTTCCTTGCATTTCAAAATGAACTACAACACCGTTAATAGATAAAACACACGTCACTAATCTACAATAACAACCAACCAAAAACAAATAACGTTCTATTTAGTCGCGGTGAATGAGTCGTAAGTTAACTGCATCTGTCTACCTTATAATTTATTTATTTAGATTTCTGTGGAATCATAAAGTTTAACGAATTATGTGAACAAGGCGAACATGATACGGGACTATATTAAATAGCGTGATTATTCGAGTAGGTAATTATAAAAACTTTTTTTTTTTTAATTATTACAATCAGTGAGAGTAAAGCCAGTGAGTGCAAACGAATGTGTGAGAGTGTGCGTCTACAGTATAGAAATTACTTATTAGAAGAAGGTCGTAAGTTAAACAGAAGTGTCAATCTATTGCTTCGTGACACTGTCACTCCACTTTTGACCCTTACTGTAAGTAAGTAGGTATTAACGCACTTTATTGCAGTTGTCTAGGAAGTCTTTTTAGGCCTTTATAAACAACGACCACCATCACGTACGGTGATATTCAGTTGTTAGTTCTGGACCTAATTATTAAGGTTCGGGACAGATGTGTTTGTTGATGAAGAGACGTAAATTAAAACAATTTAGCTCCGGCCTCGAGGGCTTTTCCTAGAACTAATAACATTATTAGGGGGACGAAAATACCAACTTGACTAAATATTTCGTCCCATCACAACAGTTGGTCAATACTATCCAAAGGTAAGAAAGTAAGATGTATCCTTATATCTTATTCTTATACTTTCCTACTATAATCCTACTAATATTATAAACGTGAAACTTTGTATGGATGGATGGATGGATGTTTGTTACTCTTTCACGCCAAAACTACTAAACGGATTTGGATGAAATTTGGCACACAGGTAGTATGTTACCAGGATTAACATATGGAATACTTTTTAACCCGATGTTCCCACGGGATCGAAACTTATGCGGGTGAAACCGCGGGGTGCAGCTAGCATTATTATAAAAGCGAAACTTTGTGAGGATGTATGGATGGATGGATAGTTATTACTCAATCACGCAAAAACTACTGAACAGATTTTGATAAAATTTCGCCGGAAGAATTGTCGATCCGGGTGAAACCGTGTGATGCAGCTAGTAAATATAATAAATGAAAAAAATTGTATGGTTGGATGTTTGTTATTTAATCACGCAAAAACTACTGAACGGATTTGCATGAACTTTGGCACACTGATAGTTTATAACCTAACATAGTACTTATACGTGTCTACCCAGTATATACGCATACGCAGACGAAGTCGCAAGCAGAAGCTAGTTAATAATCAATCAATCAATCAATCGTCTTTATTTGCAAACATAGGTTACAACAGTGTGCAAGATGTTACAGTCATTGTTATACATATTATAGTTTCTCAATGTTTTGCCATTTGGCGTACAAATATTCTACAATTAAATGAGGCTTTTGCCAATCAAGTCAAGAAATTAGTTATATAGGTACTAGTATTATAAAAAGGTAAAAGTTTAATTAGTAATGTCAATATCAATTTTAATAAAATGCATTAGGTAATGTCAGGTAATGTCAACCTTTAATGAAATACGATAATGTCAATAATAGATAGTTATGATGTCAATGTGTTACTGCTAAGAAAAATGCTTAAAATTGATATTGTCCACAGTGAAAGAAAGAAAGAAAAAAAGTTTATTTGGACACAGTGCTATGAGAGTCGTCATGCTTTTATAGTCAAGTTACGAGTATACAAATATGTTATGTCAAAGAACTGTCATCAAAGTAGAAGTTAATAAAACCATTAAAGTAGTAGGTGCGCTTTTATAGTTACTAAATTTTACCTACATTGCACAACGATTGCCGACATTTTGCAAAATATCGGACGCGTATCGGCCGCAACACACTCGAATGGATAGGAAATAAAAATCGTACGGGAATAAATCTCGAACGAGGCCTGTATAAGTTGCAACGATGTATATCGGAATATCCATCCGCTGGCAACACCGTATCGGTATTCGGAATATCCAAATTGATAAAACTTTTCCGCGTGGCCTTTTTTACGGCGCACAAACTTTTTGAATTGAGAATTTTCATAATTTTGTTAAGGATGGCCGTATACTACCTACTGGCTGGGAAAGAAAATGAAATATGCAATATACAATGAAAATGAAATATAGATACTCTGATTTGGGAGATAACATGGTGGCTAGTGGCTCGTGGCTCGTTTAATACCCTTAATAGACTGAAAGTATAGCTATTTCGAATGTAAACGTAGCAAAAAGAATAGGTGAGGATCGTAGTAGGTGGTGTCCTGTACTTTCTGCTCCATGGGAAGGAAGCATGGGTTTATGTTAAGTGGGTGGTGGTGGTTGTGTGTTTAAGTGATGTATAGTTCTTTCTTACTACTTCGATTTTAAAAATATCAACTGAATCATAACCTCACTTGTTTTATCGTTGGCATAGAAAATCTGACCTTTATCATTTAAACCACGTGCAGTAGTGTGTAAACCCAGAATCCAGATGTTCCCAATGTTTATTCTACGTCTTCTGTGACGAAAGTTTCAAATATCGCCGCAAGGTAGAAAGTTTATAGACGATCCTACGTTTGAATTCACGACCGAAATGATACCCGTCTCCATTTTATGTTCGGATACCATAAAATAACAAAATATAGGTTACCTCTGCGTTTCATATAATTTTAAATTACACTTTTTAGATGGAGAAATATTAAAGTTTATTGTTTTTAAATTTTATTAGGAGAAGTTATGTTTTGAGGAATTAATTTTGACTTTTCACTTTTTTATGCCGAAATGAAAGGTGATTACAGAGGATCAGAAATGACATTGAAATTATAGCTGCTTACCACAAAATACTCTTTTTTTCAAAAGTTTGTATGCTATTAGAATGATTGTGATCCGAGGGGCAATTCTCATAATTTTAAGAACGTTCAGTCTGTTCTCAATTTCAATCTGTCAAAAATACCTCTAATTTCCCTACATTTTTGACAAATTTTTGACATTTGTTTGTTGCCGAGATGAGACTGCGACTAGATTTTGAACGTTCTTTAACGCGAGAATAGGCTAGCTGCCTAAAAAAATCTAATTAGTCCGTCAGTTAGGTTATTAAAAAATATTGGACCCGTATTTTTTCTTTTGTCAATTATATAAAAAATGATGAAGATATCGCCCGTTAAAGTTCCGCGTGACGTCACGCCTTTTTTTTTTTTTTTTTTGAGGATGGGAAATCATCAAATGACTCCTCCCGCTCTGGGTGGAGCAGGAGGGAGTGTCAGACTCTTACTGACTAAAACCCACCCGTGTTCCTTCCTTAGCCCTTTATGTTCCAGGGCAGCGGTAACCCTTTCGGACAATCCCGCTACCCTGGCAGACGTCACGCCTTGTTACACTTTTTAGCATGGCGTGACGTCACGACCCCCTACTCCCAAATTTTGACGCGCTTTATCTTTGTCATTTTTTGTTTGATTGACAAAAGAAAAAATACGTGTCCATTATTTTTCGATAATCTAACTGACGGACTAAATATAATAATGTTTTTTTACCCAGGAAGCTACCCTATTGGCCTTCAGATATTACGCCTAAAAGTTTATTCAAGCTCAAAAAGTAGGTCATAAAAAAAATTACCTATCAAAAACCTCAATACCAATTACGCACGTTAACGTGACACCCCTTCGATGCGGGATCACGAACTCAATTCTGAAAGAAACCGTAAACAGATCGAGATAGGACTGTCACCGCACACTTATCCACGTCGCTGCCAGGAATTTTTCCACACAAATCGACGTGCAAAGTCAACAGCTGTGCTTGATTGAATTTTTAGACGACTCGATTGCGTTCAAAAGGTCTGAGATTAGGTAAAAGCAATGATAATAAACACTGTTTTAGGAAACCTACTAAAAAAACACTAAAACATTTCTTATTTAAATCGCTATCAGCTTATTGTAAAATGAACAAAATATTTGGTGAGAGTTTCAATTTAAATTCATGACCCATGTCAACAGTTGGTCTATTCTGTAAAAACCTCACCGTGAAAACTAACTTCGGTGAAGTGATCTTAAAGTGACTAAATATTTCGTCCCATCACAACAGTTGGTCAATACTATCCAAAGGTAAGAAAGTAAGATGTATCCTAATATCTTATCTTATACTTTCCTACTATAATCCTACTAATATTATAAACGTGAACGTTTATATGGATGGATGGATGGATGTTTGTTACTCTTTCACGCCAAAACTACTAAACGGATTTGGATGAAATTTGGCACACAGGTAGTTTGTAACCAGGATTAACATATGGAATACGTTTTAACCCGATATTCCTACGGGATGGATAGTTCTTACTCAATCACGCAAAAACTACTGAACGGATTTTGATGAAATTTCGCATGTAGGTAGACTTTGGGACCTGGAATAGTGTGTGTGATCTTAAAGTGAGCTGTCATTCCACTTGCTGCTAGGGATTGACACTTGACAGAGCTCACTTCACCTAAGTTTTCACGGTGAGATTTTTACAGAATAGCGTCGCAGGTCTTTCTAATTAACAAATAATTAAAGATTGGTGCAGTGGTGGCCCAGTAGTAACGGCCGCAACTTATGACTAGTAGATCGTAGGTTTAAACCCAGTCAGGCGCTTTACTTTGTGTAAATTATTTCATCACCACTGCTCTCAAAACGGTGAAGGAAAACATCGTTCGGAAACCGACATGTCCTAGAACTAAAAATTTAAAGTTATGTGATATCTACCAACCCGCACTGGGCCCGTGTGGTAGATTACAGCCTACTCCCTCTTCGCCCACCCTGTGTCCCAGCACTGCGAACATTGTGCTAATTATGATTACTTAAACATATTAAGGTGGATGCTTCAAGGTAGCCAAGTTGTACGTTGATTAAAATATGATTCGCGGCCGTAACAAATATGTATTTACAGAATTACAATCATTAGAATCAGTAATACAACTTGTTAGGTTAGCATAATCCTATAAAGTCAAGATTTCATGAAATAGTCATTCAGTAGGATTACTTTGATCTTAGAGAGTTGTGTTGACGACTTTAATGATTGTTATTCTGTACATACATATTTGTTACGGCCGCAAATCATATTTTAATCAAGGTACAACTTAGTAATGACCAGCAAATTGCAAAAAACGTAAGAAAATTTGAATTTCGCGGGCTACCTTGGAGCATCCACCTTAAAATCAACACTGTGCTTTTTCAATGGATTGCAGAAGATTTTGATGACATAAAGACATTGTAGGTAGTGGTTCCTCTTCCCATAAACTAAAAATAACCTATAATTTTCTTACATGACGAGGCGTGGCCAAAAAACCTTTGTCAGGAAACACTCAACGGCCCACGGAATTTTATAAGGAATAAATGGTGTGGAATGATCAAGTAATCTTCCAACAAATTGTGTAGTCATATCAATAGGGGAAGGCAAGGCGGGCAGGGAAGGCGGCACTTGTTTGATATTCAAATAGACACTTCAACTCAACACATACGATTTTCTATGACACGTTTTCCTAGCGGCACGACGTCACGCCTCGCATTGATCTTTATTTTCATTATATTTGGATTTGCGACCTATCATCCATCATAACTGACATTTGCGACTTCTAAATCCAATTCTACCGCTATAGGAAAATAGGTTCCTATGATTCATTTACATACATACATCTGCTATGAGAGCCCTGGTAGCCCAGTGGTAAAGGCCCCGACTTACGAAATCTACTTATTGTATATATGTATACTTTCTGCAATTTCTTCCATCACCACTGCTCTTAAAACGATGAAGGTAAACATCGTGAAAAAACCGGTATATCTTAGAACTAAAAATTCGAAGACATGTGACATCTTCCAACCCGCACTGGGCTTGAATTGACGATGGGATTGACGCAGAGAGGAGACCTGTGTCCAGCAGGGGAAACATTATAGGCTGATTATCAATCACTTTCCTATGCTTATCAAGCTAGACAGAAACTTCATCATTAAAAAGATCGGAATAAAAGGTTTCCAAGGAATTCCACGAACATTTTGATCAAACGATGTTTTGTACAGACGCCAGCACATCAAGCTACTACAATCTGTCAAATTTCTTTAATAGATTTTCTACTTTATCGCTAAAGAATTAAGGTTCAAGGTTGATTGGGAAAATTTTACAGTTTCGGGTAGCTTGACCTGCTGGCGTCTGTACTTCTGATGGGGCATTTCTAGTATCTATAGAAACGCCTCATTTTATCAATTACTTACCATCAATTAGGTAATCAGTAGTTATAGTGCGGATAACAAACTAAATATTATTACTAATTAAACTGTGTAACTAAATTTTCACCTTTCAAAAGTCAATGTTTAAAGACGTTATCTTATAATCTTGTTTAAAGAAGGTAGGCAAGTTTTTATTAGCGCTCAGGTGCACAGGAACCTTACTTAGACTGAGAAAAGTTGGGAACTAAATACCTGCAGTAACCTTTGAGATAGTTAATACCTACTATGAATAAGTAGCATCCGCCATTTTATTATGGAGTTTGTATTTGTGTTGATTTCTTTTTTAACTTGCATCATTGACGTTGTTACATAACTATTGACGTTGTTTTTAAGTATTCGATATTTTGCCCTCTTTTACGCTCGCGGAACCTGACCTACTACTTCATACAAATAGCTCACAAGTGATGCATCATTTTAGGTATTTTGACCATTTGATATTTCAAATGTTGGTGTGTCAAACTTAGGTGTAATAACTGTTGATATTTTAAATATTAATAATAAATCTTTATTTATCCAAAAACATACAGAGTTTGAAATACAGTTTGATATTTGGTTTAGAAAATGCATTTATAGTTTATGTTGCAAAATCTGTACAGAATGATATTCTCTACCTCTTAAGCTAGGCTAAGCTAGCTACCTGTATTATAAGAGGTAGTTTACGGTCAATAATCAAAAAAACTTATATCTCAAGTGGACTGTGTCATTCTACTGTATGGTATTAAAGAGAAGAATTGTGTGTTGTGTGTTAGT
The DNA here is from genome assembly GCA_951799955.1 of Apamea anceps. Classification (NCBI taxonomy): domain Eukaryota; kingdom Metazoa; phylum Arthropoda; class Insecta; order Lepidoptera; family Noctuidae; genus Apamea; species Apamea anceps. Next base: position 14,632,530 of record OX637515.1, on the reverse strand, counting down.
GCGTGTGAGTGGTGTGTGTGTAGGGGTGAGTGTACAAGATAGGTGAGTAAAGACTCCGTGTAAAAGTAATCCTTAAGGAGCAGCCACTCTGTTACTTTAGATTGTAGTGTACTTCACCTAACTTTGCACGGTGAGATTTTCACAGAATCGATCGGCTGTTTTTTAATGATACACATACGTAAATTCACGCTTTGTTCCCATGGGGGGGGGGGGGGGGCTAAAATCATAGAACGCCACCTACTTCTATCCTTAAATACTCCTTTTTGCTTCGTTTGTTCGTGTGCGACCAGATAGATATATGAATATCTATCTGGTCGCACACGCACGCCGGTTGCGAGTACTTACTACGCAGCCAGCTACAAATATATTGTTTTTTCGAGAAAAAGTACAATGTTAAAAGGTATAAATATTGAAATAAAAGCAAAGTTCTGTTTTTTTTTTTTTAATTCACCTTTCATACAATAAAAAAAAAATCAAAATCACTTCATCCGTTCGGGAGCTACGATGCCACTGACAGATATACACACACAGAGAGAGAGAGAGACACGTTAAATTTATATAACACCCCGTCGTATTTTACTCAGTAATTCAATAGTTTCATTTATTATATCGACATGAATAATATTGACTAATAAAAACATATCGATAAAACGTTATTCATCATTACCATCGATCACTAATAAAGAACTTTATTAGTGATCAGTGGTCGTAATCAATAATGTCACAATTTATATTCTTCTAGGGCGTCCACTCACACCTGCCTTTCCTTGAAATTTTAATAATGTTTCTAGTTAACATGGCTAAGTAATAACAGCCGCATGGGTTGATCAATCAAGTTAAGCTACACTTGGTGCGGATGGTCCGTGGATGGATTACCATCTTCACATACCAAGACCCGTCCGTGCCTCGTAAAGCACGTTAAGCGTTGGTCCCGCCTGTCATTTGTGGATCTTTGACAGTCGTTACGGGTCGTCAGAAGCCCAAAAGTCTGACAACCAGTCTTACCAAGGGGTATCTTATTACCCAGTAACTGGGTTGTGGAGGTCAGATAGGCAGCCGCTCTATGTAAAATATTGGTATTCAGCTGCATCCGGTTAGACTGGAAGCCAACCCCAACATAGTTGGGATAAGGCTAGGCAGATGATGTTTCTAGTTAAATTAGTTCATTCGATGAGCATAGTCGGACCCATCGTGAAGTCTAAAATATTAATTGATGAATCGATTTGCAATATTCTATTTATTTACTCTTAATTATAGCACCTTCACAGACTAATCCTAGGCGATGCTATAAGCTAAATACACACACACACACACACATAAAAACACACAAAGACTGATTTCACTAACGTCTGACTGTACTAAAGCCAATTAATTCTCCAATGTTTGACGTTTCAATATATTTCAGACAGATAAAAACCAAGAATTCAATTAACTGAAAGTAGACGAAGTAAAATCAAGATAACTTTATTTACAGATTAATCAGTAGGAATTCAAATTAGCCGTTCAGAAGATTGAACACGTAGAGAAGATTTTGGAAGCTTAATGAAATTAACTTTTGTAACTGGACACGAACGTAAAAGTGTTCTGAGGAATATTTAAACAATGATTTGTTTTGTTTCGTTAATTAAGTTTGATAGGGATTTTCATCAAGTTTTATGGAACAAAGGATTATCTTTTCAAGTTAATTGTAAGGATTACTTGTTAAGGATAAAAAGACATTAGAATTTTAATATTAACGGTGAAGGAAAACATCGTGAGGAAACCGGCATGTCCTAGAACCAAAAATTCGAAGACATGTGACATCTGAACCCGTACTGGGCCTGCATGGTACTTGTAGATTACATCCCACTCCCTCTCGAGGAGAGGATGCCTGTGTCCCAGCAGTGGGAACGTTATGGGCTGATTGTATTGTTAGGTATAAGAAGACGTTGGTACCTACCTATAATCTATATAAATATATTGCACAAATACACGTCCAGCAGTTTTTGGCCTAATGATGTAGATTTTTCAGGAGTGTATCAAATCAAAATTAATTCAAGGAAAATCTCCACTTTTTTAACGTCAAAACTACAGTAGACAGTCCTGCCTTCATCACTTCCCAGTGAAACACAACCACCACAAACTCCCGAGCAATAAGTTCAAATTCAAATTCAAGTAATATCAATTCAAGTAATTCAATAAGTACTTAAATAATGTTTTGGGACGACCAGTATAATTATTTATGTAACAGTCAACTGCAACACAAGCCTTTGCTTATTTTATTTATTTATTTATATATAATATACAATGGGCGGACTTATCGCTTTCTGCGATCTCTTCCAGGCAACCTTGGAATGGACAGTGATTTTTACGTCAAAAGTGCAATGGGGAGTTCAAAATTACGAGTCCTAATTATCTATAAAGTAATTAAATAACAACAGATAATAGGATAATCGAAACAAATTAAACCTTTTTAACGAAATTAATGAACTAATTATTTATTATTATCAATTTATTATTAATCAAAAGTTAAACAGAGTTTAAGCAGGCGTCTGTTGTCTTTGTCAATGTCCGGATCTCCGGATCTGTTATATAATCTGGAATATTTCTACTACTGGAGATAAATCAGATTTCCCTACATTAATTGAAACAACTCGAGACAGTCCAGTTAATTGGAACTTTCGAGATAAATTGTTTGTTATTCTTCTTGTGGACTTAGGTACTGATCCAATTTACTGTGTACCAAGGTTGTCTATTTATATGGGTACTTACAGATATTTCCGTAGTTTCAATATTGACTACTAGCTGCGCCCCGCGGTTTCACCCGCATGAGTTTCGATCCCGTGGGAATATCGGGATAAAATATATTCTATACCTATGTTAATCTTGGTTATAAACCATCTGTGTGCCAAATTTCATCTAAATCCGTTCAGTAGTTTTTGCGTGAAAGAGTAACAAACATCCACCCATCCATACAAACTTTCACGTTTATAATATTAGTAGAAGTAGGATTTGCCCACAACTAATAGTTATAGACCGGCACTGGTGGATCAGTAGTAACGGCCGCGACTTACGAGTTGTATGTCGTAGGTTCGAACCCCGACGCCTGTCGGGATTCACACAAAGTAAAGTGCCTGCTTTACTTTGTGTAAATTATTTAATCACCACTGCTGCCAAAACGGTGAAGGAAAACAGTGAGGAAACCGGCATGACCTAGAATCAAAAATTCGAACACATGTACCAACCCGCACTGGATCCGCGTGGTGGATTACGGCCCACTCCTTCTCACCGAGAGGAGGCGTGTGTCTCAGCATTGGAAACATTATAGGCTGATTATGTATGTATGTTATGTAATAGAGGAATTTTTCAATGCTTACATCGAGTGTAGGTAAGTTATGAAACTTTAAGGGTGCGTCTGTTTGTTTTATCTACTTTCACATGCTTTTTTTTTTTCTTTGCTTTCCTTATTACCTTTTTTTTTGTTGCTCGGCTCCTACCAGTCGTATCGTAATGTTAAATAGCTTAAAATCTTCCTCAAGAACTGGAAATTTTTCAATTCCGTGTGTTAGTTCCTGATATTAGCGCGTTTAAACAAATGAACTCTTCAGCTCTATTAATTGTATTTATTATAGATTATTGTATCTACCTTAAAAATAAATAATTTATGACTTAAAAAAATTCTACCTTGATTATCATTTTCTAACATGATAAACAACTTCTTAATAACAGAAAGTAGTCTTCGATCACAAGTAGACGTTGTAGGCACAGCCATTAGCCCTTTATCTAGGTCGTGACAAGAATAGTAATTTATTAAACAAACGTATACCCGAAATAATAATGGAAATTAATATATTCGTAGCAACACCAAATTGTAAGAATTTTGAGATCAAAGGTTTGTTCAGATAGACTGGCTGTTGTAAATTATTTCACTTTCTCAGAATATTTAAAAAGGGTCAATTAAAAGGCAAACTTCAGGAAGATATAAAATGGTTGCTGCAGTGAATAAAAACAAAAGAAGCAATACCTATAAAGACTACTTTTGAAAATGTAATGAATAACAATTGGATATACAGGATTTTTATTTAATTATTTATTCACGACACCACTACTAAATTCATCATCACCTGCCTAGCCTTTTCCCAACTATGTTGGGATCGGCTCCCAGTCTAACCAGATACAGCTGAATACCAGTATTTTATATGGAGCACCTGGGTAATACGATACCCCTTGGTAAGAGTGGTTGTCAGAATTTCAGGCTACTGAAGACTACAACACTACTAACAATAAGCCTTAATTACAATATGCCAGCTAACACTAAAATATATATAATTATAATAAAAGAAAAATGGAGGAGCTTATTGGGCATCAAAAAATTCGTCCGCATCACTGTCAATGGGATAAGTGCCCAAAAGGGCTGGCAGCATTACCACGTTGGATGGCAATGCTGATTCTTTGGGATAAAAATAGACCAGCTTTCTGGTCACATGAAGAGTCAACCACCCGGTTGGCGATGTCCCAAAATATTCGGACCCCAAGGCTCTAGTGTTTCAACCCCAAACGGCTCAAACCTTAGCTACGAATAAGGTTGTTATACAATTATTTTATTGAATTTATTACGAAACGGCTGGTTCACACTTCCCGTGACCCAAGGGCTGGCTTTTATCGTGGCCAGAGGCTAAGCATTGCCATACAACGTGGCAATGCCGCCAGTCTCTTGGGTACATTACCTGTCGACAGCTCGACGCTATTTGTGTTTGATTTCATTGTTATTTTTATTTATTAATTAGGTATTAGTTGTTATAATATTTGCTTACCTACTTATTATTTAATAGAAATAAATCACTGAAAAATTATGAACAACACGTAAATCCGTTCCAGGTTATAAAATTATAATCATTCTTCAAGGGGGACCTTGAAGATTCCACGAACTTCATACAATAGAACAAAATTAATCGAAATCTGATAATCAAAGTCCCAAAAAGTATCTATTCAGAATCTGACGTTACCAACAAAGTATTCCCCTTAAAAGTTAAATGGTACTTTTCACTTTTGATTAAACTAAACAAAGCTTGATTGCGGGCCTCGTTAATTTGAGTTTTCCCATCGACATTATAACCCTACGTACGCACGGGTGCTTTTTAAACGCGAGATTTTTACCGTGAAAGAAAGAAAACGTATTTAATGCGACTCGTACGGAAGATCACAAACTAAACTAAGAAAAAAAAGTAACAAAAAGAAAAATTAAACAAAAAGTCCTATCGTGTCTGTTGGCGGTACAAAACCAAAAATCCAGTGATAATTCAACTCTGGAGGCATTGAGCAAAAAGTTGAGAATCTAACCACGTTATAAACTGTCGGCGCTTAGTTGAGCGATGAAAATCAAGTGCGCGGTAAAAAAAAAGTCGCGTTAAAAAGGCGCCCGTGCGGACGTGGCCTAGTAGACGATTCAATGAAGATCTTATCGTCAACACTTGGTGCTTGATGGCCTGTCTCAGCGTCGGGTTAACAGTTAATCTTAGTAATAATTGTAAATGCTTGAGATGAGCTTCTTCTGAGTTATAAATTGGACGTTTAATGGTTTTTGTTCTCTTAGCTAAGCAGAGACCAGGGTGAATGTGACAGGCTATAGATCCACAGTATTATTTTATGAGACTTGCATTCTACAACATGTGTGTCTCATCTATTTGATTCTATAAAACGTAATCATTTTATTTTCATAATTTCGGATTCATTATCGACGCCACATAATTGTGAGTGACTCTTTGGAGAAAGACAAACTAAGAAATCGACCAAAATAACAAGTCAAAAAATTTGAAGTTCACACATCAACAAAAACAATTGATTGATTACTGACAAATGCATGCACTGACTGATTAGGTTGATACAAATTTGTTCAGTTATTTCCGTACAAAAACCATTGCAGATACTAATCTATATGGTCATCACATGATCTGACCAACATTATGTCAAGACTTTAAAAGTGGCTGTGACCTCTGAGTTTTGTTTCTGTATTTCTTCTCAGATTAGTCGAATAGGAAACTTTGACCTCATCGAGTTTTTAACCGACGAAAAAAAACGGAGGAGGTTCTCAAGTCGACGCTTATATTATTATTTTTTTTATGTATGACCACGTATAACTTTTTACAGAGCAGTCCGATTTTGATAATTCTTTTTTATAATAGAAAGGGTATAACCCCAAAGTTGGTTTCATATAAATTTGGAAAAAAATTCCAACCCTAAGGGTGGGAAAATAGGGGTGATTTATTGTTCACTCACAGATTTTAATGCTGAGTTGTGTATTATTACTCTACTCAGTGCCACATATGCCTGCCCTTTAGCAAACAATTAGTAGATTATAGCCATAAAAAATTATAAAATAAAAACATTTTAACAAAAAAAGTGAGTCGGCGCCGTTTAAATTTAATGCAATTTGATGATCTTTGTTTATTGATTATTTGGCGCCGACTCAAAATTACTTAGTTATACTTAAATTAGTTTAAGAACTTAGATAATAAGGTTAAATAAAAAGGTTTATTATTTTTTGCTTTTCAGTTATTTCGCAGATTAATTTTTTTTTTTTAATATGACTGACGTGTAATCGATTTTGTTAAAAGTGGCTGGGACCTGGACCTGAGTTTGTTTCTGTAATTTTTTCAGAGTAGTCGAATAGGAAACGCTGAAAACGCTTAAAAAATGATTGACGTGTGAACGATTTTGTACAGATATACTTATATAAAAAAGTACTTCCCAGAAGTTACACCTCAAGTGAACATTATAATTAACACCATCTTTTATCTTGTTACAGAACGCCTGAACGTCCTGTACGAACGCAACTGGACGCGGCTGGTCCACGAGCAGCTCCGTAAGTTCGAGTCATCCATAGTGGCGGCTGCTAGACAGTCCCCCGAAACACAACCGCCAGAACTGGCCATGGACTCCAAGTGGAGCTTCTCCGGAGCATTGATTTATTGTATCACGCTTATTACTACGATAGGTAAGTTAATAATACCCCTAAACATAAGTAGGTGAGTGCCGCGGGAATTTGTAAGATGCTGACAACAGCCGGTCTATTATCACGGTATAAATATCACCGTGAAAACTTAGGTAAGGGAGCTTGAAGTGTGCTGCCATTCGCATTCCATCTGGATTGGCTGGATTGGATGGGTAAGGATTGACACTATCGACAGCTGTGATATGATATGGTTAGAAAGGGGTTGACTACCGAGATGACTACTAATAGAAAAATATGGAAGAAAAAGACATGTTGCGTCGACCCCAAATAAATTGTGATAAGGGCAGGAGAGTGATGATTTTTACAGAACAGTTTGTCTACTAAGGTACTAAGATTGGTTACTAAGGTTTTACAGCCGCTCGATTCTGTAAAAATCTCACCGTGAAAAGTTAGGTGAAGTGAGCTTATTATAGTGAGCTGTCAATAGAGTCAATCCCTAGCATTAGTTGGAATAACAGCTCACTCCACGCTCACTTCACCTAAGTTTTCACGGAGAGATTTTTACAGAATCGAGTTGCTGCTCATTTCAAGCTTCACCTAAGTTTTCACGGTTAGACTTTTCAGAATAAATCAACCGATGCTAAAACGATGGTGATAATAAGAAATCCTAAATAGCCATTTTCTGTAATCGTGTTCTAGCGATCATTCTGATTATGTATTAGCAAAGAGCATTTCACTTTTTATTGTAATGTTTTCAGTTAACCAGGAATCGAAAGCTTCAGTCGTTATTGCCTTATGCCCAAGCTATTTGATGACACTAGTACGTTATAAAGTGTGATTAATGATGGTGTGGTTGACGTAGTGAAAATCTTAGTCAGGTCACTAGGTCAGCACTAGCATGACCAATCGTGTGACACTCTTCTGTATTCAATACATTACACACATACTTTAAAAAACGCAGGTTGAAATGAGAGTATACTGTATACTCTCATCTCACCCTGCGTTTAACCTGTACATTAAAGTCTATCATGTTATCTTAAATAACCTCTGTACCATCAGGTTATGGCAACGTCTCACCAAGAACAGCTGCTGGCCGAGCTGCAACGGTTGCATACGCTGCAGCTGGGGTGCCACTCACCCTGGCATGTTTAGCAGGACTGGGGGCATCTCTAGCCAGGCTGGCACGGTTGGCCTGGCTCAGGGCAACCAAGAGGAAAGTGCCTAACACCTGGAGAAAGGATGGAGAAGTGAGTACATAAGAATTACTGAGATACTGCAACCTTCTATTTCTATAGATTCACTGTGGACTAGGTACTAGCCATAGCCGAATGGTTTTCTTACGTAAAAGAAGATCTCTAAGTCTTGTGCGTTTGTCAAAAATAGAAAGATTTTATAGATTAGAAAAAAGATCAACGGATTAGAAAACCGTACAGGTTCGTAAACTTAAAACCACTTTTCGTTGAAAATTGGCCAAAATCCACACGAAAAAAGACATTAATTCCTCGTGGCAACACCGGTGGTGTAAATTAGGTGGTGACACGTGGAATAAAGGAATGGAAATGCTGAAAATATTTTTAATTAATAACAGCTAACGAAATTCCGAGAAAAAACCTGAGAATAGAATGCTCAACAATATCCTCACACAAGGCTGTGATAAATAGCCTGACAATGAATTAACGTAACACAAAAATTGTATTTTCCTGACAGCAAAAATATTACTCCAAAAATGTGCTGTAATTTAAACTAGCCATATTCTCACACAGAATTTTAAAACAAAAGAGGGACGTTAGTGAAACGAGACACCTCTTTAAAACAAGGTAGCAACCTATTAAGATGGACGCACATTTGCCTGCGAGAAGCGAGAAGACTAAAACGGACAAAAGCTTTTGAGTTAGTGTAGTGTTGAAAGTACAGAAATAATAGTGCCAATGACAGACATAATAACACATGAACAAGGTGTTTACATCATCATATCAAACTCTAAGAAAGTGGAACGGACTTGTGTAAAGTACAGACGCCAGCACATCAAGCTACTACAAACTGTCAAATTTCTTTAATAGATTTCAACTTTATCGCTAAAGCATTAAAGTTCAAAGTTGATTGGAAAAACTTGACAGTTTCGGGTAGCTTGACCTGCTGGCGTCTGTACAATCAACACTATTCTAAGTTTTAAAATAATTATCACGTAAAAAAGTAAGTTAGATTAAAATTGCTTATTAGTCTTAAAGGCTAGATTGTAATGAATTATTAAGAACCTGGTTCTTTTTAATAAAGGTTAAAAAAAAATTAAAAAATATTTACATGCGCCGAAAGAGGGAAGTTTCTGAAGGCTTGCACATCTATCCGTGCCGAACTAACCAACTGAGCCTTTAGATTAGATATGTGATTAGGGTTACCATCCATCGGGATTTGTCCGGACATGACCAGCTTTTTGGCCCCGCGTCTGGACTTTGTCGGGCCTTGTCATTTATCCAGACTTTTCTACTTCATAGGATTTTTTTGAAAATATAAATAAGAGTTCAATGAGTACTGAGTAAAGAAAGATGAAAAGGTAAAATGTCTGGATTTTTTGCAAAAGTCCGGTTTTTGTTATAACTTTTCAAACGTACTTAGCCCAAAGACGTAGCCCGTACAATATGGGCACATCGGCCGCTTTAACCACTTCGTCCACGTTGTCCACGCCAAATGGATTGCTATGCAAGGTTTCATAGGATTTCATATAAAAACAAGCCATGTGACCGATGGGATTTCCCAGCTGCAAAAATGACGAACTTTAGTTTACAAACGTTTATTCCCTTTAGGGGACGAATTTAGAAAAAACTTTCCTTATCCCTCCCTCCCAGTTTAATTAAGTAGATTCATAAGATTGGGCTCGTTCACAAAGAAAGAAAATAAGTTTATTTAACCCAGGTTAAGTAAAATACAAAATATTAAAAAAAAAACAAAAAAATTACAATTTCGCATATTCAGTTCGGATAAATGTGCGTCAACCTTAAAACTAAGTAGCAAACTATTAATGTCCCTGGCAGACCTTCCTGATGAACAATGTGTAGTAGTTGGCTTAATCACAACAGCAATGGTCGCCAGTAATTACACGGTACAGAGTGGATTACAAAGACACAAGTGTATGCCAACCAGAGACTTAAATTAAAATAAGTAATTAAGACACTAGACAATGAGACTGTATATAAACTTAACGTGACAATAGCAAAGAGAGCTGTTCACGGATTAATTTAGATAAGACTTGAAAATACGTCCCAGATTTTTAAAGTCTAAAGAATGAAAAGAGCTGCAATTGAAATAATAAGATTCTTCAGAGTAAGCATCTGAGGAAAGTCATACTAGCGTTCAAACTTTTTACGTCTTACTTTATAAACCTAGATTTTCCGGCTGGGACTGTCTTTTCGACTTCTAAGAAAAATGACTTGTCTCTTTCAACATTTCATTAAAAGTTATGAACGCGCATTCAGGGAAATTTATTATTTAACAGATTGACATACATTAAATTACAGTTCTGATTGAATTTAAGGACCATCTAAGTTAAAAAAAAGGTATTTATTGCGACTCGCACAGGAAGATCATAAAACTAAACTAAACTAAACACAATCAAAAATAAAAAAAAAACCCAAAGTATATAAAAAAGTAGGTAACAAAACCAAATTATTAAAGTTTAAAGTAAGTAAAAGTACCAAAAAGAAAAATGAAACAGAAAGTCCTGTACGAGGCCAAAAGGCTCCTATCTCAGCATGATGCTACGACATTTAAAAATAAATGTCGCAGCGCTGGTATTCTGATAGGGCCCGCTGTGACGTCACGAGCAATTACAGTAATAAATAAATAAATAATCTATTTTATTATTTAAATATATATAATTATTTAAAATATTATCAAATAAAAAATAATTCATTCTTAATCCGCGCCAGACGTAACCGCAACACTTGTCTATGCCTTATATGTCAGATCAGAAGCACTCTGTGGCATTACTGTGACAAATATAGGGACGCCTGCGCCGAAAATAAATACTTACAGTGTAAATTACGGCTTTGTAGTGGAACAGTATTACAGTGAATATGTTCCAAGTTGACAATCAATTTGCAAAGCAATACTTATCCCTGATTTATCAATTCTTTGACAAGAACGGCCACTGTACCACAAAAATAAATTATCCTTTTTCTTTCTTCTCCATAGCCGGAGAACTACCTCCAACTCCACGAGCAGCAGCGTCTTCTCCCACAGCCAGCAGAACACAACCAGTACACGTCATTTCCACCAAGAAGTCATCGGTCACCTGGTACTGTGAAGGCCAGAGCTGGAGACAGGGGACAGTACTCCCAGGTCTTCGAGAGAGCCCCTGCTAGCCCTGCTAGGGCAGCCACGTTGGGTCGGGTGAAGCGCAGTGCTCTGGCTGATGGTGAGTATCTAGAAGATTTTAATAGTAATGGAATAGGCAATAGTAATAGTAGTGCTATAGGCAGACGCTATCTACCACATAATTTAAGCGAATATTAGAACCGACAGGGGATCCCTTCTTTTCGCATAATATTATTTTTCCTAATATACTTTGGCATAACGATTTTGGCATAATTTGTTTTGCCGTAATAATACTTTGCCATATTTTTTTTTGGCATACAGTTTATGTTGGCATAATGATCTTGAAGGCTAACTTGTTTTGGCATAAATTTAATTCGCATAACGTTACTAGGCCTAATGATTATTAGCTGCTGCTTCATGTTAGGTTCCTTTAAACCCTGCAGACAGAAATAGGGGCCCCGCGAAGCGGGGACCCGTCGACTACGCCTTATTATTATTGTTATGCTTACTAAAGTTATGCTTTAGAATGTTATGCTTAATAAAGTTATGCTTTAGAATGTTATGCTTAAAAAATGTATGCTTTAGAATTTTATGCTTAATCATTATTATGATTAGAGAAATTATGCGTAAAAAAATTATGCATAAGCTGTTATGCGTAAATAATTTAGTCGAAAATATAATTAGGACAAACAAAAGTATGCCAAGTTATATTAGGTCTTAAAATTTTATGCAAATGGATAGGGAACCAACCGACAGACATTAATTATTAATATCCTTCTGTATTAGGTTAATTGTCGGTTCTTTAGTTCCTCCTGATGATATCCGTTTGAATTATGTGGTAGATAGCGCCTTTTCGGCTTTTGTGAAACCTTAACAGCAGTTGCTTCGAAAAAAACTGCTTGTATTCGTGTTCTAAACGATAAAATAATATAAAAAACAGTACTACGACACCGCGTTTGTTCATTTCGCACGATTTTAAACTCAACATTCTGACAAAAACTGCGTATGTATTTCCTAACCAATATCTTTGTCCACAGAACCCCACACATCATCATCACTCCAAACTCAGACCCTAGACCGCAAGAAATCCATGGGCAGTACCAAGTGCCTGGCCACAGTTCACGGCCCCGGTCGGGGCAGGGGCCGGTCCACCATGCAGAGGCCCAGGGGAGCTGTCATTGAGCAATTAATCGCTGAGGAGTGTGGGGAACTGCAGATGAACAGGAGCCAGGATGATCTGGACGATTCGGAAGATCCTGATGAATCGTGAGTGATATTTTAACCTGTTTCCTCTCAGTGATGTTGACATAATTTATCCCCAACGTATATCTACTGCCTACCCAAGGACCTACGCGAAGCCACTGCTATCACTGTCGAGGTGTCCAAGTTCTGGTCGAAGCTTACATTAAAATCACCAAGACAACAGACGAAGAAACGATTACTAAGCATAATAAGGCCGCTCTGGTGAGTCCAAGACTAATTAGGTATTTGGAATACCCGAGTTTCGAAATAAATGGACCCATGGCATAATTATGTGGAATCAATCAAAGCCGCTTTTACTAAAAGTGCATAAATAAAAAAAAATACATTTGGGTTCGGGTTTACAGGCCAACCGGGTTAAAACTATCTACTAAATGTAATAAAATAAAAAAATCAAATGGTTGTTTTTTTAATCGCACAGTTATTTCAGTTTAGAATAAATACAGCGCATATTTTTTCACATTCGCAAATAAACGTTGATCAAATGTTTTCATTAAAAACATTTGTAACTAGTTTCCGCAGCGTGTTCAGTTTTTTAATAAAAATTGAATTTTATTTTCAAAGTTTGAATTTGTTTACAGAATATGTCCACACGACACGCCGTCACGAGTGCCTTTGATATGGAACGAGGAGAATCATAAAATGAAAAGTTGTACCGTGACCAGCAGTAGTGCGTCTACCAGCGTGCAGCATCATATCCATCACGGGATCGAGCACTGCCATATCCCCGTTGGTATCGTCTTGTTCCTTCTCTTCGCCTACATCTGTGTTGGTGCCGCCATCTTCTCCGCCTGGGAAAACTGGAGCTTCCTCGATGCCGCATACTTCTGCTTCATAGCATTAGCTACGATTGGATTCGGAGACTTTGTCCCCACCAGCTTCCTCACAACAAAACAAAGCACAGAACACACCAGGAGCGAGTACGTTCAAATGATCGCGTGTTGTGCTTACCTGGTTTTTGGACTTATATTAATAGCTATGTCATTTAGCCTTCTTCAGGATGAGGTGGTTGCTCGGTGTTCGCAATTAGCTAATAGTTTAGGCCTTTCTCGTCAATGACAGTACGAGAAGAGTGATTGTAGTTCAACAGACAATCACCTAAGAATGTTATGATCGTTATTGTAAGCAATTAATTTAGGATCCACGTCATTTAATTTCCTCATTGGATCCACATCTGTATTTATTGTAACCCATGTTATCATTATTATCATAAATGAAAATTATTTTCTCATATCTACACAAAATTGTAACGATAATTTTAAATAATGAACAAAATTTGAAAAAACTTTTTACGGAATTTGTACTCGAAAAGAAAGTGGTTTGTGATGTAAATAATGTATAAAACTATTTATAAAAGCAAGGCTGAAATTGTAATGAAACAATAAAATTGTGTTGAACTAACGTTTGCCTAACTTTAATTCCAATAAGTTCGCACTCCTCAACACGTCGACATTCATTTTGCCACTCCAAACTTTTGACATCGAATTTTCCGCCGATTTAGGTACTTTCGAAAATCACATTACAAATTCAATTACCTTAATTGAAACACACAAACATAGAGTAGGAACCGTTGTACTCCGACCACGTGGGATGAAAACAATTCTGAACACATTACATCAGTTAACCGGACGGCTAACCTCCCCAATTCTGGTCCGCGTAAAATCCTCTCTAGTGGGGATTACGTGCGGTCCGATACGGGACGAGTGTCCTTGAATTACGGCAGTATCGTCCTTATATGGGCTATAAAGTTGGATGAATAAAAAATGTCCTGCTGGCATTAGCATTCCTTTGTTGTTGGATTTATGCAGTTTACTGCTCAGATAAATAAGGTTTGCAAATGTCTGTTTTATTTCAAGATTTTATATCCTAAAATAAAATTTAAAAAAAAAATGATATTGGGGACCAATATTTTTTTTAAAAATCAGATAATTACAACAAACTCCCCAGCAGCACAGATGTTAAATCCATATAGATAGATAAAAAAGTATCCTATGTGTTAATCCTGGTTATAAACTATCTGTGTGCCAAATTTCATTCAAATCCGTTTAGTAGTTTTGGCGTGAAAGAGTAACAAACATCCATCCATCCATCCATCCATACAAACTTTCGCGTTTATAATATTATTAGTAGGAAAATAAAAAGCCACTTACTTCTTTCAAAAAATTAAAAAATGGGGGTTGCAAGCTGAGAGGATAAACGCCATTAACTAAAATGGCGTCATAAAAAAGTGTTCTACAACTTGGGTACTAAAGACAGACACTAAAAGTACTAAAGATCTATCGGGTGCTGATAGAACGTAATAAGAATAGAAAATGCACGACAAAACCATATATGCTGGGACAACAACTGAACATCAAATTGTATCAATCTAGGTAGGTACATATGGAGACGTCAAAGCAAACTATATATTATATATGTATGTTATATTTATAATAACCTTATTAATAATTATATTTTCGAGCCATTTGGAGTTGAAACCCTCAGGCCGAGGGGTGAGAGTGTTCATGGTAATTTAAAAAAAAATTCGTAACGGCTGGTTGACACTTTTCGTGACCCAAGGGCTAGCCTTACCCAAAGGCTGGCTTTGCCTTGGCCAGAGGTTAAGCATTATCATACAACGAGGTAATGCCGCCAGTCTCTTGGGTACATTACCAGTCGACAGCGATGCGGATGAAATTTTCGACGCTATATTTTAGTTAAGTTAGGATATTATTTTGTCATTTTTATTATTTAATTTGGTATTAATTGTTATTTACTAACAAAATATTATAATTATAAATAGTTTTAATAGGCTTTTGCGTATTTTCATATGCATTCCTCAATTTTCATAATTGCAACTACCACTGTTTGTCTCTGCATTACCCAAAGACTGGTAGAAAATGCCTATCGCATTAAGTCCGCCTCTGTGCATTCGTGTGCTTGAAGTATTAAATAAATAAATAATATAAAATCCCAAATAAACAGATAACTCGTGTACAGACGACCTATAAAACCTTTAGAAATTCACAATCATAGCCTAGAAAACAAAGCCACATTTAGCCATCACAACAATAACCATTAGCCTCTGGTCATACAGCCGTTTAGCCATTTAGCCACTCAACGTGTTGGCGTTTTTGCTTCACATTACAACTACGTGACATTCTGTTGAACACAGCCGTGGCACACGTGTTCAAAATGTCCTACTGATTAGTAATGTGCAAATTAGTGTAGGAATGAATGTGGTTTTCATCATACGGTACATGTTTAAATAGTACTCGTGTGGATGTAATTTGGAATGTTGAGTAAGGACGGATTGTTTCACGTCCACTTGTTTTACGCGTATGCGTCAAAAATGGTGCTAACTATCGTCAAACCAAAAAAAGGGTTGTTTCAAATAGGGTAGTTGCCTGGGTAAAAAAATGATTATTATATTTAGTCCGTCAGTTAGATTATCGAAAAATAATGGACAGATATTTTTTCTTTTGTCAATCAAACCAAAAATGACAAAGATAAAGCGCGTCAAAATTTGGGAGTAGGGGGTCGTGACGTCACGCCTTGCTAAAAAGTGTAGCAAGGCGTGACATCACGTGAAACTTTAACAGGCGATATCTTCATCATTTTTTATGTAATTGACAAAAGAAAAAATACGGGTCCAATATTTTTTGATAATCTAACTGACGGACTTATTAGTTTTTTTTAGGCATCGAGCCTATTACAATTACAAAATTATGGCCTTGCCGTAAGTCAAATAATAACGAGTACGTAATCGTTATTATTTGACGTACGTACATATGTTACGTTAACCAACCGTTTGAAACAACCGGCCCTAAGTATGAAAATAATCATTCTATTACTCTATTATTTGTCACCGTATGCAGTACCCCATTGTTCTTTACCTTTGGTGTGCAATTAAAAGTAAATATTCTCATCATCTAAAATTTTATTTTTATGATATAAATTACAAATTAAACAATAACTGCCTCAAAAGCACCTATCGCACGCTTCGGAACTGTGGCCCGCTTTTTAACGCGATTAGGGTCCAGGTTTTACACGTATAAAAAGTATTAGGTATATCTTCAGCTATGGATTGGTCACGTCAAGAATAATTAAATTTACTAACGTAAACGTTGTTCAGTTCAAAAACAAAGGGAATATTCAATCCCTCAGTCTGCACAAAATGAGTAAGTAGGTACCTATTTACATTCGCCTCAAAATCCTCCTCCAGCACTCCTTTAGACAAGAACTTTCAATCGAACACTACAATACTAAACAATAGCTTGTACCAACGAAAGGAATTTAAAATGCAGACGAATGAATAAAACAGGATCTACCCGAAGCGTCACTCCATGGTTGCGAAGTTCACACAAACTAGTTGGAAATTCGTAAATATTACGACCACCGTACCACCTGTTTCCTCAGCAGTTAAAGCAGAGTGCTTACCGGGAACATTCGCGTGTAATGTCTATAGATCGGGCGGTGGCTTCAGTTAAAAAAAGTAATTTTATACTGGCTGAAAATCGTACCTTTAATAGTTTTCATTTACTTTTATAAATATCGCAGATTCATGCTGAGATGGGAGCCTTTTGGCCTCGTATAGCACTTTCTATTTTTTTTTTCTTTTTGTTACTTTATTTAATATAATTTTGTTTTTTATTTATGAAAGCGTTTAGTTTAGTTTGATCTTTCTATATGAGTCATAATACAAAGTTTTTCATTCTTTCTTTTCTTTCCGTTCTTTCTTTACTGTATAAGATATGCGAGCGTAAGCTCTCCATTAGTGGGGGAGTCCAAAGTTAGAGCATGTCAAAGTTAAAACTTTGACATGCTCTAACTTTCGATTTCCCCTTGGATGAGGCAACTGGCTCTCACGTTCCTGATAACTGAATATTAAACAACTACCACAAATTAAATTTATTCGGTATAAAATTGATCGCATAAATCAAGCCGTAGCGCGTTGTTACATGATAGAGATCATGTAACAACGCAACATTCGACATTACAATAGTGCCCCAGCTCAAGGTAGATTCTGACCGAGGCGTTTACTTTTGTAACTGCTCAACGATTATACAATCTGCAGAGGTAACAAACTGCGAGCATTCACATGTGTACCATTGATTCATTCGATTTTGTAACGTCGGTCTTAAGTGATATGTACTATGTACTCCAATATCCGCAATTTATATCGTAACACTAGGTTCTGCTCGCGACTTCATCCGCCTGAACAATCCGCGGAGGTAACAAACTGCGAGCATTCATATGTGTACCATTGATTCATTCACTTTTGTAACGTCGGTCTTAAGTGATATGCACTATGTACTCCAATATTCGCAGGTAACACTAGGTTCTGCTTGCGACTTCATCCGCCTGATATTTCATGTTTGCCCGAACCACCCCGTCGCATCGCATCGCCTGCCCGCGCTATTACTTCGTTGTCATTTAGCGTTCTTTCTCACCATTTTTCTTTTTGCTCAGCTCCTCAGTGCCCTGGCGCGATGTTAAATATTTTCCTTTTCTTTAATAGCCATCCATTGGGCTATCAAATACAAAAATATTTTTTCAAATCGGACCGGTACTTTCCGAGATTGGCGCGTTCAAACAAACGAACAAACTCTTCAGTTAGTAGTCGTAGTATATAATAGTAGTATATATAATATGAATAATTATATACAGGAATAATTTTTATTCAGTGCGCAAACTTTGACAAATTAAACTTAAATGAGTTTTATTAAACACCTATTTTTTATTTTGATAAGTCTTAGTACAAAAAAATAAAGTTATCGCTAACGAAAGATGTCTATTTTGAAATTGATTTTCTGGCCACTACGCGCCGCCCGGCGCGGCACCGCTCGGTCGTTTTTCGTGCATAGGCGTGGGTAGATAGATATTTACGTGGGTTACATACAATGTACTAATCGCAGATTTTATCAGGTTCGAATTAGACTTTTTTAAGATTAGGCCGTGATCTGAAGTTATTTGAAGAGTAATTCCAATTTTTCCTTCATACTTTCATGGGCTTAGGACCATCAAAATGCAGAAAATAACGCATTATAATCAATTAAATTAAGGCACTTTTAAAAACTTAATACTTACATTTACCGCCAGTCGAGGTCTGCCAGACCCTAGTGCGTGATTTGGGGTCCTGAACTGACCGTGATCAAGCAGCCTCTGAGTGGCTGCTAAAATGGTCCTTTCATTAGGGACTGTGGGGTCCTTACCCCTTACCCCCTAGCATACATTCTGCGAGCTGCTCGTAGGCTTTCACCACATAATAAATAGACCCGCACCATCACATAGAACTCGCGGTTACTAAAATCGCGCGGGCGCGCGCGGGTTGCGCACTACGCGGGAAGCGACTAGACGCGACGTAACGACAGCGCAAGCGCATGCCTTGAGCAGACTGTCGAGCGCCCGGCCGGCCGCCGCCGCCTGGCGCCACCCTGCCGCCCGGAAGGGGGTTTCACCCCCTCTGCAACATCACTCGTAAGCCGCACGGCGCCCGCGTTCATTGATATTATTACGAATAGATAGTGTCCATATTTTGCTGATTTAAAGTCGGATAAAAAAATATAAAAAAGTTTTGAACAAATAATGGAAACGTGTTCTATTACTGATACTGAACCACCAAAAATTTTTTGCGCATTGCTTAAAAAATATTCCTGTATATACAGGATAAATTTTTATTCAGTGCGTAAATTTTCACAGGGTGTTCTACCCATGAATATGAACAACTTTCACTATGGGACCATCACTGAAATCACAAAAAAAAAATCAGCTGTTTCTTATAAAAGTTCAATACCTACTCGACCAAAATGTATGAATCTGCTGATTTTTTTTTCGTGATTTCAGAGATGGTCCCATAGTGAATGTTGTTCATATTCATGGGTAGAACACCCTGTAAAAATTTACGCACTGAATAAAAAATTATCCTGTATATCTATATATACTCCAAGTCTGCGTTCTTTAACGCTAACCTCGACATATTGACTGATGAAGTGTTTAAACTTGAGCTCATTACACTACACGCGAATTCTCCCGGTGTGTGCTCACCTTTAGGCAACTTAATAAAACTTTTGACTGCAACCTTTGGTGGTGGAAACTTTCCAAGAGAAAAGATTGCAAAGATTTATGAACCAACAATGTGATAGTTAGTTTAAATTGCATTGGGATTTACGTGTTGAAGGAGCTGGTTAGACGGGACTTATGTGTGACATTGTCGCATTTGCAGGACTGCGCGCAATTTTACCTTCACTGCATTCGAATCTCAGGTCATATATCAAGTATATGACCTGAGATTCGAATGCAGTTTAAGCTCAAGCTTGACAAGAATCTATGCTTACATATACTCGTAAGTATAAGTAGTTTCAACAATATGTTGATCGCTGCCTGGAGAAAAGCACTGGTGTTTTGTTTTCCGTTTGTTACTACAAACGGTAAGAAAACAAAACCTTTAGTCGATGGTAACTGAATCATCAATAACCTTTTCATTTTGTTATATTTTTTTAACAAATGTTTACACTAACATAACATAAGATCATGCCTGCGATCCCAAAAGGGTTAAGCAGAGGTGCGAGTATACCTATATACACTCACATTTCGCCAGTTATGTTTAAGTCCTATGGAATAGGGATGAGTCTATTGCCATAAATCCGGCACAAATCTAGATTCAAGGCTGCTACCGAGAAAAAAAAAATAACTAGAAAGAAAAGAAAAAAAAATTGAAAATGGAATGGAAAGGATGAATTATCTTTTGATACTAAATAAACAACTTTGAACTGTACCAAAGAGAATTCAAAATTAAACCCGTTACCAAATAACCAATTAGCGACCTATTGATCCCATTGCAGCCTCCAGTGTGACTGTAAATGAATTCTCTGGTTAACAAAATAAAGGTAGTTTTGTGAAGAAGATTAATTAACGGTTTGCTAATCAATTCGCGGGTTGCGACACCGGTTATACAAAAGATCTGCCGGCTTAAGTCTGGCCTGAGTAACCTTTTCAACCTCATTATTTTTCCTTACACCTGGGTTTCTTTATTCTGGATTTATAAAGACATTTTTGCTCATAATTAATTTGTTTTGAAGGCCTGTTTTGTGAGAAACATCGGTTTAATTACAAGTCAATTTTAGTCTAGTTTAAAAAGACCTCATCATCTGCCAAGCCTTTTCCCAACTATGTTGGGGTCGGCTTCCAGCCTAACCGGATGCAGCTGAATACCAGTATTTTACATGGAGCAACTGCCTATCTGACCTCCACAACCCAGTTACTGGGTAATACGAATTGGTATGATTGGTTGTCATATTTTCGGGCTTCTGACGAGCCGTAATGACTGTCAGATATCCACGAATGACAGCCGGGACCTACGGCTTAACGTGCTTTCCGAGGCAAGGAGGGGTCTTGGTATGTAAAAATGGTCACCCATCCACGGACCAACCACGGCAAGCGTAGCTTAACCTGATCGATCGACCCGTGCGGCTGTTATTACTTAGCCACAAGCCCCTCGAAGAAATAAAAAGACCTATCTATCTAATTGACGGATGAAAATATTAGTTCTCGAATTACTATATTGCGCTGTCCTGTGGGTCCCCCATAACAAAGCATCATGCCGAGTAGAAGCCTGCTTGTCACAGCCATGACGAGCAGCTGTTAACGATATCTGTTTTGTGCTCGTGACTACAGATGTATTATTTTTCTATTTCTCTTTATTATTCGAGTTAATTATCTTTTTAAATGCACGTGTTTCTGTGACAATTAAACCATTTTTTCTTTCTTTCTATATTGAGTTCATTTATAAATTAAAAAAGAGGAGAATCAATATTCAGTTTATGTGACCTATCAATAACACAAAAAACTATCGTTAATATCACTTCAAAAGACTAAAAATCCCCAGAAATAATAATGATGAATAATATTGATTGATGAAGTACATAGAAATAATAATGATGAATAATATTCACCTACGCTCACTGAAAACCATGCCAAAATTCAAATGAAATCCCTTGACAAACATTAAATAGAAACAAAACCGGGCTGAATTTAAATAAACGGACCTACATACCTATTGATAACGATATTGCTCCCACGAGTTGAAATACAACATTATCCAAATAAATTATTTAGGTAGCCTAAATTGGAACAATTTTGTGACGTGACCAGAAAATTAACTATATCAAGGAAATTCGCCAAAATATTGCGATGTTTATAATTAATTAGGAGTCAAATTAAAAGACTTTTTCGTTTTTGTAGGCTCGTTGATAAAGAGACCAAAACTTAAAAAAAAAAACTTTTACCCCGAGAGCAAAATATGCTATTTTTTTCCTCGCTCTGGTACGCTACAATGACGGTCTTTTTGAGCAAGAGGAGTAAAAAGTATAGGTATATATTGTAATTGTCACATTGATATCCAGTTCTATAGTAGAATTAAAAAAAATCAAAATGTGCCAAAACTATTTATCAACTCGTCAAATACTTGATTTTGGTACGACTAGTATATTCATTTTATATAATATTCGCCGAACCAGAGTTAACGACATAGCTTGCAGAGTAAGCAAGCTGAAGTGGCAGTGAGCTGGCCATGTTTGTCGAAGGACCGATGTCCTGTGCAGCAGACGAGCCCTGGAATGGAGACCGTGTATCGACAAGCGTAGTGTGAGACGCCTGCCAGCTGGACCGATGGCCTTAAAAAGGTGGCTGGAACAGACTGGATTTGGAAGGCGGAGGACAGGGGTTTGTGGCGCAGCCTGGGAGAGGCCTATGTCCAGCAGTGGACTTAGTTGATTGAGTTGATAGGATTCCCATGATGTCACAGGAATATTATTTATAACGAATATTGAAAAAAATACTAACAATTGTACTCGTGTTTCACTTAAAAACTATCGAGTACCTACTTATACTAAGTATCGTAACTACTTCAGTATGTATCCATACTATTTTCCGATCCCTATTATAACTATGAACTAATAAATTGTTAGTATCGCGATCGAAATGATTTCCAAATAGATATTATTTGAATACGTAATGGGTTAGTAGACTTATGGTGGGATTAGGGGACATTAATAGCAAGACGTAATTGATTTTGGGATATAAACGATGAAGATGGGTGTATTCGAAGTAATAATCGTAACAACTGTTATTTAATAAAACTTCAAATGTATTTATAGACATTTTCCTATTATCTACTATTACAGCGAGGAGCAAAACGATTCTTAAAATATAATATAATTATATTTAAGAAAATATAACATAATTATATTAATATATAATTCATGAATTTTTGTTTTTTTTTTTTTTTTTATTATTTATGTACACACAGTAAAATACATAGGAATTTGACATAGATATAATTTGAGTACAAAGGTACTGCTTATTTCTTAAGAAATTTCTTCCAGCCGACCTCCGAAAGGAGAAGTAAAAAAGAAATGTAGACAATAGTGTGTGAGAATAAGAAGAAAAAATATGAATGTGTGAAGTCTAAAACTAAAATATTAAATATACCTACACATACAATGCAAAAAAAAACCTTAAATAAATATATAATACTAAGGGCCGATTGTTCCAACGCCAGATAATTTTATTCGAAGAATAATTTTGAAATTTTGACAGATATTTCATACAAAAACTGTCAAACGTCAATTTTATTGCTCGAATAAAAGTTATCTGGTGATGGAAAAGTCAGCCCTAAAATATATAAACATATATTATTATACCTATGTATCAAATACTCACGGTATAGAGGAAAGGTAATGCTCTTAATCGAAATTTAAATAGAGAAATAGTTTTTAAATCACGAATGCTTGGCGGAAGTGAGTTCCACAATCTGACAGCATGGACAGAGAAGGAATAACAATAGTAGCTCGTTTTATGAGGATGAGATATAAGAATGCATCTTAGGTGTGATCTACACGGTGCGGCGCTAGAGCGAGCGTAAGAAAAACGCTCACGCTGGTAGGAAGGATAAGACGGGTTGTGTAGGATGTTGAAGAGTAGACATAAAATCCGAGCGTTCCGAAGGCGGATTGGGAGCCACTTCAGTTCCTTGCGTAGGTGAGAAACACCGAAAACAAAGGATTTCGGTCTTCGAAAGTATGACCATGCAAACCTGTTCATGCTCGAATGCACAGGTTTTGCAAACGATCAAGCTTGTTTAATAACTCCTCAGTATCACCCATCCATCCATTTTATTTATTTTCTTTTTTTTTCTCTTTAATTCTTACGCACACTGTCTACATCTCTCTATCTACTTTCCTATCGTAATTGTGGATCATAGCTAGGTACATAATACAGGTCTTTTTTTTTTGGGTGGGAAATCATCAAATGACCTGTCCTGCTCTGGGCTGAGCGGAAGGGCGTGTCATACTTCTACTGACTAAAACCCACCCGTGTTCCTTCAGTTGCCTATGCCAGGGGCCACGGTATCTCTCTCGGGACAACCCACGCCCCTGGCGGCATCGGCCCTAGCGGACCCCGTCACTTCGTGCTGACATCTCTTTGAGGTGCGCGTGGAACACAACGCGCCGTCGACCTTACCTTATAATACAGGGGGCCTACTCCGAAGTGCAAAGTGCGAATGTTCGGATCGGACCCACACATGGCCGAACCGAAAATTATTGGAAAATGCGAAAAAAGTTCGGATCGGCTCAATTGGGTCGGAACCATAGTCAATATTCGAAAGAGTGTAGGAGTGTAGGATCGGAACCGACCGAACAAAATAGTAACTTCGTAGCAGGAAACGGCCGAACATTCGGCCGATACTACTTCGGAGTAGACCGCCTGGTCTTAAATAATAATATTGTGATCAGCTATGTCCTGCCCTTGATGCATACAATAGTTATACAGAAATTAAATTAAATTTACATTATTGTTACAAATTATTAAGACGTCACATAAAATATTAAAAAAAAACGTAAAAATAAACGGAACGAATTTGAGTAGGTACACATCAGTGAACTGAACGCATCATGTCAGGTGGACTGTATTCGAGCAGTGATTTGTCTGATAGGAAGTCTTTAATAGAGTAGTAGCATTTGTTTACTAACAGATCATGGAGATTCTTTTTAAATGTTTTCATTTCCGTAATTATGCAGGTATGCCGGAAGAGATTTCTATAGAAATAAGCATCACCTTTGTACAGCTATTTTCTGTTCTTTTTTTTTGTCTGTCTATATATGTGTGTGTGTATAAATGGTGGACGATGGGGCCGAAAAGCCGTAGGTTTGGAAGGCCTCCCACAAGGTGGACCGACGGCCTTGTGAAACCCGCAGGAACCCGTTGAATGCGAGAAGCACAAAACCGGTTAAAGTGGAGGTGCTTGGGGGAGGCCTATGTCCAGCAGTGGCCGTCTTTCGGCTGAAATTAATATTGATGATGATGAAATGTTAAATCAAATAAATATAAGAACAAACCAAACAACAAACCTGACTACCAAGTATTGTATTTAATTCTGATAAACGTCACAATAAATGGTTCCCTTTAACAGCCAGATCAAATAACCGGATCAATGCCCCCAGGGAAGGCTTTTAGAGGCAAGTACTATGGAAATTACCTTCCGAACTCAAGGATATAAACACAAGTCTAATTGCCGATGGAATGGCTTAGCGATCGTTTAATTTTGCTTTTGAAAATTGTTCTATAAAGTAACTGTAATGTTTAATTTAGAACATTGTGGTCTTTACTTATAAGTAAAATAAGTCAGAATAGGATAAGATGTCCTAGGACCTAGATTTGTGCGAGAATCATACACACGGGTGACACGTCAACGGTAAAGACAACTGCAGCCGTCGACAGCTGATGACGCCTGCCGTCGACAAAGTGCGGCTGGTATATTTGAGTACGGTGTTCAAATACACAAGCGGCATATTGAAAAATGTTGACGGCTGCCACCGACACCCGTTGACAGCTGCAGTCGCCTCTGCCGCGGTTGACGCGCGTGTGTATGAGCACTAAAGCAACCCCATACTTATATTATTCGGAAGAAAACTAGGCTATGGTACTGACACCAGCACAACAAGCTACTATAATCTGGCAAATTTCTTTAATAGATTTTAAACTTTATCGCTAAAGCGTTAAGGTTCAGGGTTGATTGGGAAATTTTGACAGTTTCGGGTAGCTTGATTTGCTGGCGTCTATACATGGAGGGTATATGTTGCTGATAGACCTGATCTGAATTAGATACAGCACAATTTCAAAATCGTACCTATAACATTAGATATCGCCAGAGCAATCAGTGCAGCGTAAAAATAATTACATTCGTAATGAAAACAGGTTGGATGCAACAGTGATAACAGCAGTTCATGCAAGCTTTTTGTCCTCATTTAAGCAATGATTCTTTTTTTTTGACCTGTACTGTCCAAATGCTGGGCAAACGCCTGATTTTTCTTTAGTGAGATAATGGCACTGATTCCCTTGTTCACAAACCAAACTAAATTTAAGTTCAGTGCATCTTTTTGTTTCTATTTCATTAAGAAAAGGACAGAAGATAAATATTAGTTTAGTCCTGTCAAATTCTCAGCGTCTGACGTAAATTGACGTACTTTTAGTAGCCATGTTTTTAATCACGTCTAAGCTGTCTATGGAGTATCTTAATTTGACAGGACTAAACTCATATTTATCTTCTGTCCTTTTCTTAATGAAATAGAAAGAATGCACTGAACATAAATTTAGTTTAGTTTGTGAACAAGGCAATCGGCGCCAATGTTTATCTGAGGAGTAAACATTGCGGTTTGACAGTTTTTGGAACGAAGTTCCTTATCGCGCGTTGCGAAAGGGGGCTAGACGGAAAAAATTAAGACCAAAAGTTGGAACGACACTTATTATTTTTTTTTTTTTTTATTAGTATTCCTTCACTAATTAATCGAAAGGAACTTCGTTCCATCCGGGTGTCCCTTGCCACCTCTCAAGTTTTTTGTTTAGAAATTATGTCAAACTGTCTTATTTATTCTTCAGATAAAAGTTATCTGACTATTGAAAAATGAGCCCTTAAACAGATTATTCCTTCCCGGCGCAAAGGTGCCCAAAACGCTTGCTGCATTGCCACGTTGGATGGCAATGGCTAACCTTTGCACCAAGAACGAGCCGGAGCGGTAGTCACCCGTTTTGTCACGGAGCTTGTGCCCTATCTCACTAATGAGTTTCCTGGCCTCAGTGTCCCAGCACCCATGGTTTCCACGGCAATGGGCACAAAATGATAGCGGTCCGCCAACGGTGCATACTTCACCCTCTTCCTCTCAGCGGCGTCTTCCGCTGCTGCAGGTTAGGTTGGTTGGGTTTAGGTTGAATAAAAGTTAAGCATTTATTTTGATGAAAGCCGATGATTGCTTCCAATCCACTTCCAGGGTTTGTGAACAAGGCAATCGGCGCCAATGTTTATCTGAGGAGTAAACATTGCGGTTTGACAGTTTTTGGAACGAAGTTCCTTATCGCGCGTTGCGAAAGGGGGCTAGACGGAAAAAATTAAGACCAAAAGTTGGAACGACACTTATTATTATTTTTTTTTTATTAGTATTCCTTCACTAATTAATCGAAAGGAACTTCGTTCCATCCGGGTGTCCCTTGCCACCTCTCAAGTTTTTTGTTTAGAAATTATGTCAAACTGTCTTATTTATTCTTCAGATAAAAGTTATCTGACTATTGAAAAATGAGCCCTTAAACAGATTATTCCTTCATTGTATTCTACCCTGAATGAAACATCATAGAAATATTTGTACGACTGATAAGTCGAATATATTATTATTATAAGCCTGTGTTGTCCCACTACAGGATAAAAGCCACCCTTTCCTCTTTCCAGCATTCCCGGTCTAGTGTTATTGTGGGCCAACCCTTTAAGAAGTCGAATATAGTGAGACTGAAATTATTTTACCATATTATTATTATTTATTTATTTATTATATTTTAAAGAAGGCTTACAGAATGACAAACCAATGACATAAAGAATGTAATATATATAAAAAATTGCTAATAACAAGCCTTCACTCATAGTGAAGGAAAAAAGTCGATAAAAAGAAAGTTCATTATGTAAGTACCTACCTATATTCTGGCAAACAAATAAATTTTCATTTCGTTTCATCAATATTAACAATTAATCAGTGCTCACAAACACATCTTTCTTCTAGTGTTAAACAATAAAAAAGCACCTTCCTTTAAAGAGTCTATAGCCCAACAGTTTCATTTATCTTACTCCGTGCAGACGTGCCCTTACAAAAACTTTGATCGATGTGCTCCCGTTTTTATAAACACCTGTTTTGGCCTGTTAATTGTTTGTCGTTTTCGAACATGTTTTTCGAACATCAATCTTGGTTTGAGATCGGACGTCAAATTAGTGAGAGTTCCGGGAGCATGCCTGGAACTGTAAAGTTTATTTGGGATATTTTTTGTTTGTTAAGGGTAGAAGTGATTATTGGGTTAGAAAATATCTTTATTAATTTAAGGTGTATTTACTAATAATCATTCTACATTTGTGCAAGGTGACAATAGAAAATCGATTTTATTCTGCTCGGGTTCATGCAAACGTTGAGTTATTACACTCGCGAGCAATGAAAAAGTTCCAGTGACATAGCACATATTATCAACTAAAAACGTAAATATTGTGTTCAAATTTTAAATTATAGGTATCTCTTAGGAGATATTAAGGTGTTTATCGGCATTTTATGGGTGGAACTTTTTCATTGCTCGGCAGTGTAATAGACACTAAACTGACATTTTATTCTACATATTAATACATTCATCAATTTGTAATTTATTTATTTTTTCAAAATTGTAATTTATTTTTATTATTATTTATATACCTACTTGAAATATTATATTATAAATAAAAACAAAAATACAATAATATAAGGACAAGAACAACACGTCATCCTAGTCAAATAATAATAATAATAATATTTTATTCAGTATTAAAAAACCCCTAATTACTGTTCCCGGCGCAAAGGTGCCCAAAACGCTTGCTGCATTGCCACGTTGGATGGCAATGGCTAACCTTTGCACCAAGAACGAGCCGGAGCGGTAGTCACCCGTTTTGTCACGGAGCTTGTGCCCTATCTCACTAATGAGTTTCCTGGCCTCAGTGCCCCAGCACCCATGGTTTCCACGGCAATGGGCACAAAATGATAGCGGTCCGCCAACGGTGCATACTTCACCCTCTTCTTCTCAGCGGCGTCTTCCGCTGCTGCAGGTTAGGTTGGTTGGGTTTAGGTTGAATAAAAGTTAAGCATTTATTTTGATGAAAGCCGATGATTGCTTCCAATCCACTTCCAGGGCTTGCAATCCAGGGCTAATCCAAACTGGCCGTTTGTTTGTTTGTTTCTCATTCCGTTATCTTCTGATTGTGGTTGGGAACACCGAAGTCAAACGATCGCGCGGTCGTTCACCAACACGATGGACCGATCAGGTGAGGAAATCATCGTCTTCTAAATTCTACACGGTAGTAAGGGATGGACAGAAACCGGTTGAGGCGGATCATCCGCTTCAGATGCAATTCCGAAGCTGACCACGACACCTTAGACATGAGGGACCGACTGCAGAGAGAGATCTTCTACGGGATCTGCCACGACGCCTTCTAGCTGTCTCAGGGCTCTACATAGTGAATATTTTAGTCCACAGCGCATTGGGCATCCGGCAGACGGGAGCCAGCCCAATCCCACTTAAACACTATGGATTTTTGAGTAACGTCAGTAATCTATGTTTTGGAGCGCAGTGGTCGTTGTCCAGCAGTGGGATGATACAGGCTAACAGAATTAGTAACTACTTTACCTAGGGCTTCGAACTATATAACTATGGTACCTAAGCCTCTGCCAGACCCTTTTTGTTTTTTTTTTTTCAGCATTGGAAATCATCAAATGTCCCCTCCCGCTCTGGGTGGAGCAGAAGGGAGTGTCAGACTCTTACTGACTAAAACCCACCCGTGTTCCTTCCTTAGCCCTTTATGTTCCAGGGCAGCGGTAACCCTTTCGGACGATCCCGCTACCCTGGCAGACTTCGGCCCTATCGGGCCCCGTCACTTATGCTGACATCTCTTTGAGGCGCGCGTGGAACACATACACGCCGTCCGGCACGGGCCTGGTCCTGATCGGACGGAGAGCTACCCATTACTCTCCGCCCGCAGGACGGCGCCTACGGTGGCCGGGAGTCGTCACGCGGCTCCCGACGCCCGGAGCGTCTCCCGCGGCGGCTGAGGCGTGAGGTGCGTTCCCTCGCCCACCCCACCATCTCCTTTGCTAGCATGACTGCTTCGCAGAAGGAGGTGACTGCCTCCCCACTCCCTCTCGCCCCGGACCATGGCTTGAACCAGGGCCGGACGCGAGAGGTCGCCGCCGCCGCCGATCGCCTCTACGAGGACACAGCGGTGCTCTGCCCAAGCGGGGCAGACCTCCACCGTATGCTCCACCGTGTCCTCTGGGCGTCTGCCAGATCCTTCGGGTAATACAGGCGTTATGTTACGACTATGTTATGTTACTTTCGAATATTTTCGATGCAGTCTCCAAATAGGCCGCTTTAATCGATTTTCGGTGAACTTGTAAAGATAAGCGATTGCATTATGTTTATATTATTACTTTAGTAATGTTGCTAGCCATTTATAATCGATAAACGTAAAGTAG
The DNA here is from genome assembly GCA_951799955.1 of Apamea anceps. Lineage (NCBI taxonomy): Eukaryota > Metazoa > Arthropoda > Insecta > Lepidoptera > Noctuidae > Apamea > Apamea anceps. The sequence continues at coordinate 14,602,464 of OX637515.1, read as the reverse complement.
GCTAGGTGGAGCGACGATCTTCGCAGGATGGCTGGTAGCAGCTGGATGAGAGTTGCCGAAAATCGAGTTGAATGGTGTGCAACAGGAGAGGCCTATGTCCAGCAGTGGACTGCTATAGGCTGATGATTATTTATAATTTAGAGTAGTAGTGAAGTAGTAAGTGATATTAGGCATAAAGTTCTTAATACCATATTTATGCCCTAGTCCTGAAAAATTACAAATTCCAAAAGGATAAAAAATAGGTACCTACTTTATTGTAATATAGTATAAACAATTCAAAGACGATTCAAAGACTATAAACAAATCCTGAACTATATATTTATTACCAAGAAGATATATCCAAAAACGTTTTCAACAGAAACATAATAAATAATTCTCTACTTTTACAAAAGTATCCACAGGCATTCCATTTGTATGAGAAAAGGTCCCACAATGGTCCGCAATATCCTTACTAATCGGATCCCCCGGATTGATTCAAATATGTCAGCTATAATCCTCTGGGGAGAAACTCCTAATACGTTTGAGTGTATTACTAATGCTTTCTGTTAGTGGTATGGAAATACAAGACATAGTAACCCCTTTTTCCTCGTTTCAACAATTTTGTAAGATATTTTCACCACATCCATCATCCACATTCATCGCTCTTCATCTCATGCTGGAATCGAACTTTAGTTATTGTTATTAGTAATTTATTTGTTTATTTATTTATTTTACTTTGATGGTCCTAGTTTATCATTTGTGACGTCGAGTGACAGCTATGTGAACTTTACCCAGCATTGCATATATAAGCTGTCACGCCCTTTATGCCTGGGGCCTGCCTTTTGGGGGACTATCTTATGTAATTTTGACGTTCGAAAAGTGCTGAAACTCGGCCTAATTTGAATAAATGCTTTTTTTTTAACCGTTTTGCATCTAACGTGATATTTTGAATAAAAAATTTGCATGGTCCTCATTATGATCTAACCAAGATAATGTCTAGACTTTAAAATAGAAAATTAATAGAATATCTGAGTTTGTTTCGGTGTTGTTTATCAGAGTAGTCGGATAGAAAACACCGACCTCGTCTAGTTTTTAAAACAGTTTTTCACGAGAAAAAGTGTTTGTTAAAACTAATTTACAGACGTTGACATTGACTTTGACTTTGACACTGCGAGGAAAGTTTTGAGTATGAATGTGAATAATTATGAAGTAGGAAAAGGCCAAGGAAACGATGGATGGACTGTGTAAAAGATGATATGGCTGGAAAGCTGATGGAGATGTATGGAAGAAGAAAACATGCTGTCCAGACCCCAAAGAAATTGGAAGAAGCGCAGGAGGATGATGTTGACTAAGATAACTCATGTACCTAGTACCACATTAGCTTATTAGTTACTATTAATGAGCAATTAATTGCAGACACTTATGTAATTTGGCACTAATTACTGTCGAACATTCCTAGCATGCAGTTAGAACTTAATTGATATTAACGATGGCGCTGACAATGTAGGTTACCCTTATGACAGAAAATACGAAGGGATTTTTATTACTATCGTAAAAAGGGTTTCTCGACAGAATTAATTAAGAAGAAATCAAGTGATCTGCAAAAAGGTTGAATGGTTTATTTTAATATCTACAAAATGTAACCTGAATAATTATCGGTTCGGTGATGCACTGCGGCGTAGCGGACGTAGCTCGTAGCAATGATTTAGTAGCGTCAGCTACGTCGTAGCAATGCAGTCCTAAATTACACAGGACATACAGTATGGACCATAACTAACTAGCGACCCACCCCTGCTTTGGACGATTTTTACGAGTTGACAAATAAACGAGATTTCTTTATTATTTATGTAAGTTAATTATTACCTTCTGGTATAAATTCTCCAAATGATGGTAAAAACCGCATCAAAATCCATTGCGGAGTTTGGAAGAACAATGCGGCCATACATAGAAACGCGAAGAACGACTTTAATTTATATTATTATATGTTTAGAAAATAGATTACACATTAAGTAAGTCCCAGAAACTGTTACTTTTATACATACTATGTAAGTAAGGACCTAATTGATCTCAGTCTTCAACTTGAATGGTTTGTAGCCTTCCAAGAAACTTGAAAGATGAACAAGATGGTGAAACAACATGATTGGAAGTAATTTTCAAATACTTATAACATTTTATTACAAAAAAATCAGCAACTTATCGAAAAATTAAAACAGTTTTTAGACATTTTTTTGTTTTCAACTAATGTACCTATATGAAACAGTTGGTGTTTTCAAATACATAAACAAAAATAAACAGCACAGGTAACAAAACAATGCACCACAAATTTTCCAATAGCCTCGTACTCTGGTTAAAAAAAAGTTCGTTCGACCATTAAAACCTGTAAACGGGCCCGCAATTTCGATGTCGACGTCGCGTGGCCCATGTTTCCCATTAGTAGGAACCAGGTTCCCACAGACATGTGGTATCAACGGCCTGTACTGGTTTACCGAGTGCATTTTAGGGTTAAGGCAAACTTTTAGCAGGTAAATACTTGTGTGAATAAAAATGCAAATATGTTTGCATTCATTACGTTGATTTTAATTTTAATTGAATCAGTAGTTCAAAGCGGATTGACGATTTTTATACGGAGCCTGGCATGGGTACCAGTCAGCCAGTTTGTTTTTTTTTTCAAAATGTCGGTCACGCATGAAACCACTATAACCACTATATAGACACTTTACTGGATTTGGTCTTATTGTGTTTTCTGTTTGCATTGATGCCAGCTATCGAATTATATAAGTTTCATGCGTGCCCGCCATTTTGAAAAAAAAAACAAAATGGCGGACAGGTAGGTATGCCACGGACCTTCAAAACCCTTTTTGTTTGTAAAATTTCAACAAAATATATAATATTCAGATGAAGTTTCAGTAAAATTTTAGTGTCGGTATAGTGCGGTTACAATAACAGTAAAATAAATTAACTTTAACAACAGCGTGAAGGAACGTTATTATAATTTACTTAGAAGTTTTAAAGTAGCGGTTTCAACAGCTTTTGTAAGTATAATCATAATCATAATAATCATTTATTTGCCAGTAATGTAGGTATACAGATAAAATGTTTTTATGTCAACAGTCCCGATACATTTACCTTCCGGCGTACAAATGCTTTCAAGCAATTCATATTATAGATACAAGTTACCACAGAAAAATTAAAAATAAATAAATTATTGTCAGCTTTAAATTAATTGTAAATGAATAGTCAACAAATTAATCGTCTACTTAGATACACATACAGTCAAATAAAGTCAAACAAATAATTCTATGTCAAACGAAACAAATAATAATAAGAACTAAGCGACATCACAAAAACAAAACAAAAATATATATATATATTCCAGGACAATCTTAATTAGATAGGTAAGTACATATTAAAATTGTTGAGACACAAGATTTGTAGTTTTTCTTTATAATTATACTTGCTAGTTTACATACCATACACTGCTGGCTGCTGGGACACAGGTCTCCTCTCTGTGAGAAGGAGTGGGCCGTAATCCACCACGCGGGCCCAGTGCGGGTTGATAATTCTCACATGATGATTTTTTTGGTAATATGACATGCCGTTTCCTCACGATGTTTTCCTTCACCGTTTGAGAACAGTGGTGATGAAATAAATTGCACAAAGTTAAGCTCTTGCCTGGGTTCGAACCCACGACCTACAACTTGTAAGTCAGAGCCGTTACCGCTGGGCCACTAGTGCTCAGCTTGCTAGTTTAAATATTGGTAATTTGTATCGGTCCTCTTTTAAATTGTATGAATTTTTAATTAAACAAAAAATAATTAAATTTATAGCGTGCACACAAGGGCAGCCTTTGTCAATAACGCTGAGTAAAATCCACAAAATTAAAAATTAATATGCGTATCACCATTTTGTACCACATCGGCTGAGTACACAGTTAACTGGAAAGCTACTTATTAAACCGGCCTGAAGTCACAGTCAGCCTCTCACCCTAGGGCGCACTAATGAATACCATTGTCAAAGCACAAACACCGCCTCATTTACTGTTCCCATTTTGACAACCCTAACCCGCCAGCGTGTCAAAGAAAAAACACACCCGACCATTTTTATTGACGCACTGACGGACTTCATTTTCCGCGCAATATATTTTAATCTGTGTTATTTCGTAGGGACCAAAGTTTTACAAGACCTTGTTAAAAGCGTGTCTTTGGTAATTTCACTAAAAGGGGCCGGCTCGGGTCGAGTGTCACATCTATATGTTAATTGTGAATTCGTGCACCTTCGCCCATGGTAATAGAGGCGCACATGTATGGAATTAACCATGAAGGGACAAAGTAAATAGGCGTTCGTGTTTTCACGAATGAAGTGTTTTTTTTTTCGGGCTCTTTCGAATTCAATTGGCGTACTTGTGATGAAAGTGGCTTGACTTACCAAAGACTTGTTACATGTTTCGTCTGTAAGAAAAGGTGTATAAAATACCTATTGTATTCATTTTCTCTTTTTCGGTTTTCTTTAGAAGGAAATTTCTTTTAGGTACAATTTTATCAGGATACTTGCTTGAGTGGGTTAGATTATACTTCAAGGCTTACCTCATTTATATTTCAAGACTTCGTTTTTAACTGACTTCATTTCTTTTATACCCAAGTTACACACAAACCTACCTTGAACACTAACCCAGCATTTTCAAACGTCGTCTGTCAAAGTCGTAACGGCTCAAAGTGTCTATAAAAAGCGATATCAATAACTGTACTTAAACTCGGTACTGAATAGACCGCAGCGCTGAGAGGGTTAGCGCGCACTTTAATGAGAGCGAACGTGCGTTATTAATACTAATGGCAGTAATGGCCGGGCCTTGTGCAGTCAAGATACGGAATTATACGGAACTAGTAAATACCGCACAACTTTAAATCTCTTGTGAACTCCGGGTTTTAATAAATGAAATAGCTACCGGTACCGATTCTCATTTGTTTTTGTTTTAGTTCGGATTGGGTTTGTAAAGTTGGGAATTAATGTATTGCAGTTCTTATGAATTCTATTTTGTTACCGTAGTTATACCAACTGGTTAGTTAAGAGGTCAGTGGGTAATGAAAAGTTAACTCTTACGTAATATACCCACTAACCGGTTGTCCTACATTTCAGGTAAAAATCTTTCTCAGTCAAAGATCGAACATTGATCACTCCGCTTGCTTACGCAGATATTAGGTCATTAAAATTCATAGAAAGTACTATGATTAAATTAGTATGAGCTAAGTTATATTTTAATTAATTGATCAATGATCACGTCTCAAATATTTTAATGATTATGCCCATCAAAGGCCAACGCAAATATCCTACTGATTGGTAGCGTCGTGCGTCGGGTCGTTGAGCTCCCTAAATAGGGTTGAGCTAAGCGATAACTGATTTATGAATACCGTCTGTCGGGATACATCACCTAAGAGTCTGTGATGGCTCTTTCCTTGAAAGGGTTTTCCAGATGCTACCCTATATTGTGAAACTTTCATAATAGTTCTGACATTGTGTTTAGATTTGAAAGTGAAGTGGCCTTCGAGTTTACATAATCAGCCTATAATGTTCCCACAGCTGGGATACAGGCCTCCTCTTTCATTGAGAGGGTGTGGGCCATAATCCACTGCGGGCCCAGTGTGGGTTGGTAGATGTCACATGTCTTCGAATTTTTTATTCTAGAATTATGCCGTTTTGTCACGATATTTTCCTTTACCGTTTTGAAAGTAAAGCGCCTGCCTGTTTTCAATCCTACGATCTACCATTCGTAAGTCGGGGCCGATACCAACTGTGGCACCACTGCTCTCTTCCAGTTTATTTGGGCTTTATTCGCGAACATTGTCGAAATAATTAAAATAGGGCCAAAAGTATTAAAAATCAACAACTTAGAATTCAATTGTCTTTAGAAGTTCCAATAGACATGACAATTAGGAAGTAACTTAACCACTAAAATGAACAGTTCTTTTTCTTAGCAGATAATATTATAGAATATTTTAGAAAGTCATTAAGCTTTTACTGACCAACCCGCTCTTGCAAATTAATTGTTTTCCAATAACTAAGTTAAGGAACTTGTAATTTTTTTAATAAGTAAAAAAATACCTTAATTTGGGAGTCTTCGTAGCCATAAAGAAAAGAAAAAGAAGAATATACATTTATTTAGCACAGACTAAGAGACACACAATACACCAGATACATACAAGCGTGCATCGTCGTCATGAGCTCAGCCAAAGGCCATTCGAGGGAGGCTTTTAATCAGCACTGTACCGTAAACTGTTAAAAGCCGTAACCTCGTGATATCTTTGAACACACTCATAAATTAATCAGCCAGTTTGTCGTGACGAGGGTCGTGTCATGACATTGTGGATTATATTGAGATCCCAGTGTGGCTGTTGCTGAAGTTTTAATCTTTTAATCGTTTCTATATCGAAGGCAACTCAAGTGTGGAATGGGGTGATGTAGGGGGAGACTTTTTCCCAGCAGTGGGACAATACAGCTTGAAAAAAAAAATTATTAAGAATGTTTTTTGAATTTTATGAACAGCTGTAATTGCATAGCGAAGAAACAAACAGGTTATAAGTGACATATTAGAAGTTTAGTTTTAATAATTACAAAAGTAATTGGGGTATAATAATTTAAATCGTGAAAATTCTCTGAAAGTTTTGTTTTGAAAAGTTACTTTTGATAATGAAGAAGTTTTACTATGTCACAAACTGAAATATCGACAAAAGAGTTTCTTTGTTTCGTTCATTTTAACTGGACAGGTGTTTCATTTGTGATTTCAACATCTCTTTTATTAATATTTTCAGCTGTTTTGGCCACACCATAGCTAACACAAGTCGTCATCTGCCTAACCTTTTTACAACTATGTTGGGGTCGGCTTCCAGTCTAACCAGATGCAGCTTAATACCAGTATTCACAACTAACACAAGTATCTAATAAAATTGGCCTCGTATGACAAATTCTTTTTTAATAACTCGTAGGCTAAACTTTAATAATTTCCTCCAACGCGTCGCTGAAAGTTCAACGACCCTCACACCCTCAAGTTTCTGTGCGACTTACAAACATTTATGCCAAATACTTTGTAAGTACTATTAGTATAATTGGAACAATTACGGTTACCACTTTTTGTTCAATTCTTGTTTTTTTTCACTTTCATCTTTTTTTTTTCTTAGTATTTTGCCCTTTTATCACGGTCTAGCTTACTAAACGGAAATGGCTTTAAATCAGTAAATGAAAGGGAAATATTATAAAGCTTTGGTTTACTAAGAAAGCGGTGAACGGTTACACAATAACAACTGTCCAAATACAGAGCGTTTTTTGACACCTTATAGGTACTCTGTCCAAAGTTAACCGTTTTTTGACAGTTGCCTTAGAACGTAACTATTCCAGATTACGTAAAAGTTCACATTAAAATACGTAATAAAATAAATATATAAACTGCCTAATCTTATTGAATTATCTTATTTATGACTTCTTACAGACATTATAATACCGTACATGTATCAGTTTTGACCAAAAATATATAATTGCTCACTAATTCGGTCTGTCAAAAAACGGTTAACCATAATAAAGTCGAGTATAATGTCAAATATTGATGAAAATGACAGATTTTCATAAGTGCCGTTATAATATGACGGAACCGCTCTTCTAGGAAAGCGTAGCTTTAGTAACTGAAAAAAGGTTGTAGTTATCGTGGATGCGATTAACTATAACAGGATCAAAAATAATATCTTATGCCTATACAATAGGCGATTTTGGGCTGTATCGAACTGAAAATAACGAATCTCACGAGCATACGCAAGTAAAATGTCAATAATAATGTAGGTAGCACATACCGTGGTGAAAAGTGACGCACGAAACCTCTTAGTAAAACTTAGGTAAACTTCTACCAGAATGGAAACCTAGTTTCGGCAAGCGGAGACGGACCGACGACCTTAAGAAGGTGGCTGGGACAGATTGAATGCGAAATGCGGAGGACAGGGTGTTGTGGTGCCTGGGACAGATTGAATGCGAAATGCGGAGGACAGGGTGTTGTGGTGCCTGGGACAGATTGAATGCGAAATGCGGAGGACAGGGTGTTGTGGTGCCTGGGACAGATTGAATGCGAAATGCGGAGGACAGGGCGTTGTGGTGCCTGGGAGAGGCCTATGTCCAGCAGTGGACTGCAATAGGCTGAGTTGACTGAACCTTCTACCATGCTTTCTAATAAACTGTACAGTAACATAATAACAAATCCAATTTCCTCTTTATAATAAATCAAGAGAAATACAGTTAGAAAACATTTGAGACATCAATCTGTCAACGTCGTCAGGTGTGGAAACAAGGTTGTGTCGGTAACGTGAAAGTTCCAAAATATCGTTAACAACATACAATGTTTGTGCTCGCCAGTTTTGTGCTATTCTATTTCGGTATCGGTATCGGTATTGTTGTGATTGAATGTACGAGTGATGGAGTTCGGAGGATTCGGGTTATCATGATAACGTGAACTTTAGTTTTTGTTGGGATCTAAAATGTCTCGGTATTGGGACGAGATCTTTTCTTTTAAGGGTTCCGTGCCTTAAAAGGAAAAACGGGACCCTTATTTGATCACTTCGTTGTCTCTCTATCAAGACTCTTTTTATCAGAAACGCGTGGAAAAGTAGAAATTAATATTACTGAAGGCTGCAATCCCTTTAGGCAGTCAAAAAATCGAACGTCTAAGTTAACGCAATCAAACGATACGGTCGATTATGTTCCGTTTATGTCGCATATTTTGACACACGCAAGGGAATCATAACCATGAATTATGAAATTTGGCAGGAAGCAATTTAATGTAGCAAAAGTAAAGTAAAAAATCCGAAAACGGGCGAAAATCATAAATTTGTAGTTACATGCCTACAAATATGTACGGAACCCTCGGTGCGCGAGTCCGACTCACACTTGACTGGTTTGTTTTCATTTACAGTCGTCGTCCCAGGTAGTCATAAGCCCGAAAGTCTGTAAAGCAGTCTTACCAAGGTACCAGTCATGTTACCCAATAACTGTATAGTGAAGGTCAAATAGGTAGTCGTTCCATGTAAAATGCTGGCAGTCAGCAACATCCATGCCGACCCTAACATACTCGTAGTTGAGAAAACATTAAGCAGATGAAGTATTTAATGTAAAGTCTGAGCCATTCCCATTGAGCACTCGTATTTTTCAAACCTACGTCACAATATCGATTTCTATATTTGCCAGTGGGGACTAGACTCTTATCATAGTTCATTTTCTATTAGGTATATTAATAATATAATTATTGGATGGTTACTTACTCTAAAGACGCAGAAGCGTCTAAGAAAGCTTGCAGAGTCAACAAACTGAAGTGGCAATGGGCTGGCCATGTTTGTCGGAGGACCGTTGGCCGGTGGAGCTGATGAGTCCTAGAGTGGAGACCGCGTATCGGCAAGTGTAGTGTGGGACGCCCTGCAGCTAGATAGACCGACGACCTTAAGAAGGTGGTTGGGATGGTGTCTATGCATGGCATTATATTATTATGGCATTACATCAGCATCAGCGTCAACATACGTAGGCGCTGATACGTCGGGTGCTCAGTTCCAGGAGCGAATAAATAAAATACGTGGAGTGTACAATCTGATGTAATGCAGCAGTGTCTTCGTCGTGGTAAAAATTTGAGTGACGCGGCGCTCGGAGCGGCTGGACCCCTGCAGGATACCTGCATCCTAATTGCGTAACAAAGTATAAATCTCAACCTGAATCATAGAGAAGGATATTGCTAATCCATTGCTTCATTTTGAGCGCGCTCCGCACTCTCAACCTCATTGCTGGTGACGTAGACGTATTCTGTTTCGCTTTGGGTGAATTTGAAAGAATAGCTTCTTATAAAATTTGTTATGGTACAAGCATTGGAACTATTTAATTTTTAAGTGTACTACAATATTGCATTCTAGCCTGCGATCTAGCCTGTTAGGATATTTGGAGTGAAAAATTAAAAATATGTTCGAAAACTTAGTCTGCTCAGCAACGTATGTAAATAACGCAAAAGATGTTGTTGAACTGTCAAAATAAAAAGCCATTGCTACTGATGGTGTGTTACGCAATTAATCGCAGTAATTCGTATAAGCCGTAGGTTCCAGATAAACTCGAAAAAACAGCTCAAAATGTTTGACCTAAAATGCCTACCAAACCAGATAAACCGCAAAACATTTTATCTCCAAAATACCCGTACCATTGGGATTGATGATTAACCTTTTTATGTATTCACCAATAAATAAGGCCACGATAAGTACCTAGTTAGAGACCCCGAGGGATTCCAAATAGCAGGAATGATTTACAGATATAAGCGGATACAAAATAATTGGCTTTTTTACTTTTCTAAAACTGCTGGTATTAATATTTTTATAATCTCATCCGGTGCGTTTGGGGAGAAATTATTTCTAATTTCTGTAATCTTAATCGTTGAGAATTCGCCGTCAGCGGTTTTGAGAAGAATATAATGAGTATGTTTATTATTCAATTGACTTTTTCGAAATTTCATTTTGTTTTTAGGGTCAGTACCTCAAAAGAAAAAACGGAACCCTTATAAGATCACTTCGTTGTCCGTCTGCCCACTCGTCGAGACCTTTTTTTCTCAGGAACGCGTGGGGTTATTATTAATATCAAATACTCAGGGCTACAACCCTTGAAACAGTGAAAAAATCAAACTTATAAGTCAACGCAATCAAAAGATACGGGCCTTTATGTTCCGTTTTTTGCCGCATATTTTCCGGAAGGAAGATACGGGCCGTGAGGTCCGAATGCTCATGGTTTTTTTAAAGAAATTTCAAAACGACTGGTTGACACTTCCCATGACCCAAGAGCTGGCTTTTACCTTGGCCAGCGGCTAAGCATTGCCATACAACGTGGCAATGCCGCCAGTGTCTTAGGTACATTACCAGTCGACAGCGATGCGGATGACTTTTTCGACGCTATATTTTAGTTTGTATAATAGTTTTAGTTAATTTAGTATACTTATAATTCTGTTATTTTAGTGTTAGCTTGTAAATTGTAATTGGTACCCTGTTAACCTTTAAAAGTAAAACTAGGTAGTCATGCTTCGCGCTTCGTAAATTAATTTTATGTAATAATTAAGCTCATCTATTTTCTTAATAATTATGTAATACATATACAGGCTGGCAGGGACATCGACGCGCAAACTGTAACCATGGATTCAGCACATGAGTTTAGACCCCATAGCGTCGTATTTTTCGTCGGTTATCAAAACAAAAATCTTGTTTCATAGAAAAGTGCAATACCTACGCGGTCAAAATGTATGGAACAGCAATATTTCTTTTTTTAATATCATCATTCTCCTGCCCTTATCCCAATTTATTTGGGGTCGGCGCAACATGTCTTTTTCTTCCATACTTCTCTATTAGTCGTCATCTCGGTAGTCACCCCCTTTCTAACCATATCATTTTTCACACAGTCCATCCATCGTTTCTTTGGTCTTCCCCTACTCTTATAGCCATCGACATTCATACTCAAAACTCTCCTCACGACATTTTCCTCATTTCTCCGTAACACATGCCCATACCATGACAACCGATTTCCACACAACTTTTCAGTTATCGGTGCCACTTTCAGACTTCCTCTTATGTACTCATTTCTTATTCTATCCATTCGTGTAACACCACACATCCCTCTTAGCATTCTCATCTCAGCTGCATGCAATTGCCTTTCATTTATTCCTTTTGTGGCCCAACATTCTGATCCATACAAGACAGCAGGTCTAACCATGGTTTTATATATCTTCCCCTTAAGTTTAAGGGGAATGCGGGAGTCGCAGATTGTTCCCGTGACCTGCCGCCATTTCATCCATCCAATGTTAATTTTGTGCATAACCGTCCGATCTACTTCGGCATCGCTTTGCACGAGTGAACCGAGATACCGAAAGTCGGAGCAGACCGGGAGAAGTGTGCCATCAAGCGCTATGGTTCCAAAACTGGAGAGACCGCCGAAATCGCAGAACATATATTCCGTTTTGGTTCTGCTGATTTTCAAGCCAACATTCTCCAGCTTCTGTTGCCATTTCTCCAATCTGCTCTGGATCTCAGGTCCATCTTCACCGACGAGAACAATGTCATCGGCAAACAACATGCACCAGGGTGCCTCCTCCTGGATGTCCGACGTAAGAGCGTCCATAATCAACAGGAAGAGGTAAGGACTTAAAGCCGATCCCTGGTGCAAGCCTACAGCCACACTGAACTCGTCGGTATAGCCAGCAGCCGACCGGACGTAGGTACGAGATTGACTATACATAGCACGAATTAACTCTACATACTTCCCGGGCAAACCTTTCTCTTTCAAGGCCCACCACAGCACATCACGAGGTACCCTATCATACGCTTTCTCCAGATCAATGAACACCATGTGCAAGTTTTTATGTGCACGTCTGTACTTCTCGTGTAATTGGCGGAGTACAAAAGTGGCGTCCATTGTTCCTCGACCTGGCATGAACCCAAACTGGTTTGGGGTAATCTCACTCTCTTCTCGCAATCTTTTCTCTATTACTTTCTCCCATACTTTCATACTATGTGACATGAGCTTTATCCCTCGATAGTTGTTGCAGTCCTGTACATCACCTTTATTTTTGAAGATGGGCACTAGTGAACTATTGCACCATTCTTGTGGGATCCCTCCTTCATGCAACAACTTATTGAAGAATAAAGTCAGCCACATACATCCATCTTCTTTTAAACACTTCCATACTTCTACTGGTATATCATCTGGGCCCATAGCCTTTCCATTTTCATACCTTGAACTGCCTTTCGTACTTCATCCATGCTAATTTCCCTCACCAAACCCATATTTACTTTTACCTCTTTGAGCACACCACTCCATTTATTCTCTTCGTTCATTAATTTTTCAAAATAAACCTTCCATCGTTCTTTTATTTCGTCATCTTTGGACAGAACCTTACCAGCGTCGTATTTCATACATTTAATGTTAATTATATCTCTCGTTCTCCTTTCTCTTGCTTTTGTAATCCGGTAGAGCTCCTTCTGGCCTCTAGGGCTGTCCAGTGACTCATACAACTTCTCCTGCGCCTTAGCCCTCGAAATTGCTACCGCCTTTTTTGCCTTTCTCTTCAATTCTTTATACATCTTCTTTTTATCTTCTTTCAAACTATCATTCCCGTTTTCTACACCCTGCCATTCTTTAAACGCAATTTTCTTTTCTTTGAGTATCTTTTGCACATCTTCATTCCACCACCATGTATCCTTATCTATCATACCTTTTCCTTTCGATTCTCCAAACACATCTTTTGCTACGCTTCTTATACAATCCGCCATCTCTTTCCAACATTCATTCACAGATTTTCCTTCCATATCCTTCATTTCAATCATCTTATCTACCACTTGACTCTTTAACATACTGGCACATTCCTCTTTTTCTATCATACGCCATCTGGTTTTGGGGGGGGGGCCGTTCCTTGTTCTTACTAGACGAGACACTGACTTTTACCTCCATTATCACCAGTCTATGTTGTGAGACTAGGTCTTCACCTGGGAGCACTTTACAGTTTTTTACACCTTTAAGACTGTTTCGTCTTATTAGGAAGTAGTCAATTTGTGTCGCGTGGCGGCCACTTTTGTAGCTTATCAGATGCTCATTTCGTTTTTCAAAACTTGTTTCAAAACAAAATTTCTTTTTTTAATAACCGACGAAAAATTTCGACTCTATGGGGTGTAAACTCATGTGCTGAATCCATGGTTACAGTTTGCGCGTCGATGTCCCTGCCACCCTGTATTCTGCCTCCATAGTCTAGTGGTCGCAAGCGCTACCGCTGAGCATGAGGTCCTAGGTTCGATTCCCAGGCCGGGCAAAGTGTTATTGGGTTTTTCCATCAGGAATATCTCAGGAACAGCCTGGTGTCTGGATTCGTGCTATATAAGCCCATTTAATAGGCGCACCCCCTATTAAATGATACTTAAACATAACTGACAAAATGTAGGTGTACCCTACTATAAGCACTTCACAAGCATGATTTTTCACAAGTTAACATTGCTTTGCTTTGTTAAATTTTACTAGCAGGAAAGTTAAAATAAGAGTGTTATAAAAATAACATAACCCTTACCGTGGTTCCCCTAGCATTCTTCAGCTTTCATGTAAAACTGCAATTAAATATAATAGTGGAACACGTAAGGGCGGGCCCTACTCGAAATAATAGAAACCTGAATAACAAGCGGCACTTCAATAAGAAAGAATGTTTTTTTTTTTAAGATATCGCTTTTGTTCAACCTCCCACATGTAGTTCATCATCACCTGCCTAGCCTTTTCCCAACTATGTTGGGGTCGGCTTCCAGTCTAACCGGATGCAGCTGAATACTAGTATTTTACATGGAGCGACTGCCTATATCTGACCTCTACAACCCAGTTACTGGGTAATACAATACCCCTTGGTAAGAATGGTTGTCAGACTTTCGGGCTTCGGACTACCCGTAACGACTGTCAAAGATTCACGAATGACAGCCGGGACCAACGGCTTAACGTACTTTCCGAGGCACAGAGGAGTGACGAACGAGGTGACGACGGAGGGACGACCCACATGTAGTTACGATAATTTATTTTCTTCTATTCTTCAGAAAACCGCTAAAAAATTGAGAATTTATACAAAAAAGTTAGCATTATTATTTCAGAATATAATAAATCATGCCTACCAATAATAATTTACTTCACCATTTTTTTTCGTTTTTTGATTCAAAACCCTATATTCTTTCAAACGCTTTGAATAAAAATAGTTCCCTGATAAAGCATTTCAAATTTTATTTTCTCCTATAAATCAGTGTTACAGATAAAATTTCGTTTAGATTTGAATAGACACCGTTAAATTTTGATCGTTTTAATCCTTAAAAGGGATCATTGTACTCATCATTATGAACAAATTTTACGACGGGACCAACCTGAAATAGTGAAAAAAAAAATCAGTTAATCCATAGATGTATGTTCGCATAACTCGACATAATGTAATGTAATCAACAGATATTTTTTTTCACGATTTCAGGGTTTGTTTGTTTGAACGCACTAATCTCTGGAACTACCAATCGGATTTGAAAAATTCTTTTTGTTTTTGATAGTCCAACTCTTGGGTAAGGCTACAAGACTACTTAGGGGCCGAGCAAAAACAAAAGTCAGAAAGATCGCTGAGTGAAGAGGAAGTAATAGCGCGGGCAGGCGATGCGATGCGATGACGTGAAATTTCACGCGGACAAAGTCGCGGGCAGATACTGGTAAATAAATATATCCACGGTCCTCAGACCCGATTAGAACCCGAATTAAAATTGCTCAATAGCACAGAGGCAACATCAGGTACGTGCAAATACCTCCTTCCAAGTCCTTCCAAACCCGCAATAGATAATTATATTATGGACAAAATACCGACTCGTCGACAGCTAACACCTTAAGACATCAATCACCCATTCATGCAGCGAACTAAATAGACACGGCAGTGCCTTTAGGAAGACCACAACCTTATTTCACCTCTGAAACTCCACTTGAACAAACTGCAATCTTATTGTGTAGTATTAAGGCTTAGGTTATGAAACTAGCTGTCTTTCAGCGGCAAAGAAATGTTTGCAAAACTGTTTTGAAAGTTCTTCGGGTGTAGAAAGGGACTTTGAAAAATATTTCCTTAGTATATAAATGGGGAAATGGATTGTATAAAGATTATGTATATTTCTTAAAGATAACCTAATGGACGACCTAGACATGGGACGAAGCTGGGATATTGGATTTCACCATTTTCCTCACAGAAACCTTTACAAGGTATGGACTTGGAAGAGTATATAAAATCATAAAAAGAGCATTGGCGGTGATGTTGATCCGAAGGTTCTCACGCTGCACAGGTTCAGTTAAAATACCTTTATTCAAAGCTTACTGTCAAGTATTTTACACGTGTAGCCTTTGGTCTAGCTTCACTCTAAAGGCCGTTAATGCTCTTCGAGTCCAGTACAATAATGCATTCAGAAAGCTGTTGGGCCTGCCACGCTTCTTTAGTGCCTCAAGGATGTTCGTGGACGCCCGGATTGACAACTTCGCTGCAATCAGGCGCAAGCGAGCAGCGTCCTTGTTGCACAGGGTGCGTGCCAGTAACAACAATTTCCTGAGTGTCATTGCCAACAAACTGGATTGTCCTTTCACCTGGTACTTAAGTCAGCTACGTGCTCCTGTAAATATTGCTAATGTCTACTAGCATAGTTTTTAAGTTTTTATGTTACTAACATCTTGGTACCTTTTGTAATTATGGAATTGTATTCTGAAATAAAGAGATTATTATAATGTTATTATTAGCTATATCAAAATAGAGAACGAGTATAGAACAATAGCCTTGTTGTTCCCATACAGTACGGGAGTTAACAGAAACTGCCAAAGCCCTCCTCAGAGATCCTTCATCATCATCCACAGCCCGACTTCACTCACTACGTGGCATAGGCATCTCTTTTCTTGTGCCAATCTCAATACTCAATACTCAAATCTTTATTGCATTCCATATGTGTTTCATAGATGGTATGTACATGGTAAAAGATCAATATGGACCCTGTCGGGTACAGCAAAAATATAGGAGAGAGGAAGAGAGCTAAGTGGCAATTCAGACAATTACATATTATTACATGAGCTTAATTGGGTTATAATTATGTATATATATATACCTATATATATATATATATTTATATATATATGTTTTGTGTATATAGGTATAGTATATAAGTTATTTTATGTATTGCGTAAGAATATACAGGTAATTATTTTGTAAGTAATCTCGCTTCTCGCCATCTTCGCTTCTGTGCCAGCCTCATCCAGGTTCTTCCCACGTTGGAAACAATATCAACCGCCTATCTCACCGCCGAACGACCAACACATCGTCTTCAATCCTTGAAGTTCTCTCTCATTGTCGATCGTCCGGCGCCATTCGGTCACTGCCTTACTGCACCTGCCATCTCTGCATCTTGCCAAGTGTCCTGCTCCTCCATTCTCCGTTTGAGTTCCATAACTCGTTTTCCGATATCGAAAACCTTCACACATGTACGTCTAAGAGATCCTATTACATCATACTATACGTTCATAGTCAAAATCATAGAGACATAAAGGGCACTTTTAAACGTAAAAATTCACAATAAAATATGTAGAATTGATTCTAGTCGCTCCTTCCAAACAGAAGTTTCGTTTGGAGAAGAATGGGCAAGAAACTTTACACATTTTCTCATACAAGCACATTGTATAAGCAGTTTGAATAAACAAAATAACACAAAAAAAATCTAAACAAAACATAAATAAAACACACAATTATGTCGATATATTCAGGATATCATTAGTAAAATAATAATGGTCCTAGTAACCTAATTTTCCTACTTAATTTTCATTCAACATGAATTCGTAGTCTGTTACGTTCATTATTTATTTACCATCATTAGTTGTTCTGTTTGCTTATTAGGGAAAGTTACGATGTGGTAACAATTAAGACAGGAAATTCTATAATAGGTAATTAGGTAAGTTAAGTGTGTATATTGGGGTCGGCTTCCAGTCTTACCGGACGCAGCTGAATATCTATTTTACATGGAGCGACTGCCTATCTGATCTCCACAACCTAGTTACTGAGTAATACGAAACCCCTTGGTAAGACTGGTTGACAGACTTTCGGGCTTCTGATGACCCGTAACGACTGTCAAAGATCCACGAATGACAGCCGGGACCAACGGTTTAACCCTTTAGGCGCGATTGGTCCAATTCGGGCTTTTCGAGGAACGGAGGGGTCTCGGTATGTAAATATGGTCACCCATCCACAGAACAACCGCGGCGTAGCTTCACCTGATCGATCGACCTGTGCCGCTGTTATTATTTAACCACGGGCCCCGTATTCTCGTAAGTAAGTATCTTGTTGAACATTAAAGTGATTTTTTTTTATAAATAAGAAAGGATAGACACATTATTTGGTGTAGTATTAAACTTTAGTTTGGTTTATATAGCCCATTTTAACATGTCTCACTGTTACACATTTGCGCCGGAATTTATAATTCAGTGAACCTTCGAAGTCAGGTCCAAAATACCACAAAATTATACCAAAAAGAAATCAATCGTTAATCTTTTACAATGTTTAACACAACTAACTATTTATTACTAAATTGACACTAGGTACTAAATTGACTAACTAATTAACAAAACAAATAAACACAAAAACAAAAGAACACTTAGGCAAGTACCCGTCCGCATCGCTGTCATCCAGCAACGAGCCTAGAAAACTGTCCGTGGAGTTTCTTGCCTGTTCTTCTCCACAGAGATCTACGTTTTGGAATGGGCAACTAGCTTCAACTTTCTGACTAACTGACCGACAATTTAATTTTGACAATTCAAAAGTGCATGAAATGGTTTAATTGAATTAAATGATTTGAGTTTGAGTTTGTTATTTTATAATCAATAGTAACCGATGCTTCCATACATAATATCACTAAGTTTATTTATTAACAGACCATTTCACACCCAATATCACAGATCTTTACCTTCTCCAACTCACAAGTACAGTCAAACAAGCTGTTTGGTATATAGGTATACCTTACAGAAAAAATATTAATCTTTCCACTACACTACACTACGCCAATTGTTATTCATTTATGTTGTGAGCGGAATAAGTTCTTGCAGTCCAGGGCTAATGTGGACCACTGTTCGTTTGTTTTTTCCAGCTCGTCTTCGGAAGTTATGAGGAGAAGCCTTTGCCCAGCAGTTAACAGTCATAACTTCTGAAGCTTATGGCATACTTCAGAGAGCGATGTACAAGATTTGACTACTCAGTGCGAACATCCAAGAGTCCAACCTTGTGTGAAAGTAGTTAAATTATTAATGGGAGGGCAGTGATGGCCCAATGGAAACGGCGGGGACTTACGATTTGTAAGTCGTAGGTTCAAACCCAGGCAGGCACTTTACTTTGTGTAAATTATTTATAACAGCTGCTCTCAAAACGGTGAAGAAACTCATCGTGAGGAAACCGGCGTGTCCACCAACCTGTTCGGGGCCCGCGTAACCGATTACGGCCCACTCTCCCTCTAAGAACGGAAGCCTGTGTGCCAGGAGTGGGGACATTATAAGTTGAGTATGTTCAATGATTAACACGTTTGATTGCCAGACAACAGACATAATAGAAAATCTATTGTTGGCGGACGCCGTGTGACCGCGGTGGCAGTCAATGACTTAATGAAAATTTATTTCGTAAAAAATTAGTTATATACCTACTTTATAAAATAACCCCTACCACCTATAATTAATAGTTATAGAGGGGCCCATGGCTAAATAATAACAGCCACACAGGTTGATCGGTCAGGTTAAGCTACGCTTGCCGCGGTTGGTCTGTGGATGGGTGACCATCTTTGCATACCGAGACCCCTCCGTGCCTCGGAAAGCAGGTTAAGCCGTTGGTCCCGGCTGTCATTCGTGGACCTTTGACAGTCGTTACGGGTAGTCAGAAGCCCGAAAGTCTGATAACCAGTCTTACCAAGGGGTATCGTATTACCCAGTACCTGGGTTGTGGAGGTCAGATAGGCAGTCGCTCCATGTAAAATACTGGTATTCAGCTGCATCCGGTTAGACTGGAAGCCGACCCCAACATAGTTGGGAAAAGGCTAGGCAGATGATGATGACCTATAATTAATAGTTGCAAGTTAGCTGCCTGAATACCAAATAGCTTAATCAACTGTACATAACTACTTGTAGTAAGTGCATTTCATGTAAGGTTACTTTACAACGAATGCTCTACTATGTGCAAACAACTCTCCTTACGAGACAGAATACTGTAACATAAAGATAAAATACATCGCATTTTGCACTCGATGCAGGAAAGACAGCTCTGAATAGAACAGAACACTATTGCTTAGAACCTTTGTACTAGATTTTGTACTTGCATAGCTTGTAAGAAGGCGCGGGAAACGGAGCCAAATTCTCCGCGCGGAAACGCGTTTTTATTGAATTTGTATGTAAAAAATCATGCACGGGGGCGCGTTACGTGCTCCCCGTCGCGTAGCGCGTTGTATTGTATGATCTGCCTAAGGAACGTTTGAAGTTTGAAGAACATGGTTACAGAATTAGGTAAAAGTGGAGACAGTAACTATTTTGGTGAGAATATAAAGTTTGAAAACCTATTTACTTCTAACAGGACGTGCCGAGACGACAACTTCTCCAGGCGGGATTGGTCCATGTTGGCGCAGGATCGTGTTGAGTGGATAAAGGAAAGGGAGGCATTTGTCTTGCAGTGGGACACACAGGCCGATTTATTTTATTACTAGCTGCGCCCCGCGGTTTCACCCGCAAAAGTTTCGATCCCGTGGTAATATCGGGATAAAAAGTATCCTATATGTTAATCCTGGTTGTAAAACATATGTGTGCCAAATTTCAGCCAAATCCGTTCAGTAGTTTTTGCGTGAAAGAGTAACAAACATCCATCCATACAAACTTTCACGTTTATAATATTGGTAGGATTTATTCATGAAACCTCCACGATGTACAGACGCCAGCAGGTCAAGCTACCCGAAACTGTCAAATTTTCCCAATCAACCTTGAACCTTAATGCTTTAACTATAAAGTTGAAAACGTATTAAAGAAATTTGACAGATTGTAGTAGCTTGATGTGCTGGCGACTGTACTAAAGCAAAGCGCTGCAAGCCAAAACCACTGGGTCTAGAAGCATTTTTTGTACAAACGTTCCTTATATAACGGAAGTGAGCACGAAGGTAGAAATTTTGGAAATTTTAAAGGTTATACAGGTTACCGTTAACTACAGGTTACTTAATTCGATTACTTCGATGTAACTGCCCCGTTGGTCTCGTGGTTGCAAGTCCTGGGTTCAGTTCCCAGGTCGAACAAAGTGCTATTGGGTTTTCCCGCCCGTGGTTAGCCCGGAGTTTGGAAGTTGGCGGTTTAATACCCCCGTGCATCGGAGAGCACGTAAAAGCCGTTGGCCTGGTCTCTCCCCGGTCGTGTCGGATTGCCGTTCGGTGTCGGACTATGAGAGTAAAGAAACAGAGAGTTCCTGCGTTTACGCACACACTTGTGCACTGAAATATCATACCTGGCTAATCTCCGTTAAGATTGGCCACCGTGACCGAAATCGGTCGGGAGGCTACTATTTTTTTTTTACTTACTTCGTTTTGGATGGGATTTCCCACCGGCAAAATCCCAAATCATCAAATCGGCAAATCCCATCGGGCACAAGGCTTGTATAATCATGGTTTTGCATTGCACTTTTTTTTAAAGTAGTATTTTTTTTAGTAAATAAACGATTAAATTCTAATAATTACATTAGTATTTAATCGTTTATTTACTAAAAAAAACTTGGCCTAGGTAACATCAGTGTTGTTATAATAAGGGATGGATATGGCTATTACAGATGAGTAAGAAAGACCCCATCCTTAAAACTAGGGAAAATCCTGTCCTCTTGAAGAACAGTCATTATTATGATTCGATAACTGTCATCAACAAAAGACCGGATACGTACTTTCGTAACAAAGACAAAAAGAGTACCTACTTCTTCCAAATCCATATTGCCAAATTCGCATTTTTCAATTCAATTAAATCCTTTGTTTTCAGTCAGTCTCCGTTGTAGTAAACTCGTTGGGAGCTACAGTATCGTTTTCAATAGTCTATTCGAAGGGATTCTCCAGTAAATGAGTTTCTTTTACAAGTACCCATAAAGCGTTTCTCACACAGAAAATAAGGTAGTTACTTTACACCGTAGATTGCTTTCAAACGGTGATGGCCTAATAACGTTGTATTGGTTCTACGAACTTGAAGAGGTTTTGTTTTTAAGTGAGGGGCTTTATTCGCATGATTATTTATTTATTTAACGGCTCCCGGCCTTTACCAGAAGTGTTAATCGTATTAGGTGTTCAGCAGCTTCAATATCATCAGGATTGTGCTGGAATGTAGCAGTTTTTCGTGGAAGTGGTATAGACGCCAGCAGGTCAAGCTACCCGAAACTGTCAAATTTTCCCAATCAACCTTGAACCTTGCTTTTTAACTTGCTTTGCTTTAACGATAAAGTTGAAAATCTATTAAAGAAATTTGACAGATTGTAGTAGCTTAATGTGCTGGCGTCTGTACGACAGCGGCTCCCCGCACATCATCAAAAGATAGCCGCCACGCATCCATCGATGCGACGCTCTGCTAGAGTGACTGTTACCAGCCAGTGTCACTCTTATCCAACCTCTTCGGCGGGTCCTAGTTATGTCCACTTGCTGTGCCGTCATATTTAATATACTTTATACAATATAAAAGGTACAAAGGCGGGCTTAATGTAATCTTAGGAAAAGCAGATACATGGTTTACACCGACTATCTTGTAACACTTGGATTATTCTTATCGCTAAACGGAATTCGTGTAGGTACCTATTACCAGCCTTTGGTATAAGCTAATATTGAATAGCCCATGCCGACACCGCACAATCGGAAATATTAGAAAATTTTATTTAATTAATAGAAAACAAACCGTTCATTTATCAAATTAAATTTCATTCGAAAACAGTCATCGGTTTCTTACAAAACTTCATTTATATCCAACGACCCTGCCGATCGATTCTGTAAAAATCTCACCGTGAAAAGTTAGGTGAAGTGAGCTTAGAGTGAGCTGTCAATAGTGTCAATCCCTAGCATTAGTTGGAATGACAGCTCACTCCACGCTCACTTCACCTAAGTTTTCACAGTGAGATGGTTACAGAATCGCACTGCTGGTTACTTATCTCCTTTGGTGACTATACTAGATGAAATAAGCAAAAAATGTCTAAATCCACGTTGTTAGTATTACCAATGACGTGTAACTAAATGCAAGTTTTTTTTTTTGTTGGCCTGTGTCTTATCCCACAATTAGGCAAAGACCTTCCTTTTTCCATCCATGCTTCTCTATTTTGTGCTATCTCTGGCTATGTTGGCCCTGCTAACGTCACTCCACTTTCGCCGTGGTCTACCTCGACGGTGGTGTCTTTCCTCAGGCATCCAGTGAGTGGCGAAGTAAGTGATTAGAAATAAAATTAATTAAGTTTTTGAAAGTGGGTCCCGCTTAATGGCAAACGACATCGCGGCAGGCCCAAACGGAGATGGCGGAATGAGCTGGACTCCTTTAATAAAGATTAGTTCTTGGCAGCTCTGGGCAGAAAGAGGTGGGAAGAGAGTATAGGCCATGCATTACCCAGCACTGGGACATTAACGGCTAAAAAAAAAGTTTTTGAAAAAGGAAAATTGAATATCGAGAAAATCAGCAGCTCATCCTCAAAAACTCAATATTCGGTTACACCACAAGAATCACAGAATAAACATACTCGTATCGTGGAAAAATCCGCACTATCATCATCCTCCACGCTCCATTTCACCGAGCCCGTTTACACGCTACGATATCTCACCGAACACGTACGGCTCGGTCGCGGAACGAATACGTGACGGATACGCGAAGCGGTGACCGATTTTCAATGAGACATTGTCGAGCATTTTGCTATCGAGCATTTTCAGAATAGTGAATGGAGTGAATTGTTGGTAAGAGTTTAAATTTTCCGCGAGAGGGATTTTTTGTCAGGGAATTTGATTTTAAAACACGAATGTTTCGGGTGTTCGTATACGATCTCACGAAAAACTGGGTCATTTTCTATATCGTTTACAGTTCCTGGCTTCAGCAGCATCGGCAGTACGTAATGATGGCGTTTGTACCATAATTACTAGTTTTTTTGCGACGGTAAAGGGACATTGACATTTTATTTACAGGGATCCAGGAAGTTAAATAACCGCTTTCGATTAGGCCCAGTTTGGAGGCGCCTATAAATCGTTCCATAACCTATACGTGAACCGTTTACATGCACACGTTAACGTGCGTTGCATGGAAATTCATGCTTAAACACGCACGTTCTACGCATAGAAAACTAGAGCCATAATATTATTTAAAAAAAAAACCGAATCAAATGTGTGTAACATAATGTCTAGATCAACGCTAAAATCTTTCCTTCATAACCCGACTTTTCCTTGATGGATTGCAAAGGGGTACAATTTACCCCAAAAAATATCAGAATAAAAATTCACTTACACGAGTAGTGATGTTTTAGTATTCTCCCCTCGTCTTTCTGTTTCCCTTACACGATTCATCAATTATGATATTACACAAAACCGTATGAGCGTCTCGCTTCTCGTATGTTCATGTTTTGAGCAAAATCCCTGAATTTTTCACGTACCAACGTAAATACCGAACATATTAAAAGTTTATCTTCATAATTTTATCAGATATTCTTTGTCAAAGTTCTGTGAAGTTTCTCTGAATAAAGTTATTTATTAATAATTTATGAGATTCCATCTCCCTCAAGTTGTTCGACTGGGTTAATGGCGGGATCACACGGGTTCAGTTCATAGTTAATGGAACTAGAATTTTATATCACTTAAGTGTTTGACTACCTCGTTGGTGTAGTGGTCACCAGCGCTATCTGCTGAGCATGAGGTCCTCGGTTTGATTCCCGGGACGGGCAAAGAGTTATTTGGTTTTTTAACCGACTTCTAAAAAGGAGGAGGTTCTCAATTCGGATGTTTGTATTTTTTTTTTTTTTTTATGTTTGTTCGCGCATAACCTTATAACCTTGTCGCTTGCCAACCGATTTGAAAAATTCTTTTTTGGTTAGAAAATTATACTTCCCAAATGGTCCCATAGAAATTTCATCAAAAACGGTTCAGTAGTTTGGTTTTTAAACCAAAATTACTGGTAAAAATTACAACTTAAAAGTGAAAAATAAAAACTTTTTTGCAAAAAAAAACAACCGACTTCCAAAAACGACACTACAAAGTGAAAAATAACTTTAATTTCGGAAGTCGGTGGCAAACAACAAAAATGCGAACCCAACGACACCGACTTCCGAAATTAAAGTTATTTTTCACTTTGTAGTGTCGTTTTTGGAAGTCGGTTGTTTTTTTTTTGCAAAAAAGTTTTTTTCATCTGAAACTCAGTCATCTCAGTCAGGCCCAGTCTGGATTTGTGCACGGTTCATGGCAATAGAGTCGCCCTCTATTAAATGGAACTTAAACATAACTGTCGAAATGTTGGTGTACTATGTAGGTACACCTGTGCCTTCGGGCAAAATCGTAGTATCAGTTTTCTTTCATTTTTAGGGTTCCGTACCTCGAAAGGAAAAAACGGACCCCTTATAGGATCACTTTGTTGTCCGGCCGTCCGTCCGTCTGTCTGTCTGTTAAGACCCTTTTTCTCAGGAACGCGTGAAGGTATCAAACTGGAATTTATGTCAAATACTCAAGTCTACCGATCCTTGGAGCTGTGAAAAAATCAAACTTCTAAGCTAACGCAAACAAAAGATACATCCGTTTATGCCGCAAATTTCCGCAAACTTTCGACACTCGCAAGGGAATCAAAACCTACAGGGTACTTCCCGTGAGCTCAGAATCTTGAAATTTGGTACGAAGCAACGTCTTATAGCACAGATAAAGGGAAAATTGCGAAAAACGTAAATTTTTAGTTACATACCTACAAATTTGTACGGAACCCTCGGTGCGCGAGTCCGACCTGCACTTGACCGGTTTTTTAAATAACTTTTGAACAAAAGATGGTGTAAAACTGATCGAGAAGAGATTGCAGATAGATACAAACTTTTGCCTGTTGAACAGTTGTAGTGAATCTAGCGCTGGTGAAGTTTTAAAAGTGTAAAAGAAGAAAGTATCAAGTAGGTATTTTCAATATTTTAAAAATCTTTTCCACCGTTTACCTGCAATAGGAGATTTAAAAACCGGTCAAGTGCGAGTCGGACTTGCGCACCGAGGGTTCCGTACAAATTTGTAAGTATGTAACTAAAAATTTAGGCTTTTCGCAATTTTCCTTTATCTGTGCTATAATAATAATAATAATAATCTTTATTGATCATTTTCAAGTATTGCAGTACATGGGTATATAATTTATACATATCTGTGCTATAAGACGTTACTTCGTACCAAATTTCAAGATTCTGAGTTCACGAGAAGTATGTAGGTTTTGATTCCCTTGC
This sequence comes from Apamea anceps, assembly GCA_951799955.1. Classification (NCBI taxonomy): domain Eukaryota; kingdom Metazoa; phylum Arthropoda; class Insecta; order Lepidoptera; family Noctuidae; genus Apamea; species Apamea anceps. The sequence goes on along the minus strand of OX637515.1, from coordinate 14,576,477 downwards.
GAGTGTCGAAAATTTGCGGAAATTTGCTGCATAAACCGCTGTATCTTTTGATTCCGTTGGCTTAGAAGTTTGATTTTTTTCACAGCTCCAAGGGTCAGTAGAGCTAAGTATTTGATATAAATTTCAGGTTGATACCTCCACGCCTTCTGAGAAAAAGAGTCTTGACAGACAGACGGACGGACGGACAACAAAGTGATCCTATAAGGGTTCCGTTTTTTCCTTTCGAGTTATGGAACCCTAAAAAGAGATATAGAGTAGAGTCTGTACAGTCTTGTGGCTAAGTAATAACAGCCGCTCGATAAGTTTAAACTACTCTTGCCGCTATTGGTTCGTGGATGGGTGACCATATTTACATACCAAGACCCCTTCGTGCTTCGGAACGCACGTTAAGCCGCTGGTCTCCCCGGCTGTCATTCGTGGATCGTTACGGGTCGTCAGATCAGAAGCCCGAAAGTCTGACAACTAGTCTTACCAAGGAGTATCGTATTACCTAGTTACTGGGTTGTGGAGATCAGATAGGTAGTCGCACCGTGTAAAATACTGGTATTCAGCTATATCCGGTTAGACTGGAAGCCGACCCCATTATAGTTGGGCAATAGATCATCAGATGATGATGACATTTAAAAAAACTGTAAAATAAAATAAAAGAAAGAGGTGTAGGCACAGTGTACACCAAGCAAAATCGCTTCATAAGTTAAAAATCCAATCCAATTAATTTAGAATAAATCATCCTCTCAAAAATACTATCCTCGTTCACACGAGAATGGTACTTTTAGTGTAAATATTATAAGTTTCGTCACAAACTTTAATAGTTCGGGGACAACAGCCGGTGCCATAAAATGATAGATTATGAACTAGCAAAGTTAAACAGTTTCGTTTTTATTTCGGCCTTTATTGGAAGGTTTATGTTTCTTTTAACCTTTGGACCGCCTACATGACAGGAAAAAATACGATATTTGGTAAAAACTCTATTGTAGAATTGGAATTAGTTTGGTGATTTTTTATTACTTGTCGTGGGCGTCGGCCATGAAGTGTAAATTTTCACTTTGTAGTGTTTTCCTCTCCTTTACTATAATCTTAAAGATTGTGGCTGGCAGGGTGTCATCTCCGCTGTGAAGATTGTTAAAACAGTTATTTAATTATAATTTTGATTTACATTTTAATTTTGATTCTTATTTTATTTTATTTTTCATTATCATTTTAATCCACATTTTAATTATTATTTTTATTTTTGTTTGTGTAATATTGTTATGCAGGATGTACTTACCTATGGATCCTTGATATCTGAATAAAAATTATTTTATTTTATTTACAACGGCCACGGTATGATGTCAAAATGGCAGCCAGTGGCAATGAAATATTTCCAAATTTAAAAAAAAATCTGCGATCACATAAATGTCTCGCAAATGGCACTGCTTATCTATAGGGCAAGCACGAATGCACTTGTTTACATCTTGTTGCATAGATGTTTGATTACGTTATACTTTCAGAGTGATTTTATCTAACATCAAGAAAGAAAGAAAAGAAAGAAAAATAATTTATTCTGCACAAACAAAACGCACAATTACAAATAAAAAATAATGATAATAAAAAAAGACATAAGCTACATATAGTCAAAAGACTCGTACTCAAGCATAAAAAAAAATGTTTACCACTTTTGTCTATTGCTTGTCAAGGCCAGGGACCAATGACAACTCACATTAAATTGACATTGACACAATACGATATTGGCCGATGACCACAAAACAATAACAATCTTAAAAAAACAAAAATGCCAATTGCAGAGTGGCGAAATAACTAGTATAACTAAGTATATACTACTACATCTAAGCAACAAGATGAAATTAAGTTAAAAATATGGATATCACGTGATCAAATTTTTTACGTTAATATCTCGAAAACGTGATACCAAAGAGATTTAAGATAATAATAATAATAATAATTTTTATTGTTCAGAAAAATACACAGATCAAGTAAATAATTTAATGTCTTTGCGTGACACTACGGGATTTGGTCCAAGTATATTTTCCGTTTGCATTGATTTCAGCTATCGATTTATATAGGCGCGTAGCCACGATTTTGAAAAAAAAAAAAACGGCGCGACACTAGGTACGCAGACTCCATAAATAAATCTTCAATCCCCTTTAGTTAGCATTAGGGTAATAATGTTTACAACTTTTATTTCATCATCATCATCACCGTGTTCATGGGGCTGCCTCCCTTCTGTAGCGCATCAGGGATGTTTGCGGAATTGCGAGTTGATTGCTTTTATGCATTAATGCGTAAAAGATGTGCGTTCTTGATGCGCAGGGTGCGAGCCAGTTCCGACAGCATCCTGGGAGTTATTACGGACAGGCTGGACTGCTGTATTGTAAGTCGTTGCTCCAGTATCTCAGCTGGAATGCGGAAGCAGTGATTGTTTTGTTGTGTTTTTGTGTAATTGTTGCTGGAATTGTATCACTAACATAGTTGTAAGTATATTATATTGTTACTAACGCTCTATGAGTCTCATGGTTACTCTAAATAAAAAAAATTATTATTATAATAGAGGTTAAACACATTTATTTAATCATAAGGTAGAGCACTGGTGGCCCAGTGGTAACGGCAACGACTTACGAGTTGTAGGTCATAGGTTCGAACCCAGACAGGCGCTTCACTTTGTGTAAATTATTTCATCACCACTGCTCTCAAAACGGTGAAGGAAAACATCGTGAGGAAACAGGCATGTCCTAGAACCAAACTCGAAGACGTGTAACATCTACCAACCCGTACTGGGCCAGCGTGGTGGATTACGGCCCGGTCCCTCTCACCGAGAGGAGATCTGTGTCCCAGCAGTGGGAACATTATAGGCTGATTATGTATGTTATGTAAGGCAAATCAGTGTGACGCGGTCGGCGAGCGCTACTTCCAACTTAGATTTCTAACCGACTAATTCTGATTTGTTAACTGCCCATACGTAACTGCTATTTTATTGCTTAATTATTTGTTTTATTACCCAATTAAATATTTGTTATGACCCATTTTACTCAATTTACTACTCAGTTTTTACTGCCGAACACTCGTATTTAGTAGGTACTGGGCAGGATATTAATTGGGATAAGTGAACTAAGCATCACTTATGACAACTCACACACCACACAACCTCACTACTCACACTCACTCGTGACACACACATAACATTTACGAGTACTTGCGCGATCTGGCACTTTTCTGTATAACGCTCATTCTTTTGCAGAGCAGTTTGTTTAATGTTAAGATACCCTTTTATTTTATTTTTAGTCTTGCATGTTTACCTTGGCGCCGATTCCCTTGTTCACAAACTAAACTAAAGTTCAATGCATCTTTTTCTTTCTATTTAATTTAGAAAAGGACAGAAGATAAATATTAGTTTAGTCCTGTCAAACTAGTCAGCGCCTGACGTAAATTGACGTATTTTTAGCAGCCATGTTTTAATCACATCTAATCTGTCTATGGAGTGTCTTAATTTGACAGGAGTAAACTATTATTTTATCATCTGTCCTTTTCTTAATGAAATGGAAAGAAAAAGATGCACAGAACTTAAATTTAGTTTAGTTTGTGAACAAGGGAATCAGGGTCAATGTCTACATTTCAATTGCATTAAAAATGACAAGTGGAAGTGCGGAGACTCCAAAGACAAGCAATCCCTTGGTTAAAAGGTGATCTCCAAATATATGTGTCTAAATGCCCATTGTAATCGAAATAAACTTGTTAATAAACATGCATTTTGTAATTTTCAATTTACCAAAACTACAACAAACAACTGCTGCTTTAAATCAATCATCATCATTTCAGCCCCCCCACTGCTGGGCATAGTCCTGCCCTGTCTTCTGCCATACTTCCCGTGTGTGTCTCCCATCGAGGTGTTTCCAGCGACTTTAAATCAATGCCGTTCACAAATATGTGTACAAAATATACAGGGTGGCAGTGACATCGACGCGTAAACTGTAACCACGGATTCAGCACCTGAGTTTAGACCCCACAGCGTCGAAATTTTTTGTCGGTTATTAAAAAAAAAATATTGCTGTTCCATACATTTTGACCGCGTAGGTATTGCCCTTTTATATGAAACAGAAGATTTTTTATTTGATCATGTGCTGAATCCATGGTTACAGTTTGCACGTCGATGTCCCTGCCACCCTGTATTAATTAAAATTGCAACTTTCCGTTGCGCCGAAACAACATAACATTATAACATCACCCCTGAATTCTCCGAAGAGTTAGGCAGAGATGCACCTATAGATCACCCATAATATTTCACCAGGTATGATGTAATTGGGGGCGAGCCTTTTACCACCAACCGAGCACAAATCTAGACTCTAAGCTGCTGCTGTCAAAATTCCAGATGAAAAAACCTAATAACAATTTACCCGACCCGAGAATCGAAGCGAGGACCTCAACGCTCGAAATCCCATAAGTGTCAAAATAATGTAAACTCATTAAGAGACAGACTGCTATTTTAAACTAAACTACTTAATAACTTAAATGAGCACCATATTTCCACATTATTGCAGTACGAGGCGCTAGCGAAACTTGCTAAGTTCTAAACTAGCTTAGGTACATAATCTTGATAACGTGCTCCTGTGCATCTCGGCTCAGTTTAATGTAGTTGCGTACTAGAAAACTTACTTATTCTATAGGCTACGAAGTGGGCGATAGTTAGATAGACTTAACTTAGCAACACTTTTCAGCCATCTTCGAAAAAGGAGGAGGTTATAATAAGTTCGTGTGTATGTATTTTTTTATGTATGTTCAACGATATTTTCTTCAATTGCGGACCGATTTATTTTTTTCTTAAAGGAGGCTTGCTTTGGCCAGAGAGAGGTGAAAGAAGAGTATGGAGGCCTTTGCCCATCAGTGGGATATTAACGGCTAATAAAAAAACGTTGCCCCACATTTGTTTTGCTGGGTTAGTTTTTGAGTCAACTTCGATATACGTATTTTATCCACTTTGTGTATCTTGATGATGTTACAATACGTACTGTCACTGTTGTTTACATGCAGTGGTACACGAATTGGTACATAATCTACGCTGTTGTAGGTACCATAACTAAAAAGTAAATATAATAAAACTTTTTTACAAACATAGACAACCGACTTTCGAAAAAAAAAACACTACAAAGTGAAAAATAACTTTAATATCGGAGGTCGGTGGCAAAAAATTCAAATACAGATCCAAAGACTCCGACGAAAAACCAACCAATCAAATCAATCAACTCAGCCTATCGCAGTCCACTGCTGGACATAAGCCTCTCCCAGGCTGCGCCACAACACCCTATCCACCGCCTTCCGCAGCTAGTCTGTCCCAGCCACCTTCTTAAGGTCATCCGTCCATCTAGCTGGGGGGCGTCCCACACTACGCTTGCCGATACGTGGTCTCCACTCCAAAATTAAAAACCAGCCAGTTGGTTTTTAAATGGACCTATTTCCTAAATGACAAGCGCTACTGCTGCGCATGAAGTCCTGAGTTGGATTCCAAGGCTAGGCAAAGTGTTATTGGGACTTTCTATGAGGAATTTCTCAGAAGCAGCCCGGAGTCTGACTTGTGCCCGGTTGATGGCGATAAGCGCGCCCGCTATTAAATGTGACTTAAACATTACTGGCGAAATGTGGGTGTACTATGTCTACAGGTACACGTCTGCTTAATCCTTCGGGCAAAAGGCGTGATGTTATATTATTATGTAGTTTCTAAATGTAAAAATCATTCCGCTTGCTTCATGGCCCCACTGTGTAACGCGGATCAGTGCACGAACCAACCAGTGTCTTGAGTGATCACAGCAATGTTTACACAAGGTAACTGCGCTCGAGTGGCACCCTGCATGTTATATGAATATGATATACACTTCGTTTTACAGGTATACACGGAAACGCTTTTAATTGCTAGAGCTTATTTCAGGCGCGGTAAGAAGCAATTTTGTAAGTAATTGACAATAGCGCATCGCGGCAACAAATAAGGCTCAAAACATTAGGTTAGGTAGTTGAATCGAATGATCACGAAAAAAATCATATTTTGCAGTTTTATTCTTATTAAAAAAACAAATGCATGGCTCTGTGGAATAATTTTTAGATATTTCTTTAGTTGATTGAATTCCCTTTAATATTCTCGTTTATTTATTTACTTACTTATTAGACATATTTACTTATTATAAATTTTTAAATATTTTGATAAATAACATTTAAAAAAAAACATATTAAAAAATAGTTGTCCGCCGGTATCTGGAGCAGGGACCAAGCTACCGGTGGTTAGGGCTCCAGAGGTAGGAACCTGTATCAAGGAGTACCTACTGCCTTCAGAATCAGGCCCTTGATACAACCGCCTAACGAGAGCCTCGACAGATGTTGATCGAGACTTTTGGTCATCAGGCCATTGGCCGATACGACAATCGGCACAATGACAGCCGAGCTCACCTTCCACATGTGTTGACATGTGGAATGTGAGCTCGGCTGTCATAGTCGAGATATTTAATTTGTTTCTCTTTCTCAGCTTTCACGAGGTTCTCTTCACGTGAATACCCTTTATTATTATAACATAATATATGATAGTTTACGCTCAAAATTTTGAAAATGATGCGACAAAAAATATTTTATGAGCTCTGTTTTAAGATTATTTTATCATAATACTATTTTATTTTCATGAAATATCTTGAATAAGTCTTTGACTTTGAACATTTGACAATACATTATTTTTTCTGGTTTGTAATATGTACCAATACTAACTGTGCGACAAATAAACTTATGTGTCCTAAGTTTTGGCAGCGCCTTAAACTGTGCACTACACATGAAGCTCCAAGATAATTTCACAAAGCCTATGGTGAATTTGATTGGTTTATAGCTTTGGAAGATGCTTTACATCATCACAATAGATCTTCGTCGGCCTCAGTGTGTAAGGCTTCTAATTACTCTATCACGGCCCTTTATTTATCAACTAGCTTCTGTCCGCGACTTCATTCGTGAAAAAGTCGTAAGATACATACATAATGTTCTAAAATAACAGACACATTTTTATAAAACTCCTTCGGCCCGCGACCGATTGCATCGCATCGCGTCGGGGCGCCCACCCGCGTTATAACTCCGTTTTCACTTCGCGTTATTTCTGTTTGTTATTTTTGCTCGCCTACTAAGGGTAGCAGCGTGATGCAAAAAAAAATCAAAAAGATTGATTCAAATCCGACCTGAAGGCAGTTTTAGAGATTCGCTGGTTCAAACAAAAACACAAACACACTCAAACTTAATTATATTACATATTATACCGGCTGACGTTTTTTTACCGTCTGGACAAAAACAGGGTCTAAAAGGTAAAGGGAATGCCTATGGCCTATATTCTATTATGCTTATGGCCTATATATATTTTATAAGGTAATTTTTTCCCACAAAAATTTACCTTATAAAACGACAAATAATATAAAAATTCAGTTTAATTCTCTACGCGCGGAAATTATCGGCCGGCGGATTAAAAGTAAAAAAACCGGCCAAGAGCGTGTCGGGCCACGCTCAGTGTAGGGTTCCGTAGTTTCCCGTCCGTCACAATAAGTGTTCCCACTTATGAGTTTAAAGGTGGGTATCCATTATGTTCGCGCTCCAACAGCGCTCCACGCTCCTGCAACTGCTCCCGGCACGCTCCGCGGCAGGCACTCCGACTCGTGACGGTTTTTAGCGCGAACACAAAGGGGAGCGCAGTGTGTCAAAGGGGAGCGCATGTAGAGTGCGCGCGACGTATCCATTGGAGCAGTTGCAGGAGCGCGGAGCGCTGCTAGAGCGCGAACATAGTGGTAACCCAACTTAAAAAAGGCTATTTGTTACGGAACTCTAATAATTACGGAACACTAAAAACGGGCCCACAAAGGACGGTGATAACTTAAAAAAGAGTTATAGATTCCAACTACACATGGAAAGTTCGAGAAAACGTTGTCTATTTTACAGCGCCATCTCTCGGGGAATTGGGTTACTAATTAATACATAGACGTGCCAGAAGTTTTCGGTGGTAATTTTGGATTGCGAGAACCGATTTTAATAATTCTTTTTTTGTTTGAAAAAAGATACGTTCAGGATAATAAAATATGTAAACGAAGTTAAAAAAAATGCTTACATATACGATTATACTACAAACTTAGTCCAGAAATTATTTTGTACAACTTTTTGTCTTTTTTGTACAAAAACTGTTGTTTCCATCAAGTTCAAAATGATTTTCCTAGAAATTCCTTATAAAGTTCTACATACTTTTCAGATTTTTTTCATATTTTCTAAACTTATGGTTCAAAAGTTACATAGTAACTAGTAGATAGTAGTAGTAGTAGTAGTTAGTTCATTGTTTTTTACTTTTGGAGCGATTATTTCCGAAATTATGGACATTATCAAAAAATGATTTTAGTAAACCCCTATTCATTTTTAAATACCTTTCCAACAATATATCACAAGTTAGGGTTGAAATAAAAAAAAAATCACTTCCCACTTTACGTATAGGGGGGCTACCCTAATAAAACATTTTTTTCCAATTTTTATTTTACCGCTTTGTTGGCGTGATTGATATACATATTGGTACCAAATTTCAGCTTTCTAGTGCTAACGGTCACAGAGATTAAGCGAGGACGGACAGACGGACGGACAGACAGACAGACATGGCGAAACTATAAGGGTTCCTAGTTGACTACGGAACCCTAAAAAGCGACTTTACACACTACACTTTTATTTCTGTCCGTTTATTTTCTGTCCATCTGTCGTATGTTGTTTATTGAAACTAACATAGTTCTTAAGTTTACTAACAGTCTTTGTTACTTAAATAAAGAAAAGGCAATGACCAAAAGTCGTACCAAAAAGTCTCATGGATCAAGATCAAAATATTATAGTAATTATCTACATATTGTTTTACGACATTGCGCGTCGGGAATGTGATTTTTGAACAGGAAATTTACATATAAAGTAAAAAAGTGTTGATATTGTTTTATTCCCTTTGTACATAACGTTCCTTTTCAAATTATATGATTAATATAACCTTGAATTTTGAAAGTGTCATGATCACGTCTGTCAAAAAACATATAAAATAATTATACTTTTCCGATTCTACATTAGTTAAAAATAACTAGAATAACTACTTTATTTTAGTTATTTTTAATTAATGTAGAATCGGAACAGAATGTTTATTTAAACGATTATCATTTTTTTAAAGCATATAGTTCGTGTATGACATGTCAAACAAAATAAAGTACCTAGTTTTCTGGTTATTTCGATTTTTTTGAAAATATCCGAAACCCGGGTTTTGTTTACAAAAAGAACTTTAGTAGGATAATATGATAAGTGTAGTCTTCTATAAAAAACAAAGCTTGACTTTGATGCAGCATGGTACGGGATTCCATACGTCCATGAGCATTATAAAGCTGAGGAGTGTTTGTTTGTTTGGTTGAACGCGCTAATCTCAGGAACTACTGGTCCGAATAAAAAAAAAATGTTGGTGTTGGATAATCCATTTATCGAGAAAGGCTTTAGGCTCTATAACATCACGCTGCAACTAATAGAAGCGGAGCATCAATGGAAATGTTGCAAAAACGGGAAAAATTATTCCTTTTTGAGAGCTTCCGTTGCGTGCGCGCTGCGTACACGGTTTAAGTTACGCAAAAATCATGTATGATGGAATTGTTTCTCTTTAAAAGTTCTAAAAAAAGTTTGCGACAGCATATGTCTGTCTTTTAAGATTGACTCTAGCTATAACTATAACCTTTTTTATGGTAATCAAATTTGTTCGAAATTAATGCATTATTTGCGAAGGTGTTTTATCAACATTATATTAATCCTTATCTAAATAAATACGTTATTCATTACAAGTATTTAATAGTAAACAAATTTCCCCTTGACATCACTTAATTTTAGTCAAAATCTTAGGAGATATCATAATTTTAAAATAACTCCGCCACAAAATAGGTATGATAACGTTCGGGTCGGTAAAATTCACGCGCGCATGACGTGCAAGGCGGGCGAAGGGGAGCGACGCTGGCTGTCTGTCTTTAACGCTTTCACGACTAAACTACTGAATCAATTTGGAAGCTTGAACCTCAAGGAAGCACATAGTAATACATTTTATCCAACCGCGATAACTGGCACTCACGCGGACGAAGTCGCGAGCAATAACAATATAGATAATTAATCCACCCATTTCAATATAATTTAAGATTAATCAAGCTCTTTCAACATTAATCTGTTAAATCAGCCAGGAGATAGGATATACTGTGTTACTTGGTAATAGAGGTAATTACAGTCATCGAAGACAAAAGCATAAGTACATTAAATTAGATACATACATATCTATAGAATAGCTAGCTAAGGCTCCCATTTTAATCAAAATAATATTAAACATTTAACCATAAAGTTACTGAATAAATTACTGAAAGTGTTATCAAACGTCCACTTGTTGAGAGCTTTAGGTAAAATTTTATTGTGAGAACTGAATTTATTAACATAAAATGCCAAACTTTAGATACTAAATTATGCGTTGTATCAAGTTTTTGTTCAAGTTTATTATAACTTTTGAATGATCAAAATTAATGTTTTGTATTCAATCGAAGCGTAACAAAATTCCACTTTCAAACTATGAACATAGAACTTATACTTAAAAGTTACAACAGTATTATTCAAAAGAAAGCCAGAAAATGTGTTTATTTGCGGTAAACATGACGCAAAAAAAAACAAACAAAAAAAAGAACAATTTGGGGGAAAACATGCGACACATCAACGCAAAACGGCCACCTCTCAGCATAATGCTAAGACCCTATACGAGACAGGTGTAAAAGTTGTCTATGTCGTATCGGGACGATGGTATGTAGCGAGACTTCTGTGTTGCATCTACGCAGAGCATAATAATGCAGAATCTACGATAGGAATCCAATTTATTACATGGAACGGGGTTAAATCCTTCTTATGTACGTCTACGTAAGTAGCGACCCGGCCCTGCTTCGCACAGTTTTTTTATTACAATTTGAAAACACATCGAGATTTCTTTATCATATGTAAGTTAAATATACACATAAACATTCTGGAATAGATTCTCTAAATTATTGTGAAAACCACATCAAAATCCGTTGCTCAGTTTAGAAGAATAATGCGGTTACATAGACCCACACGAAAAGCGACTCTAATTAATAATATGTATAGAATATAATTATAGATATATAGATCATCATCTTCCAAGCCTTTTCCCAACTATGTTGGGGTCGGCTTCTAGTCTAACTGGATGCAGCTAAATATATTACCAGTATTTTACATGGAGCGACTACAACTACTACTGTATAAATGTACCTACATGTAGCATAGGGTAAACTTTAAACTACTTAAAGAAAATACATTTTTCAGCGTCAGAAAACAATAAAATCTTCAACAACGCTAAAATCTCTCTCATTCATTCATCGTAATCACCCCCAAATTAATCAGGCGTACGTAACGACTGGAATTCCAAAACAAAGATGGCCGATAAACTTAAACGTCGAACAATAGCCTGTGGCTTTGTTTAAATCCTTTCGTTTATGGCCCGGTAAGATAATACGGGCAGGTGGGATCTTATTCCCGGTTCTGAACGATCAATTATTGATGGGGGAAACCGGGTGAAATAAGTTTTGTGGTGTTTTGGGTGAGACTGACTAACTTAGTTGTCTTTTGTTTTTCGATGTGGGTGTACGTTGGACCATGTGATAGAGATGTTTGGTTAAGGTTTTTAAATTGATGAAATAAAACCTAGGGTTAAAGTTTATCGCGTAGTCGCATTCTATTAGGAAATAGAATGCCACTACGCGACGAACTAGCGATCGAACATACAGACACCGCACACCAAGCTACCCGAAACTGTCAAATTATCGCAACCAAACTTGAACCTAATGCTTTAGCGATTAAGTTGAAAATCTATTATAGAAATTTGACCGATTGTAGTAGCTTGATGTGATCAGAGTCGAACTACACCCTGGTTGGTAGTGTTGTTAACACTACCAATCCATTGCTTCATGTGTTTGAAAAATGAAAAAAAAAACAACGTAAATAACGCAATGAATATTGTTGAACTGTCATAACGAAACCCATTCCTAATGAGTGTTACGAAATTACTCCGCTGGTGTCCTAATTATTATTGACTAGCTGCGCCCCACGGTTTCACCCGCATAAGTTTCGATCCCGTGGGAATATCGGGATAAAAAGTATCCTATATATTAATCCTGGATATAAACCATCTCTGTGCCAAATTTTTATTGTTATGTCAAGTTGATATTGGGGTACCTCTAATCTTGCAAGTATATATGAATTTCTGTGGGGTAGGTACTACTAAAAAGTGAAAATAAAAACTTATTTCCAAAAAAAAAACCGACTTTCAAAACAAAAAACACTACAAAATTAAAAATAATTTTAATTTCGGAACCAACGGCACCGACTTCCGAAATAAAAGTTATTTTTCATTATGTGGTGTTTGTTTTTTTTTTAAAGTCGGTTGTTTCTTTTTTTTTTTTTTTTTTGTTAAAATGTTTTTATTCTTTCTTTCTAATAGATAGGTTTGCCTTTACTTATTACTCAAACAGCTGGATATTCATAACATCATTCAGGATTACAAGACCATTGTTCCTCCTTGTTTAATAATTCAACAGCTCATTTAGAACTGGAAAAGAACAGTTTTAGTCGCTTCAGGAAAAACGTGATCATTTTTATTTTTTTTACAATTTACTGCGGTCTACAGCAATGTTCAATAGAATTGTTTGAACTGTAATTTTCTAATTAGCACCTTCCTTTTTGTGGTCTTAATGAAAATGATTTCATTTATGTACAGTTTAAAATAAATGTGGCCTTTTATTTATAACTTTCGGTTATTTTTTTTTGAATTCCTAAACTATCGAGTTTTGTATTTTAAGGTAAAAAACACTCAGTATTTATCAATCATGAAAAATTCTACAATACAGGGTGGCAGGGATATCTACGCACAACTTGTTACCATACCATTCAGCACATGATTCTCAACCGAAGAAAAATTTTAACGCAGGGTTTGATATTTGCTCTATCATACATTTTGACCACGTACGTATTGAACTTTTCTATGAAACAACTGATTTTTTTTTTTATATCCAGCTAATAATGTCTATGCCAACGGGGGGTCTAGAATCATGCGCTAAATACAATTCATAGTTACAGTTTGCGACCCTGTATACATCTACGATACGGAAGACAGCTTATCTTAAAGTTGTAGTCACAGTTATAATGAAAAAATGAAACCATTCCATCAGTATTTTCTTATGACGTTGTCACGTTCAACTATCGTCAGTAAACCGACTTTACAGACAAGTTTTTTTTTTTTTGAGAAAACCCAAACTAAACTCACACGATGAAAGTCTTCAGTCAATGAATCCGAATATTTTTTCCAACCATGTTGGGATCGACTTCCTATCTAACCGGAGGCAGGTGAATACTAGTATTTCACATGGAGTGACTGCCTATTTACCCAGTTACTGGGTAACATGATACCCCTTGGTTAGACTGGTTGTCATTCTTTTGGGCTGTTGACTACCCTAAACTTCAGTCAAAGCGGAGCCAACGGCTTATCGAATCACGGAGGGGTCTCAGACATATTCGTCACCCTTCCAGGAGCGCAGCGCGGCAAGCTTAGCTTAACCTTTGATCGACTCGTGCGGCTGGTATTATTTAGCCACGAGCCCCTTTACTCTCCATCTTCGGCCAAAGCCCTAAAATCAATTAAAGAAAAAAACGTTCTTGCAAACAGTACAAATACCACTAAAAATAATAAAAACTTAATATCAAAAACCTTCTCAATAAAACTTCTAGAACTACATCTGGATATAAGATGAAACTTTGAAAGTTTTCCAAAGTTTTTGCCCAACAATGACGAGGCTTGTTGTCACCGAATTTTGTTATGAATTTACTTCGGCGACTCACTTCGAAAGTTTTCTCATATTATTGTGGGGAGAAAGAAGAAGAACAAGAGTGGTGTAGTACCTAAGGTAATGAACTAACTTGATATTGTATTGTTTAGGTAAAAAGGTTAATTAAATACTGCATTTTGTAAGTGGTTTGGATAATCCACCACCGTATAAATTGATCATTTGTTTAAGCCGAATCGCATTGAATTTTACACGGACTACCTTCTTCCCGCGACTTAGTTCGCATGGAAGTTGCAAAATACACAATACAGGGTGGCAGGGACATTGACGCGCAACATGTAACCATGAATTCAGCACATGATTTTAGACCCCTTATTGTAGAATTTTTTTGTCGATTATGAAAAAAAAAAAATTTGTTTCATAGGAAAGTGTATACATAAGCGGTCAAAATGTATAGAATAGCTAACGTTTTTTTTTTTTTTTAATAACCGATGAAATCTATCGACGTGAGGGTGTTTAGAATCATGTGCTGAATCCATGGTAACAGGTTGCGCATCGATGTTCCTGCCACCCTGTATACTAAAATAACCAAATAACCCACTGCATCGCATCGCATCACCCGCCCGTGCTATCACTTTGTTTTCACTTAGCGTTCTTTTTAACTATATTTTTCTTTTTGCTCGGCTACTTAGGAACGTAGCGTAATGATGATTAAATAGCCTTCTTCAAGAATTGGGCTATCAAATATACGATTTTTTTTTACCAACCATATCTTCAGTTTTATTATATCAGCCGATCGATTCTGTAAAAACCTCACCGTGAAAAGTTAGGTGAAGTGAGCTTAGAGTGAGCTGTCAATAGTGTCAATCCCTAATATTAGTTGAAATGACAGCTCACTCCACGCTCACTTCACCTGAGTTTTCACGGTGAGATGGTTACAGAAACGCACTGCTGTACTTAATATTAAAATTAATGTTGGTAATATTGTTTTAAAGCTATTTTATTGTACTACCTTATTAGGATAGAAGGTTGAATTCACGACATACATAAGTGCTTAATTGAAAATTAAGTTTAATTGTCATTACAGCTATAACTATTTCCCAGACACAAAATATACAGGCAATCAAAATACCTACATTAAACAAAAGACAACCCAAGTCAATCCACCCGACATATTATCTTCCACATCGAAACACCACAAATAATCCCCGTTACACATAACCGAAAACGATACTCTACGCATTCGATAAACATTAGTCCGAAAAAACAATGAACCAAACAAAAGATGTTCGCTAAGAAGACAGCAGGCAATCAAGGGGCAATCGAGCGTTACTCGTCGGAGTGCCGACAAACGGAGGCAATATGTGGCGGTCGGAACTCACCGATACCTCAATTGTCTTATCAACTGGATGTTGATATTGCTAGTTTTGTTTGCGTGGCAAAACAAAGAGGTTATTCTGTGTTAGTGACACATGAACGGGTAGCTTTACGTATTTGGGGAAACGAAATTAGTGATGGTAACTTTTGTTATTAACTTTTGTGGACGTACTTACCTTATTGGTTGTTAAGAATATTTCATAGGCTTAGGACTGATTTTTCAATAATCAGATAAGTTTTAACTGTGAAATCAAATTGACGTCTGAAAGTTTTTGAATGGTAGAACTGTAAAAGATCCAAAATTATTCCTCGGATAAAATTATCTGGCGTTGGAAAAATCAACTTTATTGATAAACGTCTCACAAATAGGTACCTAATTGCTAAAATGCACAGTTTTTTTTTTTTCTTTGAATTTGACTGGTATATACTGGTTGATAAAAATGCAGATGATCGGGTCATATAATGTTTGTGTGAATTAATATTGTATATATTAAAAGGATACTAATTGTTTTTAAAGGTAAAAAGAATATAAGGCAGTTACAAATTTTACAGCTCCTCAATTACAAATATTTATTAATTATTAAACCTTTGAAAGACGCGACAGGATTTCGAACAGACCCGATACAATTACAGCCAAAATTGTTTTGTTTCTTATTGTCTGCACAGTGGAAGGAAGAAGTAGATAATGGGGTATTACTCAAAGTCGTATTTCTCTCATCCACTGACGATAAAAGGATTATTGTATCGTTCGCGCGAAGCCGCTCGGTACTGCCGAACAAAATTAATGTTTTGTTTTGAAGTTGAGTGAGAACGACAATTTTGCTGTTCATTCGTCTCTATTTTACTTTGCCGTAAGATAAAAATGGTTTTTGTTTTGCATAGCATAAGCATACTGTTCCCACTGCTGGGACACAGGCCTCCCTCTGTGGGAGGGAGTGGGCCATAATCCACTTCTCAGGCCCAGTGCAAGTTAGTGGATGTCGCATGTCATCGAATTTTTGGTTTCAGGACATGCAGGTTTCCTCACGATGCTTTTTTTCCTTCACTATTTTAAAAGCAGTGGTGGTGAAATTAACTAAATACACAAAGTAAAATGCCTGCCTGGGTTCGAACTCGCGACCTACAACTCGTGGTCCTGGCCCACCACTGCTCTCCTGGGCCACCACTGCTCTCCTGGACCACCACTGCTCTCCTGGACCACCACTACTGTCCTGGGCTACCACTGCTCTCCTGGACCACCACTGCTCTCCTGGACCACCACTGCTCTCCTGGGCCACTACTGCTCTCCTGGGCCACTACTGCTCTCCTGGCCCACCACTGCTGTCCTGGCCCACCACTGCTCTCCTGGCCCACCACTGCTCTCCTGACCCACCACTGCTCTCCTGGCCCACCACTGCTCTCCTGGCCCACCACTGCTCTCCTGGCCCACCACTGCTGTCCTGGCCCACCACTGCTCTCCTGGACCACCATTGCTCTCCTGGCCCACCACTGCTCTCCTGGGCCACCACTGCTGTCCTGGCCCACCACTGCTCTCCTGGCCCACCACTGCTCTCCTGACCCACCACTGCTCTCCTGGCCCACCACTGCTCTCCTGGCCCACCACTGCTCTCCTGGCCCACCACTGCTCTTCTGGGCCACCACTGCTCTCCTGGGCCACCACTGCTCTTCTGGGCCACCACTGCTCTCTGGGCCACCACCGCTCTCCTGGGCCACCACTGCTCTCCTGGGCCACCACTACTCTCCTGGGCCACCACTGCTCACCTGGGCCACCACTGCTCTCCTGGGCCACCACTGCTCTCCTGGGCCACCACTGCTCTCCTGGGCCACCACTGCTCACCTGGGCCACCACTGCTCTCCTGGGCCACCACTGCTCTCCTGGGCCACCACTGCTCTCCTGGGCCACCACTGCTCTCCTGGGCCACCACTGCTCTCCTGGCCCACCACTGCTCTCCTGGGCCACCACTGCTCTCCTGGGCCACTACTGCTCTCCTGGCCACCACTGCTCTCCTGGCCCACCACTGCTCTCCTGGGCCTTTCTAGTCTTAGTACACTAATCTTTTTTTTGCGTCTTTCATAGTGATTAATTTTCAATTTTAAAATAACGTAATTTTTGGCTAGTGTATCAAACCTTGATACACTAGGCTAGAAAGCTATTGCATACATAAAACCTTCAAATTGTAGGTAGATACAATAGGACCGCATCTGGAGTAGTGTTACCTGCATAACACTATCCAGCCTGAAACATTCAGTGCTACGAACTTTAACCTCGATCGGTCTGAATCAATGCAGTACTAGATGTTGGGTTGACAATTCTGAGTCAAACAATGGCCGACTCATCTGCATGTTTAATAAAGACTGACTTCAGTTTTGGACGACACGGTTGGCGCAGTGGTTGAGCGATCGACTGCTGCGCTGCGTGTCGCGGGTTCGATTCCCACGAACAAATATTTGTATTGCCTACAGGTAGTTGTTCCGGGTCTGGCTGTTTGTGTATGTGAGCTTAAATTTTTGTAAACGCACCCACGATATAAGAGTAATTCCTAGACTGGGCAAGGTTTAAAAAAAAAAAAAAAATGAGTAATAGCCTTCCTGCCTATGCCTGAAATAACTGATCGTGTTCATTATTAACTAAATGTTTTTAACATAGATATATTATGCGTATATGCCATTTGCCATACAAGTGTGCGAAATTTCATTAGGTCGGGTAGTACACGTAATTCACGTCACTTCAACAAAACATGTTGAAACCAATTTATTTTCCCCAAAATCGTTTTATTATCTACCGGTACCTACTTATCTTTTACCGAATTTCAGGATCTAAAAATAATAAAAGCTACTTAGAGACTTAATTGAATTGTAACCGAATTGAGGATATAACATAAACCTAACATTAATAATAATAATAATATAATAATATCCCTGGACATTTCACACAGCGTCTAGCCATCTAGTCCCAAGCTAAGCAACCTAATGCTTGTGTTATGGTAACAAGATGGCTGATAAACTACTTATATATATTTTTTTTTTTTTTTGTAAATACATACATATTATAGATAGAAATACACCCAGACTCGGAACAAATACATGTAGGTCATACAAATATTTGTTCCGTGCGGGAATCGAACCCGCGACACGCAGCGCAGCAGTCAATCGCTTAACCACTGCGCCAACCGTGCCGTCAACATTACATTACAATACCTATATAAAACGTTAACAGTCAAACAAAAGGGACATCTGATGAAATACAAGCATTAATTCAGTATTTTTCTTGTAAAACGTTGAAGGCCTTTTTTTTTGTTTCCGGGGTGGAAAAGCCTCGTGGATGTCCGCCGCCCTGGGCGGACGAAGGGGGCTGTCAGACTCTTACTGACTAAAAACCACCCCGGTGTCCCATATCACACCTACGCCGGGAGTCACGGGAACGTATGATCCTTCCGCAACCCCCAACTGATGCCGGCCCGCCACCGCGGGTCTCCTCCGGTCAGGGGGGGAGTGACGTGTTAGACTCCCCTCGCGACGTCTAAGAGGGACGCGCGTGGAACACTACGCGCCGCCACCTCGGGTCCTGATGTGTGGGGGGCAACGGACGTCCCCGAGTCCGTCGCCCCTGGACCCATTTAGGGGGGCTAGAAGAGGGCGTTGTCCGCCCTCCGCCGACGCCTGGTGCGCCTGCTGTGGGCCGGGTGAGTGGACGAGATCTCCCTCTCCCTTTCTGCGGCCTCGCGGACGAATGTTTCGCAGAAGGAAACCACAGACAGGTCACTGCCTACTTCTGAGATGAGGGCACGGCGCGGCTCCTCCCAGGCGGCACACTCAGCCAGCATATGCCGCGCCGTGTCCTCCCGGCGGTCGACGCAGTGGTGACACCGCGGGCGTCCGGCTCCCTGTTTATGCGACACAGGTACTTCCCGAAGCAACCATGCCCCGAGAGCACCTGCGTCACCCGATACAACAGGGAGCCGTGCCTCCTCCCGAGACAGCGCTCGAGCACCGGCCGGACCGCCTCGATGGTGACGAGAACAAAAAAAAAAAAAAAATTTGAAGACCTAAAACAACTTTGTTACGTTGGCTGTACAAAATTAAATTAAAAATGGCCGCCATGTCACGAAATTAAGATATAAACTTACTCTGTTTAGACTACTGCCCTGAAAATCTGCAGCTCCTTGAAGTTATGAGGAATATAGTGCTTTTGTGTAACATGAGTCATATGAG
Source organism: Apamea anceps (assembly GCA_951799955.1). Taxonomy (NCBI): domain Eukaryota; kingdom Metazoa; phylum Arthropoda; class Insecta; order Lepidoptera; family Noctuidae; genus Apamea; species Apamea anceps. The sequence goes on along the minus strand of OX637515.1, from coordinate 14,557,020 downwards.
CTAGATGAAAGTTTATGTAATTTTGTATAATGCAGAATTGCTTTTTATTATAAACTAGCTTCTGACTGCGACTTTGCCCGTGTCAAATTTATTTTCCCCCGACCCACCCCGTCGCATCGCATCACCTGTCCACGTCATCACTTCCTTCTGACTTTTCCTTTTTGCTTGACCCCCAAGGGTCATAGCGCCTTCCTCAAGAATTTGGCTATTAATTGCACACAATTTTTTTTCAAATCCGACTTGTAGTTCCAGAGATTACCCCCTTATCTAATATCGCGACATATTCGCCAAAAATATAAACAAATATGAGTTTATTGAAAAAGAAATTTTAATCCTAGATAATAGAGTTTACGCTACAACTTCAAAAAAATTTATAACTTTTTCAATAGTGCTAGTCACTCTGAAATCAACTTAATTATCACTAAAATAAAGTTGATATTTGTTTAACTCGAAATGACGTCAATTTGAAACAAATAAAATTTGAATACCTATACATACAAACACGCCACCTCCTCCTACCTTTTTATAATATTAGAATAGATTCGTTTTTACTACAATAAAAGATCAAGCAATATCAAGAAAAGTTGGAAACTGAAACGACAAGAAAGGAAGTTTTTTTTTTTTTTTTAATGTCGGCTAAAATAGAAGTAGACTAATAGGAAAGACATATAGTTAATTTATAGATAGAAGGAAAAAGACATACTGCGCCGTCTTCACATATTGTACAGTAGGACAGGGAGATGATTCCGAAGAACGAAAGAAAGACGCAGAGAACAAACAAACACAAAAAAGAACAAGTTGGGGAAAAATATGCGTCACATCCACGCAAAACGGCCGGTTAGGGAGGTAAGTTAGGATCCGAGACCCATTTAAAGTAAGTAAGCAGATAGAGTAAACCACCTCAAATATCTGCAAATATAAACGCTAAAATCTCAAACCACACTATTAATCCCCCGAAATCGATGACCAGAAATCATCGAATCAGTGGTCAGTGCCGACGAGAATTGACTGAAACGTATACTAAAATTCGTCACCGGTTAATGAAATTCCGATCGGCGCTGGCAAGCTGGGATTCTCGTCACCTACTGTAATTCCGGGTCATTCCGACCTGCCAATTACAGAGGTGACCGGTGTGATGGTGTGATACTGACGACGACGTGTTTCGCAGACGGTTCTGGTCGGGTCAATTTTGTTTCCAATATCGGTGTCGGGATTTCTGTTCAATTTAGGGTTAAATTGTTTTGCACGTGCTGATGCTGAGTATGGTTAAAAACCTACACAAATAAATTAAATTGAAGTGTCTGTTTGTAATTTCATAATAACAGCTTTTTACTAAATGCATATTAAAGTATATAAGGTAAAAAAAAAATATACAATAATAATAAATAAAAAAAATTACCAGAACCACAATTATTAAAATTATTGTCTGGCGGTCTATCTGTTTGTTCCGGCTAATCTCCGAAAGAGTTGGACCATTTTTGACGAGAATTTCATTGGCAGAAAGCTGATGCTACAAGGAACTTAGGCCTTTTATTAAAAGAATTAGGGTTCCAGGCAAAAAAAAAACAATGAATTTCCTACACCCGTGCGGGCGAGCAGAAACAAGTTAAAATAACATAAGATTGAGTGACGGAATAGTTTGATAACTACTATGTATTCAATAGTAACCTTAGGCTATTATGTCAATTTCAATATAGTTATTTCATATCTGAAAAAAAAATGATTATTATGATAATTATTTGTTATTAGCCTCCCACTGCTGGGCAAAAGCTTCCCTTTCTTCTTTCCAGTCCTCTCTGTCTTGAGAGGAGTCTAGTGTGGACCAATCCTGTCTGTAGGTATCAAGCTCGGTGTCCCCTTGTTTCGCAGACAGGAATTTCATTTCCCAGAAAATGTTTCATATAATATTTGGTACTTGTATTTTTAATTTCTAAGATTGATGTTTCTCTTGAATGAAACATATTTCACAGAAAAACACAATTCAATGAATTTAATCACATTTTTTTTTTGTTTAAAAAACTTATCAAACAGTAGAATTATTTTTTAACGAATATTGTTTGTTCGGTGTATTTTTCCATGTTATTTTATTTCAACGGAAATGTATAAAAATAGACGTTATGCTATCCATAATTTTAATTAAAATATTGCCTTAGAAAGTCAATGTGTTGTGCTACAAAAGTTATCTAGTGTCAGAAACGAATCGCTGCAAAACCGACTCCACGTAGTCTTGTCTGTCCTTCCCTTATAGTTTAATTAGGCGCGGAGGGGCGACGCGGCCAGTGAGTTGAAGAGCAGGTGGTTTTAACGCTCGCCGCCGCGGCTGAGGTCCGCAGGCGAAGCCAGCCAACAAGCCGAAGCTGCGGTGGTGAGCGTGTATACCATCTGCGACGATAAGCTCGCATGGGACCGCCGCCGGAGCCCCGCAGCGCCGGCGCCGTGACAGAAACCATGCCTGCTGCATGTTGCATGCTCGCTTGTAGTATGCAAGCAGTAGGTTTGGTTAGAACTGAGACCCCCAACAGAAATTACCTCAGCCAGAGTATATAATATATATAATCATTTTATCAACGGTATGAATTCAAACGTTTAGAAACTGTCACTTGATAAAATGTCATTCTTGATAATAAGTTTTATATAAAATAAAGAATATTTGATTTGTTATTCTATGATATGATTATTCTAACATTAAACTTTATGTGAAACAAAAATCAATGATTTTAAAATCTTCAAAGTAAGTATTCTGCGTATTGATTATTTTATGAAACGAAAATATGAGAAAATTTTTATGTGAAACAAAATCCAATAAAACTATTAGCTATAAAACAACGAACCGTCAAGCTTGTCCGGCCATCTTCTCCTAGGTCATAATTATGTCTATAAATGTAGTGTATGTACATATCATTATTTTGTTATAAGTTATCATCATTGCAAGCACTGTATGTATCTGCAAATTGTGTATCTGTAAGCTTGAACATACCTCTAAAACATTGATAAAAAAAACACGTTGAAAATTTTCAATTAAGCCAGATGCAAGACTTAAAACTAGGGATGTGCAACATCTATATTAAAACACTTCTACAATATGTAGTGTATCATGACTTTAGGTAACAACAACATTGTATTTCTCTAATTGACTACCAAAACAATTCCGTTACAATTCTGCTATTTCACGAACTGTTAGTTACAGGTAAATAATTTTAACGCCACATTTATTCTGACTGCTTTCTAGTCTATGAGCAACGTTATATAGTTAAGTCGGCCGTCCACTGCTATAGTATTTATAGCAATGTGTGACCTAGACCCGCACTTAAGTGTCACTTTTACAGGCTTTTACAGGCCAGTTTTTCACAGAAAAGCGTTTCTTAGCCCGCAGGCTTAGGTCACACGGCCTATAAAAAAGTATACAATACGTGTGACTTAAGTAGTCTATTAATGCACGGCGTATACCACCCTCGCCTAATTATGTCACACGTATTGTAACGGAATGTTTTATCTCACGAAGCGAAGCGCGCTTTACTTGCGGTTACCAAGTGTATAAACAAGCTGTATATGTGTGTGTAAGCGCAGAAGTTCTCAGTACCGTCCGAAGCAATGGCGAAGTCAGAAAGAAGTGTGTGTAGGTGTGTGTTATGTCCTGACGCTACACGTCTTCACAAATACACTCACAGCGTGTTTGTACACTTGGTTACTACAAGTAAATGGCGCGTCGCTTTGTGAGATCAAAATACTGTACGTAGGATATGCACGGAGAGGTTTACTACATTAGCTGCGCGGTTCATTTGTTTATTAGCCACGCAGCCGTGCGTGACTGTGGGTTGCAGTAGACGATTTTGCCTACATTTTTATACAAAGCAAAGATACGCGCATGCACTTAACATGCGCGTATCTTAGCCGTGGGCGCTATGGAGCGGCGCCTTTATTTAAAAGCGAATCGCAGCAGAAATCTGTTGTTATCCAACTTGAAATAGGAAACGAGAGACAACTTGCTGTATAGATAACGAACTGGACTGGCGTTTGTTACTGCGCTTGTGGTCAGGGTTTTCAGGTAAGGCGATTAAATAAACAATTGTATATTAAGTTCTTTTCATAAGGCAGTTTCTAAATTTGATTTTCGTATTTTTATCTTAAAATGTCAACATACCTACCTACCAACCCGCATATTTAAACAATGATTTGTTTTGTTTTGTTAATTAAGTTTGATAGAGATTTTTTCTTGATCAAGTTTTATGGAACAAAGGTGTTTTTTTTTTTTTTTTTTGGTGGTTTTATGGTTTTATTGTTTTTGTTCTTGTCAAGTTAATTGTAAAGATTTCTTGTTAAGGATAAGTACATATACTTATGGATACCGTGAGGAAACCGGCATGTCCTAGGACCAAAAATTCGAAGATATGTGACATATGCCAACCCGCACTGGGCCAACGTGGTGGATTACGGCCCACTCACTCTCACCAAGTGGAGGCCTGTGTCCCAGTAGTGGAAAAATTATAAGCTGTTTAAGCTATACCCAAGTACCATTGGGCATAATTTTGGTCCTTTTGGTTTTTACGCCAATTTGTTTCTATTTTATGTTACTTCAGTTCCAGGAGAGTAACAGCCTTTGACTGACAAGTGACAACATGCTATCTACCCAGACGGTATTTCGGAATAAAAAAAAAAATGCCATGTTTCCTCCTCCAATGGCATCCTGAATGTATTTTCTGACCGGTGCAGGGACTCTCCCCTCTTACGAAGCTGGGTAAAAGTCCAAATACACTTATCCAAATAAACCGGTGTGCCATTGAACGAACAGTTCTATGGTTCATTAGTTGTTTATTATTATTAATTTAAATTAATACTCACATTAGGCTAAGTTATACTACTACTAACATTATATGGACTTTTTATCTGATATAAAATATTTGAATTCGAATTTTACGAATTTAAATATAATTTCCAAAAGTTTCTATTCATTACACCATTTTCAAGCAGCACCATTATTATAACTACGATGTTAACGAGTCTGCCTTCCAGGAAACACGATTCCACATCGAACTCCTGCAGACCAAAACAAGATCAGTATCGTTTCTAGGAAGAGCTATTTCTGAAGCACATCTAGAAGCAGGTTATACAGGTAAAGTTGAAACTGGCAACCCTGAGTCCACTGCAACAGTTGTTCGACTTTGTTTATTAACATAGCGACGAGTTTGATAAAGTTTGAATTAGATACCGGACAGCCACGCGTGGCTTTATGGGTGAATGGCTTAAGTTGTACTTGTAAAGGTGAGCAATATACCTATATCGCTGACCTTTACAAATACAACTTACCTACAAAATTGGCGAAGAGTAATTACTCTTCGCCAATTAATCTTCCTTCCTTCCTTCTTCTTTTTCTTCTTTCTTTCTTCGCAAAATAATTATTTTTTTGAGTGGCTTCCAGCTTATACAGAAGAATGCAGAATATAAATGAGGTACTTAATTCACGACAAGCCATTTACAAGCCTCCACAGATAGCAATAACAGAGGGTGGAGAGTGTTATTATATGTTAATGAGGATAAAAATATATACACTCGATGAACTTCTTGAACTAAATTAACTAACAAACAATTAAAATATAATAACCTAACCTAACTAAAACTATTAAACTAACTAAAATATGGCGACGAAAAATTCCTCCGCATCGCTGTCGACATGTACCGAAGAGACTGGCGGCATTGCCACGTTATACCTACACTGGTGGTACTTAATATGTTTGTTATCAGACGCCATTATAGTATTGCGTTTAATGTTTTAGAAGTTTTCATAACCAGAACACTAACTGAGTAACAAACTATCAATGTCAATAGTTTTGAAGATTGATATGTTGCCACTACTTCATATGTTTGAAAAAATTGTCTGTTCTGTAAATAACGCAATGAATGTTCTTGATCTGTCAAAATGAAACCCATTGCTACTGTTAATTTGTTACGCAATTACCCCGCCAGTAATAAATATTAAGATTGATACAAATAGAAAAGACGACGGTTAACTTTTAAAATATCCTTCTTTTAAAAAGCTGGTAAAAAGTTTCAAAGATAATTTGGTTTAGGTACCATAAAAGACTACATATTCTAATATATGGTAAGAATCCTATAAGACGTTAAAAATCAAATAAATATCTTAGAAAATAAAATAACAAATGAATCAGATTTATGGTAATTTGATCTCTAGTCAAGCCAAGGACCTCTCCTTGCAGAATGCATGACCAACTATCCTAAAACTTACTTCGTAAATTGATGGATTGGAGACTATTATAACGTAGCGACGAGCCCCGTTATTACAGTCTAGTTTAAAAACTATAACAGATTCTTTTCCAACCTCTATGCACCTAAACATAAACCAACAATTAACTTTAAAAATTACTTTTCCGTGCACAAACTTTGTCGAGCACGCTAAACTTAAATTACACTTAGTTTTCTGTAAACTTCCGTGTTTTCTCATAGCTGTATTATTTATAATAATATTACGATATTTTATGTGTTCACCACTACGTATTAAGTTCGGTTTGCTGGTCAAGTGGAAAGATGCTTATCAAGGAAATTGTTTCCGCTGCCATATTAATGTTAGCAAGCATTATAATTGTTAGCCAATTAATGTTGATTTGGGCACATTAATAGGATTATTTTCGTGTAATCTTTTGCTGTTTTCCTTGTTATTTTTGGCAGAGCTAAGCACAATAATAGAAAAAGCCAAGATTAACTGTTATTGGTTGTAAAGTCAACCTTATGTAGTGCAGGCTTGCTATAATTTAGCGCGTGTTCCCTTCGAACATTTAAGCAAGTTTAGAATGGGGTGTCAAATATTTTATTAAGTTTTTTGTTTCGGAAAAGAAAAGACTATGCTACTTTAGTCGGGAATATGTAAAGACATTCAGTCAATATAAACGTAATTGATTCCTCCCGGTACCGTGAATCTCATCTCGGCTCATCAGCCCTTCTGTAGAATCTTGATTTGTATACAAAAACCGTAGGGTACTTTGACTGACGCCGCATCTCCGTACAGTCTACATTCAAAGTTAAAAAACGCAGCACCGCACACCGGATCGGTTTCAGGAGCAGTTCGATGACCGCATAAATCAACGGCTGCAGGATTTAAATCGTCTCATTAAAAGTATACCTATGAAAGAATTACTATGTCCAGAGCGGAGACAAGTGAGGTCATGATGACAAACAATAACATCGATGCAAAAATAATAAAGTTCACCGTTGAAATCGTTGGACTCCAGATCAGCATAAGCAGCGTTACCGAAAACGGAATATTTCATAATAATGAAAATTGAATTGCAATTCTGATCCCCAAGATACAGGCAAATGCCTAGTTTGGAGGTTCGGACCGTCCATCTATTCTTGTACAAATTATGATTATTATACCCTGTCTATTAGCTTAACCGTTTTTTGGCAGCTGTCTTAGAATGTACATATTCAGCCCCAGCAGTCTCGACATTCATAGCGATCGCTTTATGACCGAATTCGGTCGCAAAGTCCCGAATTGACAGGTGAAATGTATGGAGTGACAGGACTTTGCGACCGAATTCGGTCGTAAAGCGATCGCTATGAATGTCGAGACTGCTGGGGCTGGTTACGTAAAAGTTAACTTTAAATTGCGTAGTAAAATAAATACATAAACTGCCTAATTTTATTAAATAATCTTATTTATGACTTCTCACAGACAGAAAAAAATATATAATTGCTCAGTAATTTGATCTGACGGTTAACCTAGTGGACAGAGAATAATAAAAAAATGAAATATATTTACTTTATTTATTAAAACTTTATGCACAAGTAAAAAAAAATACTTTACAAAGGCGGACTTAATGCCTGAGGCATTTTCTTCCAGTCTGTGATTATACTTAAAGGTAAGAAATCCAAAAGTTAACACAAAACGTCGGAAAGAGGAAATCATTACGAAGAAAAGCAAAATCATAAGTCGTATCAGGACCTCCTCACCAATTTCACACACACTTTATTACTTCAAAGAGGTCTGAACTCATGAATTACCCAAACTTGACTTTACGACGATGTAATCTGGCTACTACTTAAACTGGTAACTTAATTAAAAGTTTTAAAGAACATCAAGTTTGTAAAAGATATTATGAGAGGCTACACTGAGAATGCCTAAACGTTTTCTGCGAAGGTTTTAACTAAAGATCTTGTTAATATCGTTTGAGTGACGATATTAACAATCTCTTTAGATGGGATAAAAACACGATTATAATTTTTTTCTAGATTTATGGAACGTTGAGCAGCAGAGCAGTGGAGGCCTAGAGGTAAGGACCCCGACTTACGACGTGGTAACGGCCGCGACTTACGAGATGTAGGTCGTAGGTTCGAACCCAGACATGCGCTTTACTTTGTGCAAATTATATCATCACCACTGCTCTCAAAACGGTGAAGGAAAATATCGTAAGGAAACCGGCATGTCCTAGAACCGAAAATTTTAAGACATGTGACATCTACCAACCCGCACTGGGACCGTGTGGGCCAGCCACAGCCCACTCAATCTCACAGAGAGGAGGCCTGTGTCCCAGCAGTGGGAACATTATAGGCTGATTATGCTAAGAAACGCTAGGAAAAATACTGGGTTAAAATATATAAAACTCGAACAAAATGATTAGCATGACATATTTGACACTTCTTAAACTCACCAGAATCTTCTACGTACCTAAAGAAAAAAAAATTCGTGTACTTGCGGTAAGCGTGACACAGAGAAAGAACACAAACACAAAAAAGAACAAGTTGGGGGAAAAATATGCGTCACATCCACGCAAGACGGCCCTCGCTCAGCATAATGCTACGACCCTATGCGAGACAGAGCCCCAGTGCTGGTTTTCAGTGACAGCCAGCGTTGACGTGATGACCACAACACTGGTGCAGCATACGATAAAATAAAAACAAACATTAAACAAAAAACACACACAATCAAACTTTATGAAATACAACTTTACTTTACTTTATACTTTATATCCACGTCTAAACATTCCATTCCCTTATAGCCCCCTCTTCTTTGTAAATATGTATGTTCATACTTTTAATATCCCCTTGCAGCATGTTCTCTCTCATTGTTTACTTTTAACAAGAAAATTTTCTGAACTCCAAAGTTTACGCATATCATATTCAACCCGTCATATCAGCACCGTCGTCGAGTCGTCCCGATTCGTCCCGATGCGTCCCGATTCGTTCCGATGCGTCTCGCACAGTCGAACCGTTTACGGATCATTAAGCTCTTTCGGATCGCCTACAGGACCACTTTGTACATAAGGACCAGCCTATATAAATTATATATTTTTACCTTGGATGTGTAGTGACCTGAGACGAGACCCTTCCTGGAGCTAATTTATGAGGTACGGAAGACGTAACGCGGATGTTGGAGTCCTCTGTTATCTTATTGGCACCGTTTGGGTAGAGGAATGTGGCAAAAAGGTTGAAGCGTGGCATTATTTTTTGGGCTTTTATGATTGGCTACGATACATATTCAGTAATCACGTAGGTACGTACCTTTATTTTGGATTAAAAGCGCTCTTTCCTTTATATTGAAAGAAAATAAGGTTCTTATTTACCAACGAAAATCTTCTGTCTGTGAGAGGGAATATGGCCAAAATCCACCACGCGGGTCCAGTTCGGGTTGATGGATGTCACATGTCCTCGATTTTATTTTATTCTAGGACATTCCGGTTTTCCTCACAATGTTTTCCTTCACCGTTTTGAGAGCAGTGGTGATGAAATAATTTACACAAAGTAAAGTGCTTGCTTGGGCTCAACCCCACGCCATTCAACTCGTAAGTCGCGGCCATTACCAATACGAATATAATCTTAAATTAAATTTCGATTGCGTCTGGATTTTTGGAAGTATTCATTTAGGTAAGTCCAATCAAAGCGGCTAAAAATACGCAAAGTATGGTGTGTTTCTTATATTCCTTAAACGAATTATCCCCAACCCTCTCAAGTAAGATTAACCCAACGATTTGCATTTAATACTATAATTCTCGCATAAAAATATTCGGGGATAATTTATGTAGCTACAAGTAACAATGTTTGAACAAGTCAAAGATTGCATCGTTCGCTTGTTTTCAAAAACGCTTGCCGGCGAAGTTACACGGTTGATTAAATTTTAATCAGAGTTTATTGAAGTTACGTCAAGCCGGGGTTAGGGGTTCATGCATTAAGCATATCGGTGCAACCGAGCTGGAGCTTTTGCACAGGATAGTAGGAGAATTATTTATGATGTGTATGTGTTAGAAGATTTATTTGTTTTGGTGAAGAGTAATTATTTTATTGTGTTTGAGTGGCTTACAGCTAAAAATATAGAAGAATGAAGAATACAAATGAGGTACTTAATTCACGACAAGCCATTTACAAGCCTCCACAGATAGCAATAACAGAGGGTGGAGAGTGTTATTATATGTTAATGAGGATAAAAATATATATACTCGATGAACTTCTTGAACTAAATTAACTAACAAAAAATTAAAATATAATAACCTAACCTAAATGATAAATGATTTTATTTTGTAAGTAGGTTTGTACAAACACTTTTACACGTCAATAAACCTAACTAAAAATATTAACTAACTAAAATATGGCGACGAAAAAGTCCTCCGCATCGCTGTCGATTGATAATGTACTGAAGAGACTGGCGGCATTGCCACGTTATATGGCAATGCTTTGCCTCTGGCCAAGGTAAAAGCCAGTCCTAGGCTAACGGAAAGCGTCAGCCAGCCATTTGGAGATTTCATTGAACTAACCTTGAGCACTCGGACCCCAAGAGAGTTCATTAATGGGAACCTTAATTAAAACTAAAAACTTAAAACGTGCGCAGTCGTTATGTGACGTTATCTAGTCTTCATTTATTTTCGTTGCTTATTTATTAAGTATGTATACAGTATAGTATTGTATACAATCAAGTATTTTCTAACTGAACAGACAGCTGTGCTGCTGGGGAGTTTGTTGCGCCACTTCTTCTTTCCAGCGATAGCACTAGGAAGTGGTGAAGGGCGGGCATATTTGGGGGACTGTCTTTTGTAATTTTGACGTTCGAAAAGTGCTGATTCTCAGCCTAATTTAAATAAATGACTTTTGATTTTTGATTGTATATATCGGTATATCTATTTTAGTGTATTGTATACATAATATTTATACCAACAACAGCCCCATCTTATGTCCTGGTAAATCACTGTCCATTCAAAGTTTGCCTGGAAGAGATCGCAGAAAGCGATAAAGCTGCTCCATTGTATATTTTGTAGTATTTGATGTATTTTTTTATATTTTTAGTGTGTACAATAAAGTATATATAAATAAAGGGCATGTTACGAAAACAATAGCACTGGCCTTTTAATCTGCTGGGATAATGCGGTCTGGAAATTAAGACCAATTCATTCGCTATTAAGACCAAGTTTAAAATTAAAATGATGAAATCAGACACTACCAAAACCAAAATTAAATACCCAGCTAATTAATTCTACATGCTTTAATTTCTTAAGTTTCACTCAAACTTCCCGGCGGCCATCAAAAGGCATCAAATGTTGCCTTTTACGCAGCGTAAGTTCATTAATTAATTTTTAATCAGAATCTATAGCCTTCGTGAACGAGAGGGGCTACAGAGGATGGAGGGAGGGGGGAGATTGAGTTTTGTTCCACGGAATTTTATGAAACTTCATCCCGTCGGTAATGCTTTTATACTGAGCATGGAAACCCTTGATCAAGCACTTTATTGCTGCTTAAATATATTTAGCTTGGCGTGATAGGATAGAATAGAATATTCATGTCTGGAATTAACGCTTCATTGGTGCAGTGATTGCAAGGCGAACGTGAGCTGGTTTTAGTCCAAGATCTTGTAAAGTCTTCGTTTTATGTGGAAGGTATTTGTACAGAGAAAGGGTGTATGTACCTTGATCATCATGAAAGAAAATATTCCCTGATAAAAAAAAAAACATTGAAAGTTTTGAGTAAACAAAAAGCAAGTTTGTCAATTGATTCATTTGTTTCTTGGCTTGTTAGAGGCATTGGATATTCTGTTATTATTAACTAGTTAGCTAGTTATAAGTTTTAGTTTTTGCCTTTCAGTCAAATTTTGAACCTCCGTTACATCCCTTTAGAGGATGAATTTTAAAAAATCCGTTCTTAGTGGTTGCCTTCGCCATCTGCGTGCCAAATGAAAGCCCAATCCGTTCAGTGGTTTGAGCTATGTCGACCGATCAGTCAGTCAGCCATGGCTTCCTTTTATATAATATGCTAGCTGTTTCCCGCGACTTCATCTGCAATCCAGGATGAAAAGTAGCTAATGAATGTCCTTCGCCAGGTCTACCCATTGGCCAAATTTCAGCTGTTTTAGCGTGAAAGCGTAACAAACTTACTTTCGCATTTATATATCTGTCCTATATATCCTTCTTTTAATAGAGTAATAACAGCTCAGTCATTATATAAATGATTTTCCATAAACAGTTTCGACCTAAATCGGACGAAAATCTTCCGCTCATTGAGACTTAAAGCATTAAGAAAAGGTATTAAAAGGGCGCAACGATCAGGCCTTTATAAACTTTGACGAAATAACTGAAGGTTTTTCTTTGTTGATAAGTACACAAAGGTCAAGAAATTAACTAGAAAAGTTTCCTTGAATTAAGTAAATTAGATGATTGAAAGATTTTTAGGAAGACGCGAGAAGAGTTTTTTTTAAACTGGGTTGAAAACGTTTCTTTTTTTTTTGGAGGTAGCATATTATGGTTTAACAAATTCAAGCTTTAATGAAATTAGTATGTTTAATTTTTTAAATTAACTCAATTTTAATAACAAAAATCAGAAATTAATAGAGCTTCTTTAGGTTTCATACTGTATTTTTCTCTATACTTAATAGAGAAAAATGTGTGTTTTATGTGTAAATAAATAAATAAAATATGAAAATAAATTAATAAGAATCTCGCTGTTCCTAATAAGTACCTAATCAATAAAAAAATGCTCTTAAAAGCATACAAAATATACAAACCAGCATCTCCTAGAATCAAACATTCGAAGACATGAGACATCTTCTACCAACGGACACTAGGCGCGCATGGTGGATTACGACCTGCTGTCTCTTGAAGAGAGGAAGCCTGCGTCCCAGCAGTGAAAAGATTATAGGCTGACTATATATCTGCCAGGGCCGCGGGTTGTTCGAAAGAGATACCGTGGCCCCGAGCACAGACAAATGAAGGAACAGGGTGGGTTTTAGTCAGTAAAAGTTTGACACGCCCTTCCGCTCAGCCCAGAGCGGGAGAGGTCATTTGAAGATTTCCCACCCAGAAAAAAAAAGCTGACTATATATGCGTATTTGTGAAATATGTATGAGGGTCGTAGCACCTGGCGTTCTGTATGCAAAAAAATATATTTTAATTTCAACAAAAAACAACAACATTTGTATTTCCAAAAACACTATTTTATAGTCAGAAGGCAAGTATCCTCAATTTAAATAGGTTACCGTAAGCAAGCTCTGACAGCTACAAATATGAAATGAATCACTGTTAAAAAACTCATCCTGTAGAGGGATCAACAATTTTATATTAGGCGAATACTTTCGATTGAAAGTTTCATTTCGGTTTTGAACTATTTTACTAAGCTTTTAGAACTTAGTATTAAATTATCTAGAGTGGTTTATTTATTAAAGGATTTCATGAAGCTTTTATACGGAACCTTCCTCAGAATAAGTTCATGTTTTAGTTCAATTACAGTACATTTCGCGGAAAATGGACAAAACTTTCCAGTTCAAGAAACAAGAATTTCAGAATTAACAACATGCCAAAATATATTCACGCACGTATTTGAAGGGGTAAGTAGAGGTATATAGGGTGGCAGGGACCCTGGGTTACCCTGGATTCTGAACCCCACTGAGTTAAAATTCCTCGTCGGTTATCAAAAAAAAAAATGCTGTTCCATACATTTTGGCCGCGTAGGTATTACACTTTTCTAGGAAACAGCTGATTCTTTTTTTTATATCTGACAAAAAAATTCTACGCTTGGGGGTCGAAAATCATGTGCTAAATTCATGGTTACAGTTTGCACGTCGATGCCCGTGCCACCATATATATACCTACTGTACACGTCACACTTCTAAATTATTTTTTTCAAACTTTTTTAAACTATTTGTACGTTATCTGGCAAAGGGCTCTTAGAAACCCTGCCTGTACTACTATAAAGCCTAAGAAAATACCGTCACGATCATAACTCAAAAATTAATTAACCAAACCACTAATTAGCCCCATAAAATTAAAAACGCAATTTATTAACCCCTTAAGAGAATGAGTGCAATCTCATAAGACCCTATAAACTCCCCTAAGCACATATAAAACTGAAGTTACCTCGGGTAATGCAATTTAGCTAAATTAACTCATTAGTCCAAAAATTGCTGCGCCCTTAAGGAAGGTAAAGTCAGAGCCTTTGTTAGTGAAGGTAATTGTCTAATTTAATGAAATATTAATCTTATTTCTGTATACTTAGATGGTGTTTTAGTGTGAACGTTAAGATACGTTACGTATAAGTGGTGGAGAATGGTCGCTTTTGTGGAATGGAATTATAGGCAATTTTGTGTGGGAGCTGAATCTGTTGTAAACGTTTTTAGTTAGCGTTGGTAACGTAGGTAAGATAGAAAATTCTAGTGCTATTAGCAGGCTAGACCTTCGACTCTAAGATCATCACCTTAGAGTGGAGTGTCCAGCGACAGAGCCGTAAAGCTTGCGTTCACTGTAGGACTTACCACACCTACCGTTTACATTGCACTCGTTATTACAACTAAAACCACCTACACAATTATTTCCAATTCTGAAAACAGCACAATCTTTAAGTCCCAATCATATTTTTATGAAAGCCGTTTCTAAAACAAGTCGTATTCGCGTACAGTGCGATATTTTGTCCTCTCAAGACTGCTATTAAGGCTTAATCAACGTCTTAAGAGCTGCCAGATTCAGGCGAGATTGTACGAGAAAGTGGAGCGAGAGAGGACACGATTAGATGGAGAATTCTTTGCAAAGAATATCTAGATTACCCTGCATAGCTACTTAGTGAGATTTTCTATCTGCTTAGTAAGATAAACAGCCAAAACTAAGGAACCGGTTTTCATGTTTCATAGAAAAGTCTTATATGGAAAAGGATAAAATTATTTTCAAGAATTTTTTTTCTGTATTTGGGGGTGCACGGAAAGATCTAGGTAGATTATAATTTTGTGAAAAAATATACAACTTGGAATTGTTGATTCTCTAAAAACTGAGTTTTTTTATCTTGTATAGTTTCAAAATGCAGCTGAAAAAATATCAGGCCTAGTTTTGAATCGTTAGACAATTATGAAAAAGTCACATTATTTCCTGTGGGGAAATAATGCGACTAATGGGTTATATGCATAACTTACTAAAAAAAGAACTAACGTACATAGAAAATACCAATAATTACCGCTTACGAACGCATTCATATGCATAACGCCTCCCTACCTACAGAGTGCTAGTCCACAAACAATGCATTTTAAAACATAATTAAAGTTGACGACTCGCTCCCAGCCGGCATTGTGCGCCCCCCTATTGTTGATTTATAATTGTTACCGTGCTATTTTTACTCATTGTTTAAAGAAATTGCTCTCGCCTAGTTTGGATTTTAATGACTTTTCTTATGGTTAATGAGAGGGGCGTATAGAATGTAGCCTGCGGTTGCTAGGGACAATATTTATCCTCTATTTTGCATTGGATTCAATCCAATGCAATGGATGCAAAATAGATGTGTGACATTGTCTAACGTTAAAAAAAATATCTGACTTTGTATTTGTATTGGACTGTATTTAACCAGGTACTATATTATTAACATGCACGCCGAATTCCAGAGACATTGTGACTAAATTATTATTAATATTAAATTCTCATTCCTTTTTTATCTGTTTATATGTATACATATTAGACAAAATAAACTTCACATGCCATACCACAGGCTAAATAGAATATAAGACCGAATAATGTAACATGAGAAACCATCGATAGTAATTACTCTATTTAAATGTGAATAAATGAATTTGAATTTGACTTACTTTTGGGTCGTGGTTTCGAACCCAAGCAGGCGCTTTACATTGTGTAAATAATTCATCACCACTGCTCTCAAAACGGTGAATGAAAACATCGTGAAGAAACCGGCATGTCCTAGAACAAAAAAAATCGAAGACATGTGACATCTACCAACCCGCACTGGGCCCGTTTGGTAGATTATAGCCCATTCCCTCTCGCAGAGAGGAGGCCTGTGTCCCAACTGTGGGAACATTATAGGCTTGTTCTTCTCTTGCATTGGATGTCGAGAAGGTACAATTACTGGTATAACTATCATTCACAGCTAGATTACCAATAGCTCTAGCATGATCTAAATTACGGCTTAATCGACGTGTTAAGGGACGACGTGTTAATCAAGGGACAGCTGCAAGCCATACTTTGGAACATCAAAGCTTCTAACATTTCCATCCCTTTATATCTACGAGGTAGCATTGTTTATTAAAACAAATCCACAGTTATTTGAAAAACGACCTCCAGCTGACTCACGGTTGAGGAAAAGGGAATCAAATCTACTCTGTGTTGATCATAACAAAACCGCCCTTCTGCGCAAAAGCATCTATCAAATGGCTACAGTTATATATTATAAAATTCAAACAATTTTTAATCAGCAAATGTTATTTACTCGACAGCTGACTTTATAGAAAACAAAAACTGACACTGTTACTCCGGTTCTTTTCCGGATAACTTCATTCCTGATTTTGTCCTTCAAAGAAACTCCGAGCATAGCCCGCTCCATAGTGCTCTGAACGACCTTGAATTTGTGTACCAGCCTGACTGTCAGTGTCTACATTTTGGCACTTGCGGGATATGTGACGAGAGTTTTCAAATGACAGCACTTCATTAATAAGATTTTTTAATAAACATAGCAAACAGTTCGGTTTTACAAGGGGTCGTTCAACTATATCCGGAACGCTGCTCTGGATCTTCTTACTTCATACTTGAGTAAGAGGATTCAGAGCGTTGATGTTAATGGAAAAAGATCTCCCGGGTGTTTAGTAACAATGGGAGTCCCGGAGGGCTCAATTCTTGGTCCTTTCTTATTTCTTATTTATATATATATATATATTTTAAAACGTTGCTCACACTAGGAATTTCTCCTGTATCGTGGGTGCGTTTACAAACATTTAAACTCACATACACAAATAGCCAGACCCGGAACAAATACTTATAGGCCATACAAATATTTGTTTCGTCAAGTCATATTAATGACTTGCCGTACCTCATAAAGGATAATCATGATATAGTGTTGTTTGCAGATGACACTTCACTTTTGTTTAAACTTAAACGTCAGCAGCAGGTTACTGACGATGTAAATAGTGCGATCTCTAAAGTAGTCTACTGGTTCAATGTTAATAATTTACTTCTAAACGAGAAAAAACCAAATGCATTAAGTTTACGTTACCTCGCGTTAGACAGGTGAAAACTAATGTGTTGATAAAGGGCGAAGAATTGAATCCTGAAGACAGCACAGTATTCTTGGGCATAACTTTGGATGCTAAGCTTCAATATATACATACAGTCAAATTGTCAAAAAAGCTAAGTTCCGCAGCGTACGCTGTTAGAAAAATTCGTAATTTAACTAATATAGACACAGCCCGTTTAGTGTACTTGAGCTATTTTCATAGTGTAATGTCGTACGGTATTCCATTGTGGAGAAATGCCGCTGATATTCAGACTATCTTTGTTTTGCAGAAGCGAGCTGTTCGATCAATTTATAAAATAAGTCCGAGACACTCGCTCAGAGACGAGAGAAATTAATGTTATGACTGTGCCTTCTCAGTTTATTTATGTAAATCTTTTATATGCCTATAAAAATATAAAATTGTTTAAAAAATACAGTGATATCCATGATATAAATACTAGGAACAAACACAAATTTGTTGTACCTAAAACAAGGCTCAAGAAAATAGGTGGCTCGTTCAGATGCCAATGTATACGCTTCTACAATAAAGTTCCAAGCCCCGTTCAAGATCTAAGCCTTAATAAATTCAAATCATTCATTAAACGTAAGTTGTGCCAGAAAGCCTTTTATACCGTTAAGGCTTATATCGAGGACAAAAAGGCTTGGGATTAAGCTGCTTCCAATTTTTACAAATTGAATGTTTTTATTTTTTTGTTTTGTTGTTTTTTTTATATACACTTTGACATTAATAAATTTGATCTATGACATTTGCTTACTTTGTAAAGTATTCTATTACTTTAATTATTGTGAATGTGAAGACTATGTGGGTCATTTTATTTTTCTCTCTTTTCTGTTAGTTTTTGTCATGGTCTGGCAGTAATTAATGTGGCCTACCCAAATGTCCTTTCTTTGGTATTGTTCGTCAAATCGTTGAGCTCCTTAAGTTTTGAGTTGAGCTGCACGATTTCTGACATATGCGTGCACTGACTGGACAGGTCCTCTCAATCTGTGTGGTTCTTTCCTCGAAAGACCATCTCAGACATCGACCTACATGGTCTTCATATGATCTGACCAAGATTATTTCTGGACTTTAAAAGAGACTGTGACGTCTGAGTTTGTTTCGGCCTTACTTCTCAGACTAGTTAGATAGGAAACGCCGACCTCATCTAGTTTTAAAATATGATTGACATGTAAAAGTGTTTGTACAAACCTACTTACAAAAATAAAATCATTTATCAATACCGTCTCGTCAAAGAATTTTATCTTTATTTGGAGTCCATAAATTATCTCACAAATCAATTTTGTATCGCAAGAGCATTGTCAATAGTCAATCCACAATGGATGCTTATCAAAAGAATAGATATTAAAGTTGGAAAACCAAGAATGTTCAATTTAGTTTACTAGGTCGACAAGGACCTAAAACTTTTCATTACGGATGCATCTGACAGATAAAATAATGCCAGTAGATAACCGTTATACCAAAATGAATATTTGAATCTAGTAAGCGAGAGCAAAACAACATTCATTGCAATTCAGATAGTAGATACTAATTCCAAATGAAATCTAGTTCAAGCGTTTGAACTTTATTTCAAGGAAATAGGCTCAATGACCTGAACAGTTTGATAAATGATCCTACATACTTCGGAGCATTTATTTGACCTGCCCTCCGATTAAGACCCTCACGATAACTCATTAATTTACATTCAAATCGTTTAGAAAACGTTGGTAAAATTAGCTTAAATTTTCAGTAGATATTTCATAAATTATTATTAGTTATTCCGGGGGCTAAAAAAATGGTTTACAATCAAAATAATGATAATTCTACAAACCTATTTTGTCACCTTTAAACAATATAGCAAATAAAACGAGTTTCATCCCACTAATTAAAAGTTCGAATAAAAATGTTGCTACTGTGCAAATTGCAATGCAAATTAAACCTTAGGGGCTTGAAATGAGGCTGGTTATCAATGTTGTTAGTTAGGTTATTATCTACATATTACAGACAAGTTTCCCAATTAGCAAGGATCGCAAAGTGTTACCTAATTTGTAGCTTTTCAGTTACCTGCTCGTACCTTAGGGGCCGTCTCCACAAGCGAGAGAATCGTGGCGATATTATCGTCGTGCCACGTATTTCTATACACTCTCTTAGAACGTGTCTCCACACGGCGATATCATCGCGGCGAGAATTGGATGGCACGACGAGACTATCGCCGCGATTCTCTCGCCCGTGGAGATGGCGCCTTACTACTGCACGTTTGTTTTTGACGATAAAAATGCTTCATTTATACTGTTTATTTTTTGCATGTACGAGTATACAGGGTGGCAGGGATATCGACGCGCATTCTGTTAGGATTTAGTTCATGCTCTGACCCCCGAGTTGAAATTTCTCGCAATCTGTTCTAAACATTTTGACCGCGTAGGTATTGCACTTTTCTATTAAACAGCAGATTTTTTTTTTTTTTTTGATAACCGACGCATAATTTCTACTCTAGGGGTTCTAGAATCATGTGCTGAATTCATGGTTACGGTTTGCGCGTCGATGTTCCTGCCACACTGTATGTGGGTACTTTGGTGAAATTACTTAACATTTTTGTATCCAGGTTCTATCAATTTTATTCATAAAACTGTTCAGCTTTTTAAAATTATTCAGGTTTTGTCACATCATGTCACATTTTAACGAGACAGAATTTCATGAAAACCCTACATGGTTAGCCACTTAATAATTATGAAATAATCTTTGTATTATTTTCATATCGTATTAATTGTTTTCAGCCAGTGAAGCTTAAAAATAATTGTTTTTAGTTAGTTAAACCCTTTTACCGGATTAAATTTTGATTCGTGTCAGAGGCTACTAATGGGTGGAGAATGTTTATCGAAAGATTATTTAACAAGATAAGTTTATTTCTCCGTAGAAGGAATAATGAAAAAAAAAATTATTTATAAACTAGTTTCTGTTCACGACTTCGTCCGCGTGAAAGGATCATGGTCATTTTGGACTATGAAAAAACAGAATTTTGTCCCAAGATGAGACTGGCACCAAAATGTAGTACATTGTTAATGTAATTATTAGATATCATCAGTTTATTTTTAAAAGCTGGGGAAGTATAGATATTTTATATTTTTATAAATAACTTTGCTTTAACAGAACGCAGTATAAAATATTGATTTTGAACGCATCTTTAATTATTAACGTCACTAGAGAAGTGTTTAACTTAGACCTAAATCGATTTAATTTTTTTATCGAAATGAAATCCCAGGCAATGTCAACTGTTAAAGTAATGATTTTACATGTAAAAATCGATACTGCATAAATTAATCGATTACGTGGCCGCCCTATTTTTGACAAGCAAACAAAAGAAAAATTGACAATTGACATTGACAGTTTTCTGCTGCGCAGACTTGAGAAGGTGTTTTTTTAATTTGTAACATTACAAAAAACTTCTTAATTCAAAAAGCCACAGATTATAATATTATACCACCTAACCTCAAAAAACATATTTCTTAACTACTCGACTCTTCCATCTTTTAAAGATATATTAAAGGCCTTACTTACTTACATTTAAATAGGCAAATGAAACAATGTTTGTTTCATCAAGGGACGTTTTGTTAAATTTTACTAGTCCAAGCATGTTAGGAGCGTGGCCATAATTCTTTAGGCCCCCAACCCACTGCATCGCATCGCATTTACCCGCGCTATTACTTCGTTTTTGCTTAGCGTTCTTACTGACTTTTTATTTTTGCTCGGCTCCTAAGTTTTGTAGCATGATGTCAAATAGCCTTTCTCAACAATTGGGCTACAAAATGCAAAAATATTTTTCAATTCTGACTGGTAGTTCCAGAGATTCTCGCTCGTTCAAACATAAAAAAAAACAAAAACAAACTCTTCAACTTTATTATTAGTAAGTAAGTATAGACAAATAAAAATCTTGATGCAATACCACATGATTCATAAGAAAAAACATAATTATAAAAAAATAGCCGTCAGACGAGACAAATAAAATTAATATTTTATTTGTAATCCTCTCACCTTAGATAACAATTTTTCTATCGATAGTGAAAAAAATCAAATGTCTGACGATTGTGCTAGGACATTGATTGTCATTTATTAGGAAGCCAGCTACAGAGAAGAAGAAAATACATTTATTTAGCACAGACTAAAAGAACCACCAGAAGGCCAACCCTTCAAAATCTAGTCGCAGTCTCATCTCGGCGACAAACAAATGTCAAAAACTTGTCAAAATTTAGGGAAATTGTAGGTATTATTGACAGATTGAGACTGAGATCAGGCTGTGAACGTTCTTAAAATTACGGGAATTGCCCCTCTAACTGTGAACCTTCTTAAAATCACGAGAATTGCCCCCCTGATACATACATCAGATAAAATCAAATAAAAAGTGATATACCACTGACAGCTCTATGTAGAAAGTTTCGGTTCGACTGAGGGAGGTTTCCCTAGCATAAATTAGAAAAGTTTAGCATCCACAATGTATCTAGTTTCGAAGCAAAAACTCAGAAATCGAACCTTTATCGCAAATCCTTACAAATATATTTATTGTTTCATAAAAAGACCAAACAAAAAGGACCGAAACGAATGTATCAAAAGATCAAGTTTGTATCCACCGTGCCAATAAAGTACCCATTCTAATTAGATAAAACATTAACAAACTCTAGAGGAAACGTCCCGTAAATTACCCGATTTTATCTAATTACTAGATGAGTGAACAATAGCAGGAAATAGGGAATTAATCTTAATTAGCGAACGTCTTAGTCAAAACCGATTAATTTCTTTCTGTCATAATAAGTGGTCGGCGGGAGTTGAAAGTTGGGTTTTTAGGGTTCTGTGCCTCAAAATGAAAATATGGAACCCTTATAGGATCACTTCGCTGTCTGTCAGGAACGCGTGGAGGTATCAAGTTGAAATGAATATCAAATACGGTCGCTTCGTAATCAGCCTATATTGTTCCCACAGCTGGGATAAAGGCCTCCTCTCTTCGAGAGGGAGTTAGCTATAATCTACCACGCATTGACGCAATGATGTCAACTGGTACAGTATACGATGAGATATACCTAGATAGCACAATAAAAAATAATAAAAAATACAAACATCCGAATTGAGAACCTCCTCCTTTTTTACAAGTCGGTTAAAAACAATAGAAAACAGCCTATAGGTCCCACTGCTAGGACACCGCCTCCTTTCGGTGAGAGGGAGTGGGCCGTAATCCGCCACGCGAGCCCAGTGCGGGTTGGTAGATGTCACATGTCTTCGAATTTTTGGTTCTAGGACATGCCGGTTTCCTCACAATGTTTTCCTTCACCGTTTTGAGAGCAGTGGTGATGATATAATTTGCACAAAGTAAAGCGCATGTCTGGGTTCGAATCTACGACCTACATCTCGTAAGTCGCAGCCGTTACCACTGGGCCACCACTGCTACGGTCCCTTGGAGTTCTAAAAAAATCAAGCTTCTAAGTCAACGCAATAAAAAAAAGGCCATTTATGCGACATATTTTGATACTTGCAAATACGAGTAAATCAAAACCATGAAAGGCAAGAAGCAAGGTCTCACATGGGCTGTAAGTCCTTGCCTCTTGCCAAATTTCATGGTTTCAAGTAGAGATAAAGTCCAAAAATCGTTAATTCGAAGTTTTAGCAGGTAAAATTATTCTTTTTTGCGATTACAAACTTACATTTGCAGTTGGAGAATTGACCGTGACGTATGTTTGGAGAACATGTTTTTCAAATACAATGTGAAGTTAGTTTTTGTGACAAATTGTGACAAAGTCCAACTACGGAACCCCTCATTGTAGGTTGTCCGATTTTATGAAAGCTACCGTTTCTCTCAGACGCTCCGGGTATTGTGTAAGTAACAATTTAAACAGAGTTTGGAATAAAAATCACCTTGTTTTAAGTATTTTTTATAAAGAGATTTTAGTTTAACTTGATTTCACAGATGATCTTCTTATTTTCTATATACATATATCCAGTAGCGGTATGATTAGGTAGTATACAGGGTTAGTTTTCAAAGACCAGCCAAATTTAAGGGTGTGGTACAGACCATCAGACTGAACAATTTTCTCCATGGGACCAACATCGTAATCGCGAATAAAAATTCAGCCGTCCATACGTTTAGGTCGAGTAGGTATTGAAGTTTTCTATGGGACAGTTGAAAAATTTTTCGCGATTACGATATTGGTCCCATGGAGAAAGTTGTTCTGTTTGATGGTCTGTACCACACTCTTAAATTTGGCTAGTCATTGAAAATTTACCCTGTATACCATTCGCGCTAAGTTTGCATGTCCGTGGAATGCGCTACCCTCAACAGCCTACCACATTGCTCGTCGCCCTCTCAGTCTGTACCGTAAGCAACGTCATCTCGTGTGATGATTACTTATTCGGCACCTTAATATTCTGCAGTTTTCTCGATATTTGTTAGTTTTGCTGACGGTCAGCGGCAAACTTAGCACGAACGTGTAGTAACCCTTCTTGAGGTGTAGTAAATAACGAGTCATAAAATACCTACGTCTTAAATTAATCTTCACATGATCTGACCAAGATTATATCTGGACTTTAAAAGAGACCCCTGAGTTTGTTTCGGCCTTTCTTCTCAGAGTAGTCAGATAGGAAACGCCGACCTAATCTAGCTTATTAGGGTTCCGTAGCCAAATGGCAAAAAACGGAACCCTTATGGATTCGTCATGTCTGTCTGTCTGTCTGTCCGTCCGTATGTCACAGTCACTTTTTCCCGAAACTATAAGAACTATACTGTTAAAACTTGGTGAGTAGATGTACTCTGTGAACCGCATTAAGACTTTCACACAAAAATAGAACAAAATACAATAAATTTTGGGGGTTCCCCATACTTAGAACTGAAACCCATACGTGTGGGATATCTATGGATAAGTCTTCAAGAATGATATTGAGGTTTCTAATATATTTTTTTTCTAAACACGAGAGACACTTCCAAAGTGGTAAAATGTGCCCCCCCCCCCCCTCCCTGTAACTTATAAACTAAACTAAAAAAAGTATATGATGTACATTACCATGTAGACTTCCACCGAAAATTGGTTTGAACGAGATCTATCTAGTAAGTAGTTTTTTTTTTAATACTTCATAAATCGTAAACCGCAATTTACCTTTCATTCAATCAACTCAACGGAACCCTTCATGGGCGAGTCCGACTCACACTTGGCCGCTTTTTTTATAATATGACGTTTAAAAGTGATTCCGCTATCCTATTTACAGAATAAACTATTTTATTTTATTTCAAAAGCTCATTCTTAAAAAAGCTCTGGTAATACTACAAAATAAATAAAGCGCTGAAAATACATAGAAGACAAATAGATCTGACAAAACTCTTTAAATATAGACTAAATAAACTTGGAAAATAAATTCCCTAAGCGAACAGTACAAATAGCATAAGAAAAAGCGCGCTAAGACAGTAAATAAGTCTAAAACAAAATCAAATAGCAAGGGTTCAAAGTAACTTAGTCAATCAATAACATCCTCCACTCCGTTAAAATTATTTCTTAATTAAATAAGTACGTATATTAAATAAGTAATTAAGTAAGAACACGAACTTATAGATGTTAAAATGTTGAGAGATTTTCATCCTGAGTTCATCCCAATTAGAAAGGGTTTAGAAGTATTTGAAGAGGATTATTTATTCAGTGTTGAACTCTTACATTAAAATTTTAAAATTTTTAATTTTTAAGTTTAGAACTTAAAGTAAAATTTAAAATACTGTTAAGTACAGATTAATTCTATGACAGACCATCATGGTGTCCTACCCCCTACCCTTTTCTACCCTACTCCTACCCTACTTCTACGATACTCCTAACCTACTCCTACCCTACTCCAACCCTACTCCTAACCTACTCCTACACTACTCCTACCCTACTCCTACCCTACTTCTACCCTACTTCTACCCTACTCCTAACCTACTCCTATACTACTCCTACCCTACTCCTATAAGTAAAACGCTGATTGATTGTTAAAACCTAGCGGACCCGGCAGACGTCATCCCCCCCGAAAAAGCAGCGCCACCTACCGGGTCGAATTATATACAAACCTTGTCCTGACAATAACGAACACAAAAAAAGTATTATCCAATTTGGTGCAGTCGTTCGAAAGTTATGGGCGTACGTACATTTCGAAGATCCATTTTTATTTATATCGATATGTATTTAATTAAATAAAGAAGTATACTAATCATCATCAGTCTTCTGCCCTTATTCCAATTTATTTGGGGTCTGCGCCGACCCCAAATAACTTGTCTTTTTCTTCCATACCTCTGTATTAGTCGTCATCTCGGTAGTCACACCTTTCTAACCATATCATCATTCAGACATTCCATCCATCTTATTGGTCTTCCCTACTCTTATAGCCATCAACATTTAAACTCAAAACCTTCCTCACGAGATTTTTCTCATTCCTCCGTATCACATGCCCATTTATCATGACAACCAGTTTCAAAAAAACTTTTCAGTTACCAGTGCTACTTTCTGACCTACTCTTACGTCCACATTTCTTATTCTATCCATTCGTCTAACCCCACACATCCCTCTTAGCCTTAATAAGTATACTAATACCCAATATCGTTAAGAAATAGCATAAAACAAATCCACTGCTCGTGTCTGTTCCTCATTAAGTAATAACTAAGAACGTCTAAATATATAACTAACGTGAATAGCTTTTCGCAATATCCAGTCATTCCGCTTGTCTATTACTGAAGCACACCAATCAAATGGCCAATTAATTAGTGGGGACCAAAATAAAAACTAACATCATTCCAATACTTTTATTCTACACTAATAATAATAAAAATGAAGAGTTTATTTGATTGTTTGTTTGAATGCGCTAATGTCTGGATTTGAAAAATCGTTTTGCATTTGATAGCTCTATTTTAGAGGAAGCTCATCACGGTCATCACACGCTATAGGAGCTGAGCAAAAACAGAAGTCAGAAAATGACGCGGCCGATGCGACGCTACGTCACGGCTACTTGGTGTTTGGGGAATAAAAAACCCATGCAGAAGCCATTATTTTTATATTTTTCTACGGGTACCACCGTCTTTTTGCTGGTAAAAAGTGTAATCAATAGGATAGAAAATTAAAGAGGCAAACACTTCGAACAACTTCCTTCGAGGAAACAAAGGCCTCTGTAGACATAGTACTTATTGCATTGGCGATCGGTAATTTTGCGACTGTCAATCATAATGCTGCATGGAGTTTTGACTGTGTTCGTTTTCGATACGGTGCAGCTGTTTCTGTTTTGTGCTCATAATTATTAATCTATTTTGTTTTTATTTTTCTTTATTCATCATCTGCTAAGCCTTTTCCCAACTATGTTGGGGTCGGCTTCCAGTCTAACCGGATGCAGCTGAATACTAGTATTTTACATGGAGCGACTGCCTATCTGAACTCCACAACCCAGATACTGGGTAATACGATACCCCATGGTAAGATTGGTTGTCAGACTTTCGGGCTGCTGACGACCCGTAACGACTGTCGAGGATCCACGAATGACAGCCGAGACCAACAGCTTAACGTGCTTTCCGAGGCACGGAAGGGTCTCGGTATGTAAAGATGGTCACTCATCCACGTAACAACCGCGGCAAGCGTAGCTTAACCTAATCGATCGACTCGGGCGGCTGTTATTACTTAGCCACAAGCCTTCCTTTATTATTAGAGTTAATTATCTTTTTGTTGGCACGTGTTTCTGTGACAAATAAACCTATTTTTCTTTCATAACAACATCGCGCATTTTTCCGATACTTTGATGCTGCACGTGTTTGGCGAGTTACTGCGTTTTATATCGATGCTTCATTTCGATTGTCCGATTTTCCGCTGATCGTTAAGATTATTGCTATGGAAGATTCCGCGGGGTAATACTGTCACACACTAACAGTAGCTGAAGCTTTAATTTTGACAGTTCAACAGTATTCATTGCGTTAATTATGTTATTGAGCAGACAAATTGTTCGAACATATGAAGCAATGGATTAGCAGTATCCTTTAAAATCGTTCAGATTGTGGTTGATAGTGTGTTACGCAATTGGAGTGCTGCACCCTAATTGCGTAACACACAATCAATCGGAATCAGAATCATTTTGAAGCAAATTGCTAATCCATTGCTTCATAAGTTCGAAAAATTTGTCTGCTCAACACGTATATAAATAACGCAATGAATGTTGTTAAACTGTCAAAATGAAACCGATTCCGATTGATCGTGTGTTACGCAATTAGAGTGCCGGTTTTGTCACCAATGCGATGTCTCACAGACAAAACCAAATTACGCTGGACTGGCTGGTGCCTTGTGTTTTTTTTTAATTTGACTTTAATTGCTTTACGCTCGTGTACCAAATAAGGGAAACGCGTGTTAATTTTGATTTCATACGCTTTGTCAACTGCGTTTTTAATTTGATTCTCGTTTTGTTCGAATTCCGGATCTTCATACATGTAATGATGAATTTTTGATGACTTCCAACACATTAAAATCTTGTTAAATGTTGTATTATAACATGTTATTGTTTATTATATGTAGGGTTTATGTTGGATTAAACATTATCACCCTATTCTATGAATAGGAGCTTTCGGGTCCATTTCAACGATAAATAAATCATTTCATTGCTAAGTCCCTAAGATTATAAAACGATTTTTTTTATGAAATTGTTTTTATTCAGAATTTTAATAAAAAATAACAAAAAGACTTAGGTGGAATTATTATCAGAAAGAGATTAGAATCAGTAATATATCTTGTTAAGTTAGCATAATCCTAAAATGTCAAGATTTCATGAAATAGTCATTCAGTAAGATTACTTGATCTTAGAGAGTTGTGTTGATGACTTTAATGATTATAATTCTATAAATACATATTTTTTACCGCCGCGAATCATATTTTAATCAACGTGCAACATAGTACTGACCAGCAAATTGCAAAAAACGTAAGAAAATTTGAATTTCGCGGGCTATGTTGGAGCATCCACCTTAATAACTTAACTAAAACTATGAAAAAACTAAAATATAGCGTCGAAACATTCATTCCACATCGCTGTCGACTGGTAATGTACCCAACAGAAAAACGTAAATGTAAAACGGAGTGGTGAACAAAAAAGTGGTTTCACTTAAAAAATGATTCTATTCCCACATAAATAGCAGGCATAGTAACTTTTTATGAATTAAGGACTTATCCATAATAAAGATTAAAAAGCAACTTTGAACCTCACATTGTTAAAAACTCACAGCAGAAAATATTTAAATACATATCACGAGCATCCAGCGCACGTCAATATGAATTACACAAGAAAATAGTAGAAATAAAAACTGAACTGAAAATGCGAAACAAAGTTGCCGCGTATGCAGGCTTTGCGGTGGACGTATTCTGTAACACTGCGGAGGAAAAAAACGAGCGTATTCGTGAAACCGTTCGATATTATTCCTAGAATATCGTGCTATTAGACTTTTTCCTGCAAGATACTGAGAAATTCTTAAGAGGGGACTATCAGACATAATTTTCGTTGAATTAAAGCTCCTTTCATACAGAAAGTTCGTACAAAAGCATAATAAGTAATGACATCAGTGTTTGTGACTTATTAGGTGTTCGCATAGAACTGGTTCACGCGGTGCTGGTCCTGGGTTTCATACCTTTTTTTTTTTTTTTTGAGGATGGGAAATCATCAAATGACCCCTCCCGCTCTGGGTGGAGCAGAAGGGAGTGTCAGACCCTTACTGACTAAAACCCACCCGTGTTCCTTCCTTAGCCCTTTATGTTCCAGGGCAGCGGTAATCCTTTCGGACAATCCCGCTACCCTGGGTTTCATACCTCGGGTTTTCTATTATGAAATAATTTACAGTAGATAGGTCGTGGTGGATGAGAGCAGTGGTGGCCAAGTGGTAATGGCTACGACTTACGAGTCGTAGGTTCAAACCCAGACAGGCGCTTTACTTTGCGTAAATTATTTCATCACTGATCTCAAAACGGTGAAGGAAAACATCGTGAGGAAACCGGCATACCCTAGAACCAAAAAATCGAAAATATGTGACATCTACCAACCCGCACTGGGCCCGCGTGGTGGATTCCGACCCACTCCCTCTCACCGAGAGGAGGCCTGTGTCCCAGCAGTGGGAAGAACATAGACTGATTATGAGACGCCTGGACCTTATTTAATAATAATAATAAATAATAATAATAAATCATTTATTTAAGATTCATCCTATGATTACATCCATATTTGTTAGTAAAATTGCGAGCTTACAAACTAATGTTGTCATGTCCCGATGGTCTCTCGATTTGTCCTATTCCATCGTAAGTTATCGTACACGACATACCACCAATATCGAATGCTACCAAAATAACCATCTCCATGTTTAACTTTTTTGCTCAAACTTGTGCCGAAGTGCTCACAAAGAGGGAGTATTTTAGGAATGATGAATGCCTGTTGCGAGATTAGCCCGAGTGTTAAAAATGTCTCAGTGTTTTGCTTTTCCCTACATTTTCGGTACCGGGAATCTATGGGAGTTTTTTTGTATTCCATTGTAGTTGGATTTATTGCTCCCTGCTTTGCCTTTTAGCAGTCGGGGTTTTAGGAAAAGGAGCTGAGCATTAAGGTGAAAGGTAGTGAATATGTTAGTTACGTTTTGTCTGTTACGAATGTTGTAATGCTGAAAGAGTTTTTGAAGATTTTTTTGTAGGTACATCCTCGTGTTGTCAGGACGAAAGGCACCCTCACTTACTCCGCAGAGCACCCCACATTCCTAACGATGGCGGCCACCACTTTTTCCACCGTCACCGAGTCGTCCAGACCCATGTTGCACATGTCAGCGCACTTGGTGGGTTTGAGACTCGGGCCTCGTCCGCATTTAGGGATGCCCTAAGCCTTTTGGCCAGAGCGTCAGCAGTCGGGCCGCTAGCCGCACCAGGGACATCCAGCATCCAGGCGCCAGTCGCAGTGACCCTTTCTCGGATGCTATCAACAACGCCGAGCTCCTGGAGGTTCACCGCCGCTCTCGCCTTGGCAAGCACGTCGCGGTAGGACATGCCCTTCTTCTCCGCTTCCGGCTGTAGTGTGATCACTACAGCTACAGTCTTCGGGGCACGAAGCTTGGCCGCGACGCTTTGCTCCTTGCGCAGTTCCACCTTTCTTTTTTTTTGGCCGCCCTTACAGCCTTACCCGAACCCTGCCACCCTGTATTTGCAATGATACGTGATCGAAAGCGCATTATCATTACCTACCGATAAAGTTAACAAGACATCTTATCACAATATCTTCAAAGTGCAAGGGTTATTCTATCTTAAACTAAACATTGAATGTCTAAAAAACAATATATTCATTAGTGAATGGGCGTGAATTAATAATGTAAATTCTTACAGATTCACTTGCGTCGGTACTTACTATTCGTGAAACTGTGACGTCCAACAAATGCTGCAAATGCCGCGACCAACGATTATTATTCAAAACTTAACAGTTTGCCCGCAAGGAAGTAAAGTTGGTCTAGATTTATTATAACTATTTACTTTTTATGGCTATTGAACGTTATTGAGAATATTTCAATGACTTTATCTCCTACTAATATAATATTATAAATGTGCAAGTTTGTGTATTTGGTTGTTTGTTACCTACTCAATCACGCATAACGGCTGAACGAACTCGGATAAAATTTTGGCACACAGATAGTTTATAACCTGGATTAACACAAAGGATACTTTTTTATACTGATAATTTCCAACATGCAGGCGAAGCCGCTGGCAAAAGCTAGTAGAATATAAGTTACAAAAAAAATGAGCATGGTAACAGCCTACCTAATACCTATTGAGTACCTCAAGTTTGTGTCAAATCGACGATTTATCGTTCTGAGACTACTCAAGTAGATACCTACTTACGCAATTTTAGTATGTAGGTACCTAAACTAGTCTAGTTAAAATATTAACTTTTATACAGCCCTCTAAGTTCACATAACCCTATCGATTGATATTTCATGAAATAGTCATTCAATAGGATTGATGTGTTTTAGTGATTATAATTCTGTATTTGTTACGGTCGCGAATCATATTTTTTTCAACATACATCCTAACACTGACCCAACTTTTCACAGGCTACTCTGGCGCTTCCCCCTTAAGATCTTTTGATATTAAGGGGTTTTGTAAGTAGACGGACTTAGGAATTCTGACGTCAAGCACCTACCGTGGCTAACACTTTTGTTCACAAATACAATAATGGAAGAGATCGCAGAAAGCGATAAGGCCGCCCATTGTATGTTTTGTATTAATAAACGTATTTATTTGTTATGTATTTTCTGGGTACAATAAAGTATATATAAATATAATAAATAAATAAATAATACATCCAGTTGCTTTAAATCTTCGCACTCAAGACTCGGAACTTGGCAGCAGTTCGTGTTGGTCAGTAGAGAACTGCTGACAAACACTGCGCGCACTAATTAACATCGCTCGCATCCGACACCGCGCAGTCATCAATACCGTTTTTAATTAACTAACTTTTATAATGGAAATCTACATCTAGACGATCGGAAGTTCGGAAGTTCCGAAGTATTGGATTTATTTCTTGGTTCATAGTTGGAGATTATTGAAGTTACTGTTATCCAACGTACTGTTAAAATGAGGAAGTCATTATCGTTTCTGACTCTGAAACTTATTTAATCTGTTGTATCGAAATCTAGTTACAAGTAGCGTAACAATTGCAACTTTTGTAGATATTTAGTTTGAAAGTGGCCTATGTACTAGGATTTTTAGAGTAGGTATTAGAATCCAATTACTAACAGTTTTCGGGATACTGAACGATCCAGACGCAATAACAATAAAACTTGTATAGTGTCTCGTTCAGTGTCCTTCAATGGGTTAACAAAATCCAAACCACTGTGGTAATTGCGTAACACACTAACATTCATTGCGTTATTTACGTCGCCGAGCAGACGAATTCTTCAAATATTTATTGCTCAACACAGTACATTTTATACATTTTCAGATGTTAATTGAATGCGCAGTCCACTGTATTGTACCAATTAGGCATGCTAAATTTATAGTTATACAATTTCATAAAATCCAATTAATCCGTTACATAATGTCATTTAATAATTAAGTAAATTAGAAAAAATAAATAAAAACAATACCTTGTACAGACGCCAGCACATCAAGCTACTACAATCTGTCAAATTTCTTTAATAGATTTTCAACTTTATCGCTAAAGCATTAAGGTTCAAGGTTGATTGGGAAAATGTGACAGTTTCGGGTAGGTTGACCTGCTGGCGTCTGTACAATGATATAATTTCAAATTAATAAGTAAACAATGTCATAGATTCAAATTAAAAGGTAATGTCAGAGTATATAAATATCAAAATATTTAAGCGAATTTACCAATTTATAATTTTTCATGCATTATATTATTCAAATTATTATTCAAATTAAAATATATGCTATGAATCATTCAAATTACATTATATAATTGCACTTATTAATCTTAAATAAATAGGACATTTGACATATCGAATTATTATTTATTTAACTTGTCTGTTAAGAATTCTCCAATGGAATAGTACGCTTTTTTAACCCATTGTGAAGGAATGCATTAGGAATTTCTTTCAAAATTCTTCGGATTATAAAAGAAAGTGTGTTACGCAATTGGGGCACAGAAATATAGGAAAACCTATAACTATACTACGCGACTAATTAATTAATTAATTAATTCAACTACAGTGCGATGGCTGAGCAAAACCACCGCCACTACTCGTAAACAAATTTTTCCGTCACAGACTGTCAAAGAAATATAAAGAATTTTTTAAATTCCAAATGAAATCATAACATTAAGAGAAAAACGCGAATGGAAGTAGACTCGGAATACTTAAATAAAAAATTAATACCTTCCTTGTAGAAATATAAGCCTGATGAAGAATTTGTGTGAGTGTTTTCCATGGTAACAAGAATTGTCAAACTGAATCATCAACTGCCTAGCCTTTTCCCAACTATGTTAGAATAGAATAGAATATACAATATTTATTTGCTTTAAAACATGGTACAGACGCCGGCTCATCAAGCTACTACAATCTCAAATTTCTTTAATAGATTTTCAACATTATCGCTATAGCGTTAAGGTTCAAAGTTGATTGGGAAAATTTGACAGTTTCGGGTAGCTTGATCTGCTGGCGTCTGTACATTAAGGTCTTATAAATATATATATATATATATATTTTTTTTTAAATTATGATCTTACATGTTTCGCCAAGGACTGCCATACAAATATTTAAACACGTTACATGTAAAAACTTAAAAGGATACATTATTCCAACATGTCTAATAACTTTAGTGAATTCTTAACAATAATAGGATTTACAAAAAGTAGGTAATAATTATAATGATAATTAGTAACCATATTTATTTGTTACTTTTTTATCAATAAATTCTTTCATACTATAAAAATATTTACCAATGAGCCATTTATGTAGTTTGGACTTAGAGTATTTAAGAAGGAGTCTCTTTATTTTATTTTTTGGAAATATTGTTAAATATTTTAATTGCTGTGATAAAGCTATTTTTATGGCACAATTTGCTTTGATGTGACGGAATTCTTAACCGTTTTGGGTCTCGACGAGTATATTTCGAATGGAAGTCACATGAAAAGAAATTAAATGCTCTTTTACAAATACACCAGCTTGCATTATGAGAAGACCTGTTAGTATTAAAAGTTTTAATTTTTAAATAGAGGTCTGCACGATGATAATGGATTGATACCGCAGATTGTTCTTAGGCATTTTTTCTGCACTAGAAAAGCTTCGTTTACGTTCGTCGAGTTCCCCCAGAGTAGGAATTCGTACCTGAGAAAAGAGAAAACATACCCGTGGTAAGCAGTAAGTGCAACTGCTTCACTCGCGCTACGTCTTAAACGTTTAAGAACAAATACAAACTGGTCTAATTTCTTGCAGATGTCTGTATGTAATTTCCAGTTACAATGCTGGTTTAGGATAAGTCCAAGAAATTTTTACTTACTAACTCCGTCAATTTGTTGTTCTTGACAATTAACTTTCCATGATTTTGGTTATGAATTGTAATTTTGAAAATGTATGTATTTGGTTTTATTTAGATTTTCACAGAGATAATTGCTGGAGTCTGTCTTACCGGATGCAACTGAATACCAGTATTTTACATGGAGCAACTGCCTATCAGACCTTCACAACCCAGTTATTGGGTAATACGACACCCCTTGGTAAGACTGGTTGTCAGACTTTCAGGCTTCTGACGACCCGTAACGACTGTCAAAGATCCACGAATGACAGCCGGGACCAACGGCTTAACGTACTTTCCGAGACACGAAGGGGTCTTGCTATGTAAAGACGGTCAACCGCGGCCAGAGTAGCTTAACCGATCGATCGACCGGTGCGGCTGTTATTTTAGCAAAACAGAGATTTTTTTATATTTTAGCAGAGAAGTTTTTTGCTATTCTTGAACTGAAGGCTCGCTAAACGTTCAAAATCTAGTCGCAGTTTCTTATAGGCGACAAACAAATGTCAAAAACTTGTCAAAATGTAGGGAAATTAGTAATATTTTTGACAGATTGAGACTAAGATCAGACTGTGAACATTCTTAAAATTGCCTCTCTGAAATCAACTGTTTCCGATGCCGATGTCTCTTAGAAAGATCCTGATTGTGTAACACACTTTCAATTACAGTCATTGTGAAGGATACCTATTGCTAATCCATTGCTTCATATTCATATGTTCGAAAAATTTGTCTGCTCAGCAACGGAATAACGCAATGAATTTTGTTCAACTGTCAAAATGAAAGCCATGATAGTGTGTTACGCAATTAATTCACTGAACACTTACTTACAAGATAGCTATTATAAAACAAATTTAAGCAAAACCTACTCAAAGAGAATACACTACCTAAAACTTCAGTACAAACACAATGGCTTTTTCCCTAACTTCTTTTTTTTTACTCTCACATACACTCAATACACTCTCACATACACCCCCGCAGACAAACACAATACGCACAGATGTTCACACTCGAAACATACTTTCACTAACATCCATCATTTTATTTTAATACTTACTTATTTTTTATTCAATATTATTTTTAAGTACCTGTACGGTTTTTGTTAACTAGAATAAGTAAAAATGCTGTACTATGGAAGAGCGGAGTCTCCTAACACAGGCATTTTTTGCTTAAAAGGAGGCTCCAAACACTATATTCCTTTTTGTAAACTGAAGCATTAATAAACTTATAATTATTATTAAACGGTTACAAATTCCACTAGGAATGCATTGTGTTCAAGTATTTGGTTTACAAGACAAAGATGGCGTCGGAGATAATGCAGCCTCCCTGAACGAACCAATACGCAGTCCAATCTGTTGTAGCAAATTCTCACTAAATAAGTGACTAGATATTGTGAACGACGGCCTTCCCTTAAGTATTGAACGGTTTTTTTTTTTTTGAGAAATATTGACGGATCCTCTAAAAAGTTGGTTAATCTTCTAGTGATGTACACTTTTTTAAATGAATGAACCTCTTAAAAACTTTTTGCGCTTCTAATGATGCACAAATTTGTAAGAATGCATCTGTCAGTGTATCAGTGTTGTTCTATTAGGTAGTATACAGGGTGGCAGGGACATCGACGCGCAACCTGTAACCATGAATTAAGCACATAATTTCAGATCCTCTAGTGTAGAAATTTTCGAACCTAAGAAGCAATGGATTAGCAATTTGCTTCAAAATGATTAGGAATGCGATTGATCGTGCGTTACGCAATTAGGGTGCTGGTCACCCATCCACGGACCAATCGCGGCAAGTGTAACTTAACCTGATGGCATAACGCACCTCCTACTCGATTTCCAACGTATTAAAATCCCTTTTGTACGAGTAACCTATTAAGCTAATATATAGCCATTTTTAGCTCGTACATTATCAGATGCAATGGCAGCGGTTAGGAATATGAGATGGCGGCTCATTTGTCACGATTAAAGGCCCGCACTAATTTGCGGTGCCTCTGTTATGTGTATTGAATAGCAACGTCGTTGACGATATTATGGCAAATATTAAGCATGTGTTTTCCAAACAATAATTTCACATATTATGTTTAGTATCGTTCGTGAGAGACAAATGAAACGAAATAAGAACGATACAAACCATATTTGTCACCTAAGTTTTACGGTTGGTGATATATACAACGTGTAACCGAAGGAATGCACATCATGAAAGTAGTTTGTTCAGAATCGTTTACTGAATCGATTCCTGTAATTTTTAATATAGGTAATATTTTATCCCAAAAATAATGAAAACTACGTAAATTACTGTCACACTTCCGATGTACAGTCAAAACAAACCACCCTTATACGAGTGCAACTGTGTGCATGCGTAGATTTGTAATGTGACCATAATTTTCTCCCACAATCAGTATAACTAATTTTTTTTAAAAAAACAATGTTTTTTACATAATAATAAAAATTCAGTGTATGTATTATGATTATAACATAATATTCTAATTGGGGTGGTGTGCGTTAATTCCGGAACATGTTGTATATTTAGTTTATTTATTTATTTAACACACACTGACACATATATAAACAGGATGGCTGGTAGCTGCTGGATGAGAGTTGCCGAAAATCGAGTTGAATGGCGTGCAATAGGAGAGGCCTATGTCCAGCAGTCGCAAAAAAAATTTAACCTCCCGAATCGAATCCACGTGGATTTCTCAGGGAAAAAATGAGACGATATTTATCTTGCACGTGATGAAATTCATAACACAGGTTCAAGGAACTTTTACTAAGATTAGTTTTCCTTATTAATACTTCTAAGAGATAATTAATTAACTAGATTAATAAAACAAACCTGTTTAATTTTTATTCCCTGTACACTGTACTGTAAGAGCAAAACAGGTATTCCTTGCGCAAACTATGTTTTTCGGCAATTCAAATTAAATTAAAAGACTGCTTCGTTGGTTTGTTTTGTTTCTAGCCGTCGCAAGTTCTACTGAGCATAAGGTCGTGGGTTCGATTCCAGGATTGAGCATTGTTAAAGGATTTTTCCATCTGGAATTTCTCATTAGTGTAGCGGTATCTACAACGCCACATGCGAACAACGCGCCATACTGACTTCACGCTAATCCTGCATCTCGCAAGCATAGTTTACCGCGCAATTAGCATATATTCAAACTTCCCAAAATCAATCGTTGGGCAATAGCCCGCCAGACACAACACCCGTCTGGTCGGAGGATCCTCGCTTTTCTATGGAGATTGAGTGAACTTTACACCCTGTTCCTCATACCTCCAAAGTAGCAATCCATGGTCGGAATTTGTGCCCGGTTGATCGCAATAGGCTGGCACATGTTACATGGGACTTAAAAATAACTGGCTAAATATGGGTGTATTATAGGTATACCTCTGCAATAACCCTTTGGGGAATTAGGAGGTGTTATTTTTTATGTTAAAATAGATTAGTTTACTACGATTACTACACGATCGGACAGAAAAGTAGGTACCTACTTATCTATCTATTTACTCAGTCTTACTGTAGCGGGAATAAAGTATTTTTTTAATAGGGACTGTTTTAAAGCCTTAGCCATTTGGGTCCAAATTAGTAAACTACCTTTCCCGCGGCTTCGCTTACGTGACTTTGCTTTTCGCGTGACTCCTGGCTCCCGTGTTGGTACTAAATTGGTCAAGTTCAAAGATTTACGGATAAGGGTCCTTTTCCTACTACTGATAATATAAACGCGAAAGTTTGTATGAATGGGATGGATAGATGGATGGATGTTTGTTACTCTTTCACGCCAAAACTACTGAACGGATTTGGATAAATTTGGCACAGAGATAGTTTATAACCAGGATTAACACATAGGATTTTATTCCGATATTCCCACGGGATCGAAACTTACGCGGGTGAAACCGCGGGCCGCTGCTAGTTATTTCATAAAACCGTGTGTCAAATGTCTTTAGGTCTTATTGCTCCTGTTAAATAGATGTTGGTACAAAAATTGCTTTTTATTTTCCCATTTTATATTCGAAGGTAGCAACTACTATAAAACTTTAAATTAATTTAAAAATAAAATCCACTGCACTGAGTATTCCTAAAGAAATCCCAGCTCTCTTAGCGAGTATCAAAAATATAAACCTAATTTCTCTCTTTGTTCTGGAAACATAAATGTATAATTTCGAGTTCATCTCGCTGGTACCCCCGAGACGGCGCGGTAAGTAATTCTTTGTGTTACGAGTCTAATGTTCCGCTACTTGGAAACCTCGATGATTTATTAATGTTAAAGTGAAATGTGAAGTGTATTTGTAGATCTGTTTTTAAAATTCATCTTGAGGAAAAAACGTGCTGAAAATCTTTACCTATCCAGTATATATATATGTATCTTCTTTTCTGTAAGGCGTTGCCTTTTGCGCCACTTCATTTGGAGATGAGTTTTATGTATTGTTAATATTGCATGTCTTTTTTGCACTGTTTTTCCTGACACCTTTTATAAAGTGTTGCCATTTTTGCCACTTAATTTAGAGATGAGTTTGATGTGTTGCGAATATTGCATGTCTTTTTAACACCGTTTTTTAGACACCTTTTATGGCTGGCTGTTTCTTTCATTAAAGTTTCAAGTGACGAAACCTTTTTTTAGAAAAGGACATGTCCAAAAATGTTTTTTTTATTATTTAATAACTCTAACAAGGATAAATTAAATATATTTGGATAGACATCCCAAAAACTAGTGGTTCTAACTATATCATATATTTTTAAAGGCCCCCAATTTTGAGAAAAATGTATTTTTATCTTAGTGTGAATTTACCCCTAAAACGAACAAACCTTTCTAATTGTCTAGGATAATAAAGTGAACACACCCCATAAAATAATAATCTTGTCAAGATTGACACATGGTACTGTCATTACTGTCAATCAATGTTTGATTTGCGAGTTTATCAATGTGAACGAAATGAATCTAATCAGATTATTTATTTACCTCTGTAATAATCTATACTAATAATAAAGCTGAAAAGTTTCTTTCTTTGTCAGATTATTTTTTTAGTGTGACGTATCAGACGGATGAGGCCTGCCTGACGGTCAACACTGTCATCTGTCATATTTAGACATTGTCAAAGTGTGTGGGAGGTTTAATTTGGGCTGCCATAACGAATAAATTATATGTACTAACATTAAATAGTTTTTAATTTTTGTCTGAAATGGGGGCGTCTAAAAATATAATTTCAGTGGTTCCAAGTTCCATATTTTTGTAGCTTTTATTTGGATGTAGTTTGATTCTTGTTAGATTTTTCTCGGAATAAAAAACCAACGTCCATACAAAAAGCGGACATCTCCTTTGAATCACAACAAGAATATGGGTTCTGCAAATTTGCTCTTATCTGTTGACCATTGCTGATCAGATCCAGATTATGTCTGGACTTTAAAGAGACTGTGACCTGTCAGTTTGTTTCGGCTTTTCTTCCCAGAGTAGTTAGTCAGGAAACGCCGACCTCATCTAGTTTTTAAAATATGATTAACGTGTAAAAGTTTTGTGCAAAGCTACTCACAAAAATAAAATCATTTACCTACTATGATTTTTGTTAATTACTCGTAAGCTACATTAAACATATGTACATTCCATGCATCGACAAAAATGCTCACTGAATAGCCAAATAATTATAATTCCAATAATCCGTTCTAGATGTTCAGTTCGTGCTCATCCTAGTACAGCAGAGATTACAGGATACCCTCGGATTCGTAGTAAAGCCTCGGACATTCACTGGGAGCGCCGTCCCCCCAAATCCGTGATTACATGGAGCGTCGGGCCCCCGTCGGGGCAACGGCTGCCGCACCCAAATATTTCATTTACAAGGTGGTTTTGAACTTGTATAGGATTTTTTTGTTAGTAGATTAGTAATTCAAAACATTTGAGCAGCAATTGCACTAAATTATAATTATGTATTTACTTTGTTTTTTTGGAACTTCTACTTTATAATATTTGAAAATATGTGAACGACATGTATCTATCACATAATTAATTTACCTGCCATTGCTTCATTTTTAATTATTAGTAGTAATTTTATTGTAGGTACGAGTATATCTTCCTCACATATAATTATATAATTAATGTATACCAATATTTTTAAACATTTTAACAGAGTAAGTGTGGAGTTTCTTCCCCATTATTCTCCAAACCTTTTAAAAGGGGAAACGAGAAAGAATTATTACCTATATCTTCTTGTATATTTTTGACGTTCAAAAATGCATTTTATGTGGCAATTTGAAATAAATGATTTAACTTTGACCCACAGGGCTCTACACGCACCGCAAAATTGCTATTCTTAATTACATTTTTTTGCTTTTAACGTAGTTGATCTTTACTTTTACATTTTGGTTGTTCTTCATTACAATGTTTTGCTTATATATTAGTTGTTCTTTACTTTTAGTTTCTTGTTTATGTTGGCTTATCTCATCAAACATTGCAATGTATTTTTTAAATTGTGCCTTATCTGTTGCTTGCGTTGGTGTGTTGTATTTTTATTGCATTAAATAAATGTTTTATACCTTTCTACCTCAACAGTTCATTATCTATTCGGAACACCAATTTACCGACAAAAAAATAGCAGGCGGGACATTCAATCAGCTGACGTAACATTTCGTTTGGCCGTATATACAAGTTCTTTCACGAGATTCCAACGAATATTCGGCAAACTTTCGGGCCTGGATCAATTGGGATCGGCTATATATCGCTCCTAACCTAAGTTCTTCAATTCAATTTAAACTTACTGGAGCAGAGTTTACACTGAATACTAGGTTACCTACGAAATGGTATCGTTATGTGAACCGTTAATTTCAAGTACCTACTGTAAATAAGAGTTTGTGCTTTAAGTTGGGGCTAATGAAATGGGGTAAATAGTTTGTATTATTTTTATATGTTCGCTGATTAGATTTTATTTATGAACAATGTTACACAATCTTTTGCTGTGTCTTGTCGACTATTACCAACCATAGTTTTATATTGGTTTAAATACTTTTACTTACTAGAAGAGTTCTGCGAGCAATGTGCCCACTGCCACTTAAGTTTGGCAATTCTACAGGCTATGTCGGTTACCTTGGTTCTCCTGGGGATCTCTTCATTTCTGATTCAACCACTTGGAAACTTCAAGCATAGCCCACTTCATTGCCCTTTGAGTTACTTTTAGCCTTCTAATAAAGCCCCATTGTGTGCGACCACGTTTCATTGCCATAGGTCATTGCTCGCAGAACAGATGGCCGATGGCGACCGCGTACCCGAAGGCGTAGCCTTGGAAGGCCTTCCACAAGGTGGACCGATGACCTTGTGAGGGTCGCAAGAATCCGCTAGATGCGGGAAGCACAGAACCGGTCGAAGTGGCGGTACTTGGGTGTGGCCTATGTCCAGGTCTTTCGCCTATAATTATGATGATCACTAGAACAGTGCAGTAGCGACTTGAAACAAAAAATGAATTCGTCTCGATAAACGTTTCTTTTTGAATTTTTCTGTGAAATCTTAAGAGAGTGCAGTTGAGAGTTATTGTGCTCAAAAAAAAAAACAATAAATGTAAGCGAGTTATTTTTTTAGTTCATAAGTCCTTTTATTTTAACACTAGCTTCTGCCCGCGGCTTCGCCCGCGTGGATGTCAGAAATTATCCCACGGGAACGTGCTAACAGGATAAAATGTATGTGCACCAGGATGCCATCTATCTCGCGGGCCCTTTGTGGCTAATTACAATAGAAAACCAATTGTGTCTCATTAATGGTGATTAAGAGGGTACCTATATGATATCTTTACCTAAGTACCTACCTAATTAAAAAAATAAATAAACTCAATAACAGAAAATAAAATACCTACCTACCTAAATAAACCTATTTATGACGATAACTAATCTAAACTCAATCATCATCTGCCTAGCCTTTTCCCAACTATGTTCAGGGCCGGCTTCCAGTCTAACCGGATGCAGCTGAATACCAGTATTTTACATGGAGCGACTGCCTATCTGACCTCCACAACCCAGTTATTGGGTAAAACGACACCCTTGGTACGACTGGTTGTCAGACTTTCGGGCTTCTGACTACCCGTAACGACTGTCAAAGATCCACGAATGACAGCCGGGACCAACGGCATAACGTGCTTTCCGAGGCACGGAGGTGTCTCGGTATGTAAAGATGGTCACCCATCCACAGACCGACCGCGGCAAGCGTAGCTTAACCTGACCGATCGACCTGTGCGGCTGTTATTATTTAGCCACGGGCCCCTCAATCTAAACTCAATAAATAAACAAAATCTCTAAAAACTAATATCTATACGAATGACTATCCTACCTAACAGTATTATAAAATAACCTACGGTCACTACGTACACTATCAAATATACTACCTATACTTTAAAATTAAAATCTATACCTACGACTTATATAATAATAAACCTAAATAACTCTAAAAAGTAAAAGGAATAAAAATTAACTCCACTGCGTGTGACCTAACCTACGACAAACTTATTATTTGCGGTTGGTACAGTAATCGGATCTAGGGATCGAACCGCAAAATTAAGTTTGTTTTTTATTGTATATACTTTTCCGGGATAAAAAGTACCCAGTGTGGTGCCCAGGATATTAAAGAATAATTATACCAAGTTTCATCGTAATCGAACCGGTAGTTTTTGCGTGATGCCTGAACAAACAGACAGACAGACAGACAGACAGACAGACAGACAGACCGACAGACAGACAGACAGACAAAAATTTTTTTAATCACATTTTTGGGTTCGGTGTCGGTCTAGTAACACCCCCTGCCATTTATTTTTTTGATATTTTCAATGTACAGAATTTTCACTTCTACAGATTTATTATAAGTATAGATAGTGCAACGTTACCTCTGCAGTTAAAACCTCACCTCTTAGATTAGAACGTTGATGACGAGCTTCGCATCATAAGCTTACCATTGCAAAAAATTTGAAAAAACATTAAAGCCCAGTCATTATTTGGAAAATAGTTATTTGTTATACAAGAGTGCAAAGTTGCTTTTTAACCGCGTGTTCAATTTTGATGACCGAGCAAGCGAGGGAATCAAAAGAGCACGAGGTGAAAAATCTTTGCACTCGAGTGCAACACGTAACTTTTCATTCCACCTCAGCGAGGAAATGACTAAATGCAAAAAAAAAAACGTTTACAATCACAAGATAGGTACACTTTTATTTCAGTTTAGGTATTAATTACTACATTATGACAGGTAAGTATTACAGAATAATCTTTAAATTATAACAAAATAATACTAAGGTATAATTAAGAAAATTTTAAAGTAACGTTGCTACAGTTATTTAAATTGAGTGTAATATTTTTGTTTGGTACTGTAATATTGGTGTTAGTCACTTGTGTACTGTTTTTCGGTAAACTATCTGTCATACTTAATAGTTGTACCGATTCATCGGATTCCCTTGGCGTGAATGTTGGAGAGAGAGGGAGATGGTTAGGTGTTTCATAACGGCTTATTTTTGATGTAGAAGGGCCAGTCCAAGGATCCGATTGAGGCTCTTTCAGTGTAATGGCTCCTACAATGCCTTCACATATTTTAGACTTATTTTGGATGGAATCTTCTATGTATCCCTCTACAACTGCATTGGACTTCCAGCCTCCGTGGCGCTTAAGGGACAGGAGATCAGCTCCGGAATCAGCCAAAAGTGTGGCTGAAGTTCGTCGGAAACAATGACCCGTGTACAACAGGGGTTCTGGAAGTTCAAGAAATGTTGCTATTTCTCGTGGGATACTGCCAATTTTATTAGTACCCATAGGCTGTCTAACACACTTTCCATTGCGATACTGTAGAAAAAATCGATTG
This sequence comes from Apamea anceps, assembly GCA_951799955.1. Classification (NCBI taxonomy): domain Eukaryota; kingdom Metazoa; phylum Arthropoda; class Insecta; order Lepidoptera; family Noctuidae; genus Apamea; species Apamea anceps. The sequence goes on along the minus strand of OX637515.1, from coordinate 14,512,754 downwards.
ATTGGAGTGTTAGCCGGGCGTAAGGCTTGATATTTCTCAACAGTCGTTACGTATTCCTTGCGAATGACGAAGTTGCGGTCTCTTTTTGTCTTTGTATTAGGTAAATTAATTAATAGTAAGTCATCTGAATGTTTCTCAATGTTTTTGACATTAAGTTGTGTTAGTTCATTAGTTCGACATGCTCCGTTTATTCCAATAATAAGAACAACCTGTAACGTAAAGAGTATTGTAGTAGATAAATGAATAAAATTGATATGAACGCATAATTATGCCTATCAACATCTACTAAGTATACTATTTAATTGAGATTAATATACTTAAGTAGATACTGAATGTGCAACTGACTTACTTTTGCCGCCAAATATACGGAATCGGGTGCTTCGTTAAGAAACTTTTCAATATCAGATACTGTAAAAACCTTCGATTTTTTTGGTTGATGACCAGATGAGGCTCTTTTTAAAAATGCCACTAATTTAGGATAGGTATCGATATGTTTGTCTTTTTTCATCTTTATTGTTGCTTTTAGCATCGAATACGTACTCCATAGAGTGCTTGCTTTCTTGTTCTCGGATAATTCTATAAAATATGCCAGCAAAACGTTTTTTGAGAAAGTTTTGGCTCCTTTTGCTAGTCGCCACGTGTTGAACATATCGTACTGTTTTAAATACTTCTCGCGTGATTGTTGAGGGAGAAAGCTCATTTGCGCATTATTAACAGTTTCAGTCAATTCTGTTGGCGTCAAGCAAACTTCCTCGTCGCTAGAATCACTCATTTTAGTTTTTTCACTTGTTTTCAAGTTTCTTGTTTTTAATATAAGGTTTAACAATGACGTGAAAAAATGCCGCGTAAAGAACCGCGTACAAAGCAAATTGAAAAAAGAACACCAAGAAGGTTCCGAGTCTGAGTTTTTAACAAATTAAAAAAAAGTTTTATGATATATTCGGCACCATAGAGGTAGCAGTAAATAGGTTTAATGTTTTTTTTAATTCACAAACTTAGTGCACACGATGTTCTAAATTCAATTTACTTTATCCTATAAAGAATAAAAACGGCTTTTCCACTCAGATATTGAAGATTAAAAATACTCTTTCCGAGATGGTGGGATGAAAAAGGTTTTAACCTAAGAGGTGAGGTTTTGTCCGCAGAGATAACGCTGCAATAGGTACCGTGCCTATTTAATTTACACAGTCATTAGCGATACCCGTTTTGTTATAACACACAGACAAAAACCAAAAGCAGATATTACAAAAATTAATCTTTTTCAAAGGAAACCAACGTACACCTAGTCACCAGCACGACGTTTCATTTCAGTTAAAAATACTCCAGAATTTTTATAACTCGACCAACACTTGCAGTATTTTTCTTGAAAGGGAAGTATTAAATTTAGTTTACCGCCTGCTCCGCTTCACCGTGATACCGGGGCAGTAAATTGTATGAAAGAAACTAAAATGTTGGTGAATGAAGACATTAAGGTGCTCCTCTGAAAATGTTGAGATTATTCTAAATATTTTTTCGCTTCCTTAATAATCTGGACTGGAGCTGTATGAATTGCGACAGAGTTTACCTGTTATTTTCATAACAGTGGATGTTTTTAAAAAAACAACTATGACATTCTGTTAATGCTACATATAATATTTTATATCCTATTATAATATAATCCTACTAATATTATAAACGTGAAAGTTTGTATGGATGGATGAATGGATGTTACTCTTTCACGCAAAAACTACTAAACGGATTTGGATGAAGTTTGGTACACAGATAGGTTATAACCAGGATTAACACATAGAATACTTTTTATCCCGATATTTCCACGGAATCGAAACTTATGCGGGTGAAACCGCGGGGCATAGCTAGTAATATCATAAATGTTAAAGTTTGTATGTTTGGATATTTGTGTTTGTTACTGAATCACGCAAAAACAGCTGAACGGATTTATACGAAATTTGACACATAGACAGCTTATTTTTTTCCCGGTAGTACGTTCCCGTGGGATAATATGCCACAAAGCCGCAAAAGGTGGTTATAGATAAGTGAGACTTTAGGTCTCACTTATCTATCTTTTTTTTTATTCCAAGCAGAAGCCCTATTAAAGCCCTTTAGCCATTAATAATAGTCGAAGCATACAATCAACTCAGCCTATTGCAGTCCACTGTTGGACATAGGCCTGTCCCAGGCCGCGCCACAACTACCCTGATTGACCTCCGTGTTCCGCATCCATTCTGTCCAGCCACCTTTTTGTGAGGTCGCCGGTCTATCTAGCTGCGGGGACGTCCCGTGCTAAGCTTGTCGATACGCGGTCTCATCTTCAGCCGATCGATTCTGTAAAAATATCAACGTGAAAAGTTAGGTGAATGAGCTTAGAGTGAGCTGTCAATAGTGTCAATCCCTAGCATTAGTTGAAATGACAGCTCACTCCACGCTCACTTCACATTAGTTTTCACGGTGAGATGGTTACAGAATCGCACTGCAGGCCTCGTCTGCTCCACCAGCAATCGGCCCTTTGACAAACATTTTCAGCCACTTCAGTTTGCTTACTCTGCAAGCTATTCAGCACATTTGCATTCACTAGTTTAAAAAGTGTGCAACTTAAAGCCGGTATGAAGCAGCTTAACGTCTGGCTAAGGACCTGCGATGGTCTGATAATGCAGATGTGCATCGGCTGCAGATATTTGCTTAATCATTATATATATATAATTCTTCTATACGTATGTATGTCACTGAAATCCTCCTAAGCGGCTGGAGCGATTTTGATGAAAATTTTCGTGTATGTTTGAGGAGGACCCGGTTGGTGGCGCTGCATTCGAGTTCTAAGAAACAGGATAATGTCTGTCCGGTAAATTAGTATTTTATAATTCTTTAGATTGCGGATGACCTGATTCAGTGGACCCTCGCACAGACCAGAGAAGCATGGTACAAAAGGGAGGAGGCTTATATTCGGCATTGGGTGGACATGGCTGCCCATGATGATGACGATCTTATAATTTATTAGAATACTAGCTGTTGCCCGCGACTTCGTCTGCGATCCAGGATGAAAAGTAGCCTATGTCCTTCTTCAGATCATGGTCTACCCATGTGTCAAATTTCATCTAAATCCGTTCAGCAGTTTTAGCGTAGAGTAATTCTTAAATGTCTAATTTTCTGCGCAACTTTCTTAATTTTTTTTCCGTAAGAATCTTCTACGAGTATTAGAAAACTTTAAAAAAAAAGGTGGATGAAATCGGTAAAGTCGTTCTCAACTTATCGCGTGACCAAGGGAAATAGGGATTCATTTTTATGTATATAGATAGATAGATAGATAAAGGTGATAATTGCTCACTTTAAGCAACATCTTTATACGCGAGACTTTAAAGATACATACCTATTACAGCACTTTACTGGAAGACAAATCGTCCCGACTCCCTTTGCGAGCAAGCGTCAACTTGATAGAGTTTAATGGACGCTCGCTCCGACGCGACGCCGTGCTTTAAAACTAGTTTATATTAGCCTTGATTTTGTTTCACATCCACTAGACTAAACTAAAAATATCACTCGCTATCCTTTACTTGAAAGTGATCAGAGAGACCTATAGAGGTTAGTTTTCAAGTTAAACGAGTAGGTACCTATATTTGAGGCCATGAGAGCCACAGTGGCCTAACTGTCATTTTTTAAATACTGACTTTATTTGAAAATACTGCTCTAAACTGTAAAAGTCATAGCGCCACAGTGGCCTAAAAATTAGTTCAATTTTTTTCAGTTAGGCCACTGTGGCTCTCATGGCCTCATTTATCACCATGACGTCATACTAGAAGTCAAAAATCTGTCAGTCTTATTGTGCTTATCTTTATTATATACTTGTAAGTATGTATGTTACTAAACTCCTCTCAAACGGCTGGACCGATTTTGATGTTTTTTTTGGGTGTGTTTGACCCTTTTGGTGGCACTATATTCGAGTTCTATGAAACAGGACAACGTCCATCTGTTATAGCTAGTTTATTATATATTTATTTACTAAACAGTTTATTTTACACCACAAAAACTAAAAAGGCAAAAACATGTTTAAAACTAGTATACAATGGTGCAAGGCGATCTCTAGCAGACAGACAACATTTGGTTGATGCTAGAACACCAAAGTAATACTAGCCGCCCATTGTAAAATTAATTAAAAAGGCATAACCCCTTAGTCACGCTTAGGCCATTTGTACGCACACGTTTTTCTTGCTGTGAAAAATTACGGTTTATTCGCCGTGTGTAGGCACCACTTAAATCACGCTTTTCTGTGACTTAAGTAGTCCAGTTTAACACAGAAAAGCATACGCGTTTAGGTCACACGTACTATAGAATACTGTGACTTATGTAGTATTAATGAACTAGTTAAGTCAGTCTTTGTATGGATCACCATGGAAACTTGTTGAAGAACACGTTTTTTCTACAGCGTGTTTTATACGCCATACCCTAAAGAAACCGTGACGTGTACAAAGGGCCTTACGATTAATAAAAAAACTACCCGTCTACACAAAAATATTCAAAATAAGTAAAGATAATCAACCGTAATATTCATAAGAAATTACCCTTCATTTTTAATACACTACATTATCAATATAAATTCAAAAATTGCCCTGAAAAACCCTTTTTAGCACTCGCACAAATAACCCCAATTCGTGTAATATACATCGGGGAGCACATCGTATCGTGTTGTTCATAAACCATTGCTGGTGTAATAAAGGGGAAGAATGATGATGTACATTAACAGTCCGCAAATGATGAGTTACAATGCGGACGGATCGTGTTGGAAAGGGTAAGGTGAATGGATGGAGTTATGATGTGAAAATTAATTTTGAAATTAATTAATTAGTTTTTAAAATTGTGCCGTTTTAGTATATTTCTTCTGTAGGCTTATATGGGGACTTATTCTCGTATGGGGACTCCCTTTCATTTTTAACTTTATTTTACGTTTATTATTTGTTGTTGTAACGGCAATAGTAGTACACACTCTGTGAAATTTCAAGTGTTGCGATATTACGGTTAAAATGATACAGCCCTGAGACAGACGGACGAAGAGACGGACGAACGGGTAGATGGAGAGCGGGGTCTTAGTAATAGGGTCCCGTTAGCACCGTACCCTTTGAGCACGGAACACTAAAAATAATATTTTGTCACATTTCACTTTCCCCCATAACAGTGCTATTTGCACCTACAGCACTCACGTCCGCTGTTATTTGTCATTGTTACCGTCGGGGTGACGAATTTATGCAGGAGTAGCAAACGTGACACGGTGCCAGAGGCTGCAAATACCGTGGTGAGGCGTGCGATGTTTTCGTCCATAGTGATGTTAAGAATGTATAATTTTATCGTTTAATGTATAGCCGACCAGTATTACCAATGGGTATCGTATTACCCAATAACTGGGTTGTGGAGGTCAGAGGAGCAATTCTCGTAATTTTAAGAACGTTCACAGTCTGATCTCAGTCTCAATCTGTCAAAAATCATAACATACATTTCATACATTTTTGACATTTGTTTGTCGCCAAGATGAGACTGCGACTAGATTTTGAACGTTTTAAATTACGAGAATTGGATTTCAGATAGGCAGTCGCTCCATGTAAAATACTGGTATTCGGCTGCATCGGGTTAGACTGGAAGCTGACCCCAACATAGTTAGGAGAAGGCTTGGCAGATTGATTGAAGCAATGGATTAGCAATATCCTTAAATACGAGTACCTATGATACAGATCGAGATTGATAGTGTGTTACGGAATGACTGTGTAGGTATGGTACAGACGCCAGCACATCAAGCTACTACAATCTGTCAAATTTCTTTAATAGATTTTCAACTTTATTGCTAAAGCATTAGGTTCAAAGCTGATTGGGAAAATTTGACAGTTTCGGGTAGCTTGATGTGCTGGCGTCTGTACATGATGATTTGTAGCTATTTATAAATAGATACAAAAATGAATTTAATTATTGTGTCTGTATCAATACACCGTTAAATTTTGATCGTTTTAATCCTTAAAAGGGGTCATTGTACTCATCATTATGAACAACTTTTACTACGGGACGAACCCTGAAATCATGAAAAAAAAAATCTATTGATCCATAGATTTATGTTCGCATAACTCGACATAATGTATAGATCAACTGATTTTTTTTCACGATTTCAGGGTTGACCCCGTAGTAAAAACTGTTCATATAGATGAGTACAGTGACCCCTTTTAAGGATTAAAACGATCAAAATTTAACGGGGTATAAGCATTGTTATATTATCTGAAAGTTGCTACTTAAAATCGGTCTATCATTTATCTTTTATGTTTTACTTAGCAAATATACTTGTTGGCAGCGACACAGACGCGCCCAACATAGTTATGAAAAGGCTAGGCAATTGATGAATGTATTATCGACCATGTTAATGCTTTATCATCATAAGGTTGAATGACACTTGCGCGTCATTAATGCTATGGAAGATAGATACAAAAAAAAACACAAAAACTTTTATTGGCAAAAAGGAGAGGCGATGACAGACAGTATTTTACATCAACACAGTTAAATTTGTACATCACAATTTTTGGTTTAACCGTTGACCCCCAAATTAAACAGGGCTTGGATCTTGGGGTCAGGGTCTACAACCATAATGAATTTACACTTTCCAGGGAATTGTTGTCCACGGGTAAAGTAATTAATTGAACGACTAAACTAATAGTGGCTAGGGTTGAACTGTTGAATGAATATGGAGCGTTCTGTATTAATAACGAGAAGAAAGTCATAGACATTGCCTAAAGCAGCGTTTTTCAACGTGTGGGTCGCGACCTCCTAGGGGGTCGCCAAGCCTCTTTCATGGGGCCGCCGTTTCTTTAAAATTATAGGAGGTTCCAAATGGAATCAAAGACTTCAAAGCTTCAGTGGTTGATTGTGGGAATTCTATTTTTCTGTTTAACCAAAAGGTACCCAATGTGACAGACTTGAATTCCAAGTCAGAAGCAGCGGAGGGAAGGAGGTCGCGAAATTTTATTTATTTTATAAGGGGCCACGCCATGAAAAAGGTTGAAAAACACTGGCCTAAAGAATAAGACGGCGGATTGGCAAGGAGAGATCTTAAGTTTGAACACCAAGCCGTCCACCTGCTCGACGTATAACAAGCATAATCTATACACTAATCATAAACCTAAAGAATTTGCTTGTTTGAACCCCTTAATCTCTGGAACTGCCAGTCAGATTCAAAAAATCCTCTTTGCTTTTGATAAACTAATTTTTGAGGAAAGTTATGGGCTATTTAACATCACGCTGCGACTATTAGAACCGAGCAAAAAGAAAAAAAAGTCGGACTAAACGAAAGTCGCCGGAAATGTCCGCGCGAACGAGCGATGCGATGCTACTGGGTGGGTACAAGAAATTTTACGCGGACAAAGTCGCGGATAGAAGTTAGTTATTCTACTAATACTATAAACGTAAAAGTTTGTATGGATGGATGTATGTTACTCTTTCACGCAAGAACTGCTGAACGGATTTGGATGAAATTTGGCACGCAGATGGTTTATAGCCAGGATTGACATATAGGACACTTTTTATGCCGATATTCCCACGGGATCAAAACTTAAACGGGGTGAAACCGCGGGGCGCAACTAGTCCATAATAAAATGGCAATTAACAGAAATAATAGTGATGTCGACCTCATATTGCTAGTAATAACCATTAACAAAATACTCAAATAGATAACACAGACGCATGCCAGCATTAAACCAAAACATCTAGATTTATAAAATGTGAAATAATAAAAATACATATCACGTTCATCCTAACATTCTAGTTAATAAAAAAAGATGATCATAAACACAATAAATGAGCGTGCAATTTACATTCGAAGCTGAAAATATAAAATATATCCACGAATCTTCGCATTTACTCAAAAGCCTATACAGCGTGGGAAAATGATGGTCAGACACGAAAAGTATATAAGTATTATACCCTAAATATTTTTACAACATGTTTTTTTTAGGACGCTCCGTGGCTCAGTAATAACAGCCATACGGATCGATCGATCAGGTTAAGCTACGCTTGCCACAGTCAGTCCGTGAATGGGTGACTATCTTTACATACCGAGACCCCTCCGTGCCTCGGAAAGCACTTTAAACCGTTGGTCCCGGCTGTCAATCTTGGATCTTTTTCAATCGTTACGGGTCATCAGAAGCCCGAAACTCTGACAACCAGTCTTACCAAGGGGTATCGTGTTACCCAGCTGCATCCAGTAAGTCTGGAAACCGACCCCAACATAGTTGGGAAAAAGCTAGGCATTTTTTTTTTTAATATTCATTGTTTCCTTATTATGAACATTACGGGTGGCTGCCCTTATAATAGGTACCTAGATACTCTATGCAGTTTTTGTCATTCTTGTCGATTTCCGTCTACGGCAAAGAAGTTATGAAAATCTATTTAAAAACATATTTCCTCACCGTAAACATTGATATCACCAAATATTTCAGATAGTTTCCCTCCACTGCCCTTTTCCCCACCCTGTATAAAAAGAAATTGAACATTTCATATCGAAAAGACTGAATTACTGCTTCATCTCCCAGTGAAAATTATTCAACTCGCCTTTTGAAACGTTTAAAAAACTGCTAGGCTGCAATCAGACGGGATTGAGATCCGATATTAAGGGAAAATAAACCGAGTCGGCCAAATTACAGGCCTTTCGAATGGTGGAGCGATCAAAAAGTGTGCAGCGCTGACTTTATCAATAGTATCGGACGGGTATCTCTGCGTTTTATTAACTCGTGCATCGAGTTTTGAGTAGTTATTAGTTTTTTTTACGTCCGAATGGGAATAGTAATTTGCATCGGAGCATCTGATGTAATTAGCTTTATTGCAAAAACAGAGTCAAATACTGTATCGAGTAATTAAGCAGAAATACTTCTGGAAAATCAGTTCATAAGTGTCTCTTATGAACCATTGGGGCTGCGAGACTACGATCACACCATTCTCTGTAACAATTCGCTTAGTAGTCATTTTCGTACAAGTTATTATTTATTTTACATCACCTTCCTGCAATACTGTGGCCGCCTTTAGAACATCTATGTGTGAATAGAAGTCGTGAGACTTTATAGTAGTTACGATGGCGTGCGACTACTGGAGCTTTATTAATACTATATGAGTAATTGAGTATAGGTACTGGTAAATCAGTTCATCAGCATCTGCAGAAAATGCGGCTGCGAGGTTGCGACCAACCGCTACAATAAACACCAGTTTCTGTGTGTTTTTTTGTCTCATTTACTCCTTCACACGCTGTCTACATCTCTCTATCTATTCTCCTATCTCAGGTATGCTGAAAGAGATTTCTTATGAAATACGCATCACCTCTGTAACTATTTTTCTGTTCTGTTTTTTCTTGTCTGTTTATATATTTATGTACATAAATGGTTAAATAAATAAATAAAAATTCGCTTGGTTGTCTGATTACCAATTTCCGTTTAAATTATTGTTTATTGACACCATCTATCAGCAATATTTTACGATCACCTTCTAGGACAGCCACGATTGTACAAGGTCTGATATTTTTAAAGTACGACGAAGTGACTACCATAGGAAGATATATTTAAATACAACATTTTTCAATAAGATGCTGGTATTGAGTTAGAATGTAGCTAGATGCAGCTGACGTCTGTGTCGGAGCTACGACTGCTGCGTAGGCGTGCTACGCTCACGTAGCCCGGCTACGCGCTGACGTAGCTGGTTCCTTTTCACTGAAAATACTCTGTTCAATTTAGATAATGTGTTGAGACTTTCCCCGCCCAGAGAAAATAGATTTGATAAAAAAAAAACATAAGTACTATATCAAACTGTTATAATACGTCCAATTTGAGATTTAACAAATTATTCTATGAGACGAAACAATTTATTCTACGCTAACACACCTGTACCGTAAACCCACAAAACACCCATAAAAAAATCACATCTCATACAAAAATTGATTTACGCATGACATGTCCCGAAGGCGACACAAAATATGTCTGCAAACACATGTAATTTGTATTCCTAGACACGTGTCGTCTTGTTCCGTATTAAATTCAACGGAACAAGATGGCACATGTACGTGTTGCGATGTTAGTCGTAGTTGTATGGGTGTTGAATTAGTAAAAAAAGGATTGCAGCTATAGTGAATTTTGTTTCAATTGGAATAAAAATGTCTAAATTAAGCACGAGTTGTTAAAGTTGCGTTTTCGGTAACTGTCTTTATGAATACAAGAAAGTTTTGAAAGTATTTTCTTGACTTGCAGACACACTGTTAGCGGGTGGCTTAATAGGATTAATAAGTTGATGGGTTATGTTAAATGTATACGTAACATTTTTAATTTAACCCATCATTTACTTATGTACTATGACAACGGCAAAACACACAAATCTTGAACATTTTGTGTAGACTAAGTATCGCTTATAATTAACATGAGACAAGATGTAACTGGTTGAATGCCGTAATTACAGAAATAAATAAAAAGCCATTGTGCCTCGCGTGGATCCACGTTCATACGACATGTGCACTGCGTAGTGTGCTTTAACAAATATACTTCAATACACACATATATTAAAGCAACATATATTTGTTATCAAATCTATGGATCCCTTGCAATTTTCTATTATAGTTTGACCAAAACCGCTGTACCGCGCCTTCGGTATGTGCGCGGCGAGACGGGGGGGCAGTGCAGGCCGCTCATTCGTCATCGCTCACGGCGTCGCGCCCCCCGCCTCGCCGCGAATTCCTCCCGGCTCGCCGCGCATTCATAAGGCGCGGTACAGCAGTTTCGGTCAAACTATAATTAACATGTTTCCATCACAAACACTCGCTTACACTGAAACCCCACCTACCACATAATGATAATAGCAAACTGAAACATTTCCGTGCCATACATTATCTATCATTACAGTTTAACTCTAAAGCTTCCCAAACCACGTGAAATACTCATTAAGGACACGGCAATCATTTTTGTGGTTTCGCACACAATTAGTTTAGGAGCCCGCCTAAAAACTTTGCCCATTTGAAAATTTCCTGCTGAACTAATATTGCAGGGAAAAGTCGGTAGAGTGTGTAATGTGTGTGCGTGGCGGTAAAGATGTTTTTTTTTATGTTTCCAATTACCTTTCCTGTTGCATAACATTTAGTGAAATGGTTTCCTTTGCATTTTTATGACATTTTTTGGTTGTAAGTACCTAGTGAAACTGAATGTTGATGACTATAGCTTTGTACCATGCTTAGGCTCGGCAGTATTCGACTACATCTACGAGTTCTCAAAGACCAAGGTTCTGGAAGAGATTTTCAGGTTTCCCACAAACGCTGGCTAGCCGCAGATCAACAATCTCATTGCTAATGATGAGATTGTTAACTTTCAGGTACGAAGGATCTTCTTTTGTTTTTTGAGGTAACAATTCGCAAATTTATTTCCCGAATAAAATAATTGTTTTGAGGCACGAGATGAGAAAACGGTTTTATAATTATAACAAAATAAAGTATTGAACAATTAGAGTAATTACAAATTCCTCAGAAACATTTTACATTTCGTACAACTTGCTGAAAATATTAGAGAACAACATTAATAAAAGGTTAATTACCCGGGTAAGTATCCACTTATTCAGCTCAACATTCAAGACTATTGAATAATTAAAATAACAAAAACCAAACTTTTTAATTTAAAGCTCAACGCGGTAAAGTTTCTTCTGGAATATTCTGAGTCAACATCTAATTTATAAGTTACTTTTCATGATATTTTAGTCTAAAAGTTTATTCACCGTGTACTCGTTTGGGTAGAAAATAAAATAGGTAGGTAATCAGGAGTTCTTCGTACGAGATTAGAATCTACAAGACTAACGCAAAATTTAAGCTTGGAGCACACTGAAAATTGCTTCGCTCTTTTTTATTTTTTTGATTGGGCCTTATGAATAATGCTAATATAGAAATGATCTAAGGGTGTAGATTGTGAATCAACAATAAAGTATTCAATTGCACGCAATTTTTCTTTGCCATTGCGTTGTTCAATTTTCCTCTATAATTACGGATATTTTTAGTTTCTGTAAAAGAACCCCAGTGACAGGCTATACATTTTTTTGTATAACTCGCACCATTATGTTAAAAAATATCTAAGTAGATACATATTCAAGCTCATGTTTGTTCATACTCACCTGTTATTTTTATGACTACACATATTACCTTAAGGTGGTGCTCACCCCTATTTCTCGTTTATTAATGTGTTTACCCTCATTATTATTCTGACCTATTCATTCAAACTTGCCCAAACTCTCGTTTCTTCATTCTTTATGCGGCCCCGTGCATGACATAACACATTTTTGGGATCTCACACGCATTTCATACATGTTCGTTTAATATCATGATATATATTTATTTAATAGTCTTCCTGGGAGTCAATTAAGACGTTCTTTCAAATTGCTTTAAAATGATGTGAACATTTTGAGGTAAAATAGTATCTTCATGTACAACAACAATACATCAATATCTGATCTGCTTCTACTTTTCTCCAGGACATTCAATTTGTACTCTTTGAAAAAAACAAAACCAAGCGAGCATGCACTTTCACAAAGTGAGCATAGTTCCACACCATAGTCGTACCCTAAGCTTAAGGTACTTTACGTAGTTATAACTTCAGTCCCCGTCACACATGCTTTGTGGCAGATTGCACTCAATCTCGGTACAAGGACTTCGTCTGATCCTCCTCTGGTTTTGTTTAATTTTGCAAAGGGCACTCGACTTTAGTAAAAGGTGTGAATCATGTAACATCTAGATTCTGTGCGTAGGTCCTACATAGTATAATTAGCCTATAATGTTCCCACTGCTCGGACACAGGCCTCCTCTCTGTGACAAGGAATGGGCCAAAATCCATCACGCGGGCCCAGTGGTGGTCCTACATATTTAGGTTAAAATTATAGTCTGAAGAAAGAATGTTTACCTATAAATCATTTTTAACGTCAATTTTCGCAGTTTTATTTCGATTCTGCGCATAAATTACGTCCAGCTCAATATCGAAAACAATCCCTAAAATCTAACATGTTATATCTTATAAAAAAAGCCTTATTAAAAATATTTAATATTTTGCTCCGTAACGTCCAATAACTTGTGAAGTTTACCAAAATACCAATGTAATGAGCTATGATTAAAAAAGCTACGCATAAAGTTGTTTCAGAATGTTAGCCGATAGAGTTATTAAATTCTTCAGATGTTTCATCGAATAGCTTCATAAATTGCTCGCCGAGATTCTAAATTGCAATGTTTTGAATTTCGACACAATACAGCAGCTGATATTAATAAATAAGACAGCGTCAATAGCATTTCGTTTTCAAAGAATTTACGACTCGCTTCAGGCTAGCCCCGGTACCGAGCAGATGGAAGTCGAATTTAAACACATATTTAATTCAAATTAAGTCTAAAATAATAATACATACTCGTATGTACATGTGACAAAAACAAGCAAAACAATCATAGGGCATCAAAAAATTCGTCCGCATCGCTGTCAACAGGAACAGAAATGAATTTGATATAGGAGTTATGACTGAAAATAAGCATGAAAAATACATGTCATACACTGCCTGACTAACTATCCCACACGTGGGTTATCATATCTAACCACGGGTAACTCGTATTTTTTATTCAAAATTATAAATAACAACAATTAACACAACCACTTGTTAACCCGTTGAGAAAAGAACAGAAAAATTTGTTAAAAAAACTACTTTTCCTCTTGTTTTCGTGGCGACGGTACTCTTCTTCGATATTTTACATTTTTTGAGCTCAGTAGGTGGCCTACTGGGCTCAAAAAAACTACTAATACTTATTTATTTATTTAACCATTTATGTACACACCCATTCACAGTGGAACCTAAAAAGATTGTAGCATACAGCTGCATAACCTATAATGTTCCCACTGCTGGGACACAAGAAGAACAAAAATCTAATCTAGTCCTAAAATTACCTAGTCGAAATAAAACCACTGTTAACACATCTGTAATGAATGACTAACGGCAAAGTTAAAGCACTCAAAGTTTACCGCTTCAGCAAAATCTCTCAACTACTTAGCGGAACTTACACGTGATTCAAAGATAGTTATTTCACGATTTAGTGCTTTAGTACTCCAGTTCAAACGGTTGTGATGAAACGAGAAGTTTTCCAACTTGTTTAGTAGGTCTTAAACTTGTGTTGTAAAAGTAAACAAACGATGCTTTCCTACTAAAGAAAACTGGGAAGTTGTTTGGTTTTTAGCATGATATTGCCTTTGTAATGTAGCATAATTTTGTCCCGAGTATCTTCTATAACCCCTAAGACAAAAGATGATAAACGCCTTGCTAAATAACAGAATTAGAAGCTTGGTTCATAAAAAGCTCAAACAAAAATTGTAGATTCGAAAGTCGCAATAACTCAGCCCCATAAAAATAAACGTATGACTCCCACAACGCACTCAAGTTAAATTCAAAGAAAAAATGAAGTTGTAATTGAAATAATTCCTTTTATTAACCTTACCGCCCATAAAGCGGGATTAATAAAATATCCACGACTTTTATAGCTACCATAATGCGATGAAAAATTCACAAAGTGGAATTGCTTTTAAGGAAAGTCTTCACCCCTCCGTTTCAGACAACTGAGATATTGTTACTACCAGCCGGTCGATTCTGTAAAAATCTCACCGTGAAAACTCAAGTGAAGTGAGCTTGATGTGAGTTGTCAGTAGTGTCAATCCTTAGCATTATTTGGAATGACAGCTCACTCCACGCTCACTTCACCTAAGTTTTCACGGTGAGATGGTTACAGAATCGCACTGCAGATCCTTGAGATATAATGAAACGTGAAACACTTCAAGACGCTGGAGGATTTTGAATTTGTAATTGAGAAATTGCACATTTAAATCCTAACTGTTAATTTTTGTTTCAGATTTAATTTTGTAAGCTGGTGAACAATACTGACAGTATGGGGGGTGTTAATAAATTGTAAGACATGTTCAATATGAAAATATGTATCCTAATCTAATATCGCGACAAATTCGCCAAAAATGTAAACAAATATGAGTTTATTGAAAAATAACTTTAATTCATCTATACTTATAATAAATCTGTAGAGAGGTCAATTCTGTACATGAAATATATTTCCAAAATAACTATCAGGGGGTGATTAGGGATCGATACTGATGCCAAAAATGCAATCAGTAAAATTTTTGTCTGTCTGTTTGTCTGTCTGTATAACCGTTATAGAAACAAAAACTACTCGACGGATTTTAACGAAACTTGGTACAATATATTTCATACTCCTGAGCTGGTTATAGTATACTTTTCATTACGCTATTATCAATAGGAGCAGAGCAGTGAAGGGAAATGTTGGGAAAACGGGAGAAGCTACTCCATTTTTTAAGCTTCCGTCGCGTGTGTAACCTTAATGGTTAAAGCTACACAGAAATCATGTATGACGAAAATGTTCTCCTTAAAATTATATAAAAGATATCCTACAACGGCATATGTCTATCTTTTATGGTTGACTCACAATAACACGTGTAACTCCCGATAGCTTAGCAGTTCGAAGCATTCTGATTATATTTGTCTACTCTTACGTTTATAACACTCTGTCATCCCTAATTAAAAAAGTTAAGATTATTAACTATTAAACACCAAAGTTATACATGAAATCTATACTTATAATAAATCTGTAGAGAGGTCAATTCTGTACATGAAATATATTTCCAAAATAACTATCAGGAGGTGATTAGGGATCGATACTGATGCCAAAAATGCAATAAGTAAAATTTTTGTCTGTCTGTCTGTCTGTATAACCGTTATAGAAACAAAAACTACTCGATGGATTTTAACGAAACTTGGTACAATTATTTTTCATACTCCTGAGCTGGTTATAGTATACTTTTCATCACGCTACTATCAATAGTTTTAGTTTTTCAAAACTTCCCCTCAAAGGGGGATATAGGGGTCTTTTTTTTTTTTTTGAGGATTGGAAGTCATCAAATGACACCTCCCGATCAGGATCCGACTCTTACTGACTAAAACCCACCCGTGTTCCTTTCTTAGCCCTTTATGTTCCAGGGCAGCGGTAACCCTTTCGGATGATCCCGCTACCCTGGCAGGCTTCGGCCCTATCGGGCCCCGTCACTCATGCTGACATCTCTTTGAGGCGCGCGTGGAACACAAACACGCCGTCCGGCACGGGCCTGGTCCTGATCGGACGGTGAGTTACCCATTACTCACCGCCCGCAGGCCCGCGCCTACGGTGGCCGGGAGTCGTCACGCGGCTCCCGACGCCCGGAGCGTCTCCCGCGGCGGCTGAGGCGTGAGGTGCGCAAGGTGCATTCTCTCGCCCACCCCGCCACCTCCTTCGCTAGCATGACTGCTTCGCAGAAGGAGGTGACTGCCTCCCACTCCCTCTCGCCCCGGACCATGGCTTGAACCAGGGCCGGACGCGAGAGGTCGCCGCCGCTGCCGATCGCCTCTACGAGGACACGGCGGTGCTCTGCCCAAGCAGGGCAGACCTCCACCGTATGCTCCACCGTGTCCTCTGGGGATATAGGGGTCTTGAAGTGTGTGTGGAAGTAATTGAATGCGCGGTCCAATTAACTCGAAACTCAGTATTAATAGTTTTGACAGAAAATAATTAATAATAATTATGTAAAGTAGTTGAAAATTGACCCCTCACGGGGCAAAAAGGGGTAATTCGGTTTTTAAGGGGAGGATTTAAACTTGAAACTGTATGTTACATTTTCACACGTAAACCACTGAACTTCTGATTTGGCAAAGAGATAGATGGCATCCTAGGGAAGGACATACTTTTTATTAGGGTAGCACGTTCCCGTGGGATAATTTCCGACATCCTCGCGGGCGAAGCCGTGGGCAGAAGCTAGTATACAATAAAGTTCAGTTTACGCTACAACTTCTAACATTTTTATAACTTTTTCAATAGTGCTAGTCATTCTGAAATCAACTTAATTACCATTAAAATAAATTTGATATTAGTTTAACTTGAAATAACGTCAATTTGAAACATAAATAAAATCTGAATATACTTAACCTGCTAATATTATAAACGCGAAGGTTTGTATGGAAGGATGGATGGATGTTTGTTACTCTTTCACGCCAAAACTAGTGAACGGATTTGGATGAAATTTGGCACACAGATAGTTTATAACCAGGATTACATAGGATACTTACATAGGATACTTTTTATCCTGATATTTTCACGGGGTCGAAACTTAAGCGGGTGAAACCGCGGGACGCAGCTAGTAATAGATAAAGTTTTACAATAATTGATGTGGTATTTGATTTGTTTTTATAATAATTATGACACAATTAAACAAGCTAAAGTGGCAATGGGCTGCTCAAATAAGCCGTAGAACCGGCAAACGTAAGGGAGGACGCCCCGGAAAATCTTCGCAGCTTTGTGCTGGTAGCAGCTGGATGAGAGTTGCCGAGAATCGAGCTAAATGGCGTGCAATTGGAGAAGCCTATATTCAGCAGTGGCCTGCTGTAGGCCGATGATGATGATGTGATGATACAATTAAACGTACTGTGATTAAATGAATAACAAATCTCTCTCCTGTGTTATTATAATTATTAAATTAATACAATAAAATTAAGTACCATATTACAATCTTACTTTATACGACTTCATCCCATCATAATCTTCCAGTTTCTAAGCAAGTTGAATAAAAGTAATTTCAATTTTCAGCCCGAAGTTACAAAATGTCGCTGCATGTTTTACAGTATGTAGGGACTTATGTTTTGTTTTAAGTTGAAATCTGCGCAAATACAGAGGAGGTATGAGAACATTTTCGTGGGAAACGTAAAATAAATGCGAACCAACACACAATTTGTTCAGTGGAGTGTGTATGTTGCGACAGACCTGAGTATGACAAAACACAGGGAACTTATGTTACACCGTAGCATGTGTGGCAATATTTACTCATTTATACCCTGTGCATTAGGTTAAACGTTTTTTTAAAACTGTCTTAGAACGTACATATTCCAGATTACGTAAAAGTTAACTTTAAAATGCGTAATAAAATAAATATATAAACTGCCTTATTGCATCATCTTATTTAAGGCTTCTTACAGACATTACAATACCGTACGTGTATCAATCAATTTATTGTGTGTTGCTGCACTCACTAGGTCCATCTGTCAAAAAACGGTTTACCTAATGAACACGGTATAACGGGTAAGGCACACGTTTTTCTTGCCGTGAAAAACTACGGTTTATTCGCCATACGTAGGCACGGTCATTAGTGTTGTATGAATGATTATGAAAGCTTATTGACGGACACTTTTTATAACGTTGTGGTTTATACGCCGTATCGTAAAGAAATCGTGCCATATACAAAGGGCCTAAAAACAATAATCCATTTTAAAAACTAATCAGCCTCCTATAAATTGAATTGATGAAATTCGTCATCGTTTTCGAGTACCCAATGCCATCAATCCCTATTTTCCTTAGTCCTTTCACTAGTAAGTTGAAACATAGAAATATCAAGTGTAAAAACTAGGCATAATTTACGTTCATTCTGTGGCGAAAAGTTCAGAAAGGACAAAATAATGTTCAGTAACGTTCTTCTGTTATACAACGGTGTGACAGGCAGCCTGTAACACAGAGAATGTTACAAAATGTTCATAGTATTTGTGTAAAATGACACATATTCTGTTTATTTGTGTAACGACATACTTTCGGCATGAGTGCAGATTTTTGAGGCAGTTATGGTTCAACTCATTAAAACTCGTCATTAATAAACCCAGAAAAACATAATTTACGTTATTTGGAAGACAAATATAAATGAAATGAAATAGTCAGTGTAAAATCTTTAGCTTTCTCTTCAGCTGATCAACTTCGTCCAAAATAGAGCTCAATTTCTCCGCTGTAACCTACTCTTGCTGGAGCAGATCTAAGTATACAGGTCTGGCTGGCTATGATATGTACCACTCATATACCTGGGACTGATAGGTTAGGATACTACTTATTTATTCTGTTGTAAATCTGTTTGTGGCATACACACTAGATGGTATCGACGGTAAGCAAGCGCGGCGCACCGGCACCAGCGGTCCTCTGGGCGAGCTCTTCGACCTACCTTCCTCTACAGCATATTTGGCAGAGATGATGTGAGCACGCTTCGATTCCTGTTTCTGATCTGGAACATCTTCTTCAACTTCTACCTGACCCACTGGGAGAAGTACAACACTGGCATCATGTTGCTGCCCTGGGGATATGACTTCACCATGATCGATTCCTGTATTCGACTGTGTGCAGTTCTAAAGACGACACGGTTGGCACAGTGGTTAAGCGATTGACTGCTGCGCTGCGTGTCGCGGGTTCAATTCCCGCACGGAAACAAATATTTGTATGGCCTACAAGTAGTTGTTCCAGGTCTGGCTGTTTGTGTATGTGAGTTTAAATGTTTGTAAGCGCACCCACGATACAGGAGAAATTCCTAGTGTGGGACAACGTTTTTAAAAAAAAAACATATTGGCACAGCGCCACTCCTCTCCTCTCTTCTCTGCTACAGTGGACAGGCAGACTAAAAGTTCTTTAGCACCACAGTTTAGCACCTACTTAATAAAAGCACCAGTCTGGTGTTGTATCTCTTTTTACTGCCGAAATAAAGCTTTGCAATAAGTATCTGGTCACAATAAGCAGCAATTCAGCAAACAATCAGGCTTCAACCAATTTGGTTCTAGATTAAAAACCATTTGCGAATTGCCGAGAAATGGCTTTGGTAGGATTAAATGTTTAACTCCATTTCATTCGTGCGTAAATTTCTTGCAACAAAAATTTTTATTTCTACCCAAGAGTTGGTGTAAATGGCGTCATAAAAAACGTGCTTCTCGCCCTTGCGTTAATAAAAAGGTGATAATAGGACAATGTTATTTGGATAAGATATTCAAAGGCAAATTATCACAAATTGTAGCTCCCTCAGAACAACGTTCAGAAATGGGTAAAACGAAACAATGAAATTATACGATTGCCGTTAGTGACTGTATTTTTCCGGAAGGTGGGGTTTACCTATGAATTTTCTGCGGTGTCTCTCTGCCTATCACAATCGGTTTACTCTGAAACTAATTAAAGTGTATATTTAAAAGTCAAAATGGACCGACATCGCTAATGACAGTTTCATAGTTCGCGGGCGACGGGAGAAGAGACTGAGAGAGTTGTAAAAGTATGCGTACCAATGACCTTGTCAGCCTATATCGTGCATGAGTGAGGTTACTGTAGCGTATCGACTTTGCTAAGTTGTAGTAAAATAATTATAATTATATGTAAGTACAGCTCAGCGAAGTCGATCCACATCGTTGAAACATTAAAGTTCAAGAATGTTTATAATTCTGTATTATGTATTCATGTGGTCTACCAAATGTAAAGACAATAATATCATCTATAAAAACCAATATATTATAAATTATTTACTCAGTGATTGTCTTAGGCTGAAATCACACCGAGATGGCGGCAGCGGCGAGCAGTTTCAGTGTCATATAATTTTAAACTTTATCTACATAATTAAAAGACCAATATCGCTTGAAAAGGTCGCACGGCCACGCGCGTCCGCCCGCGGCCGTTCGCGGCGGCACGAACATCATTATGGTGCATTCTGGCGTCGCTGCTAGCCGCTACCGTTCCGGTGCGAATCGACCCTTACAAATAACCTTAAAAGCAATCCAGTATTTATACTTCGCGGCCATGTGACTCATTAGTCATGCAGCGCGACATCATCAGTTTGGTCATTGACATCGCTAGTTTGCTAGGGCTTCTCATGCAGCGCCAAGAGAAGCACCAGCCTGGCTTAATGTGGGCTCCATACTGTACTGGTCACTCGTCTTACCCCTACAACAACGGTACAAACATTTACGGTTAAAGATATTTATTTCTCAAAAAAATTACAAATTCACTTGTAGAGAAACATAACTACTTAGGCTTTAATAATATTGTGCCAAGCGTAGCAAATATCAAAACTAACATTATGATAACACTTGAAACAAAACAAACCAGAAGCAGGTATAACGCATGAAGGAACTGAGAATTTTAAGCGATGCGGGTATTTTGCATTACATCGGTTGTAGCGTGTTTACTAAAGCCCACACCACAGTGCAGAATAAAAACAAAACACGAAAACATGTAGTTTTTTTTATTTGGCACGAATATTTATTTCTTGCAAATATGCTTTGGTGAGAGTGTAAGAGCAGGGTAGGGCATGGCTCATTTTATAATTTTGATATTCGTGTAATATTCAACCTTACCTTGACATGAAGACATGTTGCGCCGACCCCAAATAAATTGGGATAAGGGCAGGAGAATGATGATGATTCAACCTTACCTTAACTTCATATAAATAAATTTAAGTATGAGACGCCTATTTTACTTTGCAAAGTAAAGTCAGTGCAGGATTCACAGTCCTGCTCTAAAACTCAATCTTTCAATATTATCACAAATTAAGTTTTTGACAGTTAATTAAGTATGCTGTTGCGGAATCCTATAATTGATAAGTACCTACTTATCAACAATAGGATTAACTAGTAGAACTTAATTTGTTTGTAATTATTTGCAAAGAATAGCGCTTTAAATATATACCTATAGATATATTTAAAGCGCTATTCTCTATCTACAATAAACCCACTTGGATATCTTGACAAGAGACTAAGGTTGCGTCCATATTTTTGGCCTATCAACGGACCACGCACCGTACCTAACCACGACAATAGTATTATGTGTGGAAAAAACTAATTTCAGGCAGCGATATATTTAGAGGCCCTGATGAGAAAATACAGACAATATCCGAACCTTGCATCGCTTGGCATATTCTGAGGTATCCAAATACACTCCCAGACTCCTAAATCGACCCACCCTGCATCAACATCAAAATCGCGTTAAAAAAAATCAACTGTCCCATACAAAACTTCAACTCGACCCAAAAATGAGAACGCCGATTATTTTTTCGCGGTTACAATGTTGATCCCATGGAGAAAGTTGTTCTGTTGGATGGCCTGTACCACATCCGTAAATACGGCCACACTTTCTGATATATACTGTATATACGAGTACATACACGTTAGCCTCCTTCATCAGTTGGGCGGTGACGTCATACAACTTGGTCTTGACTTCGGGGTAACTGTCCAACAAGTCCTCCCATACATCCAGACTCAGGTACATTAGATCCACAACCTGCACATTAAATATTGATTTTTTATTAACGGCACGGTTGGCGCAATGGTTAAGCGATTGACTGCTGCGCTGCGTGTCGCGGGTTCGATTCCCGCACGGAACAAATATTTGTACGGCCTACAAGTAGTTGTTCCGGGTCTGGCTGTTTGTGTATGTGAGTTTAAATGTTTGTAAACGCACCCACGATACAGGAGGAATTCCTAGTGAGGGGCAACGTTTATATAAAAAAAAAAAAAAATACATAACACATATTATCACGCTTGTATCTATCCAAAGGTTAGAGAGAAGTGGATAGTAACGCACTCATTTCGCCCGTTATTTTTAAGTCACATGTAATAGAGAGAAAAAAGATTGCATGCAGCGGAGATGAGAATGTTGAGATGGATGTGTGGAGTGACGAGAATGGATAAAGTGAGAAATGAGTATATAAGAGGAAGTTTGAAAGTGGCGCCAGTGACAGAAAAGTTGAAAGGAAATCGTTTGGCTTGGTATGGGCATGTGATGAGAAGGGACGAAACGCATGTGACTAAAAGAGTGATGAATATACATGTTGATGGCTGGAGAGGGAGAGGAAGGCCGAAGAAAAGATGGATGGATTGTGTGAGGAATGATATGAAAGAGAAGGGAGTGAGTGATAGCGTGACAAAAACGTGTTGCGCCGACCCCAAGTAACATGGGATAAGGGCAGGAAGATGATGATGTAATAGAGCGGGGTGAACTGGACTCCTTTAAAAATGATTGGTCCTTGGTGGCTCTGGACAAAGCTAGATGGAAAGAGAGCAGCGAGGCCTTTGCCCAGCAGTGGACCTTAATAGCTAATCATAATATTAAAAAATAGAGCTGGGCGTAAATCTAGTCTCCGGATCAGTAGTGAGATAAACTTTTTTAACAGGTTTAGTGGGCTCGTTCCCCAGGATGGGTTCTTACCCATCCTGGGGAACGAGCCCACTAAACCTGCAAGGCAGCCAAAATGAAACTCTGGAATGTTGATAGTGTGCATACAGTGCTGCATGTACTGTTTCGCCCGATGGCTATGGCCATCTGTCACTCAAAAGTATCAAAAAGTTTTTTGGAATTGCATAGAGTTGTCAATCTATAAGTTTGTAAACATGGTAATACAAAATAAACATGGTAATACACGGTTGTTACAGTTCTATATTAGATCTCCTCATAGCACTTTCGTATTTAAGACTCCCGCAGACAGGCGCAACGCGAAGGTGCGATGCAATTCTGGTAGAACAATTTCAATAAAGTTTTCATAGAAACTATTCTACTAGAGTCGCGCCGCGCCTGTCTGCGGTAACCTTTACGAAGATAGACGATGATTTTCGAAGCGCACCCTTCTCTTAGGATATCTATCTGTATATTTTTTCTGCCTATTGGATTTAATTTAATTTTAATTGACACAGAAAACTAACCGTCCGTGTGTAGTAAGAATATCGAAAACTAGTATTGGGAAACAATCCAGAAACACATCCAAAATAGCCATTGGTATACAACACTGACATTAAATGACCTTCGCCGCTGAAAAGAAAACATCAAGTTAAGTTCTAAAAAGCAACATTAATTTGAAGCTATATTATACACGAAAAGGGGCTTGTAGCTAAGAAATAACAGCCGCACGTGCCGATCGATTAGGTTAAACTACACTTGCCTTGGTTGGTCCGTGGATGGGTGACTATCTTTACATATTAAGACCCCTCTGTACCTCGGAAAGCACGTCAAGCCGTTGGTCCCGGCTGTCATTTCTGGATCTTTGACAGTGAGTCTTTAGTCTGACTTTAGTCGGAAGCCCGAAAGTCTGAGAGCCAGTTTTACCAAGGGGTATCGTGTTACCCAGTAACTGGGTAGTGGAGGTCAGATAGGCAGTCGCTCCATGTAAAATACTAATATTCAGCTGCATCTGGTTAGACTGGAAGCCGACCCCAACATAGTTGGGAAAAGGCTAAGCTGACTTACGGGAGGGACATGTGAGGAAAGTTTGAAGTATGAATTTGGACGGCTATAAGAGCAGGAGAGGAGAAAAGAAACGAAAGATGGACTGAGTGAAAGATGATACGACTAGAAAAGGGGTGACTAGACAATGGAAACCAAATTAATATAATATAATTTTTTTTTTTTTGCTCAGACCATTTACAATAAAAAAAAAAATATATATATATTTAAAAAAAAAGGAAAAATAATAATAATAATTATTTTTTTATATTTTTTAATGTTTTTTTTATATTTTTGTTTACAAAAATATTGAAAAATGTAATTAGTAAGTAATCAAATGAAATAAAAGAAACAATAATTAAATAATTGGGATGAGGGTAGTACGATGATGAAAAAACACTTACGTTGCATCAGTACACCACTTCTCGACTTCACCTTCATGAATAAAGTAAGTGGTAGTGAATATGTCTCCTTCCCGCACTATGCACTTGCCTAGAAATTGTAACCATTAACGTAAATACTTCGAGCTGAACAAAACTGATATCTCGAGGCGTTATTTGTGTATACAAAACGGCATGGAGCACTTCGAAGATAAAAACATCGAAGTTGTCGGTGCGCCATCTTCACGGAGACATCATTAAAGATACTATCGCTGACCAGTTGGGTATCACCCTCAGCGATAAGACCGCCCACTGTGTCACCCTTTGTAAAATTTCTACATTTAAACGAGTATCTATAACTTATATGGTGTACAGACGCCAGCAGGTCAAGCTACCCGAAACTGTCAAATTTTCCCAATCAACCTTGAACCTTAATGCTTTAACGATAAAGTTGAAAATCTATTAAAGAAATTTGACAGATTGTAGTAGCTTGATGTGCTGGCGTCTGTACATAACAACGAGTATTTTATTATAAAGAGCCAAGTAAGCACAGAAACAGGATCATCGGATGCAGGATGTCGTTTTGGATAATGGCATAAAAGCCAACAACATTAACCAACAACAAAAGAGGCTCTACAATGGTAGTTGTATCAGGGCCTGGATATAGCGCAGATAGATTGTAGAATCCGCTGTTTTACAAAACCGCTAGTAATTTTACAAAACAGCTCCGTTATATAAAACAACCGAATCACGTTCAGCTGAATTGTCATTGCGCTACGTTTTATAAAATTACTACCGACGTTTAGAAGTAATGCAGAATGGCTTATTATTTGCAGTCACAATGAGCTTTTTTCATAAAACTCTGATGATAACTTTTAATTAATATTGTCCTTAAAATCACTGTTTTCATTTGAGATAAGGTATTTTTTTTTATTTCTGTTTCGGATGCCATTATTGTTGTTATGACACACAGAGCCTCGAGCGACTAAATTTAGAACTAAAATCTATAATCTGACGTTTCATTAAAACAGCGGATTGTACAATCCATCTGCGAAAGATACAAAGAGCAGTAGTTACTCTTGGTCAAAGTGAGGGTTGTTAGGAGGTTTGTCTCTCTGTGGCCCATTTTAATAATCTATAATGTCAAATATTACATAGGTCTACAAATTTAATATTAAATGAACAAACGAATATTTTAAAATTGAATAATCTTACCAACCTGGGAATATGACTACTCTATAAAATCTTGCACACAATTGCCTTTTGAAATAATCAGGCAGTTGACGGAACGTCGGCGCAGCATTCAAATGATGTATGTATAATGCAGTAAATAGGTCCTGACGTAAGCAAGGTGGTCCTCGGTACGCTAATTCGGGAAGCCAATCCCCTACAGAAATAAATTTTAATTATTTTTACACATTTCTAAAACAAATCTAAACTAATATTATAAAGAGAACAGATTTGATTTTATGTATGATGGTTTATTACGCTTTCACGTTAAGGTGGATGCTCCAAGGTAGTTGCACGTTGATTAAAATATGATTCGCGGCCGTAACAAATATATATTTACAGAATTATAATCAATAAAGTCATCAACACAACTCTCTAAGATCAAATAATCCTACTGAATGACTATTTCATGAAATCTTGACATTTTAGGATTATGCTAACTTAACAAGTTGTATTACTACTTCTAATGATTATAATTCTGTAAATACATATTTGTTACGGCCGCGATTCATATTTTAATCAACGTGCAACTTAGTACTGACCAGCAAATTGCAAAAAACGTAAGAAAATTTGAATTTCGCGGGCTACCTTGGAGCATCCACCTTAAAACGTCTGAACGGATTTAGAAGAAATTTGGCACATCGGTAGACCATGGCCTGGTTTAAGACATAGGATACTTTATAACCCGATATTTCCATGGGGTCGAGACTTATGCGGATGAAACCGCGGGGAGTAGCTGAGCCCCGCGGTTTCGTCCTTGATAACAAAATAAATCATAACCTGAATCTTTACTACTATAGTAAAGATTCATGCATAAGATAGAGTAAGTAAATAATAACAATTACCTTTTTGCCTCTTCCACACGTGATCGGTATAGCTTTTAACTATTTCGATAAGAGATTTCCCTAAACCGTTGTCACTCCAATAATTCGTCATAGTTTGAACGCTATAAGCGTATTGGTAAAAAACGCGATATTTATTCATCGCAAGGTTGATCGCTACAGCCACTATCCACATGTCCAGAAGATACATAAAGTATGTGATGAACACTTGGTAATAAATCTGTTTGAGGGACACAGCAATTACCTGAAAAAGCCCTTATTATTAGTTAAGTTATTAAGGTAAATGCAGTGGTGGCTAAGTAGTAAGGCCCCGACTTACGAGTAGTCGGTCGTGGGTTCGAACCCTGGCAGGCGCTTTACTTTGTGTAAATCATTTCATGACCACTGCTCTGAAAACGGTGAAGGAAAACATCGTGAGGAAACCGGCATGTCCTAGAACCAAAAATTCGAAGACTTGTGACATCTTCAATCCGCACTGGGCCCGCGTGTTTTATTAAGGCCCACTCGCTCTCTCATAAGAAATGAGGCCTGCGTCCCAGCAGTGGGAACATTCTAGGCTGGTTATGAATAAATTTATACTTATTTTACATTCAAGACTTATCAAGAATTCTTCAATTAAAGCTTTCTATTGTAACACGGATTTACTAACGCATGAGGGGAAATTTCGCCCCCGCATCACATGTAACTAAAAACGTCCTAATGACAGTTTGTTTCATGACTATAATAATTATTACGGTATTTATAATTATCAGTGATAGGAATAGGTAGTGCCTATTTGCCTAAACTTCGAAGAACAGAGACAAGAAACGGAGACTTCCTTAGGACTAAATTTTTTCCGGGACATCTGTCCCGAAATTCGGGACAACACTTTTAAATACATTAAAAAAATATGTTATTTGGAATAAGTAATTCGTCTATATTTACATTTATAATTTATAACCCCATAATAATAACGTTATTATTATGGAGTTATAAATTATAAATGTTATGTCTAGTCGCAAACTTTAGGTAAATATAGACGAATTACTTATTCCAAATAACATATTTTTTTAATGTATTTAAAAGTGTTGTCCCGAATTTCGGGACAGATGTCCCGGAAAAAATTTAGTCCTGAGGAAGTCTCCGTTTCTTGTCTCTGTTCTTCGAAGTTTTTGCAAATAGGCACTACCTATTCCTATCACTGATAATTATACAAATCAATACAGTTGTACTTACAGTCTCGAGACTAGGGTTATGGGTATGGATCAGTAAAATATAGGTCATTGCTACGACATAATCGTGTCCCCAAAATGTGGGGACCACAAAAGATGGATTCTTCACACCATTCGGACCAACGAGCGGTTTCGTGGACCGCGCACAACCTGACGATAAATAAGTATAAAATATATAGGTTCCTTCTACCAATGATAAAACCATATGGTCACTCATACGGTATGGTCATTATTTTATTATTGCTTGTTCATATTCTCAGATACATTCCATCGCCACTTAATCAGTTGTCTATGTACTTGAGTGAAATGTATTCTAAGTTGATTTTAGAGTGACTATTTTTAGATTTTGGTTGCAATGGAATTTGAACTTTGTTAAGTTTGACTTTCAGTATCTTGTTCCATAACTTGAAAATGATCTCAAATTCCTTGCTCTAATATAGATCTTTATTCGTTAGGGGTAACCATAAGCCTGAAAGTCAAAGATCTGAAATTATTAAAGATTTTTAGATAAAATTTTTACCTCCCTTTCTATCTTTAGGTTGCATCCATTGACTGAAGTCTATAGACGTGTTCAAATGACTCGTATCTATGATATCGATCGGGAATGTCTCCTCTGTAATGAAGCAAAATTATAGCAAGGGTATTAACATTTTAATAATAATATTATTAAATTAAACATCTATCTACTTGTAAGCTTATTGAGCGTGCTTGTAACGTGATAGTTTTGTCTAATGACATCTAACCATATAATAAAATCGCAGCGAAGTCAAAACTGTACATCGAATATTTTTCAAAAAAGTAATTGCTAAGAATTATTCTAATGCCAAAAACATAATTCTATCGTATTCTTCTATAGTTTACAGCAACTTGAAATAAACGAGCCAATAGGTTAGAATATTACAGAGAGTTACAGATTTAACCTTTTAAATGATTATCAGCACCTTTACGGAACAACTAAGCTAAGCAGTCAATCATGGCATAATACAGGGTGGATTTTTAAGATGGGACCATAAGTCGCGGGCAGTAAGCTAGTACAAAATAAAAATGGCCTCAATGGCACCGATTCCCTTGCTTACAAACTAAATTTCAGAGCATCTTTTTCTTTGTATTTCATTAAGAAATGGACAGAAGACAAATATTAGTTAAGTCCTAGTAATAATTTTAGTAGCCATGTTTTTAATCACGTCTAAACTTGCTATGGAGTATCTAAATTTGACTAAATTAATATTTATCTTCTGTCCTTTTCTTTGTGAAATACAAAGAAAAAGATGCACTGAACTTAAATTTAGTTTAGTTTGTGAACAAGGGAATCGGCGCCATTGTATAAAATAAAAACAAAATAATGTTTTGATCCATTCTAAAAGAAGCCTACATCAGCTATACCTCCTCAAGCATGCTAAAGAATTTCACAATCTTGTAACGAAAATAAACAATAAATAAATAAAAGCCGAAACTAACCTTGACATGCAAACAAGATCCAACCACACGTGAAAAGATGCAACAACAACAAAATAATCGCAATTTTCAATATATAGGGAGCTTTTTGACTCTGAAAATGTACTTGTATTAACAAAGTTCAAGTTCATTTCTATAGATATAGGTATTAAAATCTAGTTATCTCAAATTCTCAATTTGTAAATGCATGTGCAGTTCCTTCCTATATTGTATAATTAATTATGGTCGATATTGTATAATAAAGGCTCAGTCGTACAATAATGGCTAATAAAAATAAAATATTGTATAATAAATTATAGTAAGTACAGACGCCAGCACATCAAGCTACTACAATCTGTCAAATTTCTTTATAGATTTTCAACTTTATCGCTAAAGCATTAGGTTCAAGGTTGATTGGGAAAATTTTACAGTTTCGGGTAGCTTGATGTGCTGGCGTCTGTGAATTGTAATACGTACTCTAAAGCCTCTGCAAAAATTGTATTCAAAATCAATAAAGAACTTTAGTCTTAACAATCTTGCAGTTTGAAACGTCCAATCGTCAGTAATAAAGGTAATCAGCGGTATTAGTAAAGATAAAGCATCCACGTAGAAACCCCAGTCCTGAAATTTCTTCATTCCAAGGCGACGAAGAGTACATTTATCGTTCACCACAATAAGCTCAATCTATAAGATTTAAATAAGAAATAACAAATGGAACTACATAGGACCATATGGACGGAATATCTTGGCTCTTAGTATCTTACATGCGGTCGATAGGTACGTGAATCGCCTGCTCGACAGGCTTTAGTCCGTGTACAGATAAAACATAATAAACGCGTAATGCTGGACAAAACAAGACGCTCCGACATTATGAAACGCGTGTATGTGGACTTGTGGAGGTAATCTGTAATTGCTCCAAATATCACCGTTACACGCGGTTCTGCCCAAGCGTGGTGATGAGCAGTGGTGGCCCAGCTGCGATTTATGAGTTGTAGGTTCAAACCCCAGACAGCCACTTGCCTTTGTGTAAATTATTTCATCACCCACTGCTCTCAAAACGGTAAAGGAAAATATCTTGAAGAAACTGGCAGGCCCTAGAATCAAAAATTCGAAGACATGTGACATCTACCAACCCGCGTGATGGATTACGGTCCACGGTCCACTTCCTCTCACAGAAAGGCGGCCTATGTCCCAGCAGTAAGAACATTATAAGCTGATTAGGCATGTGTTTATTCTGTCCAAGCGTTACAACGTCTTATCTGAACATGCATTCAGGGTGGCATACCAAGAGAGTACAAGCTGTGGCATAAATCCAACAAAAATCTTGCCATGGTAAGTTAAGTTAATTTTAAGACCGCGCTATCGCATTAGGTAATATACCTGTAATGATAGTGGTAGGGAGATATTAATAAATAAATAAATAAATAATACTTACTGTATAAAATTCTGCTATAAAGTTGGCTATATCAATAGCGTCTGTTATGAAGATGGCACAATACAATCTAAGCCATAAAGTTGATTTTAAAGGCAGGAATATGAATATGAGCACCAAGCAGGACGAAACGAATGGGCCAATCAACCACGCCAAGTAGAGCCAGTGGATATACCATGAGTTTTTTCGAGCCTCCACAGGTTTCCGACACCACTGAGTAAAAAAAAATCAACAGCCTGCTTTAAAACCACAAAACTTAGTTGTAAAAAGAATTTTGGTCAAAATAACACCATTCAAAATTTTATTATATGTATAAAATATATGTGACAAAATCTTGAATGTGTTATTTTCTCTATATTCTCTGGGAAATATGACTATTTCGACGTTTTCCAAAATATAACTCGAAGAAAAATGTTAATGATTTCCATTTAAACTCACTGGTAAATTTATGGTTTTACATCCACGCAAGAGATATTGGACAGTGTCGTATGGATTCTCTATGAAAATATTTCTTGTTGCCATAAAGTCGTTTTGAGCTTGCCTGCTTCTACTAATAGTTGCCCTCATCTGAAAAAAGTATAATTTTGAACAATTATACAAACAAAAAATACTAAAGTAGTTCAAATTTTCTCCATGAAGGTATTGCACTTTTGTATGGTACAACTATTTTTTTTTTAAGCTGATGTGGTGTTGCGATTATAGTATATAAAGATACGGGGCGGAAAATTACTGAACATGTCTATACCCAAATCATAATAGCAGCATAAGACATTGCACTCACCAGAAAAAGTAGCCGACAGGATGACGAACCACAAACAGTACGTTCACAAGCGTTATTGCGGAGCGTTATCCGAAGTGATAAGAGTTTTAATTTAGCGGTTTTATAGAACTATTGGCGGCCGCGTGTCAGCCATTGCACACGCGACGCATGCACACGAGCAACACGCGTCAACGGCAGAGGCAACTGCAGTGTCGACGGCTGTAGTTGTCGCGTGTTGCTCGTGTGTATGAGCACTAATGATGGCGACAGTGTATTAACCATTACACGCTGCGCGACAAGCGGAGCGCTTCAGCATTCAGAAAAAAATTGTGCCTTCCATAAAAACTATCAAGAACAGTGTAGACGGTCCACGCGTGCGGCATATGAGTCGTTCGCGCGTTCGATCGCGAACCATTCCCATCAGTTAGAGTATAAATTGGGTAGCGGAATCGTCCGAAAGGGTTACCACTGCCCTGGAACATAAAGGGCTAAGGAAGGAACACGGGTGGGTTTTAGTCAGTAAGAGTCTGACACTCCCTTCTGCTCCACCCAGAGCGGGAGGAGTCATTTGATGATTTCCCATCCTCAAAAAAAAAAAAAAAAAAAGTTATAAATTGTATTGTGTGTAATTCAACTAAACAGGGTACTAATCCTGTTTCATAAAAAACAAAGCACTCGAGCTCGTAAACAATTACCTAGGTAAGTAAAATCAAGTAAGTACCTCATCAGTGATGGTGCTCTGGAACGCTGCTACATCAATATACAGCAAGTCTACGAAGCCATCTGCTGTTGCTGTCACGCGAATAGGGCGCAATTTCACGCCTTCAAGTTGACCGAATATATCACCCTGCAAGATGATACCTTGTTTATCATTAATCTTCTTATTTTTATGGTACAGACGCCAGCACATCAAGCTACCAGAAACTGTAAAATTTTCCCAATCAACCTTGAACCTAGCATTAGCGATAAAGTTGAAATTCTATTAAAGAAATTTGACAGATTATAGTAGCTTGGTATGCTGGCGTCTGTACAATACAGATAGCTCTAAAAGTCTGGCTAAAGATACGGAACACAAAACTACATTTTTTTATAATTATGTTGGCCTGTTAATCTATCTCACTTTAGGCCCCTTGCCCACGGCGACTTTTTGTAGCGATGCTGTCGCGCGTTACGTAAACGCACGACAGCATCGCTACTACCGCTACAAAAAGTCGCCGTGAGCGAGGGGCCTTATATATACTCGTATATATCATTCAATGTCGTATCATTGAATCCACCAGCTTATGCAAAAAAAACAACTTCGGCATCAAAAAAGTACAGACACAACTTTCAAAGCTTTTACAAGACATTTTCATTAGGTACGACTCTACTCCTCTTACCTTGGTCAGAATTATAATTTGCTTCCCGTCTCTAAAGACATTAACTCTTCCTCGATGCACTATATATACATTAGAAGCGATATCCATTTCCCTGAATATGTCGTGACCTGGTAGAAAGTAGGCCACATCGGTGACACTAGCCACCATTCTTTGCATCGTCTCGCCACCGCCAATTATAGAGTCCAATATAGATAACGTTCTAAACGAAAAACAGGACGAGATTTATGTTTAAGATTTATACACGTACCAACCAAAATAAGCGATATTAATGTTCATACTTAAGTGTGTTCGTAGTATACAGGGTGGCAGGAAAATCGACGCGCAAACTGAAACCATGAATTGAGCACATGACTCTAGACTCTGATACTTTCGTAAATAATAAAAAAAAAACAGCTGTTTCATAGAAAACTTGCAATATGTACGCGGTCAAATGTATGACAGAGTATTTTTTTTTTTTCAGTGACTGTTTTGATTCAGAATCACGTACTGAATCCATGGTAAAACATTGTACGTCGATGGGGACTGCCATTCCTGTATACATAGATGTAAGCAACGTACTTTTTATAGAAATAGTAACTTAAATCCTGTCGAAACAACACACCGATGCGGGCGTTAGATAGTCGTTCAATGTTCAGACCTTTGGTTCTGTAAGAAACCGATAGTTAAAATAAATAATATGCAACATGCATTTTCTTTTTTATCAAAACTTTCAGGTTTCACATGTCATCAAATTATTTTATTTGTTTTAAGGCTGATTTCTCAATCGGCAGA
Source organism: Apamea anceps (assembly GCA_951799955.1). Lineage (NCBI taxonomy): Eukaryota > Metazoa > Arthropoda > Insecta > Lepidoptera > Noctuidae > Apamea > Apamea anceps. Next base: position 14,479,224 of record OX637515.1, on the reverse strand, counting down.
CAATTTTTATTCGTGGAATAAAATTGACTTCTGACAGTTTTTGTATGGAAGAATTGATAAAAATTCCACATTATTAATCCGATAAAATTATCTAGCGTTGGAAAAATCAGATCTTAAAGTCGGTTTTTACGTTTTTGAATTCAAGCAGCAAAACATTATGCATTCGTTACTCTCCTGCCCTTATCCCAATTTATTTGGAGTCTGCGCAACATATCTCATACTTCTCTATTAGTCGTCATCTCAGTACCGTATAGTGTCTCACCCCCTTTCTAGGCATACCATCTTTCACACAGTTCAGCCATCATTTTTTTTGTCTTTCCCTATTCTTATAGCCAGCAACATTCATAATCAAAACTTTTCTCATGATATTCTTCTCATTCCTCCTAATCAAATGCCCTGACAACCGATTTCCGCACAACTTTTTAGTCACCGGTGCCACTTTCAGACTTCCTCTTATGTTCTAATTTATTATTCTATCAAAACATTACGCATTAAAAAATTTTAGTTAGCTTCCTTTCACAATATCCACGAAACGAGAGGCACTTTACACGATTAATAATTGCATAAGTGGTTAGTAGTTAGGAGCTAACAATGTATAGCTAGCTACTTACCTCATCCAACAATATCTAAAGTGTTCCAAGACTTTCTTAGTGACGTCATTCTCTACTCTTTCTGACTTGAGAAATCTCTCTAGTTGATAAACAGAGTGTTGGAATACTGTATCTCCACGACCTTTCAGTACCAATAGAGTTAAAGTATAACAGGATATGAACCTGAATATAAAAATAGAATAAGTACAGCCATGAGCACAAATATATTATTATGAACAGCTCGGCAATAATATCTGATTCCATGAATTATCCATTCATCGACAGGTTTTTATGCTGCCAAAGTGATATAAGATATTTCATTTCTTTATTTATTTAACCATTTATGTACTTACGTACACGCATATACACCGTTAAATTTTGATCGTTTTAATCCTTAAAAGGGGTCATTGTACTCATCATTATGAACAACTTTTACTACGGGACCAACCCTGAAATCGTGAAAAAAAAATCAGTTGATCCATTGGTTGATTCTTCACGTGACCAGAAGGCTGGCCTATTTTTAGCCCAAAAAGAATCAGCATTGCCATCCAACGTGGTAATGCTGCCAGCCTCTTGGGCACTTATCCCATTGACAGCGATGTGGACGAATTTTTTGATGCCCAATGAGCTTCTGCCTTTTTCTATATTTTTTCGTATTATATACTACTTGTATATAATTGTATATAGTATATATTAGTGTTAGTTGATCCATACATTATGTCGAGTTATGCGATCATAAATCTATGGGTCAGCTGATTTTTTTTTTTCACGATTTAGACCGAGAGAGAGCGTCATGCAGGTGTGAGTGACAGGCACCACGAAACGACGTTCTAGCAGCCACACGTTTTTTTTAAAACTCGATGTGCCTTTTACAGACGCCAGCACATCAAGCTATTACAATCTTTACTAATTTCTTTAATAAATTTTCAACTTTATCGCTAAAGCATTAAGGCTCAAGATTGATTGGAAAAATTAGAGAGTTTCGGGTAGCTTAACCTGCTGGTGTCTATACGTTAAAAATTATGAAACAAACAGTAACGTCTCCTCACTCTGTTATATTTTTTAATAAAATAGAAAATGTAAGTCAATAATATATTTTTTTTTTTTATGTTATGTTTAGTGCTACCGCATTAACTGCTGAATTATTAGCGAACTTTTCGCAAATGCTAAATATATAGCTCACTAACCCTGTGCGACAAACGCTCATACGCGTTCAAATAATTTTCGTGTGGTGCTATGAACGCGCATGCGCGGTGAAGAAAGTTTTACCCAGTGCGGCTGGCTGCATTAGTGCGTCGCTTACTACTTGTCCGAGAGCGGCACGACGCTTCTGTGCGTTTGAAAATTTTCGAGTTTGCCCAATGGACGCACCCGTGCGTCCATTGTGCATTGCGCCGCCCTCGAAGAAAGTTAAGTAAATTGTATGGACGCGCATGCGCGTTGCTAGCACATGGTCAAAGCTTGAAAAACGCGCAGGCGCGTTGGCCGCACTAAATGCGCTACTGTAGATACTTACCAAAAAACTAAACCGAGTGTGAAAAGAATCATACCAACCCCCATGTATGAACGATCAATAGAATATCTACTAACACTCATCCTCATCATACCCTTTTCAGCTAGATTTAGACTTTCGGCGAAGACCTGAAATTAATAATCGTGTTATTGAAGTTTAGTGGACAATCGTTTTTCTACAAGTCTTATACTCGTACATACATTTACAATTGTGGCATCATTTACATCGCCACATCAGGCCACATGTCAATTACGCATCACACTGACGTCGCGCAAAATCCTGCATCGCGCAAGCAGGGTTTACCGCGCAACTAGCATATATACAACGTGCCGACATTAATCGTCAGGCGGTGCGGCCCAGCAGATATCCGTCTGGTCGGAGGATCTCCTCCTTTTTCTATGGAGAATGAGTGAACTTTACACCCTGTTCCTCTATACAATCATCATCTTAATATTGACATTAGCAGCCTTGTTCCAACCACTGCTGAGTATTAGGCCTCAAATCAATCAATATTTAAAAACCGTGAATTTTGTGGCTGACATAAAAAATAATAGAATATCGTTTATTTCTGAGTATATGGTACACACATTAGCGCCTACTCATAAACGTTGCTTAAAGTTCAGTACCTAGTGATTAGCGACTTTTTAACCAAACAAAGTTTAGTGACATTTAAACGTCAAAATTTGACGTTTAAATGTCACTAAACTTTATTCATCGTTTATAAACAAACCCCTAAGGTCTTAATATTAAACAGCATCACATATACTACCGTTACCGATGTAGAAAGATTTAAATTAAAGGTGTTAAATTAACAAATTCCTTATTAGCTAATTCAAGTTTCTAGTAACAAGCAATATAGGTATTTTTAATAGACATTATATAAGCTAACATTTAAAATAATAACACATATATACATGTGAAAAAACAAGCAAAAGAATCATAGGGCATCAATAAATTCGTCCGCATCGCTGTCAACAGGAACAGTGTCCAGTGTAGTTTCTTACTAGTCCAATTACATACCAAATGTAGCTGGTCCACATTCAACGTTTTCGGCAAATCAAAAAGCGTTGGCATCCAACAGCTGTTCTTAAGGCTGATACTGACTAAGTCTTTCATTTCATTGAATTCAAAATGCACGCAGTTTATCATCAGGTAGTGGCTAGTTCCCAAAAATATTAAAATGTTAACAATTTGCCATTTTAGTATCTGCAAAAAAAACGTATTTCATATTGTAAACATTAAATACATACGCATTCATAGACCCAAGTTAAATTATATCATATTTGAATACTGCTGTTTGTATATTCTATATATTTTATTAAAATAAGTACCAATTAAGTATTAATTACATGTACAGACGCCAGCAAGTGAAGCTACCCGAAACTGTCAAATTTTCCCAATCAACCTTGAACCTTAATGCTTAAGCGATAAAGTTGAAAATCTATTAAAGAAATTTGACAGATTGTAGTAGCTTTGTGTGCTGGCGTCTGTACATTACACGACCAACTCTTACATCAGGTAACACCTAGGTATATTTTCTTCAAATAAATAATTTATTTCTTTCAATACAAGATTCAAGTTACACAAACCATCACATAAGCCATGTTCACCGTCGGAACGTCCGTAATATAACCAAAATATGCAAACACAATGTACAAATGGGCGAATTTAAACACTGTGTTAATAAGAAAACAAGCATCATCGCATATTTTTCGGTACAAAAGAGTTTTTAGAATGCTGCACCAAGGAGCCGCGCCGATGATGTCTAAGGTAAATCCTTTCGTTAAATAGTTTTTCAAGCATTTTCCTTTGTCAGTAATATATACTCCACGGTGGTCATAATAAGGTAGCTGAAATGGTTAATGATTATTTAGCAATATCCCTGGCATTAATTTTATACGACAATTTACACAAGTTATTGTGGTAGCCCGGTAACGGTCCCGATTTACGAGATATAGGTCGACCCCAGACAGGCGCTTTACTTTGAGTAAATAATTTCATCACCACTACTCTCAAAACGGTGAAGGAAAACATCGTGAGGAAACCGGAATGTCCTAGAACCAAAAATTCGAAGACATGCCACGTCTACCAACCCGCACTGGGCTTGTGTGGTGGATTACGGCCCTCTCACTGAAAGGAAGCCTGTGTCCCAGCACTGGGATCATTAAATTAAATACTGATTATGTCAACCGACAATTTTCCGTATTTTTCCTGTAAGTATGATTTTTAGGCTTACACATAACTTGATCACGATGTCTACAAAAGCGACGCAGTCACAGAATGCACTGATCATCGTAAATGTCCAACGCGATAATGCCCCAACGCCACCTTAAAACAACATAAAATTTATAAGCCTATTATCAAAAACCTTGCTTAAAGTTAAGTAGTGATTAGCGACTGTTTAACCATACATGTTAAACGTTTAAATTTCACTTCACTTTGATCATCTTTATAAATAAACCCCATGAACTCAAACTCAAAACATTTATTTCAATTAAACCATTTACAAGCACTTTTGAATCGTCAAAGCGTCGGTCAGTTAGTAGATCTAATCTAATCTAAGTAATGCGGAATCATTACCTAAAATGGATGCAGATGTAATAGATATACACACAATGACAACTCTGAATAGCATCCAGTATTTCATGAACCTGTAATGTAACGTTATTAATTAATTTCCTAGGTAGTTTACTTATTTACCTGTATTTAGTTATTAACTGAATAAGTGAATAATACAGTTTTTTTTTTTTTTTTTACTGGCACAGTTGGGGGAATTCCGAATCCATAAGACTTAAGTACGGAGAAACTGTCTTTGGAAACATTAGCGTTTTTGAGATTTATAAACGTTCCTTAAGACAAACTTTTCGCTTGGACATGTTCCCGTCTCTTTCTTGCACTTGCAGTTTGCCAGTTGTGCGGCAGTGACAGTAATAATGCTTAGCAAATTATGCTATTATTATTATGCTTATTATTCACAGTCCGAACTTAGACTTTACTTAGGTAATTAAAGTAAGCGTCTCATGAATGTGAACTTTATTTGTATAACATTAATGTACATATTCGTATAAGTAAATGTGAACAAGCATTTTATGCGTAGGCATAAAACGTATACTTAGTCAAACTGCGGTCTATGATTTTTGACTTATGTGACGTTTATCCATCTCGGCGTCGGGAAACTTGACACTGAGTTATGAGTCGTGACCCTCGTTCCAGCCGAAGCCAGCTTCTGGCATTGGTTATAATTATAAAAATTTTTGCGGGGAAAAATGGATAACTGATTACCCAGATAGTGGATCCCCCCATAGTAAGCCTTCAACGGGCAACGAACGATTGGCTTCTATGTCATCGGTAATTTTAGATTTAAGCGGTATATTCCCTCGAATGAACTCATCGGCCATTTCCTTTAGTCTACTTAGATACTGTAAGCAATGGAATAATTAATTAATATAAAAACATGTAATTTTTTTCTTTTATATACAGGGTGGCAAGGGCTTTGAAGATCCGTGGCATACCTACCTGTCGGCAATTTTTTTTTTTTTTCAAAATGTCGGGCATGCATGTTACCTAAATAAATCGATAGCTGACATCAATGCAAACAGATACCTAACGAAATAAGACCAAACGTTTCAGAGCGATGTTTTTTGTAATAGAACCTACCTAGGTTCTATTACAAGAATTACTGGGTTCTTATTTCTACAAAAAAGTAAAAACAAACATTTGAAAGATACTCACATCTCTGTGTTTCAAAATGTTTTTCTTGAAGATTTCGTCGAACATATCTCTATACTCTTCTACACAGGTTTGCACAAACGAATATTCAATTGGATATTTCTTGTACAAGTCAAAAAAAACATTAATCTTAATGTACATAATCTAAAAAATTACAGTAAAAAAAATCATATGGTTTTTATGAACAATGCTGAAAAAAATGATAAAGATCAAAAATTAATTAATGTAGTGAGAGGCGCGCAGGTTTGCTAGGTGCACAAAAGATGTCAACATCGCTCTTTGTAAAGCATACTGCCAGAAATTTCATACTTGCAGCCTTTAAGCCCGTTATAATATGTGTAAATCCTTCAATACCCTACGAGCCGTAGACAATAATGGTTTTAGTATATTTTTGGGTTTGCCGCGATTTGCAGTGCATCAAGTATGTTTGCTAAGGACAGCACGGACTACTTTAGGTACAAGATGACTTTTAAGTTGACGTATTTCTTGAAGATAAATTGTTTATCTAATATGCAGATTTTTTTTATCATTTCGTAAAATCACCTCTTTATTAGGAAGTAAGTTTTAATCTTAATATCGTATGAAGAATAAATCAGAGATGAATCACAGTTATAATTCCAAAAAACAATTTCAATAAGTAACAATTTCAATAAGTACAATAAGTAACAGTAAACAATAAGTATCGTCAATAGCCGTTTAAAAATATTGTCAATTAAAGCCTCGTATTCATTCAAAACAAAACTGGAAAACTGTTTCTGTCTATACTCCGTGGTTGCGCAGCATTTTTTAGCGCAACATAATGTTGCTGGAAACCATATTGCGCAACTATTGTTTACCATGTATACGAAACAGTATGTTGTCAACAACATGTTTCCCGCAACATAATAACATGGTACTGAAATAATGTTACTAAACTTTGTTTCTCAATTAAACTTAGTTATTCTGTGGTAGAGGTAGAGTTATCTCGTTCTATCCATTAAAGTGAAAATATGACTAACCTCGCATTCAGTTATCGATGTGTAGGATTTTAGTGAAACCCTATCAAGGAATACTTCACAGATAGACAGCATCGCACCAGCTCCTAAGTAATCCGTAAACATTTCCCCTTTCTCGTTGACATACTCGCATTTTACGTTACCCTAAAAATAATATATAATATTGAAATCTAGTATAAACATTGTTAAATTTTGATCGTTTTATCATTTAATCCGTACATTTATGTCTAGTTTGACATAAATGTATGGATCAAATGATAAAACGATCAAAATTTAACAATGATTACTAAAAAAAAAAAAAAAAACATCTATGGATCAACCGATTTTTTTTTTCACGATTTCAGGGTTTGTCCCGTAGTAAAAGTTGTTCATAATGATGAGTACAATGATCCCTTTTAAGGATAAAAACAATCAAAATTTAACAGTCTGCGACTGAACGTTAAAAGATATCGAACAAAGTTCAAATCAGGTACCATTAAACTGCCTAGTCTGTCCAAATTCAATTATCTAAACAGTGTAACATAGTATAAAAATAAGTATCGCTTCATAACTTGGTTGATATAATTATTTTATCACTAGCTTTTTCTCGTGGCTTCGCCTGTGTGGAACTAGGAAATTATCCACGGGAACGTATTACAGGTATAAAAAGTCTACCTCGTCTACCCAAAGTGCATTTCATCGAAATCCTCATTAAGATGTGAAAAGGTAACAGACAGACAAACTAACCAGAGAGACAGACATACAGTGTTACTTTCATATTTATAATATTATTATGGCACTATACATCGTGGCAAACTGGTGTGGCAGTCGTTTAGAATTGAACAGTCTTCAATTAAAGACTAGTCACCTCTCACCTGAACAACCCAAGTAACGTGTTTGCTCTGAACTCCAAACATCAGTATATTGCTATTCCGTGGCAGTATTAAAAGGCATGTTGATCTAGCCAAGTCCCTTATGAGGTTAGGATCAGTATATCTGAACGCCTTTGATTTAGCAATTATGGTTTCAGCCAAATTGCCTTGGGCTTTCCAGAATATTTCTCTTGCTTCGTTATCTATCTTATTTGGCTCCAGTACATCCGTACCTTTATAGTACTTCCAATGACATACAAGATATCTATCCAGTCTTTTGAGTAAATCAGTATGAATTCTATAATGTTGATAGAAAGCTTTTAGGTGTAACACAAAACTTTGATACTTCATTTGATCCTTGTTTACCAAATACAAATAAGAGATAAATCTGCTTTTACAATAAATAGTTATAATAAAGCATACAAAGCCTAATGAACAAGCTACGTATAAATCTTCCAGGGTCTGGGGGAGGTTTTGAGCATGACAGGTCCACTCAAATGCCCACGAAACAGCAGCACCGAAAATAGGTGTGGGAGTGCAGTTTACTGCAATTTTCTTAGAACACAATCTTTCTCCAAAAAAGTATTCCATTGTCAATCCAGGAAAATAATAAAGCATTTCGAATACAACGTTGCTACTTACAATAAAAAAGGCGAATTGAATTAATGCAATTACACGACAAACATTCACCATAGGATCCTTTCGAATATCAAATTTTAAATATTGCCCATAAAACAGGACGTAAATTTTAATAAGTCTGTTAAATTGAAGAGTGTAATAATATCGTGAGGCCCCATACATTTCAGCTATATCTTCAATCCAAATAGTTGACAGTAAATCAAGAATAAAAGTAATGCTCTTGAAGCGTTCAAACATAACTGTAGGAAACGTATTCGTCACACTATCTTCTTTCTTCACAGCGGTTACGAGAGATACACCAATATCGATAGTATATATGGTATCGGTGCAACAAGTAAAAAACTCGAACCATACGGGAATGTGACGTTTTATCAAATATTGTGGATACAAAACCATAACAAGGAACACATCGACAGCAACAATTCGATACCATACGAGGCCGAACATAGAATACTGGTTAATGATCCATGGAAATTTGAAGTTGGTAAACATCGATTTTGTCCGCAGTTCTGTTTTATTACATAATACAAGTTGTCCTATATATTTTGAACAATGGTATGACGCCTCATCAGGTGGCAATCTACCCTTTAAAGCTTCTTTCGGGTCACCGGTTGTTTTAGTATAGTTTTCAATTATGTTAAATAATTCCCACCACCGCTTCTTCAGCCAATATATTCCTTCGTCTTCATTTCTGTCGAAGCCTTTTGCCTGTTGCTTGTTAGCAAATAATATTTTTGCGTGTTTTACTCTGTTATTGACATCGTCCATGACAATTTTTCTATCTGACGGATATTTCTGTAACGACTTTATTATAGACTGTCGTTTCACGAAATAACATTCACAATATGTCAGACAGCGAGCGATAATCTTCCTTCTCAATGGAGGCACAAAAAAATTTATATCTCCAAATATTGTTCCACTTGTAACAGATAGGATTGGTGTCACTCCATCATCAACAGAAATGAGCTGAACTATGCCAGATTTTAAATAATATAAAGAGCCTTTAGTATTGGGACCTGAAAAGAATTTCTCACCAGGCAATTTGTAAGATACAACAGCTAACTCGGTTAACCATCGTCGAAAAGGATAACTTGTTTTTCTTAATGTAGGGCTATGGTGGAATAAGGGCCAAAACAAATCTTGCTTGAGGTAAAGTCTCAAATACCTAGGTAGACTTTCTACAAACGGAGGCTTGGTAGCGATCCCACTTCGTTTTCTCCACAACAGTTTATAATAAGTTTCAACTATTTCGTCAGAGTTATCGTCGGGATTTCTTCTTTTAGTCTCCTGAATGACTTTTGTTACTTTTGAATACACATCACATATTCTGCGAAATCTTAATATGGATTCATGAATGGCTTTCGGTATAAAAATAAAATTTGTCATTACATAACCGGTCACCATCAATATACACACCATTATGAATTCTAATATTGCAGAAGGCATCAGTTCTTCGAAACTTTCATTTATTGCGAAGGAATACACAAATACTGCTCCACTAACGTAGGCTGCATATCCTTTATTGACATCAGTCTCGTTAAACTGAAAACATATTATACCCACTCACATAGGTACACAATAAATATTACAAACAGAGTGATTAATAATTCACCGTATTACATATTAGAAGTCAAAAATAAGGTTGACAGTAGAGAAATATACAGATCAATGTTAACTAAAATTACCTTAAGCCAGATGAAAGACCTCCAATCGAAGTAAACGTTCGGATCATTGCAACGTTCACAGAAACCTTGATGTGTAACTAGCAAAAAGAAACAGGCAATACAGTTGATACACAAACACATCACAATTGTATGACCTAACAGGAGCATCGGGTATGAGTGAGAAGTCCCCATTGAAAAGTATTCGATCACTCTGTAAACGCTGCAAACAACCATAAAGAATCCATAAAGTGGCCATTCATGTTTTGACTAAATGTGAAAGTCAACCAAAGGAGAATCTGTGGCGTCATTTTCCATCAAGCTACGATATTTTTAGGTTGGAAAACGGAATAATCAAGCATGGAAAAGTTTTTGGGATTTGTGGCTTTTCTAGTACTCTAACCTCAGTAAGGAAATTTTTGATCTTTATAAGAAATTGCAACGATTGGCATCATAAAAATTAAACACGATAATAAGTGGTTTTATTATGTTCTAATCTACAGCAAAAAAAAAAAACAATACAACGGTACGGTCAGCAACGAAAGTCGATTAACAGTTCAGTTTCTAATGTTCAATGATGAATACTTACACGAGAAAATCATTAAACAATAATATGTTAGGCCAAATCCGAGCTGGTGGACATGGGTCTGACATCATTAAGCGAAAAAACGGAATCAGAGATACTAAATCGCACACCAACCATTTTGCTGATTTTGGTAAATGTTCACGTCTTCTGGCCTTGTCAACGACTTGTCTGGAAACGAAAAAGAACAATGCTCAGCAGCCGCGCTAGTTACAACTACACCAATAATATAGTCTGCAGTATTAAGCAAAGGTTTCCTACAAGAGCGGTGGCCGCCTCTTACGGCCGCAGAGACGGCTATCATGAAAATGATGGCAGTTGCAAAGATTTGAATCGTAAGATTTGCACTAAAGCGTCAAAAGACAGTCGCATTTCTGTTCTGTTTTGACACCTCTGACACACAATGACGCAGTGACTTCACTTGATTGTCATGCAAACGTTGTATAATAGTGTGTGAGCGCACTTTTCTCGCTATGGACACTTTTTCTTGTGACTAAGTAAGGGAAGGTTGAATCTAACGATTCATTTTTGGGCAGCGTAGTTTTGACTTAATGTCAAATACTGATAAAATGACAGATTTTCATGACAGCCATTATAATATGTCAGAAACGGTTTCAGAGAAAACCAAAGCATTACGAATAACAATTTTTATAAGACGTTACCTGTGTACCATATGGAGAAAGGTATCAGTGGCATAAATAGAATCACAGCAATACCAATAAAAGTACTTAATGAATATAAAAATCGGGTTGTTGTCCATAATAAGATCATTGCAATACATAATTGGGTATACCGACTGTATGGGACCCTGCAAATAAAAAACGGGTACGATGACTTATGTCTACCGCTGAGCTGAAATCTGATATAAATCACAGTATGGTATCGGAACGCGGAGATGTCTTCTTTTGTTCTTTCTATATATATAATCGGTTAGACGCGGAGATGGCCGATAGAGCGAAACTGTGACCGATTGACGGCCAAAGTTTGGCCAAAGAAACCAGGGCCGTTCTGATGATATCGTCAGTCGTGAGAAACATTTGAATGAGGGACGCATAGAACCGGGAAGTATAACAGAAAAAAGGGGTGGCCTATATACCTAACAGGTGATTCCAGGCTGAGATGATGATGATGATGGTGATGATATCTATAATCATAAAACGCAACACGTTTGTCGGTTCTTAGTGGGTTAGGAATAACTCTTTCGCATTTCCATTTCAGGTCTTATACTAGTATTATTAATGGAGGCAAGGGTAGATAAATGCAATAATCAAATAAAATGCAATCTTACTATCATTGCCTTTATAAAAACGATGGCTACAACAACCATCCTAAAAACTGGATGGAACGGCAGAAAAATTAGATTGCTCCATTCAATGTGAGGTTCTTCCAATGGAATACTTATGCTTCTTCCGTGTGTTATTCTGACTCCTCTAACATGAGGAAGGCTATACCCTGTTGACGGTCTTCTGAGCGGGTCCTCATATAGTTCACTTGTCTTCGGTAAAGACATTCTTGCAATATATATTTATATTTTATGCATTTATGTGAGAAGAACGATCGAGTCGCTTAAAATGACACATGCTTAAAAACAGAATCCACAGATTACAAAATTCGCCTCGTTTATACCTACATATTTGTCACAGACAATGGTTTATTAAACAGGTTTATCCTGCAGAACCTTTATCGTTGTTGGTGAGATCGATTTACCAATATTGAGTACCGCTACCTCAAGACACTATTTATAATACACAAAAATATAAAACGGGTAGATGTAAATGAAAGAATTTTTAAAATATATAACATTAATGTATTTATTCAATGGTATGGCTTACATACTCTTTTTACATACACTTTTTTAATAAAATCTACATAAAAATACAAATATTGAATTATCGGTTATTGGCCACCATAATCACAATAATTCAATCATTCATTCATCATAATCATACAGTTATTGGCCATAGAAAACAAAAAACTGCACTCTCTGTTCCTTTACTCTCATAGTCTGATGGAATGGTAATCCGACACGACCGGGGAGAGATCAGGCGCAGGACCAACGGCTTTACGTGCTTTCCGAGGCTCGGGGGTATTAAACCGCCAACTAACAAACTCCGGACTGTTAATAAGAAATTCCTAATGGAAAACCCAATAACAATTTGTCCGACCCGGGAATCGAACCCAGGACCCCACGTTCAGCAGTCGCGCTTGCAACCACGAGACTAACGGGCAGTTGACTCGTAGTGTACCTCTCAGGCGGTTGCTACGGTATTAACTTTGACTGTAGAATCTTGATTTCTATATACAAAAACCGCAGGGTATAACAACTAACACCGCATATCCATGCGGTCTACAGTCAAAGTTAAAAAACGCAGCACCGCTTACTAGAGCGGTGCCCGGTGCAGTGTGATAGCCGCCTTAATGTTTACAAAGTAAGTAAGAAAAACGAAATTGAATAAATATGTTTTTATCTATATTTAGGTCTCGATTAAACCAAGAAAGGTCTACTTCAAATGGCCACAGTGTAAAATCAGATTTTTGGACTTATCATGTATATGTCGCAGCCAACTGATTAAATTAGCCTGGTCATTGGAAGTAGTGCTCGCCTCGCTTCGCTCTCTCGGCTCGCACGCGGTTGATCACAGTTCTAACCTAACCCATTTAGTCGGAGTGTCCTGGCTTAGTTACTGCGACCAATTCGGCTTGCACGTGATTGGTTACAGTTCCAACCTAAACAATAATTTATTGAATATCATTTAGGCCGTTAGTTGAACGGCCGCCGTTTAGTTAAAAGGATAGGCGGTTAACTTAACGGCTATTTTCATTTATTTCAGCGTTTGTCTGATGCTTTCCCTAGGAATAGACATGATAATTTCAAACTCTCTGTTCACGGCGCTAAAACAACTCTTATGCGTAAGAGCATCTTTTGCATGACTCCGACCATTTTTAATAAATTGCCCAAATCATGGAAAACATTAAACATATCTGCTCTTAAAAGTAAATTGAAGAGTTTACTAAATGAAAGAGCATATTACAGTATAGCCGAGTTTATGAAAGAGGACAATTTTCTTCGGTTTTGAAATGACAATGTTGTATTTTTTGACATCTTGTTGTAATCTATTGTATTTTTTGGAATAATTGTAATTTGGAATTGAAATCTTTAATGACGGTAATTTATATTTTATTGACCAATTCATATAAATAAATATATATGTTTAATGATCACTTTGACATTTAAATTGTATTTAAAAAATATGCTTATTGAATTGTAATTATACCTAATCTTTAATGAATAATGATGAAATGTAATTTTGATGAATATTATCACGGTTTATGCACCATCTCTTCCTACCAATTTGTACCTACGCCACGATATGCGGCTGAACATGTTAGGACGTTTCTGTATCCCACTTTTATCCTGCATGCGCCCCATGTACACCATGTTCAAACAAATAAAATTTACTTACTTAAATACTCCTACTAGCCCACAGCTAATTATATTATACTAGTTGGAGACACTAGTCCATATGTACCGGTGGTGGCGGCGCTGTTGGTAACCAAAAAATGAAAGACTTCATAGCGGTTCCGTTAGTTCCACTTTAAGGCAAGAGTCGGATAATTGACGGCGATTGACTGCTGCGCTGCGTGTCGCGGGTTCGATTCCCGCACGGAACAAATATTTGTATGACCTACATGTATTTGTTCCGAGTCTGGGTGTTTTTCTATCTATAATATGTATGTATTTACAAAAAAAAAATGTATATAAGTAGTTTATCAGCCATCTTGTTACCATAACACAAGCATTAGGTTGCTTAGCTTGGGACTAGATGGCGCTGTGTGAAATGTCCAGGGATATTATTATTATTATTATATTAATTATGTTTGTGACACTATACCATCTAAAATGTACTACAATTATCCAAAAACTATTGGGTTATAAACAGATCGTGCCGACACATAAGATAATCAGGTACCTACTACTGCAATACATTGTTACTGCTTTACAACTTTTAAGCACAAGTCAGAAAACGTGTTATTTTACAAACAGTAACTTCTGTCCTTTAGCTGTCTGTTTTAAAGGCCGGGGCTTAATTTAACACATTTGATTAACACACATAAGCCAAGTCTCCCGGATAAAACAAAGCGCACCACGGAATGAAATGAGGTTGCCAAGTCAGTGATAATTTGAAATGAGTGAGTGGTAATGCTTTATCCGTTTAATTAAGATAATGCGTGCTTGCTACTACTGCCTTTGGTTGGATACGCTCCACGAATCTTTTTGTATTCACTCCGTTAGCATGAATGTGGTTGCCTGAATTTATAGCGAACCAGCAAGTCAACTACTTAGGTACCTACCACTTTTTTCACTTTTGTTAGTGACAAAATGTTTGTAACTAGGACTGGCAGAGTTCTTCCTCAACTAGATGTTTATTATTTACGTTCTTAGAGATAGATAAAAAAAAAAAAAACATAGGTCCAGTCTGATAGGTACCATCGTGTGGGTATTTATGAAAACACTTTATTTCCTCTATCTCTACATCACTATCAGTATTTCACTGTATCATTCACTTATTCTACCACAGAATCTAACAAAACCTCGTGCACTTGAAGCTGTTCAGGTGTGTTCAATATCAGTTTCACTAGCTTGGCTATGTCTCTAACCCGAAGTCTTGGAGCATCAGTAACTGATTCTGTATACCCTTCAATCTTACCACATGCTATATTCGTCACTTTTATATTTGCTTTCACGAAACGAAATTCATGTCTCAAAATTTCATTTACAGAAGTTATAGCCGCTTTAGCAGCTATGTACACAGTTTCCTTTGACTCCGTTGGTATCTGGTACGAAAATAAGTCATTCATGCATATTATATGCCCTCTTGTTTTCCTTTCTATCATTGATCCAGCTGTCAGCCTTGTGCAAGCTATCAAAGCATTAATATTTACGTCAATAATTTCCTTAAAATCTTTTGGCTCTCCATTGTTAACCAAACAATCGATTTTGCACTGAGCATTGTTAATCAGTACATCAACTCCTTCATACGTGTCCTTGATTTTTTCAAAAGCTGCTGCCAATTGCTTTGTATCCGATATGTCGCATTTGCACAACACAATTTTTCCCGAAATTTTATTTGCTACAACTGGGTTAAGCTTTTCAGTCACTTTTTCCAACATTTCTTCATTTTTATTAAAACCGATAACAATCATTCCAACTTTTGCTAACTGTTCCATAATAGCGAAACCGACTTCATCCCCACAGTCTGTGATAACCGCTACTTTGTTAACCCAACACTTCATGATTTCGGCTCTAAAAATCTCTCTAGTATTTTAACCAAAAGCTAAACTGCAAATACCTCTACGAACATTTTTACCATCCTTTATAAAACATAAGTTTCCTCTGTAAGTGGGACATTTAATATGTTATCACTGGTATTATATGCACATTATGCAGATTGGTTGTTTTGATAACCTAACGAGAATTTAATGTGTGATGAAAAGAACATTGAAATGTTATTCTCTGGATTTTTTTAAGTACCTATTATGTTACTAGTTAGAATAATATGAAAGGATTTTTATTTATATTCGCCCGAAAACTATTACTATAATAGACCATCAAAGAGTGCCTCACTGGTCGAATGGCTGCAAGGGCAATTGATTGGGTCCTGAATTCGCTCCCCAGGTCGAGCAGTTTTATTAGGTTTCAACATTACTACTATCAAACTACATCTTTTCTACTTCGGGGTTAGAGGCGTGATGTAACATATTATGTTCTGTTATAAAATCACAGTTAGAAGATATTTACTTGTGCCACTCTACAAAACTGGCCTTACAAATCAAATCATTAAAATAATTCTTATGTATTTCTTATCTTTAATCATTCAATGCCTGAAAGTTTCAAATGTAATCAGTGCCATTTGGTAATTTAGACAGTTAAATGAGGAAAAACAAAAGCCTTTGTTTCTAATAATATTTATTGTTTGATCAAAAATGCAACGTATACAATAATTATTCTTTACTATAATATCTAAGTACTAGCAAAACGATTACTTTAGGAAACTTAATCAAACCACACAAATAAAATGATCATATTTTGAAGCATATAGGTAAGTACAGACGCCAGCACATCAAGCTACTACAATCTGTCAAATTTCTTTAATAGATTTTCAACATTATCGCTATAGAGTTAAGGTTCAAAGTTGATTGGGAAAATTTGACAGTTTCGGGTAGCTTGACCTGCTGGCCTCTGTACAATACTTCTATTAATAGATTTCATGCAGCGCATGAAAAATAACTTCGTTAACTTGAATACCACGAGGAGCTGCTAAAATCATAAGAACAACATTAGAAACATCTTTTGTTGTCAAATGCGGATTCTTTTCGAAAAAGTCTTCATTTAGGAAATTAATTCCAGCTGTTTTAAATATTCCTGTGCGTACGATCCCAGGAGATATGCTCGTAACCTTAATTTTACGATTAAGACATTTAAACTCATTTTTCAGCAATGTATTTAAAACTGTCATAGTTCTCTTCGACGCAATATACATATTAATCTTCGGCTCAGCGAAAGGAGGCATATAGTGTCCACAAATACTATTAATATTAATAATTTGCCCCAAAACATTTTTCTTTACCATAGACTCAATAGCATATCGTGTACAAGTTAACAACCCATAAATATTTGTGTCTACGATAGCTTTCAGATCTTCTATAACTCCGGTGCATATTAAACCTTCCTTGCCTATAGCCGCATTATTTATCAGTACATCAACTCCTCCATATGCTGCTACTATACCTTCAAAAGCATTCTTGAGATCTTCATCTTTAGAAACATCACATTTGCACGGTATTAGTTGTCCTTCAAACTTGCCCCAATCATTCATTTTATTCAACATTTCATCGAGTCTTTCTTGAGTGGGTTCGAAACCAATAACAATCATTCCGATCTTCGCAAGATCTTCGGCTATTTTTGCGCCTATTCCATGTGCTGCACCGGTAACAATAGCTACTTTATTCTTCCAATATTCCATTATTATAAATTCAATATGTTTTTCTACGGAAGTATTATTTAAATAAGATTACCAGCAACTCTTTGTTTTTGTAGACAGACACAACTGCTTAAATATGAAACAACGATACGATTGAATGACGTAAACAAAGTAACTACAAGTTTATATAATCGAGGATCAAATGCAGATAAGAATTTAAATTGTAAGTTAGCGTGAATAAAGTCAAGATGAAAACGTAAACAAATCACAATATTTTATAATAGAAAAGTTCATACTAAAGATAGGTTATGTTTTACGAGTACACATCGAGTGTAATAAAAGGAGCATGAATCTATTTGCCCATTGAATGGAAGCGCGGGAAATAGCCCACTCTCTCACAGGTTATTGGATCTAATGTATTGATCCCGGCTGATGCTACAGTTTTATATATAAATTATTCTGAATATGATACGGTGAAAGAGTAATGGAGATGAATAGTGTTTCCGTAAATGTTTGTTCTTACAAAGGAATTAACCATGATGAAAGGATACATTATTTCACCATCATTTTAACACACGTGAACCATCCATATAAAATTCTGCAAATTACACTCTTTCTCGCAGTCTTGTAACTTAGTAAGTAATAAATAGCAATATTTTTAACGCAACATCAATATTTTCACATTATCCATTTACGTCACTTCCAAAAGCCACCATTGTTCATGCTACAATAGCGTTTAGGGTTAAATCTCCGAATCGACGTAAAATAAATTGATCGCGATTTATCGCCATTTTTTGCGCTCTATAGAAATTCGCCCAATCAGTTCAGACTCCATTATGACATACGGGTAATACGGGACGAGCGTGAACGTATTACGACGGTGAATTGATGCACTTGTAGGAAATAGAGCGATCTCTCACGACTGATTGGTTGCGAGTCGGGAGGATTTTGTGATATTTACACGCTCAGATTTTCTGATAACGCTTAAGTAGGAAGCTATTGAAGAGAGTTTTAACTTCCAGATGATTCGAATTAATTGGTTTCTTTGTAGTGACTTCTTTGATCACTTTGTATGACACTGACGTATTTAGGAGTGATTTTAAACTGACTTTGGTCTTTCCATTTGTAGGTACCCATTCATATACGCTTTATACTTAATTGGTCCTATACATTACTGAATAATTAATTATGTAAGTATACTTAATCGTTTAGCCACTTCCCGTGTCCCATAGACTAGCTTTTATCTAGGCCAGGGGCTAAGCATTGCCATAAAACGTGGAAATGCCGCCAGTCTCTAAAGTAGGTACGCCAGCACATCAAGCTACTACAATCTGTCAAATTTCTTTAATAGATTTTCAACTTTATCGCTAAAGCGTTAAGGTTCAAGGTTGATTGGGAAAATTTGACAGTTTCGGGTAGCTTGACCTGCTGGCGTCTGTACATTACCAGTCGACAACGATAGAAAGGATTTTTTTTATATTATATTGTTATTTAAATAGTTTTTTAGTTAATTTAGTAGTACAAGAAGTTTATCCAGTGCAATTATGTTTTATGCTATAAATTAATGTTCACACATCTCAATCGATGTATGAACATTACCGAATGTACCTATGTAAGTATATTTAATTCCATATCAAACTAAGTCAGTTCCTTATAACGGTACTTTACCCATATTTAGTTATAATCGTTTCAAAGCCCCTAAACCTCTATCTGGCAGAATCTTGATGCTCCGAAATTTATTTGGCATAACACACTTGGCATAATCTTCTTTAAACGAATATTATTAAGGCATAAAAATTATTTAATATAATTAATGTTTGGCCGAATGTTTATATGTCCGAATTTACAATGGCATACTTTTAAGATAGCAGAATTTTATTCGGCACCTTTGGCAAAATTAAAATTTCGCATAATTTCGTTTAGCATAACGTTCACTTCGCATACTATGAAGATGTCAGAATTTCGTTTGGAATAATTTTAGTAGGCATATTGCCATTTCTATAAAATAGAATTTTTAACCATTGTTGTGAAAAGTCAATAATATGTTGTGCTACAAAAGTTAGTGACAGAAACGAATCGCTGCAAAACCGACTCCAAGTAGTCTTGTCTGCCCACTAGAGTGTAATTTAAGCCCGCGTAGGCGCGGAGGGGCGAGGCGGCCCGCGAGCTGAGGAGCAGGTGGTATGAACGCTCGCGGTGGTGAGCCTTAAAACCATCTGCGACGATCAGCTCGCGTGGGACCGCCCGGAGCCCCGCAGCGCCGGAACCGTAACAGAAACCATGCCTGCTGCGTGCTTGCTTGCATGCTCCACGCTTGCTTGCATGCTGCATGTTTGCTGCATGCATGGTGTATGCTTGTTTGCATGCTTGCTTGCATGCTGCATGGTTGCTGCATGCATGGTGAATGAATGAATTTTCTTTAATGTGATAGATGAGTCTTTCAATTATTATGGATATGAAATGTATGCCAAAAGATGATTCTAACTGTGAACTTACTGAGATATGATAGTTCTGCCTTTTAATGACTATCGATATGAAATGTAGGTATGCCAAAAGACGATTCTGACTGTGAACTTTCTGCGATATGATGGTTCTACTTTTTAATTATTATGGATATGATATTTATGCCTAAAGATGATTCTGACTTATAAAATTATGAGTTTTGAATGTACGATAAATGAGTGTTTGCCAAAGGATTTTCTGCGAAATGAAGTTTATGCCATGCGCTGTTATGCAAAATAATATTATGACTAAAAAAGTTTTGCTATAAAGGGTAGACCCCCCTAAACCATCAAAAACAACAACAAAAGCACTTGGCATTAAACCTATTCATGCCATATAAAGTAGTACAGCCAACATAAAAGTAATTACAGATGGTGAATCGACCACAACGATAATGAACACAGACCGCAATAAGTGCGGTCATCCTGTACTGTTAACCCTACTTTAATTTAAACCAACAATGTTATCAAATGAAGCAACGCTCGTAAAGTGAGTAATTTGGTTTATAGTTGGTATGAGTAGAAGAAGAAGTATCTGCAAAGTTAGTGTAGTCGAAGCAACTGATTATCAATTTTAAGAGCGTATGGATGGACATGCCATGGATGATTGTTCAAACAACCTAAAGTCATATTATGTATAAGTCATACAATACCTTGACCTTATGGAGAGGCCCGTGGCTAAATAATAACAGCCGCACAGGTCGATCGATCAGGTTAAGCTACGCTTGCCACAGTTGGTCTGTGGATGTGTGACCATCTTTACATACCGAGACCCCTCCGTGGCTTGGAAAGCACGTTAAGCTATTGGTCCCGGTTGTCATTCGTGGATCTTTGACAGTCGTTACAGGTAGTCAGAAACCCGAGAGCCTGACAACCAGTCTTACCGAGGGGTATCGTATTACTATTCAGCTGCATCCGGTTAGACTGGAAGCCGACCCTAACATAGCTGGGAAAAGGCTAGGCAGATGATGATGATCTTGCTCTTATAAATATCAAAAAAGAAGGCTTGATTAGAATTTCAGGATTCGGGATACCGAGTATTGTTAGTACTATTTTCACTTGTGATGATCTATCTAGACCTATCTAGGTGGAAACTAATAATAATTTAACATATAATAAAAACTAACGTGGTGAAAAAATTTCCCTCTCTTTGTACATGTCATTACGATCCAAGCTTCTGGCTCCAGCGCTTACATTAGAATAAGCCAGTAGGGACATAAACATACGATCGTCGATATATGCAATCATAAATCAGTGCGGACCGTTGTCCGTCCTGCCAATACCCGCGTTACCGATCTATTGTATAAACAGTATGTAAGTCAAAAGATACGGAATTTATTACATTTTGGGCCCATTTTATTGGTTCAGTCGTTTGGCTTTGAGGTTGTCTTTGTGTGTATTTTTGGGGTTTTCTTTTAAGCTCTTTGACATAGATATATGTAAAACGTTTAATAACAGATAAACATATGTAATAAGCATAGCTAAAACAAAAATATCTATGGCGTGTGACATCCACCAATCCGCATTGAGCTCATGTGGTGGATTATGGCCATGACCCATTCCCTCTCATGGCCATAAGGAGTCCTAGCAGGCGTAACATACTAACAATACTACCAGAAGAGCTTGAGCTGCAAATGCGTGCACTGACTGAACAGGTCCACCTAATATATGTGTTCTTTCCTCAAAAGTCCATTTCAGACACGAATCTACATGGTCTTCACATGATTTAACCAAGATTATGTCTGGAATTTAAAAGAGACTGTAACTATGTGTTCACATAAAAAACACAGACCTTATCTAATTTTTTAAATATGACTGACGTGTAAAAGTGTTTATATAAACCTACTTACAAAAATAAAATCATTTTTAATTTAACGAAATAAATCACATATTTACATGTTTGATAATTGCACCCATGAAAACACACTTGTACCTGTGTGCGAAATTAATCTCCAACAAAACTCGAAACTGCGCATCACATGAATAGTATTTTAAAGTAAATAAAATGCACAAACAGATATACAATATAAAGCTTCAATATCGCACGTCACGGAATCCATTTTCAGTTATAATTTAACAAACATTGGAAACTATTTGCTCGGATTAATGGAAATTATTTCATATCGCTGACGATTCTCACGGGCAATCATATAACATTGAATTGTGTGTTTAATTATCTATCATACATTGCTCATAACTGATTATAGTAGTAATTATATTTTGCCAGAAGCTTTGTATGAATACATTGGATTTGTAATTATTAGTAGGTACCTTTTGATATTAACATGAATGGTAATTCATTTTACTTAACAAAGATACCTATAATTTGTTTTTTTGTTTGAAACTAAAAAAAAAAATATATTATCTACGTCGTAGTCGTAGGCTATGAGTGTTGAAAATCTCGTAGCATAATAGCTACGGAATAGAATTGTAGGTATTAGTTGATTCTTTACATTTGAATTTAATCAAGATACTATTTAAATAATATAGGTAAGCCAACAGACTTCTTAAAAGAATATTAATAATAATATGTACATGTTACACATTTTTTAAACTTCTCACTACAAATTAACTAACAAACTACCTATATTCTTTACCTTAAAAAAAAGAGAGGCGAGGGTTTGTGTTGAGGCGTTAAAAATCGTCGTCGTGAATCGTGTGTCGTCAAAATGGGCTTAATTTAGTTCTATGACAGCCGTCGAATTGCAGCCATAAAACCGATAACTAGGGCTCATCCGGTTTTGAGTATTTCAATTTCATAATCTTTAACCATAACAAGTATTATTTTAGCAACAACTTAACAATACTAGGGAGCACTAAGACCCTTCAACAATTTAACCGAAACAATGACAACTTCAACAAAAGTTAGCCACATAACTTTGTACTGCAATCACCTAATTTAACACAAGTGGACATTTGAAGCAGCCAGTGAATTTCTACAATTTGTACTCGTAGTTCACCGTTAATTAGTGTTTCCTAGCCGAGTTCAGGTTATGGTACATAGTTCAACACTGATTATATTCGAGGCGCGAAGGGACCCACCGCAAGGACGGGTCAAAACTTGTCTGGACTTGTTTAATTGCTTCTCTTTGCCCATTGCCATTACGACTGTTGTTAGCCCGTGCTCTTTGTAGTTTTAAATGAGGTTTAATGATGATTGCAGACCAGCCATTTGGTCTAAATTACAATAAATTCCAGCCGTACCTCGTTTTAAGCACCTGTAGGTAGGCAGGTAGGTAATAGTAATGTTCCTTTACAACAGTTGTTTTAATTTATTCTAGATTGAGGGAAGGAATCTGTTTGATCTATACCACCCCACTTCTAAGCAAAGTTAAAACTCACCCCAAACTGGCAGCAATAATTTTGATAGCAGACGCAATCTTGTTGGCAAAACTCATTTTCGAGGACAGATTAAATTAAAATAGGCTGTAAGAAACCAAGTCTATGTACACAAATAAAATTTCATATATTTTCAGTATCTTAGGGTAGGTACTAACAATTAAGTTGTGAACTATGCCGGGGCAACATCGTAAACCTCGGTTAAGACAGTGTTGACACAGACTGGACGATGCAAATAAGCCCACTATCCCGCCGCAAATGTAGAATGTAATGAACACTTGTTTAAGTAACTATTTTACTCTACGTTTATATAGTCTCTGTGAATACTCAAGTGGAACTGATTCAGGGTATACTCGTAGAAGGAAAGATTATACAGTTTCTCGTTTGAGGAATTTATGTGTACCGTCCTTGCTCAGATTAAATTCTAGGATCTCTACCTTCTGTATCATAGTTCTACATATAATTCAATCAACTCAGCCTATCACAGTCCACTGCTGGACATAAGGTTTTCTCAAACTGCATTACGTCACCCTTTTTTTTTGGATGGGAAATCATTAAATAACTTCTCCCGCTCTTCGTGTTAGACTTTTACTGATTAAAACCCGCCCGTGTTCCTTTAGTTGCCTATGCCAGAGACCACGTTAACTCTTTCGAACAACCCGTGGCCCTGGCAGGCATCGGCCCTAGCGAACCCCGTCCTTTTGTGCTGACATCTCTCTCTCTTTGATGCGCGCGAAGAACACAACGCGCCGTCGACCCGGGCCTGGTGCCTTACCGGACGGCGAGCGGCATTACTGTCCTCCGCTTTCCGCATTCAGTCTGTCCCAGGCACATTTTTAGGATCGTCGGTCCATCTAGCTGGAAGGCATCCCAAACTACGCTTGCCGAACACGTCTCCATTCCAGGACTTATCTGCTCCACTGGACATCGGCCCTTCGACAAATATAGCCAGCCCACTGCCACTTCGGCTTGCCTTTGCTTAATCTGCAAGCTACGTCGGTAACGCCGGTTTTATTCCGGATAATTTCATTTCTGATCTTATCCTTCAAAAAACTCCGACCATAGCTCTATAGCGTGCTGAGCGACCTTAGATTTGTAGACCAGCCTGAGTGTCAGTGCCCACGTTTTAACACCGTATGTCATAACGGGCCGGACGCACGTGTTGAGGACCCCAGTCTTCAAGACCTATAATTGATTAACATCAATTTAAAAAAAGAAAGTCATTCAAAAAGATCATTATTTAAAAGCCCATAACAAAAATAAACTTATTATCATCTAGAACACATTAAACCAATACCTACACCTACTACTAGTATAATATAAATCTATTATGCTGTAACAATGCTATGTTATGCTGAAACAATAGGTACACAGCTCCGTCCGAGTCCGAAAATAGACAAGAATTCCTGTAAAATATTTTGACAATGGGATTGAAAATGCAATGTCCCGCACATACAGGTGCCCCGTAAAAAAAGGCGAATAATAGTTCTACCAAAATTTCATAAACGTTCAAGCTGACTATAGCTTCAGCACAACAAGTCACAAAAGTTTTAGTACCCAAAAAGTTTACATTAATGACAATAAACACAAGAGGCCGGTGGACAGTAATCTTAAAATATCTTCACTTACCAGTTATGCAAAAGATTTCTTTTTTTTCCTTCAGTAGCAAGGTAACAACTGACTTGTATTCTTTTGCATTCTTCGAAGTAAGAATTTTCGAAAGGAATTTCTAGGAAACTATCTCAGTCCTCATATATATTGTAATAATTCAGTAGGTTTACAAAAACATTGCATTGTGAATAGGACCTTACAGTATGTTTGCACTGCCACTGAAAAGCACACAATTTCCTTGTGTCCCAACTTTCTACTGGCTTGCTAGCGTCTGATTTTTCCAGTATTTCAAAAAAGCTTTATACTTTTCAGGAACTGGCGAGCAACTTGTCTTGTTACAATGAAACTATGAAGCGAAAATATCAGTCTTATTTTCTCGGCAATAGCATAGTTTTTTTAACTATAAAATGCAGGTATAAAAAGCTTTTTAGACGCAATTTGTCAACAAAATATTTAGCAAAAGGAAATTCCGGTTTGTATTTATGTATACTTTATTACTCCAGCCATATTTGACCAGTGGATTACGTCGCCTTGACGATGATTACTGAACTTGCCAACTAATTGTTACGATTATCTACTACGCTTATGAAAGTTGTGGTAAGTTGCTCAAGATTTAAAAATATAATCCTTACTTTTTCATGCACCTATGTATGAAAAAGTAAGGATTATATTTCTCACTCACTAGGCAAAATTAGGTAAGCCTAAAACTTAAATTAAATTTTCAAGATTACGGCGTCGACGACCCTAGTAAACCCCGCACCTATCTAATATATTTTAAAACCTTAGTTAATCACTCTCAAAGTACCTGTAATACACCTTGAAACGATCTTTTGAGCCTTTACATTAACTTTTAATGGTCGTCCATTTTGCTAAAATTAATATGCAATTTGCATGTTAATCGACTGTTAAAAGGAAAATCTTAATTTTAGTCAAGATGAAGTTCTTGGGTTGTTAATTAAATTTTCTGCTCGTACAAATTGTTCCTAATGAATAGGTTCGAGTTGAATAGTTTTGTAATGTTGAGTAATTATCTACGTTTAGTTTTGTGCCTGGTAAGCAATTAGTTAGGTACGCGAAAATTTTAAGGGAAATACTACAATGAACTTCCCTAAAATTTTAGGCAAATTCATTATAGCATTTCCCTTTGACGAAAAAAAATCGTTACCTAGGTAGGTAATGATTTTTTTTTTCATCTTTATGTCATGCTTTTTGTGAATTCAGATCGTTTAAAATGTTATCATTACAACCGAAAGGATACATTGTCCATTATTTATATCTTTCTAGCTAGGTATATGCGTACCTACTTATGACTTATCAAGAAATCTTACAAGACCAATGAATTTTTTATTACGCAGCCGCTACAAAATTATCACTTCTGTGAAGTCAGTAACTTAGATTAACTTCTAAGAGTTCTTGACTTCTGAATTAATCCGAGGGAATTCTCCGTCATCTATCTCAGACACTGCGCTTTCAGCTTTGAAATTATTTCGAAAAGGTGTACTTTTTATGTTCACGGGTTCTGCTATGAACTTAAAAACATGTTTTAATAAACACGATGTATAAAATCAATTTCAATGGCTTGTACCAACATTTTGCAAAAAAAAAAAAACTAAACAAAACAGATTTGACTGATAAATAGATTGAAGAAGATTTGATGCAATTGAAGAAGAAAATCAGTTTCACTATTACATTTAAATCCCAAGTATTCCATTCTACAATGAAGCGAAACAAGCGTATTATTTTCTTGGCAGACTTTCAACAACATCTGCCCCACAATCTTGTGGGTATTTTTCTTAATGTCACTCGGAAATGCTTTGCTACGCTTTTTGGCAAATTTAAGCTGCTTTATTATTAAAGAAGGCTTCGTAAACAGTGCTATCAAAGCTTGGACAAACGCCAAAACTAAAACTCATTACCATACACCGGTCTATCGAGTACCTAGGTGATTTAAAATATGAATATTGCATACTCTTATAAGAAAAGAATTCATTTTCTGTTTTCTTATTGCTTTTTGGTGATTTTCAATTTACATGCATAATGAAAACGCGATTTTCTTTTCATAATATTTATGAAATATAGATGTGAGGGCAATGTCCGCCTACCATATACATTATAATAACTACCTACCTAAGTAGTCAAATAAAAGCCCTCTTCCTCTCTCCTACTTTTGCTGTGCCCGACAGGGTCCACAATGATCATATTCTGTAAAACCTACCACATAAGTTCACACGTGGAAGCAATAAATATATTGAGTATACGTGATGAGTTTAACGATTCAGTACTTAGGAAAATAACTTACCTGCTGCCTGCTGCTGAGAAAAAAGTATCGTAAAGCTTATTCTGCAAGCAACAAAGTCAGCAGTGTCAATCTCGCAATCTTGCTTTATAAGGGGTACCTTACTAAAACAAGATTGCCAGATAACTACTGTCAATTCATTAGTCTTAAAAAATGACTAATAATTCGATATAATAACGAGAATAATATTATGAAGATTATGGAGATTTGCTTTGAATTGAGTTAG
Source organism: Apamea anceps (assembly GCA_951799955.1). Lineage (NCBI taxonomy): Eukaryota > Metazoa > Arthropoda > Insecta > Lepidoptera > Noctuidae > Apamea > Apamea anceps. The sequence goes on along the minus strand of OX637515.1, from coordinate 14,451,707 downwards.
TGATATTCAAATCGCCTCGTTTAGTATAAACACAAAGAAATAGCTTAATTTAAAAATACACTTTTTGAAAACCTCTCTGTTAAATGAGTAGAATACGGAATGTCGACGCACAAAATATCGATAAATGCTAATACGATGCTACAAAATTGCGATGCACGTTACGGCGAAAGATTGTCTCTGCGAAGCCACTACACTTCGATGCACGTTACCGCGATAGATCTTCACTGCGATACTACTTGACTTCGATGCACATTACCGCGAAAGATTTTCACTGCGATACTACTTAAATTCGATGCACATTACCGCGAAAAACTACCAATACAATATAAGCCTGAATTGCGTATTATTTTACAAAAAAAATTGCTGCTCCTTATAAGCTTAGTATTCTTTTGTAGGAGATTTATGAACCAAAAGTTTGTAACTATTAAAAACTGAACTAGATATTTAAAACTTGGTTTAAGATGTTTTTGCTGCCTAGATAATTCAAATTAATCACTCGCCTGCTCGAGTGTCTAGACAACTTTTAAAGTTTACTTTGTAGTTTGGACATATTTTTTTTTTTAGGTTTTGATAGATTGCTTTTAGTTCATATTCTTTGGAAAACTTTAATTAGTGTATTTTTAATGTTGCGATAAAATAAAATATTTCACATAAAATAAATAGTTTTCATTGTATCTTCCCAAAAGCAATAATGGAACAAGTCCTAGGTGCTACTCAGGGACTTGTAAAGCAACTCTGTCGTGATATAGGTACCATAAAAAGGGGCAGTCGGATTAACTACAAATTCATAGACATCTTTGTTTTACGATCATATTCGCAGAATGGTAGTAAAGTTACCGTAACTCCCCAGGTGCAAACTTCCTCCAGAATAAGATTTGTATTATAACCTCTACCTCTTCTGTAGACATATTTTACATGATAATAATGTTACACAGATTTGGTGGGATGCATGTTTTTGTCACATGTACACACATTATTAATATTCTTCTACTTGGGATGGAGCAAGCTTGGCTTGGCTCTTGACAGTAGTTGGCCGTTGGTTGTGGTTGGTCGGTTGGTTTCGCTAGCAACGACTAAAATACTTTTAGAGAACTTCTCTCGCTAGGTTGGGTTTGGTCACAGATCTTTCTTCTTGTATTGCGTCCAAAAACTCGTAGCTGAAGCCGCTGAAGGACTTCTTACAACATACCAAATCCCCTCAATCAAAAATGAGAAACAAAATTTTGCAAGACATGAACAAGCAATATTTTATTAATTAATCAAATCACTCAAAACACATTTAAAACAGAAACAAACAACTAATGGTTGACTCCATACTCTTTACACAGCCGTGCAACATGATGTGCTGCTACTGCAGCTCGGCGTTGCAACATCGCGACGTCATCCCCTGTCGCTGGTCGCACACTGAATGCCTGAAGCCTGGAGGTTCCCGCCATCATTCTACCTATCACCCTGCGAAGTATATTTTATTTAATACCACTTCTTCTTTTCGTGTCGATGGTACTCTTCTTCGATATTTCATATTGTTTGAACCCAGTAGGTGGCCACGTCGATTGCGGCATCAGTGGCATTCGGTAAGTCATCCAAGGTGCAGGTGACCGGGCACTTAGGGCACTCCAGCAACTGGGGCATGGTCTGATTAGAGGCACCGCACTCGCACTGGGTATTGGTTGGGTCAGTAATCCCCCATTTCGACAAATTGTGTCTGCAGTGCCCTAGTTAATATAATTTGACCTGGACATCCATTATATCCAGCTCAAGTGGTATTCTCTGTCAAACAGGAAAGACCAGTCAATTAAGTCATGATGCTATACTGGCCACAGAACCTAACCGTCTGTATCAACAATACCGCAATTTTTTCAAGCGAAAATAGGAATTGGGGACATCTGCCGTTATCGATTTTAATTGGTCAAACCCGAAAAATGCATCACAGCAGTGTAAACTTTTGCTGAGATATTTTCTTGATTGCAATTTTATGCTACCCAAACTAAAATAATGCTGGAACTACATAATAAACTATCTAGCTACATTTATTTGTTTACCATTCCACTAAAAGCCACGATTCGGGATTAAGACCCGGATTACAGCAAGGTCTACAAAGGACGGTAACAATTCAATTATACCCACCCCTAGTTTACACAAGCGAAAGAATCGAAACAATCTAGTTTTGTGTTTACAAACAATTTGTTGTTCTACCTCACGGTGGACGGGACTTTGAGTTCTGGTAGCAAGAAGTCTACTTCGTAGTAAACGACCTGCATGGCTGGGCCGTTGTCGTCTCTAATTACAAGATTCTTGGCGCAAGATTCTCCAGATCTTACGCTAACGCATTTGGCTGGAAGAAATGATGAGCTCAAATAACATGTTACGTACACTCTACTTACATGCTTATAAAGCAACAGTTTTTACCATGGCAACAAATGGAAGAAGAAGAATTTAACTAAGAGACCTTTGCTGAGCGAGAGGTCCTAGATTCGATTCTCAGGTTCGGCAAAGTGTTATTGGGTTTATCCATGAGGAATTTCTCAGTCTGGATTTGTGCCCAGTTGATGGCAATAGGTTCGCGCCTAGTAAAGACGCCAGCAGGTAAAGCTACCCGAAACTGTCAAATTTTCCCAATCAACCTTGAACCTTAATGCTTTAGTAATAAAGTTGAAAATCTATTAAAGAAATTGACAGATTGTAGTAGCTTGATGTGCTGGCGTCTGTACATGGGGCTTACCCGTAACTGGCTAAAGATGGGTACTATACAACTCTGCCTAACCCTTCGGGCAATACAGCCGTGATGTTATGTTTACCATAAAACTTATTTGAAGGTGAAATCCAATTATTATCAATAACTATAAGAGAGCCGACCCCAACATAGTTGGGAAAAGGCTATCAAGATGATAACCCATAATAGAGTTTATCTCCGTCCATCCTTCCTTTTACATCTCCAACAAGGCACAAAGCTTATAAAAAAATAACATTATCACATCAATCAAACTCACCGACTATTTCGTAAAATACAAAAACACCGATGTCCTGCAAGGCCTTGTGCCATTTAAGCACCTTCTCAACTGGACCGGAAAACGCCCGCGGGCCGCTTTTGTGTAGCGCCTGAATGCGACCGTTTATTATCATAACATTGCCACATTTTGCAGATATGTGCGATCATAAGCTATTTATGAGTGGGTGGGATTCTAAGAATAGTGGTTTTATTTTATGTATTTTATACGATGGGTGGCAAAATGTAGATGAGTATAAGAAGGCGCTTTGGTTTTAAAAATATGTATGCTAGCTAGAAGAATTACGGATGAAAGGATCGTGAATGACAAAATATTGAAATTAGAAGTATCAAAGTTGTATTACCTAAATCAATTTACGAATTCTCAATAATGCTTTATTGAAAATTCGTGAATTGATTTAGTGTAATTTTAATACCAACAATCTGTTACAATTCCTAAATGCACATAATTAATTAGGCATTAACTAAATGGATGCTTTCATCGTAATTGGATTATTAACATTAGGGATCAATTAACTGTGTTATTTATCGAAAACTCTCAATTTATAGAAATTATGAAATGAAAATGAGTGTTCTTTCAGATCCATCTTCAGTCTAGGAAATTCTGCTGGCAAGAAACAAGATGTAGCGAAGACAAAGATGCGGCAATAATCTGGTAAAAAACTAAGGCAGGGCTTAGGAAATAGCGGACCCTACTTATCTCTTCGCTCTAAATTGATCGGCCTAAAGGGATGTTCGAGAAATCACTTTTTTCAAAGACGAAGGCACGGATATTGCATCGGCCGCGCGCACCGGCACACTTCCCGCAATGAACTTCACTGTGTTGACTTAGAACAAATCAATGGCAAGAACGGAACTTGTGATTGGCCTAAGAGATTGATGTGTTGTCGGAAAGACATAAAAAAAAATTGTTTAGCACATGTGATCAATCAAAGTGTGTGACAAGTAACAAGGCATTAGTTACAACCATAAAAAATAAATAAGTAGGTACGATTTCATCCAAGGAATTTAGAAAATCTCCTTTTGCGATAATGATGTCATCAACTCATCATCATTATCACAAAAGGAGATTTTCTAATAAATTGAAGGGCTGAAAAGCATCTACACCAGCAAGCAAGCAAGCATCATCTAAAGGTGCAAACTTATTATTATCAATAACTATAAGAGAGCCGACCCCAACATAGTTGGGAAAAGGCTATCAAGATGATAACCCATAATAGAGTTTATCTCCGTCCATCCTTCCTTTTACATCTCCAACAAGGCACAAAGCTTATAAAAAAATAACATTATCACATCAATCAAACTCACCGACTATTTCGTAAAATACAAAAACACCGATGTCCTGCAAGGCCTTGTGCCATTTAAGCACCTTCTCAACTGGACCGGAAAACGCCCGCGGGCCGCTTTTGTGTAGCGCCTGAATGCGACCGTTTATTATCATAACATTGCCACATTTTGCAGATATGTGCGATCATAAGCTATTTATGAGTGGGTGGGATTCTAAGAATAGTGGTTTTATTTTATGTATTTTATACGATGGGTGGCAAAATGTAGATGAGTATAAGAAGGCGCTTTGGTTTTAAAAATATGTATGCTAGCTAGAAGAATTACGGATGAAAGGATCGTGAATGAAAAAATATTGAAATTAGAAGTATCAAAGTTGTATCCTAACCTAAATCAATTTACGAATTCTCAATAATGCTTTATTGAAAATTCGTGAATTGATTTAGTGTAATTTTAATACCAACAATCTGTTACAATTCCTAAATGCACATAATTAATTAGGCATTAACTAAATGGATGCTTTCATCGTAATTGGATTATTAACATTAGGGATCAATTAACTGTGTTATTAATCGAAAACTCTCAATTTATGGAAATTATGAAATATTTATGAAATGAAAATTAGTGTTATTTCAGATGCATCCATCTTCAGTCTAGGAAATTCTGCTGGCAAGAAATAAGATGTAGCGAAGACAAAGATGCGGCAACAATCTGGTAAAAAAACAAGGCAGGGCTTAGGAAATAGCGGACCCTACTTATCTCTTCGCTCTAAATTGATCGGCCTAAAGGGATGTTCGAGAAATCACTTTTTTCAAAGACGAAGGCACGGATATTGCATCGGCCGCGCGCACCGGCACACTTCCCGCAATGAACTTCACTGTGTTGACTTAGAACAAATCAATGGCAAGAACTGAACTTGTGATTGGCCTAAGAGATTGATGTGTTGTCGGAAAGACATAAAAAAAATTATTTAGCACATGTGATCAATCAAAGTGTGTGACAAGTAACAAGGCATTAGTTACAACCATAAAAAATAAATAAGTAGGTACGATTTCATCCAAGGAATTTAGAAAATCTCCTTTTGCGATAATGATGTCATCAACTCATCATCATTATCACAAAAGGAGATTTTCTAATAAATTGAAGGGTTGAAAAGCATCTACACCAGCAAGCAAGCAAGCATCATCTAAAGGTAACTTGCATCTCAATCTCACTGAAAACTTGTGGAATGTTGCCCATTACCACATTCTATCAAATCGCAAGGGCACTGTCCCCATTACGCGACCCCTAGGCCACTGCCACAGAGATGACAAAGGAGAAAAATGCCCCACTCTTACTTTTATCACAAGCAATTTCTTTAAGTTTTCATTTTATGAGTCAACTCTGTATGGTTTTTGATAGAAGCTGCCTGTCAGACCGGCGGCGGTGTTTTGATGTAGGTTTACGTTGACGACGGTTGCAGGTGTAATTATATTAATTATGTGGATAATTCTAGTGGTAAATAGTTGAGGAATGTGCTGCTTATTATGTTGAAATATGGTGGTTATTTACTGCGCAATCTGTACCGAAGCGTTCATATAAAACTTAGTCTGAATATTACAACAGCTTACGTAATTTTAAAATGAACTATAGGTAAGTATTACATACCTATGACGGCACGGTTGGCGCAGTGGTTAAGCGATTGACTGCTGCTCTGCGTGTCGCGGTTTCGATTCCCGCACGGAAAAAACATTTGTATGGCCTATAAGTAGTTGTTCCGGGTCTGGCTATTTGTGTATGTGAGTTTAAATGTTTGTAAACGCACCCACGATACAGAAGTAATTCCTAGTGTGGGCCAACGTTTTTTTTTTTAAAGAAAGAAGACCTATACAGCCAGTGTGAACATTCATTATTATTTTGTGAAGCACGAATCTAAAGCGATTTACAACTACTGTACCTACCTACGAGTATATCAGCGGTCTATTATTGTGCCGTAGAGCGAGAACCCGTAAGCAATTTTTTATACTTTATTGGATATCGCATTGCAATTTCATGTCCTTACCAGGGCCATGTGCGGATGATAAATTGGCTTGAATGAGGAAAGCGAACATTGTCCTATATTTTTTAAACCGCCGTTTTATTGATCGATAGTTGTTAAGGTTACACAACGGTGTGATAGGAGCTCAAACAAAATGAAGGTACTCAAGTTTACGAGATTGATATTTGACTTTTGATGAAATGAGGTGAGATATTTGGGTTACGGCTACCTCAACTACAGTAAAGTAATGTAATCCAACTGCTATATGAATTATAAATGCGATATTAACTACAGGTTTGGGTAGAATGGGCTATTATACTCTCGAGAATGTACGCAGCGCTAATACAACAGAGTGGTAGTTTAGGTGGAGGATAATAATATTGTACTCAAATATGACGTGTGAGAATTATGAAAACTAGAAGGCAGGATTATTACCCTTTCTTTGAGAAGCAAAGTAAGTATAGAGTTCGTAATCAGTTATTAAAACAAGAGAGGTACTAGCATTTATACGTACTCGTAAGGCGAGCGTGGAGATTGACACAAGAAAAGAGAGACCATGCTCATCAGTAGTAGTGGGTGAAGCCGGGCTGTAGATGATGATGATGTATGTAGGTATCCTATGTGTAGATATGTCTACTTACCTTTAGCCTGTCCATCCTCGTCATGACTTGGTTCTGTGGCCCTTTTTTCGTAATTTCAATATCCGTAGATTTTTTGGGTGTCGCTGGAAATAAGATTAATTTTGTTATGATGATTAATTACGTTCTGAACACGGCGCTGCGAAAGTTGGGATCACACGTCAACATGTAACTGTCACCTAAAATTATACAGTAAAATATCGTACTGATGAACGCTGTGTACACGGGCCCTTAGCCTAGAACTTATCACTAAGATACAACAAGATATTACAAAAATGCACAAGACTAGAACAGATAGATAATGTGATTTACTTATTTTTCAGGAGAAAATCTTTTCGTTTACATGTATAAATTGACAGGACAATTTTCCTTATAATTTATCGAGGTTCGACTGAATGCGAAAGTGCAGAACCATCTAATGTGGAACAAATTGAAAGGGACCTATTGTCCAGTTGATGGAAATGCTCTTTCAAGTATATAGGTACAGTCGCCAGCACTTCACGCTACTACAATCTGTCAAATTTCTTTAATATATTTTCAACTTTACCGCTAAAGCATTAGGTTCAAGGTTGATTGGGAAAATTTTACAGTTTCGGGTAGGTTGATGTGCTGGCGTCTGTACCTACAGTATGTCTAACTTTCTTTTAGGACTTATTGTTCTTCTGAACACTTTTGTTACACTTAAAATAACAAACTGACAAACAAAATTTGCCATAACGACCCAAACACGGACATGTCCCAAACAAAGTGTGTACACGTCTTTAATTAAATCACATTCTTACGGTGCTAGGGAGACTTTTTGAACTCGCAACCCATTGGGGGCGCAACTTGAAACGCGTATCCTGCCAAGTATCGCGAAGTTTCCCTTTACAACTTTACTTCTCTCGAAAATACAGATTAATGAGCTTGTTAGACCGAGTTACGAGGCTTTAGCACAGGTCGGCCAAGAATACTTTTATGTTTGACAGCGCACAATTTGTGGGTGCTTACTTTATATGCATGTTTTGTTTGAAGTTGAGTGTTGTTGATGTGAGGACTCGTTCAATACGTCATCCTTTACAGGCTTTGGAACCCATCTAGCTACTCAACAACATACGTAAGGTGCTAAGCTATGTATAAGAGAAATAGAGAACACGTAATGTATACAAAATAGAAGATTGAAGAGAGAAGAACCTACCGCCATGGGAGAAAAGCATGACTTTATGTATGTGTACGTAAAATTATCCTGGAGAGAAGAAATTAGATGAATTTTATTTATATTTGGGTTTCTATTGCAAGTTTCCCCAAAAAGTTAATCGTTAGTTATTTTGTTCGGTTAGACCAAGAAGGTAAAAATGTCAGTCACTAATCCTACTAATATTATAAACGTGAAAGTTTGTATGGATGGATGGATGTTTGTTGCTATTTCACGCAAAAACTACTAACGGATTTGGATGGAATTTGGCACACGGATAGTTTATAACCAGGGTTAACATATACGATACTTTTTATCCCGTTATTCCCACGGGATCAAAACTTATGCGGGTGAAACCGCGGAGTGCAGCTAGTTAAATGATATATAGACAGTTCTTACCATTCATTGTGTTCTGCTGAACTGGTTCAATTTGCGGATATTGCTTCTGCTGGAAACTGAGTTTCGGAGTTCCTTCGAAACACGTAATATTTTTGGGCGTTTCTTTGGGTGATGCTTTTCATGAAACAAGTTTAAATACGGTTTTATCATACTAAATGAACACAGACTTATTTAATCAGCCCTTGCACTCAAACGATCCATTATTTTCACTCAGTAACATTGACAGCCAAGCTTCAATGTTTTCGCGTGAGCAATATTTATCCTACACGGTGCAATTAAAATTATGATGTACTTAATAAAAATTAAACGCGTTAAAACATTTGTTCAATTATTGCGCAATGTTCAATACAAAATAACATAGCACAATTCGTGATATTATGGAATATAATTAATTGTTTAGGACTTGCCGAACTTAACATAAATCCTTTGAAGCCCATCATTTAAGAGCCATCCTTGCGAGTTTGCTTTTAGAGCTCTAGACTAGACCAATGGACAGCCAACCACTAGTATAAATTAATGAGTCTTGATTCAATTAATCTTGAACGAAAACCAAGACAGTGCTGCCCAGTCCGAGGTTCTTCTAAGAAATCGTTTACTCACCACTATTAATACTCGTTAAGACTTGAGTAAAACTTTTAGCTTTAGCCCTATCAGCTCCTCCGAAGTTGGAGTTTTGGTAATTAGTTCCAAATCCAGTGTTTAAAGCTGGTACAGTATTGGGTTCCCTTTGCATCTGATGACCTGGAAAGTGTAAAACATTTCGATTGAAGATAACTAGCCTATTGAACCTAGCATATTGAGTAACGTCAGTTGTAAGATAAAGTTGTTAAATTTCCACTAAAATTTAAATTATTTTGGTATAGAGGAACTCATTTATTCTACGAATTAACGACTAAAATAGTCAACTTTTCATTTTCTTGACAGATGTTTTTTAAGTATGCCACATCCACACACAAACCCTAACGGACCCGTATAACAACACACTCACACAAACAAAACAGAAGTCTCATTTGCGAGGTCTAGCAATACCCATACCTTATTGAACCAACACTGATGTTACCTAGGCCAAGTCTTTTAGTAAATAAATGATTACTTGCTTTCTTATAAGTGTTGTGTAGCTTTGCTTTCGGTTGCAATTACAAGACAGTCTCAAAAATTAAAAGAACAATTAAATACGAAATGAGTAGAAACTCTTTTAGCTCGCCACAATTAAAAAAAAAAGTTGGCTCTCCTGAGGGGTCAAGTTACGATGAATTCTGGCTGGTCTTGACCAGCAGAACCCCATTAGCTGGTTGATACTTAAATAATTCAAAAACAATTGTGATTTAAATTGGTAAAGACGAATATCGTGGGTTTTTCTTTACTTCTACAAGGCCAAGACTAAATAATATTCTTTACGTAAACTCCATTTAGATGTCTGTGATAAATATTCATTACGCTTATCATCTGAGGTAGGTACAGTAAGTACCTATTGAGATCTTCGTAATGTACAAGTTGCGTGTCAAGCAGCTCTCAATATTATGCATCATAAACCAGAAAAATATCTTAACACAATGGTTCTAGATAAGGTTCAATAGAATTATGAGTTTCCTCTATATCTATGGCTGTAATGTAAGGTAGCTCATGAGAATCTTGCGCTCAACAATGAAATATCAATCAATAATACTCTGCATAAAACCTACTAAAATACTTAGTTCAAACTGAACGAAAATATCAAATTCCATACCTGATCTTGACTTGATCACCACGCTCTCTGCTTGATATTTTTTGTAAATACCTACTTAGTTACCTGATTAAGTACCTACGTAGTTACCTATCATTTTATACCCACCATAAGGCTACGCGCAAACGAGCCACTGGCCACAGCCACCGATAGCCCAGCGACTAGCAGTTTACATGCTTTTTCATACTTTTTGTATTGATTCAACGCACACGTGTGGCCGGTGTCTGCCACCCGCTACAGCAGTACTCAACACCGCAGCAAGAGGCGACGGCCACTGGTGGTTGTGGCCGGTGGCTCGTGTGCGCTTACCCTAAAGCTTCGGCCAAACCTGCGCGACCAAAGCGACTGCGAAGCGGGAGCGTCAGCAGTCGCGCGGCGGACGCTGCTCGTGTTTATCTATGGTGCCTTTTTTTTTTTTTTGAGGATGGGAAATCATCAAATGACCCCTCCCGCTCTGGGTGGAGCAGAAGGGAGTGTCAGACTCTTACTGACTAAAACCCACCCGTGTTCCTTCCTTAGCCCTTTATGTTCCAGGGCAGCGGTAACCCTTTCGGACAATCCCGCTACCCTGGCAGGATCTATGGTGCCTTGGCCCTTGCATACATACGCGACCGCTGTAGTCGCGCAGGTCTTGTTGACGCTCCCGCTTCTCATCCTGCGTCCCGCGTAAGTACTTGAAGCGCAGGTTTGGTCGAAGCTTAAAAAAGCGTGCAATTTCCAAGTCCACTGCTTCACTGCTACGAAATTAGCACATAAATGGCAAACCCGTCGTTTTACTGCTACGACCTATAGCACTCATAGCAGTGGAAACAACGGGTTTAGCTCTGGATTTAGTTTATTATTTATCAAAACATGTCATGTCCAGCCATGGTCAACTCACGAAAGACTCCATAAACACCATGCTTACTACTACAAATGGGTCAGCAACGACTAAATTGCTAGGATTAAAAAAACTCACCAGTCACTATAAACTGAGCGCTGTTGTCAGAGTAGTTAGCTAAATATCTGGGATCGATTCCCGTCATCATTTGAGTTTGACCCGGTAACATCTGAAAGTCAAATGCTACCATTACCTACTTGGTACCATGGATCGAGTCAGCCTCAAAATTTTGAACAGGATTTTTTTTAACTAGTGCGAAAACTACGAATTCAGCATAATTGTGATTCTAATCCAATTAGCAATATTCTTCAAAATGATTCAGATTATGACGCAATTAGGGTGCAGCCCCAGCAGTCTCGACATTCATAGCGATCGCTTTACGACCGAATTCGGTCGCAAAGTCCCGGATTGACAGGTGAAATGTATGGAGTGACAGGACTTTACGACCGAATTCGGTCGTAAAGCGATCGCTATGAATTTCAAGACTGCTGGGGCAGGCCTCAATAATCGCACGCCATTTAGGTACCGCACCTACTTTGTACACACACGTTTTTCTTGCTGTGAAAAACTACGGTTTATTCGCCGTGTGTAGGCACGGTCGTCAGTGTTGTATGGGTTACTATGGAAGCTTGTTGACGGACACTTTTTTTACGGCACGGTTTATACGCCGTACCCACTCTCATTCAACTACCAAATAATAAATCATAGCACCTGATACTGAAGCCTACTTACATTTTGACCAAACACGGGCGTATTCATTTGAGCAACTTCCATGTAACTTGAGTGAGGAACATTTTGCATGTTTGAAAATTGTGTATAAGGTCCGCTGCTATAGTAAACGTTCTCAGGGGGCCTGAAAATCAAGAAATAATAATATAGGTAGAATATATCCCCGATATAAAAACATACATCTCGCCAACCAGTTGGTAATGGACAGAGGTTTAGGTATGGTGATAAAATAATACTTAACTTAATTTTGGTACTTATTTTAAAAAGATTTCCCGAAATAGTCTTTTAATTTAGATACCTACTTATTTATTTTCCCATTAAAATGAGAAGTTAGGTAAGGTACCTTTCTTCTTTTAACCGACTTCAAATGATATTAAAACTAAAATCCAATAAAGTAACTGCAGATAACTTCTAGTTAAATTGCGAAATGGCTTTACTTACATCATATTATTTCTCCCTGCGTTCATTGAGAACGCCATCATTTGATTTCCCTGCGGATAGTCTGAAAAAAATGTTTTATGTGTTTGGACAACCTTGTAACACGAGGTACGGAAAAACGATCAAACTTTAATCCTTACCTGCCCCGACCCTAGGTTCTCTGACAACGTATCTATCCATTTTTTTATTATGTAAAGATGAATAAATTTTTACTTTCGGAAAAACTGAAAAGTTTGTTGGCGCCAATTATTTCAAAGATCTGTTTTTGTTTTTTTTTTTGGTTGGTCATTGTCTTATTCTGCCTACCCTAGTTGTTAGTTATTATTTTAAAATCATTACATTTTTTGAATTGTTATAAAAATGTAAGATTTTATTTTATTATTATCATAATTCAAATAATTCTAGGATTTATTGATAAATAAAAATAAATATAAATTATAACAACTTACTTATATACTTTACTGGACACTTTGCCTAAAAAAACCGGTTCCCTATCCATTTGCATAAAATTTTAAGACCTAATATAACTTGGCATACTTTTGTTTGTCCTAATTATATTTTCGCATAAATTATTTACGCATAACAGCTTACGCATAATTTTTTTACGCATAATTTCTCTAACCATAATAATGATTAAGCATAACATTCTAAAGCATAACTTTATTAAGCATAACATTCTAAAGCATAACTTTATTAAGCATAACAATAATAATAAGGCGTAGTCGACGGAGCCCCGCTTCGCGGGGCCCCTATTTCTGTCTGCAGGGTTTAAAGGAACCTAACACGAAGGGGATGACGGGGGCTCGTTCGCTCGCTCCGCTCGCTCACTTGAGCCCCCGTCATCCCCTTCGAACCTAACCTGTCCGAGTCGGGGTGCCCCAATTCCCGAGCTCGCTTCGCTCGCTCTTGCATCCTAAGTTCTCATTGCCTTTTTACTAAATCGAGATGTGTTAGACCTTGGGGCACCCCGACTCTTGGAAAAAGTGATACAGAATCGAGTGAAAATATTTACGTAAAAATAACTCAAATTTGTTTCCGTTATTTCTATTAATTGTATGCCCAAATATTATTATGCTAATAATCATTAGGCCTAGTAACGTTATGCGAATCAAATTTATGCCAAAATAAATTAGTCTTTAAGATGATTATGCCAACATAAAATGTATGCCTAAAAAAATTATGCTGAAGTATTATTATGCCAAAACAAATTGTGCCAAAATCGTTATGCCGAAGTATATTAGGACAAAGAACATTATGCGAAAAGAAGGGATCCCAAAAAAACCATGGTGGCCACTAAAGAGCAGGAAAAAAAAAGGTGTTTTCTTCTTAAATGATTTATGGCTTTTTACATCTTTTTTATTGAATTTTGTGCCAGTGAAGATAGTGGTTAAAAGTTTTTTCATATAATTACGTACTGGTGCACATAAATCATTCAATGTAAAAAAAACCTTCCCGTTTTTTATGATTACGTTGCTGCAATTAATTTTATTTTATTTGAATATAATAACAGTATGTTAGCTAACTTCGTAAACATTGAAAAGTGTCATTGTGACGTTTCCCTATTTTGACATTATCTCTGACATTTCTTTCCTTCACGTTCACACAATTTTCAAGTTTTCGTAAATAATTATATTCAAACTCGAATGAATCATTATAGCATTTGCTCATAACTTAATATTTACAGAAATAAAATGGAGCTTCAAGATACTTATTACAATAAGTCAGAATACGTAGAAACTGTAAGTGGCGTTTAGACACAAAAACATCGTTGAAACATGACGTGCATTACAACTGGTTTTAATATTGTTACAGGCATCGGGTAATAAAGTAAGCAGACAAACAGTGCTATGTGGATCTCAAAATATTGTTCTACACGGTAAAGTGATAGTCCAAAGCGATGCTATAATCAGAGGAGACTTGGCAAATGTGAAGACTGGAAGATTTTGTATTATAAGCAAAGGCTCTGTTATACGGCCTCCTTTTAAGAAATTCAGTAAAGGGTAAGTGAAGCCTTTAATACAAGTTGTAAATAGTGTGTTGGTAATCAGTAGACTCAGTTTATTTTCTTTTTCCAGTAACATTTACTTGGTTTACAACAAAGTTAAATTTATATAATACAAAACAACAAGCTATTTTTATTATATGTAGTTTCATATAAATATATAATACACATAAACTTTCGGGAAAAAATCTCTAAACGATGGTGAAAAGTGCATCAAAATCCATCCAACCAAAAAAAAAAAATAGTCAACATGCTCTATGAAAGAGACTCACAACTAACCACAATATTTTTTTCCAGTGTTGCCTTCTTCCCATTGCAAATGGGTGACCATGTGTTTGTTGGTGAAAACACAGTTGTGAATGCTGCTGTTGTGGGCTCTTATGTCTACATTGGGAAGAATGTGGTTATTGTAAGTTATGATACTTTATTTTTTTAAGAAACAAATAAATGATAAATGATTTTATTTTGTAACTAGGTTTGTACAAACACTTTTACACGTCAATCATATTTTAAAAGAAGATGAAGTCTGCGTTTCCCATCTGACTAGTCTGAGAAGAAACACACCGTTAAATTGTGATCGTTTTAATACTTAAAAGGGGTCATTGTACTCATCATTATTAACAACTTTTACTACGGGACCAACCCTGAAATCGGGAAAAATAAATCAGTTGATCCATAGATTTATGTTCGCATAACTCAACATAATGTATGGATCAACAGATTTTTATTCATTATTTCATCATCAAAATTTAACGGTGTATAGTATAGTGCCACAAACTTATCTGACCTGGTGGCTTAAAGTGGAACTAAAAAACTAAGATGAAAATCGACATGGTGTGTCATGAACTGCAATGCCATCATTGAGCCAAATGAGCTTGTAGGATTGTGAAGCTCTAAATTGTCACATCAATGTTTGATTGATATCAGTAATAAAATCATTTATTTATTTAATAAAAAACATCTACAGCATAATTATACAGGGTGGCAGAGATATTGACGGGTAAACCATGAAACCCTCTAAGCATAGAAATTTTTTGTTGATGAAAAAAATCAAATTCTGCTGTTTCATAGAAAAGTTCAATACCTACATAGTCAAAATACATGGAACAGCTAATTTATATTTTTATAACCAACGAAAAATTTCAACACATGGGGGGTTCGGAATCATGTACTGAATTGGTAACTGGTTACACATTGATGTCTCTGCCATCCTGTATATTAAACATTGTTTTTTAATAGTATTTAGGAAAGATATTACTGCTAATGTATACATAAATGATTGGTGTACATAACATTTATAGAGAAAGGCGTTGGACAGAAGCAGCTTATAAACTAGTAGTAAAATTTAAACAAAATTAATTAAATTCAGTAAAATAAATAGGATACAAATTAATAAAGGGCATTATCATTCTTCATGTAGGTGCACAACGCTACTTCTTCATCCAAAGTTATTACTAATTTTTCAATTCTTGTTTTAATTTCCAGGGAAGGAGATGTGTGCTAAAAGACTGCTGCATGATAGAGGACAATTCGGTGCTCCCCGCAGAGACAGTTGTCCCTTCATTTGCAAGATACTCCGGCAGCCCCGCGCGACTCATCACCACATTACCTGAAGCAATGCCAGATCTCATGACAGAATTTACTAAGAGTTATTATCAGCATTTCTTACCAACTACTGTACAATAATTATTGTGATAAGTAGTCGCCGGCACGTAATTTGGCAAGAGTCGTTAGTCGTTCTTCTCCTTTCTTTAACTTTCATCTAAACAGACATGTTTAAAAATAAATTATGGCACTAATCATAGAATAATGACATGCAATATAAGTGACCATTTTTTGTTGCACTAAGGGCTGATTTTTATCTACAGATAATTTTTATTTGTGGCGTTATGTTATACAAATTGACGTCTGATAGCTTTGTATGGAAGAACTGTCAAAAATTCAGTTATTCCTCGGATAAAATTATCTAGTGTTATAAAAATCAGCCTTACTTAGGTGTATTTGCGCGAACTTACTCCAGACTACGCCTAAACCTTGCCAAGTTACGTGCCGGCGACTGTACTATGTTATAGAAAGCAACTAATTTATTTTATTTCTGCGTTGTTTAAATATTATAATATATTTAACAGCAAAGCTTATCAACTAACAGGAATATATTTTTAAGGCTTTAATAAAAGCATTTTGCAAGACTTTTGTAGTCTTATTTATTAGAAACCCTTGCTTCGCACGGGTGCAATTAAGAAATGTGCCGACGTGTCAAAATGAATGAAATATTATGCATTGTCAGTGGCAGACTTCATAAGGCCGAAGAGGCCCGGGCCTAGGGCGCCCAGATAGCAGTTACGGTTACAGCCAACCTGCGCTTGTGGGTGGAGATATGGCAGCAGACGAAAGTAAACCTTTCCCATTCGAGGCGAGGGCGCTAACATTTTCGAGCTCATTTCGTGGAGCTGAAGATGCACCCCCCCTGAATATAATCCTGCCGGGGCCCATGTATATAGGTGTAAACGCACCGTGGTGCGTTTATACCTATATACATGGGCCCCGCGTGCGGCGTTACGATGCAAAGTTAGTAGACCAAGGGCTGCAGTCTCAGGTGTAATGTATGGAGTTACAGGACTTTGCGACCGAATTCGGTCGCAAAGCGATCGCTAACGCTATGAATGTCGAGCTAGACTGTGGGGGCAGGGCAGGCGGGTGGCAAAAGCTATTATGCAATTTAGAAGATTTTAGCAGACAGAAAAAGTGACTTTTTTTTCTTTATTAAAGTTGTCAAAAAATAAAAGGCCCGTTTTGACATTGATAGTTCTAGTAGTTCTATCTATCTATTTTTTCTCTATGGCAATGGTGCCGATGTCGACAATTCTGCCAATGTCAGATGTGATATGAGAAAACGTGTGGAGAAAACAAAAAACAAAATGAGAAAAAAAAAAAAACCCTAAAGTTCTAAATCCATTAGTTCTAGTAGTTAATAAAGATCAAATTTGCAAAAGACATATCAAGTCGACAAATCGTTTGTATGAAACTGACAAGTGTCAAAAAAGCATTCTCAAATGTCAAAACGGGCCTTTTATTTTTTGACAACTTTAGGTACAGACATTAAGCTACCCGAAACTATCAAATGTTACAATCAATCTTGAACCTAATGCTTTATTGCTAAATCATTAAGGGTCAAGGTTGATTGGGAAAATTTTACAATCTCGGGTAGCCTGACCTGCTGACGTCTGTACATAGAAAAAACATTTTCCAAACACTAAACTTGCCACAAAACGACAAGGCTTTTGACACAACTCAGAGGGGAAATTCTCGTAATTTTAAGACCGTTCACAGTCTCAATCTGTCAAAAAATACTTATAATTTCCCTACATTTTGACAAGTTTTTGACATTTGTTTGTCGCTGAGATGAGACTGCGACTAGATTTTGAACGTTTCAAATTACGAGAATTGGCTTACTGATAGCTTGGCACAAAGAGTATAATAATAATACGCTTGGCATATAACTCGTGCAAATTATTCAAGTGTGTTTCATTTAGATTCAACCGATAGGATAAAGCTATAATTTTGATCATCCATATACCTACGTTAATCTGATGGTATTGTGGCGTTGGGTTATCGTCGTTTCGTTCAGACTGCTTCCTATCATTGAGTTTCTGGTTATTTAAATACCTACCTCAGATACCTACTTTTAACTACAACTTAAACTCTTTCGTTAGGCGTAAGCATATATCATTGTAGGCTATATCCTGCCCCACAAAGCACTATATAATCCCTGCCCAGTAAGTGAACCGTTTTCTGACAAATGGAACTATTGATTGCAGCAACACTTATTACATTGAGTGATACACGTACGGTAGGTATTATAATGTCTGAAAGAAGCCATAAAAAATTCAATAAGTTAGGGCAGTTTTTAATATTTATTTTATTACGCATTTTAAAATACGTAATCTCGTAATCTTTTACATAATCTGGAATAGTTCGTTCTAAGACAGCTGTCAAAAAACGGATAACGTAATGGACAGAGTATAAGTTATAGGTGGCTTTGGTTTTGGTTTGGTAGGTAGGTATTGCAGTGAGTGCCTTCAGGAAAGCGTGTAAGTATCCCGTCCCGTACATGCTTTATCGTTCTACTAGGTGTGTCAGCATTTTTTTAAAATTGTAAGGTGTTTTTTAAACAGTAGGTGAAGTAATTAATTGAGTTTTCCAGTCGTTGCGTATTATGCTAGGCAGTAGGTGAGTTTGGTAGACCAGCAAGGCATCTTGAACTTATAAGACTGGCCCACTTTGCATTGTAGTACATTTTACTTCATGTTATTTTCGATATTAAACTTCTGAGCTATTGTAAAGAAAATATTTTTATTTTATTTTCCGTATCCGAATAAAATTTTGTTTGATAAAATATCCGAAATAATAAGCATTCCTTTACAGGTACATCCTTATATTTTTTAAATCGACAAAATTGACCTTTTCTATTTTACTTTGCATTCTCTAAACATAGAACGGAACGCAAATACAGTTTGATGACAAGACGCGAGTATATTTTGTTTTTCAACAAGCATACTGTGTATAATCTGCGAGCCGTATTTCAATAGTCGCAAAGACCAATTTCCTGCTATCGAACACAGAGTGTAAATGCAACTTTCGTGTTGAGTAACTTGAAAATATTCCTGATTGCCGTCGTCGAACCCTTGATCCATTTCGTTTTATTTTAAATTAAAATCTTTTAAATAGTGACTTTTGAGTTAAAATAGTGATTATAGATGTTGTGAAACAAAATAAGTGAAACATTTTAGTATGGAATATCATTATTCCGATCTTTGCATGCCGACGGATCATCTGTTAGCTGGTGCGTATTCGTTTTTCAATGGTATTCATTAAAATACAAAGGTATTTGTCGCAATAAACGATTAAATTGGTTACTTTGGCCTTCAGGCATCCCTTGAGGGGAACATCGGTTATAAGTTTCTCTGGTTTATTTTCTTTTCGGATCAGTAAACAACAGTATTTTCCCCTCAGATAGTAATGTTATTTTCTGAAAGTTACATTTAAAATTACTGTTTACAAATTCCTTGTTTTGTCGACACTGTCCTCGTGTTGGTTTTTAATCAGTTAGGCTGATATTTGTTTCAATAGTCTATGTTAGGTGGTTTCTAGGACAAGTTTTTACAGCAAGTTACTGCAAGAACAAAAGTGGTATGTAGTGATAGCTTTTTAATAAAAAAAAAAATAAATGATGTGACTTCATGTGACACACTTAGCTCTTCAAGCCAACTTTCAATATATTATCAGCCCTCATTGTAATAGATTGATTGCCATTGAACCTTTTTTAAATTAAAACTTTTGTCATGTTTACCTACTTCTTGCTAAATATTGATAGAAGTTTTACTATAGATTTCCTCAATATTGTAATATTGTATGGTTGTGTGGGACAACACTTAGGGAAACAAGAAATTTTACCCAGACTTCTGATTGCTGAACTATGCCACATAAATTAGAAACTCTTCCCAGAATAACAGTTTTGGAGTTGCTATTTTAAATCCAAAAATAAAATGGAAGTAAAAACTTTACTCTTGAAAGTTAATAAGAATAATTACTTTACTTAATTGAAAATATTGGTTAGGCCATTTTAATTACAGCAAAATAAAAAATAAATGGTATTGTTTTTCTATAATCCAAGTATCAAACAATATATCAACAAAAATTATCTTAAGTTGTCAAGTTCATCAGTTAGTGCTGATGAACTTCTAGTTTTCTGATAATGTGAAAAACAATAAGTTTTTCACTTTATATATCATTGACTTTCAGGGGTCATTGGTAAAAAAAAAAAAAAAGAAAAAAAATAATAATAATAAATATAAAGTAAAAGTTATTTACTTAGTTAGCTTAGTTAGTTTGTTTTGTATAAAAAAGTAATAAAACATGAAAATGGAAAATGTAAATGTAGCTAATTTTTTTTTTTCACATACATTTCCCTGGTCCTACTTATTATTTTGAATTGTAATTTGTCAGATTACAAGGTACTCTTTTTCAAAAAAATCCAGACAATAGGGGGTCTTAGGCAGTACTCTATAATCCGACAAATTCGATAGTCTGACATTGCCCTGCAAAACGTTTGTCGGATTACTGGGGGTCCACTGTATTGGAAGTATCAAAACTAATGAGGTTTTTTTTCACTTCCATTGTTTTTTGACATAAAATCAAGTCATAACAAACCATCTGGATTATAAATTATTTTCTTTCAGTAAGTAGGTTTGCTCGAGGTTGGCGTTTCCTATCTTACTGCTCTGAGAAGGAAGGCCGATACAATCTCAGAGGTCACACTCTCTTTTAAAGTCTAGACATAATCTTGGTCAAATCATGTAAATACCATGTAGATTGGTGTCTGAAATGGTCTTTTGTGGAAAGAACCACACAGATTGAGTGAATCTGTCGTCATTGCATAGATTACCTTATCATTGCTGCAAAAGTATAAGCTTCATCAAAATTAGTTAACAGATATTATGTAAAAAAAATTAATAAATACGCAAAGATTATCATCTTGTGCCTGGAGATGATAAAAATATGCTACCTCTTCTCATGCTCTTCTCTTTGAGAACTCTATCCTGACGAGGATAAGTTTGTATATAAATTAATCAGATCATAAATCTCAGGTCCATACAACACAGAATATGCTCCGCAATACTTGGTGCCGAAGCAATCGGCGGAGTATGAGGTGCGGGCCAGTGTGCTGGTGGACGGCGGCGACAGGTTTGGGGTGTCAGCGGTAGTGTTCGACAAGTATGAGGAGCTGATATGGATGGGGAATCAAGGAGTAAGTGGATAAGTTATAAAAAAATTCAATCAGTAGCATAGATCTATCTGAGACAAAATATAAATTTAATTGGGTGTTGCGGTTAATGATGAATGATCTATAGATACATACAAATAAATAAATGGAATTGAAGTGTCTGTTTGTACCTAATGTCAAAATATCAGCTTTTAAAAATAATATGAAAGTATGTATACGGCACTTACAACAAAAAAAAACATTTGTAAAGTTTTAGTCTGTCTGTTTGTTGTGGCCAATATCCAAAACGGCTGGCTCGATTTTGACAGGACTTTCTTAAACTAAAAATTTGTCAATGGTGTTTTGGAGAAACATTAGTGAACCATTATAAGGAGTAACATAGTTTTTACTTTTATTTTAGACAAATAATTAGGGTTCCGCGCAAGAAAAAAAAAACTTAAAAAGAGAAGGAGAGATTCTTCCTTTTCAATGGTGTAGTAAGTACCTACACCTTCACTAAGCTACACATTATTGATACCCGACTGCCACGCGACGGAAGTCGCGGTCGCAGCTAGTGTGTTTAATAAAAATAAAGCTGAATTTACCACCAGGGGGGTGACCACCACCTCTCACAGCAGTATTGTTTTAATTTTACTTCAGTGTGTGAAAGAGATGGAGCTATTCGCATATAGCTCCATCTCTTCTAGCTCACCCCCCAAAAGTGAAAACCAAGCAATCATTTTGCATGCAAGATGAGGTTTATGTTTATTAGTTTGGATGAAACTTCCAACAAAAAAAAAAGTATTAAAACTAAAGTTCTTCTTTCAGATTTCAATAATACAATTTTTTTTTAAGACGTTTGAGTAGTTAAAAAAGTGTGGAATATATATTTTATGTCGTATTTAATTTCGCACTTTGTTTCTAGGGTCACGTAACATCCTACTATGGCCCAGGAATGCAAAAGTACACATCATTCCAAGTTCATGAATCCGAAGAAGTGAGGGATATCCTAACTGTTGAACAAGGCATTTTTGCGCTGACCAAAACGTCTCTGCGCCATCAAATACGCCGAGGGATTCCGAAACGTACTTTCAAGTAAGTTATGTATCATCATCATTACCATTTCCGCCGAAAGACGTCTGCTGGACATAGGCCTCCCCCAAGCACCTCCACATCGACCGGTTGTGCTTCTCGCATCCAGTGGATGTATGTAATGTATGCCACAAGAATAGTGCTGGCTTCGTGGTCTTAACCAATGCAAGATGTAAAAAGTTTTTTTTTGCTTTATTCTAAGCTAGCCTCTAAGCCCCTATCCCCAACCAGGGGTTGCAGTCTCGATATTCATAGCGATCGCTTTACGACCGAATGCGGTCGCAAAGTCCTGTCACTCCATACATTACACCTGTCAATCTGGCGCGTCAAGCTTTTGCCCTCCAGTGGGACAATACAGGCTCGTTAGATTAGAATTATAGTTTCAAAGAAGATGTAGTCGAAAAATGTCAAAGAGTAGGTACTTATGCTTACATGGTTCGGTGATGTTGAGAGAATGAATGAAAAATGACTAATATAAGGTATTAGAAGCCAATTTTGAGTGGAAATACCGGCAAGGGACGCCCTGGGAAGACATCATCATCTGCCTAGCCTTTTCCCAACTACGTTGGGGTCGGCTTCCAGTCGAATCGCATGCAGCTGAATACCAGTATTTTGCATGGAGCGACTGCCTGTCTGACCTCCTCAACCCAGTTACTGGGTATTACGATACCCTTTGGTAAGACTGGTTGTCAGACTTTCGGGCTACTGAAGACCCGTAACGACTGTCAAAGATACACGAATGACAGCCGGGATCAACGGCTCAACGTGCTGTCCGAGGGGCGATATGGTGGCCTTATTGAGAACTAGCTTCTGTCCGCGACTTCGTTCGCGTGAAATTTTTCGCTCCCCCGATCCACCCCGTCGCATCGCATCGCCTGCTCACGCTATTACTTCGTTTTTAGGGTTCCGTAGCCAAATGGCAACGGAACCCTTATGGATTCGCCATGTCTGTCTGTCTGTCTGTCTGTCCGTCCGTATGTCACAGCCGCTTTTTTCCGAAACTATAAGAGCTATACTGTTGAAACTTGGTAAGTAGATGTATTCTGTGAACCGCATTAAGATTTTCACACAAAAATAGAAAAAAAACAATAAATTTTGGGGGTCCCCATACTTAGAACTGAAACTCAAAATTTTTTTTTTCATCAAACCCGTACGTGTGGGGTATCTATGGATAGGTCTTCAAAAATGATATTGAGGTTTCTAATATCATTTTTTTCTAAACTGAATAGTTTGCGCGAGAGACACTTCCAAAGTGGTAAAATGTGTGTCCCCCCCCCCTGTAACTTCTAAAATAAGAGAATGATAAAACTAAAAAAAATATATGATGTACATTACCATATAAACTTCCACCGAAAATTGGTTTGAACGAGATCTAGTGAGTAGTTTTTTTTTAATACGTCATAAATCGTAACGTAACGGAACCCTTCATGGGCGAGTCCGACTCGCACTTGGCCGGTTTTTTTTTCAGACTCTTAGATACATGTCATTCCATGTAGTTGTCCATATAGTTTTTAGAGCCAGTCGCAAAATAGTTGAAGATTTTCATTCCAAAGAACACAAAACCATACCCAATAATCTTATTTTTCTTTAGATCAGCCAATATGACAGACATGCAGTGTATCTTCCAAGTGAGTGCTAACAAGCTGATGATGGGAGGACACCAAAACAAGCTGATTGATCTGGACCTCAACAAAATGGCTGAGATGGCCATTGTGAGTATTTTTCGCACACTGAAATAAATAAGTTGTTGCTTTGAATCAGCAAAATTTGACATCTCTATAAATTTGCCCTATGCAGGGTGGAAAACTTTTAAGTGTGTGGTGTGTGTGTGTGTAGATATATCTATATATACTTAGACAATGCACACTCCGTCATTAACGTAAAAGTGGAGACATGGACTTTGGAATGGCTAAATGGGAGCAGAAAATACATAGAATAAAGAAAATTTGTAAATATCAGTAACTGGTATTACTTACTACCGGGATTAAAAATACCGAGGTTATAAACTATCTGTGTGCCAAAGGAGAAGTACCAAAAGTCGTACCAAAAAGTCTCATGCATCAAGATCAAAATATTAAAGTAATCAGTTTCATATTTTTTTACGATATTGGTGATTTGACTTTTGAACAGGGAATTTAATTTAAAGTAAAAATGTTTTGATATTGTAGTATTCCCTTTACATGACGTTCCGTTTCAAATGGTATGATTAATATAACCTTGAATTTTAAAAGTGTCATATCACGTCTTTCAAAAAACATGAAAAAAAAAAATATAAGTACTTTGTCGACATCTACATTAATTAAAAATAACTAGAATATAATAGAATAGAACTTTTACTCAAACGCTTATCATTTTTATATTACATATATTAATATTGGCCGTTCGCTTATGACATGTCAAACAAAATAAAGTGCCTAGTGTTTAGGTTATTTGGATTTTTTTGAAAATCTCCGTACCCGGGTTTTGTTTATAAAAAGAACTTTTATAGGAGTTAATATGATAAGTGTATTCTATAAAAACCAAGTTTAACTTTGATGCAGCATGGTACGGGATTCCATACATCTATGGGCATTGTCCTTTCAGCCAAATTCCGACCGTTTTTGCGCCAATCTGGAATATACATCCAGACAAACAGACAAAAATTCATCGTTACTTTTTTATTATGTGTATAGATTCTCCCACATACTTAACCTTAGTATTTTCTGTTCACTAATACCCTGGTGAACCAGACTTTTAATCCATATACATGGATAATTAAAAAAAAACTTTCTTTTCCAGCCTATACAAGAAGAAGGCTGCGCCGTCCTCCGCAGCGGCGGCGGTTCCTTAGTCGCCTGCGGTAGTGCGAACGGGATGGTCGCGTTACGAGACTTACGGGCCCCCAGCAAAGCTAACCATACCTTCAGGGCACATTCCGCTTGTCTTTCCGACTTGGATATGCAAGGGGATCTGCTTATCACTTGTGGATTTACGCAGTCGTATGTACCTTATCTTTGATATTGTTGTTACGTAAACGTGATTGAATGCGTCCTTTTGAGTTTGGTGCAATGCAATGATATGTCACGTCGTAGTCTTTGGTGGACGTGATTATTTCAGTTGTAGAATAGGCAAAAGCAACTGCTTATCATTAGATTGGCCTGGCTAGGTAATCAATAATTCTGAGACACATTAAAAAGAAAGTGTTTTTGATTTTCTATTTTTGTGAATTGTCGACTTAAATAAAAACTTTTTTGCAAAAATAAAAACAACCGACTTCCAAAACGATACTACAAAGTGAAAAATAACTTTAATTTCGGAAGTCGGTGTCGTTGGGTTCGCATTTTCGTTGTTTGCCACCGACTTCCGAAATTAAAGTTATTTTTCACTTTGTAGTGTCGTTTTTGGAAGTCGGTTGTTTTTTTTTTGCAAAAAAGTTTTTATTTTTAACCGACTTCAAAAAAGGAGGAGGTTCTTAATTCGACGGTGTTTTTTTTTGTGTTTGTTACGCGATTACTTCGCCAATTGTGGACCGATTTTCAAAATTATTTTTTTGTTCGAAAGGAGATACTTCTGAAGTGGTCCCATAGAATTTCCTCAAAAACGGTTCAGTATGGGACCATGGGACCATTTCAGAAGTATCTCCTTTCGAACAAAAAAAGAATTTTGAAAATCGGTCCACAATTGGCGGAGTAATCGCGTAACAAACACACAAAAAAAAACATACCGTCGAATTGAGAACCTCCTCCTTTTTTGAAGTCGGTTAAAAACCCAACTATCGTTTGTTTTTGTTTATTTATGTGGATATCAAATGATGAAGAAAATAATAGTAATTTGAAAGCCTCACTCTTGAATTTTCTTTCTTCCTGGACTTTGTTTCTAAACCTGATTTCGAAACAAGAATGTATTGTATTTTTTGACACCAGATTTACCTACTGTTCAAACACAGAGAAAGAAATTAGATTTAAAAAATCCGGAGATCGGCCTGTATAACGGTGGTGGCTTATACTACAGAATGCGATGAAGAAAACCTTTCATATTCTGACACTAGTTATTTCAGTATTTGTCATGTTTGTAGAAGAGATAAGTAATGCACAATGATCTGTCATGCACCATTTTGCTACTGCTCGTAAAATACTCAAGAGCGTATACCACCTCCTCAGTGTCGGCATGGCAGTAGCGGAGCCCTACGTGCTGGTGTGGGACGTGCGCTGCCTGCGCGCCAACAGTACGCCGGGCGAGGGCGCCTGGTCTCTCCCCACAGTATCACCGCCATTGTTGTTGCACTTCCTGCCTGCCTTCTCCGGAAGAGCGGTGGCGTTGTCGGGTGACGGCCATGTTGCGTTACTGCATGTGAATGCGCCGAGTGGGGCTGAGCATTCTATGTTCCAGGTGAGGTTTAAGTAGACTGGATAATTTGATTTTGCCTCTACTGCAGTTTCGAATGTATACTTTTCATGCAACTTATATAAAAATATTCATAAGTTGATTTGCGCATAGAACATGGGGCAATTTTCGTAATTTTAAGAACGTTCACAGTCTGATCTCAGTCTCAATCTGTCAAAAATACCTCTAATTTCCTTAAATTTTTGACAAGTTTTTGACATTTGTTTGTTGCCGAGATGAGACTGCGAATAGATTTGGAACGTTTTAAATTACGACAATTGGCCTTTTGGTTGCAGCTTCTACGTCAATATTTTGAAGAGCTACAGATTTGATTGAATTTGGGTATTTGTAAAACGTTTTTAATATACCATGGTGCAGCCCGATTCAAATTTTTTGGCGGATCGGAACATGAGGCGAGTCGCTGCGCAGTAACAAATTCACCTGATAGGGGGGGTGAGGGGTGAGGTACTGCGCAGCGAGTGGCACACTTCAGATCGACCATAAAGTTTGAATCGAGCTGTATATGAAAAATCCTATTGTTGAAAACAATTGAAAACAGCAGCTGTTTAATGTTCAGCCTGAATTATTTGTTTTATTTAACAAAATTCTAGTCTTCTGTTTTATCTAAAATCATTTCGCATGTGGGTTTCCATAATATCTCACATTTTACAGCTATCTTTATAATATTTTCAGGTGGACACTCACAGTTCTTTATGCAGTGTAATGGACGTGTCATCCACTAGCCAGGCGCTAGTGTTCGGCGATCAAGCGGGACATCTGCACTTGTTCTCACCACAGCACAACCATGAACCGGTTTTCAATAACTTTTCAAGGTGAGGATTTTCTTTTTTCGGTTTTTAGTTTGTATTAAACACAGCGGAAAGTATTCAGGGAAAACGACGAAAATTTAAATAATAAAGAGTCACAAGAACTACAATCACCATGCTTGATGGAGTGGCGATTGCATTTTGTAATTATCACTAGACACGAATCCTCGTGTTTAGAAGCATTCGCTTCCTCTCACTTTGTAATTCTCTTGGCTTGTTGTTGTCTCTTGTTTATACAAGTTAACTAACGATAGTATGGTCCTTTTTGAAATCGAAAGAAAGAATAGAAAATATTTTATCACTGAAACACGTGCATATAAAAAAGACAAGTTAGCAGAAATACCTACTTTATACTCAAAACAAAGAATAGGATAGTTTCCTGGGTCCGTCAGTTAGATTATCGAAAAATAATGGACACGTATTTTTTCTTTTGTCAATCAAACAAAAAATGACAAAGATAAAGATAAAAAAATTTGGGAGTAAGGGGGTCGTGACGTCACGCCATGATAAAAAGTGTAGCAAGGCGTTACGTCACGCGGAACTTTAACGGGCGATATCTTCATCATTTTTTATATAATTGTCAAAAAATACGGGTCCAATATTTTTTGATAATCTAACTGACTTACTAATTAGATTTTTTTAGGAAAGTAACATATTTTTTTACTAATGATTTATTCAGCTATTATGGTCCTTACCATGGATTCTGAACCCCAGTGCGTTGAAACATTCGACAGTTATTAAAAAAAATAATAAGCCGTTGCATACACTTTGACCGCGTAGTTATTGCAAGTTTTTTTTTTAAACCGTAAATAAATTTGTACTCCTCAGGGGGTCTAGAATCGTGTGCTCGTGTGTCCCTACCAACTTGTATATACTACAAAGTATCTTATGATTATGAGCTGTTCAAATGTTTAATACTTTGTTCCCAGAGCAACAGAGTTCGCGGATCAAGTAGTGGGCATGCCGTTCGTCGGGTTCAGCGACACAACGTTCCAGTACGGCACAGTACCGCTGCCGCCGCTGTCGTCAGGCAACAAGTGGTTCAACGAACTTCCTGAAGAGTTCTTTAAGAAAATATACAGGTATAATAAATCTATCTACATATTATAAATTAAAGTCTCTTTTAGTGTCATGTTTGCGTGACCGCGTTGATCTACTAGACTATGCAACGAATTTTGATTCGGTTTTCACTATCATTTACAGAATTTATTCCGGATGGTTATGGTTCATATGTATTTTACTATTAAATTTTACATACAATAATGAAATCTCATAGTTTTATCAAGTCGTAAAAATCGTTAGAAGCAGGGGTGCATCGCTAGCGTTGTTATAAATTACTGGGCACAATAACTGTCAACTTTCCTGGCTAATTTGCCACTTGGCAACGAAAAAAAATAATGCTTCGACTAGATGCGATACTAGGCGAATCGTACGCACGGCATTTTAGGCGCTATTAACTTATTATATTATTAACGCTATTACCCTAAAATGTCGCGCTGATTTAAAAGACGTGCGGAGTGGAGACTCACTGCAATGAAAAGTATTGCTCCTTTTTATATGCGCTTGGTGACTACTGGATTTTACAAAATGCTGTTGCGAAATTGACCAATTGAAGGTCACAGGAATCCGCTGGATGCTGGAAGCACAGAACCGGTCAAAGTGGCGGTGCTTGGGGGAGGCCTATGTCCAGCAGTGGACATCTTTCGGCTGAAATAATGATGATGATGAAGGCCTTTTTGTCTTTTTCAATAGAAACTTTAACATTATAATATCTCATTACGCAGGAAACCAAAACCGATCGACCCCGAAGTATTGAAATCAATGAAAATGCAAGGCCCTATTGGATACGCACCGAATCCTAGAACGTTTAAGAGAAATCAGGTATCCAATAAAAACTCATGATAATTAATTGTTTTTTATTTTTTTTATCAAAGACCTTCTAACAACAAATGTTAGAAAAAGTTTTTCTTTTTTTGTTGGAATACTTTACAAAGATAAGTTATTGTGAAAGAAAAGTTGTGTTCTGAAGAGCAATTCTCGTAATTTTAAGAACGTTCACAGTCTGATCTGTGGTCAGTCTCAGGCTGAGGCTACATTAAGCCGCAACGTGCCCTGCGACACATGAGCGATTAAAACAAATAAATTAATGCTAACGTATATGGCTACACCGTACATCAAATATTACTAGCGATCTTTGATTTCTTTCTGCGATATTGTTTTCATTGTTTTTTAAAAAAAAAACGTTGCCCCACAGTAGGAATTAGTCCTGTATCGTGGGTGCGTTTACAAACATTTGAACTCACATACACAAACAGCCAGACCCGGAACAACTACCTGTAGGCAATACAAATATTTGTTCCGTGCGGAAATCGAACCCGCGACACGCAGCGCAGCCGTCGATCGCTCAGCCACTGCGCCAACCGTGTCGTCAAATCAACGACATTACTGTAATCACGGCATCGGCTACGTCAACGTATCAGCGAAATTGAAGCGAATTTAGTAGATAATTTCTCACTTGCACGACTAGTTCAATGGTGCTACTAAATATGCGTGTGGCTACATTATGCGTATAAGATGATATTTTGATCGCATTCTAAGAAAACGACCAATTCAAATTGAGTCTTTGTTATGATAGCGGCTTCATTACAACTGTACTTCAGAACGTAAAAAACAAATGCTCGTCAGTTATATTAAGTTGCTAGTATATTTGAGCGAATTTAAATGAATGAGCGATTTATTTTGCGAGAAGTTCAACGTTACAGTTTTAATGGATCCGCTGTCAAGTGGCTACATAATCACGCTACGGACATCGAACTGAGGTGTGAGACTGGGGCAACATTTGTGCACTCGGCACTCGCTCATGACGCTGCGACACGTTCAAAACAGTTTGTTTTGATAGCTCTTCTAAAGAGGCTTATCTACGTTGGACGTTGAGTTGTTTGTATCCGAAATACATGCACGTCCTGCAATATGGATGGCTAAATATGGAGCACACAAAAATAAAGTAGTTATTAAACGTTTCATTCTAATCTTTGCCAAAATATAATCAAACGTTTCAACTTTCATTCTTGTATATTCAAAGAATCTTTTTGCAAACTGACGTAGTTTTTCGTACAAATGATGAAATTCTCCATATTTATTGCCCTTTTTATTTATTTCGTGAATCAACAATTTTTTTTTTCAAAGTTAGTTCGTACTTGTGGTAAGAGCTTTCAAGCAAAAATACAAGGTTTGGTTTTGACAAAGCCATTGAAAAAAATACACGTTTACACAAAGATCTAGCAAGCTATCGATTGTGTGAATGCCGCGAACTAAACGACCTCCCCTCTCGCGCGGCGCGTGCTGCCTCTATGTAGCCACCTTGACACGGAGTCGCCGCGAATGTGTTAAGATCATTAAAATGCGATGAACCAGCGAAATCGCTTTTTCTCTTTTTATAGTGTAGCCGCATGAATCGCTCTTGCTGATTCGTTGTGTAGCATGTGTACTGTAGCCACGTCATCGCCGAATATGCGCCGGATTTTCGCTTATAATGTGTACCATGTTTATCTCGTTTCGCTCTTCCAGTCGCATCGCAAATCGCTGCCTGCCTCAGCCTAAATCTGTCAAAAATACCTCTAATTTCCCTATATTTTTGATAAGTTTTTGACATTGATTGTCGCTGAGATGAGATTGCGACTAGATTTTGGACGTTTTTAATTATGGGAACTGGCCTTCAGAGGCCTTACCACGAGCTCTTAACGCGATCCAGTTTAGGCTGTTGGAAAGAGACAGAGCTATACAAGTCGTCTAGCGCCATCTCGATCCCTGAGCGTAAATTGAATCGCGTTAAGAGTTCGTGGTAAGGCCTCAGGTGTAGTGTGAAGAAGTGAAAATGTTGAGCATCTTTAAGTAAATTTTTAATGCACCTTATTATTTTAACTAAGTCATTGCCAACATTTTGAATGAAAATGACAGTTCCAAATGGATATAATGGATACGCCCGCTGTGTGCGTAAAGGAAGGTTTGAAATACTCTTCGATCAACAATAGCACTAGTTTTTTGGTGGGCGCATCAAAAACGACCGGAAAAATAAGACCACAAATGTTGTTGTGATCTTATTATGCAACTTTTTGTCAACCTTATTGCTTAGAAATTATGTTTTATTTTTCCATAAATATTTTTGTTCCTTTTGTATTTTTTTGTTCGTGTACTTTTCAGTAAACGTAGTGAATATGTATATTGCAAACTATAATAAATAAACTTTATGTTAGAAAGTTAAGGTTTATAATCAAGTCCAATATCAAATACACTTGAGCGATGTGTTTTTATTCCTAATCCTTCATCTAGTGCTAGTTGATTGAAGGAAATATTTTTAATATTTTCACTCTTCGAATGCACCTTCATTTACAAAAGGCTATACAGCAAACGCAAAATGAAATTATCTACTTATCATTCTCTGACCCTTATCTCAGTTTATTTGGGTGTGGAGCAACATGTCTTCCAAACTTGTCTATTCAAATATTTATTGTTTTCATGTGGTAAAAACGTTATTAGTACCTGACAGGAACCCTGTAAGGGCACAGCAATTTTTGCAATATTAAATGTAAATTACATAAATCTATTATCTTTTAATTAAGTGCATAAGTAGGTAGGTCGTTGTAGTCGTCATCTCGGTAGTCCTTTCTAACCATATCATCTTTCACACAGTTCGTCCATCGTTTCTTTGGTCTTCCCATACAAAGAATGAGGAAAATTTCGCAATTTTTTTTTCCTCGCGAAATTTTTCATTCCTTACCTACTATACCAGTAAAAATAATACATCTGAAATATTTACAGATGCCGTATATAGAAGATAATTTCGATGATTTACATGCTTCAAGACAGACCGAAAATAAATACGTTGCTCAACCAATACCCAAGCATTATCAAAAGGTACAATATCAATTATTTAAGTTTGACAACTGAGTGTTGAAGAGTATCTTCGTTACGTCCTAAGTAAGTGTTTTGTTCAGTAAGTTCAACGCGTTTGATATTTTCCGTCCTCTTACGGACGTCCACAGGATTGAGGAATAAAAATAGCGCTGAAAAGATTGTCTGTTTAAAAACAACCATGTCTTTGCTGTCGTGCAGTCAATAAAAAGTCAGGGCTTAAAACCCCACGCGCGCCTCAAAGAGATGTCAGCACAAGTGACGGGGCCCGATAGGGCCGAAGCCTGCCAGGGTAGCGGGATCGTCCGAAAAGGTTACCGCTGCCCTGGAACATAAAGGGCTAAGGAAGGAACACGGGTGGGTTTTATGATTTCCCATCCTCAAAAAAAAAAGGCTTAAAACCCGGCCGATTTGGCTAAGTACTAGGCTGAAATTATTTGGAATATTATCGACACGCTGAGAAGTTCTTCTGTCACACATAGCCTTTGCGAAATCTCTCGCAATGGCCGTTTTCACACTGCGACGATAACGACACCGGCACGTCTATATCGTATCGTCAGCTCGGACGACAACGATATCGAGACGATATCGGTATGTCGGTGACACGATGTAACCAACAGCTTATTGTTATGAGGTGAACCACAGCAGTCTCGAATAGTCTTTCTGCGCCAGCAAAAGCTTACATCGCCGCGCGATTCCAAAAGTGGGCAAGTGGCATCCACATCCGGTGGCGCGTGTCCATGCCACTCGCCCCGCCATCCGCTTCACCCCGCACTGTGGCGTCCGCCGACATCGGCACGACAATCAATGTCGACGACGATACCGTTGACTACAATGACACAGTATGAAAGCGTTTAATAGTAATTGTATGAAACAACCAGTCCGACGATATCGTGTAGTTATCGTGTCGTTATCATTATCGTCCAATGTAAAAACGGCTAATGGTAGACTATATCATGGATTTGGCACACAGGCGATATTAAAATTGTTATTAAGTGCATTATAACTTCTAAAGCATCAGACACACAGCGATTTCAAAAACTTGAATCTTCCGAACACGCATTAAATAAGGGTTACATAAATGTAGTTAGCCAACTGCATACCTTTCCCTTTTGTTTACAGTTTGTATTTGTTTTAAATGTTTATGTATTTGATATTACAGATAGATATACGTTACAATAAACACGGTCCGAACGAGGAATTGGAGAAATGTAACAAAACAGGGCTTCCGGGAATAGAAACTACGTTACCTAATTCTTATTGCAATTCTATGTTACAGGTAATTTGTAAAAGTGTATTTTTTTATCCTATACATAATTTATATATCATATATTTTATATAGCTTGGCAAAAAATGGCATACATGTGATACTTTAATCATCTATGACGGAGATTAAGACATTCCTTAAGATTGGACCCTAATCAGTTTATCTTCTTCATCAATCGATTTGTAATAGTTACTAAACGCCAAGACTCGTAGCAGTCATGGTCAGAGTAGAATGGTGAAAATTTAATACGAGAATTTTTAATCTTCTGTGCTAAGTCTCGTGCCATCTCGCTCTCGCGTTTCATGACCGCGGCTGCAACGAACGTTGGCGTATATACAAGGTGTGAAAAGACCCATGACGAAGCTGTCAAGTAAATGTGTGCAAAAATAATTACTGGGAAACGAATTCTATTTTTAGTGTAAAAAATCGCTTTCTACCGTAGTGTTGCGTTGTGTATGCACAATGTGACGCACGCAAAACATTGTGCTTTTATGTGTATGCAACGGTATAGGGATCGTGGGAGTATTTTTAAAACTTGTTTTCGTAAACTAATGTTAAAAAAAGCTGTTACTTACCTTCACTATCTCCGTAACGTAACTGGAATGTTCCCAGGGATGGTCCAGTACAAAAAATAACAGGAAGAACAAGTGACTCGTTTTCGTTAAGGGTATTTTTAACCCCCGACGCAAAAACGACGGGGTGTTATAAGTTTTTACAGGTGTTATTAAAGTATCACGTGTTCGCTACAGGGCTTATAAGAACCTACCTAATCACTAGATTATAAGACACAACTTTTTTCAGGTTTTATATTACACATTGCCGGTAAAGGCGACCCTCTTAGCACATACATGTGCCAAAGAATTTTGTCTCAGTTGCGAATTGGGTATGCTCACTTTTTATTTATAATATTTTTGTACTTAGGATAATATACATAAAGGCCTGGTTCCCATTTCCAAAAAAAAACTTGCGTGAACGCGTGCATGCCTTATTTGAAAATTATAATTATCCCCCTAAGGGGGAAGTGCCATGGTAGCCCGCGAAATTCAAATTTTCTTGCGTTTTTTTGCAATTTGCTGGTCAGTGTCAGGTTGTATGTTGAACAAAATATGATTTGCGACCGTAACAAGTATGTATTTACAGAATTATAATCATTACCATCACCAATACAACCCTCTAAGTTCATATAATCCTATTTATTGATATTTCATGGAAATTGTTATTTAAGTTTTTATAGTTTGACCAAAATCGCTGTACCGCGCCTTCGGTATGTGCGCGGCGAGACGGGGGCCAGTGCAGGCCGCTAATTCGTCATCGCTCACGGCGTCCCGCCCCCCGCCTCGCCGCGCATTCCTAAGGCGCGGTACAGCAGCTTCGGTCAAACTATAGTTCTAGTTTAATTAACATACAACCTGAATTTCGCGGGCTACTGGCGCTTCCCTCTTAACATGCGTCGATCGCGTCGATTGCGTGGGAACTGGGGCTACGATAAATAATTTGTATAGGTTTTAAAAATCGACTGTGGGTTGGAATCACTATAATTTAAAGTGTGCTTGTATGGATAGCTTATTGACTGGTAGAGTTTCATTTCGCTGTAGCTAATTTTTTAAACGAGATCAACGTCGACGAAATGTATGTCGAAATTAATGTCTGTCGTGTACATGTCATCTTTGTGAGCCAAAAGAAAATACCTCTGACATTAAGTCCGCCTTTGGACATATTTTTTACTTGTGTATAAAGTTTAAAGCTGTTATAAACAAATAAAAGAAATTCGCCCAATAATCTTTGCATAATTAAATTCGGACAAAAAATCTTCGCCGAATGAGATTCGACCAAACATTTCATCAAACGTACTCCACCAAAATGTTGGCATACCAGATTGCGACCATCTATTTTACTACAGACAGAATTCAATAACAATGCTTTCAAAATTTCAGGGTTCCTTTTCAGAATGTTAGACACTTCAGGGGGCGTACCGTGTCAGGCTAACAACTTCCTGCGAGCGTTCCGTACAGTGCCCGAGGCGGCTGCATTAGGACTTATAATACCGGATCGCGGCGCTGACGCAAGAGTCGATCTAGTTGCTTTGATACAGGTAAACCTTGTGTTGTTTGAAATAAAGTTCAGTTTTGGATGATTGTCTGAAATATTTCTGGTGTTGTACCTGTCGAAATAATAAGTTGAACCTAAAAAAGTATGATTTTCGCAGTTACTTTGAAATCTTGGTTTGGGTGACAGACACACATAATTTGTGAATTTCTGTCTCATTCATTATGAAACTGTAAGACCAATGCAACTGTAAAATCAATCTAATGAAATACTTGTTAAGATTCTGATCCTTAGTAAACCTGCCGTGCGTTGTGTGACCAACCAATTAGGTATAATCGACCTCCTAATTGCATTATCACTTTTGGTCAACAATTTATAACTGTCACATAGATAAATAGACATTGTCGTTTTATGACTTACCAGAAGTAATATTCAACCTTAGCCCAGGTACGCACAATTTTTTGGCCTACTGGATTTTCAACGTTCTGCTTAGCGCCGAGAGCTTAAAATCCAACAGTGTGTTATTTTGACGCGCTGGAATACGCTCTGTTGGGTTCTCAATGCTCCACCCAACACCGAGAGTTGAAAATCCAGTCCAATCCAGTGATAAAATCCCGCCGGGATATTTTTACGTTTGCGCGGACGTGGGCTTAGTGTGATAAAGCAGTTCGACTAGGTATACGTAAAGTCTTTTCAAACGAATGTTTCAAATTGATGTTATTTCAAGTTAAACAAATATCAACTTTATTTTAATGGTAATTAAATTGATTTCAGAGTAACTAGCACTATTGAAAAAGTTATAAAAATGTTTGAAGTAGTAGCGTAAACTGAACTTTATTGTTTAGGAATTAGAGTAATTTTCCCATAAACTGATACATACACACACACACATACATTTTTGGCAAATAAATCGTGGATACAGTTTAAATAGATTGGCATAAGATTAATTGATAGCATACACTAAGCAAAACTCGTTAGTACCAGAACAAATGCAAAAGTAAGTCAAAAATCAATTAAAGAATTTCAGTCCTACACCCACAGAGTTGGAACCGTTTCATTCTACACCAGATTCACTACGAAATCCTCGAGACGCGTAAGAAAGAGAAGGCACTACTTGTGAACAGTCCGCCTAAGGCTGTTCGAATACCAAGTTTAAACGTTAAAGTACGTCCGGTCCCCCCACAAGTGATGAATGGACAGTACCCGGAGGAATATCATTATACTGAGTTGGAGTTTCTTGGACCGGCTACTGAGTTTGAGTGCCAAGAGGAGTTGAGGGAAGATGGGTGGACTGCGAGGGAAGATGGTGAGTTTATATAATGTTACTAGCTTATGCTCGCGACTTCGTCCGCGTGAAATATCTTGTTCCCCCGACCCACCCCGTAAATGATTTTATTTTGTAAGTAGGTTTGTACAAACACTTACACGTCAATCATATTTTAAAACTAGATGAGGTCGGCGTTTCCTATCTGACTAGTCTGAGAAGAAAGGCCGAAACAAACTCAGAGGTCACAGTCTCTTTAGTCCAGACATAATCTTGGTCAGATCATATGAAGATCATGTAGGTCGATGTCTGAGATGGACCTGTCCAATCAGTGCACGCATTTGACAGAAATCGTGCAGCTCAACTCAAAACTTAAGGAGCTCAACGATTCGACGAACAATACCAAAGAAAGGACATTTGGGTAGGCCACATTAATTACTCAAACTGCCAGACCATGACAAAAACTAAGACCGTCGCATCGCTTAGCGTTCTTGATTTTTTTCTTTTTGCTCGGCTTCTAAGGGTACTAGCGTTATGTTAAATAGCATATAGCCTTCTTCAAGAATTGGGTTATAATAGAAATCTAGAATTTTTCAAATCGGGCTGGTAGTTCCAGAGATTAGCGCGTTCAAACAAACAAATTTTTCAGCTTTTTATTAGTCAGTTTCCACTAACACTAGATGACACCTAAATAACTATATTTAAGGGCGCTGTAGGATTTTCAAGTTTTGGCGCTGAGCCGAGCATTAGGCAAACGGCCCGACATTAATAAACGCTCGTAGCTAAGCATTATTCCTGTTACTGTCGCACAGCTGTCTTAAAGTAAGTGCAAGATAGAGACGGGAACATGACTAAGCCAAAACGCGTGCTAAATAACGTTAATTAATAATGCCTAATCTGATCAGTAAATATGTTTTAGTTGGTGTTTGTTTGTATTATTATTGATGAACAAAATACTTTCACTAATTAAATCTTTATTAAATCCCTGTAGCGATCCTAATTGGACCGCCAGATTATTATGGAGGTAGGTGGGAATTTATATATCACAGAACTATTAAGTTTATAATATTGTGACAATAAAAACTGCCGATATTAATTACCAAAAATTACACTTTAATTGAACAATTGCACTTAAGTCGCACTTGAAGATCGCTTTCGATGTATTCGCTATTATCACTTATCCGACTGGTCGGGGCCGGTATGTACTCGAACCTTCTATTGTAGTAGAAACATCTAGAAGGTTCGAGTACATACTGGCCCCGACTGACCAGATGTCGATAGTTCTAGCAACGAAATTTCTAGAAGGATATATTAGTTCTGCTACTCGATAGTAGATGGCGCTATTGGTAAATTAGTTCTGCTATTCGATACTAGATGGCGCTAGTGGTAACTAATGTACCATGCATTAATTGTGGCGCGTAACAATATCCACAGCTTTTCGGTCTTGGTTAAATCCACTGCTGGAACCCAGGCCTGATCTGTTATATAGCGTGTATCAGAAAGGAAAAATTAATTAGGTCAAATTTAAGGGTGTGGTCCAGACCATCAAACTGTATAACTTTCTAATATAAATCGCGATAAAATAATAAATTCATTAGAATTTCGGATTTAAGTATTTAAATAATCAAATCAAAGCAGTCAATTTCTAAGTCGCACTACAAATTGACATCCACAGGTACTTTTACTGATCCATTTTGCTTATATTTTGCAACGCTGCCAAATGCGGGTTGGTTATATAAATTGGTACCTAAATTGCTAGGTGCTGGCGATGCCGACACAGTACCAGTAGAGAACCACGAGCTACCAAACAACCAGCAAGCAGACAGGGAGGAGTCGGAGATATCACAACTGTTCGCCATCGGCAGGCACCAGCTCAACAGGTGTCTAAAGTGTAATAAAGAGGTAAGTTCTAGCAGACAACCACGAGCTAATGATTATAATTCTGTAAATACATATTTGTTACGGCCGCGAATCATATTTTAATCAACGTACAACTTAGTACTGACCAGCAAATTGCAAAAAAACGTAAGAAAATTTAAATTTCGCGGGCTACCTTGGAGCATCCACCTTAAAGGATATTGCTAATCCATTGCTTCATACATTCGAAGAATTTGTCAGCTCGACAACGTAAATAAAGCAATGAATGCTGTCAAAATGAAACCCATTGCTTCTTATAGTGTGTTACGGAATTACCCCGCAGCAAGCGGCCATGCTAATATTGTGACTTCTGTCCGTGTTGCATACAAATATTTTTTTCTTTCTTACTTTATATGGTATGTTCATAAATTTGGATCGACAGCCATGATATTTGAACAGTATTGACTTTTATTGTCTATCAGGAAGGCCGGGAATCCGTAGTCCTAGCCTGCGCCCTGCAGTATCCTGTCGCAGTGCGCGAAGGACCGGAACCCCGCGGTGGGTTCCTAGAACTGGTGCGCGCGTCACTAGCGGCCAGACGAAGCACGCCCGCCTGGTGCGAACACTGCTCTAGGTTCACTCCCACTGTGCAACGGGGGAGGATCGTTAGGTAAATCTAAACAAATATTATAAAGAGAAGCTGTATGCCCGATGGGATTTCTTATCATCGAAAATACTGATGAACTTCCATTCTCTTAACCCCTTAAGGGGATGATTTTTTGAAGATTCTTCCTTTTTGCTCACCCTCGTTTTAAAATAAACTTTTTCACAAAATATCCTGTTTCTAGACCCAGTGAATTAAGCTGTGCGTTAACTGTCACTGAATTTAATATTTTTATTAAGTACTAGCGGACGTCGACGTCGTTCGGCCCGGAAAAGCAGCGCCACCTACCGGGTCCAATTGTATTTTCAAACCATCCAAGAACCCATTAAAATACACACAAAAAATTTCATCCAAATCGGTCCAGCCATTTAGGAGTTAGGTGACAAACAACGTACAGACTAATTAAATATTTAAGACGGGTTTTTTACTATTTTCCTCGCAATTTTTCCATATTTTCTCACCGTTTAAACCTTCCCTGGACTACGACAAACATTTCAAAACCAAAATCAGCTAAATCGGCCCAGCCGTTCTCGAGTTTTAGCGAGACAAACGAAAAGCAATTGATTTTTATATATATAGATTTCAGTAAAATGATTGGATTCTAAGAAGTTATCTCAGTAAATACTGATCCGATTAAAAAAATCCTTTCATTGATAGAAAGCTAAAGTATTGCCCAATGCCACAAGATATGTTTTATGGCATGACTAGTGTATGACTTCCATTTGGGAATTGTGTGTTCTAGAAGAGAAGCTCGAACGTGTAAACCAAAGGGTAACTACATGCCTCACTGCGATACCTCACGTTCGCGGCTTAGCTCGCTACCTCGATGTCAATCCATGTAAAACAAATGTATGCTAATAGACATGAACGCACATGCTAAAGGATACCAGGAGAGACGGGCAATTCTCGTAATTTTAAGAACGTTCACAGTCAGTCTCAGTCTGACAAAAATACCTCTAATTTCCCTACATTTTGACATTTGTTTGTTGCCGAGATGAGACTGCGACTAGATTTTGAACGTTTTAAATTACGAGAATTGGCTTTCTGACTGTGATACATCGTGGGCTGCTCGGGGGTTTACCTCGATGCTTGTCATGTGCGTGACATCGAGAGGTAAACCGCGACCGTGAGGTATCGCAATGAGGTATCTTCGGCATGTAATAAAGGCGTAAGGCCTGTAATAAACCAACTTAGGAAGAGCTGACAAAATGACGGGATTTCATACAATTTAGAAGACAAAATGCAATTTTCTCTCAACATAATACGTGTATATATTGCAGATTACCACCGATACTAGCTATAAATTGTGGTGGTGCGACAGTTCGAGAAAAAGCTTACTGGGCGAAAGGCACGCAGAAAGAAATGGTGAGGAATCCCCTTCTCTATACAAGATCTAATTGAACTGGAAACCTCTTAAAGGATACTCAAACAACTTTTACTAAGAGCACAAACATGTACTCGTGAGAAAAAAAAGTTGTTCATAAGGCGGAGCTCACACTAGCAGCACTACGCACCATGCACCGGTGCGCGGGACACGCACTCCCGCGTGCTTTCTACATATAAATTCAATTAAAACGCCTTTCCGCGCGGGGCATTTGGCTCCGTTTCCCGTGCGATTTGCTTACTATTAGTATGTACAATTACCCCTTAAGCGGTTTTTAGTTATTTCTATTACACCGTGTGGTTCCCTATCCATTTGCATAAAATTTTAAGACCTAATATAACTTGGCATACTTTTGTTTGTCCTAATTATATTTTCGCATAACAGCTTACGCATAATTTCTCTAATCATAATAATGATTAAGCATAACATTCTAAAGCATAAATTTTTTAAGCATAACATTCTAAAGCATAACTTTATTAAGCATAACAAGAATAATAAGGCGTAGTCGACGGAGCCCCGCTTCGCGGGGCCCCTATTTCTGTCTGCAGGGTTTAAAGGAACCTAACACGAAGGGGATGACGGAACCCTTCGAACCTAACCTGTCCGAGTCGGGGTGCCCCAAATCCCGAGCTCGCTTCGCTCGCTCTTGCATCCTAAGTTCTCATTGGCTTTTTACTAAATCGATGTGTTAGACCTTGGGGCACCCCGACTCTTGGAAAAAGTGATTCAGAATCGAGTGAAAATAAATACGTCAAAATAACTCTTTGTTTCCGTTATTTCTATTAATTATATGCCTAAATATTATTATGCTAATAATCATTAGGCCTAGTAACGTTATGCGAATTAAATTTATGCCAAAACAAATTAGCCTTCAAGATAATTATGCCAACATAAACTGTATGCCAAAAAAAATATGGCAAAGTATTATTATGGCAAAACAAATTATGCCAAAGTCGTTATGCCAAAGTATATTAGGAAAAAGAATATTATGCGAAAAGAAGGGATCCCACACCGTGTATGTCTCCCCTCTTCTACCTTCTGAAAGTATTCCACATCCTTCCTTTAATAATGATTATGTTTTAGCCGGACACAAAGCGAGGCGGTGGCGGCAAACCGTGCCGGTATGGTCTGCACTGCGCAAGACCCGGCTGTCACTTTAAACACCCTGACAGGTAATTACGACGTAATAAAAGTTTTTACTTAATAAAATAAAATATGCGCATTCAGGGTGGCAGGGACATCGACGAGCAACCTGTTACCATGGATTCAGCACATGATTCTAAACACCTTCACGTGGATAGATTTCATCGGTTCATCATCATCTGCCTAGCCTTTTCCCAACTATGTTGGGGTCGGCTTCCAGTCTAACCGGATGCAGCTGAATACCAGTATTTTACATGGAGCGACTGCCTATCTGACCTTCACAACCCAGTTACTGAGTAATACGATACCCCTTGGTAAGACTGGTTGTCAGACTTTCGGGCTTCTGACTACCCGTAACGACTGTCAAAGATCCACGAATGACAGCCGGGACCAATGGCTTAATGTGCTTTCCGAGGCACGGAAAGATAGCATAGATTTCATCGGTTATTCAAAAATAAGTTAGCTGTTCTATACATTTTGACCGCGTAGGTATTGCATTTTCCTATGAAACAGCAGATTTTTTTTTTGATAATCGACAAAAAAATTCTACACTAAGGGGTCTAAAATGCTCCACCCAGAGCGGGAGGAGTCATATGATGATTTACCATCCTGAAAAAAAAAAAAAAATTGCATTACATTATCAGCCTATAATGTTCCCACTGCTGGGACATCTTTTCGAGGAGTGACACGACCTACACAACTCATAAGTCGGGGCCGTTACCACTGGGGCCCACCACTGCTTCTAATCTCACATGCTTACGCTTAATTTATGACAGTCAAAGCAAAAATAAAAGTAGTTTAGCCTACTTGTCTAATTTTCTAACAATATATTTTCAGACCAAGTCCACAAGCGGGTTCATCAAAGAGTCCGACGCAGGAGTCGAACTGTGTTCTGCCCCTACAGCTACTTATAAGACTGCAATCAGACGGAGATGTTGTTATTAATGATAAGGTAAGGAACACATCGATAATAGTATGTTAGTTATTTTGGTAAATAAAAACTGCATGATACAAAAGTTGACAATAGAAAATAGTAGGAGGTAGGTAGAATTGCTGTGTGAAATGTCCAGGGATATTATTATTATCTCCTTTATTTCATTTAAATACTTACAAAATACATTTTTAAATATTTTTATAAACAAAAGGATAAAAAAACATTTAAAAATATAAAAAGTAGTAGCCCACCGGTATCGGGAACAGGGTCCAAGCTACCGGTGGTCAGAGCTCCAGAGAGAGGAACTTCCTGACAATGCGAGCCGTGTCCAGAAGTACCGCTTTCTGAATCAAGCCCTTGATCCAGCTGCCTAACGAGAGCCTCCTCAGGTGTTGGTCGAGGCTTTTGGCTATTAAGCCATTGGCTGTCACGACTATCGGCACAATGATTGCTGAGTCCACATCCCACATGTCGACAACCTCGCGAGCCAAGTCAAGATACTTGATTTGTTTATCTTTCTCGGCTTTCACGAGGTTCTCATCATGCGGGACGGTTATGTCAACAATCATTGCGCGCCGCTCTGATCGATCCACCACCACTATATCAGGCTTATTGGCAACAATAGTCCTGTCAGTGATGATGGATCGATCCCAGTACAATGTGATATTTCCATTTTCGAGAACTGGGTCGGGCACATACCTGTAGTACGGCACCTCAGATTCGACAAGGTTGTATTTCAGAGCAAGTTGCTGATGGATTATCCTGGCTACAAGGTTGTGTCTATGCAAGTACTCTCCGTTAGCTAGACGAGAACACCCGGAGATAATATGCCTGATTGATTCTCCCGGCCGGTGGCATGCCCGACAGATGTCAACCGTGCCGTCTTTCACAATAAATCTCCGGTAATTGTTCGTCATCATAACTTCGTCCATAATTGCACAGACAAAACCTTCGGTTTCTCCAAAGAGGTCACCGAAACGCAGCCAGGCTAC
This sequence comes from Apamea anceps, assembly GCA_951799955.1. Classification (NCBI taxonomy): domain Eukaryota; kingdom Metazoa; phylum Arthropoda; class Insecta; order Lepidoptera; family Noctuidae; genus Apamea; species Apamea anceps. The sequence continues at coordinate 14,407,910 of OX637515.1, read as the reverse complement.
GGACGCTGGTAGATCTACATCGGGTCCATGTAGGGCCCGGTAAAAGCGTCCGTGAAGCTCCTTACTCTGCCATACTTCCATGCGATTATTGGTGTCAAGCACTACTGGCTTGCACCAGTTCTCTTTAGCCAAGGAGAGTGGGGTGAGGCCCTTGTCCACCGCGACTACATTTCGATGCATCCCCACGTCGGTTTCTAGGAAATATTCCCTGAGACTGCATATCTCGCGATTGTGGAGGGTTTTAGCGTTTAAAAAGCCTCGACCTCCACACTTTCGCGGGATATACAGCCTCATTACCGATGACCGTGGGTGATGCATTCGATTTGCAGTCAGCAGCGTCCGGACCCTCCTATCCAGGGCGTCTAGTTCGGATTGAGTCCATTTGAGTATGCCGAAAGAGTACATCAAAACCGGCATGACCCAACTGTTGAAGGCACGCACCTTGTTTCCGCCTGATAGAAGACTATTAAGTACTTTTTTCAGGCGGCCAAAGAAGCGCTCCTTCAGCGATTGCTTCATGTCAGTTACATTGATGCCTAACGCTTCCGACATACCCAAATACTTATAGGTTTCGGATGCGGAGAGGGCTCTAAGGTTTGCGAAATCCGAGAGTTGGGTTCCCACGGATTCCACAATCTCTCCTCGCTTTACATGCATGACCGCACATTTGTCCACACCAAATTCCATCCTGATGGCGCTACTGAAAGTTTCAGTAATTTTCAGTAGCTCCATCAGTTGCAAATTGTTGGGGGCAAAGAGTTTAAGGTCATCCATGTAGAGGAGGTGAGATATAACCTGGCCACCTCTCCTCAGCCGATAGCCTAGACCTGAATCCTCCAGCAGTGTGCTTAGAGGATTCAAGGCTAAGCAGAACCAAAGCGGGCTCAAACTATCGCCCTGAAATATGCCTCGCTCGATCCTTATCGGTTCGCTATTCCTCTGAATATTTCGACATCCTGGATAGCGAAGGACCGTCCTCCATTGCCCCATACACGACCTCAGGAAGGTTCGCAGAGTTGCATCTACTTTATACAAATCCAGAACCCTCATGAGCCATGTATGCGGCACCGAGTCATAGGCCTTCTTATAATCTATCCAACATGTCGACAGATCCTTTCGGGAACGACGAACCTGTTGGCTAATGGCCATATCAATGAGGAGTAGCTCCTTAGTACCGCGGGACCCATTCTTACATCCATTTTGAGAGGCAGACATAATGGAGTTATTGTCTATGTGGTTGTTAATTTTAGCTCTCAAAATGGATGTAAGAACTTTATAGACCGTCGGTAAACACGTGATCGGCCTATAATTTTTGGGTTCCGCGGTGCTACCTGATTTATGGAGCAGGTGGGTAACTCCTGTCGTTAGGAATTGGGGTAGCGAACCAGATTCCAAAGCAGTCTGGAACTGAGATGCCAAGGGGGCGTGCGACCTTTGGAACCACTTTATCCAAAAGTTGTGCAGCCCGTCCGGCCCTGGAGATTTCCAGTTAGGCAACGGACGGACTGCACGAGCCACATCTTGGGGGCTGATGATAAGTGCCCCCATTTCTGGTATTAGATCGCACGCTCGCTCGATCTTCCCAGTCCAATCACCTTCGGTGTGACTGACAGGCACCGACCAGATGTTTCGCCAGAACGAACACATGGCGTCATCATCCGGTAGGTGCGTGTCAGTCACACATTGGTCCGGTCGCTCCCAAGCCCTATAAACCCACCTTTCATCGTTCTGGAATGTGCGATTCTGAGTGTACCGCTCCACTCTCCGCCTGTACCGACGAATACGGTATATTATTATTATTATTATTATTTGTTGGTATACATTTTTGTATCTCGGCACTGATGTGCCGGTTTTATAGAATAACACGGGCCGAAGCCAAGTGCTAACCTAAGCTATAGATGGTAACATATTATTATGGTGTGATGGTATGTTTAGACTTTGTGTTGTTGATGATGTTTGTGGGTGTGATAATTGGGCATTATTGTCGTTCTGAAGGAATTTTCGGACAATTCTGCAAGTGTTCAGAATAGCGGCTTTCTGTAGGGTTTGGTAGGTGGAAGGAGATAAGTCTAGCGTTTTTAAGGATTGGTGCAGTTGTTTGGGAATGACACCCGTGGTTGAGACTACTACTGGGATTATGGAAACGCTGCCTAATCGCCACATTCGGCTTATTTCTATTTTTAAGTCTGTATATTTTGAGAGCTTTTCTGCTATAGTGTTTTGTAGGTTGTGTGTGTTTGGTACTGCTATGTCAATTATTTGCGCAGTTTTATTAATTTTGTCTAGTAGAGTTATGTCTGGTCTATTGTAATGAGTAGTTCTGTCTGTGAGAATGGCTCGATCAAAGTATAACTTGTGTGTTGTGTTTTCAAGAACTATTTCTGGATTATACTTGTAGTAAGGTACTGGAGGTGTAGTAATTAATTTATATTTTATAGCAATTTTTTGGTGGATTATATTGGCTATTTGATCGTGCCTGTGTTTATAGTCAGTCTGAACAATTGCTCTACATGCTCCAGTAATATGTTGGATAGTTTCGGAAGAACTATGACATCGCCTGCAAATATCTGTTGAAATGGGGATTCGCATAACATGCTTTTGGTAGTTACGAGTCTCGATTACTTGGTCTTGGATTGCTGTCATGAACCCTTCTGTCTCAGGGAAAAGATCTCCACGCCTGAGCCATTCGTTCGACGCTAATTTATCGACGTTGGGTTGGCACAGGTCTTGGCGGTGTCGTCCATGGAGTGACTTTTGGGTCCATTCCATTATCTTAGTCTGTCGGTTGGTCTGTTTCTCGTTACTTTGTGTAGTTTTGTCAAACATATTTAACGGTGTCAGTTTTTTGTCATTATAAACTATTGCTTTGTGTAGGGTAGAAGTGGTACTTTTTGTGTTAAAATATGTTCTTAGGGTACTTATTTGTTTATTGTGTAGGTTCATAATATCTATTATGCCTCGTCCTCCTTCTTTCCTAGGCAGTGTTAGTCGCTGTACGCAAGATCGAGGGTGGTGTTTTCTGTTTTTGGTCAAAGTGGTGTTAATAACGCGTTGTAGGTTTTTTAGTTCTGTTTTGGTCCAGCTTAATATACCAAAAGAGTATGTAAGAACGGGAATTGCAAACGTATTAATAGCTTTAACGGTATGTCTGGAATGCAATTGAGTATTAAAAATGGATTTAAGCCTATGTTTAAATTGTTGAGTAAGTTTATTTTTTATTTCTTTATGTTTAATTTGCTGAGCTTGTATATATCCTAAATATTTATATGTTTCGTTTTCATCTAAAGAGTCTATGATTTCACCTGTCTGTATGGTGTATGAATGTTCGTAAGTTTGGCCTGCCCTGACTGAGTTGATCTTGCACTTATCAATACCAAATTCCATTCTAATGTCGTTTGAAAATTGGTCTGTGGTTTCTGCAAGTTTATTTAAGTCGTCTTGTTTAGAAGCGTACAATTTTATGTCATCCATATAAAGAAGGTGGTTAATTTTACAGTTTTGTCTGTGAGTCTGTAAGTCATCTGTAGTATCTTTAAACGGTAGGTTATATCCCGGCTTTAGTGTATTTAATTTGTTGGATAAGGGATTTAAGGCTAGACAAAACCATAATGGGCTAAGCGAATCTCCTTGGAATATTCCTCTTCGGATTTTTATAGGTTCAATTTCAGCTATTCCTGAATGTGATTTAAGATGTAAGCGAGTCGTCCATTGAGACATGGTGTTATTTAAAAAGGTTACAATTAATGGATTTATCTTATATATTTTTAAAACTTCAAGTAACCACGTGTGTGGTACCGAATCGTACGCTTTTTTATAGTCTATATAAATAGTGTATAGATCTCTTTTTTTTTGTTGAACCTGCTTAAGTATAACGGAGTCTATTGTAAGTTGCTCTTTGCAGCCTTGACTGAACTTTCGGCAGCCTTTTTGTTCTTCGGATAATATTGAATTTGATTCAAGATGTTTATAAATGATATGAGTGATACACGAGGTTATTATTTTATATATTGTTTGTAGGCATGTTATTGGTCTGTACTTTGCTGGGTTTGTGCTGTCGCTGCTGTCTTTTGGTACCATATACGTAATTCCTTCCGCTATGTATGAAGGCATCATAATTGGATTTTTAATGAAGGTGTTGATGTAATTATAGAGGTATGGGTGAATGTGGGTAAATTTCTTATACCAAAAATTATGAATGTTGTCTGAACCTGGTGCTTTCCAGTTGTGTAGTTTTTGAAGGGCGTCCTGGAAAGTTTCTATTTGAACATATTCGAACTCCATTTGTTCAATTTGCCTATGGTTTTCCGCCTCTATTTTAATCCACTCAGCTTCTGTGTTGTGACATATTGGCCTCTCCCAAATTCTTGACCAAAATTGCCGAAGTTCATCTATTGGTGGTAAACTCTGGTTAGTGTTATTTTCATTTTCTCTGGGTACTGTTTGGTTAGTTGTGGATTGTTTTAATGTTCGATAAAATTGCTTTTCGTTATTTCTAAACTTATTGTTTTGAGTTTTTCGAAGTGTGCATTTATTATACCTGTTTAATCTACTGTTTACAAGAGTAAGTTTCTGTTTAAGCGTGTCTAAAAAGTGTGTAAGTTGTGTGTTCGGTTCTTCATGAGTTGAGTGTATTTTATACTTTTCTAGAATTGTGTGTACCTGTCTAACAAGCTTCCAACCTCTGTTTCCTTGCATGTACGCTGTTAGTCTGCCGATTTTTGTTCTTAAATCTTTAACTCTCAATTCTAACCTTCTCTGCCATTTAGGTTTCTTAATTTGTGGTAGATTAATGTTAGCCGGATTATCAGAAGTGACATATGAAAGTTTACTTCCATTCGTTTTAGCAGCTGTCCAAGCAGCACTATATATAACTGTTTGCAGGGTTTCGAAATCTGTATCTGCATTGACATATTTTGGTAGAATGACGGTATTAATGTAGCTTACTATTTGTGCTAATTTTTTTGATGGTTTTTGTTTAGGTATGTAATTTCTTTTTGTAGGATGAATGTTTGTGAAATGTTGTAGTGTGTGAGAGAATGTTTCTTCTATTTCTTGACTTCTTTCCTGGCTTATTTCTATATTTGAGGTATTATGCTCTGTGTTTATGATAGTGTTTGTCACCGCTTCAAAGTCAATGCTATTCAATAAATTGGGCTCATTTTCTACTTCGGCTTCTTGTGTGCGTGACTGGTTAACGTATGCAGTTTCGGTGTTATTACTTATGGATATTTGTGTTGGGGTATTCTCTGCAATTATATGTAAATATTCTGATTGCCTATAAGGATTTGTTTGGTTTAGTGTATTCTCTGCATATGTTTTTAGCTCTTGAAGTCGTGCATCTGATATCATTCTGTTATTTAAGACGACTCTTTTTTGGTCTGATATTCTCTGCTCAGATAAATGTGACAATTGTGGATAGAATTCAATGAACATTTCTCTTAATTTTTTCCTCCAGATAGTCATGTCTGTTTCCATTTTTGTAGCAATGAAATAGCATTTTATTAGAGTTTCGTTCATTTCGTTTGACCATCTCATTCTACTTTTTGATTCTGATTGTAAATGTGTGTTGCTCTGATCTATATTTAACTGCGACGGTGTCCTAATATGCGTATCTAAGTTAGTAGTGTCTGTTTGTAATTCTCTGCTTACTTCTAATCTAATTTTCTCAAGTGTAGTGGCTGAAAGTAATTTTTTGTGAACTATTGCTCTTCGTTGATCTCCAACTCTTTGCTTCGAGACATTCATTTGTGGAAATCTGTTAATGAATTTTTGGTGCAATGATGTAAGATATGAATTTGTTTCAGTATCTAGATTGGTGATAATTAAATACGTACGCCAAATGAATTGGTTCATGTCTTCGCTCCATTTTTTACGCGTATTGGATTTGACAGTAGCGGGTGAAGGGTTCATGGCAGTAGTAGCCTCCAACACAACATCTACTGGCATTGGTGACGATGATGATGATGATCTTGATGAGCATGATAAATATGAAGGTGGTGATGATACGATTGAAGAAAAGATGGACCTCGGAGAGGATGATGATGATGAAACTGATGATATTTCATCATTTGATGAAGGCTTATTTACCTGAATTAGTTTTTTTGTTTTTGATCTTGTTATCATACTATTCCCACGAGAAGCTAGGGACTAAAAAAGTCGACCACAGCAGAGCCCTGCATTCACTGTGGCAAGGGTGAATAAAACTGGAGGTCCCCTACTATCCAGAGTTGGCACACTAACGACTAACGCTCTCCCCTAGCCATGCAGCCCTCGGCATGTGCGACCTTGGCTTGGATGGTATCTCTCTTGGTCTGGCTCCTCACCCTAGATTTGTCTCGACATTGTAAACACTGCCGGAACAGACCTAGGGCTCATTGGAGCACGCAAGCCCCACCACGACGTCAACGTAGAGATACAGCGGTGGGGTTATTATTATTATTATTATTATTATTATTATTATTATTATTATTTTCCTATTGTGAGTGTGATTACTTTCCGATAGGATTTGCGAATATCAGTTTTTTTTTTAATTTTTTTTTTTCTTTGCATAATTGTTTTTTTTATGTTCAAAACGTAATAACGCACACAATCATAATAATCTTATTCATTTTTATTAAATAAAGGAGAATAATCTTTTTCTTTTCGTGTCGATGGTACTCTTCATTGTTGTTTTTTTTTTTTTAATATAGTTTGAGCCCAGTAGGCCACGTTGATTGTGGCATAAGTGGCATTCTTTAGGTTTCAATTTAATTCTCCTTATGAAATGCAGAATGTTAATAACTGGTAATTTATTGAAATTTTTCTAAACAGAAAAATACAACAAAATCCCTTATACTTTCCAGGTCGAATCCCCAACCGAGCCGCTCACACCGAACAGTAGAGCTGATAAACAAAAGAAAAAGAACGTTACAACACAGTCAGAGGAGGAATACACGCTGTCAGCGGCCGTCGTGTGCGTTGAGGACAACCCTAAGAACTTGGTCGCTTACATACAGACGGCCGCGAAAGACGTGGAGCCGGTCTGGTATCTGTTCAATGATTTGAGGTGAGTAGAAGATTTACTTTAATAATTTATGTCCACATGTAGACTATTACACAACTCTAAATAATTAGATAGATAGATAGATAAAATGTTTATTCAGTGCAACAAAAGACACAATAAAAGTAATAAAAAAAAAAACATCAAAAAAAGGTGAAATAAAAAAATAAACAGATTAAAAAGATAAATTGACCCATAGATACCTCGTATAAGTAAATCTATGGGCGGTGAGTGTCTCATGATTGCACCAAATGGGAGTCCAGCTCAGCATATGCCAGGTACAATACCTGACGCTGGTATTCTGCTGCATCCCATAATTGGGATACGTACGGGCAGGAGGATGATACTGGAATATTATAGTCGGACTAGATTCGTAAAATTTCTTGTTCACCCGACCCGCCGCGTCGCGTCGCATCGCCCGCCAGCGCTGTAACTTCGCTTAGCGTTCTTTCTCGCTTTTCTTCTTTTTGCTTGGCTCCTGAAGGTCCTAGCGTGATGTTAAATGTAATAGAAGAATTTTTCAAATCCGACTGGTAGAGTCAGATATTAGCGCGTTCAAATAAAAAAATACAAACAAACTCTTCAGCTTTAATACATAATGATCATACTTGCTGGTGAACATCTTTGTTTGCTGAACAGAGGCTGTCCAATGGCACCATACTGCCATAATCATCATCGAAGGCAGAAGGGCAGACGAATTATCGGAGGACGCTTATACTTGTTTTACTGTCTGTTTGGTGGCAGTTGTCCAATTAGTAAATTCATAGTTTTGAACTTGACATTTATTACCCAGAAATATAACAAAAAAAAAAATCTGCATCGAAAGTCGCCGGATTTGTCTGGCACAAGTCGGTAACACATTTCAAATTTATTTATTAACTAGCTGTTGCTCGCGATTTTGTCTGCGATCTAGGATGAGTAGCCTATGTTCTTTTCCAGGTCGGCTTAACCGTTTTACCGTGAAAACGTAACAAAAAAACACACGAACATACAAAAAATGAAGTTTATGTCTTTGTGAACTATTAGTTTAGATAATCAGATTGGACGATGACCCCCAAACTGGCATTTGCCTGTATCTTGGGGGTCGGGAAAAATTATAGGTCAGACATAATATTTATATAAAACTTTTGCGGTGGTGCGGACGATGCTTGCATTGCGCCATTTTTCCGAATGGAATTGTCTTACTGCAGGAAACTTCCCAATGAATAATTAATACCATTTATTTTCCAGTATCGTCCCCGTAACCGCAGACGAAGTGGTACAGTTCGGCGCGTGGTGGAAGACGCCGTGCGTCCTGTTCTACACGTCGAGCAGCGCGCGCCTGGCGCCCGTAGAGGACGAGCCGAGGTCATAGCCGACGCTTTTGTATGGACCTTATAGCCATGGGTAAGTCGTATTAAATGGAATGAATATCGTCTGGCAATTTCTGAGATTTTCTACAGAGCCTGCTGACATGTTTTAGATGAGAAAGTTGAAAATGGTGTGAAGAATATTATTCAATTTGGCTTTGTTGAATTTTGAAGTCTTTTGTTCTTTCTCATGGTGTGCAAACAAATACTCTATTAATGCAATCGACTTTATTGATTGGTATTTTACGTTTTGCAGACTTTCTAATATGTATAATAAAATACTTCGAAAACCACTGAATATTAAATAGATTATCCTACATTTCCGATGCCCATACCCTTCATATTTCATTTCGGAACGTCAATCCACGTGAGACACAATGGATTTTTAATTGTTTCCGTAATTACGGCATTCAATAGATTAATTTAATGTCTAAATACCTATCTCTTCATAAAAAACTGTTTGTTCTAAAACATTATTCATACATCCTATATTTGTTTCTAATTCCAGCGCTATAATCGGTCCATACGTAATGAGCGACATGTACTACCCAGTACCGGCGCAGACGCACTACAACTACGTTCAATAAATTAGAATGATTCCATTACGATAAGCTCAAGAAAACGTTCGGCGGCACAAAATTGTGTGAACAAATGTATGAACTGAAATTAAAATTATGATAGTATGTGTAAATTAAATTATTATGCGATTTTAGCTAATAATTACATCTTCAGGGTAATAAAGGCGTAGATACAGTACTTGGCCGTAGACAACCCTTCTGCCTCCAAAGCAAGAGTGAACAGGCATCTTTTGGGCACGCTCGTTCCATCATAGTACTTGTTTATTTGTTTTCATTTACATGTTATTACAAAACCAAGTTTTTCTTTTGACATGGTTAAAAAACGAGCCAGTTGTTGTAATAGGAACGTAACTATTATTGAAATACAGTTTACTGTTGTCGAAATTCCATGATTTCATGGTTTAAATCAAAGTCTGAAGATTTGTTTTGTAATAAGAGACGAATTGAGTTTTAGAAAAAGTTCGAGTTTGTAGAATTTTGTCTCTGTCATACCTGTCTGTCGTCTCTTTCTAATGCTCTGTATGTCATAAACGCCTGGGTACTGTAAGTCAGAAGAATAAAATTATGGTGAGCTAATCTATGGGTACGTATGTAGCCTACGGATTAATATAAGATTTTAGGGGAAGGTTCAAAGCTGTCATAGTTCCGATGCGAGAAAGGGATGGTGCCATTCGTCCTGTATAGCTCCATCACTTTCTTGCACTGGGACAAAGATGACAGATGGCCTTCGCTCGAAAGTTAATGCAAGCAGATTGAAATCCAACATGTTTGGGAAATGGCAAGGAATCAATTTGCAATTTTATCTATCATTCATTTAAATTATGAGCCTTTTTAGTTTGGCTACATCATTAAGCTTTTCGGAAGTCTGACTCCTGACGCCATTTTTAAACTGAGGGTGCGACATATTGTAAAATTATTTAGTTATGAAATAAAGAATTTTATATTCATGCAGATTCTACTCATATGAAAAGGTGACTGCCCCATCTCAAAATTTGAAGAAATTTTTATATAGTATTATGTATTTCATCTCGCAGTTATTATTAATATGCGATAATATGTGCCTAAATGCTTATTATACGGAAATATGTATTCCTTAATGCCTAAAACTGTGTTATCTACCTCAAAGCATATTCCGTTCCTATAAATTGATGTTCTTTACAGAGTTTTGAGATGGGGGCGGCTGTTGCGTGTATTTTTATAAATGTGACTGTGAAGTTTAGTAAGCGATATCTAAGGAGAAGAGATTTCTATTGACTCAATGATTGTTCTAGGTTATTGATAGGTAAATGAATGACGTTATGTAACTGACTGTCCTGAATAATTTCTTCTTTTTTTTTCATCTGACTGGCAATTCTCGTAATTTTAAGAACGTTCTGTCTGGGGGCTTACTACCAGCTCTTATAGTAGGGCAGATTGAAGTTGAACTGCACTTTTTTACTTAGTCATAGAACAAAAAAAAACAGTGCAGTTCAACTTATCTGCTCTGCTATAAGAGCTGGTGGTAAGCCCGATCTCAGTCTCAATCTGTCAAAAATGTCAAATTGTTGACATTTGTTTGTCGCCGAGATGAGACTGCGGCTAGATTTTTAACGTTTTAAATTACGAGATTTGGCCTTCTGCTTATCACATATTTTATTGGTCCCTCTTATTGGTTACATTACAGATTAGTCTTGATTCCCTTAAAAATAATTACTAAATAAAGTTATGTCAAGAAAACTATCATATTAAGATGTTATTTTTCTATTTATAATCTTGTCATAACTTACAACAGTTTTTATTGCTAAGGGAGTTATATCTTTTTCTTTTTAATAATCGTCTAAAAGTGACGTCACTAATTATAAATCACGATCAGTTTCCCAAAGTTTATTTGTGTTAAATCACTTATTATAATTTACACAGAAAACATTGTTTTGCGTTTGTTCACCATTGTAATTTAACTCACTAAAAATTGTATAGATGTAAGAATTTATTTATTTTGGTTGTGATATTACGAGTAAATTAGAGAAATACTGAATTCTGTCTCTTCCATTAAATTATACGTACACTGAGCCATGCAATGGACATTGAGGCCGAGATTCATAAACGTTACTGTGTTCATGCTTTAGCTTAGCTATGTTCCGTGTTAGCTATGTATCTTGTACTTGCAGTTTGACAGTTGTGCAACAGTGACAGGGATAATGAATAGCCGAAGTACGTGCTAAGTAAAGTTTATCAATCTCGGCCCTAGTATCTAGACTACCCTCGAGCAAGTGAAATGTTTTAAGAAATAAAAACATTGCACGCTACGGGAATTTGAATTTCGTATATTTTTTCTCTTTCTATTTTTTACTGGCGTTATGTAAGCCATACGCGCTACAATCCACCGGAGAGACTTTTGAAGATGTGCGTGCGCAACATTGACATGTTGTATATAAATGTGTGCCCACCATACGACTATGGTGCGTACACATTTATGTGACAAAATGTTTCACCCACTTGTTGTGTTACACCTCATGTTGCATTGCATATATTCGGCATGCATGTTTTAACGTGTTATATTTCATGTTACGTTTCACATCGGAAACTGTGTGTGCACATCAATATATTGCAACAGTGGCACACTTGCACAGGTCTATTCCACTATTTCCTGCCTTCCTCTCGGGTGGACCGAAGCGGTATGGCCACCTTTACTGTTGGTAGTCTAGATAAAATGTTAAATATACCCTTATACCCTGATTCCGTAATATTACTCCTACCTACGAGTTATATGACTGTGTTGTTCGATGAAAGCGACTGACTGAAAAGTTTATTATTCGTTTTAACGGAGTGAAATAAGAGATTAGTCATTATGTTATTAAATGCAGTTATGCGGATATAATTATTATGTTGCATAAAATAAATGTTATCCTAAAGCATGGTGTCCACTTGCAAGATTTTCACAAATTGACTTTTGAAACAAACATAACACCTCTTTTGGCTTTTGCCGCGGTCACGTGAAGAAGACAACTTGTGTAAGGTTGCTAGTGAACATCGTGTGTTAAATAGCTGAAGATATAAAAAGGTTTTTCAACTTACAAAATAACAGTTCAGCTTTAGAGCACACTGCGATTAATTCCACCATAGTTACCTATAATTTATAAACTAAATGGATTTTAAATTGTGAAGGCATATTGTTGACATTTATGAATCGTAGTGTGTTCTTAGCCCTTACATTCGATTTTCGAAGTTATTCCGCTTGTACCTACGTGGTGGCTGGTTTTAAATAAAAACGAAAGTTAAATAATTAAACATTTTTATTTATTGTCCCTATCTTAATTAAGAAATCATTATTTAAACTTAAGAAGTAAGTCTTCAAAAATATTGTCTCCTTAAAATGACAGTATTACATAGGAAATAAAATTCGTCCTGCAACTAAGCTGGCATCGTTCATATTGGAAAATTAAATAATTCTGGGAATAAATAAATACTACTGGATGTTTTGGCGCTCGACTGACGTTGACATGGAGGCGTTATTGGTGAACATTTTGTGCAAATTTTTTTTGTAAAATATATTGAAAACAGGATGTCCGACTTTGGCCACGCGCCAAAAGATTCTTGTACAGCTATATCATTGTCAGAAAGCTGACATTTACTTCTTTTGTCCAAATAAAATAATACAACCGAATTGAAAACCTCCTTTTTTGAAGTCACAATATGCTTTCGGCCACAAAAACTTTCTTAGTTCTGCGTTACAGCGCTCACCCAATGTTCTTCTACTCAAATTGCAACCCGTCCTTCATCCGTCCTCAGTTCAGCCTTATGATGTTCATCAAGCAGGCGAGTCCTCTCAAACCTTCTCATAGCCACTTCTTTTATACTATTATATACTGTCGGATAATACGCTATGGTTGTCTCAAAGTGTTCCCTGTCTAGCCTGAACAACTCACAGTTAGTGACAGCTACCACAGACGCTGTCCTAAGGGGGTTTTTCAGAACTAACTCTACTTCGCCGAAGTAATCCCCGTCTTCTAAGTGACAGATCTCCTTGGCTGAATCAGAGTAGATGGCTACTGTACCTCTGTCGATGAAGTAGAGACAATCACCTGTGGAACAAGTTAAAATCATAATTATGTATTAATTAAGTACTAGATTTAGTCTGCGGCTTTGCCGGAGTGGAAGTTGAAGATTATCCCACTGGAATCAACTACCTACTATGATAAAAGTATAACATAATCAGCCTATAATGTTCCCACACCTGGGACACAGGCATCCTCTTGGTGAGAGGGAGATATAAGTATCCTATATCCTTATCCAGGTCATGGTCGGCCTGTGTGCCATATATTTAAATACGTTCAGCAGTTAAGATGTGATTGATTAACAAAAATCCAAAGTCAAAAAATTTTGTCTTTCACATTTATATATTTTTTTTTTTTGTATTGTCGCACTGACAGCTGTCTAGAACGCATTCACTCGACGGCCGGACTATAATAAAGAACAGCTACGTAAGAGAGGAGGGTCCCTCTCTTAAGTCTTCGAGAGGTTCTTTTCAAGAAATCGTCCCTCTTTTAAAGAAAATTAAACCAGGTGCTTACCAACGGTATTGATCTTGAATATGATATCACCAGCAATAAAAATGACGAGGCGTAGTTTGACAGCAATTTGCACCAATAAGGAGCTAGGCAGCTGTTTCAAGAAGTCTATTTCCCTCACCAATTGACGTCCAGTGTGCATGAGGATGTCTTCACGCAGTTGACCAGACACACATCCCAGCATGCGGGATTCCTACAGAAACAAAAGATGTTGACGGAATGCCATTTTTATTACCTTTTGCTTTTAATATGGCGCTCGTGGCTAAGTAGGATCGATAGATCTGCGACGTAAAGCTTTACGTCGCAGATCTATCGATCCTACTCGCTCGTGCTCTGCCAGTTCATGGATAGGATTTTATTAATATACGACACTATGACGTGAGGTGTTCGGTCAAGCGGCTGATTTCTCTTCTCTTTCGATGGTACTGGATTGCTGTCCGCTGACTACCCAGAGTAATGGAACAGAGAGCTCACCTGTTTGCGTACACTTATGCACAATATCTCCTGCGTAGATACAAATACTGCTACTCTCCGTTGAGATTGGCGCCGTGACCGGTCAGAAGGATATTATTTTAATTTTATTATTGCTTTCGACCTTATATGATTCACCTACACCGTTCATTACCTACTAATCCCTTTGGCTTGCCTTGGCATGGCTTAAACTGGGGTAGCCATAAGCGATAACTAACATTTCATACCTCAAAGAATTTCGACTGAAAACGAATAGCGTAGAACTTCAGGATTTTGCTCTTGAGTCTCGGAGGGAAGTTTCTCTGTACCATGTAAGTCTCTATCTGTTTTTTCATCATATAGTATTGGGCACTTGCAGATTCTTTTCCAAAGAACGCTAATATGTATTTTAGTGCGTAATGAAATATGAAGATCTGCAAAATATGAGAGTAGGGTAGGTATGGGGTACTAGTGATAATAATAGTTTGGAGAAAATCGGAAGGCCTGAATTGATTAAGTATCCGAAAATGTTATGGGAGTCTTTTGCAGTAGGTGTAACTAACACTTTCTACAGGTCCACTCAAATCTTTGTGGTTCTTCCCTCAAAAGACCGTTTCAGGCACTAATCTACATAATTGTCCTCACATGACCTGACCAAGATTGTGTCTAGACTTTAAAAGAGACTGACCCTTGAGTTTGTTTCGCCATTACTTCTTAGAGGATGAGTGATTCCGATATGATATTCACGAAATAAACAATTTCATTTAATTTAATTTCTAAAAGCATACCTACCTTTGAAAAAAGCCAACATATAACAAGGAAGTTTTCTAAGCACCCCTTTTGTTCTAGAAGATTCATGTTTGTATTTGTTGTAAGCATACCAACTGAAACAGGTTATTATAACCAACATAAGCATAGGAAAACATTTATGAATGGTGGCAGTTAGTATAAGGAGGCATTTATCTATATACCGAATAGTTTAAAGGAGAAATTGGCAGATAGGTACTCTCGTGGCGATCAATTTGGTAAATTAATTGGAAATCCCAGTTTGTTTTCGGCAGACAGGAGAATGCTGCCGCAAGGTGCAATTGTCACCCTAACCTTATCAACATCAACTCAGTCTATCGCAGTCCACTGCTGGACATAGGCCTCTCCCAGGCTGCGCCACAACACCTCCCGCATCCAGTCTGTCCCAGCCACCTTCTTTAGGTCGTCCGTCCATCTATCTGGGGGGTGTCCCCCACCCTAACCTGTCCTGCACATAATATCGTTGGGAAAAGTAGATCGCAGTCGCTTTGGTTGCGAAGGTTTGGCCGAAGCTTAATTGTAGATAGTCCAACTTACCAGCTCTGTCAAAAGAGTAAAGTAGCCGGACTTTTGTAGTCTGATTCCACAATTTTCCAACAGTTAACCATGAACAGTTTCTAGGATTTGTCGGCCTAAAACTACCCTCAATTATGTAATCCACAGCAAATTGGAAGTACATGTTCCAACATAGGTAGAGTATTAAAAAGAAAAGGATCTCCACACATGTCTTCTGGTAAAACTGGTCAAATGCAAAATTAGTATTAACAAAAAACAAACTAAGTAGTACTTATTCATTATTTTAAAACATTAGAAAGGATATAAGTACTCACAGAGGCTCTTAAAACACTGAGAATATTATTTAAGTAAACCAGTATGATAGGTATGCGTATTATCTTTATAGACTCCAAAATCAAACCAAGGGTAAGGTGCTGGTCATCATATTTGGCCAGTATACCACCACATGCAAATAAGTCCACAATCAGCCAGGTTTTTAGATAATTCAATGCAATTTTCCGCAAGGACAATACAGCCACCTTCCGGGAATACCCCTCGATGTAGCCGGTGAAGAAGTTAGCGATAATATTGAACACGATCATGAGATCGCAAAACAACGTAATTTCGCCGTGGTAGTCCTGCGGGGAGAATACAAAATTCACTTAGGGAGGACGCGCTAAGGTAGCCCGCGAAATTTAAATGTTCTTATGTTTTTTGCAGTTTTCAAGTCAGTGTCAGGTTGTACGGGGATCGAAATATGATTCGCGACCGTAACATCATCTGCCTAGCCTTTTCCCAACTATGTTGGGGTCGGCTTCCAGTCTAACCGGATGCAGCTGAATACCAGTATTTTACATGGAGCGACTGCCTATCTGACCTGACCTGAATTTCCCTTTATTCGCGACCGTAACAAATATGTATTTACAGAATTGAACCTAATACTGACTTGCCAATTGCAACAAAAGTAATAAAATTTGAATTTTGTGAGCACCCTGGCGCGTCCGCCTTATGGTAAATGCTGCTTATAAACATCTGGCAACAGGCATTTCTAAAATATCACATATGTTCGTGCACAAGCACCCACAGTCCATACCATTATTTTTTATCTCGAACGAACCATGAAGAACGCGGCTCTTCGGAACGAGGCGAAGAGTGTAAATTGTAAATGTTGCTCATGTCCTGCCGGTGGTCACTCAGACGCGGTCCGAGAGGGGGTCATGACCCCCTCCCCCCCAAAATCATTGAAGCTGTCGAAAGTCTGCATGATTTACTTGCCTTACTAACTTACTACTTCGTGACCCCCCCCAAAATCTTGGGCGTGAAAAGTGAAATTTGGCAGTGACCACAGGCGCAGTCGCAGCGCCTGTGGTCACTGCCAAATTTAACTTACTTTTTTACTCCCAGCTCAGCTAGATGTAGGTACAAACGACTTTTAAAAAGGTGGCTGGGACAGACTGGACGCGGAAGGCGGAGGACTGGGTGTTGTGGCGCAGCCTGAGAAAGGCCAATATCCAGCAGTGCAGTGAACTGTGATAGGCTGATTTGATTAAATAAATAAAGGTATTAACATATACAAATCTAGGATCCTTTGAAGAGTAATGGTAAGCGATAATTAGCGACGCAGCAATCATCAGAATGACGAACAAAATTTCTAGATAGAATCTTAGCTTGCTGTAAGGGTGGATGGTGAGACGATAATACTGGTGATGTCGGTACTTCTCCGCGGACAAGGCTGCATAAGATCTGCAGCAAAAGCGAAATACGATACTGAAATTATAGTACTTAATTATTATAAGACCCCCCTAACCTATAATGTTCCTGCTGCTGGGGGGCACAGGCCTCTTCTCTGTAACCGGGAATGGGCCGTAAACCACCAGTCTAGCCCAATGCGGGTAGGTGGATGAACCTACTTACGTATACGAGAACCTAGGTACTCCGCAATAACTTAATGGTGATGTTCTTCACAAACGTCAGTTGCGCAGTACTCGGAACTGGTGTACGTGTATGATCAGGTTTATGAACGTGGAAGCAAAAGGAGTATGTAAGGTTTTTAGCAGAGCAGGTGACTTCAGTATTTTCTGCCTACTCCCACACTCGAAAGGCGCACCACAGTTTCAAATTGTTAAGGGTACTTCTTCGTGACGCTGGCACGACTGAATTCTATATCTTGTTGGCCCAAAACTTTACCACTTCCACGGCGTCGTCAGTGGCAGCGCAGAGTTCACTTTGACTGCATGTTTCGGGACACAGAGGGCAGGATAGAAGGTGACGCATGGTTTGCGACATAGTTCCACAATCACACACATTAAGGGACCTAAAAAGGTGGATTTGCAACATCGTGTCGTCTACATTGCGGTATCTAATACGTCGGCCCAGTAGTCCTAATGACCGTTTACATGATGGTCCGTTGGCACTACATACACATTAGATTCTTTTGTTAGAATAAGCATAATCAGCCTATATAATGTTCCCAATGCTGGGACACAGGCCTCCTCTCAGTGAGGGAATAGGCTGTACCACGCGGTCCCAGTGCGGGTTAGTAGATGTCACATGTCTTCGAATTTTTGATTTTATGATATGCTGGTTTTCTCACGATGCTTTTCTTCACCGTCTTGAGAGCAGTGGTGATGAAATATTTTACAAAAGTCAAGCGCCTGTCTGGGTTCGAACCTATGACCTAAAACTCGTAAAAGCGGCCGTTACCACTGGCCAACACTGCTTTCCTAATAATAACTTATTTTTGTTAAATTACATAACCTGTACCTGTACATATTGATAGCTCTTAAATCACCAGCCTGAACGGCCATAAAGTTGAATATCCATCTCAGTATTCCCCGACTCGTTATCTGATATGTTGATATTCTTTCGATTGGCAATTGGCATCCGTGACCATGGAAATACCCATGGGATGTTGCAACACGCACATTTGGTTTTATAACTTTATTTATTTCTGGTTCAGATTTAGTCTTCTCCTCTGAAGTCTTTTCACTCATCATGGAAATTGAAGCAGCTTAATCGCAAACTAAATCATTGAATGGATGAAGTTAGTAAACAAAATTACTTTATTTTGTAAGTTTTCTTGTACACCATAATTATCCTTTTCCTTTGAAATCTTGAATATCTGTCAAACGGAACAAATGTCACAGTATCAACTCAGAAATGAAAAATTGGTAACACCATGGAATTATCTCTAGATTAAGATAAATCTGTATAGTACATACTAATTCCATGGGTAAATCACATAGACCTCCTTGGTTAATTTAAAGCAAGCCAGGGTGCTTACCAGCAGTTCTCACCAGCAGTGCAGGTTAACTTCTGCCCTGCTATAAGAGCTGGTGACTGATAGGGAGTGATAATCAGGACGAAACATTAAAATGGATTTGAACGTTGCAATTACATAGTATGCTGCCAACAAGGTTAATAGTTAATTATAATTTTGTTTAAATGAAGAAAAAAAAAAAAAAAAATTACAGTAAACACATTAGAGTCCTTTTTGGCAACAAACTATATTATTTATATATTGAAATCTCTTTTTCAAGTTTCGTTCCGATCCTAGTTTGTTGTCTTATCTTGCCGACGACGGACGATTTCAATGGGTAAATAAATAACAGTCCCTTTATAAAAATAACAATAATACCTAAATTTACTTTAATCAGTTATTCTATGACAATGTCCAAGGTATTGTAGTTTTACTTCTTTTCCAGAAATCTGCACAGTATTTTGAACAAAAAGCGGCACTCAGCAGAACGTCTTCGATTTTATCGATAAGTATGATTTCCCTGGAAAAGAAAACATTAATAAACGTATAAGCTTAGCATATCTGTGCATGCGCGGACACAAGGGGTGTAGATGCCTCTTGGGGCTTCAACCAAACTGGGTCTGAAACTCCCAATTAGACAAAGACATACTTGTATAACCTGTATTTTTACTTTTGTATACAGTATATTACTATGATAGATAAGTCATAATCAGTCCTCGAAAAGGGGGCACGTTCTCGAGTTTAGGAACAATAAGTGCCGAAGGTTTTTTAATGCTTGAGAGATCCCCTCCTTCCTCAGAGAGATACATTTGCTCCCCTTGAGCGAAAACCTAGATTCGCGCCTGTGCCCGTGAGATGAAGTCGGTCATTCAGCACGCGGGCCTATTGCCAGGGTTGGTAAACTTAGTAGGTACCTATAACAAGCTTTTTAACAATAATAATTTGTAAACTAAAAACTTACCCGACACAAAATTCATAATAGACATGATCAAATACAGGCTTCTTGCAGTTTAAGTTCTCACATGTTGAAACGGGCCCGTTACTCAGATCTGATACCAATACGTTAGGCAAGAAGTTAAAATATTCTCTTATTATATCAGCTGGCACGTAGTACGGTTTCGTTGCTTTCTTGTAAATTCCCTCTTTAACAACTACTGATGGATAACTATTGCCATTCTCATCACAATATTTTTTCTCTTCAGCATCAATGTTAAATCCATGGAAATTCTCCTGCAGGTTTATTGTGTTATTATTATGCTCATTATACAGATTTTCTCCTACGTGTTCAGAGTAAAAACTGTAGGTTTGTGGATTCAGTTTTCTCACTGCACTGTTTATCATTTGATAGAATTGTTTCCTACAAATCTCGTATAGACTTGGCGGGGAGTAGTTTTTGGAATCCAATATAACATTGTACTGAGGTGGACATTCAACTGCAACTTCTAATTCTTTGGAGTCTTGCCTTAATTTTAATTTGCACAGATGCCTTCTTTTATCGGAAGTTTGGCAACTTGCAGCTTCTAAACACCTGAAAATAATAAGTTGATGAATTAGAACATAGGTAGGTACGTTTTGATGCACGTTCAGTACAGAAAACACTGCGAATTATAAATTTTTTTCAACATAAAAATGTTATCTTAGCAGCTGACAAAGATCATTTCAAGTTCCAAGAGCATGCTACACCACCAAAAGATCATACGCACACATCTAAAGGACAATTCCCGTAATTAATATCGTTCAAAATCAAGTCGCAGTCTCATCTCAGTGGAAATCAATCTCAAAAACTTCAATGCCGTCAAACATGTGAGGAAATTAGAGGTATTTTTAACGGATTCAGACTGCAATCAGACTGTGAACGTTCTTAAAATTACGAGAATTACCCCTCTGTTCAATGTTCCCTCTCCCAATATGACGTGTGAGAGTTACGTATGCCTACGAGGATTTATTGGAAACAGTTGGGAAAGACAAGCACCATCGAAACTTACCCAATATTGAGACATCTAGTTTGTTGATCTCTGAACATGTGGTACCATAGTGAGTACGGCAAAGTCCTCAAGTTCGAATTTCTCCAGAATCTGAACTCACAGTGGTGGTAGTTGTATACAGGTCGCTGGGGAAGCCATTGTAGTTTATTATCTGTAAACAGACAGACAATCTGATGAAGTTTACGATGATAATGCGGCAGAAAGCAATAATGTCTACATTGTATTGCCTATAGGTAGTTGTTCCGGGTCTGGCTGTTTGTGTATGTGAGTTTGACCCACGATACAGGAGTAATTCCTAGTGTGGGACAGCGATAAAAAAAATGTAGGTAATATTAAAATACTAAAAAAATTATAGCATTGAAGTAGGTAAACCAGCGCCCTAATTGCTTTACACACTAGCAATCACAATCTGAATCATTTTGAAGGGTATTGCTAATTCATTGCTTCATATGTTTAAAAAATTTGTCTGCCCAGCAACGTAAATAACGCAATGATGTTGTTGAACTGTCAATTTGAAAAGCATTGCTACTGGTTATCCGTACCTACATGGCATAATTCAGATTCATGCAAGTTCCTACGAATATTTTATTTAGTCAATGATGATGTCCCTAAACTGTATGAGTTACTTTGAAGAACTGTTTCAAAGTATTCTCATAGTGGATTTTTGCAACGAAACAGTAAACAAGACTCTAGATAGTAGATGAATCTGTCTTTAGCAGGCTCATCTCTAACGTTAACAGCAACCCACATCAATGACACTGGTGTACGTAATTTGTTTTCAAAGTTCACGCTACTTTATTTCCAATTCTACAGACAATTGTTTGTTTCTATTGTTAGATTTCTAAAAATACATTTTTAATAAAGATAAATAAGACCTATATTTGAAAGCAAGCACTGGACATAACACTCTCCGCCATTTGTAAAACAGTATAAAGACTATCTTTCTTCTTTTTTCCATCTTAATTTCAACATCCGTTTCCAATTCGAGAGTTACTGCGAAAGATCTTTTGGAATCAACCACAGTTAACCATAGGTTTTTGATCTTGGTATGTCTTTTAAGTAACCAGGGGGCTTACCACCAGCTCTTATAGCAGGGTAGAAGTTGAACTGCAATACTTTTTTGTTCTATGACTTAGTACAAAAAAACAGTGCAGTTCGACTTCTGCCCTGCTAAAATTATCCTTAGTCAGGTTCATTATGTCAGGGGGATTAAGCCCCCTGACATAATTTTTCAGAAGATAAATAACTTTGATCTGAAGAACAATTTATGACAGTTTGACATATTGTCTATACAAAAACTGTCAAACCGCAATATTTATTCCTCAGATATAAGTTACCAGATTATTGAAAAATCAGCCCTTAATTGGACAAAAATAAAAGGTTTGCAAATACAGTTACATTGCTTTTAACCATCACAACCACATGATTCACAGCAATCAATATCTCGGCTATATTTGATCTAGGTATATCTTCTAAGTGACTTCATTGGATAAAAATCTACGTTTGAGAATACATTGACCTTGCTTTTAACAACTAGGTACAACAATGAACATCTCGTCTTCAACAATTACACCGACTACTTGTCCAGTAGGATGTTCAAAGTACCTACATTTTAAAACAAATGCCAAAACACTTTCAAACATTCCGAGATGGTCTCCACCATCAGTCCCAACATACACACGTAAATGGGTCAACCAAATCAATGAGGAAACGCTAAACTTGATTCATAGCGGATAGTTTGTTATCCGAGGCGCCAAAATTACTGTTTTCGTTAACTTTACGAGGGTAGTAAAACGTAACTAGAGCGTATTAGTACAGGCCACTGTTTAGAGATGGCCAGTATAGGTTCCAGTGATGTAACTCAAATGGGCCTTAGGAAAACATTTGGCAATGCGAATTATTTGGTGTGGCGTTAGTTTAGAGTTTATGATGAAGTCGCATTTTTTATTATTGAACTAAGTCTGAGTGGTCTTGGTTCAGTAAATAGGATTTTTTTTTACTGTCCTTTTAATAATAAACCTAACACTAACTCGAGACGTAAACGAGGCAAAAGGAGTGTGTAAAGATCGTAGCAAAAGAAGGCCTGAGTTTTTGTATGTGTACTAACTCAGAAAAGTTTCCAAGACAGACAGAAGGTCTTTATTTTTACAGTTAGGAATTATAATGGTTTATTAGGGTCCGAATGGATTTTCACACATACACTAGGATAGCAGAATTACTACCTACTTAGTGAAGTTTTAGTATTGTTCTTATAATAGATAATTCTACATTATTTTAAGAGATGCTGTTAACTAGTGATGTGAGTAAAAGTATATTAAAAAAAAAGTTAGAAAGACCGCGACCTTGACGAGCTCGGCCACATGTTGCAGATTCTTTAAATAGGTTCATCAAACCTGTTATACTGTGAGATTGTTAGCCTTGAAAAGCTCTGTTATGACACAGTTCACGTGTCTAGCCACTGATTACTACAAGTTTTTACTAAATCACCTCAAATTAGTCATGCACGTGTCCACTGACCACTGAATATGTGATGAATATAATTGTATTAATTTTGATAATCTTAATCACTATTTCACGAGTTTGTTATTATCATGCAAACATACAAAAAAGAACTCACAACATCGAATTGACCACACGGCACATAAAATTATAGTAACAAATTAAATTACCACAAACCGATAGGTACCGTAGTCGTCTTAGTTCAGAAATCCTTAGCGGCAACTCCGTTAATTCGTTCTCATCCAATATCAGGAACTTTAGGCTCCTCGCTTCACCTATCTCTTCAGGAATACGCCTCAATCTATTCCCGCTAACATCGAGGCACTTGAGACATCGCAACTTAGATATCTCTCTCGGCAACTCGGTTATATCATTACCGCTTACGTACAGGCTCTCTAAATGCTCCAGAACTCCGATGTTAGTTGGCAAACGAGTCAAGAGATTCTCCTTCAAATATATGTCTGTCACTTCTCCTTCCTCGCCCTTCAGTTGGTTTAAAGGAAATTCCGTAAATCCTCTGTAATTCCAGTGAAGAACAGTGGTTGGTGATACTTCATCATAGCAATTCATGTTTATTTTTTTTGCACAAACGTCTATCTGTTGTCTTCCTAGTTCATTATTTGCTTCACTTTTAAATGTTTGTTAAAAATAATGCACTCAAGCAGTCAGTTCTTCACATGTTTATGTTATAACGTATGTTCAGTTAAAAGCTTTGTTCATACGTCTGTTTGAAACGTAAAAGTCAGAGCGAGCTCCTCTGATTCCCGCCTGAAGAAGACTGCATCCCATGTCGGTCGGACGTACGTGAATTATTTTTAAAACTATAACAAGGTCTTTTGCGATAGAGGAAATTTTGTTGAAATTATTTTTCGCCGTAGGTCTTAAATGCTGGGGATAGCTAACAGCATTCTATTTAGACAGCATTCGTGTTGTCAATAATTCATTTTGTAAGAGAAATTGTTGTACAATTTTTCTAAAATAAATATTATAAATCTGTCAGTAGTGTAAAATAAATATCATACAATACTGCCAATAATTATTATAACAACGTATAATGGTTGCGATTGAAAAAAAAAGGATAATCCAACGAAACAAGAAATATGCAAAAAGTATCCGCGAAATATCTAGGACATTACCGACATCGATAAAGGAAAAACTTAGTAGGGAAACCTGGACTTAATATAGTTTTAATATCAGTCTGAAATCGGAAGACCCATCTTGAGCAAGCGTGGATCAATTCTTGTGCCTTATGTAAAATGCCTTTGCCTTACAGTGGGACAATATTAGCGCTGACCTTATTATAATCCCCGAATAAGAAGTACAATATTGTCATAATTATAATATCTTCCCGTATTATCATTACGAAAGCGATGCAAGGTGTAGTGATAAGCTCAGTATTGGTCGGAGAGGTTGGCGCTGATCCAATACGAAGTCGCGCGCTATATGTTAGGTCGAGGACATTCGACCGTAACCCAATAACAAATAATGAGACCACACCGTTGACGAAACATCGGATGTGTAATACGTACGTTACTAACCAGATGGATTAAAGATTCCCAATTGAAATCCAATTGATGGAAAATTCGTACATGACTTAATGACACTGAACAGAAGAGGGGCAATTCTCGTAATTTTAAGAACAGCGCTCACAGTCAAGGGTGTAATTCTCCTCGTAATTTTAAGATCGTTCACAGTCTGATCTCAGTCTCAATCTGACAAAAATACATATAATTTCCCTACATTTTGACAAGTTTTTGACATTTGTTTGTCGCCGAGATGAGACTGCGACTATATTTTAATAATAATAATAATATATTTATTTCAGACCAAGTCCATATACAACACACATTACAATTTTTTACACAAAACATACCTACATACATGAAAACACATACTTACACAAAAAATACACTAAAGCAACTTGTAACAACTTATTTCAATTATTGGAATGACGTACGAGTGGTCATCCATTGCCACATCATTGGACTGTCTATCCTGTCGGTTACTATAGACACCAAGCTGTTGAAGCTTTTAACGTTTTAAATTACGAGAATTGGCCTTCAGATCTCTGTTTCAATCTGTCAAAATACCGCTAATTTCCCTTCATTTTTGATAAGTTGTAGACATTTGTTGGTCGCCGAGATGAGATTGCGACAAGATTTTGAACGTTTTTAATTACGAGAATTGGCCTTCTGATACCTACATCAAACTGTGCAAAAATGACGTTTAACTACGTGATTTTATGAGAAACCTAAAATATAATAAGAGAAACGGTAACTAGACATTGAAAAAAACTGTTACCAAGAATGGGAACGATTCCGACAATAATATAATAGGAAGTACAAACCAAACACAGGAACAATAACATACCAGACATATTAAAAGACTGCTAAAGTCAATAATAAATGTATTATAATATATCATGTATGCTAAAACCGGAGCATGCATCAAAATATACGTTCTAGTTTTAACGCTGCATTCATTAGACCGGCTATTTTTATAAGTTTACCCACTGTAGTCTTGTTAATTGGGATATATTAACAAGGAAACAACTTTTTCTTAGAACAGTGTTGAGCTTAAAAAGTGTGTCGAAGATATATGAGTTTTCCAAGAAGATGTGAACGTGGCTTGGATTTCAATATATTCAATTTATAATTTTGAGGGAAACTTGGGTTCAAGCTGGCACATATCAGCACTGTCAACAGATTCTGTAGCTTGTGTTCTGCCGATCGATTCTGTAAAAATCTCACCGTGAAAAGTTAGGTGAAGTGAGCTTAGAGTGAGCTGTCAATAGTGTCAATCCCTAGCATTAGTTGGAATGACAGCTCACTCCACGTTCACTTCACCTAAGTTTTCACGGTGAGATGGTGACAGAATCGCACTGCGGTTTTGATAGCTTAGAACCGCAACCTTCCTATCATCATTATCAATTTTTCATTTCATTTCGCACTGTTCCTGTTGACAGCGATGCGGACGAATTTTTTGATGCCCTATGATTATTTTGCTTGTTTTTTCACATGTACAAATATAAATATATATTTTGATCATAGACCTTTTCAAATTATACATTAATGTAGGTACTGGATTCTCGATCATTATACTTAATGTATATTAATGTGTATCGGCCAGACTTATTCATTCACTCAAAACATTTTGAAAGATATCTTTTCTACTCCACACAGTTTACTTTAGCTAATGTTGTTGTTAACATATCGTCTAAAAAACATCTAGGTATTTGCTTATCCTCGATTTTAGGAATGTCGGACAAAACATAAAGCTTGATGAGCTCCATATGCGTTTGGTTCTATGTAATTTCACGGAATGGTCGGAACTGACCACCCACGCTTGCATATTATGTATAAAATGTTACAAATTTGACTGTTACTGATTTAGTTGGTCTGAATCGTAAAGTTAATGAGGACATTAATTATTTGCAATGTTGCGTCTTCACCATTAATGTATTTACAGGAATCATTGATTACCTGTATCAATCGTAAGTTAATTACAACTAGGACAAAAAAAAAGTTAAATCCAGGATTTTAGGTACTTGACGAAAAATAAGAGTCATAAAATGTTATAATATGTATGTATTTCAGGAAAAACTACATCAATAATTTTATACTAAGTATATTTGATATTTTTGAATACGCAAAAGGTGCTATACAAAATGTCAGGTCACATAGTGCCCACTAATATAATTATATAGGTACATACACAAGTATCACACATACAGTACAAGTAGATCAGACTTCGAAGTAATTTTGATCAATCACATCAGTTCAGGTGGATATTTAGAACATTGCATACAGGGGGAAATTGAAATTAAAAGATTTCATTGTGTAAAACAACATCGTCACTAGTATCTTCCGCAACTGCATTATTATTGTTTTCGATGAAATTATCATTTAATTTGCCTTGATCTTCATCGTCTAGATAATTTACTTTTAAAAGTTTTTATTTATATTTGCTTTGGCCAGAATTTAGCCTTCACAGAAGGTCACATGCTTTCAATTTCATCCTGTATTCACTTAACTCTTTCTTCATTCACCGTTTCTTTTAACGCTTTAAGCTCATCTATGTTCCCGGCTCCTAATTATTTGATCCTTTCTTTTTCTAGGATACGTATAGGCAGTATTTTTGCTTGCGCATCATATTCCAACTAGATGTTAGGCGATAGATGAATAAATGATACCTACATGTCATAGATTTGAGAATTAATTTGATTATTTTAATATTCTAGAAATTTAGACCTTCGCAACTCAGAGGTAGTATTGATTTATTTCGATGAATAATATTAATAGTACATAAAAATAACAGGATTTTTGGAAAAGATTACAGTGAGAGATATCAAGTTTATTATCTAAATAACTTAACTATAAAAGTGGGGGTCAGTAAGTGCCAACATGGCCAGAGATCGCACAAGACAGGGAGGTTTGGAAGGAAAAAGGGGAGCCCTTTGCCCAACCGTGGGACACAAAGAAGGCTAACAAAAAAAAAAAAAAGTGGATAATCATACGTCGCGAGATTTTCACGTCCTAACATTGGAAATGTTTATTAAACTTGTATAGGTACGTAGATTGTTCTTCAATGGAATAATTAAATAATATTCTTAGACATCTAAAAATTAGGACAGTAGTTAGAAGAATTCACATTCGCACTGTTAAATGTCTATTTTTTTTGGAAATTCTGACTAGATAAAAAAAGCGTCAGCTTTGCTAATAATAGTTTGATTTTCTCATAGTTTAAAATTTCGTAGGTAGTCAATTTTCATTGTTTTGCCAAAATCCTTAATTTATATAAAATGTTTGATTATTAACAATATACATTTTGGTGCAGACAGGGATTACCATTACATCTAATAATATGTATTTTAAATGTGTAAATAGAATGTGTGAGTCATAATTCAAATACCATTAATACTCCTGCTGCAGAAAATACTTCTAAATAATTTGCCGAAGGCGTTACTGCACTACTTATGTCTACTTAAAAATCAACAAATATTGCTATTTCCACTTAATATTGTCAACAATAACAAGAAACTGTTTATAAATCTATTACAATTTTGATAACATTAATAAGTACATAAAAATGGCCTAGGTAAATGTCACAGAATTAATAAATTAGGCAAGTAGCAAAGGGACTAGAATCCACGTCAAAATATTTTTCAATGAATTAGCACTCTCATTCATAATTAACGTTATTATTGTTAACCGCAACTTTACAAAAATGCTTTCTGTCCTTGTCATGTTTATATAAATGAAGTAAGAGGGCGATAGGTGCATTTGGATAAAAGATGTTTATGAATAAGAGGGCTAACTGTAGGTACATCGAACATTCAGAAGACTATATAATTGATAATAATAATCTATTGCTCACGGAGTCAAACAACTTAAAATCTACGAATGAGTCTGACGCGTCGTCCCCTGGCGTCCCCTTCATCATCACTGTCCATTGACGTCTGCCGGTGTCCTAACATCAGGGCCTGAACCTCAGGGTTGAGAGGTAGAACGGGGAATGATGAGCGACGAACCATCGGTACTGGACGAGCTCCTAAATAGAAAGACATTCATTTAAAACGACAACACTACACTAACACGAAGAATCTTGGTCGTGCACTAGTAAGGAGATCCTGATGATGTTCCATACTATTTTAAGGCATTTTTCTGGGAGTTAACTGGACTGAACACACAGTGAATAGTTTTTGACTGATGAAAACTTCAACAGTGCATGTGCTGAATACACAGGAATCATTAGGATGTAAAATGGTAAAGTGTGTGCCATTAGTGGTTATTGGTTTCAGGGAAAACTGATGCAAAAGATAACACTCGTTAAAGTTCGACATTACAGTGCTTATAATGGCAATTTGTAGAACATCCGGCTTCATCTGACAAGTGACAATTCCCAGTCCAAATGTCCCAATCCTTGTCTGGGGTTTCGTCACCGATTTGATAAGGGTACCAAAGCTGCGCTTAACTCAGTTAATAAATAACCAGAACATCCTGGAACGCTAATGAACGATGAGGATTACATGGGTTTATTTCCAGAATTACACACCCTAACGTTTCTAGCTAAAACCGTGTAATACTTACAAATTCCTTGTTATTATTACCTCTATAAATGTTCAGATAGTTAATTCGCTAATTGAAACTGTGCATTATAATTGAAACTGTTGTACAAATACTCACTTACTAGTGTATTTAATTAAAAGCAGAGGCAAGCAGATTAACTATATGTAAAGTATGTACCAATTAATATCAGCATCAGGGAACACGGGACATATTTGTCAGCTGACAAGTAATTATAAATTGGATGAAAGGGTTTCACTAGTAAACCGATTTGCTACAGCTAAAAGCCAATTAGGCGCCAACTAAATCCGCCACAAACCTCCGTGATACTATTGATTGCGGATCCAGGGCAGAAAATTATTGTACTGCTACAGATTGTATATGAAACCTTTGATTAACCATTTGGAACGTAATCATGTGTTCAATGGACTGTGAGTTCAATTGATTACATACAAACTTGCCAACACAGATGGGTGTATTGACAGATTTGATTATGTTCAGGAATATAATGTAGATCGTATCTATCTACGTGCTTACATGCAACGCTATAAAGGATTTATTGAACTGTAAAGTGCTTTGGCTCTTCACGATTCGAGCATCCCATCGAAAGATATGTTTGTAGTCCAGGCAAGGCATGAAACAATTTAAGTTCAATCGTTGTAAAAGAGATAAGAAAGAACTGTAGCTACAAAAAAATCGAACTACTGAAGAGAATTTAAAAAATCAAGCTAATTGTAAAAATCTAACTAAAAGACGTGTGAGAACATTAATTACCTGAAAGTCTTTCAGTCGTCAGACAGACCTTGTTATGAAACAGAGAATATAAAACAGTGAAAGAAGAGATAGAACTTTAGAAACCATTAAAATCACAAACATTTACATTCACTTTTAACAACATTAAAGTTTCGATCAATAAAGAGCAGACTTGCAATGAACTCATAAATTATTTCATCAACATAGCGTTAGTACAAGAATAGAAATGGAAATAAAAATAGAATCATACCAAAGAGCTTCGCTACAGATTGCCTTTTGACGAGTCTCGGATCTCCTGCTGTCTCAGCGATTGAAGCCGGTGCCGATCCATCTTGAGATTTCCTATGTGGTTCACTTAGGTACGAATTTGTAGAATCTCCCCTCCTATTTGACGAAAGATATGGTCTTGTTTGACGACAATTATTCTTATTGTCATCTTCTTGAGTCACAACAGATTCAGCAATCTGAAACAGCTGTAGTCCAAACTTGCTCGATTCTCGTCGTAATGGTTTT
The DNA here is from genome assembly GCA_951799955.1 of Apamea anceps. Classification (NCBI taxonomy): domain Eukaryota; kingdom Metazoa; phylum Arthropoda; class Insecta; order Lepidoptera; family Noctuidae; genus Apamea; species Apamea anceps. Next base: position 14,377,571 of record OX637515.1, on the reverse strand, counting down.
TTATTAGCAAATTCTGCTAACGATTGCCTTCTGTCTCCATCTGGGTTAAGCTTCCTCCTGGCTCTTTCTTCTTCTTTCACTTTCAGAACATCTAGTATAGCGTTGAGCAGCAGTACCAGAAGAAACACAGTGATGCCTATGACGGTGACTGGGTTATTATTTGTGCTCCATCCTTGGTGTTTATGTTTACGTTTCGTTATAGCCGGTTTCACAGTAAACACTTCCAAAATGCTGCATGCGTCTTTTATAAACAGTGGAATGACTTTTGGTTTTATGACAGGTTTTAATGCTTCCGGTGGATTTTTTGGGGTTGTTTGATTTTCTTCGGGCGTGTTCACGGTATCGGCAGTTTTCACAACATTTGCTTCAACATTTTGTTTCATAAACCACAGTTGCACATTGTAGATACTGTAAACGATCACGGAAAGAATAAAAAGCAGGATCTTACGTTCGTTCATGTTTACATCGCAAAAGCACTGGTTTGTTTTGACATGGAACCGCGCGTGCGTGTGTGTCTATTCGCGTACCGCACGATATTGTTAAACAATGTACGGAGATTGTAGTAAATGGTTTATTAATTTTCACTTTTGTGGGTTTGTCTTGAATATTTTTTAGCGTATTATTACGTCGCGGTGTCCAGCGGCGTCATTTTGTGATTTGTGTTGGGTAGCGCGGAGTGCGCATGTGCGGGCGGCGGGCGGCCGGGTCGCCAGGGTCGCTGCGCGTGTACTCGCTACCGTACGGCGTGGGTACACAGCACTACTACACATACACGCTAACTTTCGTCTGTCACTGTATTATCTATAATGTCGACACCTCCTGTTTCTTTTCTATCTCGAACTAGATGTGTTTTCGTTTACATTATAAATGTTCTGTTTATTGATTTTACCTTACCTTAATGCAAAAAACTTTTCTATCAATATTGGTCTGAGTGCCTCGAAGAGATAGCAAATGAAATTCAATAACCTTTATCTTTTACTACTTTGTTGTTTCTGCATTTGATTAATATTGCGGTATCGTGCTGCATTAGATTATATATTTTTAGGTCGATTCTATCAACGGCTTTAGCTCCCGACCCCACTTACGTGTCATTGTCCAATTGTCCTAAGAAATTGTTTGTCAAGAACAGATTCGCTCGTGTCTGTATAACGGTACAGTACAGTCTATATGTATGTATCTCACACAATACCACAAAAATATGTTTTTTTTTACTCGTTCTATACTTATCCCAAGACTCAGTAAATAGTTAATGTAATGGAAGTGAGAATGCGTAGGTCTATTTATGGTATAATAAAAAAATAATATGATTATGCATCATGCCCACACAATTTATATTTTAAACCAGATTCAATTATGACACATATCTTCGCTGTGCTAAAACTTAGCATAAGTACAAAATACGAACGAGAAAATCCGACAACGCGTGTCTATTGGAATTTTTGAGCACTTTTTAGTTTTCCTCCAATCTATACTAATAATAAAGCTGAAGAGTTTGTTTGTTTGAACGCGCTAATCTAGAACTACCAGGCAGATTTGAAAAAATGTTTTTGCATTTGGTAGCCCAATTCTTGAGGCTTATAGTCTATTTGCCATCAAGCTACAGCAGAGCAAAAAGAAAAAAGTCAGAATGAACACTAAGCTAAAACGAAGTAATAGCGCTGGGAGGCGACGCGATGCAATGGGCCACCCCATTGCATCGCATCGCGTTGGGGGAGCCAGAAATTTCACGCGGATGAAGTAGCGGACAGAAGCTAGTCAATAATATATTTTCATTGTGTACGGACCTATATAGATATAACTGAGCATTTATAGTACCTATATGGAGGCTTACGAACTCAATTTGGACGCGAGCAGTGTCTCAATAATTCAACGAGCTCGTAGGCACGGTCGCGCTCCCGTTTTCCGTGTTTCTCCACTAATATCTGCACGGAAGTGGAATTAACCATGTCACATACGACGAACGTAGTATTTATGGCATCCGGGGAAGTTGATATATCTATTTCCTTAGATTATATATTATTGTGGACTTGTTCTTTTATGTTAATTCTTGATGCTGCCAGCCTTTTGGGCACTTATGCCATTGACAGCGATGTGGACGAATATCTTTGATGCCCAATGAGCTCCTCCCTTTTTCTTTTATTTTTGTAGGTATATACTTGTAGGTATATAATATATATGCCTGGAGACCTGTAACACAGGTATTCCTAGTACAGGCTCCAGTCTCCACAACATCAATGTATTTTTGTATACACAATTATGTATTGTACTAACGTTTCATTGTGTGGTCGAGAAAATAAAGGTTTTTATTATTATTATTATTTTTTTTAAATTATATATATATACTAGCTTCTGCCCGCGGCTTCGCCCGCGTGGATGTCGGAAATTATCCCACGGGAACGTGCTAACAGGATAAAATGTACCTATGTGCTTCCCCAGAATGCCATCTATCTCGCGGGCCCTTTGTGGCTAATTACAATAGAAAACCAATTGTGTCTCATTAGTGGCGATTAAGACGGTACCTATATGATATCTTTACCTAAGTACCTACCTAAATAAACTATTTCTGATGATAACTAATCTAAACTCAATAAATAAGCAAAATCCCTAAAAACTAATATCTATACGAATGACTAATCCTACCTAACAGTATTATAAAATAACCTACGGTCACTACGTACACTATCAAATATACTACCTATACTTTAAAATTAAAATCTATACCTACGACTTCTATAAAAATAAACCTAAATAACTCTAAAAAGTAAAAGGAATAAAAATGAACTCCACTGCGTGTGACCTAACCTACGACAAACTTATTATTTGCGGTTGGTACAGTAATCGGATCTAGGGATCGAACCGCAAAATTAAGTTTGTTTTTTATTGTATATACTTTTCCGGGATAAAAAGTACCCAGTGTGGTGCCCAGGATATTAAAGAATAATTATACCAAGTTTCATCGTAATCGAACCGGTAGTTTTTGCGTGATGCCTGAACAAACAGACAGACAGACAGACAGACAGACAGACAGACAGACCGACAGACAGACAGACAAAAATTTTTTTAATCACATTTTTGGGTTCGGTGTCGGTCTAGTAACACCCCCTGCCATTTATTTTTTTGATATTTTCAATGTACAGAATTTTCACTTCTACAGATTTATTATAAGTATAGATATAGATGTGTTAGTTTTTGCTTGTAAATTATAATTGAGGTTTTTTGTTTGTAGTGTTGTCGTTGTGAATAAATATTAAAATACAGATACTTCCTTTGTACCTGGGACCGCATATATATTTAAGCAGGTAAGTACCTAATTCAGTCCACATACTCGTAATATTGTCTCGGAAGCTTTAGCTTAAAGCTAGCTAAAAGCTTTTCTATGAACGGAGGAACCAAGGTAAAATAATATTATTTTACGTTTTTTGTTATTTATGTTTTTTTTCTTTTTTAATTTTATCCTGGTAATATAATACCACTACATACAAATTTAACAGGTTGAATGCCGTAATTACAGAAACAATTAAAAACCCATTGTGTCTCGCGTGGATCTAGTTTCGGATACGAAGGGTTAAGGGTCCCTTCGTCCCTCCAAATTGTGAATTTCTTTTTTAGGTGAGGGAACTAAAAAATGCATAATTTAAGTATGTAGTAGTGGTACGTGAAACACGATCAAGGAACACACCATCAGAGAAACACTGATCGCAATCGCAGTGAGCATTCGTGACCACGTTCCTTCGCTCATAGAAAAATCTTTTGCCCTAATCTAGGCCAATTTTTGCCTAGATTAGGCAAAAATCTACTCTACTCTACATAACAACTCTACAAAATTTAACGGTGTATACTTGAGGTGTGAACATAAATGTATGGAACAACAGATTTTTTTTTCACGATTTCAGGGTTGGTCTCGTGGTAAAAGTTGTTCATAATGATGAGTACAATGACCCCTTTTAAGGATTAAAACGATCAAAATTTAACGGTGTATACTTGCAGGGGTCAAAGTCACAGTCAAATTATTTATTTCAAATAGCACATAAAAGGCACTTTTGAACGTCAAAAATTGGGGACGAGAACGTCAAAAAGGTGGGTGCCTAAAGACGGGCGTCGCGTCGTCACCGAGGCAGCCTAAGAAACGCTGTGATTTGGACTCGTTCCTATCTGATTGGACGGAGAAGGCACAGTACAAGGAAAGGCGAAAGAATACGGGGTAGGCTTTTGCCCAGAAGCGGGACAGTATAGGATAGGCTAATGAAAAAAAACTTGTACATAATGTGTATATACATTTTGATAACAACAACGTTGTTTCCAGTAACTGTCTTTTATTTACAAAATAGCTGACAGGACCAGACAGGAAGTCAACCATTTTGTGTTGTTTATTTTCAAGTTTGCAGAAAACAGCACTTGCGGCAATTATGGCTCCAGAGTTAGGTAATCTACATTCGCCAAAAACGTAAACATGAGTAATATGAATTTATGGAAAAATAACTTTAAGTTATTCCTAGACAATGAAGTTCAGTTCACGCTACAACTTCAAACATTTTTATAACTTTTTCAATAGTGCTAGTCACTCTGAAATCAACTTATTTACCATTAAAATAAAGTTGATATTTGTTTAACTTGAAATAACATCAATTTGAAACAAATAAAATTTGAATATAGGTAAGTACTTGCTGACGGAAACTGCATAACTACAAAATGCGAAAATGAGTCTCCCTGTCAGTTAAGTGTGTTTTTGCGGCCAAACTAAGTACAGAACTCATTACGTGAATAAGCTGGGTAGAAATATCGTCTTTTATCGTATTCTGGACATAAGGCGCTTTCATACTAATATTATAAAGGCAATATTTTGACAGCACGGTTGGCGCAGTGGTTAAGCAATTGACTGCTGCGCTGCGTGTCGCGGGTTCGATTCCCGCACGGAACAAATATTTGTATGACCTACATGTATTTGTTCCGAGTCTGGGTGTTTTTCTATCTATAATATGTATGTATTTACAAAAAAAAATGTATATAAGTAGTTTATCAGCCATCTTGTTACCATAACACAAGCATTAGGTTGCTTAGCTTGGGACTAGATGGCGCTGTGTGAAATGTCCAGGAATATTATTATTATCTCCTTTATTTCATTTAAATACTTACAAAATACATTTTTAAATATTTTTATAAACAAAAGGATAAAAAAACATTTAAAAATATAAAAAGTAGTAGCCCACCGGTATCGGGAACAGGGTCCAAGCTACCGGTGGTCAGAGCTCCAGAGAGAGGAACTTCCTGACAATGCGAGCCGTGTCCAGAAGTACCGCTTTCTGAATCAAGCCCTTGATCCAGCTGCCTAACGAGAGCCTCCTCAGGTGTTGGTCGAGGCTTTTAGCTATTAAGCCATTGGCTGTCACGACTATCGGCACAATGATTGCTGAGTCCACATCCCACATGTCGACAACCTCGCGAGCCAAGTCAAGATACTTGATTTGTTTATCTTTCTCGGCTTTCACGAGGTTCTCATCATGCGGGACGGTTATGTCAACAATCATTGCGCGCCGCTCTGATCGATCCACCACCACTATATCAGGCTTATTGGCAACAATAGTCCTGTCAGTGATGATGGATCGATCCCAGTACAATGTGATATTTCCATTTTCGAGAACTGGGTCGGGCACATACCTGTAGTACGGCACCTCAGATTCGACAAGGCTGTATTTCAGAGCAAGTTGCTGATGGATTATCCTGGCTACAAGGTTGTGTCTATGCAAGTACTCTCCGTTAGCTAGACGAGAACACCCGGAGATAATATGCCTGATTGATTCTCCCGGCCGGTGGCATGCCCGACAGATGTCAACCGTGCCGTCTTTCACAATAAATCTCCGGTAATTGTTCGTCATCATAACTTCGTCCATAATTGCACAGACAAAACCTTCGGTTTCTCCAAAGAGGTTACCGAAACGCAGCCAGGCTACGGACGCTGGTAGATCTACATCGGGTCCATGTAGGGCCCGGTAAAAGCGTCCGTGAAGCTCCTTACTCTGCCATACTTCCATGCGATTATTGGTGTCAAGCACTACTGGCTTGCACCAGTTCTCTTTAGCCAAGGAGAGTGGGGTGAGGCCCTTGTCCACCGCGACTACATTTCGATGCATCCCCACGTCGGTTTCTAGGAAATATTCCCTGAGACTGCATATCTCGCGATTGTGGAGGGTTTTAGCGTTTAAAAAGCCTCGACCTCCACACTTTCGCGGGATATACAGCCTCATTACCGATGACCGTGGGTGATGCATTCGATTTGCAGTCAGCAGCGTCCGGACCCTCCTATCCAGGGCGTCTAGTTCGGATTGAGTCCATTTGAGTATGCCGAAAGAGTACATCAAAACCGGCATGACCCAACTGTTGAAGGCACGCACCTTGTTTCCGCCTGATAGAAGACTATTAAGTACTTTTTTCAGGCGGCCAAAGAAGCGCTCCTTCAGCGATTGCTTCATGTCAGTTACATTGATGCCTAACGCTTCCGACATACCCAAATACTTATAGGTTTCGGATGCGGAGAGGGCTCTAAGGTTTGCGAAATCCGAGAGCTGGGTTCCCACGGATTCCACAATCTCTCCTCGCTTTACATGCATGACCGCACATTTGTCCACACCAAATTCCATCCTGATGGCGCTACTGAAAGTTTCAGTAATTTTCAGTAGCTCCATTAGTTGCAAATTGTTGGGGGCAAAGAGTTTAAGGTCATCCATGTAGAGGAGGTGAGATATAACCTGGCCACCTCTCCTCAGCCGATAGCCTAGACCTGAATCCTCCAGCAGTGTGCTTAGAGGATTCAAGGCTAAGCAGAACCAAAGCGGGCTCAAACTATCGCCCTGAAATATGCCTCGCTCGATCCTTATCGGTTCGCTATTCCTCTGAATATTTCGACATCCTGGATAGCGAAGGACCGTCCTCCATTGCCCCATACACGACCTCAGGAAGGTCCGAAGAGTTGCATCTACTTTATACAAATCCAGAACCCTCATGAGCCATGTATGTGGCACTGAGTCATAGGCCTTCTTATAATCTATCCAACATGTCGACAGATCCTTTCGGGAACGACGAACCTGTTGGCTAATGGCCATATCAATGAGGAGTAGCTCCTTAGTACCGCGGGACCCATTCTTACATCCATTTTGAGAGGCAGACATAATGGAGTTGTTGTCTATGTGTTTGTTAATTTTAGCTCTCAAAATGGATGTAAGAACTTTATAGACCGTCGGTAAACACGTGATCGGCCTATAATTTTTGGGTTCCGCGGTGCTACCTGATTTATGGAGCAGGTGGGTAACTCCTGTCGTTAGGAATTGGGGTAGCGAACCAGACTCCAAAGCAGTCTGGAACTGAGATGCCAAGCGAGCGTGTGACCTTGAAAACCATTTAATCCAAAAGTTGTGCAGCCCATCCGGCCCTGGAGATTTCCAGTTAGGTAACGGACGGACTGCACGAGCTACATCTTGGGGGCAGATGGTAATAGCCTCCATGTCTGGTATCGGATCACAGGCTCGCTCGACTTCTCGAGTCCAATCACCTTCGGTGTGACTGACAGGCGCCGACCAGATATTACGCCAAAAGGAACACATGGCATCATCATCCGGCAGGCACGTGTCAGCCACACCTTGGTCCGGTCGCTCCCAACCCCTATAAACCCACCTTTCATCGCTCTGGAAGGTACGATTCTGAGTGTATCGGTCTACTCGCCGCTTATACCGACGAATACGGTTCGCCCATGCATACACTTTCTGCTTCAGAAAGTCGATGCGCTCTGTGACACAAGACATATATTCTTGAGGACTGCTATCAGTCCCTGAGAACGCCCGTCTCACAAAGCGCATCACTCTAGGGCGAGTATTGCCCTCCCTGAAGCAGATTAGTTTGCCGATGAGCGCCCTGGCCCCACCAATACGGCGTTCAATCCTGCACTGCCAAGCTGGTACGGCTGGTTTCGGTCGCGTAGCTCTAGAGTCAGTGGCAAATTTGACGTGAGCTACACGACATGCCGCTACAGCCGCGCAATACAGAATCGAATGAGTATCGATGAGGTCTTCGCAGGTATCAAAATAGCTTGACAACTGCGAATCCAGGACCGCCACCAGCGCCCTATTTTTGTTATGCATGGGCAAACGAGGTAAGCGTGGCCTAAGTTCAGGCGACATGAACCGATATTCCTGAATTGCACCTTCCAAAGCACTCCTCAATTCCTCATTGCACTGGGTACTTACGTTTGTAGCCCTGTCATTACTTCCCTCGTCAGCATGACTTATGTTGGACTGCGGTAATACTACAGCAGTCTGCGACTGGGGGGCGATGACATGGCTACTCTGCATTTCATTTCGCAGGCGATCAAGTACAGTGTCATCTAGCATGTGATTACGTTGGATGACCCGCACCTGATCCGATAGTCGTTGTGCCGACACGTTGACAGCTGGCTCAAGCACCTGAAAAAGAGAGAGCATCCGAACACGGTACGCGGTCAGATTGTTTCCCCCCTCTGTAGCCCCATAGTATGAGCGCATGACATTTTCATTGATGGATTGTGTCCATCTCATGCGCTGCACACTTCCGCCGGGAGCTGGGACCCTATCAGAGGCCGGTGGGCCTCGAGGTCCTAAGCCGTTCGGCGGCCGGCGTCCTCCCCGTCGACGAGCAGGTGGTGGCGTCGTGGGCGGGGAGAAATACTCATCGCTCGAGCTCGACGCAACTACCGCGGCCGGTGTCGTCACTGCGCTAACAGTGGGGCTGGGTACCGGTGGCGGCGAGGCGGAGCTGAGCGAAGAGTCCGGAGGTGGTGGTTGTGCACGGCGAGCTGCTGATCTTGTCAACATTTTCATATATTTTTGTCATTTTCACTTTTTATCGGAGGCGACATGACAGATGTCACCTCCGGTTCGGCAGTTTTTGGTTCAATTTTATGTTGATATTGTTCATTATATTTATTTGAATTGATATTTTATATGGAATGGTCTGGTTATAATACACTTTCACGGATATATAAATATGAAAACAGCTTCTAAAAAATTATATATTGATTAAAATTGAAGAGATGACAAATAATGACTTGTTGACTTTAGTGTTGCTAGCTAGTTTATTATTATTATTATTAATAGAAAGTAATTCTGTATCTCAGTTTGTCGGTCATAATAGGAACTCTTGTGTATCTGTTGGTGGTCAGTAAGTTTGCAACCTTTTTACGCCTTAACAGCTGAACGGATTTCGGTGAAATTTGGAACACAAGAAGACTATAACTTAGGTTAGGACATAGGATCATTTTAATTCCGGTAGTATGTTCACATGATATCCCTCCGTGCCTCGGAGCGGTTGGTTCCGGCTGTCATTCGTGAATCTTTGACAGTCGTTACGGGTAGTCAGAAGCCCGAGTCTGAAAATCAGTCTTACCAAGAGGTATCGTATTACACAGTAACTGGGTTGTGGAGGTCAGACAGGCAGTCGCTCCATGTTATAATATTGGTATTCAGCTGCATCCGGTTAGACTGGAAGCCGACCGATAGCTGGGAAAAGGCTGATGATGTTCATATGGGATAATTTCTGTGTGGATGAAGCCGCTCGCAAAAGCTAGTATTATACACGTAGTTGAAGCTCAAGCACAGCTGTTCTCCTCACCATTTTTGACAAGCTTTATAGCAACGAAATGAAAGATTGATGCGATCGTCCAGATCATGACGTCCCAAATAGATAAATGTAATTATAGAAGCACTTCTCTTTGGTTTCGAAACCATTTGTAATGCATCGCTGATGGATAAAAGATAATAAATGGATGAAATGTTTGTTTGAAATAAAAGTTGAGATAGATGTATAGGTATGAGTTATGCAGTGTGTATTTTTTCATGTGTTTTCACTTATGTACATTAATCTTGTTCCAAATTAAATACATTTTGAATTATTTAGACCAGAAATATGTTCATGTTGGTAGTTTATATTTCAGGTCGATTGTAAACTGAATTAATGGAATGTTACAAACGAAAATGAAGGTACTCAATAAAACCCCAGATTTTTCCAACAGTGACTGTAAAAACGATAAAAGGTAGGTAGCAAATTATGTAACAACAATATTACTATTTTTACAAGCTAACACTAAAATATATATACAAGTATATAATACGAAAAAATATAGAAGAAAAAGACAGGAGCTCATTGGGCATCAAAAAATTCGTCCGCATCACTGTCAATGGAATAAGTGCCCAAATAGCTGGCAGCATTACCACGTTGGATGGCAATGCTGATTCTTTGGGCTAAAAATAGGCCAGCTTTCTGGTCACGTGAAGAGTCAACCAACTGCTTGGCGATATCCCGAAAAATTCGATGAGCACTCGGACTCCAAGGCCCTAGTGTTTCAACCCTAAACGGCTCAAACATATAGCTCAAGAATATTTGGTTGAATGTTTGTCCATAGACTCAGCGGTTCTCAATTAAAAAAAAATTCTTAAAATTATTGAGAAACGCTATGAAAAAAATTCGAGAAATATAAGGCTTTTTATTTTCATTGTTCATTGGAATAGTTTTTTTTTTCTTTCCATTTTCTGAAACCAACACGTTTCAGAGGAAATCGGTAAGCAAAACTAAATATTCTATTAAAAATCGTATCTATTGTTTATTTTTCATTAACACATATTGGTTTATCTTGCCATCTGCGATTGGTTGTTGTTCCATTGTTCTCTGTGCCCTGGGCGCTAATCGTACCTACGTGCAACGCTTCAATAATTCCAGGAATAATGTTATTGATTCTTGTGTTAGTTGCATTGCGGTGAATAGTGCTTGAAATAGAACTGTTGATTAGGGACAACTATTAAATCCGCCATGTTGGTGTTACTTGATACCTACTACAATCAACGGGCTAATTGTTATCCGTAGCAATAAGTTTCGTTTTGACAGTTCAACAACATCCATTGCGTTATTTACGTTGTCAAGCAGACAAATTTTTCAACATATGAAGCAATGGATTGATCGTGTGTTATGCAATTATAGTGCCAGAGGGTTTTGCTGATTATAGTACTTTTTTAAAGTTGAAATAGAATTACAGATATAAATGTATAAATTTTACAAAGGGTGACACAATGGGTGGTCTTATCGCTAAGAGCGAACGTTTAAAGACAACCTTCGGATGGATTAAAACGGGGGAGGAGAGACAGTACTGTAGGTAGTCTGTGCTGTACCATTTTTTTTTAATTAGCCGTTAATGTCCCACTGCTGGGCAAAGGCCAGGGAGGCCTTTGCCCAGCAATCTCGTTCCACCTCTCTCTGTCCAGAGCTGCCAAGGACCAATCTTTATGTAAGGAGTCCAGCTCATGTACAGACGCCAGCACATCAAGCTACTACAATCTGTCAAATTTCTTTAATAGATTTTCAACTTTATCGCTAACGCATTAAGGTTCAAAGTTGATTGGAAAAATTTGACAGTTTCGGGTAGCTTGACCTGCTGGCGTCTGTACCATTTACATAATACAATAAATTCATACAGTATGAATGAATGAATATAAGTAAGTAATGATGGATAGGGATGTAGGTGTTCTTTTTTTTAGGTACCTGTACTTTGGGTTCAAAAACATATGAGTGGCGGGCTTGGCAGATAACTCCCCCTGAAGCAGTAGCTAGCCCTAACCTAAAACAACTGTTGTGTTAACTACTCGTTCACTCAGGTCATTGTAAAATAACAAGAAAGACTACAGCTTTTTTCTGATTTAGACAAAAGCTACTGTCTTAATGAGTTTAAGCTCATAGCTGAATTAAGGTCAAGAGTTACTTTGACCCGATCGCAATAGATTTTAGGGATAACGGCTCCAATTTGTTGGCCAGTCAACACCTTACTTGTTAGGTAATGTTCTCGTCATGCTTTCCAGCTTTCGGCTGTAAAAACTTTCTAAATCTTTAACGATTGTTGCAGTACACTATCACGTTATCTACAATTGGCTTATAGCAGCGACCAATTCCTCAATCAACTACAGTGAAACCGTTTTATTTGCAAAATCAATTTCCATTTGCTCTTGTCGACACTTAGCCACAGAATTTAGCATACCGTCTTCACAGCTGAACTCTAAAATTAATTTAAAAATCCCTTATACAGAATATTGTAAAAGTGCTTGGCAATATCCCTGATAGCATATTTTTTCCAAAACAGTATTCCGATATTGCGCTGCAGTTAAGGCAGGCAGTTACGATCCCGAAAGATTTCCATTTCGCGCTTCGTCGCATTCGGCTGCGCATTAAAATATGCAACGGGAGCCCTATTCCGGGCACTGTGAAGTACGTGGCTACGATATCGGAGCTTTATAACATAATTAGCCTTAATGTTCCCACTGCTGGGACACAGGCCTCCTCTCTTCGAGAGAGAATGGGCTGTAATCCACCACGCGGGCCCAGTGCGGGTTAGTAGATGTCACAATGTCTTCGATTTTTTGGTTCTAGGACATGCTGGTTTCCTCACGATGTTTTCCTTCACCGATAAAGTGTGGAGCTTTATAGCTCCAAAAAAATATTAAAGTCCATCCTTGATATAAATGAAGGATGACCCAGTGCTACTTGTCCGAGCAATCAACGTGATGTCAAATTATGTACGTTGTTACTTATACAAGTTTTTTCTTTGATTATCCTTTTTGCCACCTCATCATCTGCCAAGCCTTTCCCCAACTATGTTGGAGTCAGTTTCCAGTCTAACTGGTTAAACTGGAAACCGACAGTCGCTCCATGTAAAATACTAGTATTCATTTGCATCTGCATGCAACTGAATACTTACTAGTATTTTACATGGAGCGACTGCCTATCTGACCTTCACAACCAAGTTTCTGGGTAATACGATACCCCTTGGCAAGACTGGTTGTCAGACTTTCGGGCTTCTGACTACCCGTAACGACTGTCAAAGATCCACGAATGACAGCCGGGACCAACGGCTTAACGTGCTTTCCGAGGCACGGAGGGGTCTTGGTAGGTAAAGATGGTCACCCATCCATGGACAAACCACGGCAAGCGATCGACCTGTGCGGCTGTTATTACTTAGCCACAAGCCCTCTTCAAGCGTCTTTTTATTGGCCAAACTGCCAGTTCATGTCATCGCAGGTAGGTAGGTATAGATATTAAACAACATATGTGTAATGTGATTTACATAGCCATGTTCGTTACGGCGACGCCTTAAGCTGTGACAGCATGCACAAGAGACTAGATCAATCCGTACACACGGGTAGACAAACGACACGTACACGTGTTGTCAAGCTACTTAGCGTTAAGTTTACCGGTAGCACATAAGTAAACAACGAACAAAGACCAAGTTTGAGACGGTTCACTTCTCCGTAGAGCTTGAATTCTATTGTATATACAACACCTAATTTCGATTCTGAAAGTGTGTCTTGTGGCTGAAAGTGTGTGTTGAGGCAGTCGCCTCCTTCTGCGAAGCAGTCATGCTAGCGAAGGAGGTGGCGGGGTGGGCGAGGGAACGCACCTCACGCCTCAGCCGCCGCGGGAGACGCTCCGGGCGTCGGGAGCCGCGTGACGACTCCCGGCCACCGTAGGCGCGGGCCTGCGGGCGGTGAGTAATGGGTAACTCACCGTCCGATCAGGACTAGGCCCGTGCCGGACGGCGTGTACGTGTTCCACGCGCGCCTCAAAGAGATGTCAGCAAAAGCGACGGGGCCCCATAGGGCCGAAGCCTGCCAGGGTAGCGGGATCGTCCGAAAGGGTTACCGCTGCCCTGGAACATAAAGGGCTAAGGAAGGAACACGGGTGGGTTTTAGTCAGTAAGAGTCTGACACTCCCTTCTGCTCCACCCAGAGCGGGAGGGGTCATTTGATGATTTCCCATCCTCAAAAAAAAAAAAAGTGTGTCTTGTTTCATAGTCATACACAATGCCTAAAGCCATACATACAAAAGGAATACATTCAATCCAAAAACAAGCAACAAGATGTCAAGCTACTAAGCGTCAAGTTGACCGGTATGATTTCTGTCGACATCGAACAAAGATCAAGCTTCATACAATCGCCCTGCAATATGCACACTAGGGTCTTTTATACATGAAGCTAGGTTTCTGTTGGATATACACCTAATTTCGATTCCAAAAGTGTGTCTTGTTTGATAGCCATACACAATGCCTAAAGCCCAGTGGTGGCCCAGTGGTAACGGTCGCAACTTATGACTTGCAGGTTTGAACCCAGACGGGTACGTATCAAAATCCCGAATTTTAAAAGACCGAATATTAAAATACCGATGGACGAAATCCCGATAATTGAAAAGCCGAATGGTTGTTTGGTCGAAAGTTGAAAATCCCGACGATCCATATCACGAAGTTTAAAATCCCGAAGATCCAAATCCCGAAGACAAAAATCCCGAAATTACACCCCAAAGCCTAAAATCTCTAAGACAATGCCAAAAAAAGGAGCTTAACATAATAGGTAACATAACATTAAACATCGATTGTATCGAAATATCAAAAATGATTATACCTAAGCTTAAAATGTCTAAGATTGAAATGCCGAGTGAATAAATGTTTAAAACGTTTGGTTTTACATTGAAAAATATGTTTCTGGCACTCGCCGGCCGCTGCCGCGGCACCGCTCGCTTCACTCGCTCGGCTCGTGCGTTGTGTGGTCACAGTTCTAACCTAACCTAACCTAGCTGTTTCTATGTAAAAAAGATATATGCGTGTTACGCATGCGGGTACAGAAACATATTTTTGAATGTAAAACCAAACATTTTTAATAATTACACGTTGTCGTTGTTTTTTAATTATTAAAAATATGTTTCTGTGCCCGCATGTGTAACACGCATATATCTTTTTTACATAGAAACAGCTAGGTTAGGTTAGGTTAGAACTGTGACCACACAACGCACGAGCCGAGCGAGCGCAGCGAGCGGTGCCGCGGCAGCGGTCGGCGAGTGCCAGAAACATATTAATCACGGGAACTACGTCGCTGCTCTTTGGGATTTCATCCATCGGTATTTCGTCCATTCGGGATTTCGTCCATTCGGGATTTCGTTCTTTCGGGCATTTGAACATCGGTATTTTGTGTTTCGATATAACGACTATCGGCATTTAAAACTTTCGGTATTTTGAATTTCGGTGTTTTGGACGTCGGTATTTCAATCATAGGTATTATGAACTTTCGGGATTTTGATACGTACCCACCCAGACAGACTGTTCCCAAAACGGTGAAGGAAAACATCGAAGGAGAAGAACACAACGAGAGGAAACAACAAAATTCGAACACATGTGACATCTACCAATCCGCACTGGGCCCGCGTGGTGGATTCCAGCCCACTCCCTCTCATTGAGAGGAGGCCTGTGTCCCAGCAGTGGGAAAAATTATAAGCTGATTATGCTAACCTGTCCAGGTGGAGGTTCACAGACGAGTCCGCCTTGGAGTGTAAATGTGGTGCTGTTCCACAAACGACGGGACGTAATATCGTGTCCTGTGTGTCCTGTCAGCTCTATGTTACAGGAACTGATGGACGCTGTTGACGGCACCAAACAAGTAGCCGAATTCTGGGTCGAGTCCATTTAGATCGCTATAGACACGCTAAGAACAGAGGTGCTACATAAGTAGACATCGAACAAGGATTAAGCTTCACACAATCGCACATTAAGGGTCTTCTACATGTAGCTTGGATTCTATCGGATTTATACTCATGTCGTTAATCTTCGGCTAACAGTGCTTATTACCAAAAGCGTGAACATCACTTGACATTAGCGTGTTAGGTTCGAAAGCACCGCATGTACACAGTGGCAAGTTGCCAGTGATTCCCCTAACAACCTGCCATTGACATTGGGGACGTGTTTTGTTTCTACTAGCAACCACTCTAAAATTGGCGACGAAGCAGCTGGCTAATGGACAGATTTATCAAAAATAATCACGGAAATAAATTATTTGAATCTTCGTCATCGCTCGAGTCATAAATAACAATTGTGTCGTTGTATTGTTACGTAGTGTCAGGAAGTATTTGATAACATTTTTGTGATAATGTAGTCGTCTGTCTGATAGACTTTCTACATTATCAGTTATGAATACGGTCTATGAATGACACTACAACATGATACCAATGAGCTGCAGCTGCAAACAGTTTAAAAAAATCAAAATGAGGATTTGTTTTGTTAATACGTAAATTCTAAATGCAAAACAACACTGCAGTGTGTTTTATTTTACAGTTCTTTTCTTTTTGGTTGCTTAATGTAACTATGTTAGTTTAAATCAGCATGTAATGTTCCCACAGTTAGGACACAGGCTTCTTCTCGGTGAGAGGGAATGCGCTTTAATCCACCACGCGGGCCCAGAGCGAGGTGGTGGATGTTACTTGTCTTCGATTTTTTTGGTTCAAGGACATTTTATTGTTTCCTCACGATGTTTCCTTCACCGTTTTGAGAGCAGTGGTGATGAAATAATTTACACAAAGTAAAGCGCCTGTCCGGGTTCGAACCTACGACCTGCTACTCAGAAGTCGCAGCCGTTACTACTGGGCCACCACTGTGTTCAATATATGACATGTTACCTACCAATTCCTGCTATTTACTACGTATTCGTAGAGCATAGACCACGGAGTGAATCATTAATCAATTCAGTCTGATTTCTTCACTTGGCGACAGCAATAGTCACCAGTTAGGACAAGCCGGTTGGTGTCCACCTGTATCTGCACACACGCTTGTGCACTATAATATCTCCCGCGCCGAAGGCTAGTCTCCGTTGAGATTGGCTCCTGTGGCCAAAATACGATATGGAACACTAAAAAAGAAAAGCTGCTATCACTAATATGGTTATGAAACCAGTTTCTCATTCCTAATATTGTGGAAGGCTGTGATCAGCGTACATTTACAAGCAGTACTTATGACGCATCATGCTCTGAACAATTTTAGTATTTAACCTGCACAGACACAAATAGTGCTGTTTGAAATTGTTCCCATAGATCAGATAAGTGCTGATCCAGCAGTTGATAGCTAAGTGGATGATTGATTGAATGATTGCTAACTAAACGAGGCGCCTGACCTTTCATGACCGATGGGTGTGCTCGTCAATACATGTGAGGTTTGTGACATCCTTGACGATAATCATGAAAATGGGAAGTTCATGATGTCAATGAAATAAATACCTCTGTTGTCGACGCGTGTCATACTAAGTTCTCATACACACGAGCGACACGCTTCGACGAGGTAACTGCATCATTCGTCAACGTGTCGCTCGTTGTCGACGGCTGCAGTTACCTCTGTCGTCGACACGTGTCACACTAAGTTCTCTTACACACGAGCGACACGCGTCGACGACAGAGGTAACTGCATCAGTCGTCAACGTGTCGCTCGTTGTCAGTTACCTCTGTCGTCGACGCGTGTCACTCGTGTGTATGAGAACTAAATGCGACATGCTTCGACGACAGAGGTAACTGCATCAGTCGTCAACGTGTCGCTCGTTGTCACTTGCCTCTGTCGTCGACGCGTGTCGCATTTAGTTCTCATAGACACGAGTGACACGTGTCGACGATAGAGGTAACTGCATCCGTCGTCGACGTGTCGATCGCTGTCGACGGCTGCAGTTACCTCTGTCGTTGACGCATGTCGCCTTTAGTAGGTACTCATACACACGAGTGACACGTAACTGCCATAGATGCAGCCGTGGCTGCAGGCTTAAAAAAATCTCTGACTGTACATTCATACAAGATGTTTCGAAACAAACCGTGGTATTAAATTTTGGAATGTTAATAAGTATTGCTGCAGCTGTGCGAATGAGTGTTTTATTGGTAGCTGTTCAGGCGACGAGCCAGAGACTAGCACTCATTATGACTTATTACCTAAATGTTTTCTGTAATTCATTAGGCACTACATTGAATAATACATGTTTTATTCTGTTGGAACATTTCTTGACCCATCGTCCCAAAAAAGCTCCCCATTGCAGACATATAGACCAAGTTTCCACAGAGTTACGTCATTTAGAAGGCCCGTAAAATAACATCATCATCTGCTTAGGCTTCCAGTCTAACTGGACGCAGCTGAATATAGTATTTTACATGGAGCGAGTGCCTATCTGACCTCCACAACCCAGTTACTGGGTAATATACGATACCCCTTGGTAACACTGGTTATCAGACTTTCGGGCTTCTGCCAACAGCTTAACGTGCTTTCCGAGGCACGAAGGGGGTATGTAAAGATGGTTATCCATCCACGGACCGACCGCGGCAAGCGTAGCTTAACGTGATTGATCGACCCGTGTGGATGTTATTACTTAGCCACGAGCTCGTATAGGTAATAACAATAAAATAAATCAATAGTAAGCAAAACATTGCAACCGGCTATGATACAATTTTTCATATCTAACGGCTATTGCAAGTCCTTCCACTGTTGCAAGACCAGATTTAAGCCTCCCCTTTTATAGACCATATCTGAATCTTCACACTTTCTATCAGACCAAAACTAAGATCCGAAGGAGTTACGTAACACCTTCCAGAATCTCCTCCCGAAATGGCAACGTTCGCACCTGCCACACTAATGTACGTACTGCAATACATGAAATAACACGGCCATTTTATTATACACCTTCTACCTCCTGCCGACTTATTAGGAAAATTGTGAGCAAATCTAATAGCTGGTGATGGGAAAATGAAACGGGGACGAATGTTATGGGAATGATTTGAGATTGAAATATTTTGATTACCTGGTAAGTATTGTCTCAGTTTGTAAAATCCTGCTATCCTATCCTAATAATATTTTAAACGCGAAAGTTTATGGGGATGGATGGAGGGATGTTTAAACGGATTTTGAGGAAACTTTACAGTATTATAGCTTATTAGCAGAGCCCCGCGGTTTCACTCGCATAAGTTTCTATCCAGTGGAAAAATCGGGACAAAAATATCCTATATCTTAATTCTGGTTATAAACTATCTGTGTGCCAAATTTCATCTAGATTTGTTCAGTAGTTTTTGCGTGAAAGAGTTACAAACATCCATCCATCCATTGTTACTAACTTTCGCGGTTATAATACTAGCTGCGCCCCGCGGTTTCACGCCCATAAGTTTCAATCCCGTGGGAATATCGGGATAAAAAGTATCCTATATGTTAATTCTGGTTATAAATCATCTGTGTGCCAAATTTTATTCAAATTCGTTCAGTAGTTTTTGCATGAAAGAGTAACAAACATCCATCCATCCATACAAACTTTTACGTTTATAATATTAGTGGGGTTGGTAGGATACATCAGAATAACACATAGGTTACTTTTTATCCCGATATTCCCACGGGATCGACACTTATGCAGGTCACCTCGCGACGCACTGCTAATGTGACTATATATTCATGAAAAATACTTAATCAGTTACACCAAATGCTCAAAGCCTTTTGGAGATATGAGGAACAGGGTGTAAAGTTCACTCATCCTCCATAGAAAAGGGAGGGTCCTCCGACCAGACGGGTGTTGTGTCTGGCTGGCAATTGCCCAACGATTGATGTTGGGGAATTGTATCTATGCTAATTGCGCGGTAAACTCTGCTTGCGAGATGCAGGATTTGCGTGACGTCAGTATGACGCGTTGTTCGCATTTGGCGTTGTAGATACCGCTACAGCCTCATCGCACTTGATGATCTTATGACTGTGTCATTGAGCGGAGTTCGCGCAACTGAATTTTGGGCCAAATATGTTTGAACTTTTTGCCATCCATAAAGAAGATAGTGCCAGAAATAAGTTCCTGAGGTTTCCACCTCACACGTACGATACCTCCTATTTGTGAACTAATCTTCTTCTTCTTCGTGCTGGCACGACTGTATTTTAAATGTTGTTTTTCCAAAAAATTGTCACTTCCATGGCGTTGTCGGTGACAGCGCAGAGGTGACTCCCCGGCACTTAACTACTTCAGCTCTGTGTGTTATTGTTATTCTTGTTATTTTATTTCTATATTGAACTAATCTCGATCACACACACTCCCATCATCAGCATTAATTATTTATGTAATTTTATTGTACCAAAATTGTAAGTGCACATCGCATTAATATTAATAACTTGTTTTAATAATTTCATTTATTTATACTACTCTGTAGCTCTGTGTAATACTGTAATGTGTATTCGTTTATTTTTCCAAATTAATGAAATAAAAATTATCATTCAGTAGCATTATTATTAGGCGAGATCGAGAGCAAGCACAGGCCCATTTGGCTATATAAAAAAAAGCTCTTGTTACCATGAATGATCCATTTAGCTTGAAATCCTTTATCAAAGTTATTTTTCTCTATGTAGGCATTTGTAAAGGAGATGCATGTGGAGTTAAACTGAAGAACTGGGCAGGACATCTAGCTAGACGAAAAGATGGCCGATGGAGTAAAGTTGCGACCGAATGGTGGCCAAGTTTTGGCCAAAGAAACCAGGGCCGTCCAAACGCGCGCTGGGTTGACGATATCGTCAAAGTTGCGGGAAAGACCTGGATGAGAGATGCACAGAACCGGGAAGTATGGCAGACGAAAGGGGAGGCCCCCTTATGCCCAGCAGTGGGTGATTCCGAGCTGAAATGATGATGATGATGATGGAAGGAGATGTAAGAAAAGCTAGTTTCTTTTAATTAATGGAACATTTTATTTAATGATAGCTAATAATCGAATAATCGGTTAACTTATTTTTGGAATATTAATTTCGCTTTATAATTAGCACAGTATCTTGATACTTGTCAGCGATAAGAAGGGTGTAGCTTACTAATCAGCGTGTTTTTGTATGGCTAATTAAGGTACATAGAATTATATGCCGACACGGAGGCTCTGGGCTCGTGTTACTCAGTAATTGGGTTGTGGCGGTTAGATAAGCTGTCGCTCCATGTAAAATACTGGTATTCAGCTGCACCTAGTTAGACTGGAAGCTGACCTCAACATAGTGACATGTAGATTTTGACGACACGGTTGGCGCAGTGGTTAAGCGATTGACTGCTGCGCTGTGTGTCGCGGGTTCGATTCCCGCACGGAACAAATATTTGTATGACATGCAAGTAGTTGTTCCGGGTCTGGCTGTTTGTGTATGTGAGTTTAAATGTTTGTAAACGCACCCACGATACAGGAGAAATTCCTAGTGTGGGGCAACGTTTAAAAAAAAAAAACCTTTTTTTTTGTAAATTACATAATGTATCATTTAAACGTAGGGCACCGTAAAACGCTCAGCTTTTTGTCGCACAGTTAGGCCTGAGGGTACATATTACAAGCCAGAATTTTTTTTTGTGTATTGTGTAATGTTCAAAGAAAACACTTTTTCAAAAATATTTCATGATGATAAAATAGTATTAAGATAAAACAATCGTAAAACAGAGCTCGAAAATTATTTCGTCGTTTAGAGCGTAAACTATCATATTTTATATAATGATAATAAAAGGAATACAACCAACTAAAGAAATACACTGAGTCGTGCATTTATTTTTCAATTTAATTGAACCGGCAAAATTACTCATATTTTGATGGTCATTCGATTCAACTAACATCAAACACATCGCTGTTTTGAACCTTATTTGTGCTGCGATGCGCTATTGTTAAATACCTACCTAAACAGTTTCTTGTTACCGCGTCGACTTTTTTCTTTTCATAAAAACCTAGTTGGAACTATTACAATCATTTAAAATAAAAAAATAGCCAAATCCGTCTCACTGTTCTCAAACACCGTTCTCAAATGATGCGCATACCTACAAACAGCATTTCTTTTTTGTAATATTTATCTACTTATTTTTTTATCTGTGGACCATTTATAACCTTAATTTGACATTACAATATTCAAATTCTTCAGTATTATGTATATATATATTACGTATGGCCTATTATGTACGAGTATATGTATGTATAAGGCCACCAGTAACAGTCACAAAACCCCCGTACTATGTAGATGATACTGATACTGTATTACAGTGGGGTATTATTTCTCATTGCTGTGACCCGTAGAGTAAGGCTCAATTTACATTGCCGCGG
The DNA here is from genome assembly GCA_951799955.1 of Apamea anceps. Classification (NCBI taxonomy): domain Eukaryota; kingdom Metazoa; phylum Arthropoda; class Insecta; order Lepidoptera; family Noctuidae; genus Apamea; species Apamea anceps. Next base: position 14,355,659 of record OX637515.1, on the reverse strand, counting down.
AACGGAGTGGAAGGAGTTTTTTTGTACAAAGCATAATGAACTTTATGTCAAAAGTGTAACGCACAAATCGGATACACAATTACACACATACGCACAGGTCGCGCATCTTCTGGAGAATTATCGCGTATTCTCGGGAATTCCGGCAGTAACAAGCTCGTATCTGGTTTGTACGTTAGACAATTGACATAAAGTTCATTTTGCTATGTATAAGTAATATCGCTACGAAAACTCGCTTCCACTCCGTTCCGCGGTAATGTAAATTGAGCCTTACAAAAAAGTAAGAAATAAAAATTAAACAAATGAAAAACTTACAAGAATTTAGCAATGACATGGTGATACTTAAGACTATTTTGGCATATCTTGCCTATCATCTTTTAGGTTTGTATAATAAAGATAGAAGATATATGACACGTATTGTATTTTAGCACCTAATGGCATTACGAAAGCTCCATCTTGATCAAACGATTGTTCTAAACAACCTGAATGTCAGACGAGTATCATATGCAGGAATCTGCCCGTGGGTGGTAGATGAACTCTGATAGTGAAGCAACACTCACTTAGTCATCATAATTGATGCGTATACGCATTTAGGTCGCGCTTATTATAGCAATAAAATGTAGTGGACGATTTTGAATGAAGTGCAAGTGTAGGTGTATGTAGAATTCTTACAAAACCTGACTTTTTAAGGAGTGTTATTTATTGGGCTAGCTTGTGAATATTATGGGATATGTGCAAGAATATTTGTAAATAAGCCTAACCTTTTTATGCCAAAGAGATTTAAACTGAATCAGCTTTATTAAAAAACAAGGTTAATCTTTAGACCCAGGTTAAAACTATCAAGCCATTTTTAAATCTCAAAATATAATCCGACATAGTTAAATGTTCTTATTACAAAAACTGACGTAAAAACCCAAGTCTTAAAAAATACTTTACATTCTTTGGAACAAAGTTTAAAATACCGACTGTCTTGCAGGTTTAAAAGTTAGAATTTGTTATGTAATAAGACAGACACAGACCAAAAGCCTAAAAGTTACTGTTCTCAATTAAATCAATTGCAGTCCAATACCAATAACGACGTAAAAACCATATAATAGACCCATTTTCCCATTCCCCACCCATTTTCGCTAACGTATTTTAACACACAGTTAATTTAAAATACATAAACAAGATGGAGACGACAATACGACAAAAAATTTAACTTCGTATCTAAGTAATAACTTTCGCAGTCTGCATACAAAAATTCAACCAAATATATGCAATAGTTTAGGCATTATGTAACCGAGGACCTCGATGACCAAGTGGATATTGAGAGGGAACGTAGGGCGCTGGCAGTCCGATGTAACATGTTGGCTCGTAGGTTTGTACGCTGTAGCAAGGCAGTCAAAATAACGCTTTTTAAAGCTTATTGCCAACTGTTTTACACGTGCAGCCTGTGGACCAATTATACTCAGCGGGGTATCAGCGCCTTACGGGTCCAATATAATAACGGGTTCAGGATGTTGATGGGGCTGCCCCGTTTCTGCAGTGCATCAGGTATGTTTGCACAAGCACACGTCGATGGCTTCCACGCCATCGTCAGACAGAAATCTGCCTCTTTGCTCTGCAGAGTACGGGGAGGCTCCAACTCCATCCTGAAGACCATAGCAGGGAGGTGCGAGTCTCCGTTACTAGGTGATGTTGTTCGAAGATGTATTTCGAACAACAGCCTTGTTTCCAAATAGATAATAAGTTTACTAACATGGGTATAAGTTATCTTTTTTGTTTATTAACCCATATGGATGCTGCTTATCCGAATTAAAGATTATTTTATTTTAGTTACTACAGCTAATCAAAGATTGGCAAAACCCATAGTCATCATCATCACCATCACTACTATTTAGTCTAGTTACGATTTAAAAATATGAACAATTATTTTATTTCAAGTTAAACAAATATCAAGTAACACTAATATACACTATATACAAGTATATAATACGAAAAAATATAGAAAAAGACAGGAGCTCATTGGGCATCAAAAAATTCGTCCGCATCACTGTCAATGGGATAAGTGCCCAAAAGGCTGGCAGCATTACCACGTTGGATGGCAATGCTGATTCTTTGGGCTAAAAATAGGCCAGCCTTCTGGTCACGTGAAGAGTCAACCAACCGCTTGGCGATGTCACGAAAAATTGGTTGTCACTATTTAGTTGGTTTGATAAAATCGCTTTTTTAATTTTGATGTTACAAGTTATTGAACAGTTCTAAAATACTTCTGTGCATTAGTATTGTCAGTTTTTTCATTAATTATTGTCGTACTAGCTACGCCCTGCGGTTTCACTCGCATTAGTTTCGATCTCATGGGAATATCGGGATAAATAGTAACCTATGTCTTATTCTGATGTATAAGCTTATTACTATAAAGTTTCATCAAAATCCGTTCAGTAGTTTTTGCGTGAAAGAGTTACAAACATCCATCCATCAATCCTCATAAACTTTCGCGTTTATAATATTAGTAGGATTGTTGTCACCACATTGTACATTTAAATTTTAATACACAAATATCCACTACACTGTTAATAACACCCCGTCATTTTTGCGTCGGGGGTTAAAAAGTGAAGTAAATGATCCTTCTCAATACCGATAGACTAAATAGTGCCACTTTAGTAGCAATAAATTAGTAACCTAACCACTAAATTAGTACCAATTTTCTTTAAAACCGTATACTCCAGACGTCTATCCCTCAGTGCATACAATCTTGCTACCAATTAGACCGTTCAGTTCACATAATAAGAGCCAATCAGCGAGCTCCAATGTATCAGAATTTATCGCATTAATGGTTCGTTCTCAATAGGCAATTTGGTTTCCCCTTCAAAAGGTGGAAAGCGAGTTTTTTTCAAAGCTTTTCGTACTTCTGCCTAATGAAGCTGAAAGCCTTTGTCATAAGATACAACATAGTCAACATACAGCTCTTTGAACACGCAAAAATGTATATTTACGACTTTATGATTTTGGTATGGAGGCAGCTAATTAGAGGTTTTCGGGTTTCCTTTGTAATTTAACGGAGCGGGAAGCTGTATGTCAGAAGGACGTATCAATCAATTGTTGCTATTGTTTAGTGAGTGTGTAGGTAGTTTAGCGGTTTGATAATTATGTGTAGATTATTAATTTATGCTGGCATCGTTTGAGTCTGCCAGTAATGAGTGATTATTGTTCAATATGTAGTGGAAATAATCAAAGGGCATCATCAAATTCGTCCGCATCGCTGTCAACAGGAATAGTTCCCGAAAGGTTGTCAGCATTGCCACGTTATATGGCATTGCTATGGGCATGGCTATGGGAGGCAGTGAGGGCTCCGTGGTAACGACCGCGACTTACGAGTTGTAGGTCAAAGGTTCGAACTCCGACAGGCGCTTTACTTTGTGAAAATTATTTCATCGCCACTGCTCTCAAAACTGTATAGGAAAACATCGTGAGGAAACCGGCAAGTCCTAGAACCAAAAATTCGAAGGCATGTGACATCTACCAAAATACGTACAGACGCCAGCAGGTCAAGCTACCCGAAACTGTCAAATTTTCCCAATCAACCTCGAACCTTATTGCTTTAGTGATAAAGTTGAAAATCTATTAAAGAAATTTGACAGATTGTAGTAGCTTGATGTACTGGTGTCTGTACCTAGTTAAGGAATAGGTATTATAGGTAAATCCTCAAACTTCAAGTTGTATGAAAATATTATGATTTTGGTGTCTAAAAACAGATAAGCCAGTAAGTAATCTGTATGAAAAGCTCTAATTGAAAAACAAAAGTAGCTTTGCTCAGGTCAGCGACCTAAGCAAAATAAAAACAGAGGAACCCAATATTGTCAAAACCTTATCATTCCCTAATCCAATCAGTTCGTTCCAATAAAATTTCGATATAAACTCATCGATATCTCGGTTGGCTAATCGGACCCGAAAATTGTTTTGAATAGCCAATCGCCAGCCGGGAAGCCAGAGACGGGGTTTTTTCAACCCCATTTGAATTTGAACGCGTTTCTAATGAGGGGAATTGAGTTTTCACGATATTACTTCACCGGCTCTCAATTTCAGTCTTATTGAATTTTCTACGAATCGTTTTGCCAATGTTATTGAATTCCATAGCGATTCTGTGGACCATTAAGATTTTGAATCGGCTTTCCTGTGTTTGTTCGGGAATTGAAGATAGTATTTTTTTTATTTAATTGGACGTCTTAGTGTGTTACTCTCTAGCTATAAATAATTTCAAAATTAATTAATTTATTTATTTAATACTTCAAGCACATACATGTACAGGGCGGACTAAGGGCCGGTTTTTTGATCCGCAGTTAAACTCAACCAATTGTTAAAAATAATAACTAATGGCAAAATTTTTGCAAAATGTGTTTTTTGATCAATTGTTAGTTTATCTAATGGTTAGTATTTTAACTATTAGTTAATTATTAGACCATTAGCAATGATATTATGTCATTAGATAAATTAAAAATTGAACAAAAACCTAAATTTCTAGGTTTTGTTCTTTATTGCAACTAAGAGTTGAAACCTTAAGTCTTTTAAGGGAATGAGCAGGCGTAGACAAATTGGAGCGTCCTTTTTAGGTTTTATAAATGACTACCGTCCCTAACTAGTACAAATGATACCAATAATGTAATCGTGTTAGTGCTGCCTAGAATTTTTGCTTTATAGTACAAAGTCATATCTCTGGCTTTTCTGCCCAAAGTTGATGATAATACTTCTATGGAGTTCAACTCTCGGAAAAACCATCTTTTAGAAATCGCAGGTCTTCTACATTAGGTACACATGCACACATACCATACTATACCTGAAAACTCTTCTCTAGTGGACACTGGAATTCGTAGCCCCAAGATACAGACTGTCTACCCTAGCAAGTAATATTTTAAGCTACTCGAGTCGTCTCAATCTGCTTATTATATTATCCGGACAATAAATAATTTCTATGTCCAGTCAAGTGGACAGACGTTGATATCTAGAGCAGAATGGATGCGGAAATCCGTATGTTATTGGGTAATTTAGAGGACCAAATCCAGCATAGGCCTATGATGAACAGGCTTTATTGTTTTTGGATGAATCCTTTAAAAAACATGTCCCCATGGATATGAAAATATAGCCACATTGAGACACCAAATAATATAAATAAGAATTCACACGTTCAACATGTCACTTTGATTCAACGCCTTTACGCAACCAAGAAGCTTTTATGCACAGAATATCTAAGTCCATGTCATAGTAAGGAACTATACATGACAGCTTATTTACATTACGAAACCTAACTCTGCGAGACGAGGTGGATTTCGGATGTAATTTGACTAGATCCTCGCGAAATCTTTTGGCTATATGTTGGTCACGCGCGGCGTAGGTTCCTCTTACTTTGCCAAGACAGATTTTCATTACATTATATTATTTGTGGCATGTTTTGGAGGTAGGTAGAACACTTTGATTGAGATTGTTTCGTCTGGGTTTTTAGTTTTTTTCCCAGTGTGTATTTCGGGCGGCAGTTTTTTCATTGTGTATACAAGCTGTTGTTTTACATCCTCGTCAAATTTCAGGAAGCTGTTATGAAAGACACAAATAATCAAATAAATTAACGATCTTTGGTAAATAATGAATACATACTTCTTTTTTTTTGTTACTTAGTTTGACAGTATTTCAGAATACACCACTTTCAAAGAACAGAATCACGTTATGGTATGGTATAAGCGGCCGCGTTTTTATGTGTATGTAAAAGGGCAGTTACAGTGCGGTCTCACATAGGCCGCGTTTTAATATGCGTGTCCCACACATGCCAATTTCCGAAAATTAGAAAAAAACGTACTTATTATTGATTCAAAAAGAAAGTTCAAAAAGAAGAAAGAAAGAACACACATTTATTTTGCGGCACACATGACGCAAAGAAAAAGTTGGGGGAAAATATGCGTCACATCCACGTAAAACGACCATCGCTCAGCATAATGCTGCGACCCTATGCGAGATCCGGCGTTGACGTGATGACGACAACCGGTACAGTATACGATGAGATATAAATAGCACAATAAGAAATAAAAAACGAAATAATCAGCCTATAATGTTCCCACTGCTAGGACACAGGCCTCCTCTCGGTGAGAGGGAGTGGGCTGTGATCCACCACGCGAGCCCAGTGAGGGTTGGTAGATGTCACAGGTCTTCGAATTTTTGGTTCTAGGACATGGCGGTTTCCTCACAATGTTTTCCTTCGCCGTTTTGAGAGCAGTGGTGATTAAGTAATTTACACAAAGTAAAGCGCCTGTTTGGGTTCGAACCTCCAACCAACAACTCGTAAGTCGCGGCTGTTACCACTGGGCCACCACTGCTCGCTAAATAGACAATATCTAGTTCAAAATTTGTATATAAACATATTATTTATAAAATGGTAACACTCCGGGCAACGACTCACGCACCGCCGGTCTTGAGTAAAACACTGTAATTTCAGAACAATTTAATTCACCAAACATCAATCATACAGCAACAATCAGTGTCTAATACCTTAATCTGAACAGGAGTCTGTCACGTAGGCGGTGTCAGACTGAATTTACAATATAAGAGCTTTGCAAGAGTTAATTGTAGGATTCCGACTAATCTGCCTCTCCGACGCCGCCGGGCGGACTCGAACACCAGGATTAATTTAATTTTGTTGAGGCGATAAAGAAGCCTTTCGAAGTGGCGTTGTAATCAAGAACTGGAAAAAAGGTTTTTGTAAAGACAGAATTTGAATGAACATTAAACTACCACTCCCATAAATATTATACCTACACTGACAAGAAATATAAAAAAAACACTAACTTATTCTGAAATATTCCCGAAACGACGCAAGATAGCGTTTTGAAGTGAAAAGCAACATTAAAATGTATTTAATAATACATTAAAAAAATACCAAATTGAAACAAAATAAATTAAAAAAAAGAAAACAACAATAGAAATTTATATATTTGTATAATTATATATTTTTATTTGTTAAAGAAGGAAAAAAACAATTAGGTAACTCTTAAAGTGGGTTTTCGAAATTGAAACTTAAAGTTTTAATAATTCAATATTTCGTATTGCCTCAGCGTGCTCTTAATACGGATTCTACACGATTTGGCTTCCGAAAAACGAGATTCCTCAGCATAAGCTGAGGAATATTCTCCCATTCTTCAATAAGTGCATTTTTCAGGGCATGAAGGTAGATTTCGGCATCTAACACATCTGCCAAGATTTTCCCAGGCATATTTCGATAGGGTTTAGGTCAGGGCTTCTCGCTGGCCACTTTAATGAATTTCCATGTCTTGTAGGCACTCGTTTACCAAATGAGCTGTGTAGAGCCGGGCATTATCATGCTTAAACTCTGCATTGTCGCCCATATTGAACAAATACGAACCATACTACGTGCTGGACCATGGTCATGTTCGTTTACGTATCTCACAGGCGGTTAGATTGCCATATTTTGTAGGCACCAACCCCGTGCGACCATCTGATGCCGTGCTCAGAATCTCTCCCGCATGGGACTATTTCTTCTAAATCATATGCTTATGTAAAACGTTCCGAAGTGAGAAAACTGGCTCTATTATAGCGATTATCCAAGGCAAAAGCTCCATATTAAAGTCAGAATAATAACGCTCAGTAAATAAAGAACATAGTTCTAAAAGATCCGGAATGTAGTATCAAAGACTGCCATGACGGTTTAATCTTTATGATGAAGGCAAAAAACCAGAAAAGAAAAAGAAAATTGCAACTACAAACGAAAGGATTCCTTTGTGGAACTCTTTAATTTACTTAAAGCTTTTAAAGAAAAAAGTAGTTTGGCAACCTCAATACATTTATTCGGTATTCTTTCAGCGTAATGCAGGTAACATTACGCTGAAAGAAAATGCGTAGATGAGGATCCGGCACTATTTCTTATCAGAGCTTGGGATACAAAGAAATATTGTCCTTTTAACTTGATTTAGGAACAAAGATGAGACGGTAGAAATATTCAGGTCACGTGGAAGCCGTGTTCGATATTTTTTGGTTTTTAAACGACTTACTATGGGTTGAATGGACTTAAGGAATAGTTACAATTAAATATATTCTTGTTTTAAAATGTGTGGTTGGATAAGACTTTTTTGTGTATTTTGTGTTTACTACGAGATATTTAGAACCTTTTTATTATGAGAGTATGCGCATTTTGTAAAACTCGCTATCAACAATATTATTTCCACGGATGCTCACGTTGCTGTCCGCGCCAAAATGGCGAAAATCAAATGTCATCATTTTGTCATTGATAGTATGATGTCCAGAGTATACTTGTATAATATTGGTCAGTAGCCGCCACGCAACCTTCGATGCGATGCTCTGCTGGAGTGACCAGTGTCAACGGTGTGTCACCAGTTAATGTCACTCTTATTCGACCTTTTCGATGGTTACAGAAAACTAAGCGGCCCCACTTGCTGCACCGTCATATTTATAAAACTGACTTGTTCGAAATTAATTTTAATACAATGTTTAAATACAATTTTAATTTCATTCGTAAACGCTACATTTTATTGGTAATGCACTGAGTAAGTAGTTTTTAATTACTTCGCACGGTTTAAATCATACTAAATTAAAAAAGTTACGAACTAATAAATATTTCTTCTGTCTTGAAAATGCTTCTGCTGAAATTTCTTGATCCATCAGCATCGCCTGTCCGCGTTATTATTTCGTTTTCGCTAAGCATTTTTTCTTACTGTTTTTGGTTTGCTCGGCTCCTAAGAGTTCTAGCGTGATATTAAATAGCTTATAGCTTTCCTCAAAAATTGAGCTATCAAATGCAAGCGCAATTTTTCAAATCCGACTGGTAGTTCCAGAGATTTGCGCGTTCAAACAAACAAACTCTTCAGCTTTCAGTATAGGTGTAAGAATTTACCCTTGAATATTATACAGGGTGGCAGGGCCATCGACGCGCAAACTGTAACCATGGATTCAGCACATGAGCTTAGACCCCAAAGCGTCGAAATTTTTGTCGGTTATTAAAAAAAAGATTGCTGTTCCATACTTTTTGACCGCGTAGCGCACTTTTCTATGAAACAGAAGATTTTTTTTTTTGATAACCTAGGAAAAATTTCTACGCTATGGGGTCTAAACTCATGTGCTGAATTCATGGTTACAGTTTGCGCGTCGATGTCCCTGCCACCTTGTATAAGAAAATGATTGTCGCCACAGGAAAAATAACGTCAACAAACGAATTTTTGTGTAGCTACAAAGCTGTTCCTTATTCTTTACTAAAACTACCGGAATTTTTAAAACTCAATTCTCAAAGAGTTCTATTCAATTTTATCATGATACATTGGTTCGCGTCTCTCGAGACATAACGTTTCCTTCGCTTTATCTTACAAAATGCAAGTTTGCAAATATTTATTATTTTAATACAAAGTATGATAAATATGTTTAATACCTGGCACTTACACGGTGTCTTTGTGAAATATTATTTTAATATAAGACGCCCTTGCAATGATTGCACATAACTTTACACGATGGAGCTTCTTAGGAATATTTTTTTAATAAAGCTGTTTGTTTCTGGATAGTATATATACATAATATAATAATTTAGGAGAGATGGCCTTGTTTGCATTTTTAACCGATTTCAAAATAGGCGGAAGTTTTCAATTCGACTGTATTTTTTTTTTGTTTGTTACCTCAGAACTCCGTTATTTATAAGCCGATTTGCAATTTTCTTTTCTATGTGAAGGGATATATTTTCAGATTGGTCCCATAGAAATTTTATCAAAATCGTTTCAGTAGTTTGGTTTAAACCAAAATTACGGATAAAAATTCAAGTAAATAAAATTGCGTCGTTTGCTTTTCACATCTAAAATGAAAATAAACTTTTTTACAAAAAAAAAAAAAAAAAACAACCGACTTCCATAAAAACACTACAAAGTGAAAAATAACTTTAATTTCGGAAGTCGGTGGCGAAAAACGAAATACAAAAACCAAAGACACCGACTTCCAAAATTAAAGTTATTTTTCATTTTGTAGTGTTCTTATGGAAGTCGGTTGTTTTTTTTTTTTTTTTTTTGTAAAAAAGTTTCTATTGTATGTATACTTTCACTGGCAACGTGGTATTCATCCAGTTCGATTGGAAGCTGGCATGACTATATGGCTGAATTACTCGTAAATGTTTTTTTGGTACAACCTAAACAAACCAGTCATACAAATACATAATGAAATTAAACTTTCATACCTTTTAGTCTCCCCTAAAAATATGTAAATTATAAACCTCGGTCACGAATTCCAGATCCCCTGAAGAACCCATAAAACGGCCAATAACGAAAGAAAAGTAGCAACGGTGCGCTTAAAGCGGAAACTTTATAAATCATGGTGTACAATGGTTCCGCACTGGCATACAAGGGTACCCCATTGTTTTCTAAAGGATTTCATCGCCGTTTCCTCGCACAATACGGCGTTTTAAATCAAAATGTTTTTTTTCTCTCTTAAGGCATACTTTATTTCTGTGAGTGTAAAGAAAGGCCCACCATTTTTTGTGTCTTTTGTCGTGTATATAATTTGGTATTATCACGCGATAGCTCAGAACAGTGGCCTAGTCGTAATGGCTGTGACTTACGGGGTCGTAGGTTGGAACCTAGAGAGGCACTTTACCTTGTGTAAATTATTTCTTCACCACTGCTCTCAAAACAGTAAAGGAAAATTTCTTGAGGTAACCGGCATGTCGTAGAACCAAAAATTCGAAGACAGATAACATCTACCAACACACTGGACTTGTGGGGTGGACGGCCCACCTCACAGAGAGGCCTGTGTCAAATAAGCCTAAAATGTCCCAGCAGTGGGAACAGTGGAAACACCACTGACCCGCGCAATTCGGGTTATTAACGATCTTCCCGTGAAGATGTACTTACATGCCATTTGAGTGAATTCGCAAAAATACTGATAGAGAAGGCTATATTTTGTGTTTTTATTTTATTTTTATATAGGGAAATTAGTAAAGTAGTTATTATTTGTAAATGTATTATAAGTAAGTAATACTAGTTTTTTACGTTTTTCATAGTTTTAAATTGTATATATGTTAATTTTAAGAGCACGCTATCGCTTTAGATATATAACCTGTAATGATAGTAATTGGAGATTTTTAATAAATAAATGCGCTGATAATAAAATAAGCTGATTATGCTGCGCGTTCATGTTAGGCCTATAACTGCCGGTCTGTTTGGGCGGGTCTCACCGTAGAAACTAAGGCGAGGTGACCTTAAAGTGGACTGTTATTCCAATTGATACTAGGGATTGACACCATTGATTGACTGCAAATTTTCACGGTGAGATTTTTACAAAATATATCGGTAGGAGCTAACAGAGAGTCGTTGCTTATCCAGACTATATTTTCAAATGATCATCAGAGCATCAATTCAACGCTTTTATATACAAGTCACTATGGTAATTTAATATCATGTAAAATAACACGCAATACATTGACATTTTCTTGATTCTATTGAAATGAACAAAGAAAAAATAGAATCAGTATTTATTTTTGTCTTTATTTTAGAATATGTTTTGCTAGGCACGAGAAAAAGGAATTTATTAACACTAAATGCTGGAGTGCTACGAATATAAATGGATTAATATATTATTTATTATCTTAGAAATGATTTTAATGTTGCCACGTGAATAAAAAATATTATAGCGTGCTAAGCCGTTGGGCGGTGGTTATGAGTTACGGAACAATTTGATTATTAAATTCTCTTACATAACTAATAATCTAAGGCCCGTTTCCAAGACCGATGCCTAGTAATTTACGCTTTATTTAATAGTAATGAAAATTCTAGATTCCTGTCAAATCTGTCTGTTTTAAATAGAGACTCTTGGCGTAGCAACAAGGACGGATTTAGGAAGGATTCTTAATTCTCAGAAAGCTTTTTGAAAGCCTAAGATGTAAATCAAGTTTTCTTTTGTTTCGATTGTTTAGGTAGGAGAGTGAGTGTCCGCTAGAATCTTAAATGTTTTCCAAAACTGGAACTTACCGTCCATGACTTACGACTAAAACGGAAGTTATCCACAATAAAAAATTGCCTTCCTCACCAAAAATAGACAAACCTAACTAACCTTTTCACAAACCTCTTCCGACATAATTAAATAACCTAAAAAAACTGAAGGCTTAACCATTTATCAATTAAAATCAAATAAATAAATTTATATATTTTGTCTGGCTTTTTCCTCTAGCATATAGCGGTTCGGATGAAAGTGTATGATCCAAGGTGACCGAGTGTGTTCTTTGCCAGAATATGTTGGGTCGCGGGTCAAGTAAATTAGTCGAGGAATGTTGAAGTATTTTAAGATGTATGTTGGATGTTGCGTGCAAGATCTAGACTTCATCATTGTCTTTCAACTTCGTTTTGAAATAAACGCTAATTTGTGGCATCTTTACAATAAATTAGACTCAAATCAGGACTGTAGTTAAGCCAAAACGGCATGTGGTTTGAGTCTATATATGATATTTGGGTGCATTTCTTAAAATGGTTGATATTAATGGCTAATTTGTAACACTTTTGACCTCAATAACTTAGGGCTCAAAATGGATTGTTTTGGAGATATCGAACTTTTAAGTTTTTTTTTGGAAACTTATTCCGAATTGGACGTTCAACGGGTACTTTTGTGATGGGTCATGTACGAAGAAATCCTTCGAAAACTAATTTATCATAAAAGTACCTTAGCCTTTTACCGTACCTTTAGGAATGAAGCATTGTAAAGTTCATGTTATGACATTTTAAAAGAAGTTCCTTTGATTTTCGTGGGAGTTTACTCAAGTAGTGCATACCCTTGCTCTTAGCCTATATTAAAACATCTCGTCTAAAGTTATGGGGATTTATCAACGCTATCAGCAAACACTAGTCCTAAACCGTTTGTCAGGCACGAAACAAAGATTACCAATATAAATAGGAACTTATAGATTAGTTCTCAAAGAATCACAACAAAACGGAAAAATGGGAAGAATATGGAAATGTAAACCAAGAGCTACAACCATTTGGTTACAAGGTTACATAAACCCAGGATGTCCCATTGACTGATCAGAAGGACTATATAAGTGTTTTATTTATTTAACCATTTATGTACACACATATATAAACATACAAGAAAAAACAGAACACAAAAAATAGGTATAGAGGTGATGCGTATTTCATAAGAAATCTCTTCCAGCATACCTGCGATGGGAGAATAGATAGAGAGATGTAGACAGCGTGTGAAAGAGTAAAGGGGATAAAAAGAATAATACATAAAATCAAAAACAATTCCCTAAAACTAAACAAAAAATTATGAGAATATACTAACATACATACAAATAAATCATGTGTTCATAATATCAGATAAATTAACATTCCATTGCCACTTAATCAGATACTTATTATCTACTTTAGGGCTGATTTCTCAACCATCTGATAACTTTATTCGAGGAATAATTTTGAAATCTTGCCAGTTACTTCATACAAAAACTGTCAAACGTCAATTTTATTCCTCGAATAAAAGTTATCTGGCGATAGAGAATTCAGCCCTTAATGAAATGTATTCTAAGGGCTTTTTTTTGTTGGGTGGGAAATCATCAAATGATATCTCCCGCTCTGGGCTGAGCGGAAGGGCGTGTCTGACTTTTACTGACTAAAACCCACCCGTGTTCCTTCAGTTGCCTGTGCTAGGGGCCACGGTATCTCTTTCGAACAACCCGAAGCCCTGGCAGGCATCGGCCCTAGCGGACCCCGTCAATTCGTGCTGACATCTCTTTGAGGCGCGCGTGGAACACAACGCGCCGTCGACCCGGGCCTGATCCTTACCGGGCGGCGAGCTGCCCATTGCTCGCCGCCCGCAAGCGGCTGCTGATTCCCATCTAGGCCGTCTCCTGCGGCGACTAGGGGCGTGCGTGAGGGCGCAGAGATTGCCTCTCCCTCACGCGCTCCGCCTCCTCCTTTGCGAGCATTACTGCTTCGTAGAAGGAGGTAACGGCCTCCCATGCATTCTCGCTCCGTACCATGACCTGGACCAGGGCCGGACGCGAGAGATCGCCGCCGCCGATCGCCGCCACGAGGACACGGCGGTGCTCCGCTCAAGCCGGGCAGACCTCCACCGTATGCTCCACTGTGTCCTCCGGGCGATCTACACAGTGGTGACACCCTGGCGTTTCCTCCCTCGTAATCCTGAACAGGAACCTCCCGAAACAACCGTGTCCGCTGAGGACCTGCGTCAGGCGGAAGGTGAGGGCACCGTGGCGCCTCTCTAGCCACTCCTCAAAGAGGGTGGCTATGTATTTTAAGGGCTGATTTTTTAATCGGCAGATAATTTTTATTCGTGGAATAAAATTGACGTCTGACAGTTGTCTATGTATGGAAGAACTGTCAAAAAATCATAATTATTCCTCCTATACAATTATCTGGCGCTAGAAAAATCAGCCCTAAGTTGATTTTCGAGTGATTATTTGTAACAAAAATGTCCTAATAAGTCTTTGGTTGCAATGGAATTTGACCTTTGTTAATTATGACATTCGGCTTGTTTCATAACTTTACAATTACCTCAAATTCTTCATTCAAATAAATAGGTAAAAGGTTACACAGTTTCGCCTAATAACGATGCTGCAGGTATAATAATTAATATACATGAATGTATTATATAATGCTCGCTAAAATAGGATCAAACATGTTATTGAAAGGTTAGAGTTAATAGATTTTATTGAGCAGCAACGGTTTTAGATATATTGAAACCTGCCATGTTTTTATAAAAAGCCGTCAAATTTTAATACTGGTACTAGCAAAACAGGTGCTCTCCAAAAATAAAGCTTTCCAGAACATTACAGCTGTAGTCCGCGTTAATGTACTAAAAAGATTTTATTTTTTAAACTTTTTATTTTATTTATTATGGGACAATAAACAGCTACAATATAAAATGTTTACAAGTAACAATAAAATAGGCTCATAAGTAGTATTAACAATATTGCTACATTATCCGCATGTTTACAAAATTAAAATAAGGTAAAAAGTGCCACTAGATTAGCATTACCCAGATATTTAAAAAAATAAAAAATAATTGATTATTTAAATAAAAACAATAAAATATATATATTAATTTTTGGATAAGATTAAACATGTGGGATAGTTCCTTTTTATCACAAATAAGAATGAGTATTAAAAAAAAAATTACAGCACATACAATACAATACATCAATAAAAATAATTGAAGCGGTTGAAATAAATTAAATTTAGAATAAAAATTTCTATGAATATTTAACACCAAAAATGTTTGTCTTAAAGCTAGATATTGTACTCGTAGTAGGTATATACTTGTATGGCTTACGAGTTGTAGGTCGCGGGTTCGGACTCAGACAGGCGCTTTACTTTGTGAAAATTATTTCATCACTGCTCTCAAAACAGCGAAGAAAAACATCGTGAGAAAACCGGCATATCCTAGAACCAAATAAAATTAAAGGAACCAGTATAAAAAAGGAACCAGTATAAAATCGTTTATTTGTACACACACAAAAACCAAATAGTACAGTGAGAAGTCTTAAGATTAAATTGTATAGCAATGACACAGTTTAAGGTCGAAACATCTGACTCCTAAACTAGGCAAGAAGCCTGTATCTTAGAAGCCGAAGAAAGACATGTGACATCTACCAACCCGCATTGGGTGCACAAGTGTGTGCGCAGACATAGGTGCACTCATCTTTCCCTCACTCTCATAGTCCGATGAGACGATAATCCGACACGACCGGAGAGAGATCCGCCGCAGGACCAACGGCTTAACGTGCTTTCCGAAGCACGGGGGTTTTAAGTCACCAACTTCCAAATTCCCGGCTCCTGCTGTTACTGAGAAATTCCTAAGAAAAAACCAATAACACTTTACCCAACTCGGGGATGTTTACTGATAACGTGCTAATAAAAGCAGTGTCCAAATACATTCAGCAAAGTTTATAGACAAGGTCATTTAATGATCAAAGGTTATCATTGAACATACTACATTAAGATATTAATCAGACATAAGAGACACGGTAATCCATTGTTTCATAATACTCAGTAATCAAGAGGGCTTAAGTAACGCTGTCAACAATGACGATAATATCCAGGTCATACGAAGCTTCCTTTCATTAAAATGACGATACAAGCACCGGGCTTGCGCCGTAATGACACTAAATAAATTAATACAGAAGGTCAGCTTATTACAATGAGTGAAAAAGAATACATTCGCTTGTTCGTATCCCAATTTAGTCCTAGCTGTGCCCGCGACTTCGTTCGAACCCATGCAATCCATGCATGATATTGGATTTCATGGGCTTTAATTTTTTGCGCGGTACCCTAATTCTTTTTCTAAAAGTAGCCTAAGTTACTCCTTATATAATCAGCTATCTGCCAGTCCAGCCGTTTCGGAGATTAGCTTGAACAAACAGACGAGACAGGCAGACTTTTTTTGCTATAGGTGCCGTACCTATATCCTTTCACTTGCATTGAGTAAAAAGCTGTTATTTTGACATAACAAACATAGACTTCAATTTTATTTATTTGTACAGATGTACAGATCAGCGCAGCCTGTCTTCTTTCAGACATCTCTGTTACATATCATCTCAGTAGTCACCTCCTGTCTAGCCATATCATCTTTCTTTTGTCCTTCCATTGTTTGTTTGTTCTTCTTCTACTCTTATACCATGACAACCGATTTCTACACAACTTTTCAGTCACCGGTGCCACATTCAGACTTTCCCTTATATTGTTACTAATTTTTAGGGCTCCGTACCCAAATGGTGCCAACAAGACCCTATTACTAAGCCCCCGCTGTCCGTCCGTCTGTCTGTCAGCGGGCTGTATCTCATGAATTGTTATAGGTAGACAGTTGAAATTTTCACAGAGTGTGTATTTCTATAACAACAAATAATAAAAATATAATAATGTTAAGAATTAAAGGGGCCTCAATACAAGAAACGTGTTTTTTCGGTGTGTTTTGCCTTGTGGTACGGAACACTTCGTTTACGAGTCCGACTCGTACTTGGCTGGTTTTTTTTATTCTATCTATTCGCGTAACACACACGCACAAAATACATAATAGACATGCTTCACGTACGCACGGCGATATATCAAGCTATACATTTCCAGTATAAGCTAACTATCTTTCAGTCGCGTTACAATTATTTATATACCTATGTTTAATCTGACATTTTTTTAAACTTTATCACTTGAACTGACATAGGTATAACTTTGACATCGATTAATTATTTTGTTCAAATCCTTATGTATGAGATCTTATTTGTTGTTGCTGTCTACTTTTTTTTTGTTTTTTAATGTACCTAATTAAAATCATCTGCCTAGCCTTTTCCTAACTATGTTGGGGTCAGCTTCCAGTCTAACCGGATGCAGCTGAATACTGGATTTTACATGGAGCGACTGCCTATCTGACCTCCACAACCCAGTTACTGGGTACCTACCCCTTGGTAAGACTGGTTGTTAGACTTTCGGGCTTCCGACTACCCGTAAAGACTGTCAAAGATCCACGAATGACAGCCGAGATCAACGGCTTAACGTGCTTTCCGAGGCACGGAGGGGTCTCGGTATGTAAAGATGGTCACCCATCCACAGACCAACCGCGGCAAGCGTAGCTTAACCTGACCGATCGACCTATGCGGCTGTTATTATTTAGCCACGGGCCCCTCCTAATGTACCTAATTAAAATATAATATGTTTTAAGATCATACATTGTAAACCTACATATAAATGGATTTGATTTGACAGCGTGTGCAAACGCACTTGCGGCTTGCATTCGCTTGAGACAATTTGAGATCGTGTGTGTGCGTATGCGTGTTTCCACTCATTATAATGAATCGATCTGTACCTATGTATTCTGTGGTAACGCTTACCATACTAGGTGATTAACGAAACTCTTGGTTCAACTATGACATCATTAATAGGCTGCATAGGCTGTTACATATTTTGTAATGTTTGAGAGGACTTTGCGTTTACAACTAAACAAATACCTAAGTGCGCAATGATATGTAAATATAATTAATATTCGGCATTCTATTGAGCCCACATTTGCGAACTTTAATTCTTCGTTTCGTCATGTTGGCCTTGACCCTCATCAGCTGTTTCTGACATCCTTATCTGCTTTAATGATGATGAAAGGACTTCTAAAGCCCAAAAAAAGGGAAGCATACTTTTGATTGTCATTTTGCGCTAGCTGTATCTACCAATGTAACAGCCGCGACTTACGAGTTGCAGGTCGCAGGTTTGAACCCAGACAGGCGCTTTACTTTCTGTAAATTATTTCATCACCACTGCTCTCGAAACTGTGAAGGAAAACATCGTAAGGAAACCGGTATGACCTACAACCAAAAATTGGAAGACATCTGACATCTACCAACCCGCAGGTTCCGCATGGTGGATTACGGCCCACTCCCTCACCGAGAGGAGACCTGTGTCCCAGCAGTGGGAATATTATAGGCTGATTATGCTGTACCTACCAATGCAATGTGAATGCAGCTTTCTCCAGTACGCCCCTTCTCCTTTTTTCCCACAGAACTTGCCATGAGGAAAGTTCGTGTTTGCATGAGCAGGCTCAAATCCAATATTGGACGTTACCGAGTGGATAATGCTAATAAAAGAAGAGGTAATATTCCCATATAATAATATAATACAATTTAGCACCCGAATTGCGTAAGACACTAACAATCACAACCTGAATCCTTTTGAAGGATATTGCTAATCCATTGACTTAAATGTTCGATAAATTTGTCTGCTCAACAATTTCAATAATGCAATGAATGTTGTTGAATTATCAAAATTAAAATCATTGCTACTGATGGTGTGATACGTAATTACCCCGCTGTTCCAACTTAAGTAACTTTCTCAGACGAGCTTTTATTTTTATATATAGGTACTTTATTGTACAGTCACGAGCACCAATATGTCAACACTTGCCAACTTTCAATTGCAATTTTTTCGTGAAATAACGAATGCAACGTTGAAATACGACACATTACATAAATCTATGGGCTCGAAAATGCTATGTTCGTAACAACATACATTTTCATTAAAAAATAAGGGAGTAAATCGGTTTTGAATAAAGCCGAGTGTATACATACTTTTGCTCGTGACTGTACACCACAAAAATACGTAACATAAAAAATACATCAGCCACTGCAAAATGTACAAGAGGCGGCCCTATCGCTTTCTGCGGTTTCTTCCAGGCAACCTTGGAATAGACAAGTGGGAATAAATAGCCGTGAAAAGTGGGAAGGAATGGAAAGTCATTTTCCTGGTCATAAAAACTTTTAATATAATCTGTTCCAATACCAAAATGTGCGAGATTACCACATTATGTCTGTATTAAATGACCTGAGGCAGTCGTATTACTAATAGACTTCAAGAATGTAGCTTTCCGAATGTATTTTGAGATAATTCAAGTGGATATCTAGATAATTCAAGTCTCAACCGTTTATCGATGATTGGCATTGAACACCATTCTGTTTTGAAATGTAAAAAGATGTATATGAAGGAATTACGAATTTCTTCATCATTGCATGAAATAAATATCTATGTGGTAAAGAAACAATCCATTAACGA
Source organism: Apamea anceps (assembly GCA_951799955.1). Classification (NCBI taxonomy): domain Eukaryota; kingdom Metazoa; phylum Arthropoda; class Insecta; order Lepidoptera; family Noctuidae; genus Apamea; species Apamea anceps. The sequence continues at coordinate 14,336,100 of OX637515.1, read as the reverse complement.
GACAATTATGTCCACTTGTAATCACGAAACTAAATAAAACCTACGTAGTAACGCAGATACTTATTTACTTTTTATGTAATGTAGGTATCTAGATAGATTTATCCAAAAACACTTCTGTATCGACAAGTTTTTCGTGCTCTTATCACATTTTCCATCACGACCACAAACTATGTTGCTAATCAGACGAAATATATCCTAAAACTACCTATCAATCATCGATCACCACTTGGTATTAACTTTTCTCTAATATATTCAGACGAAAATAGGATGCCAGATTTTATGTAATATCTTTTTTTTCCTAGTTTAAAACACGTTTATTGTTTGTTCAAAACCGAAAATGTCAAAGGTCTGGCAATAATAAGTCGTCGAAAAAAAACAAAAGTTGACCTTTTCTACCGGTGTAGTTATTGGTAGGTATGATTTCATATTCGATATTCCTGGGAATGTGTATATAAGAAACTTAGATTCTACTCCAGCATTAGATTCAACTTGTAGTTCGAATAAGCAACATCATGGTAAGTGCAGACGGCAATAGAATAAAACATTTTGTTTCGTGTGCAGAAATAAAAATAGGTAGTGAATTAGTGATTTCAAACTGGTTGGTAAAAAGTGTTCGGTTGTAATTCAAAATGTTTTTGCCCATAAATCAATTTGTGAAGATTTCGTAAAAGTAATCATTTCGGCTCTATAAAAGTTTTTCAAAATGAAATGTGAAGAATATTATGATTTGTAAGATGCGTGTCTGATTTATAAATAATGATACAGACTTAATTTACAAGTGAATCTGATATAGTTTGTGTGTTAGTGAGTGGTTTACTAAATACTGGCGCAATACTGAAATGCCAGATTGCTCATTATTATGACATTTCTTGACTCCTTCATTACCTACATATTGTTTACTTTGTGTTTCTGACATATTTATTTGTAGAGTTAACGATCTTTGTGGTTGATCAAAACTTGCTAATCGTTCTTCTGAAAATATTTTTAACTTTTATCATGTGTTATTTATTAAATTATGTGTGTTTCATCATCCGACTTAGAATAAAATGAAGGTAGGTAATTGTCCTATCGGATATTTTTAAATAAGCTTTAAAATACTATTAAAATGTGAAACAAACCATTTTTGAACACTGTAATATTTTATTAGATGATGAAGAACTCTAGACGAACTCTATCGATTTCTAGAAGAATTTGAACATAACAGTCAAAAATATTTTTTGAATAACGGTCACTTTTAACAGTCAAAAAAAAAATTGATCTCAGGTAGATCGATGATTTTTTCATGATTCATTTTCAGCCCAAAAAATATTAAAATAATTTCTCCTACAGAAATCCTTCATCGTAGCCGTTTGCATCTTCGCGTGCGCGTACGCCGCCAGCGAGGAACAGGCCGCGCAGGTCCTGCGCAGCGACTACGAGCAGGGCCCCGACGGTGGCTTCCAGTACGCCTATGAGACCGACAACGGCATCAGTGGACAGGCTGCAGGCACGGTCAGGGTCATCGGAAAGGTGAGTTACATCCATTCCAGCTATTTGTACGGTAGGACCACAAAAGTAACCAGTATAAGCGGGCCTCTTATTGTATTGAAACTACGTAGGTATGTTAGCTAAAGGCCTACTGTACTTAGGCTAGATATTTTTGGAGAGAAATACTGGTCATATTCATCTGCGACAAAGTGAATTAGTAAAGAAAGACTTTTATTGAAATCATTTTGCTGACAGATGAAATGGCCTGATCTTTTTACTCCCTCTTCGACTTGTCTTGCAGATAATTTGATTTTTGAAATTATCTAGTAGATCGTGTTTAGACGAACACTGAGAAACGGCCGATCTAGCCTTTAGTGTTAGTGTAGTATTTTTCTTTAGTAATTAGTTCTTTAGTACAAACCTCTCATATTTATCTTTTCTAAAACGGTGTTTGTTTTATTTCAGGACGAGGCCGCTCTTGAGGTCACTGGTTCCAACAGCTACAGATCCCCTGAGGGAGACGTCATCGCCTTGACTTACGTTGCCAACGAGAACGGATACCAGCCCCAGGTCAGTACATAACACAGAATCCGCCATTTCAAAATTCACCAATTCCAATTCAAAGGACACTTTGTATGACGATTTGGATTAAAATAAAATATCTGTGCTCAGGAACGACATAATACTTTGTTTGAAAGGTGGTGAAAATATAAGCATTATTTAGTATGGTAACCAGGCCTTAAATCATTGGTGTTCGAAGATAGTATCATAATTAACGAAGAAAACAAGTTGATTTGTGATAAGCTGTTGTCATTGATTTTTTTTTTAATGAAGTTATCAGGATAATTGATGAGTTCCGCTTCAAAATCAGCTATGCGGAATCAACTTTTGCCCTATTTATTATAATTTGTCTCCATAACTGGTTAGATGGTCTATTTCAATAGAATTCCATAGTCTAGGCGAAACATTTATAGCATATATTTTGGATCTTATAAATAACCTCTCAAACCTGATTTAAGTGGTTTAGGCTGGCCTTTTTATTGTAGACCATTAAATATCAAATGTTTTTGTGAAATGTTGTGATTGGATAGAACTATACCAGATTGACCTATGTCAAAAGGTTGCCTAGCAAAAAATATATATCTAAAGACTTCGTGCTTAGACACGGTTTTGATTCGATGAGTCCTCAACCAGAAAATGCAAAAAAAAATGTGCTTTGTGGTATACCTATTATCCTGTCTCCTGGAACTGTTTAATGTTTTTTGTTACTTATTTCGTTTTTTTTTTGTCAATAGGGTGCCCATCTCCCCACTCCCCCTCCCGCGCAGCCCATCCCAGAATACATCGCGAGGGCCATCGAATACATCGCGGCCCACCCCTACACGGAGAAGAACTAAATTAAGAAATTGTAACAAACTAAGATCTGAACCAAACCAACCTAGTGTATGATGAACCTGCAATAAAGCGTAAAACGGCTTTAACAACTGTATGATTTTGTTAATTTTTTGTTTTCTAGACAATAAATAATGTAAAAACGTTTACCAAATGTGTTGTTTTTAACCGACTTCTAAAAAAGGAGGAGGTTCTTAATTCGGATGTTTGTATTTTTTTTATGTTTGTTCGCAAACAAAAAAGAGTTTTTTTTTATTTGAAAAAATATTTTTTTGTTCGAAAGGGTACCTATACTTCCCATGTGGTCCCATAGAAATTTCATCAAAAACGGTTCATTTGATGGTTTTTAAACCAAAATTACTGGTAAAAATTACAACTTAAAAGTGGAAAATAAAAACTTTTTTGTAAAAAAAAAACAACCGACTTCCAAAAACGACACTACAAAGTGAAAAATAACTTTAATTTCGGAAGTCGGTGGCAAACAACGAAAATGCGAACCCTCGCATTCGCATCTCCATTCGCATTCTCGCATTTTGGTTCGCATTTTCGTTGTTTGCCACCGACTTCCGAAATTAAAGTTATTTTTCACTTTGTAGTGTCGTTTTTGGAAGTCGGTTGCTTTTTTTTTCAAAAAAGTTTTTATTCTCCCTTGTTCATTGTTATGTTGCACTTATAGAAGTGAAAGCAGTTTTGGGGTTGTAGTTTTGCACATGTTTCTGCACACTTTTCTTTGCTGAAAATCAAGCGCGTGGTGAAAAAGAATTGAATCATAATTACGTAACACACATGTTTAGCGATTGTCCATTCAGAGTCAAACTACAGCAGTGCGATTCTGTAACCATCTCACCGTAAAAACTTAGGTGAAGTGAGCGTGGAGTGAGCTGTCATTTCAACTAATGCTAAGGATCGACTCTATTGACAGCTCACTCTAAGCTCACTTCACCTAACTTTTCACGGTGAGATTTTTACAGAATCGATCGGCAGATCTGCCTCAGGAATATATTTTAGAAAATCATTTATTAACTTAACTGCTCTGGCAGTGGGTGTGTTGTTGGTTCGGGGAGCACGCCATGTAGGCGGGTAGCAGAGGAGTCTATGTTGTCGTCTTACAACGCCAGGCATGTACTGGTTAGGAACATAAAAATTTATTGACTCTCGTAGAGCGGGACTATCTATCTTATCTATATACTTATAAGTGAAAATTCTGTACATTGAAAATATAAAAAAAAAAAATAAATGGCAGGGGGTGTTACTAGACCGACACCGAACCCAAAAATGTGATTAAAAAACATTTTTGTCTGTCTGCCTATCTGTTTGTTCAGGCATCACGCAAAAACTACCGTTTCGATTACGACGAAACTTGGTGTAATTATTTTTTAATATCCTGGGCACCACACTGGGTACTTTTTATCCCAGAAAAGTATATATAATAAAAAACAAACTTAATTTTGCGGTTCGATCCCTAGAACCGATTACTGTACCAACCGCAAATAATAAGTTTGTCGTAGGTTACGTCACCCGCAGTGGAGTTCACTAATGGGCGCTGCACACGGCTAAGATACTATAATATTTTATCTTAAGATTAGAGATGGGCCGACTATAGTATTTGTTGACTAACCGATAAGCCGAGTAATCGGTTTTCAAAATGCCGATTAGTCGGCCGACTAATCGGCAATGCCGATCATTCTAATACCTACTTGCTAGCTTCTACCTAGCTTAATTACTGACTGATTAATACGTTCTATGTTACCTTATTGGTTTTTGAATATGTTTCAAGACTGTAACTTTAGATTTAAAATATCTATATATACTCGTATAAAATTCATAGTCCTGACTGACTGACTGACTGATATATCAACGCACAGCCTAAACCGCTGATCCTAGAGACATGAAATTTGGAGGGTGTGTTGTTAGTGAAGAGTAGGTATCTACTAAGAAAGGGTTTTTCATAATTCCACTCCTAAGAGGGTGAAATGGGGGGATTTTGTTTGTATGGAAAATCTTATTCCTTGAGTTAATAAACTTGAAACTTGGCACCAATACGAATCTAAGTAAATTATGAAGTTTGCCATTTTATGTATTTCTAAACTAACCCCTACAAGGGGATTGGGGGGTTTTAAAGTTTTGAGAATTTTAGCGCGCGGTCCGATTATCTCGAAACTCACTATTTATACCTACGATCGAAAGTAAAGAATAATGTGTATCAATATCAACACTCGAAACTCAGCTTTGACAGAAAATAATTAATAATAAATATGTAAAGTTGTCGAAAATTGACCCCTGACGGGACAAAAAGGGGGAATTCGGTTTTTAAGGGGAGCTAGGATTTAAACATGAAACTGTATGTTACATTTTCACACCTAAACCACTGAACTTCTGATTTGGCAAAGAGATAGATGGCATCCTAGGGAAGGACATACTTTTTATTAGGATAGCACGTTCCCGTGGGATAATTTCCGACATCCGCGCGGGCGAAGCCGCGGGCAGAAGCTAGTCTACTAATATTAGATAATAATTAATTATTTGTGTGGATTCTCGCCTGAATTTGAGTGTGTCTAAACCTACCATCCCTGACACGAACAAAGAAGGATATAGAAAGGGGTACTATCCATATTGACGTTTCATCTACAGAATTTAAGTTGAATTTTTTCTATCACAATAATCAGTGTACAATGACTCTTGAGGACTCCAAAGTATTGCATTATATTCTAATTTACTACGGACATAGGCATTGTATATTTGTTTTATAACTTGAGTTTTCTTAAACTGAGATGATAATATAATGATGAAACTAAGACATTTATTACCGTCTTTGCAAGTTTTAAGAATATACTCGTGAAAATTTAATTGGCTATCCATTATTACTCCCAAATCCCGGATTGAGAAAATACGTTCCATTGACGCGCCAGCAAGATTAGGTATAATCATTTCTAACCATTATGCAGATGTTAGGCTCATTAAAATAAATTATAAACAATCAAAATCGATTATTTAAATGTAGGTGTTCCGAATTTAGCCCACGAAACAATACAAATATTTTAAAACTAAGAATATATATCAAATAATGTATTATTTGCTGACAATAATTATCATTTTAGATTTCTGAGTTCTCATCAATTTATAAAATTATATCTATGTTTAGTTTTTTTATGTAATGTAATCATATTTATTTTTATATCTTATTTATTCTGATATTTTGATTAAGGTAGATTTGGTTAAGACCAATCTATAAAGCCTGGAGGCTTAGGGTAGCCAGCTTTTCGGTATTCTATAGGACGCATTCCGGAGAGTTTGCGCGGGACTTACATGACTTAATTCCGCCATCACCGTTCCATCATCGGACAACCCGTCGTACGGCGAGTTTCCACCCTTTCGTTGTTGACACCGCTACGATCCGGACGAAGCGTTTCGCCTCGTCATTTAAACCGCGTACATCAAAGGACTGCAACAATTTGCCTGCAGCGGTCTTCCCGTCCGATTATAATTTAAGTGCCTACAAGGCTAGAGTGAATAGGCACATATTAATTAGTGCGCTTTATCATCAACGATTGCATCTCTGCTTTCCATCAGGCAGGATCGCAGTTAAGCACTAGTATATATAATTTAAAAAAATAATAATACGTGTGAATTTTCACACCTATAATAATACTATAAAATTGATTATTAGGTATTATAACATAACAATAAATTAACACTAGTAATAATAGTCAATAAATTAACAGTTTGAATTAAGTATAGTGAGCTTGATATGAGCTGTCATAACACCAGCTGGTCTATTCTGTATAAATCTCACCGTGAAACTTCAGGTGAAATGAGCTGTCAATACTATCAATTCCTAGCATCTGCCGATGGATTCTGTAAAAATCTCACCGTGAAAAGGTAGGTGAATTGAGCTTAGAGTGAGCCATCAATAGTCTCAATCCTTAGCATTAGTTGGAATGACAGCTCACTCCACGCTCACTTCACCTAAGTTTTCACGGTGAGATGGAAACAGAATCGCACTGCTGATGGAGTAACAACTTACTTCATCTAAGCACGCACGGTGATGTTTTTAAAAAATACAGTGGCTGATGCTAGAGATTGACAATATTGTCAGCTCAATCCACCTAATTTTTCACGGTGAGAATAGGTCGGCTGATAATTTGCTGGTGCACTCGGTTTATAATTAATCGAAGTGATTTCTCAAGTTTCTGTTTATTATTTTTGGGTTTAACTACATACATAATTATGTCAGAGATTGATATTTTTTTATTATTTTATGTCTGTGTGATTTATTAGTTTTAAGACCCAAAGTCTTAGGTATAGGGTGAATTTCACCGATGAAATTGAACGCAATGAGCACCTCTAAAGGTGCGTCTAGACATTACGAGGCGTATGCTTCGAATGGTAAGCCACACATATAACAGCGGCCTCGTGCTGAGGCATCTAACATAAAAAAAATCACTGGGGGCGCATGCCTCGCTTTGTCTGGATGCACCTTAAACCGCATTATATTGACACGGCTAGCTCTTTGACGAACGGTTTAGATGAGCTGATCGCGTTCAGTTTGATTGGTAAAATTCGCCGGTAGAACACACTGAACACACACACACTACACGTACACTGTATGTACACTACAGAACGTAGGCCTACCACATTAATGGCCACAACACGTGGCATTCTGCCATTACCACATCACTAGTCGGTCACATAGTTGACCGCGGAGTCGCCAGTGACGTCATTAGCTTACAGGTGGTTGAGGAGTCCGTCTCCTGATGTTACAGATTTATGCAGACTGTATCTGGTATAGTTGACCTCGTAAAATTTTTACCACCCTTAGGTTGTATGTCGCTTACGCGCCAAAAAATAACAATGTTGTATTGTGCTTGTGACAATAAAATAGTGTCAACGTTATTGAAGTTTCAATTAAAGCGAAAGAAAGAAAAAAGACGAAAGAAACAAAAAAAAATACGTTTATTTGCGGTAAATGAAGTACCAGGTTATCCCGCGAAATACAAATTTTCGTACGTTTTTTGCAAATTGGCAGGTCGTTAATATTATGTGTTAATAAAAACACGATTCACGACCGTAAAAAATATGTATTTACATAATTATAATAATTAAAATCATCAATTAACATATTAACAAATTGTATTACAGTCGCGAATAATATTTTCATCATCATACAACTTGTCTTGCAAGTATAAGTAATAATAGTATAAGCATAGTAAAGTTCCAAGTACAATAAAAACCCTTCTTTTTTTTTGGGTAGGAAATCATCAAATGACCTCTCTCACTCTGGGCTGAGCGGAAGGGCGTGTCTGACACTTACTGACTAAAACCCATCCATGTTCCTTCAGTTGCCTGTGCCAGGGGCCACGGTATCTCTTTCGAACAACCCGCAGCCCTGGCAGGCATCGGCCCTAACGGACCCCGTCAGTTCGTGCTGACATCTCTTTGAGCCGCGCGTGGAACACAACGCGCCGTCGATCCGGGCCTGGTCCTTACCGGGCGGCGAGCTGCCCATTGCTCGACGCCCGACAGTAAAAACCCTTCCATTTAAAAAATTTAAGCGTAATTTAACAAAAATACTTATTGATAAATGCTTTTATAGGGTACTTACGATTATAAGTTGTGAATTGTAGTACCTATAATGTAAATTATGAATGAATAATCACCAAATTTGATTTATTTTAATATCATTTACTAATCGCATGCATTATTCAAGTCAATTTATTAAAATAATAATTAAATATGCAAAATTTGCACGCCGACATTAAAGGCATAATTAAATCGGTTAATTAAGTTAAGAACTCATTATTTATGCAAATAAATGAGTTTGATTTGTTTTTTTGATTTGACACTGACATAAAAGTGAAAAAAAGTGCGAACATTTTTACGGGCAACCTTAACGCATCTTCCTTAACTGGGAATTGTCGTCAAAAGTGGTAAAGTATTAACGATGTCGACTATACCTACGTACATACGTGTAGATGTAAGCTCCTGCTTAGGTGGGTGATAGTGCTTTGCGATTGGTCGGCTCGGTATATACCTTGTACTTTAGATCTGAAAGCGGTAGGTAACTGCTAAAAAAACTCACTTAGCATACGAGGTTCTCAACATAAGGGATGTAGATTTGGAAATCATTGAGCTGACTGGGCCAAGAGCCGACAACTAAAGAACTGATATCCCAGGAGCTCTCATTGGATGGTTGATGCATCTCGGTGGCAGCTCGACCTATTCCTAAACAGGTCCTATATATTTTAACTAGCTTCCTGCGGCTTCGCCTGCGTGGTGTGTCGATAAAACGTATATGTTCAAAGTATTCCACAAGCAAATTGCATTTAAGTCGGTTTAGCTGTTTTGGAAATTACCCGGAACAAACACAGACAAAAATTTGAAAAATTGTTGTTTTGTTATAAGTACCGTATATAACATATTCATATATATAACATGCATTTTTCTAAAAATCTTATTTTGATATTACAAACTTTTATTTATTTATATGTATAGAAATAATGTTAAAGAAAAAAATTGCTTGGGAGTGGGTATATCGAATATCTATTTAAAAATGTTCTATACCTTTAAAAAAAACTGAGATTTAGTTGTCGTTTATTAATAATTTTCATATTAATATTATGTTATTTATATGCACAAAAACTGGCTAGGAAACCTTCGACTCTGTCGATGGTACCTACAACTTATTATTATGAGAATCAACTTAAACTGCAGAGTGGTTTGAACTAACAACTAGGCTCCGTACAGACTGGACGTCTTTTTGCTGCGTTTTGTCTATGCGTTTTTAAATATGTGCAGAGACAATATCTGCTGAATATCGAACTTTTGCATCTGCATATTGTTGCTACGTTAAAACCTACATTAGTTAACTTGAACAAAACTTATACCATAATCAAAATAAGTATCGAATTGACATAATGTTAACTATTGATGGCAAAGAGTTAATAGGTCAAATCAAAAAGATAGGTATTTTAAACCACAGTCTGGCCGTCGAGAGAATGCGTTCCTGACACCTGTTAGTTCCTACTAGAATGGTCGCACCATTCTAGTAGCTATTAAAGATTAAATTCGCAAAACACGTATTCGTTTGTATGAAAGAAAGTAGACTGGTCTGTTCTGGACATTTTATACCTTGTTTTTATTGGGTAAGATCACATAAATATGGACGAGACTCGCACAGACCAGGAAAGCATGGCACAAAAAGGAAGAGGCCCACAAGACAGCAGTGGATGGAACAAAGCTGCAAATGATAATGATGACATATAACCCACAAGAACTTGAGACCCGAGCGGCCCCTCCCACACCCGCGCTGTTACCGTCCTCGTCGTCGACGCCTCAGTATCGCGCGCTTACGACATACGAGCGAAGTGTCAATTTAACTCTTGCGGATTGTAATTATTTTCCTATATAAGGTCTATCTATTCATACACGACATAATTTAAGAGAAAGATCTATGTGTTTTTACAAAAAAAGTGTTTTTTTATGTAATTTTTATAATTGTTTGATACATTTTGCATAAACCCTTTACTCCGCTTCGATGACAGTAAATACTACGTAGAAACTAGCGTAAAACATGCGAAAAAATAAGAAGGAGAAAATATCTATTAGTAATTTTTATTATTGATTTTTTTAAATAATATATATATATATTTTTTCGTTTCTATGGCTTCTTTACCACCCTACCCTACCTTTTTTTTCGTTTTATGGTTTTTATGGTTCAACTCTTAAAATATTTCGTATATGAATAGACACTTATTATTATTATTAAAAGCCTGTGATGTTCCACTAAAGGGCAAAGGCCTGCCTACTCACCTTCCACTTCTCTCTGTTTGATGCTTCTGAGGACCAGTTCTTGTTGAAGGAGTCCAGCTCATCCCGCCATCTCCGTCTGGGCCTGCCGCGATGTCGCTTGCCATTAAGAGGGACCCATTGGGTCGTAAGTTTAGCTCATTCGTCGTCTGACATGCGGCAGATGTGTCCAGCCCAATTCCATTTTAGCGTGGCAGCTTTCCAAGTGACATCAGTTATCTTTGTGATGGAACGGATGGTCGTATTCCTAACTCGGTCTGTTAGTTTGATACCCAGAATACTCCGTTCCATAGTCCTTTGGCGTAACCTGGAGGGTGGACTTGTGCTGATTTGTCAAAGACCATGTCTGTCCACCATATGTGAGGAAGGGAAGTATGCACACGTCAATGAGTCTTCTTTTAAGGGACAGAGGAAGATCACCCTTCACTAGGTCTTTCATGGCCCAATAGCTCTTCCAGGCATTTTTGGTGCGTCTTGCAACCCCTTTGTTTTGTCTTGCTTGGAAAGACACTATTTGACAAAATAAAGATACAAACAAAATAGACATACTTTATATAAAACGCGCGTTCAAAAGACGCTAGTCTGCCCAAGCCTTAAATCTCAGACAATAGTTAACAACCACCTTGTTAGAGCCTCTAGGCGCATCATTAAGTAATTAATTAAATTAAGTTTATTAGTGACACATAAATGCCAAGGATTCCACGCAACGAAATTAATGATATATTGCCATCTCGTTATTAGATATCCTAGCTTAGCATATATTTTTATGCAAATATATTTATTCAATAAAATATCCTAAGACGTACGTGAAAATTGCTGAATTTTGTAATAGACGACTTAATTATAATTGTTACAGGTTTAGAAGTAATTAATATTAGAATGAATTCATCATCATCATCATTTCAGCTGACACACGTCCACTGCTGGACATAGGCCTCCCCCCAAGCACCTCCACTTCGATCGGTTCTGTGCTTCTCGCATCCAACGGGTTCCTGCGGCTTTAACAAGGTCGTCAGTCCACATTGTGGCAGGCCTTCCGACGCTACGCCTTCCGGTACGCGGTCATCACTATAGAACCTTTCAGCCCCATCGGCCATCTGTTCTGCGAGCAATGTTCCCTGCCCACTGCCACTTAAGTTTGGAAATTCTTCGGGCCATGTCGGTTACCTTGGTTCTCCTGCGAATCTCTTCATTTCTGATTCGATCATGCAGGGAAACTCCAAGCATAGCCCTCTCCATTGTGCTTTGGGTGTCTTTTAGCCTCCTAATAAGGCCCATTGTGAGCGACCACGTTTCAGTGCCTTATGTCGTTCCACTGGCAACACGCACTGGTCAAAGACTTTCGTCTCGAGACACTGCGGTATGTGGGACGAGAAGATATTGCGTAGCTACGCAATATCTTCTCGTCTCGTCGCTTTCGGGAAGCTTCCCGAAAGCGGTCCAGCCGAGTAAGATTCGACGATTGACCTCTTTCTCGAAGTTGGACCTACCCAACTGGACAGTTTGTCCTAGGTAAACATACTCGTCCATGCCTTTGAGTGTAGCGTCTCCGATATTTATGAGAGTGGGTGTTACATCGGCATTGTGGAATGAAATAAAACAATTTAATAAGTGCCGCATTCAGAGACGTCATTTAAGTCAATTAAAGTGAATGATTGATAATTTTTATAATATATGACGTCTCTGAGTAACTACCTCGTTGGTCTAGTGGCCGCGCCCCTACTGAGTGTTAGGTCCTTGGTTTCGATTGGGTGGTCGATTCCCAGGTCGGGCAAAGGGTCATTGGGTTTTTAAATGTAGAATTTTTCATTAGCAGCTCGGAGTCTGGATTTGCACCCCGTTGAGGGCAATAGGCTACCCTCTATTACAGGGGACTAAAATACAATTGGCAAAATTTAGTTGTACGATCGTTACACCTCTGCTTAACCCTTCGGGGAATACAGGCATGATTTTATGTTTCTGAGAGTGGCATTTAGACGATAACTAGAAGTATAGTTCTAAGACCCCATCCTCTGCGGGTTTTTAATAAATTGAGCATAAATTGCATTGTATTTCATTTACTAGAACAAACCATACACTTTAATAATCAGCCTATAATGTTCCCACTGCTGGGACACAGGCCTCCTCTCTGTGAGAGGGAGTGAACTGTAATCCACCACGCGGGCCCAGTGCGGGTTGGTAGTCGCATTGTTGGGCAGGTATTAGCCAGTCTTGGGATCGGCTGCACTTGTTGATGGCGCCCGCTATGCATGGCGGGCTGATACCAGTCGGGGTGCGGCGAATGTACAAGTATCTCCTGGGCCCCCGACTCATGGTACTAGATAGAACAGTGGGGTTTTAGTCAGTAGGAGTCCGACATAACCCGATAGACATATCTCGATTATGTTCGCAAACAGGTTTATCCCAGGGGCCGCAGTCTCGACATTCATAGCGATCGCTTTACGACCGAACTCGGTCGCAAAGTCCTGTCACTCCATACATTACACCTGTCAATCTGGGACTTTGCGACCGAATTCGGTCGTAAAGCGATCGCTATGAACGTCGAGACTGCAGCCCCAGGCTATGTTATTGTTCCGAGAAAGCTCAAATTACTGACTACTGGGAACATTCTCCTTGAATAGATTGCATCTCGTGTTCGCTACCTTACAAGGTAAAATGCTACAGTATACGATTGGGTAATAAGTAATAGGCAATATCCTTTACTAAGAAACACATCTGCCTGACGTTTTCCCAACTATGTTGGGGTCGGCTTGCCGATATATAACAAGTTGCCACAGTCAGTTACAGAACTTAGCGATGGAAAGTTCAAAACCCACATCAAACGTGTTCTTATCAAAAAATCTTATTATGAGACTAGGTTGAAAATAAGGAGGTTTGGTAATAATTCCTTCTGCACATGTAGCTTCACTGGTACCTCCTTAACGGCTTAACTATGTAAATGTCTATTAACTGCACCCAAATTACAATGAAAAATGTTTTTAATAATTTTTTTCACGTACTTCTCTGACATAATCTTCTCATTAGTTGACCTCATATTATATACCATTATTTACATTACAATTCTTATTTCACCTCTATTAATGGCTCTTGTGGACAGGATATTATTTCAGATTAGTCACAGTTGTGATGACAAAAATGTAATTGGTTTAAATAGGTTTAATTTATTTTATTATTTTAAATATATTATTTATATGGATTTTGTGAATGTGAGAGCGTTGTAGGCCTTGTAAACTGTAGGTTGATAGACAGTTTTCTATTTTATTAAGTACCTGATACTTGTTGACAGGCCTACACGGTCCTCCCTGAATACATTGTGAAAGCCAATTATTTTTAAAAGAGTAACCGTGGAGTTTCTTGACTGCTCTTTTCCATAGGAAACGACAATACAAATAATGCACTGTCACTGCATTGGGCTGATTGTTACAACGGCCATTATTGTAATGGACAAGAACCACAACCAACGTCTTAGGTATTTGTCTTTTGGTGATCGTATATACTTAGCTTTAGTATTATCGTTTTTAAGAATGTTTTGTATGCTTTTCTATACTAGTATATTAATATTATATTCAGATCCCGAACGGCACCTGCATACAGTTTGTAGTGATGGGACGTATGTATTATTTGGTCAGGGCCTTACCAACTATAACATATCAATTACTTATCAAAATTTTGTTTCAGTACGGTAAGTGGAAGTGCTCAGGAGGTGGGTTTTGATCAAGTGCTGTTCAAATCAGTGCTCCAAGTGGAATACCTCAAAAGCAGAGGTTTGATGGCAAGCTCTTTGCTTAATTTTGATTAAAAAGTCGCATCCTAAGGCTAGTATAAAGGTATTCAGCATTGCCTAGACTTAAATAAAAAAAATAAGGCGATTCACTTAAATAACTATTTACACCTGCATAATCAGCAGTGATAGGAATAGGTAGGTGCCTATTTGCCTAAACTTCGAAGAACAGAGACAAGAAACGGAGACTTCCTTAGGACTAAATTTTTTCCGGGACACCTGTCCCGATAAAAACAGAGATTATTGTTGTAACTTACAACAATATTCTATGTGTTTTATTTTTCCTTTAGAGCCCATAGAGGATAAGTTATTATAATGTAATGTTATGTCTAGTCGCAAACTTTAGGTAAATATAGACGAATTACCTATTCCAAATAACATATGTTTTTAATGTATTTAAAAGTGTTGTCCCGAATTTCGGGACAGATGTCCCGGAAAAAATGTAGTCCTAAGGAAGTCTCCGTTTCTTGTCTCTGTTCTTCGAAGTTTAGGCAAATAGGCACTACCTATTCCTATCACTGATAATCAGTATGATACCTAAACATAATTTATATATACAATGCGTTTTAATTAATGCTGAGGCAACATGTTAACCTATCCATCAATCAATTAAGTATTCATAGCAGTATTTAAATATAGATAATATTTATAATCTAGTTTTGCCATAAAAGGCATTTTATTGATTCCGTATTGACATGCATATTAATGCCATCTGATTATTATTAAAGTTCATTTTTCATGATTTTATTTAATGTCAAACATAGTCGGTATACTCATACTTCATTAGTATATCATAACATAATATACATCGTTATAGTACTTTTTCAATGCTTTCTGACCATTACAAATATAATTGATATCTGTCTGTTAATTTATCGCAAACAAAAAACAAGATACATCCTTAAAATAATTTACTATAAAAATGCAGAACCCATTGAAACAATAAATAAAAAAAATCAAGCTACCCGAAACTGTCAAATTCTCCTTATCAATTCACCAATCAAACCAGACGGAATGACCATAATGCCCGGAAGTTAGGCAGACCTTTGATGTGGGATGCAACATGTGTCGACACCCTTGCGCCATCCCATCTTCCTAGCACGGTGGGCTGTGCTGGAGCGGCTGCTGCCGGTGCAGAAAACCTCAAACGGCGAAAATATTCCAGACTGATTGGGAGTTATATCTTCGAGCCGTTTGGGGTTGAAACACTAGGACCATGGGGTCCAAGTGCCCACTTGGTGTTTCGAGATATCGCCAAGCGGTTAGTCGACTCTTCACGTAACCAGAGGGCTGGCCTGTTTCTTGGCCAAAGAATTAGCATCGCCATACAACGTGGCAATGCTGCCAGCCTTTTGGGCACTGTTCCTGTTGACAGCGATGCGGACGAATTTTTTGATGATTTTTTTATTCTTTATTTCACTTGTACATATGTATTATTATTTTAACTTAATTTGAATCAAAATGTATTAATTAATTGTGTTACTAATAAAATTCGTCTAATCAACCTTGAATCTAATGCTTTAGCGATAAAGTAAAAATTCAATTAAAGAAATTTGACGGATTGTACCTACATTTCTCCTTCAAGAACTTAATATTTTAATAACTGAAACTCAACAAGTATGTGATGCATATTTCTCCCCAACTGGTTATCTTTTGTGTTTTTTCTCAGCATCAAGTTTGCCACAAATAAACGTCTATTTTCATTCTTTCTTTTCTTTCAACATCAAGTAGAATAGTATTACTTTTTATTATGGACACCATATAAATTACAAACGTAAATAATTATTTAAATTTTACATAGGGTGACACAATAGGCGGTCTTATCGCTAAGAGCGATCCTTTAAAGACAACCTTGGGATGGATTAAAAAGGGGAAGGAGAGACAAATACTGTAGGTAGTCTGTACCATTTACACAATACAATAAATCCTATCCCATTAATATTATAAACGCGAAAGTTTGTATGGATGGATGGATGTTTGTTACTCTTTCACGTAAAAAATTCTGAACGGATTTGGATGAAATTTGGCACACAGGTAGTTTATAACCAGGATTAACACATAGAATACTTTTTATCCCGATATTCCCACGGGATCAATACTTATGCGGGTGAAACACGCAGGGCGCTGCTAGTACATACATAAAGTATTATACTAATGTAAATAAATATATACATATCATAATAAACATAAAACAGGAGCATAGAAATATATAAAACAAAAATAACAGCTTTAAGCAACTTGATTACTACTTCGCTTGTAAATAAATGAAATATGCATATTTGAATGTTGCCATTATTTTATAAGTATAATCTTGGAATTGAATATTCAATTTGATATTTTTGTAACAATCCAAAGATTAACAGCTTAGCAGATAATTAAATGTTTTGCATTAGGTATGTTAAAAAATACCTTTGCCTTTTATTTTTTAATCAAACGGAAATATTATAATGTTAGAGCCAAGGAAACATTCGACAAATGAGCTTTTATAATTTATAATTGTGCAAATCCTACAGTATTTAGGGTTGTCACACAGTTTTTTTTTTTTGTGAAAACTTCACTGACGCGATTTCGTCATCTGCCTAGCCTTTTCCCAAATAAGTTGGGGTCGGCTTCCAGTCTGACCGTATGCAGCTGAATACCAGTATTTAACCCAGTTACCATGACTCACGTTAAACATAAGAAAACTGTTTTTCTTAATTCATAGTGTCATATTCAAGTAACAAAACTAATAGCGGTCGTTCACCTCCCAAAAAGAACCACCAAATCTTTTTATCAATTACTAGCTGCGCCCCGCGTTTTCACTTGCATAAGTCTCGATCCCGTGTGAATATTGGGATAAAAAGTATCCTATGTATTAATCCTGGTTATAAACTATCGGTGTGAAAAATTTCATCCAAATCTGTTCAGTAGTTTTTGCGTAAAAGAGTAACAAACATCCATTTATCCAAACATCACGTTTATAATATTATAGTAGGATTTTATCGCGTTTAGTTATCGATATCTATCGCGTCTGCAGAGTTTAGCTAGCCAATTTAAAATAACCCTGTATTACTAAAATAGGAAAATACCAAAACCACAACATTCCCTTTCGGGACAACATGCAAGCTCACAAAAAAAGTTTGATCTGTCGTGACTGTAACGTTGTCACCTTTTTGTCACGTGGTGTGACACATAAGATACGATGTACAGATTAAAGCCGGTGTGTTGTCGTATTCATTTCCCCTGTGAGTCGAGCTGTTATCTAGACGGTGTCATTTAAATGTACAACTAAGTTAATTCTTTAGACGGATTTAATGTAGTTGCATAGAACATACATATAATTTCCACCTCAAATTTTTCCGTTTCTTTCAATTTTAATATATTTACTTTGAAAAATCATTGACTTTCAAAAATTTGCAATGAATGTGCGAAATATGGAAGGAGTGATGGGGGCTATGGAGAAATGCTGCGCTTACACGCTGCGTGAGCGTGCGTGATCCATCGCCACTCGTTCGATGTCCACGCGCACAGGATGGGATGGATAGCAGCACATGAAATGATGTTTTGCTCCATTGGTGTAATTGCTGTATGGCGTTCCAGTGTGAGGATAAATAAAAAAAAATATACAAATAGTTAGCTTCTGCCTGCGACTTTGTCCGCGTGAAATTTCTGTACCCCCGATCCACCCTTTGCATCGCCTGCCCTATAATTTCGTTTTCGCTTAGCGTTTTTTCTGTTTTTTTTTCTTTTTGCTCGTCTTCTAAATCGGAAATTTTCAAATCGGATTAGCACGTTCAAACAAACTCTTCAGCTTTATTATTAGTATAGATACCATACCATGATACCAACACGGTTAGCGCAGTGGCTGAGCGATGGGACTGCTGCGCTGCGTGTCGCGGGTTCGATTCCCGCACAGAACCAATATTTTGTAAGTCCTACATGTATTTGTTCCGAGTCTGGGTGTTTTTCTATCTATAATATGTATTTACAAAAAAAAAATGTATATAAGTAGTTTATCAGCCATCTTGTTACCATAACACAAGCATTAGGTTGCTTAGCTTGGGACTAGATGGCGCTGTGTGAAATGTCCAGGGATATTATTATTATTATTATGTTAATTTTCCAGGTTAATTTTTATATGACGCATTGGAAACTCCTAGTTCAAATAAACCGTAACCAAATTCTTTCATAAAACAAAACACTTCCATTTAAGTAGACAAATATTATTTATTCCTCAATGGAACAGTCGTTCAACCCTAGGGTGATTAACGACATTATGTCGGCATTATAAATTCATCATTCGTCGTGTGCACGCTATGTATCGTGCCTCCATCGTCCTGTCGAGACGAAACGCACCACATATTGATTGCAAACTGCTTTATTACTTGTGGTTTTGGGATCTGGTGGAAATACCGTTTTATTTTGGGAAAAGAAAAAGTACAAACTGCCAATCTATTCCCTCCCTGAAAACGTCGTGATGTGAGCTGTCAATACCTAGTGTCAATAGGGTAGTTTCCTGGGTAAAAAAATAATTATTATATTTAGTCCGTCAGTTAGATTATCGAAAAATAATGGATATGTATTTTTTCTTTTGTCAATCAAACAAAAAATGACAAAGATAGAGCGCGTCAAAATTTGGGAGTGGGGGGTCGTGACGTCACGCCATGCTAAAAAGTGTAGCAAGGCGTGACGTCACGCGGAACTTTAACGGGCGATATCTTCATAATTTTTTATATAATTGACAAAAGAAAAAATACGGGTTCAATATTTTTTGATAATCTAACTGACGGACTAATTAGATTTTTTTAGGAAACTAGCCTATCCCTAGCATCAGCCGATCGATTCTGTAAAATCTCACCGTGAAAATTTAAGTGAAGTGAGCTTAGAGTGAGCTGTCAATAGTGTCAATCCCTAGCATTAGTTGGAATGACAGCTCACTCCACGCTCACTTCACCCAAGTTTTCACAGTGAGATGGTTACAGAATCACACTGTATGTGGAATGACAGCTCACTTCACCTAAGTTTTCACTATAAATTTTTTACAGAATATCTTAGGGCGTTATTATACTTACTGTTAATTATATGAAAGGCGAAGAACCAGGCCTGGTTGTGGTGCAACCTACCTATGCTACTCATATAAGTCAAGCAATAGTCTGCAATAAGCTTAGGTAACTTATAACCCTATACGTTGCATTCTTGCTACGTGATTGACATCACGAAAGTGAGCATGTTGAACATTCTAGCGACCTTTCATTACCTAGTATTATTGTAGCACGGCAGCATTATGAATACAACGAATATTTAGTCTCCCAAAGATCCAAGATTACCTGAAATTGTAACACCATTAATAATGAAAAAATCTTTTACTTGGAAACCGTAGCTAGGTACCTACACCGTGAGAATTGTTAACCAAAGCCATAAGGAAATAACCCATCCAAAAATATACCATGACGAATTAGAAGGAAAGCCTCAAACGAAGTGGGTACTCTAGAGCACCTCATTAATGTATATTATCCTTTAAGTATTCCGCACGCGTTCAGCACATCTGGTATTCACACGAATGATATCATCCTCAAAATAAGATGGCTCTAAGCTGACATTCCGTAGACAGCCGTGAACTTGACTTTACAGCTTTAGTTGCCACTTAAAGCCTGTTGGAAGACCAGATTGACATTAAACTAATGAATAAACATGAAATGCAGTTTTCCAAAGTTATGGCCATGACTTAATTTTTTTTTAATGTGTTTGAAAGGTTAGACAAAGTAAAAAAAAAACAAAACTATTTAAGGCGAATAGGTACTTTTGTTTAACAGATAGACCACAAAAATATTTACATAAATTTGGGGCAATCAGACCGTAGATGGATTGAGTCGTACCATCTACGTCTACCCATGATCTATATTCTAGTAATAAAATAAAGCATTATATATACTAATAATAAAGCTGAAGAGTTTGTTTGCTTGTTTGAACGCGCTAATCTCTGGAACTGCCAGTCGGATTTGAAAATTTATTTTTGCATTTGATAGCCAAATTTTTGAGAGAGGCTATTTGACATCATTCACGCCCGTGGCCCTTCGGAGCTAAGCAAAAAAAAAAAGTCAGAATGAACGCTGAGCGAAAACGAAATACTAGATAACCAGGGGTTGCGGTCTCGATATTCATAGTGATCGCTTTACGCCCTAATTCGATCGCAAACGCAAAGTGCTGTCACTCCATACATTACACCTGTCAATCCGGGACTTTGCGACCGAATTCGATCGTAAAGCGATCGCTATGAATGTCGAGACTGCAGCCCCAGAGGTGAATTTCGGGTTTCTGTTGATCGTCGTAAAATACCTATGTGCTGTAACGCTATAAGGAAGAAGGATGCCCCAAGGCGAAACATAAATCTTCTTTAATACGACAGAAAACCACTATGTTAATATCGTTTACAGATTAATAAATGCCAACCACTTACTTAAACATCAAGTACCTACTCATTAACAAAAAGGACATCTCTACGAAATTAATTTATTGTAGCGAAGAAGCGGGTTTATTGGACCGCAGGAATCCGCTGGATGCGAAAAGCTCAGAACTGCATCCTAATTGTGTAATACATTGTCAATCGCATCCGAATCATTTTGAAGGATACTGCTAATCCATTGCTTCATATGCTCGAAAAATGTGGCTACTCAACTCAACAACGTAAATGAATGTTATTGAACTGTCAAAATGAAAACCATGGCTACTGATTGTCTTACGTAACTGCCCCCCCCCCCCCCCCCGCCGGTTGAAGTAGCGATATTTGGGAGAGGCGTCATGTGCTGCGGTGGAGGACTTTCGGCTGAAATTATGATGATGATGTTGAACAAGGGGTTCGTGGCTAAGTAATAACAGCCACACAGTTCGATTAATCAGCTAAAGCTACACTTGCTGCGATTGGCCCGTGGATGGATGACCATCTTTACATACCAAGAACCCTCCGTGTCTCGAAAAGGGTTACGTATTATAATATCTAAAGTTATTTTAACTATTTTCGAGATAAGTATGGTCAAAAGACCTACTGTTTAAAATACATAAAGATCGTTTCACAGATTTTCGTAATAACTAATGAACGAAATACATAAAGGAGAATTAACCTACGGTTTATTCAGCTACAATTAATAAACCTAAGGTTGATTGAACGCGATTAACGATTCACCTACTGTTGGTTTTTTCTGACCTTGATTTTGTCTGTTTTTGTGCTTTTGAACCAGAAAAAGACGGTTGACGTCAGGGGCACCCCGAGGTTCGGTATGGTTAGGTTTCTTTAAGCCCTGTAGACAGAAATAGGGGCCCCGCGATGCGGGGCTCCGTCGACTACGTCTTAATATTATTGCTTGTAAACCAACTTCGACCACCACTACCTACCCACCACTTTAGAAATAAAACGAGCGCGCAGTATTAATAAACTGTAGGCGAGTCGTCCCGATTAATCGTTCGTTAGTGCAATTAATTTTAGTTTAATCAAAATTAAGTAAGTAAAACAGTAGTTCAGTCGACGAATATGTGTTATGAAAATATTTGAATCAACCGTAGTTATCTCGAAAATAGTCAGAATAACTTTAGGTATTCTAATACGCAACCCTCGGAATGTACATTAAGCCGTTGGTCCCGGCTGTCAATAGATCTTTGACAGTCGTTACGGGTCGTCAGAAGCCCGAAAGTCTGACAACCAGTCTTACCAAGGGATATCGTATTACCCAGTAACTGTGTTGTGGAGGCCAGATAGGTAGTCGCTCTGTGTAAAATACTGGTATTCAGCTGCATCCAGCTAGCTGGAAGCCGACCCCAATATAGTTGAGAAAAGGCTAGACAGATGGTATGTTGAACAAGGAAGCTGATCACGGCCATAAAATATCGTAACAATGAAAAGTAAAAGGTCACGAATGTATCTATTAAAAGCTAAGTTGCGTGGGAGTTAGAGATAAAGAATGCAAGCTGTCTTAAAGTTGCCTCATCTGCATATATAACTGTAATCTAAAAATGTCCATAATGATGATGTAGAACGGAAAACGATCAACAACGTGGCCTTGAACGTTTGTAGAGATCAAGAGTAAATGATTGACAAAGTTTTAGACCCTGTTTGCGTAACTTGTCATGTCATAGTCAGGCACTTATGAATTGTCAAGGCGTCGGTCAGTCAGGAAGATGAAGCTAGTTGCCCATTCCAAGCGTAGTAGGTACCTATGGAGAAGAACGGGAACTCCATGGACAATTTTAAATCAAAATAATATGTTTACAAAGAAAAAAAAAGTGTCGGTTACATCATTCATGTTAAAAATTATGCATGTGAGAACGATACAGAACGTGAAAAGCGTCCGTAATGAAAAGATAAAAAAAAAATCAAATATTAAATTAAAATAAGCCATGGCAGCAAAGAGATGACCAGTCCCTACTGACGGCGCCCGTTAACGAACATGACGCATAGATTAGCACCGTTCAGCTCAACCATTTTGAAGGGAGCTAGATAACAATACATGTGCCACCATCAGCGAGACATTAAAGTGAGCATGACATACTCTCAGCCGCCAAGGCACATTCAAGTCAATGAAAGACGTACCCAGTAAAAGGTAGCTTTATAGTATGTACATCTATGAAGAAAGGGCGTGTTTGCATGAGAAAGCTCAAGTCCAGCATTGGATGTTACCGAGGCGAGTGAATCATCATTCTCCTGCCCTTATCCCAATTTATTTGGGGTCGGCGCAACATTTCTTTTTCTTCCATACTTCTCTATTAGTCGTCATCTCGGTAGTCACCCCCTTTCTAACCATATCATTATTCACACATTCCATCCATCTTTCTTTTACCGACGCGAGTGAATAATGCCAATAAAAGAAGAGGTGTTATTCCCATATTAGTATGAATACAATTCAGCATCCGAATTGTGTAAGACACTATCAATCACAACCTGAATCCTTTTGAAGGATATTGCTAATCCATTGCTTTTTATGTTAAAAAAATTTATCCGCTCAACAACGTAAATAACGCAATGAATGTTGTTGAACTGTCAAAATGAAAACCATTGCTACTGATAGTGTGTTAGGCAATTACGCCGCAGTCACAGACGCCAGCAGGTCAAACTACCCGAAACTGTCAGATTTTCACAATCAACCTTGAACCGTAATGCGTTAGCGATAAAGTTGAAAATCTATTAAAGAAATTTGACAGATTGTAGTAGCTTAATGTGCTGGCGTCTGTACTTTCAGCCATTAGGTAAATGAAATTGGCAAAGAAATCGGAAACTTCTTTTTTCTAAAATTGATTATGTAGCCTGAATTAAATGACTGTAACCACGCCTCAAAATCAAAAGTCATTCAAACTAGGCTGAGAATCAGCACTATTTGAATGTCAAAATTACATAAGACAGTTCCCAAAACGCCTTTCTGACTACCTTGTTAAAATACCGCTATTTTGGCTACTAATTTTTTTATTGATAAATTAGTACCTAGCTTCTTTAACGAAGTACTACTCCAAATAAATTGGTATTAGGAAGAGAGTGATGATGAGTGTTTTACGTTTTGTTTTCCAATAAGGAACTAATAAAAACTGTAATATTGGCGATTGTAGTATTGGTGTAATATAAATAGGTACAGGAAAGTTGAATTCCAAAAACAAAACACTGCCTACTTTGTTTACAAAGACAAATACTTAAATAAAAATAAAAAATATTATTCTATATAAACTTCTGTAAAAAAAAAACAATTGGAATTTCAAGTACAGGAAACAAAAGCTTCCGTTTGTTCGATTTTGATCTGACTCGCGAGTTTAATTAATTTCTTGTTTTCTGTTTCCTTTTGAATTTCTCTGTTGTTTAAAAGAAAAGAGTAGTAATGATAACTAAATCACAAACATTTGTTCGCCCTCTGGCATGACCTAGCACACTCTTTATTATCTTTATATTATCATTTGCCTACCTTTTCCCAACTATAGTGTCAGCTTCCAGTCTAACCGGATGCAGCTGAATACCAGTATTTTACATGGAGCGACTGCGTATCTGACCTCCGCAACCCAGTTACTCATGGGTAATACGATACCCCTTGGTAAGACTGGTTGTCAACTGTCTTTATTATCTTTATATATCTACCATTATTATTTTACCTATGTTCAACAAATGAATAAATTACTTATGAATAAGGGAAACTAGCCTTTATAAACAAACTGATTAAGGTTGTAGCTGATCTAAAGTAATGAAAGCAAATGTTTAAAATAGGTTAGTCAGTGCTTAAGATTTTTTTTATTATTATTCTAAGTTGACAGAATTTTGTGAAAAAGAGAGAGAGGAGGAAACTCCCCAGGCCTCTCAGGCCTCTCCTCAGGCTAGTTAGATCAGCTGTTCCATTTTTCAATCTGCCAAAACCATGTATCTTATCTGTACGAACAGTAATAATAAAGTTCAGCTTTATGCAGCGGCATGGAAGTGTTCTGTTTTATAAAATAATTTGGTTGCGTTTTATTTGAACTAGGAGTTTCCAATGCGTCACATAAAAACTAACCTAGGAAAAGAACAGGCTATGCTAGCTGTCTACATATACTAATAATAAAGCTAAAACAAGCAGTTTTTGAGGTAGGCTATAGGCTGATAGAGATATTTAACATCATGCTAAGATTTTTAGGAGCCGATCAAAATGAAAAAAAAGCCAGGTAGAACGCAGTGAAAACAAAGTGATAGCGCGGGGTGGCGATGCGATGAGTCGAGGCACAAGAAATTTTACGCGGATGAAGCCGCAGGCAAAAGCTAGTAATTATAAACAAATAGATATCTACTAAGTAATATGTTATGTCATCACTTTATGATTGTCTTCAAATCCTACTTCCTATTAATATTATAAATGCGAAAGTTTGTATGGATGGATGGATAGATAATAATAATAATAATAATATCCCTGGACATTTCACACAGCGCCATCTAGTCCCAAGCTAAGCAACCTAATGCTTGTGTTATGGTAACAAGGTGGCTGATAAACTACTTATATACATTTTTTTTTGTAAATACATACATATTATAGATAGAAAAATACCCAGACTCGGAACAAATACATGTAGGACTTACAAATATTTGTTCTGTGCGGGAATCGAACCCGCGATACGCAGCGCAGCAGTCCGATCGCTCAGCCACTGCGCTAACCGTGTTGTCCGTGTTGATGGATGTTTGTTACTCTTTCACGCAAAAACTACTAAACGGATTTGGATGAAATTTGGCACACATATGGTTTATAACCAGAATTAACATATAGGATACTTTTTATCCCGATATTTCCACGGGATCAAAACTTATGCGGGTGAAACCGCGGGGCGCTGCTAGTGCTACTATTATAAATGCGAAAGTTTGTAAGGATGAATGGAGGGATGTTTGTTACCCTTTCACGCAAAAACTAGCGAATGGATTTTGGTGAAACTTTACGGTAATATAGCTTTTACATTAGAATAACACATAGGATACTTTATACCGATATTCCCACGGTATCGATATTTATGCGGCTGAAACCGCGGGGCTCTGCTAGTAAAAGAGTATATGGATGTATGCCACGTGTAAAAAAATAACACATTAAATTCAGAATATAATTAATTTTGGATTAGAAAAACAATAGCGTTGCAGGGTTGCTGGGAAATATAAATGGAAAACTGAGGAAATGTGGGTGCAGGTACAGACTATAGGCAAACCGCAAATGTGTACCTCTCTGCCTACCCCGTCGGGAATACAGGCGCAATGTTATGTAAGTTATTATTTCCCACTGGCTGACCTGACAGACGTTGTCCTATTCAAATTTCAATAGTTAGAAAAATATTGGCGCCGCTTCCCTTGTTCACAAACTAAAGTAAATTTAAGTACAGTGCATCTTTTTTTAGGGTTCCGTAGCCAAATGGCAACGGAACTCTTATGGATTCGCCATGTCTGTCTGTCTGCCTGTCTGTCTGTCTGTCTGTCTGTCTGTCTGTCCGTCCGTATGTCACAGCCGCTTTTTTCCGAAACTATAAGAGCTATACTGTTGAAACTTGGTAAGTAGATGTATTCTGTGAACCGCATTAAGATTTTCACACAAAAATAGAAAAAAAACAATAAATTTTGGGGGTCCCCATACTTAGAACTGAAACTCAAAATTTTTTTTTTCATCAAAACCATACGTGTGGGGTATCTATGGATAGGTCTTCAAAAATGATATTGAGGTTTCTAATATCATTTTTTTCTAAACTGAATAGTTTGCGCGAGAGACACTTCCAAAGTGGTAAAATGTGTGTCCCCCCCCCTGTAACTTCTAAAATAAGAGAATGATAAAACTAAAAAAAATATATGATGTACATTACCATATAAACTTCCACCGAAAATTGGTTTGAACGAGATCTAGTGAGTAGTTTTTTTTTAATACGTCATAAATCGTAACGTAACGGAACCCTTCATGGGCGAGTCCGACTCGCACTTGGCCGGTTTTTTTCTATTTCATTAAGAAAAGGACAGAAGAAAAATATTGGTTTAGTCTTGTCAAATTAAGAAACTCCATAGATAGTTTAGACGTGATTAAAACATGGCTACTCAAAATACGTCAGGCGCTGACTAATTTGACAGGACTAAACTAATATTTATCTTCCGTCCTTTTCTTAATGAAATAGAAAGAAAAAGATGCACTGAACTTAAATTTAGTTTAGTTTGTGAACAAGGGAATCGGCGCCATTGTATTATGTATATAATTATTATACCTACTGACAACTCCAACACAGAGGCGAGAAAACTATTTATTTTCCTCCAAATGAGTATAATTAATTATTTTTTCATTCTTTTTTCCCTACATAAGCTAATACGATTCTAGCCAGTTTTATGCATAATTTTCTAGTTAATTTTACTATTGATTTGTTGTTAAGTAATAAATACTTTTGTAAAGATTCATTTTGAGGAAAATAATGGAACGATAAGACGTTTTATAATGTTTTAGCAACTTGGACAAGTCCATCCCGGTTTGTCTATTGAATGGTATATACGTATGAGGGGCCAGACGAAAGCATTTTGCATCGCTAAAATGAATTGGTCACAAACAAATCATGGTAGACCAACCAACTCATATTCAGTGACTTAGGGCTATTTTTCCAACGCCATATAATTTTATCAAAGGAATAATATTGAATTTTTGACGGTTTATACAAAAAACTGTCAGACGTCAATTTTATTCCAAGAATAAAAATTATCTGTCGATTGAAAAACCAGCCCTAATTCACTGAATATGAGTTGGTTGGACTACCATGATTTGTTTGTGACCGATTCATTTTTAGCGATGCAAAATGCTTTTTGTCATATCATATTCCTGCCCTTGTCCCATATTACTTAAGGTCGGCGCAACACGTTTTCTTCTTCTAATCTCCCCCATAAACCGTCACGCTATCATTCAATCCCTTTTCTTTTATATTATTCCTCACACAATCCATCCATCTTTCCAGAGACTCAATGAACTTCTCTAATTACCCAGCACAGTTTTTTTGTCATTTTCTATTTTTACAAGTTTTGGCGTATTTAAAACTTGCTCTTAATAAGTAATATAGATCACCGGTTAATCAATATTCAGCGGCCGCGCAGCCTTGATCAAATAAAACATAATTATACATTTTTAAGTCGCATCTCCGCATAATCTGCATGACATTTTTATCTTTGACCAATGGCTGTACAAAAAAAAGAGATAAAGTCTCATTTCAATTCTGGACGTTAGGTATATAAAGACCGTTTTGGAATAGCTCAATCAGATTGAAACAAGAAGTTGACATCCCAATAGCAAAATGGTAAGCATTGGTTTTTTTGTTCACTATTAGTTGGCAATAAATTGCAGGTGTTAAAAAGTTATTTCTTTGTTTTGTTTTGTTAAATTTTAATCAGTTTTGTTTTCTTTTCTTTAACAATTAACCTTTGTGACCTTTTATTTCTGTCATGCAACATCCGTGTTGCAGTTCTAATTCAATTTTATTTTGTTTATTTGCCAAGTTCTACAAATGAAAAGTAAAGTTAATTTATCTCGTTCAGCTTTTTGTCCATTGCAAATAAATTGTCAAAATAATGAAAATACTATATACTCAGTGATAGTCACTGACATCTTTAGGATCTCCATTATGCATATTAGATATAATCTTCTTGTCAATTCCACTTTAACTTCAAACATCTAATCATTATAAACCCTCTTCCAGAAATTTCTAGTAGTTCTCGCAGTGGCAGTCGCGTGCGCAAGCGCCGGAGATGACGCCAACGCGCCGGTGCTTAGGTCTGAGTACGATCTTACCCCCGAAGGAGCCTTCCGGTACCTGTATGAGACCGGCAATGGAATCTCCGCCCAAGCTGAGGGTGTCGTGAATAACGCGAACTCGGTAAGATATTTTTGTTAATCTTAAAACAATCTTACTTAAACAAGAGAAAAAAGTTAAAAAGAAGAATACGGAATCATGATAAGGACTTCACATCTTGACGTGTAGCGTCCGCCATATTGAGTTGTCTGTGTAACCAAAAACTCGATGTTTTGATTTGGTAAAATGGGTTAATAATTTAGACTGTAAGAATAAAACAATCTCAAATACAAACTACTAGACTACCTATATGTTGTAAAATTCCATCTTCCATAGTTGGATAAAAAGTAATTGACACCTAAATTGAGATGCATTTATTTCTAATTGACACCACTGCATTATTTATGTAAAGCTAAATGGATTCTGACTACGAAAATATGTAAAATTTCGAACATAGTGGTTTTACGAGTTTATGGCTAAAACAATATAGATCCAAAAGAAAAATCGTTCAGTTGTTAGTGGTGGTATAAAAAATAGTTAAGCTCTGGCAGAATAAAAATTAGAACCATGTCTGGAAGTATAGACATAGGTAACAGCAATGATACTCGTGCTAGATGTAAAAAAAACCCATAAAATTGATGCAAAATTAGAGCAACAAAAAATGATGCCAGTGCTAATATCAATCATGCCATAAATTGTGTTTTACAAAGTAAACAAACTAAAATGGACGATGCCAGTTCCAGTGTGAGTTTCCAATTTTCATCTATAAAAAAGAAAAAAACTAAGAAATAAAAGAAATATCTTGTTGTTAATCTACTACTGATCTTACCCAAAAACAGTCTAAACTGCAGGAAATCAAAGTTCACGTCTCATCGCAAAAACTTTCGCAGCTATAACTAATTCAACTGTTGGTGAAATCGTGAGCGTAGGCGCCACTTTACTGACGTTTTAATAAGTGTTAAACACACTATTAATGCTCCACAATCTTACTTAATGTTTAATAGTATTAAATAATCGGAATATAGTTGTAACTAAAAATGGGTGTGAAAAGACATAAATCAAAATTAAATTAATTGTAACTTGCTCGACCATACTTACATTTTAATTAGTCGTTGATCAACTCGTCACGTTCAGTGTAAATAAAGTTTAAAAGATTCCCAAAACCTTGTTTGGCTTAAATGTTTTTAGTTACATGATATTTATCACTGTTTAATAAACCATCGTCAGTGTCCTTTTAAATATTGGAAAGTTCTTAATTGTCACTTCGTCGATAAGAATTGGATTATTGTAAAGTCTTGTAAATTTTAACAATATAAATCCGAAGCAACAAATAATATCTGTCACAACACGCTAGTCATTACAGCCAGAACAAATCAAGACGTAGATTGTAACAAAATCATTAACACTAATGCTAATGATGGGGGCAAAGCAAATTAGAAACAATAATTCATAAATACTGCAGAAGTTCATTGCCTCAACCTTGCAGGTGAAGGGTTTCTAACATCACCACTGAACCAATGATGACCGTCTAGACAAAATCACCATTTGATGTTATGTCAAGGCCCAAATATATGTTAACTATATGTTAAATTAATGCATGGAATACTGAGAATATATTCAAATTATATTGATCGTTAAATAAAAGCTTTAAGAGACCTTGTCGCCGCAAATAAATTGATGGAAACTAGTTTTGTATCACGTTCGAACCACGTGTGATCGTAAATGACAATATGTTGGGATTCAATATTAACTTAGTGTCTGTTCTATACAAAGTCTCAATTTAACAAGGAAGAGTGTATAAATTATTTTTTTAATTTCGGTTCCGCATTGTATATTTAATTGATTAGTTTATGTCAATAGATCGACTGGAAACTTCAAGAACATTGAATTAATTTCATCTCCCAAAAATTCCACAAGTAAAAGATTCTATATGCATATTATTATTATAAAAGAAGATATATTTGATTCCTTGCCCTCTATTAATTCCACTCTTGGCCTTACAAATGAGGCATGTGGCAATGCACCTCTGAACGTGCCTTTAGACAGATAATTATATTTTACTCTATTGACTGACGTTTTCTGCATTTTCTAGGATAACCCATCCCTGGCAGTTAGTGGTGGATACAGGTACACCGCTCCTGACGGTCAGCCCATCGAGGTGACCTACTCCGCTGACGAGAACGGATTCCAGCCCCAGGTAAGAAAGAAAGAAAGAAAAATGTTTTTACTGTCACAGGTTAGAGGATTCTTTTTAAGACATAAAGTGCAACCGCAACGGTCCGTATCGCATTCCAAAACAAAAAGCCCGGTGCGGCCCACCCGTTGTGTACGATAGTTCATGCAAAATGTACAAAAGTGACTTATTTGTGAAGATTTTGCGTTGTGGTGCTGCTTGTATAAATGTATGTCGGCCTAAACTGCCAATTGCTTCTTCTTCTGCGATGCATTGGTGCAAACTATTATTAGCTAGTAGGCAATGTGTGATGTGACTAACTGTCCAGGGCACACTGAACGTACATTTAATAAATATAACTTCTACAGAGGCTACAATAAAATCGTCTTTTTTAGAAGTTACCGACCATTGTGACTATCGATTTAGAAGCAACTATATAGGTACTTAATTTGATTAAATAATCTCTAGATTAGTTGTCATTATTTTAATGTACCGATCACAACAGCTAACTTAATATTTGATAGTCATTTAACTGTCAATAATCTATATACTTAATCAGACCCTACAAAGCTGGGAGAAGCGTGTCTCTCTTAGGATAGAAGAGTTCTCTCGTCGCCTGCTATTAAACCTGACAAGCCAACACTATTATCAATCACCCCTACACATCTATTTATTTTATTATATTATATATTTGTCTCTTCTAAGTATTTCCTTCTTCATTTTTCCAGGGAAGCCATCTCCCCGTGGGACCCCCCATCCCAGAGGCGATCGCCCGCAGCCTGGCTTACATCGCTGCTCACCCCCCAGCACCTGCTGCTGCTGGCCCACCCAGACCCGCCTACGGTTAAGAAGAACAAGTCAACCAACCGACCGACCAAGTTTGAAGCTAGTACAAACTCTACTGCCATTTTGTAGTCAATATAGTATTTTTGTTTGAGTATTTGTGTTGATTTTTTTTTTTGTATCATCGCCCTAGCAGTCTACTGCTGAACATACGTCACCGGTTGTCAATCTGCGGTCTCTCCTCCATGCATTATAGCCTCGCGAAGATCGTCGCTAAGGTCGTTTCGCACAGCATTTGCTCTTTAACGTCCCCAATGCGAGGATAAGGATTCTAATAATAATTTATGTTCAACTTAGAAACAGTCCAAATTGGAATAAAAGTGAAACTGAACACGAAACACAAAGATTTTTTGAACACAAATAAAAATATCCTTGAAAAACAAGAAACAACAAGCATCGATACATGGATAGTTATGCAACATTCTTGACAACCCAAAGTTTATTATTCATGATGACAAACTTGCTTTCGTGGACATGAAACTATCTCAACTTTGCACTTTGGGTTTTACGAAATGATCCGATAGGTAGAACATTTTTATCTTCTTTTGTGAAACTTGTTTGGTGTTGACAGAAGAATTTATATTAAGGCCGATCGTTCACGATGCTACTCAAAAGTAACAATCTACAAACTCAAATAAGTAGCCAAAATATCACAGCACTTATTTCAAAACACTAGATTTATTCCACTAGAATTTTCTGTTGTTTGAATAAAGCAATAGTTTATTTGTTCGAAAATAATCATCATCATCGTCATCATTTCAACTGAAAAACGTCCATTGCTGGACATAGGCCTCCCCCAAGCATCGCCACATCGACCGGTTCTGTGCTTCTCGCATCCAACGGGTTCCTGCGGCCTTCACAAGGTCGTCGGTCCACCATGTGGGGCGCCTCCCCGTCTGTCGGTACGCGGTGTCGCCACTCCAGAACCTTTCAGCACTATTGGCCACCTGTTCTGCGAACAATCTAAAATATACAAACATTTCAATCATTATGGTGAGACATTGAAATAATATTGTGGTTCCACGTGAAGACTTGTAGATAATGGGCTTACAGTAGCAGTAACAAATTCTTATTCTGTTTGTTTAGCTGTAAGTCTTATAAAGATCTTAAAATAAGTAAATATATAGCGAATCGTACACGATTCAATCAATCACAAACTAGTTATTAGTAGGTCGCATCGTGCAAGAACTACCATTGAAAAACTAGCGCTGACATTTCGGCTACTCATTGTGATTTGAGTTTGTGACACGTTACTTATGAGTAGATCTATACCAAGAGCAGTAAAGTGATAATGGCTCCGATTCCCTTGTTCACAAACTAAACTAAATTTAAGTTCTGTGCATCTTTTTCTTTCTATTTCATTAAGAAAAGGACAGATGATAAAATATTAGTTTACTCCTGTCAAATTAAGATACTCCATAGACAGATTAGACGTGATTAAAAACATGGCTGCTAAAAATACGTCAATTTACGTCAGGCGCTGACTAGTTTGACAGAACTAAACTATATTTATCTTCTGTCCTTTTCTAAATTAAATAGACATAAAAAGATGCATTGAACTTGTGAACAAGGGAATCGGCGCCATTGCCACATAATAAATCATCGGTTATTAAAACGAAAAATTTCTGTGCAAGGGGGATCTGAATCATGTGCTTAATCCATGTTAACAGGTTGTGCGTTGATATCCCTACCATCATGTATAGTATCTAGCTTATTGCTTATTATAAGTAAATAATATGCCCTGAAAAGCATAATTTGGTACTTACACAAATCACTATACTGATGAACATGACAATAACCACCACGCTTAACACATTGGTGAAAGTGAAAAGAACGCTATTTTTAGAATTTTAAATTAAATCGAATCATTTGCTTATTGGTTTTCTAAAATAAACATCTTTGTACTAAGTACTCATTACTTAGAACAAAGATTTCTCTATGTTCTGCCATCATATGGGCAAGCAAATCATATTAAATCTACACTTTAAAATATATTAAAATTTAAATTAATAATAATTATAATATCTGGTATTATAATAATACAAAATACAATTAAATGTCAAATAGTCGACAGCGATGCGGAGGAATTTTTCGACGCTTATTTTAGTTAGTTAATAGTTTTAGTGAGGTTAGGTTATTATATTTTTATTTTAAAAGTTTGTTAGTTAAATTACAATGTATATATTTTTTTCATCTTTAATATAAAATCGTTTTCATTATAACAACATAATCAGCCTATATTGTTCCCACTGCTGGGACGCAGGCCTCCTATCTGAGAGGGAGTGGGCCATAATCCACCACGCGGGCCCAGTGCGGGTTGGTGGATGTCACAAGTCTTCGAAATTTTGGTACTAGGACATGCCGGTTTCCTCACGATGTTTTCCTTCACCGTTTTGAGAGCAGTGGTGATGAAATAATTTACATAAAGTAAAGGAATTACTGTAAGAATATCAAATTTACAAACTCAAGTTATCAGTCTACAGGACGATGCTGTTGGTAAAGCACCTGAGACTTCTTCTAAATCCATTGGAATAACAAGCATGGTGTATCCAATGATGATACACGTGTTACCAAATTACCTTGAATGGATTACGGGTCAAATTTTATGTAAATGTTTCTAAACTTATTAAAACATAAACGATATAATTAAATAAAGACGTGAATGACGCGCATGCGTCTATAGAAACATGATTAGCAAATACAAAAATTACTGTAATTACAAACTTGTTAAGAACGAGTCCAACCTGATGGACTCTTCCGCCATGTGTGTTTATATTATTATGACCATTAAAATTAAAACAAAAAATAATCAGCCTATAATGTTCCTACTTCTGGGCCACAGGCCTCCTTTCGGCGAGAGAGGCCGGGCCATAATCCACCACGTGGGCCCAGTGCGAGTTGCTAGATGTCACGTCTTCGAATTTTTGGTCCTAGAACATGCCGGTTTCCTCTTTGGGGGTTTGCCGGGTTGCTCGGTTTCATGATGTTTTTGCTGTTTTGAGAGCAGTTGTGATGACATCATTTATACAAAGCTCAGATATGAACTAGTGCTGGCCATCAATGAAGGAGCTGGAAGGTGCATCTACAAAAGCGTGGCTCCACGAAAGAATAATCCACACATCCAGGAGAAGGAATTTTATAGTTTGTTGCTAGTTTTAGTTAGGTTAGGATATTATATTTTTATTCTAATAATTAGTTAGTTTATTTAGTATTAGAAGTTTATCAAGTTGGTGTATATATTTTTATCGTCATAAAATAAATAAAACGAATAATATACATTTAGCATTCTACCTATCGAATGAGGTAACTAACCAGAACATTTGGTTTCTACAAACAGCACCAGGTAAGGTATTAGGTGTTTGTTTAATGAGGTAAGATCAGTTTATAATTATTTGATTTGCACTCGCTCGAGGAATGCATATAAATTACGTGACCGTAATATAAATTAAAACTATTTACAGACGCCAACAGGTCAAGCTACCGGAAACTGTCAAATTTTCCCAATCAACCTAGAACCTTAATGCTTTAGCGATAAAGTTGAAAATCTATTAAAGAAATTTGACAGATTGTAGTAGCTTGATGCGCTGGCGTCTGTAAATAAACTCTACGTATTTGTAATTTGGACCCGATATTCGCAAAGTTCATCTAACGATTGGTAATGCATTTAGCACTTAGCATTTAGCACTTAGCTTAATAATTCAGTGAACTTAGGTTAATTCGTGGTACAGAATGTTGATTATGTTAGGTAAAATCAGATTGTGGAATTTGGAGGAAAACATCTACTGTTAGATGAATGCCAACTACAAGACGACACGTTGCAATTTTCAGTTTAGTATAATACAAGGGCAGACCAGTGGTGGCCAAGTGGTATCGGCCTTGACTTACGAGTTTAAGGTCGTAGGTTCGAACCCAGGCAGGCACTTTGTGTATTTAATTTCATCACCACTGCTCTCAAAACGGTTAAGGAAAACATCGTGAGGAAACCGACATGTCCTAGAACCAAAACTTCGAAGACATGTGACATCTACCCACCCGCACTGGGTCCGCGTGGTGGATTATGGCCCATTCCTTCTCACCGAGAGGAGGCCTGTGTCCTAGCAGTCGGAACATTATGACTGATTATGATAGTACAAGGGCAGGGACATCGACGCGCCAACTGTAACCATAAATTCAGTACATGATTCTAAAGGATGTATCATAGGTACACCTCTTCTAACTATCCCTTCTAGAAATACTGGCGCATTGTTATGGTATACAGGGTGGCAGGCTCATCGACGCCCAACCTGTTACCATGGATTTGGTACTTGCAGTACACGCAGTCAAAATGTAAGGAACAGCAAATTAATTTTTAGTAACCGACGAAAAAATCCAACGAATCAGGATTTTTAATTTCATCAGAAGAATTTCATTGTCTATAAACACTAGAGACAAGAAAATAACTTCATAGCAATAAGATACATAAACTGCTTTATAAGTAGGCTAAATTAGGTACAAACTATAGCAACGTTAAGGTAACATACAGACGGCAGCATGTGAAGCTACCCGAAACTGTCAAATTTTCCCAATCAACCTTGAGCCTAATGCTTTAGTGATAAAGTTGAAAGTCTATTAAACAAATTTGACAAATTGTAGTAGCTTGATGTGCTGGCGTCTGTACATTGCGCCGCAACTCGTTGCATTGTTACGGAAGAATTCGTACGTATCGCTCCTGTATACTTCATATGAACTAGGGCATACTATTCTGTGCGGAAGTCCGCTTATCCAGCCTACTTTAGCGCCAGTTTTCTACGGATGCCTACGATTCAACGCGTAAATGTGCTATCAAAAGATGACGTTTATTTGGCATACCTTAACAACTATACCTTTATTCCATTTAGGGGCAAAGGTATCTGAACAATACTTTGCTAGTTTTGTTAGAGTTCTAAATATGTAGCGACGTATTGCTATTGTTATTCATTTAATAGTAAAAGAATATCATGAGGAAAGCGGAATGTCCTAGAACCAAAACTTCGAAGATGTGTGACGTCCACCAACCCGCACTGGGCCCGCGTGGTGGATTTCAGCTGGCTCCCTCCCCACGGAGAGGAGACCTGTGCCCCAGCAGAGGGAACGCTATAGGCTGATTATTTTTATGCTATTGCCATTAAACAGACCCAAACCCAGAATTCAGCCTGCTGCTGAGAAACTTCTTTTGACCAAACCCAATAACGCTACCCGCTCTGCAGTGGCGAATTTACACATTTGCCGCCAGTAAGATATTTAAAGTTTGCCGCCCCTACCGACCTTTAATGTCCCATTAACCGACTTTAAAAAAGGAGGAGGTTCTCAATTCGACTGTTTTTTTAAATGTTTGTTACCTCAGAACTCCGTTATTTATAAGCCGATTCGATTTATTTGTAAGGATATACTTTCAGATTGGTCCCATGGAAATTTCATCAAAAATGGTTCAGTAGTTTGGTTTTTAAATCAAAATTACTGGTAAAAATTAGAACTTAAAAATGAAAAGGAAAACCTTTTTACAAAAAATAAAAAAACAACCGACTTACAAATAAGACACTACAAAGTGAAAAATAATTCTATTACGAATTATTTTTCACTTTGTAGTGTCTTTTTTGGATTAAAATGTCTCATTCTGCTACGAAAAACAGTGATCAAATCTACGGTAGAAGCGTGAATTTGAGCATTCACTTTTTTTATTATTTCCAAAAAAACATGGTAGGTATATAAATATTGATCTTTTTAAAAGCAGTAAGACATTTAAAAAAATGTTGGCCCTAAATTTGCCGCCCCTAAAATCTGCCACCCTAGGCTCCAGCCTACTCAGCCTGTTGGTAAATCCGCCACTGCCGCTCTGGGTATCGGGCCAAAGACCAGACGCTTAGCAGTTGTGTCTGAACGATTGCCTACATCACCATCCATGCTCGGTGCTTGGCAAAAGGTTTGGCGATCGTTTCTCCAGCTATTCTTCTAATTGTGTCGATGCCAAACTAAGTCGAGTGGGCCCAGAATTCATGTCCATTTCAACCGCGCGGCCAACTCATAAAATTGGATAAAACTTTACCAGGAATTAGTGGTAATTTGTTACTATACACACCTCTTTTCCTGAATTTGTTGCAAAAAAACTGAGATGCTATGACCAAAAATAGTTGGCCGCTAGAACCGCCACTTGCCGTAGTCATCGCTTGTGATTACACAGAAACTTAATAATGCAGATAGGCGAACGATACATCAAAAGAAAGGTCTTAATTTGTTATATTTGTTGCAAAAAAATAAAAAGCATCAAAACGTAAATATACAAAAAGTTATGCTATATTTAGTTTCCAGGTTATAGGTAGGTTGGTATCTCACCATAAATATCAAATTAATAGAGGCTTATGTGTATGGACAATTAGTTGCTAATTTGTTGCAGCGAATAAACAAGAAAAATACTAAAAAAATAGGTTCAATAATTTGTTACAGTCGATTTTAGTTGGCCGCTCGGACGGCAATATGCCTAAAATACAATGGCGTTTATTTAGTTATTAAAAATAGTTTCAAGCTTAGTTAAAGTACTAATCGACAGGTAACGTAACCTTAATTGGATAAATGTGGCGAAAACAACGGTGAAATTCATATTTTGGGAGATAACCACTAAAATATATAAGTATGAAACTGTAAGAGAGTAGGGTGACCATGAATTTTCACAATGACGTGAGACTGAATCGTGATTATTGTAATGTTCGATAGTCATATCTTAATTTTTTAAGGCTTACACTTTAAGGCATCCTATAGCATACTTTATAAAAGTCAAAATCAGATATCGATAAAAATTTCTTTGTTTAAAATTAACATAAAGGCAAAAAAATCAAGTAATAAAAGTCAACAAGATAAATACAAAATCTTTATAAACATAAGATTAATAAATTAACTGACACGAATATAAGACACAGAATGTAGACGTATTTTCTTACTTATTTCAATTTTAAAAGAATTGTCGTCGTAACAGAAATATGTATTTTTATTTAAAAATGACATTTATAGTAGCCTATTTTTGTGCCGTGCCGCCGTGTGGTATAAATTCTGTAGCACCAACTAAGAAATAATATTTATCTTTAATATTTATAGTAATCGGCAGTACAGTGAGTAAAACTGAGTCTGCAGCTCCATTTAAATCAATAGTTATGATCTCGCCTAACTTAAGTTCACCTTTTAACTGTGTGTCACATTTAAGTAAGATAGAAGCAATTGTTTCATCAAAACAATTGCTTCTTCTAAGCTTGTAATTCCAAAAAACTTCAAAACAGACGAAAAAGAGACTTCTTCAATTTTATGTAGGTAATTACAATTTGTACAGATTTTCCGGTATTGAGCACTTGTAAAATATTTTATAAATATTTTTTCAAATATGTAAGCCACATTGCAACTGCAGTCATTATTTTGGAAAAGAGTATTTGATATGTCTGATCTACAGTTGTAAATTTGCTCTAAATCATGTGCTCCGTTCAAAAGCATAAAAATGTATTATGAGCTGATCTGATGATGGAGCTGGAAGATGGCCATAGGAACTCAGTAATTGAACGACACAACCCCATCGAGTTTAGGCTCATATGATTCGTCTTGACGAGTACTTTGGTGCTAGATGGTAACCAGGGACTGATGATGGGGCTGCAACATGGCCATAGGAACACAGTAATTAAACGACACAACACACTCACACATTATGATTGTAAAAGAAAAATAATGAAGGTTTAATATGCTAAATGTTCTTTAATGTTCCATCAAAATTTAACACGCTTTTATTTAGTAGATACCTATATAATGGTATTTTTCTTATCAGGTTTAAATTATTTTCAACTTTTTAGTTCTTTTTATTAACAAGTAATAAAAGCTGGTTTTTAAACAGTTTTTTTTTTATTTCTTATCTGGTTTAATTTTTTTTAAACTTTTTAGTTCTTTTTATTAACAAGTAATAAAAGCTTGTTTTTAAAAAAGTTTTTTTTCTTTTAGTTTTTTACCTATTATATTTTAAAAACATGCCTTAGTACTTATGTCATCATGGTCACTCTACTCTCTTACAGTTTCATACTTAAATATTCAGTGGATATCTCCTAAAATATGAATTTCACTGTTGTTTTCGACACATTTATCCAATTTAGGTTACGTTACCTGTCGATTAGTACTTTAATTAAGCTTGAACCTATTTTTAATAACAAAATAAACGCCATTGTATTTTAGGCATATTGCCGTCCGAGCGGCCAACTAAAATCGACTGTAACAAATTATTGAACCTATTTTTTTTGTATTTTTCTTGTTTATTCGCTGCAACAAATTAGCAACTAATTATCCATATACATAAGCCTCTATTAATTTGATATTTATGGTGAGATACCTACCTACCCATAACCTGGAAACTAAATATAGCATAACTTTTTGTATATTTACGTTTCGATGCTTTTTATTTTTGCAACAAATACAACAAATTAAGACCTTTCTTTTGATGTATCATTTGCCTATGTGCATTATTGAGTTTCTGTGTAATCACAGGCGATGACTACGGCAAGTGGCGGTTCTAGCGGCCAACTATTTTTGGTCATAGCATCTCAGTTTTTTTTGCAACAAATTCAGGAAAAGAGGTGTGTATGTAACAAATTACCACTAATTCCTGGTAAAGTTTCATCCAATTTTATGAGTTGGCCGCGCGGTTGAAATGGACATCAGAATTCGGCTTGCTATTAATAGACAGGAAGACGCTGTTGAACTATAGTCGAAGTTAGCATTTCAGCTCTATAATAGTGGTTGTAATGGCAATCATGTCACTTGATTTTAATAGGTTTTTATAATTTTATCTATCCTTTTGACAAATTTTTCAATATTTTGTAAATGTGAGTACTTTGGAGGCCTTGTAGACCATTTTTTATTTTATCAAGTACCTGTTACTTGTTGACAGGCCTATGCTGTACTGCCATAGCTACTGTAATATGAAAACATTATAAAAGCCAATAATTTTTAAAAGAGTAACCGTGGAGTTTCTTGCAGGCTCTTCTCCATAGGAAACGACCAATTGGAACCGTGCACCTAGCTTCTGACGTTTTATAAGTGCCCATGTTGGTTTATGTGAAATAAAATATTTTGAATTTGAAGGCCCATCAAAATCAAAATATTTTATTTAACAACTAAATAGTTAATTGATAACAACATTAAATATTTTTTTATTATTATTAATTTCCCTGCCATTTTATCTCTGTACCACCCTTTCTTGACTGGTAGAGAATGCCTGCGTCTGCATTCCCGAGTTCATACAACCCGAATCTCTTCAAGGCGAGAGTGAATAGGCTTCTTCTGGGCAAGCTCGTTCCACCGTAGATCTCATCCCTGCCTCTGGGCTGGATTGAGGTCAAGAGTTTGCCTATTGTTAATAAAAAAAAGGCTATATATGAGTCCATCTTTGAACCTGTGTGCGAGAAGTATAAATAAATAAATAAAAAAATACATGAAAACATGCCTGCATACCCTGAAGGGTTAGGCACAGGTTTACCTAGTACACTCATATTTCGCCAGTCATGTTTGAGTCTCATGTAATACCGGGCAAGCCTATAGCCATCAACTGGGCACAGTATCAATTGAAAACAAAGTACTCTTAAAATGAGTTCAAACATCTCAGAAAGTAGGTTTACCATCCTGCGAATAAGAAGCATAGTGTATAAAAACGTTCGTATAAAACTCCCATAAAATATTAATAGCATAACATAAAAAATACTATTTGAACTTGAAATACATAATAACTTTTGTTATAACTATAAGTCAAGGCCAAGCTTCCGATATATTAAACATTACAAAAAGTGTTAATGATCTGTCTATTATTATTATTGTTGAAGCTCTTCGTAATGTCTAAGGTTAAATAACAATTGTGTTGTTGTTGTTTTTTTAGGTTTTTGATAAGAGAAACAGCTGTACAGTGTGGCTAAAGCCTAATTCTGAAATGAAAATCTGATTTTAAGGCGAAAGCGTCAGGGTAGCCCGCGTAATTATTTTTGTTACGTTTTTGCATTTTGCACGTCACTATTCTGGTTGTATGTCGATTTAAATATGATTCGCAGCAGAAACAATTTTTTTAAATAGAATTATAGTCGATATAAGAATCATCACTACGGTCTCTAAGTTCATATTAAATAACTATTTCATGAAATCATGATATTGAATTTCGCGAGCTACCGGCAACCACCTAAATCATCATCTGCCTAGCCTTTTCCCAACTTAATTTGTTAGGGTCGGCTTCCAGTCTAACCGGATGCAGCTGAGTACGAGTAGTTTACATAGAGCGACAGCCTATCTGACCTCCACAACCTAGTTACTGGGTAACTAGGTACCCCTTGGTAAGACCGGTTGTCAGGCTTTCGGGCTTCTGACGGCCGTAACGACTGTCAAAGATCCACGAATAACAGGGGGTCTTAGTATGTAGAAAAATATGGTCACCCATCCACGGACCAACCGTGGCAAGCGTAGCTTAACCTGATCTATGACCCGTGCGGCTGTTATTACTTAGCCAAAAGCCCCTCATCATCATCATCACCCACCTAAATAGCAACAAAAAAAACTGGTTCCAAAATAGGATTCTCCACTTTAAACCAGCAATAGAAATCTACAAACTCCAGAGAAAAAGATTAGATTCCTAGTGATGATCGTTAACAGACGGGATTGCCCTTATATCCGGCAATGCTGCAGCAGACATATTGCTACCTTGTGAGTGTTCGTTTTTATTTGTGCGTGTTATCCTGTCTGTATCCTTTTATATAGGTATCTGTTTGTATACGAGTCTTGTTACTTGAATTAAACTAATTTTTATTTTATTTATTAAACAAAAGGAATGCAAAAATAGTATGATGATATTCACATGCTAAAAATACTGGGAATGAAAAAGCAAAAAGTTCCATGTTATGTTTTACTTTATTTACAACTTGAAATGTCAGGATTAAAACCTGCTCTTTGTTAATGTCAAGTACGTTCGTATTTAGCGAAGCTGTCGGTCACGTGAAGATTCCTCTTTTTTGAGTGCATAACACTGGCTTGCACTTGCCCTGTTGGTCTCGTGGAA
This sequence comes from Apamea anceps, assembly GCA_951799955.1. NCBI lineage: Eukaryota > Metazoa > Arthropoda > Insecta > Lepidoptera > Noctuidae > Apamea > Apamea anceps. Next base: position 14,293,314 of record OX637515.1, on the reverse strand, counting down.
GAATAGCACATTTCGGTAACATTGTAAGGATTGCCTTTCTTTCGTGCAGTTCTGATTATGGTCACGTATTGATCTGGTGTGTACACAGGACCAGAACGTAAGCACTTTTTAACGGCTTTTTCTATCACAGAGCGAACGGAATCATTTTCGTTTCGTGTGTGCCCACTAATTAAATATTTGTGCGTAATAGACTTAATTTTAAGAACAGATAAGGCATATACATACATAGAAAACATAAACTTATTCTTTTGCTGACCACAGCAATCATCAGAATAAAATGTGATTCGTAAATTATTGTCATTTATTTCTGATGCCCTCTTTGTCAAATACCTCCAAATACACGTTGCTATTTCGTTAGCTCCCCTTAATGCCTCGACCTCGCTCCAGACAAAACAATCACAACAGTCTTTCGCTAATTCACTTATAGTAAAATTACAAACATTGAGCTTACACTTGTAATATAAAGTAGAAACATCTCCTTTCGGAAGAGGCAACACTGCCTGGAGGTCATAACCGGCAACAATGTAGTTTTCCTGAACCATTATTTTGTCATTTGACTTTTCCTGGCGATATAATTCTTTTTCAAGCTGGTGTTGGTCGTATCTGTTCTGTAATTCTATTGTTTTATCAACAGCGTTTTTAAAGCTAATGCATAGTTCGCACTGGTCTTTTTTAGGTGTGTGAAAGCCAATGTTGTAATCTTCATTAAACACTTTTCTATATGTATGAATTTTAGCAGCTTCAACACCATCAGTCAAGCATTGTGTTTGGTAGTCGGTATAAAGATATGTAAGGTTTTACCCCCATCAATAATCGATCGATGCCTAAAGATCTCAATTTCGTTTGAGCTGAAGAAACCTAACAATGCCTAAAAATATTTTTAGAAATCGATCGTTTTGTTATTCACATTCATGATGTAATAATATTATGTATATTGACATAATCTATAGGAATCTAGGCACGAGCGTCAATCTTTACTTCCATTATTACAAATTCGAAAGTAGTATAGCTCTGTATATCTGTCTGTCACCTTTTCACGCCTTTACTGCTACGAAGAAACTGATCCATAGAGAGGTAGACCATGATCAGAAGGCCAATTCTCGTAATTTAAAACGTTCGAAATCTAGTCGCAGTCTCATCTCGGCGGCAAATAAATCTCAAAATCTTGTCAAAATGTAGGGAAATTATAGGTATTTTTGACAGATTGAGACAGAGATCAGACTGTGAAACTACGAGAATTGCCCTTTTGGTTTAGGACATAGACGTGTATACTTCTTTTTACTGGTATTCAACTGCATCCGGTTAGACTTGAAGCCGACCCCAACATAGTTAGGAAAAGGCGGCACGGTTGGCGCAGTGGTTAAGCGATTGACTGCTGCGCTGCGTGTCGCAGGTTCGATTCCCGCACGGAATAAATATTTGTATGACCTACAAGTAGTTGTTCCGGGTCTGGCTGTTTGTGTAATAATAATATTATAATAATAATAATAATAATAATATCCTTGGACATTTCACACAGCGCCATCTAGTCCCAAGCTAAGCAACCTAATGCTTGTGTTATGGTAACAAGATGGCTGATAAACTACTTATATACATTTTTTTTTGTAAATACATACATATTATAGATAGAAAAACACCCAGACTCGGAACAAATACATGTAGGTCATACAAATATTTGTTCCGTGCGGGAATCGAACCCGCGACACGCAGCGCAGCAGTCAATCGCTTAACCACTGCGCCAACCGTGCCGTCAAAGTGAGTGAGTGTGTATGTGAGTTTAAATGTTTGTTAACGCACCCACGATACAAGAGAAATTCCTAGTGTGGGGCAGTGTTTTTTTTAAAGAAAAAGAGAAAAAAAAAGTTAGTAAAAGGCGGGTGCTGATGATGATTGCTTATCCCGGTAGTATCTACGGTTGCCGTCGCATAATTTTCGACGTCCACGCGGGAAAATCTGCGCCCAAAAGCTAGTTAACAAATAAATAACAACTTTATAATTATGTGACCTATTAAGCCAGACCTATTAAGTCAGTAAATAAATTAAATTATTCATAACAAATGTTACACGTGTCATTTGATTCTGGTTATGATGACAAGATTATTTGTCCTCAGCTTTTGAAAAAATGTGATTTTCACCGCTGTCCATACAATTTTGTTTATAGGAATCCACATTCTACTGCTGTAGAACGCGCCACAGACAGTAGCAGCAATACCGGTTAAAATACTCACGCAACAGTACGCAGGATCACAGAGATTTTTTTTTTTGGATAATTAAATAATCTGGATCTCTTTTACTAAGATTGGTCCTTCATAGCTCTGAAAAAAGAGAGAAATAAAAGGAGAGTAGGGGCCTTCGAGCCCTGCGCCTGAAGTCACAAGCTGACTCCCATTCTCCCACAGCCAGCAGACAAGCTCGCTTAACAGAATTAGGTGACGTGTTTACCAGGGTATTCCGTATGATACTGCAGAGGGTGGGGTGGGAGGATGGGTTGTCGGACAAATCCATGCAGGAACAAGCCATTTTCCAAGCGTTTAACGCATCGGTCAAACACGTTACCCAAAATTTGATTAGTGAGGAAAATAAAATGTTCGTGGTTAATTTATCGGTTCTGTGGACCGAAGCTCGACTTGTCGGTTGAAATGATGTGGACTGAGAAGGGGAAGGCCGGTAAACTTATCCTTAAAATTTACGGATGCTGAGACCATCCAGGCGAATGCGAAGTGTGGTTTGTTGCCACGCTCGGTCGTCCAAGGCTACATTTAGGGTCGAAGTTAGTGTGTTCGGTCTACTTTTTCCAAATAGTTGATGCCTCCTTAGACGGGAAGAGTGAAGGCAATATGTAATGGATCAAAGCAACCGTATTGAATGAGTGTGAAGGCCGAATGATTTTAAATGTTAAATAGTCTTTCCAAGGCATAATTAAAATTGTGTATTTTCGCCTCAATGAAAGTTGGAAAGTATTCGTCAAAAATTAGGGACCCAAGAGGTGAAGAAAATCCGTAATATTGATATTTGGAGCTATTGTATTTTTTGCTATGGTAATAATTTACCTTAAGAATATAAATTGGTCTAGGTCAATGGAACTGAGTTTGTCATTAAAAAAAAGTTAAAATTTTTAAGACTGTGTCTACATCTCTTCCACCAAATTTTCGTCATCAACAATTTGATGAATTAAAAAAAGAACATTGAATTTAGAATTTTTTTGTTGAATAATTCAAATTATTGCCAAATTAAACATTACTGATCCAAGGAGGTCACCCTATTGACATTCTACGGCTGATTTTAAAGGTCATATTTATAAAGTAGTTTAGACAGGCACCCTGCCTGTAACATCGACAAAGAAAACTGTAAATTGAAGTTATTTTTTTCACTTCTGTCAACTAGTTGTCCCTGTTTACAAAATTGAAATTTAAAGCATTCTTAATATCAACCTTACAGTTCCGTTTAGACCCGAAGCTTAGCTGTAGGAGTTGGAATTTGCTTGCCAATGTTTCGCTGTAGAAAGCACAGTAAATGTCGGCTGCGATAAGACGGTAAGTAGACCCTACGGCAATAGGAAGAATGCCGCTATCCTTGCGCAGGGCACATAGATTGCCCCATACAAAATATCAATGACGGCTTCGTTCACATTTTTAGAGAGCATAATATTAATGAAGGCCGTCAGCTCTTTGAAAACTCACCATTGTCCCCGCGCTTGAACAAATGAGTTGTTTCAGATGTTGAGGTGTCAGGCCCTTGAGGCCGCCGGCGCAGCTACTTTGGAAGGAGCACACGACAGCACATAATAGTTGAGCTGTAATTTCAAGTGAGTTGGTTTCCGGTTCACCCTTAAAAAAGTGTGCCTGGAGACGTTGAGGGCATCTCACTAGGGCATCCAGCGATGTGGCAGGTTGACTGGCACTAAGTTTCACCACGTTTCTTACAGTTTCTCTTCTGAATATAGGTACAAGTTAAAGGTAAAATAAAATAAGCATGTCAAAAATGACTTTAAAATATATTATAATGAAGCTTGACTGAAGCATTGACAGGTGTTAACAGTGGTGCAGTCACGCTGATATTTCGGTGAATTAGGCGCAGCCAGGCACAGCCCTGGCAATCGTTGCCGTGAGACAAGCAGACGTTCTGTCCATTCACAGTTATTTTACAGCTACCCAACAGACACCTATGGGAACAAAAATAAATATCAATGTGATTTTGACAGACTTGTCAGTGGCAGCAATCCAACAGCAACCTTATTATGACGAGAATAAAGAACACTGTGATTTTGGCAGTGACTCAAAATCAGAGGTAAAATTGCTGTGAAAGAACCGTATACAGCGTTGCGCCCAATCTGCACGTCAGAATCAGAATCAGAAATATTTATTTGCCCACAATGTAGATACAGGTTTGAGATGGTACAGAACACAATGTTTCCGCTACATTCTATCTTACGGCGTGCAAAAACATTTGTTAACATAACATTGACATTAAAATAACAAGACATCAAAAATTAATACACATAAATAAATTGTCACAATAAAACTTCAGTATGACGGTAACTTAGTACGGTACACTTTTGCACCGTGATAATATGGGAGCCAGAGGAGGTTTCTTCTCTTCCCTATAGGTTTCCAATATTGTTGTGACGTTTACGAATTAGAGTTATTATTGTAGTTATTCAATATAAATAATATTAGATTTAAGTAATTCATGAAAAAAATTAGGTACCTACGTCAGTTTTTGGTCGTTCCGATATTTTTGTATTAGAATAAATAAAAAAACATTGTACAGACGCCAGCAGGTCAAGCTACCCGAAACTGTCAAATTTTCCCAATCAACCTTGTACCTTAATGCTTGAGCGATAAAGATGAAAATCTATTAAAGAAATTTGACAGATTGTAGTATCTTGATGTGCTGGCGGCTGTACCTACATAAATATAAATTTTTGTTTTTTTTATATAAATTTTACTATGATTTTCCTCATCGCAAAGCAAAAAACCGGCCACACCAACTGTTCCCTACCACAGTACAATATTTAACACTAAGTACATGTGTTTTCAAATACTTTAGTATAAAAAAAAAACATGTTTCTTTCACCAAAATTCAGTTTTAACTTCATGTTTTCTTTATAAAATTTTGTTATAGCGGCCATAGTAGTTCACACTATGAAAATTTCAAGTCTGCAAGCCTACCTATTACGGTTCAAAAGATACAGAAATGGTGCACTCGGTGCAGACACCGAATGCACCATTTACAAGACCCTAAAAAATAAGTAATCCAGTAACGTATCGGACCGTGTGAAGGGTACGACAGGTTACCTTGGAATAAATTATCAGTATTGACTATGAAAACAAAAAGGGTTCCATACATTTCTTATTCTTTTTCTTTCTTAAAAGTATATATACACTCGTAACGTGGAATCAATTCACAGAACAATATCGAGAGTAGCCTCCCTTACTACAGCAAGTGATCCTTCTTAGTTAACGACTCAGAAAAGTTCCAAAAATCAAAATGAAATTCAATCTGTTCATCTTAATCGCTATCTTCATCGTTGCGGCTATCTTCATACCAGATCAAGCTTTGGCCTGCATTAACAATGGCGACGGTTGTCAACCCGATGGCCGTCAAGGAAACTGTTGTTCCGGTTACTGTCACAAGGAACCTGGTTGGGTCGCTGGATACTGCAGATAAATGATCTATAAATGACCGTTTCAAAAATGTAAAATGTATAATTCAATAATACATTCTTAAATACTGTTTTTTTATTTTGTATCTCTCCTCTCTAAATAAACACTCACACACTTTCACACACAACACATAATGTTAAAGTACATGTTAAAAGATTATGAACATTTTGAAACAGTAAAAACTCTTTAATCATTTGAAAAAGTTGAGGACGCAGCTGCAGCAGTCTTGTTATTATTATTATTTAAAGAGTCTTTGACATATCTCGGGTCCCTGGGGTCCCAAACCTTTGGAAGTAATCCGAGGGGCCGAAGCTGATTGGCAGAGGCCTGAGAGGAACAGGAAAAGCGTCTAAGGCTTTTAATGAGATGATGAGATGAGATTGGTACCCCAATCGACGATTATCCCTGTATACACTCTGCAAGTACACCCAAAGGACAACCCCCGGTTGATTCAGGACTATTGCAGAACATGGAAACAAAACATCTTGGGCTATGGGTTTGGGTGGCTATAGTGGATTGGTTACCAAGAACTATGGAAGGACTTATAGCTCCTGTCTGACCAATGTTTATACATATATGAAGGGGTAAAATGGCAGGGGGCGAGTTGCACACTCAATGCATAACCAACCTATAATGTTCCCACTGCTGGCACACAGGCCTCCTCTCTGTGAGAGGGAGTGGGCCGTAATCCACCACACGGGCCCAGTGCGGGTTGGTAGATGTCACATGTCTTCGAGTTTTTGGTTCTAAGACATGCCGGTTTCCTCACGATGTTTTCCTTCACCGTTTTGAAGGAAAACATCTCATGCACACTGAGCCACTATTTCAAACTTTATTTCAATTTAGGGCTAATTCTTCAATCGACAGATAATTTTTAATTTAATAAAATTTAATTTAAATTTATCTGGCGTTGGAAAAATCAGCCCTTCGAGCAAATTTTTCCAACCCCACATTATTTTATCGGAGGAATAATTTTGAATTTTTGAGAGTACTTCCATACAAAAACTGTCAGACGTCAATTTTATTCTACGATTAAAAACTAATTGTCGATCGAAAAAACGGCCTTTATTGTAATAATTGACTACATCAACATCATTTGCCTAAGCATTTCCTAACCATGTTGGGGTCCGCCTCCAGTCTAACTGGATGCAGCTGAACCAGTATTTTACATGGAGCGAATGCCTATCTGGTCTCCTCAACCCAGCACTGTGTAACACGATACCCATTGGTATTTTTTTAAATTTTCATAAATTATTTTAGAACAATTTGTATTCGTGTTGCATTCTAATCAATATGACTTTATTCTATCAAAAATAATTATAGTTATGAATAAACATTTTTTTAATATACAAAACTAGTTAATTAGGATTGTGAACAAAATTTTATTAATGATAGTTTTCATGTAGGGTCTACCCTTTATAGCAGAACTTTTTATGTCATAATATTGTTTTGCATAACAGCGGATAGCATAAACTTCATTTCACAGAAAATCGTTTGGCAGACACACATTTATCATACATTCAAAACTCATAATTTTACAAGTCAGAATCATCTTTTGGCATAAATTTCATATCCATAATAATTAAAAAGGAGAACCATCATATCGCAGAAAGTTCACAATCAGAATTGTCTTTTGGCATACATTTTATATGGATAGTCATTAAAAGGCAGAACTATCATACCTCAGAAAGTTTAGAGTTAGAATCATCTTTTGGCATACATTTCATATCCATAATAATTACAGAAAATTCATTCATTCATTCATTCACCATGCATGCAGCAAGCATGCAGCATGCAAACAAGCATACACCATGCATGCAAACAAGGATGCAGCATGCAAGCGAGCATGCAAACAAGCATACACCATGCATGCAGCATGTAAGCAAGCATGCAGCATGCAAGCGAACATGTAAACAAACACACACCATGCATGCAGCAAGCATGCAGCATGCAAACAAGCATGCAACATGCAGCTGGCATGGTTTCTGTCACGGCTCTGGCGCTGCGGGGCTCCGGCGGTCCCACGCGAGGTTATCGTCGCAGATGGTTTTAAGGGTTCCCTATCCATGTGCATAAAATTTTAAGACCTAATATAACTTGGCATACTTTTGTTTGTCTTAATTATATTTTCGCATAAATTATTTACGCATAACAGCTTACGCATAATTTCTCATAAAAAATGATTAAGCTCAAAAATGCTCAAATGATTAAGCATAACATTCTAAAGCATACATTTTTTAAGCATAACATTCTAAAGCATACATTTATTAAGCATAACAATAATAATAAGGCGTAGTCGACGGAGCCCCGCTACGCGGGGCCCCTATTTCTGTCTACAGGGTTTAAAGGAACCTAACACGAAGGGGATGACGGGGGCTTAAGTGAGCGAGCGGAGCGAGCGAACGAGCCCTTCGAACCTAACCTGTCCGAGTCGGGGTGCCCCAATTCCCGAGCTCGCTTCGCTCGCTCTTGCATCCTAAGTTCTCATTGCCTTTTTACTAAATCGAGATGTGTTAGACCTTGGGGCACCCCGACTCTTGGAAAAAGTGATTCAGAATCGAGTGAAAATAAATACGTAAAAATAACTCAAATTTGTTTCCGTTATTTCTATTAATTGTATGCCTAAATATTATTATGCTAATAATCATTAGGCCTAGTAACGTTATGCGAATTAAATTTATGCCAAAACCTGCTCCTCAGCTCGCGGGCCGCCTCGCTCCTCCGCGCCTACGCGGGCTTCAATTACACTCTAGGGGTAGAGCAGACAAAACTACGTGGAGTCGGTTTTGCAGCGATTCGTTTCTGCCACTAACTATTGTAGCACAAAATACACTCGAGAGCAATGAATCCGGGTCACTTGAAGAATCCTAAAAATCTCGGCAACTAAAAATGCTAGGTTAATGCAATAAATTGTATTTAATAGACAATTTAATACTCCTTAAATGAAGGTATTAAAACTTCTTAGTTATTGTAAAGTTATATCATAAAAAAATCAAATTTGAAAAAGGGCCACTTTCGAAGATGGAACTACGAAATTACAGCATTTGGTTTTGCTTTTGTTTGTAATCTGTCATTTATGTGGGTACATAAACCATGTTGATAGTGCTCTATATTCATTATTCAAGCTGAAATTATGTCGCTCACGCCTGAAGAATGCACCAGAATACTTACAATGCTGGAAACCGGCCGGAGTCAGCGCGATACAGCCAGGACTGTCGGTGTGTCGCTGTCAACAGTACAAAGAGTTCTCCGACGTTACGAAGAAACTGGTTCTAACCTACGCAGACCAGGAACGGGCAGAACCAGGTGTACCACAGCACGAGAAGACCGATACTTGGTGAACACCATGCTTCGAAATCGCTTTCTCACAGGAACTGAACTCACAAATCAGTTTCGACGCCTCGGAGGAAGTAACCCAAGTGCATGGACAGTAAGACGTCGGCTTGCTGAATCTAACTTAAAACCCCTTAGACCTGCAAACGGCCCTAAACTGGAGCGTGGGCATCGTATTTCAAGACTAAGATATGCCCAGAGCCACGTAAATTGGAGTATTGAAGATTGGTCAAAAGTTATGTTCTCCGACGAATCAAAATGTATGCTCTACAAGCACGATGGAAGACACAGAGTGTATCGAAGACCAGGGGAAAGATTCAAGCAAGCATGCATCGAAGAAAAAGTAGCCTACGGTGGTGGGTCTGTACTTGTGTGGGCCGGAATTTCTTCTGAAAGTCGCACAGAGCTGGTGATCATAGAAAACGGCTCTTTAACTAGCGTAAGATATGTGGAAGAAATCCTCAATGATCACGTTGGTCCATTTATGGTCAATTTAGGTGAGGATGCTATATTTATGCATGACAATGCCCGACCTCATACAGGTAGGATTGTGAATGACTACCTTCAAGAGATGAACATTACTCGTATGGAGTGGCCAGCGCGTAGCCCGGATATCAACCCGATCGAGCATGCTTGGGACGAGCTAGGCAGATGCGTAAAACAACGAAACCCTCCCCCAATCACGCTTCGTGAGCTCAAAATTGCTCTCACAGAGGAGTGGGAGAATATTCCCCAAAATCGTATAAGAAACTTGGTGTACAGCATGCCAAATCGCGTAAACGCAGTAATGGAAGCACGAGGAGACAATACGAAGTATTAAAATTCAAGAAAATCGTAATAAAGTTCAAAAATTTCATGTTTCCTATTTTTGTTTTAAGGAGAGATCAGCAGTTTTTTTCTTTATGTAATTTTGTGTTAATAAAATGTATGGTGACTCATATTTTTTTTACTTTCATTTAAGGTGTATTACATTGTCTATTAAATACAATTTATTGCATTAACCTATCATTTTTAGTTTCCGAGATTTTTAACATTCTTTAAGTGACCCGGATTCATTGCTCTCGAGTGTATTATTGACTTTTCACGACAATATTTTAATTTAAAGTAAAAAATGCTATTGTATTGAAATGGCAATATGCCTAATAAAATTATTCCAAACGAAATTTTAGCCATCTTCATAGTATGCAAAGTGAACGTTATGCTAAACGAAATTATGCGAAATTTTAACTTTGCCAAAGGTAGTTATGCCAAATAAAATTCTGCTATCTTAGAAGTATGCCATTGTAAATTCGGACATATAAACATTCGGCCAAACAATAATTATATTAAATGATTTTTATGCCTTAAAAATATTCGTTTAAAAAAGATTATGCCAAGTGTGTTATGCCAAATAAATTTCGGAGCATCAAGATTCTGCCAGATAGAGGGAACCCTTTCAGGTAATGTGTCCAACTCTTCTCTCATTTGACCTTGATTCTCTCATGCACTACCGATCTGGGAGCAGGGTAATGCACCCGGCAAAACAAGCCAAAAACAAGAAGCAGGAGGGCACTATCTACTTTTATATAATAAAAAAATATCTATTAAATAAAAAATTATGAATCCTAATAGCTGTTTTTGACTATCCTCTGATTTACTTTAATTTAGACCTTGCAGCCTTGCTATGAAAAAGTTAACATAAAAAAAATAATGAAGCTCCAAACAGCTATGTGTTACACCTCGTTTTAATCGTCATTAAATAGGCAAGTTTTTTTTAATACAGGGTCAAGTTTTTGGTAGTACTTTTTTTTTTAAAAGTAAGGTTTTAAAGTTATAAATTATTTTACGTGGGACTTTAAAGATACTGAAAAAAGTGCCAATGCTCTTAAATCGTGCTATCTACTATCTTAAAAGCACATTTGTAGTGATGATACATTTCCTAGAAGCTACTAAACACGATTTATTCTTTTAAAATAGGTACCCATTTTACTCTAAGTGCCTATTTATCACAAATTTTGGTATTTTTTTTCAAAAAAACACTCAAATAGTCATAACTTTTAAGGAGATCAAGTGAGTGCCCTGCAAATATATTTATTACTGCAAATAACCCCAACTATCGCCCTGTTTCGTTTGATCCACGATTTTTTACCCACCTGTATACAAAAATTACTGCTTAGTTCGGTGCTAAGTTTTCATTTTAGTATTCAGAACTTTGCCTAAGGGCTGATTTTTCAATCGACAATTAGTTTTTAATCGTGGAATAAAATTGACGTCTGACAGATTTAGTATGGAAGAACTGTCAAAAATTCAAATTATTCCTTGAATAAAATTATCTGTCGATTGAAAAATCAGGGCTAAAATGAGTAAGTGTCTGAGGTTTTGAGTTATTCAATTACATTTTATACAATAAACCAATGTAACACGTTGATCTTGATATTTTACTGGTTAAAGAGCCGACTGCATAACTAATCAGCAATGGAATCTTGTAACATCCGCTGCCATTATCGATTATGTACACCTGCTAAGCATGCTTAATAGACAGTAAAGACAGTTTCTATACATATCATAAATTTTATTGAAGTCGCTGTTCGTACGCAGTCACACAGACAAGCCTGTGTGACTGCGTTGTTCTTTTAAACGACGCAACGGATTCTGATGCGGTTTTCACCATCGTTTAGAGAATTTATTAAAGAATCTTTGTGTGTATACAACAATGTTATTAAACTTACAGATGGTAGAGAAATCTTAATTTTTTTTAATTTATATTAATGAACAAGCTTTTTCTCGCGACTTCGTCTACGTGAAATTTCTTGTTCCCCGTCCCGCGCTATTACTTTGTTTTCGCTTAGCGTTCTGATTTTTTTTTTCTTTTTGCTCGGCTCCTAATTGTCATAGCGTAAAGTTAAATAGCCTATAGCTTTCCTTAAGAATTGGGCTATTAAATGCAAAAAGAATTTCTTAAATCCGACTGATAGTTCTACAGATTAGCGCGTTCAAACAAACAAACTCTTTAGCTTTATTATTAGTGTATAGATGTATATCTTATCCTACGCGACGTTGTATAGTCGACCTCGTAATAGCTTTAACATTCCAAGGTTGAATGTTACTCGTACTGCTCGTCATAATACGACAAGGTCTATTTGCCTATGTGACAGCAAGATATTTTCAACTTTAGTGAAGTTTTTTTATGAAAAAAAAAAGTCTTCGTTGGTCTAGTGGCCGCAAGCGCTACTACTGAGTATGAGGTCCTAGGGAGGGTTCGATTCCCAGATCAGGTAATAAGTCTTAGGCTGCGTTCAGACGACACGCGCCCGCTAACCGCACGCCACGCGCGTCAGCACCCGCATCTAACTCGCTTTGAATTTTTTTGTATGTAATTTTCGTCTTATAACACATCAATAGATCTCAAATTGCATTTATCGAAGTTCAACCGCACACGCCACGCGCCCGCCTCGCACCCGCCTCGCGCCCGCCTCATGCTAACCCCTCGCTCACCGAGTGAGAGCTTTTGCGTGTGCCGGGCGCGCGTGTAAGGCGGGGAACAACGCGTGTGCGTGGTCGGCGCGTGTCGTCTGAACACGGCCTTACTGGGTTTTTCACCTGGCATCATTTTTCTCATCTGGAATTTCTATTCGCCGGAATCACTTCCGGCGAAGGGCCGGTACTGTACTCAGTAGCTGCCTGGAGTCTGGATTTGTGCCCGGATGATGGCAACAGGCTCGCCCAACGACTTAAACGTAACTGGCGTACTATAATAAGGTACACCTCTGCCAAACCCTTCGGCGGAATACAGGCGCTATGTTATGTAAAAGGAAAGAAAATTGTTATCAGGAGTTGTAAAGTAATTTCGAGGTCTATACGCTCTGCCTCTCTCTCTGTGTGTGTTAAAATTGTGTTAGCACTTGTGGGATTTGCCGAGGGGTTGCCAAATGAAGAGAAAGACTTCTTGTCATTTTATTTATTAGTGCTCGTCTTAAAAAGTAAATGGCAGGCTCATGTCCTGGGTAGCGGGATTGTCCGGGGTAGCGGGATTGTCCGAAAGGGTTACCGCTGCCCTGGAACATAAAGGGCTAAGGAAGGAACACGGGTGGGTTTTAGTCAGTAAGAGTCTGACACTCCCTTCTGCTCCACCCAGAGCGGGAGGGGTCATTTGATGATTTCCCATCCTCAAAAAAAAAAAAAGGCTCATGTCCTACGAAATGTATGGGAAAAGTTTTTTTTACGATTCCTGACTTTTCTAGTAATCAAACCTCAGTTGGTCCAAAGAGTTCTTTGAAGCTTATAAGGAACAGGATCGAGCACATCAAGCTACTACAATCTGTCAAATTTCATTAATAGATTTTCAACTTTATCACTAAGCATTAAGGTTCAAGGTTGATTGGGAAAATTTGACAGTTTCGAGTAGCTTGACCTGCTGGCGTACATTTTCTTGTATCAAATCTGTGATTTGGATCTAACTAATAACTAATCAAGTAAGTTACTTGATTGCATTCGGAAAAAAAGCAAAAAAAAAAATGGGAATCGAACCCATCACGATTCGACGTAATCGAAAAGCTCTGCCTCTGTGCTAAGCCAAGCCATGTCCTTGGCGATAGGTAGACATTGTGTGGACCATTCTTTAGAAACAGGTCGATCAAGAAATGAACGTAAACCTAGCCTGGGTAGGTACAACATTTCTGGGTCTTCTTGTACTTTTACAGATTAATAACTAGTTTATAGAAAACAAAATCATTTGTTAAAATATTCAATCAACTCAGCTATTGCAGTCCACTGTTGGACATAGGCCTCTCCCAGGCTGCGCCACAACACCCCGTCTTCCGCTTTCCGCATCCAGTCCGTCCCAGTTACCTTCTGTAGGTCGTCCGTCCATCTAGCTGGGGGGCGTTCCACACTACGCTTGCCGATACATACACAGTAAAAGTAATATAATATAATCAGCCTGTAACGTTCCCACTGAGAGGGAGTGGGCAGTAATCCACCACGCAGGTCCAGTGCGAGTTGGTAGATGTCACATGTTCTAGGACACACCGGTTTCCTCACGATGTTTTCCTTTACCGTTTGGAGAGCAGTGGTGTTGAAACTAAATAACACAAAGTAAAGCTTGGATTAGAGCCCTCCGCATGTGATGGTAACCATCTATTTATAATGTATTCGCATTAACCTTGCTATTGATACTTGTAAAATAACTGGCTTATGTATGTGTATGTGCCATTAACCTAAATAGTTGGAGTACATATAAAGTGAACATGTGTCTTCACACAGTAATTACTTATGCATCACATTATTTTATTTGAGTAAAGTTTATTTATTTATTTACTGACACTTAATACGGGATAAATTAACCAGAGCGCAAACTGTAACCATGAATTCAGTACATGGTTCTGAAGCAGCGTTGAAATTTTACGCCGATTATAAAAAAGCCGCGTAGGTATTGCACTTTTCTATGAAACAGCTGAGGTTTCATAGAAAAGTGCAATACCTACGCGGTCAAAATGTATGGCAGAGCTGAGCTATTTTTTTTAATAACCGACAAAACATTCGTCGCAGGTGCGTTCAGTATCTGAATTCATGGTTACAATTTGCGCACTGATTAAAAATGTATCCTGTATAGACTGAGGCTTGTTTGGTAACATGTTATCTGCTACGTAGATTTATTATAAGCCGAAAATTTGGCTTATTAGCCATTAATAATAAAGTATAAAAAAAAGGACACTAGCTCACAGAAGTGCTAAGAGTTAAGCCAAAAGAGATAAGTGGCCAGGGTCGTTGGATATAGTCAACGTTTAGTAAGACACTAATGGAAGTTTTCGAATGAAATTGAATTTGATAAATTATCTGTTTCTTTCTATTAATGAAATTAAATTTCACTCGAAAACATCCGTCAGTTCCTTACTAAACTTCAACTGTATCCGACGACCTTGGTTACTTATCTCCTTTGGTGACTGTACCTACCATCCCAATACAGACAGCATGGCCACGCGAAACTGAAAACGAGTGATCATAAATCAATTATTTGCAAAGTTTCCAATGACGATCTTAAATTAAAATTCTAATAACGGTATTACACACATATATACACCGAACATTGTTATAAAAAAACTGAAATGATTTCCATTGAATGACTACTATGAAATATTAAATTACCTAACCCTAAGCATGATACGCATCACGAGACTTATTCAATTCTACGTTGTCAAAATAAAAAAGAAATGAATAGAAAGAGGTAATTATTTTCCCTAAAAACTTGTCAGCACGGTTGGCGTAGTGGTTAAGCGACTGACTGCTGCGCTGCGTGTCGCGGGATCGATACCCGCACGGAACAAATATTTGTATGACCTACACGACACAAAAAAAAAAAAAACAGAAAGAATGATTCGAAAGATAACAAGAAAAACGTTCACGTCTGTAAGATGAGCCTTTGCTCATGAACAAGTAAAAATTAAAATGTATTTATAAATTAATATTACCTGTACCTAACCCGTAACTTGTGTGTAGTTTCAAAAATGTTAATTTGTAAGAACACTAAAAACCATTTTTTTAAAGATCCAAAAAAATGGGCAAGCCTATCAAATCAGCGGGGATCACCACGTTCCAATCCAACCGCAGATCAATAACTAAAAGAACAAAAATCAAACACGGATATAGTCTGATCACAGAAAAATCACTGAATCGCGTTCACCTTGTAAACTAACAAATTATGTATATCACAGACCAGGGCTTCTTTGTTGCAAAATAATGCAAATGCCGCTGCTTAGAACCATATACGAAGGAAGAGGGTCGAGTATAAAACCGCAGCTCGTTTATGTTATAATCACAGTTACACATCGTCTGTTAACTTTGACACACACAAGATGGTGAGTGAAGATAAAGTTGCATCATTGGCTAGTATTTGAGAACGGCATCCATGTGGCCAATCACGTGGTATTCTTGTTCATCTTAATTTCGCGGTTGAGAACAATCGTTCATTAAGAGAGGTTGTGATCATGATAACAAATTCGGTTCACCACCTGCATTAGAAGGGTTAACAAATAAAATTTTGAGAATGTGAAAAAGTGAAAAGAATTTCTTTATATTTCAACTTTGTGCTCCAATGCCCTTCAGTAAAAAATAATCTAATCTTAAATCTAAATCTAATCGATATCAGCCGCTAAGAAAAAAAAAACAATACCAAAAAAATAAACAAAAATAGGTTAATACTTATCCTCCTTTGTTTTCCAGAAATCCTTCGTAGCACTTCTCGCCGTCGTGGCCGTAGTCGCCGCCGATGTCTCGCACTTGGCGCGCCGCGATGAAGCTGACGCCCAGATCCTCAAGCAGGAGGCTGACGTCTTGCCTGACCAGTTCAGCTACTCTTACGAGACTAGCAACGGTATCGCCGCCCAGGAATCCGGAGTCCTCCAGAACGTTGGCTCTGTAAGTACAGTTTTCTGTTCCAGAGTCAGAATTTTGAACTTACCTAGATCATGATTTTAGCGTGGGCATCTAAAGATATCCTTTAAAGTAAATAAAGTACTATAAGGGCCTCGTCTGATGAGGATTAATCGTCTGGAACATTACTTGACATACTGGCACAGTAGTTCAAATCGATCGATAGCCAAAGTTTAAAATAATGAAAAGCTATTACGTCAAACCATCAACGACAATAAAAATGAAAGAACCAGTTCCAAAAACAATCAATTGTCCCAAAGAATCAAGGCCGGCAAACGACATTTAAGTCACAGCGGATGATCTTGCGTACAAAATATGTTAATATATTTCATCGTCTTGATCCTTGATATTTCGTCTAAGGTCAAAATTGTATGCAATAGTGGAAACATACTAAATTATTATCATCAGCTCATTGGAGCGTGATTTGATTTAATTTAAAATACATACACTTCAAAGAATCTTTATCTTTGGTCTATATTTTTTGGATCTCGTCCACTCCTATTTCTTTTTTTAGTTGGTTGTTCATATTTCCGAATACTAAATACTTTTTTTTCATCTAGGAAAACGAAGCCATTGCCGTTCAGGGCTCTAACCAGTACACCGCTCCCGGTGGTGAAGTGATTGCTCTCACCTACGTCGCTGACGCGAACGGATACCAGCCCCAGGTAACATATCTAAGACAGATAAATACAATAAAACAGATAAATCAATTTGAGATTTAAAAACGAAATTATTTGACGATTTTTTCAAATAGCGAAATACAATCAGTGGATCAAATTGGTTTGAAAACCGCGCACTTCAAACGTGATTGTCCATGTTAATTCCTTCTCTTTCTGAGAAGAGGTCCTGTAGTAGCGGGACAATAACTGATATTATTAAAAAGTAGAAGATGTAATCAAAAAAATTCTACAAGTTAACGTAACTCATTCACACTCTTAAGACATAAATATTTATTATGATTAACATCTCTATCAATGTTCTAATGGAGTATTTCCGAATTTCCGATTGAACATCATATACAACTTCATTCACAGTTAACGTAGCTATTGAATTGTCTTTGGCGAGTGAATTAGTACTATGTACTAAGTATATTTTATGTTCTACTTTGATATACTAAACTAGATATATATAGAGGCCTGCGATATTCCTACGTCCTAAGTCTGGCTATTTTTGTTTATTATTCTGACTATCAAATTGTTCTAACACGATCATGTTCTTTTTCAGGGTGCTCATCTCCCCACTCCACCCCCTCCCCAAGCTATCCCCGACTACATCCTGAGGTCCATCGAGTACATCAGGACTCACCCCCCCAAGCCCGAACCCGGCCAGAGGTTCTAGAATTTAAGTTGACTTTTTAAATGATAAGAAATAACTAAGAAACCATTTCTAACACTGCCAATCTTTTTACCTCTAGTCGCAATATGTTTGTAAATTTCGTAAAATAAAAAGGATTTCTTGTTGTACAGTCATTTATTTTTTTTCTTTTTTTCCTTCTAATAGAATAAGTTAATATTGTGATTGATACCTTTTTAGAAGATATAATATACATAATATTTTTGATATAATTATTAATATGACATAATTCAGTAGGATCCTTTTGATCTCAAGCTGTCTATCTTTTCGTATGAACGAGAGCTTTTATTCAATTAATTTGAATTGCACGCGTCTTACCTTCAATAGTGACTTAGACAAGTATAGATAAGTATAGATAAGCATAGATAAATAAAAAAAAGTTTTATTTCGACCACAAAATAGTACCGGATCATAGTAGGCACTACACAACAAGACACATATACATAAACATATAAACTTAGATAGCTCGGTACGTGAACCATACTGCAAGGTATTATTAGCAAAAGTTTCTGAGCATACTGACAGACCTGCAAACAAACTAACATCAACCTACAGACCTTTTACAGCTATTTTACCTCTGACAGCAGCAACTCAACTACAACCTTAATGTATAGTGAATAAAGATCACTGTGAGTTTAATAATCAGTGGCAAGTCAAATAGCATCCTTATTGTAACAAGTATAAAGATCACATTGATTTTGAAAGTGATGCAAATTCATAGGTAAAATAAGAATGAAAGAGCTGTTTAACTAAATGCTTTAAAACAAGATACTATAACTGTTCTGTCTAAAAGCAATTCGGAATACTTACATTACATTTTGTCAGTACAGATTCTGATATAAATGATTAACTTGTTAACACAAAATTATTCTTTTTATTCAGGTTAATTAATAGCGTATTTAGACACCATCAAATTTCGACCTCGACCTCAAAACGTACGGCTTCATATGCCTCATATAGGTCCAATTTATTTCACTTAGCTTACTTAAATGTTATGCATGTTACATGTGGCGATAACTGAACTAAGTCACGCTATACGGTCATCAAGTAAAAGCGAATTGTATAAAATGTCGTTATTGTTTTATTACTTATTAGTTTTAATCTTCTGCGATAGTTTGGTATATTGCTTTTTGTGAAAGCTTTTACGGTGGGTCGTCATAAATATACTGACTAGCAATATTAAAAAAAAAAAAACCATTAACTTATGAAACATTTCCGAAACGACGCAAGGATAGCTTCTTGAAGTGAAAAGTAACATTCAATTGTATTTAATAACTCATCAAAAATACACCATAAAGAAACAAATAAAAATACATTTAATTTGTTAAATAAGGAAAAATCAAAATGGGGCCATTTTGACAAAAAATAATTAACTCACCGAGAGGACCTCCTTAAAGTGGGTTTACGAAATTGAAACTTTTTAATTCAATATTTCACATTGCCTCCGCGTGCTCTAAATACAGCTTCTACACGATTTGGCTTACGAAGTACCAGAATAAACAATAAAAACAATAATTAAATCAACGTGAAAATAAAAGTATTAATTCAAAATTATGAAACGTGTCAATTTTTTTATTACTTTTTTCTATCCATGACTTCGAACAGACCAGTATGTAATAAGGTTTTCAATTCAATATAATACTGTTTTCAAGATTATGACACCTTGGTAAGGTTGTCAGACTTTTGGACTTTTGACTAGGTACCCGTAACGATCTCGATATGTAATGGATGGTCTCATCATCTCAACTCATCCACGAACCGACCGCGGCAAGCGTAGCTTAACCCTTCGATCGACCCTTGTGGCTATTATCATGTAGCCACGAGCCCCATCCCAAAAATAGATCAACGAGAAATAAAAATTAATAGGAATCAGTATTATTCTAAATCAAAAAGGTGGTGTTGACTTTTTAAAAGAATGGATTCAATAAAGTCTTGCAAAATGATAAGTATTCAAACTCAAAACTTAAACTCAAAGCATTTATTAAAATTTCACAAAATTTCAATGCTCAAGTTTAGGTAAAAAATCGCAGCATTGTGTATGTGTGCGTAGCTATGCACACACACGCAACGCAAAAAGTGCAGCGCGAGTGTCGAGACGGACTAAACAATCTTGAGCCGTTATGATCGTAATGCACCTTGGTTTGAGATTTATGCAAAAAGATAATTTATTTATTCAGTCTATTAATCTATTAAAGCTTTTTAGACTAATAAAAAAATACAAATATACACACATCAACAGAATCTAGGGATACCATAAGGCACATTTAAATTGTCAAGGAGTCGGTTAGTCAGAAATATGACTAGACATGAGTTGCCTTGGGTAGCCTGGAAGTCTTTAAGCAGACTCCGGACCGAGGTTGGCCGAAGCAAGGAAAACCTGTTCAGGTGGAGATTCATAGACGACTTCGCCTTGGAGTGAAAATGGAAACCCGTTGCAAAGCGTAGTAGGTACCTATGGAGTAGATATCTATTTTGTGACTAATGGTTTCAAACAGCGTGATCAAATCCTTTGTTATCTAGATCGGCTAACAAAAGCTAATCAAATCACTTGTTAACAGATAAACATGAATAGGCTTTCAGACAGTAAGTGTGCGCACGATTGTGTAATATGCCAGACTGCGGACCCATTGTAGCAGTACGCAACTTTTAGTGTAAGAGATTGTAGAACGCATCAAAAATGCAAATGCAATTCATGCAATAAGAACATAGGTTCTCAAGTGGCAATAGCCGTTTCGAATTCGCGACAGATGGTACGGAAACAAAATTGGGGGGCTCTAGAAAATATAAATCTCAAGGCAAAATAACGTTGAAAACCTATGCTATAGAAGGATCCAGAATATTAATGAAACCTTGACAACCATTGCTATCAATCGGTGCAATTATCTAAACTAATACGAGTATGTATAACTTGTTCACATCAAGGAAGGATAGGACACAACAAACAATCATTAAGATATTTATATTTAATATGGCCAGCTTTTTATTTATTTTTTGTTAATTATTACCTATATTATTATTGCTATATCGATTTTGCAGCGTAAGGAAGAAAATTGTTTTCCGATTTGTCATGAACATTATCATCCGATGAACACACTAAACAGTGTATACATATCGAGTCCACTGTAAAGCTTAAATGTCCTTTGTGGACACCTTACCTCTAAAGATTACAGCCAGTATTGAAAACACAATGCAAAGCACATAACGAGGTAGGGCAACCTCATGTTGTTTCGTAAGCAGATCATTCAATCGAGTATCCGCAATAATCAGCATCAGGCTGTGTCCTAAATAAAGCTACGCGTCGCGTTCATTTTGTTCGGCGAACTGGAACGCATCGTCCCGTCGACAGAGGACGCCTTTCGGTTTTCCAAACAAATATATGACATCAAATGAATGCGACAACCGCGTATTCGCGCGAAGAAACGCTTTGGTTAGGACATGAGGCAGTGTTAGTAACGCCTACGTGTGCCACTCTGACACCCGATCTGGTCTCTCCACTCTCAGAATATAAAAAAAAAAACTATCTCATCAGGCCATTTAAAATATATCCTACAAAAATACAATTATTGACAAGTTGCAAAATGAAAATAAAGTTGCAAAATAAAATAAAAAATAATTATTAGGTATTATCTGGACTGTCTTGGTCTGTGTGCCCCAAAGGCCTCCTACATTTCCTTAAATTTTTCTTTCATCATCATCTGCCTAGCCTTTTCCCAACTATGTTGGGGTCGGCTTCCAGTCTAACCGGATGCAGCTCAATACCAGTATTTTACATAGAGCGACTGCCTATCTGACCTCCACAACCCAGTTACTGGGTAATACTCCTTAAATTTTTCTTTATCGACTGATATTCGAGTCCATAATTTTCTTTCTGCGATTTCCAGCTCGTCGCGTTTTCTCAGAATATCAAACATTAATTATTACTCGTATATTATCTAGAATGGCTTTTGTTTGCGGTTTTCCTTACGTAAAATAAGTATTTGCGGTTTTTTTCGAGATGGTTGGGGAACTACCTGTACGGTTAATTTGGAGGTCAAGGTTACAAATGCTGATTTTAGAGATTCTTAATAATTTGTGTTATTCAAGAGTCGGTTACGGTTTACTTTGAAGCGATGGGCAACAGGTCATCTCGCAAAATTTTATTTTAGAATACCAAGGCACATCTGGCAATAGGCATCGAAAGACTGATTAGAGTGTTATTAAAATTCGTTTATTAAGCTTAGGCAAAGTTCTTGAAGCAGTCATGCTAGCGAAGGAGGTGGGGGGTGGATGAGGGAGAGAACCTCACGCCTCAGCCGCCGCGGGAGACGCTCCGGGCGTCGGGAGCCGCGTGACGACTCCCGGCTACCGTAGGCGCGGGCCTGCGGGCGGAGATTAATGGGTAGCTCACCGTCCGATCAGGACCAGCGATTTAGCAAGAACCTGAACAATGGCATCTAAGATAAAAACACTGGGTAGCGGGATCGTCCGAAAGGGTTACCGCTGCCCTGGAACATAAAGGGCTAAGGAAGGAACACGGGTGGGTTTTAGTCAGTAAGAGTCTGACACTCCCTTCCGCTCCACCCAGAGCGGGAAGGGTCATTAGATGATTTCCCATACACAAAAAAAAAGAAAAAGTTCTTGAATATACATACGTAAATTCTCACTAACAGAAGACAGACAGATTAAACATTATATTATTTATTTATTTTATTTATAATATGCCTCTCTATTTCGACCATGGCAGCTAATCTCAACGGAGACTACGTGAACTCACTCTTCCTTCACTCTCATAGATCGATGATACCTACGGCTAGCACTCCAGGCTGTTACTCAGAAATTCCTGATGTAAAAATCCAATAACACTTTGCCTGACCTGGGAATCGAACCCGCCCACTCCCACCCACTCGCTCAGCAGTCGCGCTTGCAACCACGAGACCAATGGGGCCAAAAGAAGTGGGGAGTTGGTATTACAAAGGTCTTGTGCCCCTTAAAACTATGCCCAACCAAATCATTTTCACGGTTTGTCTGGTTGGTAAATTATTTGTTACCGAAGTATTTTAAGTATTTTTGTATTTTCTCAATATTACTACATCACATAACTGCCCAACACCTAGGACTAGCACCATACTAAGTACAATCTATTCTTATGTAACCAATATTACCAATATTGGTAAATTTTGTAATATTATTAGCAATTTCATACTAAGTGTTTAAACATATAGGTAGGACATTCACTGCATGTTAGCTGAACTCATCAAATGCCATTAGGTCATCCGTGAGAATTCACTTGTTAGTTTTGACGTGCGGTCAAAGACCTAAGGTTATAAGGTAACACTATAATGGCAACCACGCCTAGGAACTTAAAGGTGTTGGGTAGAAATGCAGACATATTTTTCCTATCAAAGTCTACGATAGGACGTTCTTTATTCTATCAGCATGAATTTACTCGCCCGAATCGAGCGAATCGACACTTTTAAGTATTTTTTTTTTTTTCTATAGGCGATTCGCATGATTTGGCACATTTTCACTTGACTTCTGTTTGCTTTTTTCTATTTATAAATGTGCCAATTCGTGAGAATCGCCAAACTCGGTGAATTCATTTTCCTGTGTTTGAATACCAACTTAAAATATGCGTATATTCAAATCACAACTTACAAAATGATTATTACTCGGCTAATTGACATAGAGGGTCAGTTTGCTTAACAATTCATTTCCCTGACTGTACTTTCATGTATGTATTTAGAGACGATTTTTATGCACCTCACGACAATGATGATCGTATTAAGACGTGATCAGGGGATTTAGCAAGAACCTGAACAATGGCATCTAAGATAAAAACACAGGGTAGCGGGATCGTCCGAAAGGGTTACCGCTGCCCTGGAACATAAAGGGCTAAGGAAGGAACACGGGTGGGTTTTAGTCAGTAAGAGTCTGACACTGCCTTCCGCTCCACCCAGAGCGGGAGGGGTCATTTGATGATTTTCCATCCACAAAAAAAAAAAGATAAAAACACTATAAAACATTAGATATATCTAAGACGTTACGGTGCGGCCAAAGAGAGAATGCGTTCTTGACACCTGTCATTTGCATACGTGTTTTGGAAATTTGATCTTTATTAGCTAAGTATTAGAATTGTTGCAATGACAGAGGAACGCATTCTCTCGACGACTGGCCTGTAAGTATCAAGCTACTCCAACGGACTGTAGTGATGCCCTATTTTTTTTTTGGGTGGAAAATTATCAAATGACCTCTCCCGCTCCGGGCTAAGCGGAAGGGCGTGTCAGACTTTTACTGACTAAAACCCACCCGTGTTCCTTCAGTTGCCTGTGCTAGGGGCCACGGTATCTCTTTCGAACAACCTGCAGCCCTGGCGGCATCGGCCCTAGCAGACCCCGTCAGTTTGTGCAGACATCTCTTTGAGGCGCGCGTGGAACACATGAAAGCCACTGTCGTATGATGTCACAATTAATGAGGCCGCTGTCGACCCGGGCCAGGCCTTACCGGGCGGCGAGCTGCCCATTGCTCGCCGCCCGCAGGCCCGCGCCTACGGTGGCCTCATTGATTGTGACACAGTCATACGACAGTGGCTTTCATTGATTGATACACGGCCAATCCACTCCAAATTATTATCTTAGACAAACGAAGCGCTATAAGGAAAAAATGGTTACTGTCCTAGATGAGCCTAATATCGAGATGAGATCCTACAAACGCAATGCGCTCTAATGAAACGCGGTGCAAAATGACATAACCTGATTCAATATGACACAATCAAAGTTAAATGGCATAAGAAATAAATTCACACCATGTCGCGTCAAGATGCTAATTGATATGCGTAATAATGAAGATCGTCACGTGGCTGGTACAATATTGTGGAATGTCATTTTTTATGGCACAATTTCCTATTTTTTCTTTCATAATCATGTTTGCGGGGTCAACATGGCAGAGATTGCACAAAATAGAGAGGTTTGGAAGGATAAAGGGGAGGCCTTTCCCCAGCGATGGGAAACAAAGAATTCAAAAAAAAATAATAAAGCGACCTGGGGGCCTAAAAAGACCACTTTAATCAATATTTCTGAAAGCTATTCACTTCCTGAATTCCAAGCGGATCATTAGCAATTCCTCTAATGTTCGTAAAATGGTTACACATAATAGCATAATCACCTACAATTTCATTTCATATCATAATCATATTTGGTGTAAACATTGCCGCATGAAAAAAAAACCGTCATTTTATCGGTAAATTTTTCATTAGTTTTTATTAATCAAATTGGTTTTTTATTTTTTATTTCTACAGTTTAAATGTTATTTCATTGTGATATGAATTGCACACAAATCATATTATGAATTGTCAGTTTGTGACCATTTTACGATTTTTTAATTGTCAGTTTGTGACCATTTTACAATTCATAATATGATCTGTGTGCAATTCATATCACAATGGAATAACATTCAAACTGTAGAAATAAAAAATTAAAAACCAATTTGATTAGTAAAAACTGTAATGAAAAATTTACCGATAAAATTACGGTTTTTATTTTTTTCATGCGGCAATGTTTACACCAAATATGAAATTAAATTTTACTAAAATTCGAGGAATTGCTAATGATCTGCTGGGAATTCAGGAAATGAATAGCTTTTAGAGGTATTGCTTAAAATGGCCTTTTTAGGCCCCCAGGAGGCCAAAAAAGGCCACTTTGCAGAATCATAATAGGATGACAATATGAATCATATTAAAAATCGTAAAATGGTCACAAACTGTCAATTCATAATATGATCTGTGTGCAATTCATACCACAATGAAATATCATTTAAACTGTAGAAATAAAAAATAAAAAACCAATTTGATAATAAAAAATTTCCGATAAAATTACGGTTCCTATTTTTTTCACGCGGCAATGTTTACACCAAATATGAAATGAAATTTTACGAAAATTAGAAGAATTGCTAAATGATCTCCTGGGAATTCAGGAAATGAATAGCTTTTAGAGGTATTGCTTAAAGTGGCCTTTTTAGGCCCCCAGAACGGAGCCAAACAATTACTATAGTTAGCCATCCATTTCACTATAATGTCACATAATTATGGCTATGATTGTGGGCTGTTCTCTTTTCAAAACAGCGCGAAGTCGGTGGTTAGGTCAACACTAGACTGGGGTACTGGTGGCTCGACGTACCCCTCTGGATGAAAACAATAGAACGTGCTGTGCCGTGGGTCCCTCATAGTAAAGCATCATGCTGAGTGGAAGCGTTCACAGTCACAACGTGCAGCTGCCGGCTATTTCTGTCCTGTGCTCGAGATTATAGATCTATTTTTTCTATTTCTGTGTGAAATGTCCAAGGATATTATTATTATTATTATTTTGTTTGTTTTACTTTTCTTTATTATCCGAGTTAACTTATATTTGTATGAAATAAACCTGTTTATCTTTCTTGCACTTGTCCACAGCATAGGTTCTCAACTTTATTTGAGAATATTTTTTCTCCCCAATTTTTTTTACTTATCATCTGTCGCGAATCTGAAACAGCTATTGCCATCATACAATATCTTACGACTATATAGTTGTATATATAATTTTATATATAATTCTTTATATATATAATTTTGTATATATAATTTTGTATATATATTTTTCTCTGGGTCTTCTACTGAAAGTCTCAAAACCTCACGAGTGGGCGTTATTGGCCACGTTGAGATCCTATGGTCTACAGACTTAAAATACAGCAGAAATCTTAGATTCACAGTTCAGTGGCTGAATTCATTCTCCCCAATCACTCCATGACAAGTACACATCCTTACCAAAATACAAGAACACAAAGCAGCAATCCATCACATATAACAACCCTCTACATTTTCATGCACGAGAATCTGCCAAGCACACGCATAATCATAATAAATATCGATACACAAACATAATAAGCGAACAAACACTCCAGATTCATAATAGCTTCACTGAAACCAGAACAAAGGCTGATCCTGACGTGCGCAGGCGACAGCGGGGTGGGTGGGAAGGGGGAGGGGGCGTGTGGGTAAATATTGTCTCGCAACCAACAGGCTTCATTAGCAATGAGTGATGTAATTAATTTCACTGTTCGATGGATAAAGGTACTGTTTAGCGGTGTTGGTGTTTCGTCGGATCTGTGGGGGTTGCGTGTTATGAATATTTTTGTGTAATATGATCTGAGAGAAACAAAACAAAAGATAATTATGGTAACTAATTGAGAATGTACAGTATTTTGTGTTGGTTTTAGGAAGGACAGCAGCATTAATTTCATGAGGAACATGATACGAAATGGAATAACCTTTTAACTCTTCCCCCATGAAATTTCATGAATTTGGATTCATGAAATTTCATGGGGGAAGAGTGCAATAATAAATACTTTTTCGAAAGGCAGCCACTGAGTGGGTCTTACGAATATGAGGTTTGGAAAAGGACAATGTCGTGGTGGTGGCAATGGTTAGTTTAGTTGCAGTCCATTAAAACACGGTTAAGTACAAAACTCATAAAACGCCAATTAGCCAGGCTCAAAGCGGCAATTAGGTTCGATGCCCACCATAAAACAGCTGCTATATACAACGCCGAATAGCAGCTGTTTTATGGACCTAACATATAGCTGAGCCATAATGAAGTACTAAAATAAGTAGGTAAATAGGTACTTCATATACGATATGACGATACTTCGGTTGTACGTCGTAGATTGGAACCCGGACAGACAGGCGCTTTACTTTGTGAAAATTATTTCATCACCACTGCTCTCAAAACGGTAAAGGACAACATCGAGAGGCATGTCTCATTATTTATTGTGCAACAATTGGGCAAAAGATTATAGCCCAGTCCCTTTCGAAGACAGAAGGCATTTGTCCCAGCAGTGGGAACATAATACACTGATTATTCTGTAGTTGCAAACACCTCTTCTCGTCCCTAATTAGGACTTCATCACCATTGCGAAAATGCACTACGGTAACTAGCCTGTTTTCTGACAAAGGCAGAATACACTACACTCAGCGGAAATTGTCCCTGCTACGGCTACATCCCACTTAAGCTACCTACCACAGTTTCCTAGCTCTAACAAGAATCAATAAACACTAATGTATGCATCCGTATAAAACTGTTGACAATACATGAAAACTCATTTAGCCGTCGCAAAACCGCCGAGCGGGAGCGTAATTCGATTAACTGCATTTCGAGTGGTACTCAAAAGCGTTCGACTTATCGAATTTGGCGTTTGCGCCAAATACGTATGAAATACACGGTGTACGGATGGTGAAATATGCAGTGATCTGTAGGAGTGTAGGTATTACGTAGTCTGCGTTGTGGATCACTACGTTTTTGTTAATGTAACACTCACGCCTGATGCTGGCTTCGTAATGGTTTCGTAATAGCCTATTGTTGTCTACAACATGGGGAGGCCCGTAGACAGCTTTAATAAACGATCTGTCATAATGAATGCACCTGACTGAGGAATTTCTGATTCATTGTAATGTCGTTTTACTATAATGGACAGGCGATTCTGACCGATGATTTATGTAAGTAAGTAAGATAAAAATAATGTTCTTTATTAGGTACTATCTTCTGTTCGCGACTTCGTTCGTGAAAACTGAAAAAATGCCAATAAACGCATTTTTCTTTCTTTCTTGCTTTCGTGTGAAATTTCTTGTTCCCCCGACCCACCTCGTCGCATCGCATCGCCTGCTCGCGCTGTTACTTAATTTTCGCTTTTGTTCTGACTTTTTTCTTTTTGCTCGGCTACTTATGGTCCTAGTGATGTTAAATACCTTAAAGACTTCCTCAAAAATTGGGCTATCAAATGCAAAAGTAATTTTTCAAATCTGACTGACAGTGCCGAAGATTACCGCGAACAAACAAACAAACTCTTCAGCTTTATTATTAGTATAGATAGATTGCACTGTTACTCTAGTAAGTTCATTAAGAGTCCTGCAGATGGTTTTTCGTAGGTACAGTAAACATCCCAAACATTCCAGTTCCGCTCAAAGGGAGTTTTGCAATTACATATATTTAGACCTTTTTCCCTTCGAAACCGCCACCACTCAATTATAACCATTTGGTTTTCCCAATTGCTTCGTGAAGGAAATTAAACTTGATTGCAATGCATGAAAACGGTAGCAATTTATACCAAAATAATGGCTTTTATCGTGTATATTTGAGAGAAGAAGCCGTCAAGTATTTCGCGATCCCGGGTGACGTTGAGTACGGATGAGGTGAACGAAAGTGAAGGATAAGTGAAGAAAATACAGTCTTATCAGTTGTTTAATGTTTGTTTGAGGAGGATCAGGCAAGGCGAGACCGAACAATTCTTTCGATTCTTGGCAGTTTGGCAGGTTTGTGCAGGTTTCCCTTTAAAGGCCGAATTGTTTGATATTGAACTTGTACTACTTTTGTTATACCCGCATTTATACGTATCTTCGACGTAGATGTAAACAACATCTACATCGAATAAGCTAATAGATTTTTTGAAGTGCCATAGTGCTTCTATAAAATTAATGTATTTAGACATATTTACATAATTTAAAAATATCAGATTCTTAAATTAATATTAATAATGTGTTGAAGTATATGAAAAGGAGGAGAAATAATCAAAGGGCATCAAAAAATTCGTCCGCATCGCTGTCAGCGGGAAAAGTGCCCTAAAGGCTGGTAGCATTGCCACGTTGTATGGCGATGCTGATTCTTAGGCCAAAAAATAGGCCAGCCCTCTGGTTACATGAAGAGTTGGTAGGTAACCTTTTTATAAAAAATGCCTTTTTTTTTTTCAGGATGGGAAATCATCAAATGACCCCTCCCGCTCTGGGTAGAGCGGAAGGGAGTATCAGACTCTTACTGACTAAAACCCACCCGTGTTCCATCCTTAGCCCTTTATGTTCCAGGGCAGCGGTAATCCTTTCGGACGATCCCGCTACCCATACAAAATGCCTTAAGTTATCAATCAATTAAAATATTTTATTTCACATAAACCAACATGGGCACTTATGAAACGTCAGATGCTAGGTGCACGGTTCCAATTGATCGTTTCCTATGGGAAAGAGCGGGCAAGAAGCTCCACGGTTACTCTTTTAAAAATAATTGGCTTTAACAATGTTTTAAAATTACAGTAGGTTAGGGAGGACAGCGAAGGCCTGTCAACAACTACCAGGTACTTGATAAAATAACAAATAGTCTACAGAACTAAAGTCCACAAGGCCAACAAAGTCCTCACATTTACAAAATATAAAAGAATCTATTAGAGGGCTAAATAAAATATAAAAACCTGTTAAAACCAAGTGATATGATTGCCATTACAACCACGAATAAAGGTCGTATTGTTCATCTTGTTCCAATATCCCTGTGTAAAACCATAACCTAGTTCACATACACAAAACCAAGCACCAACAAAACAAAAGGAAGTAACGTCGAAGAAAAACAACTTTCATAACAGGATATTAATTTCCTTTTACGCCGCAGACGGGATGTATGTAAACGAAAATTTATTTCCATTCCATCAATATGTTTCCTCCTTTTCTGAAGGAAATGTTAACGTTAAAAGGATTAAGGATCGTATTTTCTAATATTGGGGAAGGATCTGACGTGATATGAACAACGTCTGGTATTTATTGTGGATGCGTAAGATATTGACTCTGGTGATCTGTTTTCTTAAGCTTATGCAACTTGCTTTAAATTAATGCTTGCAAAGTAGAGAATGTATAAGGTATTATAAAGTCACATAATATATGCAATCGATAGCAGGACGAGCTGGACAAATATAACAACCAATGGTCAACACTAGCTTTGGATCGAAAATAAAAAGGCTTTGCCTGAAGTGGGGGATGACAAAGCTCAAAAAAAAAAAACTCAATGATTTTAATTAAACCGTTTACAGGTACTTTTGAATTGTTAAATAGTCGGTCAGTTAGACAAAAAATTTAAGCAGCAATACGCTGAGGACTAAGATACGGCTGACAGTGACGCCGCTCCCCTTATTCACAAACTAAACTTTTAAGTTCAGTGCATCTTTTTCTTTCTATTACATTAAGAAAAGGACAGAAGATAAATATTAGTTTAGTCCTGTCACTTTAAGATACTCCATAGACAAATTTAGATTTAGATTAAAAAATTTGCTACTAAAAATACGTCAATTTACGTCAGGCGCTGACTAATTTGACAGGACAAGGGAATCGGCGCCAGTATCCAGTAAAGATGCACTTAACAATAATTGAAAGCCGTTTTCGTTGAATTGAGGCACCTAAACTGGTCATCGAAAGTTATTAAAATATTTACCATCTGCATCTTGCTTCCCTACCGCCCAAACATTTCAAGTAACCCCCAAAATCCCCAACTTTTTCTGCACTGCAACTGTGTTTGGATACACTCGCCCTGCGCCAAATGTCGCAGCATACATCACGATCAAGCAATTTCACAGTTGTCGTGTCGTGTATCTGCATCCTTATTACTGGATACACCTGGGAGCGTAGCTCGCGATACAGATCTCTGACATGGGGACCTACTACTGGAGTTGGTGCAAATGTGAGTGAGTTTGAAAGGAATAGGCGTTTGTTTTTGGGGAGAGTAGAAAGTAAAGAATAGTTCTGCTTTCAAAAGACTATTGGGAATTATGGCTATTAGAGATGTGTGTAGGGTGAAAGAAGAAGACATGCTACAATGACTCCTAATAAATTAGGATAAAACCAGCACCCTAATTGCGTAACAAACTTTCAATCACAATCTGAACATTTTGAAGGATATTGCTAATCCATTGCTTCATATGGTCGAAAAATTTGTCCGCTCAGCAACGTAAATAACGCAATGAATGTTGTTGAACTGTCAAAATGAAAGCCATTCCTACTGTTCGTGAGTTGCGCAACTACCCCGCAGGGCACGATGATATGAAACAACAATATCAATCAAACTGATATTTATGCCTGCTATAGGTGTATGGAAAAAAAAGTGCAGCGATCTCAGCTTAATTGGGATAAAGGCAGGGTTAAAGGTTGATGATCATGAACCAATGTTAGTAATGACGACATTAATATCTACTGTTAGTTTGGTACAGACGCCAGCACATCAATCTGTCAAATTTCTTTAATAAATTTTCAACTTTATCGCTAAAGAATTAAGGTTCAATATTGATTGGGAAAATTTGACAGTTTCGGGTAGCTTGACCTGCTGGCGTCTGTACACCTTTGGTTGTGATTGAGAGATCGCAGTCAGCAAGGGATTCTAATTTGAGTATTTAGTGATAGAATGACCATAACTACCTACTAACATTGATCATCATAATCAGCCTATAATGTTCCCACTGCTGGGACACAGGCCTCCTGTCTATGAGAGGGAGTGGGCTATAATCAACCACGCGGACCCAGTGTGGGTTGGCGGATGTCACCTGTCTTCGAATTTTTGGTTCTAGGACATGCCGGTTTCCTCACGATGTTTTCCTTCACCGTTTTGAATATTGATCATATTTCTCATAGAATAGTGTCATATGTCTAGGTCATAATTGCAACATCATCCCAAATTTTACGAAAGAACAATCTTTTGCTTTCCGATTTATAACTAATTTTATTTATGTCACTGTCACGTCAGATATCCACCTGATTAAAGTAAATTGCTAATTTAAATTCACATTTCGTAACCTTGTCAAACCTTTTGTATCTAAATGTTCGAAAATATGATAATAATTCTATGTTTTATTTTATATTAATTCAGTTTATTAATTGCCTTATTAATATCAACAAGAATCCCTTTAATGATGGCAAAGAGGACCTCGGTTACGTGTTGTTTTTGTCAACTTAAGGCTCCATTGAGACTTGGCTTACCTAGTTTAATTTTTTTTTTCTACTAAAAGTTTTTTAAAATTTCTTGCATAATCAGCCTATAATGTGTCCACTGCTGGGACTCAGGCAACCCACTCGCATTCGCACTCCCACGGAGAGGGAGTGAACCATAGTCAACCACACGGGCCTTGTCCGTATTGGTGGATATCACGACTTCGAAATTTTTGGTTCTAGGACATGCCGGTTATCTCACGAAGTTTCTAAATAGCAATAATTTATCGATCAGTCTTCGACAAAATACCAATAGGTGCACCTCAGCTGGCGTCGGAGAGGCAACCGCCTTGGCGCCTAATACGCCGAAACCCGCTTACCAATTAAGGTAGGTGGACCTTTGGGGTCGCGAGTGCATAGAGTGGGGACTGTCCGCCTACCAAGTGACCCCAGGGAAGACGGTGGCACAGTGGTCACGTGCTGCCGTGCATAGCGAGGCTTAGGGGAGGCCCCTTTACAGTCTCCCCTGGGATGTGCCTTACAGGTGTTGTGCAGGGGTGGTTCCGGAATTGGTCTTTTAAGAGGAACCGGGACCACCCCTATATGCGGATAGTGATCACCGGGGTGGTTTCACTGAGGTAAAAATCCCACACTCCCCGGAGGTCGAGTGCCTTTTGAAGGTTTTCCCCCCGAAAAACAAAAACAAAAAAATGGTGCACCTCAGCTGTCTAACCTTTTTTTTTTTTTTTTTGAGGATGGGAAATCATCAAATGACTCCTCCCGCTCTGGGTGGAGCAGGAGGGAGGAGCAGACTCTTACTGACTAAAACCCACCCGTGTTCCTTCCTTAGCCCTTTATGTTCCAGGGCAGCGGTAACCCTTTCGGACAATCCCGCTACCCTGGCAGAGCTGTCTAACCTTTCGGCAATAACAGGTGTGAGGTTATGTGTATGTTGTGTATCTTCAACAATGGTTGCTTTAGGGACTATGTGTTTGCAAGTAAGAAATGTACAATACTTCAATCGAACGCCACAATCTCCACTTGAAGACCTTGGTAGGACCACCTAATGCAATACATGCAGTGATACGAAGCAATGTAACACGTGAAATATCTACAAACTAGAATATATTTACGTATATTAAGTTATTTGTTGGCACCGCTGAGCCGAGGGAGATAGTGCACTTAGCGCTCAAATGCGAAGTTATCTTGACAGTAATCTTTAGTGTTTATTGCCATGAGAACGGTATAAGGTGCAGAGGCCTAGCTGCACATACCTACGGTAAAGATTACAAAAAAAAAAACAACTTAAACGGGTGCTCTTATTTTTTTAGTCTTTTGAGTCTAGTAGCCTTTATTATCAGACTAGCTGTTGCCTGCGACTTTATTGGTGTGTATCTTGTATCTCATCATTTTTTAATACAAATATCCAAGATAAAATGAAGTATATGTCTTTCTCCAGGTTCAAGGATCTTTTCATAAGGATAAGGAAACACAGGCAGACAGAGTTAGTTTTCCATTTAGTAGATAAGTATGGATGGATTTAAGTTTGGTGATATTGGTAGAGACTGGCGCAAGAGCATTAAGACTGGCACAGTCAGATGCCTAGGTACTCGTATAACCAGCAGTGAGTGATGTTGAGGTGTGAATGACATCATCATCATGAAAATGAAATTCAAATTCATGATGACATCATAACGAATTTGAATTTGAATCATTCTTTTGCCCTTATTAATATTTATTAAAAAAAAAACAACAATCAACCAGAACAAAAAAAAAAAACAACAATTCAATATATTACAACAATAGAATTTCAATTTATTGAAATTTCTACATTTATATCTATAATATTTATGGTGTACATAATAAAGAATGTTCTTTTCTATTCTGTTCTGTTTGGGGTCGGCACAACATGTCTTTTTCTTCCATACATACTTCTCTATTAGTCGACATCATGGTAGTCAACCCCTTTATAACCACGTGTGGATAGTATCCTGCAGTACGTCTGGTTATCCGGTAGTAAAAGGATGACAATGATGATTAAAATAATTTTCCATGTGCATACAATTACTATCCAAATCCCACTATAATACACTGCCGAGCAACGAAAAAGTTCTACCCACAAAATGCCGACAAACACCTTAATATCTCCTAAGACACATAATTTAAAATTTGAACACAATATTTACGTTTTTAGTTGGTAACTTCCCCGTCCGTGTATACAACACCACCGACCGAGACGACGACTCTCACATCGCATCAGCGGATCACAAACTACGAAACACGAAAGATTCGTTCCGTCCGCCAGCGCCGCTCCGTCCTTTTGCTCGGACGTCGCGTCGCCTGACACATATGTGAAACTCGAAAACGATGTGATCGGGCTAATTCTGATGCGCTGTTAAATGTACTTCAATATTGCAGACGGCGTCATTAAGCTAGCCTTTCCCGTTTAGGATTAATTTGGTGCTGTGTCACTGGAACTTTTTCATTGCTCGCGAGTGTATTAACAAATACGGAGATAACCTTAATATACACTTGACCTTTCATTGCGTAGGTGTGTGTAGGTAGGTAGGTATGCTTCATTAATTCGCATAGATACGACCTTTAGCTTTACGATATTTATTGAGAAATCAGTAACGATGCTATGTATAACATCCATAACTTTTGCCCTTATAAGGGCCGAACGATTTAATTTACATTTAATGATTCTGCCAAACTGACTTTAGTAGACAAAGAACTAGTTTAGTAACTACCTCGGATATTCCGACGAGAGCAGTCGTGGATCTGGTGCACAACCATTCAACTGCTAATATGAACCCATTCTTGGAAAGAGTGTGTCCTAAGACAGTCAGACGTCAGGCCACGAATAAGATGGCGTTATAGTATACAGGATTATTTTTTATTCAGTGCGTAAATTTTTACAGGGTGTTCTACCCATGAATATGAACAACATTCACTATGGGACCATCTCTGAAATCACGAAAAAAAAATCAGCAGATTCATACATTTTGGTCGAATAGGTATTGAACTTTTATAAGAAACAGCTGATTTTTTTTTTGTGATTTCAGAGATGGTCCCATAGTGAAAGTTGTTCATATTCATGGGTAGAACACCCTGTGAAAATTTACGCACTGAATAAAAAAATATCCTGTATAGCCGATAGATTTCAACACAACTGGAAGATGGAAGCGCGGCGTCGCGAATGATCGAAGGAGTGGAGGGAGGCCTTTGGCCAAGAAGCAGTATACTACCAATAAAATAACACTGTCATCATAATTCTCCTGCTCTTATCCCAATTTATTTGTGAACATGTCTTTTTCTCCATACTTTTCTATTAGTCGTCATCTCGGTAGTCACCCCCTTTCTAACCATATCATCATTTACACAGTCCATTCATCGTTTCTTTGATCCCCCTTACTCTTATAGCCATCGACATTCATTCTCAAAACTTTCCTCCACTACATTTTCCTCATTCCTCTTTATCAATAAAATAATATATACTGTGTTATGATGAGGATTACTTACAACTACAGCTAAAGCTAAAGTAAAGGGGACACCTGATTTTTATAAATTAATTAAATAAGCAAATAACATCACCTCACGCCCATCTTTCCCGTAGGGAATACGCCTATAGTGCACCCATATTTCACCAGTAAATAACTACTGTGATATATAATATATCGGTTGGAAATGAGCATCCTAACGAAATCCGAACAATGGCCTAGTCATCAAGTGGGAAGTGTTAAGCAATCAAATTACACGCTCCTCATAATAATCTTACAAAATGTTGCCAGCTGTTGATAGGCATTTATAATGAATAATTAATATTTCTTCTTATTAGGTACTGTTAAGGCGCGGTAAGAAGAAAAGTTTAGGTAATTGACAATAACGTATCGCAGCAACAAATAAGGTTCAAAACAGCGATGCTTTTGATGTTAGTTGAATCAAATGACCACCAAAATAAAAGTAATGTTGCAGTTTTAATTCAATTAAAAAATAAATGCACGGCTCGGGGCGCATTCCACCAAGCTTTTACTACTACTGAGAATATTTTGTAATTTTTGACAGTTTTTCCTTAATAGAACTCTCAGACGTCAATTTTATTCCACGGACTAGCTTCTGCCCGCGGCTTCGCCCGCGTGGATGTCGGAAATTATCCCACGGGAACGTGCTAACAGGATAAAATGTATGTGCACCAGGATGCCATCTATCTTGCGGGCCCTTTGTGGCTAATTACAATAGAAAACCAATTGTATCTCATTAATGGTGATTAAGAGGGTACCTATATGATATCTTTACCTAAGTACCTACCTAATTAAAAAAATAAATAAACTCAATAACAGAAAATAAAATACCTACCTACCTAAATAAACCTATTTATGACGATAACTAATCTAAACTCAATCATCATCTGCCTACCCTTTTCCCAACTATGTTCAGGGCCGGCTTCCAGTCTAACCGGATGCAGCTGAATACCAGTATTTTACATGGAGCGACTGCCTATCTGACCTCCACAACCCAGTTATTGGGTAATACGATACCCTTGGTACGACTGGTTGTCAGACTTTCGGGCTTCTGACTACCCGTAACGACTGTCAAAGATCCACGAATGACAGCCGGGACCAACGGCTTAACGTGCTTTCCGAGGCACGGAGGTGTCTCGGTATGTAAAGATGGTCACCCATCCACAGACCGACCGCGGCAAGCGTAGCTTAACCTGACCGATCGACCTGTGCGGCTGTTATTATTTAGCCACGGGCCCCTCAATCTAAACTCAATAAATAAGCAAAATCTCTAAAAACTAATATCTATACGAATGACTATCCTACCTAACAGTATTATAAAATAACCTACGGTCACTACTTACACTATCAAATATACTACCTATACTTTAAAATTACTATACCTACGACTTATATAAAAATAAACCTAAATAACTCTAAAAAGTAAAAGGAATAAAAATGAACTCCACTGCGTGTGACCTAACCTACGACAAACTTATTATTTGCGGTTGGTACAGTAATCGGATCTAGGGATCGAACCGCAAAATTAAGTTTGTTTTTTATTGTATATACTTTTCCGGGATAAAAAGTACCCAGTGTGGTGCCCAGGATATTAAAGAATAATTATACCAAGTTTCATCGTAATCGAACCGGTAGTTTTTGCGTGATGCCTGAACAAACAGACAGACAGACAGACAGACAGACAGACAGACCGACAGACAGACAGACAGACAAAAATTTTTTTAATCACATTTTTGGGTTCGGTGTCGGTCTAGTAACACCCCCTGCCATTTATTTTTTTGATATTTTCAATGTACAGAATTTTCACTTCTACAGATTTATTATAAGTATAGATATAGATAGATTTAACATATTTGACTTTGGTAGAATCAGTCCATAGTGGAATAATTTAAAGTATTTCTTTAGTTGATTGAATTCCCTTTATTATCAATACAGCTACATAAAATATGATAGTCTACGCTCAAAATTTTGAGAATTTTGCGACGAAAATTATTTTTTGAGCACTGTTTAAAGGTTGTTTTATCATAATATTATTTAATTTTTATGAAACATTTTTGAATGTCTTGTTTTTAGAAATTTTGACAATACACTCAAATTTTTTCTGGCTTATAATATGTACCAATACGCCTACCTATGGGACAAAAAACTGAGCCTTTTACGGTGACCCCACGTTTGGGCAGCGCCTTAATGTAGTCGTTTTAGGCAAAAGGTTAGAGTTGAACTCACTTGTATACCTGTAGAAAGGTCTTAAATCAAGGTATGTTTATGGTAAAGTTGCTACCTACATTAATTTACTTTACTAGAAGTAATTTTCTGCTTATGTACTTGGCTTATGTGTATTTTAGGCATTGTTTTGAGTTATAAGCTCAATTTCAGCAGGAATTCTTGGCACAAAGTGTCCTAAATCTCTAGTGCTGTAATAATAGGTGCGTCACTTAAGTTTATGGATTATTTCTTTCAACTTTTTTGACGTTAATTCCCGAAAAACTTCTTGAAAAGGAACCCGTAGAGTAGGAGCGTATCAATTGTAAAAATCGTCTTCATAACATGTGGATGTCCGATGAAATCTACAAGGGAATGCATCAGAATCTATACCTACTAATAATAAAGCTGAAGAGTTTGTTTGTTTGGACACGCTAAACTCTAGAACTACTGGATTTGAAAAATTAATTTTGTTTTGGTAACCCAATTCACGAGGAAGGCTGCTTAACATCGCGCTAGGACGCTTAGGCGCCGCCGAGCAAAAAGAAAAAAAATCAGAAAAATCGCTAAGCGTAAACGAAGTAGTAGCACGGGCAGGCGATGCGATGCGACGGAGTGGGTCGGGGAACAAGGATTTTCACGTGGACAAAGTCGTGGGCAGAAGCTTTTTTTTTATTAGCCGTTAATGTCCCACTGCTGGGCAAAGTCCTCCCTACTACTCCCTCTTTCCACTTCCCTCTGTCCAGAGCTGCCAAGAACCAATCTTCATGATGTAGTATTTAAGTTACCTGTACTCAAAGTTGTTTGAAATAAAGATTATTATTATTATATTATTATTACTTAATTGTTTTTTTTTTAATATTATTTATAAACTTACCTTCTGATGCATGCCATAATTATAACGAATCTCATTTTTGTCTATCGCGCTTCTATATAATATTCTCTGTAAATTGAGAGGTCTGGCTCTTGAGATACAGGATCTCCTAGTACAAGAGCCAGGGCTACCCTGATGTTTGTATCTTGAACTGAAAACAAATGAAAAAAAAAAAAAAATTTTCATGAAAGGAGTCCAGCTCATCCCGCCATCTCCGTCTGAGCCTGCCGCGATGTCGTTTGCCATTAAGCGGGACCCGCTGGGTCGTATGTTTGGCCCATTGATCGTCTGACATGCGACAGATGTGTCCAGTCCAATTCCATTTAAGCGTGGCAGCTTTCCGAGTGACATTAGTTATTTTAGTGATGGAACGGATTGTTGTATTCTTAACCCGGTCCACAAGTTTAATACCCAGAATAGTCCGTTTCATAGCTCTCTGGCAAACCTCGAGGGTGGACCTCTGCTGAATTGTCAAAGACCATGTTTGAGAACCATACGTGAGGATGGGAAGAATACACATGTCGATGAATCTTCTCTTGAGGGAAAAGCTAGTCAATTAAATATTATTAATGGTCGTCCTCCAAACATCATGTGAAAGGAGATCGCAACACGTGAAGGTATTTCAAAAAGCTTCAATCTTACAACAAAATTGACAAAGCCAATTTTAATACCAAAATGTCGATAGAAATATCAAGAGTGAATATTAACTAAAGTTGCGAAGTATATTGTAATTACAGATGTTTCAAGCAGATTGCTGCGTTCATGCGAATTTGTAATTAATTGTGTGAAGATATTGCAGGTCTTTGTGACTGAAAAGGTGATGTTTGATGAAATTCGGTTTGTAAGTTATGGCCTTGTTCTTCTTATCTGCATTCGCGACATATTCGCAAAAAATGTAAACAAACATGAGTTTATGGAAAAATAACTTTATTTTCTGCACAATAAAGTTTAGTTTACGATACAATTTCAAACAATTTTATAACTTTTTCAATAGTGCTAGTCACTCTGAAATCAACTTAATAATCATTAAAATAAAGTTGATATTTGTTTAACTTAAAATAACGTCAATTTGAAACATAAATGAAATTTTAATATATGTAGCTTGCTTGGTAATCGTATATGAGCTAGGTAAGATTGAATGAGCATCTAAGATTTAATTAAATTGTGTCACCTACCGACGTTTAGAATTATAGTTAAGTATAATCATGTCAAAAACCTGCTCAGGATAAAATCTCGTGCGTCATCAGAAAGGTGTTTTTTTTATTTGAGTATATCTACGTCTGACAAAAAAGTAGCCCAAATTTTTGGAACCTGCACACCATGTTAGGCACTAAATCTATTGTAATAATAAAGCTAAAGAGTTTGTTTGGTAGCGGGATCGTCCGAAAGGGTTACCGCTGCCCTGGAACGTAAAGGGCTAAGGAAGAAACACGGGTGGGTTTTAGTCAGTAAGAGTCTGACACTCCCTTCCGCTCCACCCAGAGCGAGAGGGGTCATTTGATGATTTCCCATACGCAAAAAAAAAAGAATTTGTTTGTTTGAACGCGCTAATCTCTGGAACTACCGTCGAATTTGATACATTCTTTTTTCATTTGATAGCCCAATTCTTCAAGAAGGTCGAAGGCTACTTAAAATCACACTAGGACCCTAGGGCCTACCTGATCCAACAGTCAGAAAGAACGCTAACCGAAAACAAAGTAATAGCACGATCTGCAGTGCGATTCTGTAACTATCACACCGTGAAAACTTAGGTGAAGTGAGCGTGGAGTGAGTTCTCATTCCAACTAAATGCTAAGGGATTGACCCTATTGACAGCTCACTCTAAGGTCACTTCACTTAACTTTTCACGGTGAGATTTTTACAGAATCGCAC
This sequence comes from Apamea anceps, assembly GCA_951799955.1. NCBI lineage: Eukaryota > Metazoa > Arthropoda > Insecta > Lepidoptera > Noctuidae > Apamea > Apamea anceps. Next base: position 14,252,355 of record OX637515.1, on the reverse strand, counting down.
TGCAGATCGTGCTATTACTTTGTTTTTGCCTAGCGTTCTTTCTGACTGTTGGATCAGCTAGGCCCTAGGGTCCTAGTGTGATTTTAAGTAGCCTTCGACCTTCTTGAAGAATTGGGCTATCAAATGAAAAAAGAATGTATCAAATTCGACGGTAGTTCCAGAGATTAGCGCGTTCAAACAAACAAACTCTTTTTTTTTTTTTTTGAGGATGGGAAATCATCAAATGACCCCTCCCGCTCTGGTCGGGAGGCGATGAGATGCGACGGAGTGGGTCAGGAGAACAAGAATTTTAACGCGGACAGAAGTTAGTAATTAGATATAGCCCGGATACAGCAGGTATTAGTACAGTTACCTATAAAACAATTAACGGGTTGCACTCCAGGAGTGCCGGCAGAAATGAAAATTTGAATATTAACGTTGTGTATTTTTGATATTTTGGAATGCGGTCTACTCTCCCTCTGTCTTATGAATTTTCGATCAGATCACGTGTCCTGACGCGAGTTTATCATATTTTACCCATCACAACAAAAGTGCACAACGCTGCTAAAGACGTTTTCACTTCAAAAACATAAATAGACACAACAAAAAACATAACATATACAAAAACAAAACAACAAACAAATAACCAACAAACATAACAACAAATCATATTAGACACACATACTCGTTCAAACAAACAACAACAAACATATTTGAAACACATAAACATATTAGATTTAGTGATAAGATAAACTAATTATTTTTTCAAAGCTTCCTCTCTCCTACGATTTTGCTGGGCCCAGCCGGGTCCATAGTGATCTCATTAAATTTTAAGTTACCACCTAAGTAGGTACACATTGTGGAATGCAAATGAAGTATTGAGTAATCTACAAGGTCCTCATTTAGTCCTTCAAGTGGACTTAGGACGTGGTCTGACCAAGATTATGTGTGAACTTTGAAATCGAGACTATGACCTCGGTCTTCCTTGTCAGAGTATTCAGTTAGGAAAAACCGAACTCATCTAGTTTTAAAGACATAATAAATTTTTGACATATAAACCTACTTGAAGAAATAAAATCATCTATTTCATCATCATTCTTGTCCTCATCATAATATAATAAGCTATTATTATACGAGTATCTTCATCAAAATTTATGCACAAAAATATAATTGACAAGTTAACAACCTAAGTGCTTCTGACACTCTTAATGATCATCTACTTTTTACCGTACCTCTCAACTCAACAAAGTATTTCAACAAAAACTCGACAAATTAAATACGTCTTTTCAAATTACCGGCGCCAACCATTGCATGGATAAGACACATCGCGTCTGCATCGAGAAGGTTAATCTATTGTAGTTACATCACTTTACATACACTGTCCGATGTACAAAGGAGTAACATGACCTAACCTAACTCGACCTTAACATACTCGTAAGTACATAGTAGTTAGATGTTCGCCGCAATGGATTAAGCGGCTATTCTGAAGATTTAATTTTTAACAAATAATGTATATTTTTCAATATAAATGTACTTTCTGAGTTTATCTTGGACATTTCTGACATCGGTGACGGAAAAATATCGTGAGGAAACCTGGAGGTCTACTCCGAAGTGACACATTCGAATGTTCGGATCGGACCGACACGTGGCCGAACCGAATATTATTGAAAAATGCGAAAAAAGTTCGGATCGGCTCAGTTGGGTCAGGCCCATAGTCAATATTCGAAAGAGTGTAGGAGTGTAGGATCGGAACCGACCGTATCAAATATTAACTCGTTGCAGGATACTGCCGAACATTCGGCCGATACGATACATTTACCACTTCGGGGTAGACCCCTGGAGTTATCTATTTACTAATAATAAAGAAACTTTATGAGATTCTTTTTGCATTTAACAGCCCAATCCTTGTGGAAGGGTATAGGCTATATTTTAACATCACGCTAGGACTCTTAGGAGATGGGCAAAAGTACGAAGAAACGCTAAGCGAACACTAAATAGGTAATAGTGCGGGCAAGCAGTGCAGCAGGACCAGTGGGAACAAGAAATTTTACGCGGTCGAAGTTGAGGACAGAAGCTAGAAGTTAATATAAGTCTGAAATCGCCAACCCATCTTGAGCAAGCGTGGTGATCAATGCTCGTGATTTCCCTGTATGACAAGCGGTCTTTATTCGCAGTGGAACGATAACAGACAGGTATTATTAATGGTTCAGTCAATCATCTCATTAAGATTTAAATTAAATAATGATTTTTTTTTATTATAGGTGTTAGTAGACTTAAAAATGTCTGATCTTGAATTTAAGGACGATCTAGAGAAGCTTTTCTCCAATAGTGAACAGACTTCGCCTTCAAAGCAAGAGTGAACGGGCATCATCTGGGCACCCTCGTTTTATCATTTATGTGTCTGAGGTCAAGAACAGGCCCAATAATCAACAAAAAAATTGTGGATAGGAAAAGGCTTTTAGCTACTTATTTATACATGTACCCGAAAGAAAAGTTGCCATTACAAATTATTATGGATGGTAATCCTTTGACGCTAATAAAATTAAAACAAACAATTACACAAATAACCAGAGCGCTTACAAAACCTAAAAAACCAACAGTTAAATACCATTAGTTAAAGAGAAAACCCAAAATGCCGGCAATGACAACAGAGCGGGACAATTGATCAAATAAAGTGTCCCTTGATTAAACAAATGAACGCTATACACTTTAACCCGGCCGTTGGGGGTGAGGGTAAAAAAGCGCTTAGAACGAATAAAACCAAAGTCATTGAGAAGAATGAACGGTAAAGGAAAAAGGATCTGACAGCTTGTTATAGTCAATGAATGCTGGCGTTGATTGAAGGGAACGAGATGGGAAGTCGTGATTGGCTGGTGAGCTTTAAGGGTGCGTGAGAAAGATGCCGAGAGCATAAAAGTCATGGCTGTTTAGTGTAATTTGACTTGAAATACTTATATTTGTTAAGCTAGAAAAGGCGTCTCGACTTTGGCTCCTGAGATACAAGAATCTTTTTACTTAGTTCTGGAGTCAGTGTACATTCATGTTTAGTGTATGACTAACTATAAGTATGATGTGTTTCTCTTTGTACAATAAAGTTATATTTTGATTTATTTTATAGCATAAACATAATCAGCCTATAAATGTTCCCACTGCTATTCACTATGAGAGGGAGTGGGCCATAATCCACTACACGAGCCCAGTGCGGGTTATCTATAGGAATAGTATAATTTCTACTCATGTCTACGATAGATAATTATGAGTAATCCCAGTCAAATACCTAATACTTATTATATTCCAAAATATAACAAGTTTGAGTTGGTTTTTTCTTTCTCGAATTCATTCAACCTGCAAATACTGTTCCTTGTTTATTTCCAAGCACAGGAGATAACCGTTCTCCAGCGCTTGTGTTTATCGATTTTCGCTCGATATTTTTAGTCACGCGATACTGTAATAAGTCGCACACTAGCTATTTTGGTTAGCGGCTGTTTTCGTAAGTGTTGATAATAAGCTCCTCCCCTTAATGTTGTTACTGAATTGTGTCATTAAAATAATTGGTATTATTATGTTAGGTACAGTCACGAGCAAAAGTATGTATGCACCCGGCTTTATTCAAAAACGATTTACTCCTTTATTTTTTAATGAAATTTTATCTTGTTACGAATATAGCATTTTCAAACCCATAGGTTTATGTAATGTATCTTATTTCAACGTTACATTCGTTATTTCTCGAAAAAATCGCAATTGAAAGTTGCCAAGTGTTGACATATTAGTGCTCGTGACTGTACACGTGGCTTGTGTTGTTTTATCTATAAAAAAGAGACCAATTAGTAATTTTTCTGGGTATTTCAGGAGATTCTTGTTCATGGACATGTTTATTTATTTAGTACACATCTGAAAATAGAATTTAGGTATTTACTTCTAATGTACAAATTCATAACGTTCACAGAAAAAAAAGTCATTGTACAGAAACTGCTTACTAAACGTAAAGTAAAACTAGTTACAAAAATAAAATACAACACCCTAATTGCGTTACACACTTTGTATCAATCTTAGTCTGAATGATTTTGTAGGAGATTGCTAATCCACTGCTTGATAATAATGTTCGAAAAATTTGTCAATTTCTCTGCTCAAATGTTGTTGAACTGTCAAAATGAAAGCCATTGGTATTGATGGTGTGTTCCACAATTACCCCGCTGGTTAGTGAAAGAGAAATATATACTTATCTAACTAAACAGTTATACAATGGCCCTGATTTCCTTGTTCACAAACTAAACTAAATTTAAGTTCTGTGCATCTTTTTCTTTCTATTTCATTAAGAAAAGGACAGAAGATAAAATATTAGTTTACTCCTGTCAAATTAAGATACTCCATAGACAGATTAGACGTGATTAAAAACATGGCTGCTAAGTGCTAAAAATACGTCAATTTACGTCAGGCGCTGACTAGTTTGACAGGACTAAACTAATATTTATCTTCTGTCCTTTTTTAAAGTAAATAGAAAGAAAAAGATGCATTGAACTTAAATTTAGTTTAGTTTGTGAACAAGGGAATCAGTGCCATTAACAAATACTAGTGATTCAACAATATTAAGAGAAATTTAGTACCTCCTTCAACGAGTTCTTAAGTCTTCTCGACGGTTGCTGGTGTGGGCTAAGTGACCTGATAGATAATAAATATACAGCAAAACAGCATAATCAACCTATAATGTTCCCACTGCTGGGACACAGGCCTCCTCTTGGTGAGAGGGAGTGGGCTGTAATCCACCATGGAGGACCAGTGCGGGCTAGTGGTTTTCACATATCTTTGAAGTTTTGGTTGTAGGAAAAAATAAATATGCGTAATAAATTAAAAATATAATACAAAGAAAAACCTTTCATATTAATCAAAGAAGAGAATTCACATCCATTAAAATAATGGACCATAAAAATACTTAACGCAATTAAGTACGAAAGCGAATTGAAATTCCATGAATTCGCTCTAAGTTAAATAGGCCCATTTAGCATTTTGAAGCAAACTAATTTAATGCATTCCCTTCTTATATTAGGTACAACATTTGCATGTAAGCATGTAGCTTATAAAAACACTAGAAAGTCACGCTACCGTCCTGATAGCGTATGTTTAGTGCACACTATTCTTTCTGAAAAAAGGCATATAAGAAAAAAACTGAAACTGCCAGCAAGCCAGCCACTATTGCTTGACCTCCCGCATCCCTCTCCACGTTCAAAATCGCAGACAATTGAGGAGCATTACACGATACGTGAAAGATCTCTTTACATTGGTCCATATAGTTGGTCGTATTGTAGTTTAGCTAGTGTCACCATTCATGACAGAAGCCGTTTGGCCCACGATACGCCTTCGTTTCACGTTTATGATATTTTTAGGGTCCCAATATAAGCGATTTGTATTCAATTGCTAGTTGTAGTTACGGAAATTCTATTAATACTTCTAGGGTTGGTTCATTCATTCGATAATACACTCGCGAGCAATGAAAAAGTTCCAGTGACATAGCACCAAATTACTCCTAAAGGGGAAAGGCTAGCTTAATGACGCCGTCTGCAATAGAAGTTGAAGTACATTTAACAGCGCATCAGAATATTACCAACTAAAAACGTAAATATTGTGTTCAAATTTTAAATTATACCTATGTCTTAGGAGATATTAAGGTGTTTGTCGGCATTTTGTGGGTGGAACTTTTTCATTGCTCGGCAGTGTATATTGGGAATGCATAAATATGGACTGACACCATAATTACCTAACTCGTTCATTCTTTGTTCAGCTTTTTTTACAACTGTCAAGCATGCTGCATGGAGCATAATCAGCCTATAATGTTCCCTCTCCTGGGACACAGGCCTCCTCCAGATGAGAGGGAGTGGGCGGTAATCTACCATGCGGGCCCCCGCGGTATGTAAATGTCACATGTCTCTGAATTTTTGGTTCTAGGACATGCCGGTTGGTTCATGCTGCATATGCGCTTTTATAATTTCTAAGGTGACGATATCATCGTGGACATCTGCGTCGACGTCACGGCATCACGATAACACGGAGAAGTAAATTGTATGGACGTGGATGTCCCTGAAAACATCGGAACTTTGGTCAAAATATGACACCCATAGTGCTTTTATAATTTATAAAAGCACTATAGGTGTCATATTTTGACTATTATTAGATATTATTCCAACTATCTTATGCGTTACGCGTAACTACTAAGTATAAGGTAATTCCAACTAGTATCGTTTCCTCCAACTTAGTGTAATCATTCGTGTATGATGGGTTCATTTACTCTAATGAGCATTTATGAGAGGGAAGACAACTCTGTTTCCGGCTTGATCGCTCTGCCTATTATCATTATTCCTATTAGAATTCCTATAATATTAAGGACATGCTTGTCTGATCATAACCTGGCAATCGCGAACAGGCTGGACTGCCCTTATGTCCAGCATTGCTGTGGCAGGCATGTTGCTGTTCCTATGCCGACAGGAAAGATACAAGTATTAAGTTTATTTTTGTTTTTATATTTTTATTTTTGTAGCCAATAATGAAATGAGTAAGTTTAATTTAATTTATTTTATGTTTGTATTGTTATTGAAATTGTGTGCCTAATAATTAGTATGAGTCTTTTGTTACTTAATTATGAATAAATAATAATAATAACAGTATGAGGATGCTTTTGGCAACGCATTTTTTTTCTAACCTTTGATGCCCCACTGCTGGGCAAAGGTCTCCCAACTCTTCTTTTATCTCTCTCTGTCTAGAGCTGCCATGGCCCAATCTTTATAAAATTATTGGCAACCTACTATCTCATATAATTTACCCCTAAGCAGAAATTATCCAATAAGAATGAGGACTAGTACTCAAAACGATCACTAGACCCTAAAGACAGCCTATAATGTTCCCACTGCTGGGACACAGGCCTCTCCGTGAGTGGTAACAGGCCGCAATAACCGTGGACTTTCTTGCCGGCTCTTCTCCATAGGATACGACCAATTGGAACCGTACACCTAGCTTCTGACGTTTCATAATTATGTTCCCATGTAGGTTTATGTGAAATAAAGTATTTTGATTTAATCTACCACGAGGTCCCAGACAAAGACAACATTCACCAAACGCTGAGGAAATAATATTCTGGCAAAATACTTTAGTCAGTCTCAGTTTCATGGTCTTAAATATAAAAGTCCTAGTTTATCTAATTAGTATTAATCCAAGAGAATGTTATCTTGATAGTCTATCGGCATTAAGGGGGAGGTTTTTTCGCGAATTTAATTAAACTTTAGACAGTAAAGCACCTCGAACATGAACATTTTGTTAAAACTCTTCAGCGAAGTTTTGTCATAAGTCACCCACATAATACGCCTCTTCGTGGATGGAGCAGCTTCCAGTTTCATGTAATTATAAAGTCTTTTCTTAATTACCGTTTAAATATTATACCAACTTTATAACCTCGTTCATCAGTTATCATCATTAGATGATGATAACTAGCCTTTTCCCAACATAGTTGGGGTCGGCTTCCAGTCTCACCGGATGCAGCTGAGTACCAGTATTTTACTTGGAGCGCCTGCCTATATTTGATCTCCACAATCCAGTTACTGGGTAATACGATACCCCTTGGTAAGACTGGTCGTCAGACTTTCGGGCTTCTGACGACTCGTTACGACTGTCAAAGATCCACAAATGATAGCCAGGACCAACAGCTTTACGTGCTTTCCGAGGAACGGAGGGGTCTTGGTGAAAGATGGTACCCCATCCACGGACTAACCGCAGCAAGCGTAGCTTAACCTGAACCATCGACCCGTGCGGCTGTTATTTCTTGACCACACGATCTCATTCATCAGTATCTACACAACATCCATAAAAGTCTATGAGAGTTAAAAACTTATTATTATAAATCGTTTGCCACTTGTATCCTGTGACCCAAGGGTTGGCTTTTACCTTGGCCTAAGCGTTGCTATGTAACGTGGCAATGTCGCCAGGCTCCTGGGAACATTACCAGTCGACAGCGATGCGGAGGATTTTTTCCACACAATATTTTAGTTTGTTTATAGATTTAGTTAAGTAATGATAATGTTATTTTTTATATTATTTAAGTTAATTTAGGGCTGATTTCTCAATCGACAGACAATTTTTATTCGTTGAATACAATTGACGTCTGACAGATTTTATATGGAAGAATTGTCAAAAATTGAAAATTATTCCATGGATAAAATTATCTGGCATTGGAAATCAACCCTTAGTATAAGAAGTTTATCCAGTGTGCTCGTATATCTATATTTTTATCGTATTAATAAATCTATTACGTGTCATTATTTGAATCTTGGATTTATTATGTTAAAAGCTAACCATTTCCTGCAAATAGTCTGCTGAGGTCTACTTACCTGGAAGGCCCTCAACAGATTCGAACGTTAGTACTTATTAGTTATTCTGTGCCCGAACTTAATAAGCGGTCGAAGTAAAGTGAAGTCGTGGCCCAATTAACATTCCGTCCTGTGTGTCCAGGGGCTGTAGTCTTGACAATCATAGTGATTGCTTTACGACCGAATTCGGTCGCAAAGTTCTATCACTCCATACATTACACCTGTCAATCCGGGACTTTGCGACCGAATTTGGTCGTAGAGCGATCGCTATGAATGTCGAGACTGCAGCTCCAGTTGGTTATCTGTAATCGGAAACAATAATAATACTTATGCTGATTTAATAAGTGTGTACTGTAATGTACTTTTAGATTTTGGTACGATAGAGTAATTGCCAAAGTTGTACTTGAAGAACAGACATGACCAAGTACTTGATGCTACAAAAACTCTATTAAAAAAACCTAATATTCATAAGAAACAACAATTTAACAGAAAGGATCAACATTTCCTCAATATTCAAATGGCAGCCAAGTATTATCTTACTAATGCGGGTAACCCATAAAATAGGTAACAACAAATCACCTGTTTGTACTTACTCCTGTCGCTCGAGGGCCGCTCAATGTCTATCGTTCTGTCAAAAACAAACTTGGAATTTTGGAAACAAACACAGAGATAATGGAAATACATTCTATTAAGCCTTAATCTCTGTTTGTTTCCCTCACAGTCATGAAACATACATAAATTCACGCTTTCTTCCATTAGGGGTAGGCAGAAACTACAGAGCGCTACCTGCTTTGATCCTTACGGTCATGAAACCTTTCATAAGATCCTATCCGTGTCCCGTGAACCACGTATGGTTCAGGTGGATTATTTAACTACTGTGTGTACTTTGTGGACAGTGAAGTAATAATTATAAAATCTTTATTACCAGAAGAATGGGTACAGTAAATCAACAATTTTGGTCAATTTTGGACAATTTTGCTTTATTTTGGTCAATTTTGGTTTGGTGGTTACAACAATTTTGGTCTTATACAATGTGCATTTAGGTGTCAATGCTTTATTTAGCACTCGTGCTAGGATTACCCTTTATCACGAATGCGAACACCGTCCTTCGGAAGAACTAGGATAGTTCTTATAACAATTTAATTTTGAATAAATTCTGAACAAAAATAACGTCTGCATTTGCGACATATTCGCTAAAAATTTAAACAAATATGAGTTTATGGAAAAATAACTTTAATTCCTTCACAATAAAGTTCATTTTACGCTACAACTTCAAAAATTTTTATAACTTTATCAATAGTGGTAGTCACTCTGAAATCAACTTAATTATCATTTAAAGAAAGTTGATATTTGTTTAACTTGAAATAACGTCAATTTGAAACATAAATAAAATTTGAATTATAAGTAACTTTTCTTGTAACGTGATGCGATTCACACAAACACAAGTAACCTTTCGCATCACGTGTTTCTATCACCGTCCGACGGTACTTTTCTACTATTTCTAAGCTCACGTAAAAATATCTCGACGGGATTTTATCGCGCACTGGATTTGCAACTCTTGGTCTTGAACCGAGCATTGAGAATCCAACAGAGCGCATTCCAGCGCGTCAAAAAACACACTGTTGGATTTTCAACTCACAGTGCTAAGTCGTGCGTTGAAAATCCAGTGCGCGAAAATCACCTCGGGAAAAACGTGCCCGTACAGATCTGAGGTTATACTCCAACTGCAATAAGAATATTGATCCTGATATTTTAAAACGTAAAATTATATATTGCATTAAAAAAATAAGGATGAAAAAATATAAAAGAGGTCTTAAGAATAGTTAAAACCACGAAAAAGTTTTTAATCTTCTCCATAAAAGCCAACTATGTAGACAGCGTCATGCGCAATACAAAACTACCCTAATACGCATGCGTCATATCCATGGCGTCGAACAAATGACAGTTTTGACAACAATCCTGCAGGAGCGACTCTGTTTTCAATTATTTTCATCAAAAAACATGAATATTTGACGAAATTCTTCCCAAAAAATAGTGTTTGAAGTTATTATTTTCGTTACGTTTGTTGGTTGTGAAGTGATAAGTTAATTTTAAGTGTGTTTTGATAGGTTAGTTTGAGTAACGTGTTTATGTTGGAGGCTTGCATTGTAAATAATACATTCAAAACTTTAGTGCGATGATAGTGAGCTAATTGTGTAAAAACTGAAAAGTTTATCGAAGTGAATGAAAGACTTTGAGGCAGTACGTTCGAGTAAATCAAGGAATTCGGAGGTTAGTGGAAATATTTCTTTTTCAAAACTATGTTGCATCTTTCTCGATGTAAACATGGTGAGGAAGTGAGTAAACAACATCCTAAACAATATTTCGTTCTAAATTCATGGAAACCCAGTTTTTTCATCCATGAAAACTAAAACTTTTAGAATAAGTAGTTGACCATAGTGATTTTACTTAAGTATATAAAAAATGGTGCCTATATAAACTTCGCGGTTTATTGTAACTGTAGTAATGTCTCTTAGAGCCTAAGCATAAAATATGTTGTTAAAAAGATACCTACATCATAGGAAAAATTGCTCATATCTATGTAAAGAAAGTATGAATTGCATTTATCTTTTTCAGATCAGTTGAACCTAATCACTTAGGGAATTGGGTCACTACCCCGTTATGTGAGGGTCACTCAATCATTCTCGTAGGTAGATTACACTATTGTTAAATTTGAAAGTGTAGTGTTAACAAGGAAGTTTCGGTACCAATGGAAATCTTCACACTTTAGCCTTGTCAGTGATAAGAGAGCGTTACGTAAACTATACGAATTGGAATAAGTATGTAGAACTTATTAGATCATGCACAGAACCGGTGGCTTTGCTGGGGGGAGGCTTATGTCCAGCAGTGGACGTCTTTTGGTTGAAATAATGATGTTGATCTGACTATGTAGGTACCTAACCAGGACCAACATACACCGGTAAAGGAATTCATTTCTGAATCGGATAAACATCGTTAATAGTTAGTATACACCTCATCCGTCTGATCTAGAGTAGGATATACATATATGGCTCCATTCTAGCAAGTAAATATCATTTACAAGCTCAGCGGTCCGTGCCCAACGGATGAGCTATGTAGGCATTGTGAGGCAGAATAAAAGTCGCCTCCAAATCGGCAAAGATTATTCTCATTTTTTATCCTCAGTAAAAATCCTGAGTACCTAGTTAAGTTTAACATTAAAAAGGATTCTCATGACCCGAAACCAAAAGACTTTCTGTTTTACCTATTTTTTTTTAACCTAAAAATTACGAAAATAGTCTAACTTATGATATTTTCAATTCGAGTATATTTTTGAGTCGAGTTGATGACGCCTACTTTCTATTACCTACACCGTTGTGTTCGATGGAGTTATATTCTGAAGAACGGCGGATGGTGCCAGGCCAGGCTTAGTATTTACGGACCAGATGCTTGGTATCTACGCATCAGAGATGTCAGACAGCAAAGACGCGAGTACAATATGGTTGGCTGTGCGGTCAATTAGCTAACCACTCTGATAATAAATAGATCAAGTATCTGCCAACATCATCAATAGCCATTAGAGACCTATTTTTGTTAGTTACTCTTGCTCTTGATTTTAGCTACAAAATCGATGATAACGCAGTCTTTTATCTCCGAACGCGGTATAGATAATAATAACATATCTATGTTGATACGACCGCCCAAAAAAGGAGTTTTACGATTTTCTAATGATTTGATAAGCTCGCGTTTGACTAGTATTTACATACCTAATGGCATGCGATAATGCGCTTGCCTAGTAATCTATTGCTCGAGATTCGGACATAACCGAGCCACCATAATCAGCCTGTAACGTTCTACTGCTGGGACACAGGTTACTCTCGGGGAGAGGTAGCGAGCCAACGCGGGCCCAGTGCGGGTTGGTAGATGTCACATGTCTTCGAATTGTTGGTTCTAGGACATGCCGGTTTCCTCACGATGTTTTCCTTCCTCATTTTGAGAGCAGCGGTGATGAACTAATTTACACAAAGTAAAGCGTCTGTCTGATTTCGAACCTACGACCTATAATTCGTAAGTCGTGGCCGTTACCACTGGGCCACCATTGCTGTCATAACCGAGCGCTATCGGGAAAAACAAATTCCAGCTAGAGTTTACACTTTTTTTTTTGGGTGGGAAATCATCAAATGACCTCTCCCGCTCTGGGCTGAGCGGAAGGGCGTGTCAGACTTCTACTGACTAAAACCCACCCGTGTTCCTTCAGTTGCCTATGCCAGGGGCCACGGTATCTCTTTCGAAGAGTTTACACGCTCAAGTATGTATTTATCAAGATGTGTGACCTTTTTAGCCATATTTTTCGGTAGGCAGGTGAATCGGATACCTCATCATCATCTGCCTAGCCTTTTCCCAACTATGTTAGGGCCGGTTTCCAGTCTAACTAGATACTGCTGCTAACTGCCTATCTGACCTCCAATTTATTGCGCATCGTATTACTCAGTAACTGGGAGGTCAGATAGACAGCCTCCGCAACCCAGTTACTGGGTAATACAATACCCCTTGGTAGGACTGGTTGTCAGACTTTCGGGCTCCTGACTACTTACGTAACGACTGTCAAAGGTCTTGGTATATAAAGATGGGCACCCATCCACAGACCAACCGTGGCAAGCGTAGCTTAACCTGATCGATCGACATGTGTGGCTGTTGTTATTTAGCGGGCCCCTCCTGAATCTGATACCTACTAAATTCAATACATTTCCCTTTACACGTAACATTCTCTTATTCGATATGCCGCAAATGAGCTCCGGCTTATATGTGCCCTAATTAGGCCGGTTCATTACATGCCGTATTGACGTTCGCGTGGTTAAACCCTCCACTAATTCTGTGGTTGTCCATGCTGAGCTAATAACAGTATGATAACGGTGTTGCCAATGGCTAGTGTTATATGGATACATAGAAATGTAATATGTATGGATAGATACTTCGATAATCGAGTATGGGCATGGATGAACAAAAACAGAAGCGTTTCTTCTAATTGAAATTCGGGCTGATTTAAATAAGCTTTTTGTAGAACAGTGAATTTTTGTGTTCTATTTGTAGTTTAAAAAGTTATTTTGAGATAGGTTTCATCTTAAAAATAATAACTGTTTTTCGTTGGTGCAGTTTGCATTGAGGAGAACATTGTTAGAACGGAACTTGAAAAATGAAATCCATAAAAATAAGACCCACAGTATTGGTAGGTAAATAACCATCGTAGACGAAATATTCAGTCAATCTAAAAGTTAAGTCAAGTTAAGTTAAGCCATGTCTTACCTTTTTGTTGAAAATGAAAATGACAGACATTTTTCCTTTAAGGAATTAATAAGTAACAATACAGATTTTGGCGAAGCCTTTAATTTATTTTCGGTTTACCTATTACATTCGAATTGGTAGTCCCTTCCTTCCTACGCCTTTATTTAACAAAAGGTCATCTTTTTACTTTCTAAAAATAGTATTCTTTTTGATAATTAGTTCTTATTACGAACAATGTTTTCCATTAAAAGGAACACAGATTTATATTTTGAACGTGGTTGCTCACTGTAACGCCTACAGCTTTTCGAACGCATCAATTGGTAAGATGATATTGCTAGAAGGAAAATAAAAGGCGCTCATTTGAATAATGGGATCCCTTCCTATATTTTTGAATAGGATCTTATTAAGAGTTATTTTAGCATTTTTCTATGTTATAGGGGTTCGCAAGGGGAGGGATACCTACATATTTTTATGTAAGTATTATTTTGGCGAAATAAAACAATGGGGCTAGCAATACCTTCCCTCTAACTTTCGAAAACTTGTAAGCCTGATGTATATTTATGATGATGGAGGAAACTGACAAACTTTTTACTTGCTGTTTATTTTGTTTTTGCATCGCTTACTTTGGAGGACATTGATTCGTTCGGTTATACGAGTATTAATTTGATTATGTATTCAGGAAGAAGCTACCTAAACAAATAAGGATCTATAACATAATAAAAAACACAACTTAGGAACGTATTATCAATTGTACAAAACTAGCGTCCGTTTATTTCTCTAACAATCAAAATATTCTATCTCATTAAAATCCCAAAATCGACATCATAATGCGGGGTTTTTAATTAACAATTAACACCATTAAAGTACCCCGATGGGCCTACCAACAAGCCGTTGCCTACCCACTGAAAATTTCACCGCAGCCGATATTCCCTAGTCTTGTTTACGCCTAAAATTCCGTTTCTTGCCTCTGGTAATAAATAATACGTCGCTCGGCCTCCTCCAAAGGGTTTTTGCATGCAGGTCGGACGTGTTCAGGCCAATGTTTCGGCCGTCATTAATTACGTTATTATGAATTCTGCTCACAACTCTGGGCGTAATGCGTTCCACCGTAAAATCGTACGTACTTAGGTTTTAGGCTTTGCTCGAAGGCGCTGCGCATAAAAAGTTGGCAAAACATCCCTCTAGTTTGGCTCCTGTGTTAGTATAATGGGTCTCAAATTATTGTTATGTTCGTGTTAGGTGTCTACCTCAGGGTTTTGGCACGTGGAAGCCCCTCGTGCCGCCTCAGGGCTTTTCTGTTTTTGTACTGATAGTTACATTCTCGAGCTTAGGTCCGTACTATATTATTTTAGTATGTATCTTTCTAGATGAGGCATTGTCAAAAGACTACAATCGATCTTGAAGATTGTTTACTGAACCATTAGCCAAGCGAAGCGTTTATGTATTTATTTGAAAGCTGAAATGGCGCATCCGATTGTAATGATTTTCGTATTGTGCTTTAATTAATATTTGAACACTTGTCTTCCGGTCTTAATGGATGTGCTTTTCATTCAGGAAGTTTTAATTTATGCAATGCGTTATTTATATCTTTTATTTTCTCAATAATATCTACCTACGTATTTTAAATACTTTCAAATTTTAATGATTAACGTCGGCTTACCTCGCGCTTCTTATCGCGTTATTCGACTGGTTCTTTTCAGTCCTCTTCATCTGCTAACAGTTTAAATGGTATTTTAAACTGTCCATGGATATTTCCCCTACGATATTTAAATGTTAAAAAGGACGAATTGACAAATCAATATGTGTGTCGTTATATCAACTGCCCACCATATTAATTCCCAAACAACAAACAACTGCCAGATGCACCATCTTTTGTTGGATTTTTAAAATGTAGGTAGGATCTAACGCAAAATATACTGGCTATTTTATTTCAAATTCTAAAAAACCATCCAGAGCTGAAACGTAAATGTCCATCCAATATTATAATAACTCCCAATATTAAATTTAAAAAAAGAAAACGTCATCGCACAAACGGACCGCATCCAGCAATTTCAGTAAAAAATAACGTTTCCATGGAACCCCTTTATTTGGATGGGAGGTAAAACGGCATTATTTATAGCGCATATGGAAATACGTCGTGTGAAATGGGATCGTAATGTTTGATCGTTTTCGAGATAAAACCAGCGCGTACGTTACCGGGATGGCCATTTCTCTCTTTATTTGCTTTTCATTTGCATACCTGATGAATAAGTAAAGCAGTGTAATAAACTGGACGCTACGTTACGGTACGTTTTGGTGATTTGTCTAGCTTGGTAACGAATTGAGTTGATGGAATGCATTTTGTATGTTTTGTTTATCAAAGGCTCTCGTTTTGAGTGGTTGGTAGTGGAGATTAGATATGTTGTCTGTTTTGCTTTCGGGGATTTTCAAGCAAACTGTTCTGCAGTGGTTTAGACCACAGAGGCAATCCTCATTATTTTATGAACGTTCAGTCTGAACTCAGTCTCAATCTGTCAAAAATACCTAAATTTCCTACATTTTTGACAAATTATTGACATTTCCTTTGACACCGAGATGAGACTGCGACTAGATTTTTAACGTTTTCAATTACGAGAATAAGGGGCGAGTTTTTGATCCATAGTTAAACTCAACCAATTGTTAAAAATAGTAACTAATGGTTAAATATTAGCAAAATTTGTTTTTTGGTCAATTTTAAGTTTATCTAATTTAAGTTTATGGGGAAAGCATCCCTAAGCCTGTTCAGTCACTAATGGTCAAATAATAACTATTAGTTAAAAAAATAACTAGAGGTAGCAGTGGCTACAAATCTGTTGATTTATCTTGATATTTGTGCCTCGGAAAGCACGTTAAACCGTTGGTCCCGGCTGTCATTCGTGGATCTTTGACAGTCGTTACGGGTCGTCAGAAGCCCGAAAGTGACAAACAGTCTTACCAAGTTGAAGGTGCAGGACGCTATTTGTCTAGCGTTTTAGTATCAAACGTTCAAGACTAATAAAATTCTTCTACATATAATAACATTATCTATTAGCATAGCATAACCTTACAGGCGCTACGCGATCGGAAAAGCATTAAGAACAATGTTTCCATAAGACTGATCTGAATATTTTTTCGAAGGTCACGTTCTGAAAGTCTACGTAATATAAAAATGGATGGAAATGTTATGTGCAAACGTTACTTTTGCAAACATTTGTTGAACTGAAGTAGAACAGCCTTGTCTAAAGCACTTGAACATTTAAAGCTACTCCGTTCTTCAATAGGTCCTTGTCTTGGTAATGTTTATTTTGAACTTCATTTAAATACCTATGATAACTCTTTGACATGGCAAGGAAACAGGTAGGTACTGATATTCGTCTAATAATTTAGAGTAGGAGGACCTATCTAAACTAATATTATAATGAGGTAAGATTTGTTTCTTTTGAACTTTGTATGTAGGGGGGTAATCTCCGGAACTACCAATCCATTTGAAAAAATATTGCAATTGATAGCTCAATTCTTGAGGAAAGTTATAGCTATTTAACATCACGCTACAACCCTTAGGTACCGAGCAAATTGAAAATTAAGTCAGAAAGAACGCTAAGCGGAAACGGGCGAGCGATAGGATGCGACGCGATGGGTTGGGGCCCGAATTGTCACGTGGACGAAATTGCGAGCAGAAGCTAGAACTTATATATTTATAGCTTCACATTACATGCACATAATTCGTATCCCTATTTTCCATCAAAGGTAATTTCAATGCGGTTAAGGCAGCTTTACTTAAACCAGCGATTCATTATACTACCTTGAGCTGCAGCTCATATAAAGCACAGTCACAGTCAAAGCTCAGTAGTAAGTTACTATGTAGATGTATTTCTGAGTCCAGCTCTGTTGCTCAATAGTAGAAGAGTCAAATTCAATCATACCGAAATATATCACATCTTTCGAGGTATTTGATACATGGACAAGGTGGAATTATCCAGTACAAGACTAAACCTGTGCTAATTTTTATCGATATGTTTTGCTTGATAATCCCTTGAACAAAAAAGTACATCCCATCACTAAAAATATATTTTACGTACTTCTCAAAAGCACCACAACTCAAAACAAAATACTGTCGGGCCCAGCACAGTCACAGTTTAAGCTCACTGTAAAGTAAGATAAGATTCATTTCCGAGTCCAGAAGGTCAATTCCCGTAATTTGAAACGTTCAAAATCTAGTCGCAGTCTCATCTGGGCAACAAACAAATGTCAAAAACTTGTCAATATGTAGGGAAATTAGACGTATCTTTGACAGATTGAGACAGAGATCAGACTGTGAACGTTCTTAAAATTACGAGAATTGCCCCTCCGGTCTACTGCTCACGTAGAAGAGACAAATTAAATCATCATTCCGGCGAACCTTAGCGGAATATATCTTAATCCTCAATAGCACCACAACTCAAACAAAATACTATCGGACCCACCCATCGCTCAATTCCACAGCTAAATTATGAAAGCTAATGTTCATACCGCAACGCACGCTCCGCAATGATACTCGTCCGTCCTTCAGTTGAATAAATAATATTGCCAATCGTATTATTCGCGAATCCAAATAGCATTTGGGTCAGTTTCGCGATGTTCAACTAAAATATCGTTGCGATGAAAATGTGGGTCCATTTGGAGTCCTATTTATGAATGGTTGGTTGAACCGCATTGGTTCTATTAGTTCGTCTGATTGAATGTTTGTTTGATTTAATTTTGTGTATTAGAGCTGTTATTTGGTAAGCGAATTAAATTAAAACATAATAGAATAGAATAGAAACAAACAACAAAACAGACGCACATCTCCGACACCCCCCGTCCCCTCGCGTCTCCCATCTCTGATATACTACGGTGTCCTAGAAGAGCGGTGGCCGCCAGATAACGGCCGCAGTTATGGCCGTCATGAAAATGATGACTACGAGTATAAAGATGTCAAAAAACTCTGTCTAGGAAAACATACCAACTTGCTTTCTTGATAACGTTTCAGAGGGCGTCATTCGACGGTAAATTGCGGACGCTATGTGGCGGTTACCGCAGTCTTAGGAAAGCCTAGGTTTAGTGTTAAAAATCTCTTGGCCGTGGTACGATAGAAAAGACGACAATGCATACTGAACTACGAGTAGGTACGCAATGGATCGCCCTTTTAAACAGTTAAAACTACACAGGGTCAAATTAAATTAGCTAGCAAAACTCTGCTGTCGTGATGGGTATCGACATCTAAAGACGATAAAATAATTAAAATGTTTTGATGTTTTTTTAGGTCAACGACCGCTGATAATGTTATTATTTGAAGGATAAGTCTGTTTCCTTTTGTTTTAACATGTTTCAATATCGATACACACACACACACACCCCCCCCCCCCACACACATACACACACACATGCTGAGCTGGACTCCCATTTGGTGCAACCTTGAGACGCACACCGCACTGTGTATGTTTCATTATTAATTTAATTCGTCATAGTGTCACTTTGATTTCGATATTTGTGTGTTTTTCATTTTGTCTTTTTTGTCGGCACCTTGTTTTTTTTTATGTGTGCGCCAAATAAATGGTTTATCTATCTATCTATCTATCTATACCCATTAAGTCTGCGGAGTTTCGCGAGCTAATTTAGTTTGACCCTGTGTCGCTACACTAAAATTCCTTTAAACACACATAATTTCTAACTTAATCTTACTTTTTTAGTTTGGAAAACGTGCTACAAAGTTAGTAAAAGTCGTTCGGTTCGCGAAAGAGATAGTTTCCACTTCGTGATACTTACTTTTCTTTACCGTAACGCAATGAAAACTTTAACACACCACATTGCGGGCCTGATCTAATTGCAGGAAAAGTTAGCTCTTTCACCGGCTTCTGAAAAGATAGTGGAAGTGGCACTTTTAGTATGCTTTTATGAACAAACTTAAAATATAGGTTTATTTGTATGTATGTAAGTATATTTTCATGGGTAGCGGGAGCGTCCGAAAGGGTTACCGCTGCCCTGGAACATAAAGGGCTAAGGAAGGAACACGGGTGGGTTTTAGTCAGTAAGAGTCTGACACTCCCTTGCGCTCCACCCAGTTCGGGAGGGGTCATTTGATGATTTCCCATGCTGAAAAAAAAAAAGTATATTTTCAAAACATTTGTTTAGTTTTATTAAGTGAATTGTTTATGTTTTTATGTATTTTTTTTTTGTGTACTTTACTCTTTTACAAATGCTGTCTACATCTCTCTATCTATTGTCCTATCGCAGGTATGCTGCACCCTAATTGCGTAACACATAATCAATCGGAATCGGTTGCATTGTGACAGTTCAACAACATTCATTGCGTTATTAACGTGTTGAGCAGACAAAATTTTCGAACTTATGAAGCAATGGATTAGCAATATGCTTCAAAATGATTCAGATTACGATTTATTTATTTATTTATTTATTCAGTAGTAAACATTCGTTATATACATTTAAGTTGGTGCCAACATAAACTCATTAGAGTTTTACCGTGCACCAAAATCATCGACTACATAATTTAGAGTATTTAACCACTTAAGTAGGTACTTAGATAAAAAGTAACAAGTAACAACAACAAAACAAAATTACAACGGGTATAAGCGAAATACTATTATCTAATACTAAGCAGCGCACATCAGTGACCAATCCGGCCGTCCATCCTTAAAACAAAAGTGGTGGAGGGTTTTTGAATTGATACAGGTTGTTCCTAAAAGTACATATATGTTTTTAGTAATAGTTAACTTTAAGTTTTATTTGTGTTATGATAATATTGTTAGGTATTATTTTTGCTTTGATATCGTTTTAAATT
Organism: Apamea anceps; assembly: GCA_951799955.1. Taxonomy (NCBI): domain Eukaryota; kingdom Metazoa; phylum Arthropoda; class Insecta; order Lepidoptera; family Noctuidae; genus Apamea; species Apamea anceps. The sequence goes on along the minus strand of OX637515.1, from coordinate 14,231,934 downwards.
ATTCATCTCTAACTAATTAAATAATATATTTTTACAATGTATCTATGTATGTATGTATATATAATATTAGGTATTTATATTTTGTAAGAAATGTTGCTTTAATTTGTATTTTATGTTTTTCTCTGTTATTTTGTCCCTCAATGATATAGGTAGTTGATTAATAAGGTAAGGTATTATGTACTTTAATGATCTCTTGCCGTGTAGATTCGTGTACTTTGGAAGTAACAGCTGAGCATCGATGACGCTACGAGTCCTAATTTCATTACTATTTATGTTTTTGCTTTTCTTTAGATTTTCATTAAAAAATTCTTCTTTAAGCAGTGCAAATTTAGTTTTTTCATGTATCGGTAATATCTTGCAGAATTGAAATAATTTGTGGTAGTCATTTTTGTATTTCTTCTTAATGTTAGGCGGGACAATTGTTTTTAATATACGTAGTTGGATTGCGTAAATTTGATCAAGGTGTGTCTTATATGTCCTACCATAACTCGACAGACCATATGATATCGTTGTTTCGACCAGGGCTTTGTAAAGCATTAACAGAATTTGATATGGAATTTTACATTTAATAATAGAGAATTTAGCTAGCATACATCTCAGTTTATCACACACCCCGTTAATGTGCCCCTTCCAATTTAGTCGGCTATCAATGGTAAGTCCTAGGTATGTTTGGCTATCTACGAGTTCTATGGAGTCACAGCTGCAAGGGTTGGCTAAGTCATTGGCGTAATTGTCATGCAAACACTCATGACAGTGAGCCGTTAGTTTAGGCAAGAAAATGCTTCTATTTTGACTGGAACTGATGTACATTAATTTGGTCTTATTAGCGTTTAATACTAGACCAGCGTCATGAGACCATTTAGTCAGCAAGTCGAAGTCCTCTTGTAATTGCCTTTGGGCATCACTAACACTCGGTCCAGCAGCTATAAGGCAAGTGTCGTCGGCAAACTGATAGATCTCGCACTTTTTTATGACATTAACAAGGCTATTTACATAAGTGAGGTAGTGCAGCGGTCCAAGAACCGAGCCTTGCGCCGTTCCTTCTGTTACGATGACTGGTTCACTAGTTGCGTCACTAACTCTGACCATGTATTTTCTGTCATCAAGATAGTTTCCGCACCACTCGTGAAGTTTGCCTCTAATTCCACTGTCATGAAGACACTCCAGTAACCGCTCGTGTCTGAGCGTGTCGAATGCCTTGCTGTAGTCTATAAATACTACTAATACGTGCTGTTTTTTATCTAAACGTTTATGAATACTATCTGTGAACGTTGATAACAGTTGTGTGGTATTCTTTTTTGGTTGAAAGCCATATTGTTTGTCTGTTAGTATTTTATTTTGTTCGTAAAATTCGTGTATTTGTTTACAAATGTATTTTTCTATTATTTTATCAATAATAGGCAATATAGTAATAGGTCTGTAGTTGTTGTAATCCAGCCTGCTTCCTTTTTTTGATTGATCGCGTGTTACGCAATTAGGGTGCGGGAAGACATTTCTTATGAAATAAGCATCACCTTTGTACCTATATTTTTGTTCTGTTTTTTCTTGTCTGTACGTAATTTAATTTAAAATAAATTAAATTAAATTACGTATTCCATAATAAGGTTTAGGGCTTTAATTATGCACACAGTGCACTTAACGGGGGCTCGTGGCTAAATAATAACAGCCGCACGGGTCGGTCGAAGGATAAACTACGCTGGTCGCGGTCGCTTCGTAGGTAACCATTCATGACATATCGAGACCCCTCCGTGCCTCGGAAAGCACGTTAAGCCGTTGGTCCCGGCTGTCATTCGAAGATCTTTGACATTCGTTACGGGTAGTCAGAAGCCCAAATGTCTGACAACCAGTCTTACCAAAATGTGACGTGTTTCCCAGTAACTGGGTTGTGTTGGTTAGATAGGCAATTGCTCCATAAAAATACAGGTATTCCGCTGCATCTGGTTAGGCTGGCAGCCGATTCCAACATAGTTGGGAAAAGCCTAGGCAAATTGAGTGCTCATTTGAAGGTCTAGATTTTAAATCTAAATAAAATAAAAGTACATATTGCAACGTACTACCCACATTCAAATAAAAATTCAAATAATAATTTTACTAAATTAAAAAAACTATAATAATAATTTAATTTTTATTTATTTAATAAAAAACAAAAGGTGTAGGTACATTTAGCCAACAGTAGTAAATTTCCCATACAATTATAGTAAATAATGGAGAATGAATTTATTTGATTAAAACCCTCTAATAATAATCCCGACTTCAATATTGTTTAAAACAATTTTAACTAAGGTGCAGCGGGGCAATCTCGACTGGTAAAACCTAAACCACAACTTTGAAGGTATAAAAATATAAGATGATATAGTTTTATTAAAAATGTAATGTATTGACGCTCCAGAGTCATTATCTGTGTATTATTTTTACAAACTCATATTGAAAAATATTCAATAGATAGGCTTAAAAATGTGTTTTTGTCAAAAAAAGCAAAAATAGTTGTAATTCCCCCTCCGTGGGGCAATTTCAACTATTAATTATAATTTCTCTTCTAGAAAGCTTAGCTTGATGTTAGTCAGTTGCAGAGTTTTTTTATAGGGATGGTAATCTAAATTGAATCTTGCCATATATGCAGCTAGGCTCATTTTTTAATAAAAACACTTTAAAGGTTTAGGCGGGGTAATTTCGACTGCTCGCCATAGTTAATAGTGATGGGAACGTAATAAAAAATAAGTCGATAGATACACCAATAAATAATTTTGGTCTGCTATCTACTAAAGGTACTATATCTACTCACTAATCATAAATCAAAACTTCCATTTTAAGAAAGGAATATGTATTTAAAATAGAACCCAAGCACTCCTCGTCCTAAATCTACAATTGGTCATATAAACGTTACGCAATTTTATAATTTAGGACCAAGATTCATCTGTCTTTTTTAGTTTTAAAACAGCAATTAATAATCTAAGAAATAAAAATAGCAATTAATAATTTTTGAAGGGATTGTCGATTCCATTTTGGCGAACATATTGAGATACCAAAACAGCTACTTCTTTTCTAGTTAACGGGAAACCATGTTTTTCCATAACATGTAAGCTATGGGCAATTCTTCTCTCCACATCTTCCCCGAGAGCTATAGGTCTTCCAACGTTGTCGTTCATGTGATTATTGAAAACTCTAGTTACAATGGTTGATCTAGGAATGCCATATATTTCTTCAGCTTGGTAACTCGTCATTACTTTATTTTTGACATCTTGTACTGCTTGCTGCAATTCTGCCATTGTGTATGACTTGTCCGTTTTTTTTCTATAGTGGCGAACCATCTGCAATAAATTAATAAAGTAGTAAGAAATTGAAAAAATCCCTCGAAATGCATCGATTTGAATCGTGTTGCGATCCTGCGAATAGAAAGATTACAATAATATAGCTACAAGTTAAATATTTGTAAAGTATTTACATCGACAAAACATATCGAAACATGCACATCACTAGTATTTGTTCATTTCCATATAAAATCTGGTGGGGCAATTTCAACTGCAAAAAAGTTGAAATTAACCGCCATTACAATCCAGGTGGGGTTATTCAAACTCACACCAAAATGCTGTTAAAACGCAAGTTACAACAGAAAAAAATAGCTAAAAACATGAAATAGGCTTTAATTAAATATCTTACCTTTGAAAATCTTCGAAAAACACATTAATTACCACTTTTTTTCGCAAAAATGTGAGACACTAATTTGCACGTGCAAACAAGAAAAAGAGAAGAAAACAAAATGGCCGTGTCGATCAAACAGTTTTGGGTCTAGCAGTGCCATCTATGTAGAAATTATGAAATTGCTTTTGAGCTATCCGGTCATAGATGGCACTTATTCAAATAAAGTAAAATGTAGAAGTTATTAAGATTAGTTGAAATTTCCCGCTGTCGAGATTGCCCCGCTGCACCTTAACCAACACCGTATCCGTCAAACCCACCAAAAAACTTGTCAAAACAATGAACACGAACATTTTGCCGTAAATTAATTTAAAGTAACTCACCAAAACACGAACTACGGAAGGACAATGGCGATATAATAAAACGGAAATTAGAAAATTAAATTTCAGCGAAATCTAAAGCGCTGCGGTAGTGTCAACAGCCGAAATGGATAAAGTTCGTAAGTGCTTTAATGCAATCATAGCGAGTTGCATGCTTATGAGGAATTTAAGTGGTCGACTGTACCGGTACATAACATAACGCCTGCAACCCTCAAACGGTTATGGCGCACGCCCGCCATACCATCTAGGCGGGCGTGCGCCGGGAGGGCTGTGCATGTAAAGGCTATGCGTTTAGAGGACTCCTCTCGATATCATTTATTGATCTTTGATTCCGTATGATAGATGGATAGATGGAATACTCTTTATTATGTACACCATAAAAATTACAGATATGAATATAGAAATTTTACAACCATCATCATCATTATTTCAGGCGAAAGACGTCCACTGTTGGACATAGCAAGCACCTAAGCACCTCCACTTCAACCGGTTCTCGGTTGGGGTTCCTGCGGCCTTCACAGAGACGTCGGTTCACCTTGTGGGAGGTCCTTCCAACGTTAAGGAAGGGCCTCCCACAAGGTCCGTCTTCCGGTACGCGCTCGCCACTCCAGAACCTTTCGGCCCCATCGGCTATCTGTTCTGCGAGCAATGTGTCCACTGTCGCTTATGTTTGGCAATTCTTCGGGCTATGTCGGTTAGCTTGGTTCTCCTGCAGATCTCTTCATTTCTGATTCGATCACGCAGCGAAACACGGTGGTGTTTAAAGAGAAAGATAGTGTATTTTAGCATAATTTAACAAATGGATAAATATTGAGCAACGCCTTATCGACACAGGCAAGGTACGGAACGTATCGAATAATTTAATTCCTATGTAACAGGGGGCGAGCATTACCTTCAATTGGGTACAAATCCAAACCCAGACTGAGAAATTCCAGATGGAAAAACCCAAAACGACTTTGTCCGACCTGGGAATCTAATCCTGGACCTCATGCGCAGCAGTGGCGTTTGTGACCACTAAACCAATGAGGCAGTCTGCGGTCATAACTGTATTGTGTTGGTTATTCATTCTTTCAGTTCAAGTAAGCCTGTTTGTAGGTTGCGGTTGCACGTTAGGTACCCGCGCCGCTGCCCATATTAAACCGCTTGTGCTCTGCGGAAGGTACACGACTATTCGGGGGAAATTGTATTCAGGTGCAACGTATTAATTCAGCGTTTTAATTACAAGTTTCTAATTGTAGCGGCTCTCATGCATACTGTAACGTTTGCGTACGTTACCGCACGTGTTTTTCATGACAATGAATATTCCACCATTGAACCATTTCCTTTGTTTTCGGTTTAACAAAGCGCATAAAAAAACATCCTGCAAATATTTAAGTTCAAACTCTGTTAATTAAATATTTAAGTCACCTGACTTATCCAACTTTACTGATAATAAAGCTGAACGTTTGTTTATTCGAACGCACTAATCTCCTGGAACTAACAGTCAGATTAAAAAAAATATTTTGTATTTGAACGTCCAGTTCTTGAGGAAGGCTATTTAACATCACGCTAGGACCTTAGGAGTCGAGCAAAAAAAAAAAGTCAGAAAGAACGCTAAGTGAAAACGAAGTAATAGCGCGGGCAGGCGATGCGATGCGACGCAGTGCATGAAAATTCTCGCGGACGAAGTCGCGAAATTTTAATCTCCAATAACCGCGATTAATCAACGGAATTTAATATATAAACTGATTCGGTAATAATACTTTTTAGGGTGGAATCGTAACGCCCAATACGAAGAGCTAATATGAATTTAAATTGAAATTAAGTTCGATGAAAGGGCTATTAAAAATTTAAAATTTGTTCTGTGCCCGCCGGCTGTGCCGACGTGTCCGGTGTCCACCGTGCATTGGTAATGACAGTGTGAGCCAGTCGTAATCTCCCACGACTCAGTTTCAGTTAATAATTGAAATTTAAAGCACATTTTTAACTATTTATTTTTAACGGCACACTTTTGTCGAATGTGGAATTATTTTCCGTTAATACGAACTGAAAGATGCCATGAAAGAATTAAACAATTCAATATTTACATTTCCTGAAATGTCGGTACTGTCATGAAAAAGGAATTATTTTTTGGAGATATCCACTTTGATACCAAGTGTCATTGATATTAATATGATATTTCAAACATTTCTAATTTTATTGCTAACATTTAGAAATTATTTTTCATTCTTTAACGGTTATAATATGATAAGGCTATATAACACGGCAAATTGACGTAGGATGTTAATTTGCTTAACAATGGATACTCCTGGCTGAACATTAAGAAAGCTGTTTTGTTTAGGGCATTTTGGTCGTTTTTTTATAAACGTTTCATATCTGAAATAGACCTGGAAGGACTTGGGGCAGGCTTTTGCCTAGCAGTGATTACAGTATAGACTAAAAAAAACTGAAATAGTGTTAGTTAGACGTATTCACATAAAAAAAAACATTCGACGAAACAATGCAACAACATTCAATGAAATATGATGCCAATGGAGAGGTCGCATCATATTTCATTGAGTGTTGTTGCATTGTTTCATCGAATGTGTTTTTTATATCATTTTCGATAGAAAAGAGGTGACTAACGAGATGATGACTAAAAGAGAAGTATGGAAGAAAAAGACATCTTGAGATAAGGACAGGAGCGTAAGGTAGGATGCCCTTTTTTTTTTTTTGTGGATTGGAAATCATCAAATGACTCCTCCCGCTCTGGGTGGAGCAGGAGGGAGTGTCAGACTCTTACTGACTAAAACCCACCCGTGTTCCTTCCTTAGCCCTTTATGTTCCAGGGCAGCGGTAACCCTTTCGGACGATCCCGCTACCCTGGCAGGAGGTAGGACGCCCTCAGGCTAGGTGGAGCGACAATCTTCACAGGATGGCTGGTAGGAGCTGGATGAGAGTTGCCGAAAATTCCAGTTGAATGGCGTGCAATAGGAGAGGCCTATGTTCAGTAGTGGACTGCTATAGGCTGATGATGAGGATGATGAAGGGCAGTAGAATGATATGAGTTCCACTCCAAGGGCTTCTTATTTAATAGACTTTACAGAAATATAATATGCTAAAAGTTTTCTATCGTAATTAATTTCATGTTTCCATTAACTCTTGGACAGCAGTCACTGACGCGCGGAAGTAAAAACAAAGTAGTTAATAAATTCGGAAGTCTCTTCTGCATTAATTCGTAATATTATGCATGATGTTTTGACGGCAGATTCCAGTCATAAAAACGGACAGGAGAATACGCTTAGCTTTATTTTAAATTCAGTTATGCAGTAACATTGCCCTTTTCATTGTCGCCATGAGAATATTTTGGTTCTGCCAATTTAACTATTTCGGCTGGCATTTAATAAGAGTTTCTTTTAAATAGAGTTTGCATCAAAGTCATACCTGAATTTAAAGGTAATTTCTCGAACTTAAAAACATTCTATTTCAATTCGCAATCTCATCTCTGCGACCGCACAATGTCAATAATTTGTCAAAAATATTGGTTGGTAGAGCAAGATTTTTGTCAGATTGACACTGAGATTACATAGAATACGAACGTTCATGAAAATACGGGAATTGCCCCTCTGAGGTACTTAATTACTGAAAGCTGAAAGCGGTAACACATTTCTGCCTCCCTGTTTTTTATTTTTTTAATGTTATAAACTAGTGCTTGACTGCGATCCCGCCTAATGGAAAGCAGTGATGCAATCGTTGATGGTAAAGCGCACTACACTGCCTATCTAGATCTGCACCCTAATTGCGTAAGACACAATCAATCGTAATCTGAATCATTTTGAAGCAAATTGCTAATCCATTGCTTCATAAGTTCGAAAAATTTGTCTGCTCAACACATAAATAACACAATGAATGTTGTTGAACTGTCAAAATGAAACCGATTCCGATTGATTGTGTGTTACGCAATTAGGATGCCGGTCTGTGTGTCTTTCTGACGCTGTATTATCTATTTTAGACTATGTGTTTTTTATGTGTTGTTTTATTATTATTATTTTTTATTTGTAATTGTGCGTTTTGTTTGTGCAGAATAAAACATTTTTCTTTCTTTTCTTTTTCTCATTTCCTAACACATTGATTAATCTAAGCATAATTACTAATTGCATTACCAACAGCATTATAGCCATTAATGACAATATTAGCGATTGCTATTCCACCTTACTCGTGAATATTGATTCAGTATGTTATTAGGAGGGTTCTCTAGACAATGATCGGGAATAGCTCGCGCCGAATGCTACATATTTTATCATCCGGGATATAAATCTCTTAGGTACCTATTCTGGAAAGACGTGTGGATTATCGACAGTGTGTTATGACACACTGTCGATAATCCACACGTCTTGGCAGAATAGGTTGTTGGTGGTTGGAGAGTTGAATGAGGTTCTGTGGTATGACTCTCATAAGTCATACCACAGAACTACCACATTACTTAAAACTATTTAAAAGCCATTTCTTTGATTGAAATTTGTTTTAAGTACTTAATGCGTGAGTCTTGAGTGAGGTTTCGTAATATGGGCCTTATTGTCGGTTATTTCAGATTATGAAACTGGTGTGAAACAAGAATGAAAGTCCCAAAATTCATGGATTTTCTTGAGTCCACACGTTATGACTACGTTTTGATGTTTGACGTTTTTTGTACGAGTACATACCCCTTTTATAAACGTTGGTTAACGTTTAAAGACGTTTGAATGTCAAAAATATGGTTAAGCAGACGTTAATCCTTACTTAACTTTAAGCAACGTTTATAAATGAGGTAGGTAAATCCGCCTTATATTCTGAAATCTCTTATTACTTTATTAGTTAAGTAACCTTTGCGTGTCTTTTTTTATTTCTTGTTGAATAATGTTGAGAACAGTTAATCTAAAGTAAAAATAATAAATAAACCATATTAATAATACATCTGAAGAATTTGTTTGTTTGAACGCGTTAATCTGTAGAAACACCGGCCGGATTAAAAAAAAAATGCATTTGATAGCCCAATTCTTGAGGAAGGCTTATAGGCTATTTAACATCACGTTAGGACCCTTTATTAGGAGCCGAGCACAAAGAAAAAAGTTAGATAGAGAGCTAAATCAAACCGAAGTAACAGCTCGGGCAGTCGATGCAATGCGACGGGATGTGTCGGGGGAATAAGAAATAATAAATAGAATATACTGTTCGGCAAATACATCACAAGGCTGTCGCAACAAAAACTATTAAAAACCGGCCAAGTGCGAGTCGGACTCGCGCACGAAGGGTTCCGTACCATTATCTATAAAAATCACGTCTGTTGTATGGGAGTCTCCCTTAAATATTTATTTTATTTTAATTTTATTATTAAAGTAAAAATACAACTGAGTATTTTGTGAATATTTCAAGTTCTACCTGTTGCCAATATTGATATCGAGCAAAAAAGGGCAAAAAAATCGCGTTTGTTTTATGGGAAATATTTATTTTATTTTTAACCCCCGACGCAAAAACGACGGGGTGTTATAAGTTTGTGTTTTTAGTATTTGTTGTTATAGCGGCAACAGAAATACATAATTTGTGAAAATTTCAACTGTCTAGCTATCGTGGTTCTTGAGATACAGCCTGGTGACAGACAGACAGACGGACAGACAGCGAAGTCTTAGTAATAGGGTCCCGTTTTAACCCATTGGGTACGGAACCCTAAAAAGGTATAATTAGTTAAAATAACAGCTAAAAATAACAAAGAGTCCGTCGCAGCACTAATTACGTCACTAGTCAGTATAGCATCACATCCGATTATTTTCGTCTCCTCCTGTACCGGGCTCAGCTTAAATAACAATTGGATTAAAAATTTAAACAGTGCCATTCACCAGTCCCATTTGAATCACAAATCCCAGTGAAATGTAGAATATTATTTCAGAGTAATATTTTTAAAGATTCCAATTGTGGATTTCATTTGGTGCATCATTCGGGATTTATTATTGTGGAACGTTTTGTTTTTTTTTTGTTTTATGTTACGACGTAGATTATGACATACGGTGCCGAAACATTGACAGTCGGGCTGGTCCACAAATTCAACGTCAATTAGCGCGCTAAGGAGCGGGCTATGGTCGGAGTTACTTTGATGAATAAAATCAGGAATGAAATTATCCGGAAAATAACTGGAGTAAACGACATAGCATGCAGAGTCAGCAAACTGAAAGTGGGCTGGCCATGTTTGTCGAAGGACCGATGGCTGGTGCTGCAGACGAGTTCTAGAGAGGAGATCGCGTATCGGAAACGTAGTGTGGGACGCCCTCCGGCTAGATGGACCGACGATCTTAAGAAGATGGCTGGGAGGGACTGGATGCGGAAGGTGGAGGACAGGGTGTTGTTGAAGACGAGTAGCGTCAGCACATAACACACACACGCACACATACCCTCACACACTTCCGACTTCGCTATTGTCTCGGACGGTACAGAGAGCTCCTGCGTTTTCACACAATTTCACAGCGTGTTTGTGCACTTGGTAACCACAAGTAAGGCGCGCGTCACTTCATGTGGTAAAAATATTGTATCATATTATAATAGTAACTACCTAGCTACCCTTTTACGTGACCTTGCTAAGGTAACAAGATCAGAAAGAAGCCTTTGTTCATCCTCTCATCATAAACTCTTCGTGTTTCAAATTTCGACGACACAGAAGTACCTAATAAGGCCCTTTCTCCACGGCACGGTTTCTTTACGGTACGGCGTATAAACTGTGCCGTAGGAAAAACGTGTTCGTCAATAAGTTTCCATAGTGATCCATACAACACTGACAACCGTTCCTACGCACGGCGAATAAACCGTAGTTTTTCACGGCAAGAAAAATGTGTGTGTAGGTAAAAAGGGCCTTAAGTTATGAAATCTGGACGAATAAATAAATATAGGTATGCAGTGCCTACCCACACACGTTACGTCTGTAATATTGGCAAAGACAAGGATAGATAAGATAACTTATCTACAGGTGGATGGTATCACACGAAATAGGGTGTTCGCAAGAGATTCGATTTATCATTCGTGTTTGATATTTGGGTGCGAAAGGGATACGAGAAATCTGGAACTAAAATTCATCTTCTAGATACCAGACTCCGAAGCCAGACATAACAGAGTAGGTAGCCAGTCATTCATCTTATCAGCCTTAACTTTCAGTTGCAGAATTCCGATATGCACAGACGAAACTTAGCTGAAACTATTGACGTAGATGATAGGATTAAAGTTTCCAAACAGTTGACAGGTTGAGTCAGGGCTAATTTGCCAATCGACAGGTAATTTTATAAAATTGACGTCTGACAGATTTTGTATGGAAGAACTGTCAAAAATTCAAAATTATTTCTTGTATAAAATTAACTGGGGTTGGAAAAATCAGCCCTTAAAAAATTATTAAGTCTAGTTTGATATTTATATACCTTCTTTGTCTCTTTAATTTTCAGTCTGTAAGATAAAGATACTTACATTTATTAAGGAGGCAACAAAAACTTTATTAAAAATATGTTTTATGTTTAGACTGGCCTCTTTAATCATAAACGTTGCTTTAAGTTAGGTAGTGATTACCGACAGTTTAACCATACATTTATGACGTTTGAACGTCACTTAACTTTCATCGGCGTTTATAAATAACCCCTAAAAGCCGACCCCAACATAGTTGGGAAAATGCTAGTCAGATGATGATGTTAAGAAGTCCAGATTAGCGACACATTGCAACCTAACAGAGATAAATAAGCTTATCGTATACATCACAATCTCACTTATGAACTATTTGTCTTCGAGCATTTTCACCAACCGAAACGATATTGGTTCAGGAAAATACCGTTACCGGAATTCCGAATAGTACACCCTTAAAGTTGTTCATACAAATACTCGACCATCGCAAATAGCAGTCGTGAAATGAACTCTCTTGTTGTGGGAACAAATGTCAAGATGGCAACTCAAACAGGTCTTTATTGACATATCGGCTTATTATGGTTTGTCTATGTGTTTCTAGCAACCGTCCAGTTTCTTCATATTGATCTGTAAACGGACTTTGTTAAACATGAGTCTTGCAATGATTAACACAATGTATGGCAATTGCCAAATAAGCAAGTTTAGTTGGCTGATTATTGTTCAAATTTCCGCCTGGGTACACCAATTTGCCGCGTTATCGCCAATTCATACAAGCGTCAGAGAATAACAGAAGTTGGTAGTAAATTTGGTAAAAAAATAAATCCCTGACGTTTTTGTAGGTATTAGCAGATACAAAACTACTGCCTTTTTCTTGCCACAATTCTGAGTCCAGGGCACTTTGTATGATTCCCATAGAAGGAAAGGAAGGAGACTGTTTTATGCGATGTGAAAAAAAAACATCATGACCAGCTTACAGCAATCCACTGCTGGATGTAGGCCTCTCCAATTGCACGCCATTCAATTCGATTCCTCCACCTGGCCTGAGGGCGTCCTACCTTTTTTTTTTTTTGAGGATAGGATGGAGCAGGAGGGAGTGTCAGACTCTTACTGACTAAAACCCACCCGTGTTCCTTCCTTAGCCCTTTATGTTCCAGGGCAGCGGTAACCCTTTCGGACGATCCCACTACCCTGGCAGGCTTCGGCCCTCTTACGTCGTCCTATCTTGCGTCTTACCTTACATTTCGCGGTCTCCACTAAAGAATACGTCCACCCCAGCAGTCATCGATTCAACAGCTAATATGGCCCGCCTACTACCACTTTAGCTTGCTTATTCTGTGAGCTATCAACACAACTTTTGTTGTAATAAACATAATTCAGCTAAATATTTTTCCAATACCGACACACCTGTGTAAAGACAACGTCATGAAAAAAAATGACGTATACCAACCCCCATGTTTGTTTACAAAACAAAATTAGCATACTACACCGTTCGCTATTTTAAATTTGTACACCGTCAGCGTTACATACACAATAAGCCTATAATGTTCCCACTGCACGGACACAGGCCTCCTCTTTCAAGAGGGAGTGGGTTAATCTACCACGCATTCCCAGTGCGGGTTGGTAGATGTCTTCGAATTTTTGATTCTAGGACATGCTGGTTTCCTGACGATGTTTTCCTTCACTGTTCGAACTTTTCACTGAACACTGCTGTCAGTGTTCAGTGGTGATGAAAATATTTGCACAAACTAAAACAACTAAAGTTCGAACCCACATGCAATTTTGACAAGTTTTTGACATTGATTGTCGTTGAGATGAGATTGCGATTTGAATTTGAACGTTTTTTAAGAACGAGAATTGGCCTATAGATCATAACACACCGTCGGAGGGGCCCGTGTTTAAGTAATAACAGCCGCACGGGCCGGTCAATCAGGTTCAGCTACGCTTGCCGTGGTTGGTCCGTGGATCGGTGATCTTCATATACCAAGACCCCTCCGTGCCTCTGAAAGCACGATAAGCCGTTGGTCACGACTGTCATTCGTGGATCTTTGATAGTCGTTACGGGTCGTCAGAAACCCGAAATCTGACAACCAGTCTTACCAAGGGATATCGTATTACCCAGTAACTGGGTTATGGAGGTTAAGTAGGCAGTCACTCCATGTAAAATATTGGTATTCATCTGCGTCCGGTTAGACTGGAAGCCGACCCCGTCATAGTTGGGAAAAGGCTAGGCAGGTGATTAACTGGTATCATTCTCGATTTCTCCACCGTCTTTCAAATTACCTGTAGTAATCAAACAATCTTCATCACTATTATCGTTAAGCTCAGCTTTGCTATTAATAAAGCTAACATTAAAAAATCGATAACTCCTCGTAGATCTAATTACCCGCGTATACTTCAGTGGAGGCACGCCATTGCTCTAGTTACTAGGAGCGTCAAAATGAATTATGGCTCTTCATTAAGCTAAAGTGCTGTCTTAAAGTGTCTAAAAAGATTCCATTATGTTAGGGGAATAGCACCGCCTCGTTTATTAAGCTCGCCAACAATTTTTTATCTGATTACAGCGCGAACAGATTTGTGTTTTGCAAGATTGTAAAATTTATTTGGGAGACGAAAACCTTTAGACGTTTCTATTAAGGCTCTAGAGATAGGCGAGGTTGGAGAAACTAACTAAGGTTATTAGATTTTTGGATGAATTGAAGTTTTTTTTGTCTGTCTCTCTTGTCTGTGTGATTTCATTTTCATATTGAAGCAAAAAAAAATATAGCCGTAGTGGCTATAATATATTATTATATTTTCAAATTGTTACTAAGATTTTGCTTAATGTTTACCCTTAATCATATCAACTTAGCCTATCGCAGTCCACTGCTGGACATAGGCCTCTCATAGGCTGCGCCACAACCCCCTGTCCTCCACCTTCCGCATCCAGTCTGTCCCAGCCCTCTTCGATAGGCCGTCCATCTATCTAGCTGGAGGGCGTCCCACACTACGTTTGCAGATACGCGGTCTCCACTCCAGAACTTATCTGCTCCACTGGCCATCGATCCTTTGACAAACATGGCCAGCCCACTGCCACTTCAGTTTGCTTACTCTGCAAGTGTACTGTTTGCCCTAATATCAATCAACTAAGCCTATCGCAGTCCACTGCTGGACATGGAAATTGGACATAAGCCTCACCCAATTTGCCATGCCATGCAGTTTGCCACAACATTTTCCCGTACGGTCTGACAGTTTTCCCTAGAAATCACAGGTATATTTGTAATTCTGTGTCCTTATTAGCTCATCTCAATCAATAGTTCAATTACATCGAATGATTGAACGAACCCAACTCTAATGCCTATTTACCTAATTATCGACCATCTGCCGCATAACCAGTACAAATCAACCTACTAATACGGGTGCTAATAGTTCATCCGTCCGTCTGTCCCGACCGCATCTCTTCCGCTGTGGTCTGCCTATGATTTACTGATACTAGCTCCAACTGACGTTTTGTGATTGCCGTTCATGTTGGTAGGTGCTTTATTTAATTCAAACTTCCTGGATTTAATAACGTCTGTTTTGTTCGATCTTGTGAATATATAGTTTGACAAGCCCTGTGCCCGATGAAATTTCCCATCGGAATAAATGTGTCCACTTCCATATAACTTTAAGTTTCACCCCATCATCATCTCAGCCGAAAGACGTCCACTGCTGGACATAGGCCTTCCCCAAGCACCTCCACTCGACTGGTTTTGTGCTTCTCGAATCCAACGGGTTCCTGCGGCCTTCACAAGGTCGTCGGTCCACCTTGTGGGAGGCCTTCCAACGCTACGTCTTCTGGTACGCGGTCGCCACTCCACACTCCTTCCTCCCCATCATAAGGGTTACATTTTAAAAAATCGTTTGTATTTTGGCTCATGTTCGTCATATGGAACAATGTTTCAGAGACTGGTTCTAGACCCAGCGGTTTAGGCTGTGCGTTGTCTGTCAGTTATTGATTTTAAAATTCTTATTAAATAGATTTGTTTCTATCTTTCAACAACTTAGTAATTCTGTTAAAATGACTAAAGTAGGTGATGTAATTGGACTTTATATCAGGCTCAAGTTTATTTTGAAAGACCAATGAAAGGTATTTATCTCACGGGACTTTACTTGACTCTCCAAAATAGAAAATCTTACTAAGTAATTAATTAATCATCTAAAATCTACTAAATCAATTCATTCTGGCGGATTTCTCAGTATCTATGTGTTGCTGAGTGTTTTAAGTCTAACCGGCTCTTCCGGATTTCAGTTTCATTTACCCAAAACTGTAATATATAATAGACAATATCATCATCATCATCATTTCAGCCGAAAGACGCCCACTGTTGGACATAGGCCTACCCCAATCACCTCCACTTCGACCGGTTCTGTGCTTCTCGCATCCAACGGGTTCCTGCAGCCTTCACAAGGTCGTCGGTCCACCTTGTGGGAGGCCTTCCAACGCTACGTCTTCCGGTACGCGGTCGCCACTCTAGAACCTTTCGGTCCCATCGGCCATCTGTTTTGCAAGCAATGTGCCCTGCCCACTGCCACTTAAGTTTGGTAATTCTTCGGACTATGTCGGTTACCTTGGTTCTCCTGCGGATCTCTTCATTTCTGATTCAATCACGTAGCGAAACTCCAAGCGATATACCTAAACCTTAACTATTAAGTACCTACTATTAGTTTCTGATTGGTTGGGTAAACTTTGCTCATGCATATTGCAGACGTAATACTTTCCAAGTAAAGGTACTTACTTGCACTTATGTACTTAGAGTGCA
Source organism: Apamea anceps (assembly GCA_951799955.1). Taxonomy (NCBI): domain Eukaryota; kingdom Metazoa; phylum Arthropoda; class Insecta; order Lepidoptera; family Noctuidae; genus Apamea; species Apamea anceps. The sequence goes on along the minus strand of OX637515.1, from coordinate 14,215,775 downwards.
TGCATATCTCGGGAACTATTGCTCCAAGGAAAGTTGGGACCAAGTAATGAGGCATACCTACCTATATAGCTATAAATAAAACATACACATTGACAAAAGTTTACGGCAGTTTTGCACTGAATCAACAAGGATCTTTGGGGCGCGTGAACAAAATCAGACCTAACGCTGCCATCTTGTTTTTTTCAATACATTTCACTAAACAATTCACCAATAATGTTTACCAATAGTGTCTTCCTGTCAACGTTACTCTAGCGTTAAATAATCCTTGTAGCACCGTATATCAATAAAAACGTACTTACAACATAATATAAATTATGTAACATAGTTAACGCAAGACCTCATACACCTCAATTATAGTATTGAGTTAAAGCACAATACAGTCACCAAAACTTTTATTTTTTAAAGCATGTTTATTAAGGAAATCGTGTTGACTATATGATAGCAATACTTAATGCATTTAAAATTGAGTCTTTTGCCTTGAAATAAGATTGAATTTTCTTTGACTCAATCGGAAGTTAGTGTAGAAAACCGAATGATATTTGAGAAAAATACCCATATTAAAAGTTACTGAAATCGATTCAGTGGTCAATTTTGAACAAACTACTTTCAGGACTTGCGTTTATTCTGTTACATCTTATAAACAGGGTTGGCGATTTAGTCACCTACTGCATTCGTCAAAGAGGTGATTCTACCCGTTATTTTAAACAACTTTCGCCACGAAACACTCATCCGATTCGTGAAAAAAAAAAATCTTTCTAAAAGGTAAACAGATAATTTTAATGCATGTAGAAAAGTATTTTTTACAATTCGGGTATGTGTAGGATCACCCCCATGAAAGATAAATCGCCATCTTGTCTTCTTCTAAATAAAAATCAATTACCGTGCGTTAGTCTTACAAAAACTCGAAAATAGCTTGACCGATTCTGATGAAACTTTGGTAAGTTGTTATGTGGGCGTCGGAGAAGGTTCCAAAAAAAGGAACTGCAACGCATGGGCCATAGCTAGTGACCGATAAAACAACCACTACTTCAAACATCATTGGGAAAATGATTCTAAAAATTAAATTAAAAATTAAAAAAACCCCCGACTACGTGAAACCCTATAAAAAGAAAAAAATAACCTTGAAATTATGACCCTACGTAAGTACGTATGAAATTTTTTGATTAAATGTTGTCCCGTCGGGGGACCGCTCTAATTATTAGCCTAACGTTCTGTTAAAGTTTAAAATAGTGGCGGTCCCCCGACAGGACAATATTTAATCAAAAAATTTCATACGTAGGGTCATAATTTCAAGGTTATTTTTTTCTTTTTATAGGGTTTGACGTAGACGGGGGTTTTTTAAATTTTTAATTTAATTTTTTATTTCATGCTTTTTGTAGGGACTCCTTATTATTTCTTTTCTTTTATTTTCTTGCGCTTTAAGATTCAGGTAATTTGGTATTTAATCAGGTTTTTTGTAATTCGCCATTTTGTGGTGGTGGCCATCTTGGATTTGAAATTTGTCATAGTGTATAGTATTCTACTAGGCAAGCCCTTTCATTTGATACCCATATTGACGGAGTTGTGAAAAAATGTGTTATCCCCCATTTTGTAGCGGCGGCCATCTTGGACCGATTTTCATCAAACATAGCTAAGAACACTCCCGACAAATTCACCTTTCAAACAAAAAAAACAAAATTAAAATCGGTTCATCCGTTCGGGAGCTACGATGCCACAGACAGCCATACACACACACACACACACACACACCCCCCCACAGACACGTCAAACTTATAACACCCCGTCGTTTTTGCGTCGGGGGTTAAAAAGAAAATAATATCATTTCAGTTCCCTAAAGGTTGCAGACTCTTAACTACACCTATTTTATTGTTCCATTAAAAAAACCTAACTTAATTTCCATTGCAAATAACGTTTTCTATTTCAGATAGCATTTATAAAGCTTCAATAACTTTAAAAATCTCTACAGTGAATTTCCATTTGTTGGAAATAAAGTAACCGACGGATTTTCAAATGGTATAACGGATCGTTTTAAAATCCTAGGCAGGCACCGTAGGCCAGCGACAAAAGTCAATTAACACTGCTATCTTTAAATATTGAGTAAAATATTTAATGAATGTCGGAGCGGAAGTAATACTTAAAGAATACTCTTAAGGGGGATGTAAGGAAGCTCGTGAAATTAAAATTTTCTAACAGTTTTTGCAACTTATAGGTCAGTGTTGGGTAATTATAATCATAAGGGTCAGCGATTTTGTCGTATTGCTAGATTTAAAGACTGATAAAATAATCATTTCCAATATTCCAAAAGTTTGTTTTATATTGCAAAAAATATTTTTGCCCAGTATTTTAGCTTTTTGATCTTTCTAAAAATCTAACTATTTTTACCATCCATTTCTTTTGCAAAGTTCATTACCCCAGCGCTATTAGTTGTATCATGGTAAAATGATTTTGCTTTGAACCGTCAATTATGAAAATCATTCAAAGTGAAGTGTTGTCGGCCGGAGCAAAGACAATCTCCACAGATGGGGGTTCACAGACGGCCCTGATCTCAAGTGCGTATGCGGCACCTCCTCACAGACAATGGCCTACCTTCAATCCAGCGCCACATGCCCTGTCATCTATGCACTTGATGAACCTATGACTGCGTCAGTGAGCGGAGTTAGCGCAGCTGAATTTTGGGCCAAAAATATTCAAACTTTTTGCCACGCTACGCTAAGAAGAAGGGTAGTGTTGAAAACTGCTATAAGATATTGTGGGTAAACTTGCTCCTTTTCTTTCATCGTCATCTTCTTCAACGTATCCCACTGGCATGAGATGTCTACCTTGATGTCGCCATTGACATTGACCCCTGTATTTTTCCATCTTTCCAGTTAAGGGACTACTCACACTCATTCAGCTCCATTCGCGTTGCGCTGAAAGATTTTGGTCACACTTATACAGTTCTGCTTCTATCAGCCGCGTCGTAAGAATGAGAAAAGTCGTCATAGTGTGTTATCTCCGCTGAAACGCTCCTCTCTTCCCAAGCATTATTTTTTTTCTGTTGATCGCTATAATGTGACGAATTAATATCGCACAAGCAAGAACATTTTTGCACTAGCAATATAAGTTTCTCTTCGTTCATAATTTTATTTCGTAAAAATAAAATAATTACAATTACTTTACTTTTAAAGTCCGACGTCCGAACTCTCTCAATCCTAAGTGTGTAATGATAACGTAATAATAAAATCAAATCTATACAGGAACTATGCAGGTCGCAACTTCTCAATAAGGAGTCGAGAACCATCCGTGTACAGCGCTGTTCCGCCGCGTTCGACGTTGAATTGAAACGCGGCAGAACAGCGCTGAACTCTATCTATAGCACTCGTTTGATAATAACACATTTGTCCTCATTTTATACTTGTTTGCCGCGAAAGCTGAATAGACGCGAAAAGCTGAACGGATGCGTATGCGTCTCCATACAAAATCATTGTTTTCTATGGGCATAAGCTGAATAGAGCTGAATAAGTGTGAGTAGTCCCTAATACCTTGCTAGATAAAAATTGCATCTACTTTTTACTCTTTCCCAGTCCCCGTACGACCGCGTCGGTTTTCGTAACATCTGTTTCGGAATTTCCAACGCAACGTGGAGTACGTGACAGTTCCATGCAACGTGTTTGTATGTGTTAGAGGCGGGTAGGGCATGGTCTGGAGATCGAACCGAAGCGTTTACCTGCGAAACTAGGAGCACAGAGCATGTGAAGAGGATATAGATGTTGTCTGTTCCCTGAATTTAGTTTCGAAACTTATTAATATCACCGTTGGTGTATGATTTTCCAGATAGATCGTGCCGAACATTAAAGTCTATGTTGACAGTTGTTGAGAACATGAATTAAATTTTTGAGCTTTATTTTTAGTACCCTTTTCCACACAATTCTGTCTTTTGCGAGCCGGCCTGTCCCTACGGTAAGAGTAAGGTCGAGGGAGGCCATTGCCTGAAGTGGGACTATACAATTCAGATGATACTGCTTTACAAATACAAGGTGTAACAGAGTAAACGCAAGTCCAGAAAATAGTTTTGTTCATAATTGACTACTGAATCGATTTAGGTAACTTTTATTATAGGTATTTAAAAAAAAAATGATATAGGTATTTTGCCATACTAACCGCCGATTGAGCCAAAGAAAATTAAATCTTATTTTAATGCAATAATACTCAATTTTAAACCCTTGTTACCAAGGGGTATCGTTTTTCCCAGTAACTGGGTTGTGGAGGTCAGATAGGTAGTCGCTTCATGTTATTTACTGGTAGTCAGGTACATCCAGTTACACTTGTAGCCGATCCTAACAAAGTTGGAAAAAGGCCAGGCAGATCGGTTCACATCAGAACTCACAAAAAATGGTCTTCCGTATTATCACAGTGAATACTGTCAAAACCAAATGTCGATTCCGATTGATCGTGTGTTACGCAATTAGCGTAACACACGGTCAATCGGAATCTGAATCATTTTGAAGCAAATTGCTAATCCGTTGCTTCATAAGTTCGAAAAATTTGTCTGCTCAACAAGTAAATAACGCAATGAATGTTGTTGAACTGTCAAAATGAAACCGATTCCGATTGATCGTGTGTTACGCAATTAGGGTGCCGAACATGCTATGAACGTTGTTTTCCAATCAACGAGCTGTTTCTTTTCAAACAATGTCAGGAGCACCTGACATTGTTAGAAAAGAAACAGCTCGTTGATTGGTACGTCTAGGTATTAATTTTATATACCTATTAGAGCACTAATAGGTATATAAAATTAACCTTAAATTTACCTTTTCTATGAAAGCATTACGTCTAGGTATTAATTTTATATACCTATTAGAGCACTAATAGGTATATAAAATTAATACCTAGACGTAATGCTTTCATAGAAAAGGTAAATAAGGTTCCGTTCGTAGTAATCGTTTCTACAATTACTTTGTATAGTGACTGCTTTTCATTTATTATTCACGTTAGTTTTATTTTCTAGGGAAATGGACAATATGCCTTAAAAATAGGTAGCAGTAGTCCAGTAATAGATGTTGTATTGATTGACGGGTTTTTATCGTTAGGGATTAGAGTTTGTTTAGACATGACTTAGGATTTTATCGCCTGTTTAGTAAATAAAAAAATGAAGACATCTAGAATGAAGTGGGTACCTACGTATCCTCCCGTACATATTTTTTTAGATTTATCCTCACAAAATACAGCTAGCAACAATAAATTAATGTACGTTCAAGCTAGCAACAATAAATTTATGTACGTTTAAGTTTAATTTTCCTTTAAGGCTAAATACAATTTGTTCAGGTTTCCATTCATTAACGTTTAATACGCACTCTCTCTCTGCCTTATTTAACCCATTAGCAAATAACGCGCCGAAATTTTATTGCTAGCAATAAAATATCAGGCGCTTACATAATTTCTGTTTCTATAAAAAATATTTCCCCCTTTTTGTGTGATAACAGTCGTAACTTACAATTTAACAAGGCAAGCAAGTAAAATGTAAAAACGCAGTCCTATGTCCTTATTTAAGAGGCTCGTAAAATACTTACCTTAACGAGCTTCGAGATAAGAAAGCAGTGATAAGGACCCCTCTTTAGAATATAAAAACGCCTATTTAAATTTTCTTTAACGTTAAAATTTGTTGTTTAATGTTAAGCAGTTTTCCAGAGTGAAAATTGCTTCGGCCGATTTATGATGTTCGGATCGGATTTATTGTTGTCGAGTTCTTTGTGCCCCATTTCATAGAGCTCGGCTTATTAAAGGCGACGTTATTATGGATTCATAGACGGCTCCTCTTCATCTTTATTAGATTATGGACATATTTTTTATTCCTTTTCTGCTCATAAGCCTGCCTTTGGCAAAAATCAAGTGTACTGAACGTCAGTACTGCAAGCAATTAGTGATATGATTGAAGACCACGCGTGGCCCAACGGATTAAAGCGACGAATTGGTAATGAACCAATTAGTCTGTCGTTGAATGTCCTCTAGCGTTACTTTACCTTTTGCGGGGTCGTGCCACTGAATTATGACAATTGTTTGCTTTGCTTCGTGATTCACGGTTTGATTGCATTTGCAAGTGGAGAATTTATTATGACTGAAGAGGGAGAAGGTTTTTCAACCGGAGGGAAAATATTGCTATACTTGAAAGGACTTATGAGTTGTTGTTCTATTTTTTACTGTTTGGTTAAATTAAAATTGATAGTTGGTTGTACAAGCTATATTACAATAACAATAAAATTGCCAGACTGCAGTTATGCCAGGAGAGTCTTATACAGAAGAGGAACGAGCAATGATCTCATCACCACGTTACCGCGCTACGCTAAGCTGAAGGTGCTAACCTCGTAGCCATATTCTGGGCTGAATCTATGTATACACGGTGGCATGGACATCGACAAGTAAACTGTAACCATGAATACAGCACATAATTTTAGACCCTCTAGCGTAGAAATTTTTCACCCCTAGCGTTAAAATCAGCTGTGCCATAGTTCCATACTTTTCGACCGCGTTGGTATTGCATTTTTCTATGGAACAGTTGTTGTTATGATAGACGACGAAAAATTTCAACGCGGGAGGGTTCAGAATCATTTACTGAATCCATGGTACCAGGTTCCGCGTCGATGTTTCTGCTACCCTGTATAGATTTCTTCTTTCTTTATAAAAAAAACGTTGGCATCGACACGCTAAGAAAAAGACCGGGCTACCTGATTGCAGGATGGCGATTTTGCGACCATAAAGTACTATTTCAGGGTTTATCACGATGATGTCCTTCTCATCACTGAGATGAATCGAGAAACTACATATAACTATAATTATTTCCTCTCCTTTTTATACACTTGTACATGTTATTACTTTATTTTAAGACTGTTAGTTTTTTAAATCCTATTAATATTACAAACTCGAAAGTTTGTGTTTTTGGATTCAGATTCAGATTCAGATTTTGCTCGAAAGAGTAACAAATATCCATCCATATTTGTTACTCTTTCACGCAAAAACTACTGAACGGATTATGAAACTTTACAGTTATATTTATATGCATCAGAATAAAATAATTATAGGATATATTTTATGGCGATATTTTCACGGTATCGACACTTACGTATGTAAAACCGCGGGGCGCTGCTGGTTATGTAAATATATCTAATTAAATACACAATACTAGAAAGTACGAGTACATAAATTATATTATACCTATATTAAGTTGAATGATAAATGATTTTATTTTTGTAAGTAAGTTTGTACAAACACTTTTACACGTCAATCATATTTTAAAACTAGATGAGGTCGGCGTTTCGTATCTGACTAGTCTGAGAAGAAAGGCCGAAACAAACTCAGACGTCACAGTCTCTTTTAAAGTCCAGACATAATCTTGGTCAGATCATATGAAGACCATGTAGGTCGATGTCTGAGATGGTCTTTTGAGGAAAGAACCACACAGATTGAGAGGACCTGTCCAGTCAGTGCACGCATATGTCAGAAATCGTGCAGCTCAACTCAAAACTTAAGGAGCTCAACGGTTCGACGAACAATACCAAAGAAAGGACATTTGGGTAGGCCACATTAATTACTCAAACTGCCAGAACCACATTGATACTTCCTTGCTTAAAGTTCACTTTTATCGTCACACTTGTACAAAGTTAATTAATTAAATATGTTCAAATTGTATACTTAGAAAATTTTCATTGTTACTCATATGTAAACTCTTCCGTGTTTGTCCCCTTTCCTTCTGCCATGTTTGTGTAACAAAGATATTAATAAACTTACACGTGCTTGCATAATATCTACTCATTACTTATGTAATGTTTATATTCAAATATCTATATCAGAAGGAGAATGTTATATTCCATCAGTCATTTTCAAATTCATTTATTGTCCGAATATGGTACATTACATGGTCTTAAATTAATAAATGGTCTCATCACATTCTGCCACGTGGGGCGCGCAAATATTAGGTACACAAATAAAATTATTACAGTACAAAAATAAAAATGATAGGTTAATATTGAATTGAATAAATTATGAATTAATGTCACAAAATGAGGCATGGCAGTTAAAAATATTATCTAGGTTAATTTCCAAGTATTATTCAATGTCAAACTATCAAACAGAGTTTTCATAGTACATACAAAAAACTACAATTAAATTAGGATGTCAATCAAAAAGAAGTCGTCAAATAGTCGTTTAAATTATAATAACACTTTTTACATAGCAACTCTTTAAGTTCCTTTTTAAACCCATTTACCTGTTTGATTTGCTTTGGGGTTTTGTTAAAACTTGCGGAGCTATACAGAATATGCTCTTGCACATTAATGCTGTTTTGGCTGTACGTCCGCGTAACATATCATTCCGCCTGTTACGTTTAACTGTATCCAATAAGTTGGGAAACAGGTGTAAATTCAACTTTACAAATAAGTGCTTTGTATAGAATTCTAGCTTCTGCCCGCGACTTGGTCCGCGTAAAATTTCTTGTCTCAATCCACCCCGTCCCATCGTCGTCGCCTGACCACGCATTAATGTATTCTTTCTGAATTTTTTGTTTTTGCTCGGCTTTCTTAGCGTGGTGTTAAGTAGCCTTTTTTTTTTTGTGGATGGGAGATCATCAAATGACTCCTCCCGCTCTGGGTGGAGCAGGAGGGAGTGTCAGACTCTTACTGACTAAAACCCACCCGTGTTCCTTCCTTAGCCCTTTATGTTCCAGGGCAGCGGTAACCCTTTCGGACGATCCCGCTACCCTGTAGGCTTCGGCCCTATCGGGCCCCGTCACTTCTGCTGACATCTCTTTGAGGCGCGCGTGGAACACATACGCGCCGTCCGGCACGGGCCTGGTCCTGATCGGACGGTGAGTTACCCATTACTCACCGCCCGCAGGCCCGCGCCTACGGTGGCCGGGAGTCGTCACGCGGCTCCCGACGCCCGGAGCGTCTCCCGCGGCGGCTGAGGCATGAGGTGCGCAAGGTGCGTTCTCTCGCCCACCCCGCCACCTCCTTCGCTAGCATGACTGCTTCGCAGAAGGAGGTGACTGCCTCCCACTCCCTCTCACCCCGGACCATGGCTTGAACCAGGGCCGGACGCGAGAGGTCGCCGCCGCTGCCGATCGCCTCTACGAGGACACGGCGGTACTCTGCCCAAGCAGGGCAGACCTCCACCGTGTCCTCTGGGCGATCCTGACAGTGGTGACACCCGGGCGTCTCCTCCCGCCTGATGATGTGCAGGAATCTCCCGAAACATCCGTGTCCGGAGAGGACCTGCGTCAGGCGGTAGGTGAGAACGCCGTGACGTCTCTCTAGCCACTCCTCAAAGAGGGGAGCAATTTGATGCAAAATGCTATTTTTCAAATCCGACGTGTTATTCCAGAGATTAGCGTGTACAAACAAAAAAAAACTCTTCAGCTTTATTATTAAAAGTATAAATTCTCAGAACTCAATCAAGTTCCAAGTTGTGAACAATAATAAATTAATATCTGGAATAATGAATAGGTGAGCATGAATATCTCATGGCCTATAATTACTTGCAAAATGAAGGCTTGTTGGTCAAAATGTACATTCGATTTTCATTCAAACATTTTGAATGGTAAATTATCTAGTCTGCTACAATAGTTTCTATCACTGATGTCTCAATCGGAACTCTACGAGAAATTTCAGTCTATCGGGTCCAAACTTTCTCATAGATATTTTGAATGGTGCATTTCCAGCAAATTTTCGATTCGCATCTCACTTCAAGTTGGATGAATATTGACATAGCTGTTGGTAACATCTATAGATATTTCCGTATTTATTTTTGACTGCGGCAGAAATGTGTTTTACAAAGTGGCAACCTCTTCAAATTACGTCGAAAGTGTTCCAACAGCACTATTGATAGAATTTTATACCTACCGCTGGAAAGCCTCCCTTTTACAACCAACACTGTTTGATATACAATTTTCTAATGATTTAGAACCGTGCCACTACAAGTCTTGTATTTCCTCTTGCACTTAAACATATGCATAAGTTGTTTGAACTCGGATATTTGTCTCGCGAGAACACGTACAAATTACGGAAAAAAAAGTATTACATACGGAGGGGCACAGATGTTCAACAAACTACCACGAGAAATAAAAACCTCTAAAAGTTTACCAATATTTAAAACCCAGTTAAAATCTTTTATAATTGACAAAATTTAAATCCGGTCCTGGTTTGTGTTATTAATGTTTAATTTATTCACAAAAATTTGACTTTTGTTTCGCATGAATCCTTTGCTGCTACCTTCAATGTCTTGTTATGTACATATGTACGTTAATAATTGCTGTCTTCTTTTAATATTTTGTGTGTCCGTACGCTCATGAATGTCATCATTATTATGTACTTAGTTAAAATATTTCTCATTAAGTGATATTTGTAGTAAATTTCTTTTGCGTAAATAAAGATTTTTTAACCACATATAATTATATATAAGACAAGCAATATCTACTGACTTGCAATATACTACAAGATACTTCGCTCCAGGGTGATTAATATGTACATGAACTTATAGAGATTGAAATTAAGTCTTCAATCAAAGGATAATTTCACTGAATGCCTTGTATACCAGAGGTTATGTAGTTATAAATGCTAATATTGAAATCAAATTGTGTATAGCCGGAACTGATTATTATGATGTGGAACAGTATAGAGCTGTATGTATGCTGTGTGTCTGTGTATTTCAGTATCATCTGACGATAGTAAAATAACCTCTTGCAATCATAAAATAATATGTATGTAGGATTAATGAAAAAACGGCTGATTACCTTTATTCAGCGTAGTTATTTGGATCTTTCAGTTATTTTACATTTCACATTTTTTATATTCCCGACATCGCTTGTCAGCTAAACTGAAGCCCAATTCTTTTTGTGCCTTCTAAATTCGTATATAATTACTAGAAAAGGTTGCATGCCATTTGTGGCATGTAGATCATAACCTCTATAGTACCACATAGGACAACCAAAATATATTATTTCCTTTATCATTTCATTATTTCTTCGAAAAATAAAGTAAAAAAAGTCGAGAAAACTATAAAATTCGAAGTGAAATTTATTTTATACTGTCAAAAACTGCCGAGACTCATGCATAGTAAGTAGTACCTAACTATAGTATTTACAAAGCACGTTGAAAGTACTTTAGATAGTAGTCTGCAGGTAGGTAATATCTTTCATCGAATGAGCAGTCTGATTGACCTGTGAGTGACGCAAGAAGCCACAGTGAAGGGACTTTATTTAGTGAAGGGAGAGTAGGAAGCATGTACAGACGCCAGCACATCAAGCTACTACAATCTGTCCAAATTCTTTAATAAATTTTCAACTTTATCGTTAAAGCATTAAGGTTAAAGGTTGATTGGAAAATTTTTACAGTTTTGGGTAGCTTGACCTGGTCGTCGGATATAGTTGAAGTTTAGTAAGAAACCGTTGGATTTTTTCTAATGAAATTTAATTTGATGAACTGTCTGTTTTCTATTAATTAAACTAAATTTTATTCGAAAACATCCATCGGTTTCTTATAAAACTTCAACTATACCGACGGCCTTAGTTACTTATTTCCTTTGGTGACCGTACCTTTGTCATTATCTACTGTTGTTCAAACAGATGACCAATTCACTCTCCATAGTGTTTTGGTTTTTTTTTTTTTTATTTATTGTAAATCACTTTGTTACTTTTCGGAGTCATAAAAACGTTTAGTTCTACTAAGGAGTTACAGTAAAAACATATAAGTACTTCCTGCCTTGCTGACTGGCTAATATTTCCATCAGCTATTTTCAAAACGCTCATAAAATGCACAGATCAGAATACTCACATCCATAACAAACATGTTCCACTGTAACCCTCCCACCAAACTCTGGGTTACTTAGCCAAAACAACATCTACTGAAGATTCTACCAATCTACATCTATTCAAGAGTCCCCATACGGAGCAGAGAACAGTTCGATAGATACGTACGTGTTAGTGCGAGCGCGGACGAAGTTTGTCGGTATTGTACCATTGAATGGCTGCTTGTGGCCAACTTTGGCTCTGGCTGCCATGGAAATGTAAAGCCGGATTGCTTCGGATGTCGGATTTAAAAGTGAAGAGGGCGCATTGAATTCTGTTTACGTTTGTTTTATTTCATAAACTTAGGATCTTTTACCATAGGTATTTTAAAGCGGGCGAATCAAAATTATATTATGATTGGTTTAGGAAACAATTTTTTTTTGTCAGCCTACTATAACTCACACTCGGAATCCTACTCCCACCACAGACACTGACACCTACACACCACATGCACACACAACAATACACCTACACACCACACGCGCACACACCAATACACCCTATTTTTGATTATCTAACATTTTATTTTTCACTGTTTAACATTTCATTTTTAATTGTTTAATATTTTTAGTTTTAGGCTTTGTTCAGAGCAATATAAGCTTTATTTCTGTTTTTAATAATTTACGATTTAAGTTTTACTATCACTTTGATCTCAATATTTAATTTAGTTTTATACAATCATTTGCAATTACTCACCTATTCTTACATAAACTCCAGTGGTAAATAGCATTATGTATCACAACTCTGGTCCCCAAGATACAGGCGCCGCGCCGCCTAGTTTGGGGACCGCCGTAAAAATCCAAAAGATGATCGCTAACGGTTACAGACCGATGTTAAGTTAATTTTAAGGTAATAACTGTAACATTGGTTCATTAAATTTATTATTATTATTTTGTGTCATGCCACGCTGGGCAAAGGCCTCCCCTTTTTTCTTCTAAACCATGTCATGTGTGAATGAGATGAAAAATATTACACGACTTTTGTGTGATTATTTTATTGTATATACAATGTGATAGGGGTGGGACTTCTAACCCGTTAAGGCTGAGTACTACATCTAATTTTATCGACAAAAAAAAATAATATGGGGGGTTGAACCCCCTCCAAAAAAATTCAGAAATGATTTTTTTTTCTCACCAAAACATTATCAAACATATGAAAAAAGTAATGAATTAGTTAGCCAAGGTTATTAGCTACCGTTTGTCGTTTTTTTTTGTTTCTACGACGCATACAACCTTTGATATCACATAAAGTATCAAGCGCGCCGTAGTACATAAAAAAAAAAAAAATAGCCATAATTTTTAGGGGGAGGGGGTTCAACCCCCCATATTATTTTTTTTGTCGATAAAATTAGATGTAGTACTCAGCCTTAACGGATTAGAAGTCCCACCCCTATCACATTGTATTATATCTACTGAAAAAACGTAAAAATTATTAGAGTAAAGTGTGTGTTCATAGTGTAATCAAAAATGAATCCTTTTAGACAAACAAAAACATCATAGGTGCCTAGATTCCTACTAGTATCAAGTGATTCACATTACAAATACTTTAATCGCAATAACATGTAGTATGTTGATACGAAGGCTATCTGGTGATAAGTTATCATCCAATCGTTAGCAGTTTATTATACCTGACTCAAGAGTCAGGTATAATATTATTATTATATATATTATTATTATAAAGATACGGATAGGTAAACCCCCTAATGATACAAGTATCATTAGGGAGTTTACCTATCCGTGACTTAATCGATACAATCGAATTGTATTATTAGAAATTACACACGATACAAATGTTGGGCGTGAAATGTTATTCACATTTTGTCATACTTACGGTAACTAAGCAGTTACGTCAGTAATTATGAATGTTAAATAGCCATAGGTATAATAAACACAATCCTTGGGTGTCGACATTCAAATTTACATATTTTTTGAGCGGGCCAATTTTGGACAAAGAAACAAAGACAATTGTGTAACTCACTAACAATTACAATCTGAATGATTTTGAAGGAAATTGCTAATCCATTGCTTAAGTATGTTCGAAAAATGCGTCTGCTTAGCAACGTAAATAACAAAATAAATGTTGTTGAACTGTCAATATGAAACCCCTACCGACTGATAGTGGGTTAGGCAATAACCCACTATCAGTCAGTAGGTTAGGTTAGGTAAATATCTGTAGTTTGTATGTGGTACTAGTTAACAGCGGTGTGGATGAATATTATGTTGTCTAAAATTAGATATTTAAGAATAGGTAATACTTGAGCAAAGAAGTGTTAATAATAGTTCTGGCCCGTAAAAAAAATCAAATTCTACCAGGCGGGCGACTTATAACATAGTTTGTAACTTATTGTACTTATTCACACTTATTTTCATTCATTTCTCCTGGTCAGAACAAGCATTCCGTTACTGTTATCCCTCACGACACCAGGCCACGTTTTATCCCCAACTTTAACATACAACTACGACGATTTAGTGACATCCAAGGATTGGGAATTTCGCCCACATTGATTGATATAATTTTTTCCTATAAATACTATATTTAAAACACAATTTAACTATAGAATTTATTGTATTTTATTAATAATTATATATTTTATCATGACAGCTTTGACAACGACGTTTATTACGTCACCATGACAATTTTTCTTACAGATTCTTAATGGCCAGTAATTATTTAGCGGATTACCCTACTAATATTATAAACGTGACATTTGTATGGATGGATGGATGGATGGATGTTTGTTACTCTTTCACGCAAAAACTACTGAACGGATTTGGATGAGATTTGGCACACAGATGGTTTATAACCAGGATTAACACATAGGACTTTTTATCCCAATATTCCCACGGGAACGAAACTTATGCAGGTGAAACCGCGGGGCGCAGCTAGTACATTCATACTTCTTTAAAATTACTCATGGCTATTAACATATTATCTCAAATTCATATTTTCTACATGGTATTATTCTACGAGTTCACATTATAAATCCACGCAATGCGAGGATCAGTTCCCATTTCGCCTGTAATGCGAATACATCAAATAAGCCTGATACTCCAGGGCCACCTATCCCGGGAACACCCAGCGTGCCTCTCCTAATGGCTCTGCTACCTGACGGACCCTCCCTACGCCTCCGTCCTCCGTCCTCCGTGAAGGCCTCACCAGTCGGACCGCCGGCGCTCCTCGCCGGAGGACTCCGAAGACCCTCCTGTACCTATTGCGCCGCGCCTCATCCGAGGGCCGCCTCTCCCGGCCCTCGGATGAGGCGACCGGGCTGACAACGTCCCTCCGTGCGTACCCTCCGTGCTGCACATCGCTCTACTCCGCGCGTGGCTTGAAGCCATCGCTTTCGTCGGCCTACACCTTCAGCTCGCAAATAAAACTCCACGTCAGCCTTCTCAACCCACCTATCACGCATCGTCATCCATACCCCACCTCTACACTATACACACCACTGCCATTCCATCTTCACCCGTAACTTGTAAATAAAACTTTAATTGACTTCAACTTCCCTTTCTTTACTTCCTTAATTTAAAGCTAAAGTTAGATTTTCTTGTCGCCAAACGACAAGTTATTTCATTAAAACTTATTGCCTCGAAAGTCTTTTAGAACCTGCACTCAAATTACGTAACACACTGTCAATCACGATCTGAATCATTTTAAAGGATGTTGTTTAATATGTTCGAAAAATTTGTCTGCTCAACAACGTAAATAACGCAATGAATGTTGTTGAACTGTCAAAATTAAAGCCAATTGCTACTTAGGTACTATTAGTATGTTACCCAATTACCCCGAAGGTCGTAACAGGCTCAAATATTGTTATCTTCAATATGGTTCCGATATTGGGTGAAGTCTGTTTTGCCTACTAGGTATTATGTATGTACCAAGTTGGAATTTAATGAAGTTATGGAATATCTCGCCCACTGGTGTATGAAGTAAAACGTAGTCTTTACTTTGGTGCGACTGTAAGCGGGCAGCGATAAACGGAAGCGATTGGCATAGAATATAATAGAATAGTCTCAATATGAGGGGCCCGTGGCTAAATAATAACAGCTACACAGGTCGATCGATCAGGTTAAGCTACGCTTGCAGTGGTTGGTCTGTGGATGGGTGACCATCTTTACATACCGAGACCCCTCCGTGCCTCGAAGAGCACGTTAATCCGTTGGGACCGGCTGACATTCGTGGATCTTTGAAAGTCGTTACGGGTAGTCAGAAGCCCGAAAGTGACAACCAGTCTTACTAAGGAGTATCGTATTATCCAGTAACTGGGTAGTAGAGGTCAGAGAGGCAGTCACTTCATGTAAAATACTGGTATTCAGCTGCATCTGGTTAGGTCAACATAGTTGGGAAAAGGCTAGGTAGATAATGACTTTTAATTATGTACACCATATGAATTAGAGATATAGGTAAATGTAGAAATCTTACATAGGGTGCCACAATAGGCGGTCTTATCCCTAAAAGCGACGTTTTAAAGATAACCTTTGGATGAAATAGTTTAATAGGCATCAAATTGAATCCACAATCAATTGGATTCCTGTGATTTTTACACTCGGATCTGTTGGTTACGGTGTTAATTATGAAATTCCAGGAACGTAGTTCAGTCAATCATCGCAATGAAATGTTAGTTAGCGAACGGTGTTGGTTCGGTCATAACAGGGTTTACAGGCAATCAAAAACGTGATTAGGAATAAAAACACTGCAACGGGAAATGGGTATAGGAACTCTGGTTAAGTTGGGTTTGCGTTAAAGTAACCCGTTATTTTTTTTTAATTACTATTGTTGAGTATTTTTTTAAAATACTCATCAATACACATTTACCACATGAGTTGTAGGTCGTAGGTTAGAAACCAGACAGGCACTTTGTTTAAATTATTTCATCACCACTGCTCTCAAAACGGTGAATGAAAACATCGTGAGGAAACCGGCATGTCCTAGAACCAAAAATTCGAAGACATGTGACATCTACCAACCCGCACTGGGCCCGCGTGGTGCATTATGGCCCACTCTCTCTCACAGGAGGAGACCTGTGTCCCAGCAATGGGAACATTTTGGGCTGGTTATGATGGGTTATGATTAATGTTACACGAAACGTGCCTTTTACTGAATCGAATCATTCATCCCCACACGACATAACAATTGGCCTATTCATGTAGCACCTGATTGGTTCAAACTATTAATTAGTTCACATTCACTCGCTCACAAAAGGACCGGTCTCGGAAGACCGTAGCGTAACTTTTAATGAATGGACTCGTAAACATAGTGTGTTTCCGTTTACCAAGTTGCGAACTATACGTTTTGCTCCAAATTAATTATAACACCCCTGTTGTAAACCTAAGTATTAAACTTGACTAAAGCGTTGAAATAACACTTTAAAGTGCCCGATGTACCCCCATCTGTAACAAAAAAATCCATTGGCAATTTAATAATTCATAATGGTATTTGCATGTCGCTGAAAAAGTATTTTTTAATGTTTTTCAATTCCATCTCGTATTCTTAGACTGAATAGTTAAAGAGATTAAAAATGTGACACTCGAATAAGTCGGAATTTTCTTGTTTGAAATGAAAATATGGCGAAAAGCGAATTGAAATAACGTTTATTTATGAACAGATTTAGTTTTAATTTGAGTTTATGCTTGTATTATATTATTTTATAGCCAGTTAATGAAAACTTAAGTAATTTGAGGCATTTATTTTTAAATGAACTAGAATGAAATGGAATAAAAATATGTTTTTTTTTCTTTAATGGCCAACCAACAATTGTTTACACTGTTACAGTTTAAAATTATGCTTTATTTATCTTTAGTGTAAAGTATGATAAGGTGGTTCTCTTTATTCGGGTTATTAGTTCAGGTGAAACTGATGAATGACGTATATAGACGGTAGGTAAATATTGCCTGCTTCCTCCAATAAATATTTAAGCCGAAAAATTAAACATGTAGTAAGTAGGCGGCGCCGCGTGCGCAGATAGTCTTACATAATTTTACAAAAAAAGGCCTGTTACTTGGTGTAGTTATGATTTAGTTCGCAATTAAGTATGTCGGAGATGGTATGTCTGTCTCTCGTTAGCATCAGGCATATTTTAATTACTGTGGGCGTACTATGGGTAGTGTTGGTTATAACACAATAGAAAAACGGTTTGCACTTCAAATCGGATTATAATTTACGAACAAGCTAGTCACACTAGCGAATCACGCACTATAGGTACCTATTCAACGATACGGAACGCTGACAGTTTCTGAGCACATGTTGTTCGTACGATGTCCAATGTTTCGATGATCCCGAGAGCTCTGCTCACACCGTTCTTGTAGCTGTCACTCTCGTTCACCTCCACGAACTCAGGCTAGACTCTGTCTAGCGCCACGAGATGGCGCTAACGTTCCGAATAGTAAACGAATGACTCCGACAAGTACAATGTTACGTTGTTTGTTTTATTGAATTGTCTTTTTCTTTGAAAATACTTTACTCATCTCGTTGTCTCTCTTCTAAACAGCAAAATCAACTTATGGATCGATCAACTCAGCCTATCGCAGTCCACTGTTGGACATAGGCCTCTCCCAGGCTGCGCCACAAAACCCAGTCCTCCGCCTTCCGCATCCAGTCTGTCCCAGCCACCTTCTTAAGGTCGTCGGCCCATCTAGCTGGGAGGCGTCCTACACCACACCTACTTATTGATCACCTTTTAACAAATTGTTGATACAGAAAATCATGAAACCTTAACAAATCAGTGCCTTTTCTAGATTGCTTTGAAATATCACAACCAAGTTATGAGTGATAATATATCACCTGCCGCCATGACGTGACGTGTGCGTGTATAACATTTTGTACCGCGACGCCCAACTTAATGTGACAGTTTGACTCGATACCTGTAACCTTTCGCAGGCACTATGTAGTATGTTACGATTCTTTATGAATATTTGATACAGCGACCACGAATTGGACATGTGAAAGCTTGTTTCTACTATAAGTATTTAAACCTCGAAGCACGAGAAAAAAACAATATTGATTTACCGGAGGATTGTGATAGTATAAACCTGAAAAAAAAAAAAGCCTGTAAAAGCCTGTGATGTCCTACTGCAGGACAATGGCCGTCCTGCTAGCATTCCACTGACCAAAGGACCAGTTCTTGTTGAAGTAGTCCAGTAGCATATTACTAATATATTACATAAAGCAAAACTTAAGAAACATGTGTGTACCCTGTAACGTTGCCAACGCCCTAGAGGTAAATATGATATTATTATTATTATTACAAGCACAAATTGTTCTTGCAATAAAATAACAAAAGTGACTGATATAAAATATCTAGGTATTATTGTAGACCAACGATTATCGTGGTATTTATATACAGATATGTCATGTCTCGAACTAGAAAACTCATTTAGATTTTCAGAACTTTACGACATGTTACCTGAAAGACTCTATTAAACCAAATATACGTATCACTGGTCCAGTCAGTTCTAATTATTGTTTACCTGTTTGGGGCGGGGCCATTAAAATCTAGTTCCTAAAACTGGAAAGAGCGCAAAGGTCTCTCTTGAAAGTGATGTATTTTAAATCGTATAGATTTCCTACTGAAAATCTTTACTCACTAAGTAGCCTTCTCACAGTCAAGAAATTATATATACTCCATACAGCTTTTAAACAACACAAATCCCTCCGTTATGATTTTAGCCTCAACAAAAGAAGAATAAAATATACTTTTGCTCGTGACTGTACTGTTATTTAAGTTCTTATGAGGAATAAAAATGGCCGATGGCCGCTGGAGCAGACGTGTCCTGGCCTGACCGCGTATCGGCAAGCGTAGTGTAGGACACTCCCCAGCTAGTTGGACAGATGGCCTAAAGAAGGGGCTTGGGATAGACTGGATGCGGAAGGCGGAGGACAGGGTGTTGTGGCGCAGTCTGGGAGAGGCCTATGTCCAGCAGTGGACTACGATAGGCTGAGTTGATAGTTGATTGAGGGATAAAATCATGTACAGTAAGTATAGTTAACCTCGAAGTTGTTTTACCATTTTTGGACTTTATATCAATTCATCAACACGGCCTTTACTTAGAAAAAGTTGGGCTTTGTAGAGAGTCGTCTCTTTCGCTCGAACGCGTATCTATCTATGGCGTATCTTATTAACGCCCGAGTTAATACCATATTAAAGACGATGACTAAAAGAAAGAAAGAATAACATTTATACGTACACGTACATACATACACAACACATACGGACACACAATACACACACATATTTTTTTTACTGCAACAAAACAGGTAAATCGCTTGCGTTCTGAAACGCCGTGGTTATTGAATTAAAAAAATAAATAGGTCACTCTTCGTCGCGGATATTATATAGGATAGGATATTAACTATAATTAAAAGATCATGACAAGAGGATGGGATAATAACAGGCCGCCTAATGTCTCAAATTTGCTGTTATCACTAATCCGATCACTTATCGTGGCGATAATGTCAATACGCTCTATTCGGCTTGTGCACAGAAGTTCTAGACGGTGACAAAACATACCTACGAGTATAATATGACCATAAAGCAAGTGATAGCGACTTCGGCGGGGTAATTACGTAAAACACTCAGTAGCAATGGCTTTCATATTGACAATTCAACAATATTCATTGTGTTATTTACATTGTTAAGCAGATGCAGTTTTCGAACATTTATGAAGCAATGTATTAGCAATATCCTTCAAAATCAATCAGATTTTTATTAATAGAGTGTTACACAATTTGGGTGCAGATGGAAAACTGCTGGGTTTTAATTGGTAGGTGTTAAATATAACCCTGCATACTTCCCAGAAAGCGGAAGGATTTTCTCTCGAGCACATCAAAAATAGTTGAAATCTTGAGCTTATAATATCTTAAGATCGTTGCGAAATTTGTATGCCACTTCCTTGGGCTTACTGACTACTACTTCTGAATTTTCCTATTCCGTGTCAAAAGTATATGACAAAGCAGGGCTAGCCGCCATTTTGAGAGGTCATTCGGCTAAAGGTTACATTTGTAAGCTATTGGTCCCCCGCGGGGCAGGGTTTTTGTAACAGAGGCTAAATGACATACCTTTGCCCTAAATATTTGTTGGACAATGTTGTTCGGGATGGAATTGTGTGACTTTAATATTAAATGACGAGGAAGAAAGGGTCTGAGAGTACCATTTGGGATATTTTTGCATGTAAACATAAATTATTAGGGCTTTGAAAGTCTACAGTGTGTGGATGTACTATAGGTACACGTCTGCCTAACCCTACGTGGATTATAGGCGTGATGTTATATTTATGTTATGCTGAAAGTCTATACTTTATTGATTTTTGCCTATTTCAGAACTAGTTTTCCCTAGAAAATTATGAGGAGCTCCTTAAATTTCTTTGACTAAATTTCATGTAGACTTTTTTGGATATTGTTTTTAATGGAAAGAAAGAAAATGCGTGTTTTGGCATTACAGCAAAATAAATACACATTAAAACTATAAAAACAGAAAACACTAATGTCAGATAACAACACAAGGAATATGTTGGTTTCCATGTTTTTTTTTCAATCTGAATCTATCAGCAACTAAGTAATAGGTTTTGTTCTCAAATTACTATGCAGATTTTCCAATCAGGATACAAACCTGACAATGTTCCCTAACGCCTTAGTACCTTGTTTCCTTAGCTAAGGCACAAACAGATACCTAGTCTAAACTAGGTACACCCAGGTCTTCAGTTAATTAAATCATTTCGCCTTGCGTGTCTCACCGGTGCTTTGGCTTTACTTAGTTATGACAGAAATTGCCCGCTACTGCTGGGCAATTTCCACTGCCCACGGTTGGGCTAGTCTGTTGCTCGGCTCGGCGGGCTATCACTTGCAGACGCCTCTAAATATTTAATGCTGTTTGGTCTGTCTGTAGCGAGTTATTGTTATCGTAGAAATAGTTTGAAATAGAGTGTCTGAAGTTTGAGGTAGAGTATTTTCGTGTTTTATTATAGAAGAGTGTAGAAATGTGGATGGCTGTAAGAGTAGGGGAAGACCAAAAAAACGATGGATGAACTGTTTGAAAGATGATATGGCTAGAGAAGGGGTGACTACTGATATGACGGCTAATAGAGAAGTATGGAAGAAAATAACATGTTGCATCGACCTAAAAATATATTAGGATACTAGCCAGTCTAGATCGGCTGTCAAATATGTTAGCTAACAACCAATCATATATTATAAGATTATTATATAATTATAACAAGATTTGCTAATAGATTAAATTGAATAAAAGCTGACACGGTAGCAGCCATTTAGGTACTAGATATTAAACTAATATATCGAACTGTATACAAAAAATACTGTTATCTATCATCTTATAATTTACAGTTACTGCACCAATAAGTTTTGTGTTTCTTTTGCTTGTAGGTCTCGCTTTTTTTTAAACGATCATAATTTAATGCCACATCTACATAATATAATAATAATAAAGCTGAAGAGTTTGTTTGTTTGAACGCGCTAATCTCTGGAACGACCAGTCGGATTTGAAAAATATTTTTTGCATTTGGTAGTCCAATTCTTGAGGAAGGTTATAAGCTACATCATGTTAAGACCAGTAAGAGCCAAGCAAAAATAAAAAAAAGTCAGAAAGAACGGTAAGCGAAAACGAAGTAAGAGCGCGACGTGAAAGTTTGTATGGATGGATGGATGGATGTTTGTTACTCTTTCACGCAAAAACTACTGAACGGATTTGGATGAAATTTGGCACACAGGTGGTGTATAACTAGGTTTTACATATAGGATACTTGTTATCTCGAAATTCCCACGGGATCGAAACTTATGCGGGTGAAACCGCAGGGTGCAGCACTTTAAAAGTTAGTTACTTATAAAATAAACCCGTTTTACAAATAGATCGGTGATGTCAGGATCCTGTTAAGGTGAATTTTCTCAACTTTTTAACTGATCCAAGCTCGTCCTGTCTCACCCACATCGGACAGAACACATTAAGTGATTTTCCACTGGAAAACTAATATTGTTGTCTAGACGTCTAAACTCCAATAAACATATTCAAAGAAACAAGTTGATTTAAAACAGTTTTGTTGCATTTTATCCTTCAATTTACAGTACTAATTACTTCTATTGCGTAAATCCTAAACAAAAACCTGTGTATTGTACACCGGTACGCAATCTCGTGAGACCTATGGACATAAATTAACTCATTGTGCTATTTTATCCACCAATCAAAGAGTTTAGCAAAAATGTGATCAGAAACTGGTTCGTGAGATTAAGGCCTTATTGATATACAGTGGCTTCCAAAACTTAGTTGACATTTTTCCACTTCAGCTGTGATGTCGCATAATGATTTGAAATAAATAAAAATTAGGTAATCCTAAGGGATTACTATCTCATTCCCCTTTTTAATCCATCCAAAGGTTGTCTTTAAAAGATCGCCCATTGAAAAATTTCTATATTTATGTCTGTAATTTATATGGCGTTGATAATAAAGAGTTATTCCATTCTATAAACGATGATTAAACTTAAGCGACGTTTAAACGTCAAAAATGTTAACCAGTCGCTAACCACTACTTAACTTTAAGTAACGTTTATGAATAAAGGGGCAAGAGCGAAGTCAATGCACTAAGCTTAACCTAAAAAGTGCTTAAAGTTATTAACAAACTGCAGACAGCACTAATAATAAATTACTGTTATATCTTCTAATCACGAACCATTGTGTTTTAAAGAACCTGATCACTATCGAATAATGGCCGGCATAATTCGGGACTAATCTTAATTCTACTCAATTACGTTGAAAGTTAAACATTCTTAATGAAAGGTAATCGTGAATCATGGAGGCGATTTGTTTGTTGAAGTTGAATATCGATGAGGGGGAGAGTTTAAAGTTTTATATGAATTTTATGAACAGTAAAGGAGTTTTGTTCGACGTAAAACGAAATTAAGTAATATTTTAATGGAGCTGGAAAATAATGACAGAATTTGGCACGTGTAAATAATACACAATGAACAGTGGTGGCCCAGCACGCGTAATATGACCACCATAGAAACGTGTATTGTCGACGAAAGAATAGACAAAATGATTTAAAATGATTTTTTTAGATTTCTAAAAAAATCTGTCATTTTTTCTACTCTATCTGTCATTTTGTCTATTCTATCTGTCATTTTTTCTATTCTATCTGTCATTTTGTCTATTCTATCTGTCATTTTGTCTATTCTGTC
Source organism: Apamea anceps (assembly GCA_951799955.1). Taxonomy (NCBI): domain Eukaryota; kingdom Metazoa; phylum Arthropoda; class Insecta; order Lepidoptera; family Noctuidae; genus Apamea; species Apamea anceps. The sequence continues at coordinate 14,191,783 of OX637515.1, read as the reverse complement.
TGTCATTTGGTCTATTCTATCTGTCATTTATCTAATCTTCCGTCGACAAAACCCGTTTCTATGGTGGTCATACTACGCGTGCAGTGGTAACTGCCGCGACTTACGGGTTGTAGGTAGGGCTTTGTGTAAATTATTTCATCACCACTGATTAAACGGTGAAGGAAAACATTGTGAGGAAGCCGGCATGTCCTAGAACCAAAAATTCGAAGACATGTGACATCTACCAACCCGCACTGGGCTAGCGTGGTGGATTACGGCCCACTTCCTAGCACCGAGAGGAGGCCTGCGTCCCAGCAGTGGGAACATTATAGGCGTATTATGTATGTTATGTAAATGACACAGCTTTCGAATGTTGATAAAGCAAAAGGATTTACCTTTGTGTCGATGAACTCAGTGTTTTGTTATTGCAGTCTCCTAAGGACCGGTTTTTTGATCCGTAGTTAAACTAAACCAATTGTTAAAAATAGACTAATGGTTAAATTTTTGCAAAATGTGTTTAGGTCAATATTTATTTTATCTAATGGTCACTGACCATTGACCATTAGCAATGATATTACATTATTAGATAAACTTAAAAATGATTAAAAAACAAATTTTGCAAAAATATTACCATTAGTTACTATTTTTAACCATTGGTTGAAATTAACTACGGATCAAAAAATCAGCCCCAAATCCCCCGGAGTAGGCTTAAACAAGTAGAAACTTGTTAAAATTAATGATTTCCCACAAATACTCAAAGAACCAAGCAGGAAATAAGGAAAGGAAGCTATAACATAAACTGCCCCCTACCCAGATTAACCGATAAAAATTGACAACTGCACCGTCCCAAATTGTCGTAGTGAAGAACAGCCTCAAATATCCTCGTTCTAATCTTACATTTGAGCCCCTAATATTCCTTTGTTCAAAGGTTAAACGTAAAGTGTTCTAAGCTACGACCGCCAACGACGACTTTTGGTGCCAATGAGACAATTGATCCTTGATTTAGAGGGTTACTTTCGATAACCGGTAGGAAACAATAATGAAAAGTTCTCGAGTACCTACAGATGAGTGTCAGATGACAGAGGCTACATCTTGTATAGTTATGCTGAAAATGAAATGGTAGACGGTTTGTTGCTAAGGAAAACTTCTGCGAAAAAGTAATCAATAAACAATTTACGTTTACTTTGAGTTTGCGCGTTTGTATCGTCTTTTAGGCCCACGAAGCACTTACAATTTCTAAGGTAAAATAATTTTAAAATTATCCTATTATTTTATTGAATGTAAAATTTTGCTGAAAGCTAAATTAAACAACAAGAAAATGAAGCAAAAACAATTGAATTATGAGCAATCCCCGCCATAACTTTGCTAACCGTGAAATTTTTAATTACTCCTTAACAGAAACAAAAGTCCATAAATTGGTGGAGTGCTACTCGCGAAGTTTTCTTTGCGGACACCCTGTAATAAAATTTCACAAGCGACTCGAATTTAATACGATTTTGTTTTGAATAATTTATCTGTATTATTCATTACTCTGGAACCCTTTCCCGCGCCGAACAAGCGCGAATTTCTTCAAAAAGTTTTATTGTTTACACACCGTTCTTCGGAAACTCAGCACAATCGTTTATTTGTCTCGCTCGCTCTGCCGGTATATCGTGCTCTTTCTCTGTCTGACGTGTGATTGCTTAGTCGGAGGCTGCTTCCTTCCTGCCCTTTATTGGATTGATATCGGATTGTTATCTTTTTGTTCTGCTTAGAAAATTGGCGTCGGGCGTTATTTTTTCAGGCGGTTTTTCCGGCTGCCGGGATCCGAGAGGCTTGCCGTAGTTTTTGTTACTTTCGGTGTATGATTGAGTATTGAGCCGGTTCATCTCGTGTTTTCTAAAGCATACTTTAGGTTAATGAAATGTGCTCAAGACACGAGTAGAATAAATTATGAAACTGTCTGGTTATTCACCTGTATCAACATTGAAGGTAAATTACAAAATGAATTTGAGACATACTCGTAGATATAACATTTTATTTTTAAACAGTTATCCACAAAGTTTCGTTCACAAAGTAAAAAAAAATATAGAGTCAAATTAGAGTTTCTTTGAATCAATTATGAGTTAAGTATGTATAACGAAATTTGGGAAAGCAACAAAAAACATAAGTATAGTAGATAGTTTATCAGTTTGAAGAGTTTCGTACTAAATATTGTGATATTTTGTCTAAATTACTGAAACATTTCGTACTGTAGGATTTGAGTAGTTACTTATTGTCTCTTTTATTAAAAGCTACGACGGCAAGACATTCTGTATATTTAAAAATTGTAACGTTATGCTACAGTCTATCAACGACAGATTTTTTTATCAGTCTTCACTTAATTAGTAACAAGCTTTGAGTTCTTGAATACCCCGAAAGCCATCAAATAGACAGCAATACAGCTCAGTCAAGTTTCCTGGTGTATTCTTTGTCATATAGGTATGAGTATATTTTACATTTCCGTGAAGGTAATACGGAAATGGCGATGGGTGACAGACAATGCCCGTCAGTTTCCCTATGACATTCGATTCGATTCAATTGTATTCAATCGTCACATAATCAAACAATACTACCTATTTTTCTTTCTTTCTATTTACATACCTGTACAGCAACATCAGCCTCCTGACCTTGTCCCTCCCGTATTTACCTAAAACAATACCTACAGCAAAAAATATCTGGTTTCAAGGAACCCATTAAAGCATTATAATTACAATTTATTATTTAAAGAATTATTAAGTACCATCGGAGATTTTGGCATAAAACCAATAATTTATAATTACGCGCACATCTCTCACTATTGAGAGCAATAAAGTTTAAAACGGTATTCATTCGGGCGTACCGTGTATTATTCATTTAATTATTCACAATTCAGGCACGAATGAATAATTAAATATTTTAAGAGCTGAAACGGTTCGTAATGTATTCCTTGCCCGTAAACTATTATAAATAATTAACTTATGATGGATGTCTACGTTGTTTATGCTTTATTCACTTATTACAACTTATTTCTTTTTTGTAAAAGACTTCGGTAATTGCGGTAATGTCTCGGGGCATTAAGGCAATTACCGAAGTATTTTATAAGTTACTAGGGACCCGCCCCATGCTCGCAATGGTTTTTAAAACAAGTTAGTTTTAAGGGAGACTTGTGGTTAAAGAATAACAGCCGCAAGGGCCGGTCGTACGTTAAGCTACGCTTTCCGCGGTCAGTTCGTGGATGGGTGACCATCCATTTTATCTCGATACCATATACCTTCCCCCGTGCCTCGGAAAGAACATTAAACCGTTGGTCCCGGCGGTTATTCGTAGATCTTTGACAGTAGTTACGGGTAGTCAGAGGCCCAAGAGTCTAACAACTAGTCTTACCAAGGGGTATTGTGTTAACGCAGTAACTATGTTGTGGAGGTCAGAATGGCAGTCGCTCCATATAAAATACTGGTATTCAGCTGCATCCGGTTAGATTGGAAGCCGACCCCAACATAATTGCGAAAAGTAACATAATTGCGACCTATGCGATTACAGACAGACACGAAAAGCGACTCTGTTTTATATAATATGTATAGTATTGCTCTTCGCATTGAGGGTCCGAGTTTAGTTAGATAGTGAGGCCGTGCGTGACTTGGACTGCTAATTATTGTTTTAATTCTCTTTTCGGGTGATGTAATTTATTGATTACTAGCTGCGCCCCGCGGTTGCACCCGAATAAATGTCGATCCCGTGGGAATATAGAGATAAAAAGTATCCTAGATGTGTTATTCTGATGTATAATGATTGTAAAGTTTCATCAAAATCCGTTCAGTAGTTTTTGCGAGAAAGAGTAACAAACATCCATCCATCCATCCCCACAAACTTTCACGTTTATAATATTATAGTACCGGCGACTTTTACTTAAAATATGTATATGGCATTCAGCAATACTGTAGCTTCCTATTAGTGAAAGACTTTTCAGAATTGGATAAGTAGTTCCGAAGATTACCCCCCTGCATACTAACTCACAAATTGTACCTCTTTAGTATTGGTTTAGATTTAGTTGGGAGCGTGATGTTTTGTTCTTTAGATATTTATATTGTGCAAAGCAGTATAAGTATTGTAGGTAACTGGAAAAAATTGGGTGTACAATAAAATTATCTCTGCCCTCCCTTCTGGGAATATGGGTGTGATGTTATGACCTGTATGTTACATTGTAAGGTAGTGTTACGACTAGGCGGCCTAAAAAGGTCACTTCGGCAGAATCATAATAGGCTAATAATATGAATCATATTAAAAATCGTAAAATGGTCACAAACTGTCAATTTATAATATGATCTGTGTGCAATTCTTATCACAATGAAATATCATTTAAACTGTAGAAATAAAAAAAATAAAAACCAATTTGATTAATAAAAACTCTAATGAAAAATTTACCGATAAAATTACGGTTTTTATTTTTTTCATGCGGCAATATTTACACCAAATATGAAATGGAATTTTACAAAAATTAGAGGAATCGCTAATGATCTGCGTGGAATTCAGGAAATGACTAGCTTTTAGAGGCATTGCTTAAAGTGGCCGTTTTAGGCCCCCTGTATGTTATATTGTAGGACTTAAAATACGCAGTTCGTGTTTAAATGTATTATTTAACTAAGTTTTATTGTTTTTCTGCGAGCAAAAATAGGAATTCATTTATTCATACTGCATTAATATGTATTTAGTTAAGTACTTAGTAATCTCGTGTACTTGATACTATGCAACAGAGTTCCAAGTATTTAGTAAATGTTAACATCTTTAGCAATGTACACAAAATACCAAAATTATATAAACACATTAGTTTCTCAGCCACATTGCATATTATTTCAGTGGTTTCAAAATACACTGATGGGAATAATGTCTGTACCTAAACATTTGGTGAACAAACTGCAACAAATAACAGGGTATTAGAAGCTATGACGCAGGTAAATGAGTGCAGTAGTTTTACTTAGACAATAACAATTTCTGGCAAGTAGTTAGTTACCGAATCGTCCGAAACACGTCGTACGTCAAACACCCTTCGTGTTTACCTGAGTTTAGCTATAAACAGCTCATCATCATCTGCCTAGCCATTTCCCAACTATGCTGTGGTTGGTTACAGTCTAAGCGGATGCAGCTGAATACTAATATTTTACATGGAGCGACTACCTATCTGACCTCCACAACCCAGTTACTGGGTAATATCGATACCGCTCGGTAGAGGTTGTCGTATTTGTCATACCAATATTTATGACAGTAGGATTACGGCAGTCCTGAGTCCGAAATACCCACAGTGGGTATTTCCTAGAATAAAGTACCTTAATATTGCCCGGTAATGGTTTGTGGTAGTCAGATGACTGTCTCTTGTCACTATTTCATGGAAAATTGTATTATTCGCTCGCCTCTAATTAGACTGGACAACATTCCTAAGATACTTAATAGGAAAAAAGCTTAGCTGATACGATATATTTGCTTGACGCTAGCTCACTGCACGTTCCTACTCAACAATAAAAACTTTTTTGAAAAAAAAAAAAAACAACCGACTTCCAAAAACGACACTACAAATTGAAAAATAACTTTAATTTCGGAAGTCGGTGTCGCTGGGTTCGCATTTTCGTCGTTTGCCACCGACTTCCGAAATTAAAGTTATTTTTCACTTTGTAGGGTCCTTTTTGGGAAGTCGGTTGTTTTTTTTTTGCAAAAAGTTTTTATTTTTCACTTTTAAGTTGTAATTTTTACCAGTAATTTTGGTTTACAAACCAAACTACTGAACCGTTTTTGATGAAATTTCTATGGGACTATTTGGGAAGTATAAAAAAATACAAACATCCGAATTGAGAACCTCCTCCTTTTTTAGAAGTCGGTTAAAAATAAAAAAAAGTTTATTTGCACCTTCAAATAAAAACATATGGTTTACAATAGAAATAGGCCTAAGGTAAGTAGAGTTGTATGTTAGAGATCTTCCTACTCTCTAGCATTATTCAGTACTACATATTTGGGTTGGCAATCATAATAGAGTTTGTTTATTAATTTATTTGTAACCCGCTTTATTCTGAATTGTTTTTACTTACTTTTATGTTGTTAAAGTATGTCTCTCAAGTCAGCATGCCTTGTGGCATAGGTCTCTTCTAGCTGTTTCCATTAAATTTTATCACGAGCCACTCTCCAGTTAGGGCCCGCTGTTAGTTTTATCTCATCCTCCCATCCCTTTGTTGTTTTCCTCTTTTCCGTTTACTATTTCTTGGATAGCAATCAGTTATTAATTTTCACCATTTTTCCTGTTTGGCTCTCATCTCTCTCATGTGTCCAGTCTACCTCCATTTTTGCTAGTCGACTCTGATCAAGATGTCTCATTATTCATCATTAATTTTTCATTTCTTATTCGATCCATTATACTTGTTCCTTTCATACTTCGTTCCATAGATCTTTGGCAGTATTGTAGTGGGTTGGTAAAAATTATTCTTTTAATGGCAATGCCTGGAATCTCTGGATTTAATGACCTCTTTTAATGACAAGTATTTCCTCCATCCGCTGGCTGTTCTTGTGGTTATTTCTTTATTTGTTTGGTCTTTAGGAGAAATAGGCTGACCCAGATATGTGTATTCGTCTACATACTCTAGTGTTTATAATTGAGTTATACACACATATTTTGCACAGCTGATGCACACTTCTTAGTTGGAAAGAAAGGTAAGCCGTTGAATTGAAGAGTTATTTAAGTTATCCTTCTTCATCTTTCTACTCTGTGGCATTATTTAGTACTGTTTGTGTTGGCAATCATAATTGAGTTATATTTTGCATAGCTGATGCACACTAGGTGGCCTTGCGCCTTTTACAGTTCTTTGACACTTCGCTTCAAAGGGTGCTTATTATCCAGCGCCGGGCTGGTATCGCATTAAAGTTTATGTTTTGTATATTTTACTGATCATAGTTTGTAGCTTCAGATAGATAGGCAGTCGCTCCATGGAAAATACTGGTATTAAGCTGCATCCGGTTAGACTGGAAGCTGACCCCAACATAGTTGAGAAAAGGCTAGGCAGATATATATATAGTTTGTAGCTTTGGATAAAAATAGTTATTGGAATCGGGTATGTAGAAACTGGATTGGCGACTGGTCTTTACGTAAATAGACTGTTCCGGCATAGCTTGAAATGTATTTATTAAGTATTGGATAAATGAATAAATGAACCAGTTTTTTTTTTGTTTAGCCCATATTGTCCCACCAGGAACTCTTTTCTTGCGCCACCTCGAACCAGCCCTCGCGGTGAGAGTCGTGGTAATGTCGCCACCGCTTTCTGGACCGACCTCGCTGACGACGTCCATCTTCAGGCACTCATTGTGTGGAGACTTACTTAATTAAATAGTAACAGAAAAAAAAAAAAATGTTAACCTGTCCTGTTTGATAACTTAGATAAGCATGAAGAGCAAACCTTGAAACTTGTTGATTAGTTTAATTAGTGACCTGAGTGTTAGCTTGTCAGCTAAGACTAAAAAAAAAATCCAATCAGATTCAAAATACATTTCTTCTAACCGTCGGCTAAAATTAATAATTAATTAAATTTACGATTCGCTAAATCTTTTCAAATGAACTAGCATAGCGTTAAAATCTGAACTATTTCAGTTCGGATTTCAGAGCATTGTTGAAATAACATCGAGAACGGATAGCGAATATTCTCAATAGTTATCAAGAGATTATAACATTCACAGGCAAGCATATTATTAGTATTCCTAACACGGTTTTCATTGTTCTGCTTTCATACTAGAATTCCCTTTAGATATTATGCGGGCAGGCGACACGACTGCAAATATTGAAACCATATGACCAGCAAAATATTGAAAACTGCACCTTTAAACAATTGCTTATTATCATATTCAACCAACTTTACTTTGTATAATAAGACTAAGCTCTCTGTTAGTATCTCTGGAGTGCTATAATAAATAAATAAACTGTAACTATAAAAAATATTATTGCTCCTCGCATGATTTAAAAAATCAATTTTGTAACAGTGAGAGTTCAAAAACTTATTTTGTAACAGCACTCTCCACTACATAAACATCTACCTACCATATGTCCATAAATACCTAATTACAAACATATTCCAAAAATAAAAAGAGAACTATTTTCATTTCTACAAAAAAACATGGCTTCTCCAAAATGTTTTTATACAGAAAAATATTTTTTTGATTACAAGGGTAATTAATTACATATTAGATTTATTTAGTTGTAGGTATAATACAAATTGTTGTTGTGTTTTTTATATTGTATAATAGAGTATAAATGTATATTTATGTCTATAGTTTAAGTGTTATGTATTGTTTATTATAGAATATTAAGCAGTATATAAGTTGGGTTTTATACCCACGTTTATTATTGTAAATATTAGTATGCCGCTTTTAGCGGCGGATGTGTCCTGAACGCAACTATATTATATAGGGTTATTTGTAAAACACCAAAACCCTTAAGAGGTAATTTTACTCCTCATTATGAACAACTTTTACTATAGAACCAAACCTGAAATCGCGAAAAAAAAATCAGCTGCTCCCTATATTTTGACGAGTTATGCGAACACAAATGTAGGGAACAGCTGATTTTTTTTTTTGCGATTTCAGCTTTGGTTCCATAGTAAAAGTTGTTCATAATGATGAGTACAATGACCTCTTAAGAGGTTGCTGGTGTTTTACAAATAACCCTGTATAGTAACCAACGTTGTACATACCAAATCCGACGAATGTCTTTGTTTCTTTGATAAAAACCGTAAAACTCGTCATGGGAAGTCAACCTCGAAAAAACAGTTAAAAATTTCTTAATGAGTCAGTCAGCTCTCTTATCATCGAAGAAGTGAACCTCACCTTGAAGTTAGAAGACATTTCAATCAAATGATTGATTCACCTAAGCACTACACATCTCTCTTATAACACTTTAATGATAAATATAAAACAACTGTGTGAATGTTATACATATCACGACCATTGTTTGATCGGTTGCAACAATTTTATTAGAAAAACGAAAAACAATTGAATAATATGTAACAACAGTTTTTTATACAAGTGCATAAAATTGAAGTGTTTGCTTGTAATGTCAAAATAACAGCTTTTTAGGGTTCCGTAGCCAAATGGCAACGGAACCCTTATGGATTCGTCATGTCTGTCTGTCTGTCTGTCCGTCCGTATGTCACAGCCGCTTTTTTTCCGAAACTATAAGAGCTATACTGTTGAAACTTGGTAAGTAGATGTATTCTGTGAACCGCATTAAGATTTTCACACAAAAATATAAAAAAAACAATAAATTTTGGGGGTCCCCATACTTAGAACTGAAACTCAAAATTTTTTTTTCTTCAAACCCTTACGTGTGGGGTATCTATGGATAGGTCTTCAAAAATGATATTGAGGTTTCTAATATCATTTTTTTCTAAACTGAATAGTTTGCGCGAGAGACACTTCCAAAGTGGTAAAATGTGTGTCCCCCCCCTGTAACTTCTAAAATAAGAGAATGATAAAACTAAAAAAAATATATGATGTACATTACCATATAAACTTCCACCGAAAATTAGTTTGAACGAGATCTAGTGAGTAGTTTTTTTTTAATACGTCATAAATCGTAACGTAACGGAACCCTTCATGGGCGAGTCCGACTCGCACTTGGCCGGTTTTTACTAAATGCATATGATAGTATATACTTACAACAAAAAGGTACTTATAAAAACAAACAATTTTAAAAAAAATGTCTGTTTGTTTCGGCTAATCTCCGAAACCGACCGGTTTTGACGGGCCTTTCACTGGCATAGCTGATGTTATAAGGAGTAACTTAGGCTACTTTTATTTTAGAAGAAAAAATTACTAAAGAGGCACATTATTGTTTTTCGTTATCTACGTGAATGAAGCTGGGGGCACAGCTATCTACGAGTATATTAAAAATATTAAGGTTCCGCGCAAAAAAAAAACACGTTATCCAAATTAAATATTATTGTTTCCGACATGCACGTGAACGCAGTCGCGAACACAGCTAGTTAAATAATAAACTCCATTCAGTAAACCTGTATATTGAATGAGTTATTGTTACTCACGACAAACTCTTCAAATGTGATCGTTCCCGTTCCTACATCAAACGTAAATATTGAAAAAAATTTCAATCGACCTAGTTATCACAATGGAAACAATCATGTCAATTATGTTTTAAATCAAAATAAAGAAAGTATTCAAACAGATAACAGCGAGCAAATCTCTATTCGTGACTCTAAAAAGGAAACTCCAAACAGAAATAACGTAATAAAAACTGCCTAAGCAAACGAACGATGACAAGAAGTAGAAAAAATGGTTGGTCTACCGACCTAAGTCAATATAAGAGTAAGTGAGTATAAAAATAATAATGGAAGAGACGGTAATGACCCTACGGACGACTGATAAGTTATCTCCACTACGGTCGGTGCAATCGGAAGTGTGTTGTACAGCTTTAGTATTCCGAGTAGCTTTGAGTTCGTGTTCTACAAAAGATACGCGATTGTACATGTATGTTTGTGTTGCGTGACGTATGCCTGTAGTAGATAAAATTGAAGAAGTATACGTAATAATGGAATTATCGTGCTACGGGTCATTACTAACGGAGTAAACGGTGTTAATGTATTGTGTGATATGAATACGGAATGTATGGTAATTTTGTTGCTTGCCTGTCGGTCTTCTACAGACTGTACTTCGGAGAGTGTGCGCAGGAGCTCCACGACCTGATACCACCATCGCCCTTTTACCACCGGACAACCAGATGTACTGCAGCGTACCTTCCACACTTGGTTGATATCCCGGCGAGTCGTACTCAGCGCTTGTCCTTCACGTTTATTATGCGCACAGCCAAAGTGTGGAACTCTCTGCCGGCTGTCTGTCGTCCCTCCCACATTTAACCCGTCTGCCTTCAAAGCAAGGGTAACCAGGGTTCTTCAGGCGTGGTCGAGGTCAAGAGCAAGCCCATTTAGCAATAAAAAAAATTAGAAAAGGCATTCTAAATTTTTAAGTCTGTCTAAAAACACAATTGGGCACATTTTATTCCACCAAATTAAGAAAATCGATTCTTCTAGGACATTGAATTCATTAAACTTCAGACTAAGCCGCATTAACTTGACAAAGTTAACAATGAATGAGAATTCTTATGAAATTCACAATCTCAGCTACGACTATTTAGGTAGCTATGTAAGAAAAGATTGTCTTAATTATTTTGAATAATGGTTGCATATTAGAAAATCAAAACTTTCCTGAGCAAATTTCAAAAGAACAACGTACAAATCAACAAAATTTAAAATAACGATGGTCATTTGATCAAAAGTTCAGCTGATCAAAGTCTGGAATAACAATGTTTAAATTATTTATTACACTATTGACCAAATCGATGAAATCCCAAAGAGTGGCGACGTACTTAGTTCCTGGCACTCGTCGGCCGCTGTCGCGGCACCGCTCTCTGCGCTCGCTCGGCTCGTGTATTGTGTGGTCACAGTTCTAACCTAACCTAACCTAGCTGTTTCGATGTAAAAACTTTTGCATCAGTTCATTTGATGTCACATACATTGGGATTTTAAAATTTTTCTAAATAAAAGATTTTAATAAAAAATTTTGTTATTTCGTTTATTGTTCTTTTGAAATTTGCTCGAGAAAGTTTTGATTCTCTAATATGCATACTGAATAATATAGCAGATAATATTTCTAAAAATCCAAACACACGAAAATAAAGATAAAATAATATCTAACGATCATGTTATTCTGCTTATAATTCAGTAAGCTAATGGATATTGTGAAGAATCCCAACCACTAAATAAATTTAATACTAACGTGCCTAACAAAATAATATATTTATAGAAGGGTCTCGATGCAATTAGAAGTGTGTGCAGCTGTTTGCGTGCTACCATGCCCCATGCCCATGCTTGGAAGTTTCAATTAGTGCAAGAACCTTACGTCTTTATTTCTAAAAACTAACTTTATTCCGTGGATTAAATTGTTTAGCGTAAGGGTTTGAACACAACGACGCGAACACGCATGGATTTAACAAGCACGCGAGAAATTCGCAAGCCTTGCTTTTTTGTGTCAAATAAAATGAGTGATGTTTCCACGTGTTTGCTCATGTGCACCGACCTTAACGTGGGTGGATTTGAATATTTATTCGTAATTAATTAGCATTGCGACAGGAAAGTGAAGGGAATGAATTGAAAAGATATAACTATTGTTCAATACGAAATTGAAAGTTATGAATTGTGAAGTAATAGGTATAATAGTCTCAGTTATTTTATCTGTTTCTTTGAATCACTGTCCAAATCACTTTGGTGATCTTTATTCTCATTTTAATAAGGTTGCTGTTGGATTGCTGCTACTGACAAGTCTGTCAAAATTATTGTGATCTTTATTCTAGTTACAATAAGGTTACTGTTGGGTTGCTGCTGTCAGAGGTAAAATAACTGTGGACGGACTGTAGCTTCATTGTGAATTAAATCAGTCACTTATCTAATCCGTGATGCTGCTAGTGTGCTAATATTTCCTTGCATAAGTTTTTACAAAATGTCAAATGTCTATTAACAGGGAAATAAATTGCCTTTTACGTTAAATTTAAGAATCCTTGATCTACAGGGTCAAATGAAATTAGCTAGCTAAACTCCGCAGACGTGTTGGGTAGCGATATCTAAATACGATTAAACAAAAAGTAATGTTTAGAGGTATGAGGAATAGGGTGTAAAGTCAACTCATCCTCTATAGAAAAGGGAGGATCCTCCAACCAGATGGTTGCTGTGTCTGGCGGGCAATTGCTTAACGATTGATGTTGGGAAGTTTGTATGTATGCTAATTGCACGGTAAACTCTGTTTGCGAGATGCAGGATTTGCGTGACGTCAGTATGATGCGTTGTTCGCATGTGGTGTTGTAGATACCGCTACAATTTGATCATAAATTTATTTTGCGGTCAAAGACTAAACCTAACCCTTAGTCCTAACCTAACCATTACATCTGTAAAGTAAACACAAAAAAATGTTTTTTGCTGATATTAACAAAAAAAAACTACACTCCCTACGGTCATTGATCCCAAAACAAAATGATCATCTAATCATTTTTTATTCACCCCTCCCGTCTGCGGAGTTTTGCTACATAATTTAATTTAACCCTGTCTGTGTATCAAGTTTTAGTTTAAGATTCATATTTTGTGTTATTTAAACTTCACGAATGAATTTATCCACCTGAAAATACACAAATTGTGCAAATGTTTTCGGATTGGCTTTGATAGAAATAGTAGCATTCAGCCGGACTATTTAGTAGTGTTTAATGACTATTGAGAACAATCGAATTAGGTTAACTTTGGGATTCCGGAAATATCAATTTATATTGAGTCATCTGCTTAACCTTTTCCCACCTATGTTGGGGTCGGCTTCCAGTCTAACCGGATGCAGCTGAGTACCAGTATTTTATATGGAACGACTGCCTATCTGCATCCACAACCCAGTTACTGAGTAATACGATTGGTAAGACTGGTTGTCAGACTTTAGGGCTTCTGAGTACTCGTAACGACTGTCAAAAATTCACGCATGAGGCACGGAGGGGTCTCGTTATTTACATACCGAGACTACTAATGCTACTAAGCCGTTGGTGCCGGCTGTCACTCGTGGATTTTTGATAGCACTGACAGATAGATAGCATCTTTACAGATGGTCACCCATCCACAGACCAACCGCGGCAAGCGTAGCTTAACCTGATCGAGCGATCTGTGCGGCTGTTATTATTTAGCTAAGGACCCTTCATCTATATTGAGTATCAAAACCACTAAGGAAAGGAAATCAAGGAAAGAAAAAGCAACCCAAAGAATTTCAGTTCAATTCTGCACCCTTAATTGCATAACACACTTAAAAAAAAAAACGACCGACTTCCAAAAACGACACTACAAAGTGAAAAATAACTTTACATACCGAGACCCCTCCGTGCCTCGGAAAGCACGTTAAGCCGTTGGTCCCGGCTGTCATTCGTGGATCTTTGACAGTCGTTACGGGTAGTCAGAAGCCCGAAAGTCTGACAACCAGTTCATTGGTGTAATTGCCGTATGGCGTTCCAGTGTGAGAATAAATAAATAAATAAATATTAATTTCGGAAGTCGGTGTCGTTGGGTTCGCATTTTCGTTGTTTGCCACCGACTTCCGAAATTAAAGTTATTTTTCACTTTGTAGTGTCGTTTTTGGAAGTCGGTTGTTTTTTTTTGCAAAAAAGTTTTTATTTTTCACTTTTTAGTTGTAATTTTTACCAGTAATTTTGGTTTAAAAACCAAAGTACTAAACCGTTTTTGATGAAATTTCTATGGGACCATTTGGATATATACCCTTTCCAACAAAAAAAGAATTTTTCAAATCGGTTGGCAAGCGACAGACTTATGCGCGTACAAACATAAAAAAAAAAAAAATACAAACATCCGAATTGAGAACCTCCTCCTTTTTTAGAAGTCGGTTAAAAATAATCACAATCATTTTGAAGAACATTGCCAATCCATTGCTTCATTATGTTCGATAAATTTGTCTGCTGCCATTCTTACTGTTAGTGTGTTACGCAATTCCCCCGGAGATTCTCAAATATAATATGATTCATGATTATTCCTACGAAAGTTAACACAAAACTCATTTACTTTTGGAACGATAGTGAAATCGAATTCAAATAAATAAGACAAACCACAACCACTGATACTATCTTTTGTTTGTACGCACGGCTACACATCATGCTATACATAACCAGTATAAGCTGACTTCTGATTGTACAAAAAACCTATACAATGCGAGGTCAGCTAAAACTGGAATTGTATAGCTTGATGTGTAGCCGTGTGTACTATCGTAAATTGATTTAATTTTCTCTTTGTAATATTTTCACTTTTATTTTATTTACACTAAGAACAGCCGCTGGTCACTCTTAAGAAAATGACTCGTCAGGACCAGCGGGGTTATTTTGTAACACACTAACAGTACTGTAGCAATGGCTTTCATTTTGACAGTTCAACAACATTCATTGCGGTACTTAACGTTGTTGAGCAGACAAATTTATCGAACATATGAAGCGATGGATTAGCAATATTTTTAAAAATTATATAAATGGTGATTGTTGGTGTGTTATGCAATTAGGGTGCAGAACCTCAGAACTGTTGAATCTTCATAAATCAAGATATTAAAATTAATGTTAGCCAAGTACTTATCTATACTTATAATAAATCTGTAGAAGTGAAAATTCTGTACTTACATTGAAAATATCAAAAAAATAAATGGCAGGGGGTGTTACTAGACCGACACCGAACCCAAAAATGTGATTAAAAAAATTTTTGTCTGTCTGTCTGTCGGTCTGTCTGTCTGTCTGTCTGTCTGTCTGTCTGTCTGTCTGTTTGTTCAGGCATCACGCAAAAACTACCGGTTCGATTACGTTGAAACTTGGTATAATTATTCTTTAATATCCTGGGCACCACACTGGGTACTTTTTATCCCGGAAAAGTATATACAATAAAAAACAAACTTAATTTTGCGGTTCGATCCCTAGACCCGATTACTGCACCAACCGCAAATAATAAGTTTGTCGTAGGTTAAGTCACCCGCAATGGAGTTCATTTTTATTCCTTTTAGTTTTTAGAGTTATTTAGGTTTATTTTTATATAAGTTGTAGGTATAGATTTTAATTTTAAAGTATAGGTAGTATATTTGATAGTGTACGTAGTGACCGTAGGTTATTTTATAATACTGTTAGGTAGGATTAGTCATTCGTATAGATATTAGTTTTTAGGGATTTTGCTTATTTATTGAGTTTAGATTAGTTATCATCAGAAATAGATTTATTTAGGTAGGTAGGTATTTAATTTTCTGTTATTGAGTTTTTTTTTTTAATTAGGTAGGTACTTAGGTAAAGATATCATATAGGTACCCTCTTAATCACCACTAATGAGACACAATTAGTTTTCTATTGTAATTAGCCACAAAGGGCCCGCGAGATAGATGGCATTCTGGGGAAGCACATAGGTACATTTTATCCTGTTAGCACGTTCCCGTGGGATAATTTCCGACATCCACGCGGGCGAAGCCGCGGGCAGAAGCTAGTGCCCAAATAAGTGTGCAGGAGGTTATTATTAAAATAACATGACGTGTGCAAGACATTTCATAAGGAAAGCGTAAGAAATGCCTAACGTAACGAACGTACCTCATAAAGCCACATTTTATGACGTAATTTCGCCCACTGAGGGCGCATATTATGACATGTCATCATATGCATAAATGGTGCTTCTTATGGCGCCAACAAAATTGCTTAATCTTGTTGATCAAAGACTTTTTTATGGTAAGTAACAAACATTATTTTGCGACAATGTTAATAGATTAAGAGTATTAGTGGGTGCATCGTGAGGTCCTCGATGACTTCAGACGTTTATTTATAAACGATGATTAAAGTTAAGTAAAGTTTAAACGTCATAAGTGTATGGTTAAACAGTTACTATTTAACTTAAGCAACGTTTATGAATGTAGGGGTACATGTTTAAATAAAAAATTGTGAAGATACTTTTGGCAGTCAGGTTAATTTTCTATCATCCTTATTTCGTTTTGCTAATCGGCGCACGAATGCCAGAATTTTGATATACAGCATCATCATCGTTTCAGCCGAAATACGTCCACTGCTGGACATAGGCCTCCCACCAAGCACCGACACTAGGACCGGTTCTGGCCTTCTCGCATCCAGTGGCGGAATCCACTGGATGCGAGAAGGCCAGAACCGGTCATATAGCACATAAATAAACAGCATTTTTTTTTTCCTACTTTGTGTTTCCCTGTTGGGCAAAGGCCTCCCCTTGTTTCTCCCAAACCTCCCTGTCTTGTGCGATCTCTGGCCATATTAGCCCTGCAAATGTTACCACATCCTCGTACCACCTTCGCCGTGGTCTACCTCGACGGCGATGTCCTCCTTCAGGCGTCCGGTGACTGATGGTCTTAGTCAAGAGTATTTAAATTACCATTTTCAAGCAATCAAATTGTCTTTGTTATCAGCCTGTCCACTATTAACTTGATCAAACAAATGAAAGCTGGCCATTAAACCATTGAATAAACTTCTTGGTATAACAATCTCATTCATAGCCTGTTATGGCCAACACGTCTGCCTGTCATCCACGCGCCTGACTTTTGATGCAGGTCCATATTGTTCCGTTAGTTCACGAAATAGTAAGCCGCTGTTACTTTCATCTTTACGCCACGGCGCGGCGCGGTTGTGGCGTGAGCTTTGATGGACAGGTGCCGCCCTTATGTGTATAATGAATTGATGAAAAGCGTTTACAATTTTTGTTTTGGTAACTTTTATGTTGTATTCGCCGGTGATAGGTGGTTTGTATTGTGTAGCGCTGTTTTACGTTTTAAAAATTGGCTACATCGACGCGCAACCTGTTAAGTACCATTTAGTACATGATTCTGAACCCTATGCATTTTTGCTAGGGGGTTTAAAATCATGTGCTGAATACATAGTTATAGTTTGCGCGTCGATGTCACCTTGTATTTCTGAGAGTAACATCTAATATGACTAAATTCAAAATTTCAGGGGCCCAATTCTATAACTTGTGAGTTAAGTAACGCGCCATTGACACTCTATCGACACACTACAGCCATTATATTGCCACTGTTGCAAATTTGGCATTCTGCAAAAACTTTCATGGCGTTTCAGTGGTGTCTCAGTAGTGTGTCGATAGAATGTCGATAGTGTGGCAGTAGAATAGTTTTCTTGTCAAATACCTTACAGACTACCGTAACTTTGGCCATCACGATGACATTGACACATTATAGTGGACCAGACTACCAATTATTACAATAGTCTTACTATGGCATTTCAATAGCACTCCAGTGGCAAGTCAATGATCATAAATAATTTGTAGAATACCGAATGTCAAAAACTATTCTATTGAGACACTACTTACACACTATTGACAAGTTGGTTATTTTACAGAATTGGGCCCCTGAACTGTGCAAATTCTAATATTAATATCGCTATCAGTTTAAAAGATAGATAAATTTAAAATTGCAATTCACGTTTCGCTAACAGATTCTGGTAATGGACTACCGTCATAATGGACTTCGTGTTCATTGTTTTAAGTTAACTAACAACTTCTGAGAAGTCGAATAACCATTTTGTAGCGTTATGTCAGCTAAAGAAGAATGTAATAGATACCAATGTTCGATACAAATAAAACGCAATAGCCAGATGGTACAAGCCGGTCCCCGATAAGGGAAGTGTTCATTTGATAACGGGCCCGATGCACACGCGAGCCCATTGACATTGAGTAAGACAGCTACAGAAGGTTTACTTCTTAATGATGAAGAATGTTAAACTCACGTACAAACGCCAGCAGGTCAAGCTACCCGAAAACTGTCAAAATTTCCCAATCAACCTTGAACCTTAATGCTTTAGCGATAAAGTTGAAATCTATTAAAGAAATTTGACAGGTAGTAGCTTGATGTGCTGGCGTCTGTACATAAACATATGATCAAAATCATTATTATCGGGGAATTCTAACTTCTGTATTCTCAGAACTGACGTTACAAGTCCAAGAAGATTCTTACTGCAATAACCGCTGAGTACCTACCTACTTTTTGGATTTTCCTGTACCCCTACCTTATACTGTAGAGACTGTTTATATATACTGTGAACCATAGATATAAGATAGTTAACTTATATGAGGAAATAATTGAAGAAATAAAGGCTGGTTTAATTGCTTAGAGGTTTATTTATAAACGTTGCTTAAAGTTAAGTTATGGTTAGCATAACCATACATTTTTGACGTTTAAAAGTCTTTTCAAGTAAAGAGACGTTCAGCAAAATTTATAAATAAAGGGTTTAATGTCCAACATGCTTGTGGCTAAAATGTCACCAGTGTGTGCCAGCAGCTGCAGCAAATACAAACATTGAAGTTTATATTTGTGAGTCGTAAACACTAGTATTTCTGTACCTTATATATCGCTGACGGTAATTGCACGCTAGCCCCCGGTACGAGTCCAATGAGATTTTTATTTAGTAGCAGCCTAATGAATCCGCGCACTGAAACATTTTAATGTTATGTGGTACTTACTTGTTAGCAGCTTAGCTTGAAATATTAACTGAGTTCGGAAGGTACAATGTTAATCTTGTTTGTAGCGGTATCTACTATGCCACATGCGAACAATGCGTCATACTGACGTCACGCAAATCCTGCATCTCGCAAGCAGAGTTTACCGCGCAATTAGCATACATACAAACTTCCCGACATCAGTCGTTGGGCAATTGCCCGCCAGACACAACACCCGTATGGTGGGAGGATCCTCCCTTTTCCATAGAGTATGAGTGAACTTTACACCCTGTTCCTCATACCTCTATAGTGTTGAAAATTATTTTTATTTTCTTTGCGTTTTTTTAAATCTCTTATTATTTATCAACTCATAAGCAAGAGTTGATAAATAATTGTAACGACTATTATCAAGAAGTTGATAATTAAAGTGTGTGATATTATTCTACTCTTCTCTAGGTTCTACCCGTGACTTGGTTTGCGTCGAAGTCGTAAAATAGACAATATACCAAACCATCAACAGCTACATTTTTTTAAACACCCTCGGCCCCAGTCTTTAGTAATTTAGTGTTCTTTCTGACTTTTTTTTTGCTAGGATTCTATGGGCCGCAGCCTGATGTTGCCTAGCCTAACTCAAGAATTGAGCTATCAAAAGAAAAAGGTTTTTTCAAATTCGACTGGAAGTTTAAGAGATTAGCGTAAAAAACAAAAACTCTTCAGCTTTGTTAATAGTATAGATTTGAGGTCAATATGAAATATGCAATTACTTTGACGTTGGTAACCACTATCGTTGAAATGAATTGTAATGGACTTAATGAGTAATGACACTTGCATTGTTGAATGGAACGGAATTAGCAATACATTATTTCATAAAGCCGCAAGTTCTAATGTGCCTATTTGTACAATTGTTCTAAAATCAGCCGAAGCGTGAAAACAGCCCAACTCCAATCGCAGGGTTAAACACCGTGAAGATGAGGTTAACACACCTACAGGAAAATACACCTTTTCAATTTCTTAGTTATCGCACTTTATCTATCATATTTGTGTGCACAAAATATTAACCTACATAAATATCAATGCATATCTATCGATGTCGTCCATACTTCACGTCGTGATAAGTTAGTGCGGTCACAACATTTAGCCAGCGCGGAGTTGTCCTCAAGTTTTCCACTGTGAATTTTATCTAACGTGTTGAACGGAAGCCGGCCGATGCGCACATCTCGTTGCCGCATCCCGTTTCACTCGGCCCTCCGCCAATCGCCTCCGACCTCCGACCAAACGGACCTCTACACCTCAATTCTCCCTCAGTCTTACTGTGGGCGGCGCGACGCACGCACGTACGCCACGGTCGCTCGGCATCCGCTCGCGAGCTTTCGAATTTTACCTGTGGATTGTCAGTGACATGTGTCTGTAAAAAAATACTTTCATTATAAACATTGTGATTTTTTTCTGGATTAACACTGCCCTGTTTCGAGTTCCGGGAAAATCACAACATATCATATTCAAGGTCGGTGTGTTATGTATGCTTTGCGAATAGTAATGCGATTGGATGCATTCGGAATGTCACCGGTCCAGTCTTTATAAGTTGGCATTAAAGGATTGTCGAGGTGAAGGAAATCTTTATAAAGTTCGTGTATCGGAGTTCGTTGACGTCTTGGAGTAGATTTGTTTTTTCTTTAATTATTTTTTGTTGTTTGACCGGTGCGTGAGACAAGGTTCGCTCACTCGATCATTCTTCCGTCACTTGACTATAAATAAAGAACAATCGGATATTGGAGATTTCAATACTAACGTTTCCGGTTTTGCATGAGGTGAGTAACGTGCAAGTTTCCTGTTTATCTTTGAAACAATAGAGTATTTTAGTCTCGATGCCAATCTGAACACCATCACTAAACTAAACTCACGAAACAATAACTTCCGAGGTGTGTGTATGTTTATTTTTATCTTCAGTTTAAACTTCAGTAGTTGAAAATTCTCATAAATAAACTCGCAAAATATTTACTTTAAGAGTTCCTTGAACATGACACAGAAGTTTTGCAAAAAATATTCCAATAATAAGAATCACAGGCGTTGAACTGTAGTGAGTTCGATTTTGATGTCAAGACGATGATCTCACCAATACCTGCCTATCGAATATTTTCGATTCGAAGCAGTCTTTGTTTTAATACAAGTATTTATCTTTAGCAAATATGTGTCTAGGTACATTAAATTATACGAGTGGCTGATTCATATTTGTAGCTGAAGCAAATATTGATAAACCTGATTACGCAAATTTCGTTGTTATGCAAAACTATTTCTTCTATTTTGAAAGTGCCTATTTTATTCATGCAAATACAACCAACTTTATTGATGTGGTCAATAAAAGTCAAGAACATAACATTACATATATAATAGAGATCTCGCAATGACATGCAATCCCATTACCCATCGTGAAAAGTTCGCGCGTCGCATTCTCTCTTAATCGATCCCTACTCAATGCAATTGAAATCATAGTGATTACGGATAATGATATAGCAAAAACACCCATGAATGAATCAGTATCCTGCACACGGGAAGTACATGACTTGATTGCTGCCATGGTGATTACACCTGACAATACGCAGCTTTGGAGGCTCCTACTATGTCAAGGATAGCTAATAATGTTGACGGTAATCACACAATTATTAAATAATTACATGACTATCTAAATTCCTTGAATTATGAAGCTACCAAAGAAGGAGGAAATGGTAATAGGCACTATTCGTCACCCTGAAAAAGAGGAAACCAATGCTAGAGACAAAATTGGTGATTTTACGGTACATAAGATTTTCATCTCCCTAGATTTGGTCCTTCACAAGGCAACCAGCATTTGATTAATTTAGCCAAGATTTGTGTTTTTGAGCCTACTGGTGTCGATCCTCTATAAAAAATCTCAATTAGACATAGTGTCTGATAAAGCTACTGTTGGCGCAAAATTAGAATACGGGTAAATTACCGAAATAACTCCTTATTATAATAACATCCACACTGTTAATTGTTATAAAGTCAATTACAGGGACATTACTAAACACTACCGAATGAATTGTATTCTCCTTTTATAGATAATGATAATGACAAAGAAATCGGCTTACTTTAAACGATAACATATCTACTTTTCCTGCCAAGTCTGATTTTGCATTACGATATTATGACGCACTTTAAAGATCATTTAGTTAAAATCGCTGCTTATCTACCTACCTGATAAAATTCTGGAGTAGCTTTTTACGATATCCGAAGGCAGGAATTGAGTGGCCTCTTGGCTTGGATCTTCATGGAATAATTTAAAATATACATTATACCACATATTATATACAACGTAACAACAGTTCCACAGTTAATATTCATCAACTAGATTATGATTTGTGCTAACGTTTCTATTAACATAAAGCTACGCCTGCTAATTAGTCCCATAATAACTGTTCATAATTAATTCTGAAGTAATAAATGTCGTTTAATTTAACTCACGGAAACGCAACAGTCAAATTTAACTCATGTAAAAAATTTACGGGCGTGAACCGTCAAAAAATGTTGTGGTGTTTTGGTTTCTTTAGAAGTGATTTAGTTCTTTTAAACTATTAAACGTAGTTAAAGTTGTTCCGACCCGAACTAACGGTTACTTTTTAGCGAGTCCTTTTTTATCCGGTCAACATGCTATTAAGTTCCCAAATAGGTATTTAAAGGCTATCTAAAATGTAAATGTTTTAATAGATTCTCATTTGTATTTAAAGACTACGTTCTGTGTAATTGCTTATTTAAGTCAACCGCAGAGCATTCTAAATGTAATTAAAATTGACCCTTTTAAAGTTAATGAACGCAAATAACCCATGCCAACTAAAGTGCCGAGCACAGAAACTCTAAAATATATTACATTATATGCCAGTCATCAGTTAAAGTCAGCAGAAAATTTCGAACTGTCTGCGGAAGATTGAAAGTGGAATAGTTTCAGGGACTTGGTGAGACCCCCGACGTTTTGCTCCGAAAGCTAATTAGTGAGGTGAGTCCGTCCATCGACAAACTGATTTCTGTCGATCGCTTCCCGACCAACAACGGAAGTTGTAACATGAAGTACTTGCCGAACGACGGTGCTGACTCTAAGAAACAAAATGTCTTTAAATAGAATGAATGATGAGCTGTGTTTAAGTGCCTGGTTTTAACTAGTTATGCAAACCTGTGCGGTTTACTCACACATTGTTATAATATTGTTAAATTAAGTTGTATTGACTAAATATCCATCGGTGGACTAATTTATTTTTATTCCATTTTTGAGCACTTTTTAATCCAGTATTGAAAGTACTACTCGAAATGGATTAAATCTGAACATTGCAAGGTTTAAGAAATCCAAATCTCCGAGGAGTCTGATTTCATGTCCATATCTACCAAATGCTCATAATATATATCTTTTGGGCCCATACGGAAATAAATAACCCCACGAACCACGAAAGGGATTTAAAAAAAACCTCCGGAAAATATATTGACCCAAAGCCTAAATAAATTTTCAAATAAATGGCTATCGAAAGTTTCAAAGCAAATATCGCTCTATGAATATTCAGTACTAAACCTATGATAATAAAGTTGATATTTGTATCACGAGTTTTCACAGGCTCCGCGGCCGGCTGTTGTTTTAAAACTTTTCCTCCAATAAAATAGACGCGGTTATTGCTTAGATTTTACCTAAGCTTTCATAACATCACAGTGAAACTGTGTTAAGTCCGTAGTAGTAAGCATGAAGCAATACTCGGGAACAATGTGCGGCTTAATTTCAAAGCGCTTTGTTTAAGAGCCAATCAAAATTATGCACGGCGGCTACCATATTTCTGGAACGTCAACTCCGTAGGTACCCGGTAACGAGTTTTGTTCCCCCACACCGTTCAGGACCAACTGCTGAGGCAATTTTAGCTGTTTCAAGACTCAACTGTGAGATTCTGCTTAAAACAATAGTCGTAAATTCAGCTGGGCCCGTCAAGGTGTTTAATTTATACAAGTCTTTGAACACCCATACGGTATGGAAAAAAGAGTCGTTTGTCTGGCTCGGAGCGGCCCATTGAAATTATAATCGTACGAGATGTGTTGCTTAGAGTATTAAAATATCTGAAATTAACGTGCGTCGAACCTATTAAACTGTCTACAGCGAACAGGCGTGTTTTAAATAACTAAACACAAGAGAGCTCCTGCCTGTTTATGACTAATTTGAAACGGAACTTCATTCATTTTACTGTCAATTAAGAAAAAATTGGTCCTCAACATCAGATTTTTAAACGATTCTACTTTATCATCAGCACAATAGAATTAATTAAAAGACAGTTTTACTTTTCCTACAGCAGTACAATCTTCAACAGTACCCGCCTCATGTTCGTTCAGTATATTTCTGTATTTCCTTTCCTCGTATCCTTCCTTTCCTTTGAAGACATTACCAAGCTAATCTTTGTATTCAGTTATTGTTACACTTACGTTATAATTTATTCGTTCTTCGTATTAGAGTTACACAAAACACGTTCTAATTGTCAGCGTGACGTAACATGAGTTTTCTCGCGGGCGACAAAGCCAAACTATGAGTAATTATACGGAGACTGACTTCCGTACCACCGCACGGTGCAGAATGGGTGGCGGTCGTGGGAACATCACTGAATTGACTGATGGATTTACTTTTGCTTTTGATTTATTTTGCAAGAAGTGTAAGGGGACGTCTGTTGCTTGGATGCATATCTTTATTGATATCGACGAAAAGCCACGGAAGAATAGCATGTTAAGGAGGAAGTTTATTATAGTGGGTTGAATTATCTGCTTTCAAGTTTAAAATCAATTTGGAAATTTTGTTTATGGCTTCAGTTTATGAGATTCTACCATGAATCTAATTAACCGTATCAGATGTGGCAAAATCTATTCTAATATTTCGGAGAACTATTTACTCAGATGCTTTTGCATCATTATTGTCTTTCATGGCAGCTTTGATTTTCTTTTTTGGTACAATTAAGAAAATACTTTTTTGCCATCAGTATTTACTTCTGCTGTTGTTATGAATCTAACTGTATTGAACCTACTACATACTAGAAGGTGTTAAATACTAATTTAAAACCGAACCACGCAACTTACTGTACCCCGACACCTTAGCATAGAAACAACTGCTACACGAGTGAACAAATTCAATACCTAAATAGTATTTTATTGCTTTGAACTATTCTCTTATCATGTACCTACAATTAAGTGCCGTCTTGCCAATTCAACCTGGGTATTACCTGAAGCGAATCGTTTTTCAAAGAACTTGAATTATTCAAATACAGGTTCATGCAAACGTGAATTGCGTTTTGCGGTCATCATAACATATAAGTTCTCTAACTTGGACTCCACTCGCCTGCGGTTAAACTAACATCTGTCTACGTCTGCCCCATATTTTGCTCTCATGGTGACGTCATCTCGAGCCCCATTTCCGTTGAAATTTGCGAAGTCAATGAACGATATTCATGATTAATTTATGGGTTATACGAGTAATTGTAATTAGCAGCCACTCAACATTATTTACATAGAACGGCTGCGAAGCGTGTTCATTCAGGATTAGTTCAATCGGCTTCTACTTTCACGAAATTGTTGCTATGTGTATAGGTAATATAGATGGAAAATAACCGTTAAACAAAATAAAATATGACGATATCGAATTTGAAGTTAAACTGGTGCACTTTCTAACATTTATGTTTATATATTTTTTCACTTATGAAAAAATATATTAAAATATACTTTGAAATGTTAAGCTAAAACAGGATAGATATCAGTTTCACAAAGTTGAAAAAGCGCCAGGAAGTCGGAATGCTGCCCATTTTTCTTCTAGTACATTTTATGAAATCAGAAATCGGTACGTGCTTTTATTTTATATCGAAGCTCGTCTCGAAGGAGTAGCAGATGATGATGAAATATGTCACGAACTTCAATATAAATTACATTTCACCCCGACCGGTGTGGCACCTCCCTGGAGATTTCAAGTTTATCAGCACATTACTCAGACTACGTAACTTCACGAAATTAATAGTTGTTGTATGGAAACGACTAATAGGCTTAAAGGGTTCAAAATTCAAATCTTGCTATTCCTGGTTCTACATCTACCAAAGTTTTGGCATATGAAAGCATATTGCGTAGCGCGTACTTTAGCTGACTTTACAAAATTAATAGTTGTTGGATCCGTTACGAGTCTAATAGTGTTCACATTAGTGAGGCCTGACTTAGAAGTTTTCCCCAATACGAATTATAGGATCTTAATGAGGGTAATTCATCTGTAATGAATACGAATTTCATTTGCCAATATATCTGAAGCTCATATTATAATGATTCATACTGGTCGAAACAAATGCAGTTTATGTCATTGAATTGCTAAAACTAAAGCAATTCTCAATGCGTGTATTACGTAATTTGACTGCGAATATCTACGCTCTTGAAGATCAGATTGTCATCAATAATCGAGCTCATTTACCAATTGAAAGCAAATTAGTGTCGCTGATACAATTAGTATCTGATAACAATTCTCTAGAACTATATAATATACGTTCATATACGCATGGAACTTATCGCAGTAATATTTATCTCGAATCAACTGAACTAGGGCTCCTTGCACTAAATACGATATCAAAAGGCTATCAGTGACTTACGATCTAGGCGGCAGTAATAGCGAGGCCAAAAATATAACGAGTCAAATGTTGTAACTTGACACAGCACGTGTCTTGGCGTGGAAAGTGCAAACAAACATTCATTGTCAACTTTGTATATGAAATGAAAATATTTGAATTGAGGCAATATGTTGGAAAAGACATACAGATATTGTTATTGAAGGAAAGGAGGATAATTTTAATAATAGCGAGGCCGTACACGTTATGAGTCAAATGTTGTAACTTGTCTTGGCGTAGTAAGTGCAACCAAAACATTAATTGTCAACTTTGTATATGAAATGAAAATATTTGAGTTGATGTATTTTGTATATGAAATAAAAATATGCAATGTGTTGGATAAAACATACAGATAATGTTTTTGAAGGTAAAGAAGGTGATTAAATAATAGATAACTACCAACATTTCTTAGAAACTGTAGATATAGGTAGTACTTTCCTTCTTATAATGAAAAAAAAAGTATAATAAAAAGGTAAAGAAGTTTTAAGATACGTTTAAAATTCTTTATGAAGAAGAAAATAAAATAGTACGCAAGGAAATTATAATAATGATAGGCGTAATTAAATTGCTTTCCGGCCCGTTTTAATATTCATGAAATACTTTTCTACTGCTTATAATATGCATATCTGTGATAATTATTCAGGTCGTGAGGATAATAATTATACATATTTTATACATTACGTACCCATTTGTAGTTAAGTATGGACAAAATGTAATACTTATATAGATAGCATTTAGACTAAATTGATACATAATGGAGGAGTTAGTAAAAGTCGTTTTACAAAGCATTTTTTTTTAAGGAGCTATAATGATATAACTTTCGTAGTCATCAATTAAAAACATAGCTTTTAACGTAAAGTCCTTGTAATTAAATACATACGAGTATATGATAGTAATACGGTTTGAACAAACTCGGCTGATATAATTTGATTGTAACTAGGTACTAAAAACTATCGAATAGTTCCGACAAATTTTATGTAATCGGTGGCCGGTTAGTGGATAAGCATATACTTTTTATTTAAATGTCCCAGCGATAAAGCGTTTCCTGTTACTAACGATAAATGCAGCATTTTATTATAGTTTGAATTGCTATTGCTGTAGTAGCTCCGCGGAATATGTTGTTATAAATAATAAGGGTGAAGTTAAATTTTGTAAATAATTATACCCATGGCACGGTTTTTTTTTGTCTTTTTCTTTTAATTTTGTATTTATTTGTTATTATTTATTTATAGTTTATTAAATACATACTTGACAAAAAATAAATCAAACACTAAAAACTCTTCTACTTCTTCTTTTAGAGTCGATGGTAAATATATGTATTAAGCTAAATGAGTTGGGCCCAGTAGGTGACTACGCCAATCGCGGCAATGGTGGCGTTTGTTAGGCCCTCAGAAGAGCAGGCGTATGGACACTTTAGACACTCCAAATTTTGTACTACCCACTGCCCGGGTCTTTTACATTATTGTAACTAGAGCGAAAAGTCACTATAGTCTGTTTAACATTTATATTAGGTAAGTAGCGAGGTAAATCCCCTGACGTCTGCATTTATGTGACGCTTCACAATGAATAACTGTCACTTTTGGACTGACGTTTGGACACGAAACTTGCTACTTGAATTAAAGCTCTAGAGCTATTATAAAATAATATGAATTTTAGAAATGTCCTATTGGTCTTTAAAGTTTTAACGGTGCTACCATAAAGCAACTCTTCATCTTTTTTAAAAAAAACCTCGTTCCGCAAATTGGTTTGGCGAGTTTTCGCGCGACGCTATGAAAAGCATTACAAATACAGCATGAACTGAGTTAATGATAATGGATATTGATTATTTTGAGGATGAAGACGTTTTGTGTGATGAATAATGAAGTGAAAATTTAGATGAACAAAAATATGCTTCTCAACAAGAGCGAGCGAAAGATTACGAAGCAATGCCTTGTGTCAAACAATCTATTCTTATCACAGTAATTAATCGCTGATGAGTACCCATACCCGTGTCGAAGTAAAACAACAATTAGAACCGTGTAATAATTGCACAATGCGTATAAACGCGGAAAATTGATTTAATTCATACGTAACGAGATAAAAGGGAAATATCGTAAAACTTGATTTATTTTCTGTAGCGTACTTGTGTACTCGTGTACTTGACTACTTGTGGAGAGTAATACTACGAATTTACATCATGGTTTACGTTTGATTCACGTATTTTTGTATTGTTTTCATTAGATGTGGTTGAGTCAACACCTCGCCTTTTTTCCCCGATGGGTTAGGTAGAAGTACCTATTGTAACACCCACGTTTTACCAGTTATGCTTAAGTCCCATGTAAAAGAAGCGAGCGAGCTTATTGCCATCAACCAGATACCGGCCTGTTACTAAGTAATTTCTAATGGAAAAACCCAATAACATTTTGCCCAAACTGGGAATCGAGTCCAGGACCTCATAATAAATTTCAGTACCAAGTTTTTCGTTTTTGTAATCTTCATCAATTCTTGTTGTATTCTGCTGTTCTTTTTCATCTCTCGTATCAGAAAGAGCTACGACAATGACTCACATTTCTTCTATCGCGTTTTCCTATTCTACATGCCTCACTGTAGTTGGCATTTTACCTACTGCACCCAGCATATCCTTTATATCAGATAGTTTCTGTATCATTGGGTTTTGTGGTCACTGATCAACCGTTTTATTTGAAGGAAATAATTTACAACCCCACCTGTTCGTATTTAAAATTCCTAAAAGTCGTTCATATAATATAAATTATCAGTTTCATTTGACCGCGTGCCATGTAATATGTTAATAATTAAATAATTAATACGCACCGTGCAAATTATTTTATAATTTACTATATTTTATAGCCAACTCAGTCCTTTGCAGACCTTTGTTTGATATACGTCTCCCAAGTTTCCTGGATTGTTGATCATGATCAGAATTATGGAACGTTGTTTAACTTGTCAAGTTAATTTCCTGGTTAAGAGCAAGAATGAATGAATGAAAGGGATTGATTGGAGAATTCAAATTGAACATTGTGGCTAATTCAGTACATTTTAGCAAACTCTAGATAGGTGATTGTAAAGAGGTTGTGTAGCCTGGTGAAGTTGCCTAGTCAATGATTCTATTTCTGTTACCTACTCAGTTTGTAGTTACCTCATTTAAAATTACATTGTGATAAGGTACTATGGGGTTTTTATCCATATGGATATGGATAAAAACTTCTTTTAAAAATAAAAAATAAAGTTAATTTCATGGAACAGCACAGTGTTGACTATAGAGTAGGGTAAATTCCACTTTTACAGTCCCTTTGTTCGTTCAAACGTAATCGCAATGCAAACATCCGATTTATATTATTATAACTGCGTTAGGAAATGGCCCCCATACATACGCTCGCTATGGTTTCACTTATTTTCAGTTTAAAATAACTTTTATGGTACAGTGAAAGTTACTATGTTGACTGCAACAATACAAACGATCAATTTAAACCCACATATGAATAAAACATGAACTGTTTTCTATTTATGCGAAAAAGTTTTTTATTGTAAGTCATTTTGTGGTTTATTTCGTTAGTAACGGTCTAACCAGTAATTTTTATTAATGTACGTACTGTACCTATTATTTTCTCGTTAGTGTACTTGCACAGTAATAAAATTATTAATTGCTATATCCAATTCTATTTATTATGCACTTATTTTTATAATTATTCTTGTTACCTACGTACCATACACGTATTACGTAACGTTGCACACATCATATTTATTTAAAGAAAAATTATAATATTTATCGGATAAGGATAAAAAATATAACGGGAGTGAGAACGAGATTAGATAAAGTTCCGGATTTAATCAATTACGTTCATGGTGTTTGAAATGTCTAGATTTATTATTTATTTACACTCTGATTCATTCGTGAACACATTCACACACCCTCGCACTTACATTCACACACACACCCCCACTCACTCTCACTCATACACTCGCATGCCTGCGTGCATGCTGCATGTTTAGCTTTAATTCTTTCTTTTTTTTTTGTTTATTATTCCCTTTAGATCTGAGTACAACAAGTACGTACCTAAACGTTACTTATTAAGTTATGGAAGAGCGGAGTCTCCTAACACAGGCTTATCTGCTTAAAAGGAGGCTCCAGTCACTAGTTTTTAAGGTTCACTTGTTAAAATAATAAACCATTTTTAATTTTAAATTTTTTAATTTACTGTTTTTCTACCTTCGTTATTTTTATTCAACATCATTTCAACCGAAAGACGCTGCTGGATATAAGCCTCCCCCAAGTATCGCCACCTCGGACAACCGTCCGAAGTGGCGATACTTGGGGGGTGGAATCCGCTGGATATGGGAAGCACAGAAGCCTGTGCTTCCCGCATCCAGCGGATATCAGCGACCTTGACCAGTTCATCAGTTCACCTTGTGGGAGGTTTTCCAACGCTACGTCTTCTGGTACGCGGTCGCCACTCTAGAACCCTTCGGCCACGCTAACCATCTGTTGGGCATCGGCTAGTATTTTTATTCGTTCCTACTTAATAGCCGATTTCCTAACCCTCCCTATTCTCATTGCCATCGTCACTAAGCCTTACAAGGAAATTGATCATAGCAACCAGTTGTAAGCCAATAATTCCTTCCTTCCCTTCAGTTTTCCGAAATAACATTAAACATCCAGAAAATTAAAGCTCAAATGCGCAGGAGAAAGAAAACTTCAATACACAGCACAACAGCTCCTTTCAAAGCAACTTTGAACATTCAACTTGTCATATAACTAGAAAGATGACTATTAAGTTTGTGAAAGAATTCTTTAAAAGTATTCTTAGTAACTTTACGTAGTTGTAAAGTTGCATACAGTCTTGTTGGGTGTATAAAATAACAACAGCACTTAAAACAGCGACACAATTTCTTATCGTGATTTGATATGACTTGGCTCTTGTATTTTGCTTTATTTTCTTCTTCATTTGTTTCTCTTGTAACTATAGTTATGAAGTTTCAAGAGGTTGCTGCTGTGTAATTGACTATTCCTAAACCGCCATTGCCATCCGTAGTATATACGACGGTGGTGTTCTGACATAAAATCTTCCCATTTCGTTCATCATCTGCCTAACCTTTTCCCAACTATATTGGGGTCGGCTTCCAGTCCAACCCTAGCCTATCTGACCTCCACAACCCTTTTATTGGGTAATACGATAAACCTTGGTAAGACTGGTTTCCAAACTTTCGGGTTTTGACGACCCGTAACGACCGTCAACGATCCACGAATGGCAACCAGGACCAACGGCTTTCCCAGGCACGGAGGGGTATGTAAAGACGAACACCCATCCACGGACCAACCACGGCAAGCATAGCTTAACCCGATCGATTGAACCGTGCGGCTGTTAATATTAGCCATAAGCCCTTCTGCAAGCTGTAGCTGCAAGTGTCAACTACTTGATGCACAGACGCCAGCACATCAAGCTACTACAATCTGTCAAATTTCTTTAATTGATTTTCAACTTTATCCCTAAAGCATTAAGGTTCAAGGTTGATTGGGAAAATTTGACAGTTTCGGGTAGCGTGACCTGCTGGCGTCTGTACTTAAGGCAGATAATAATCATCAATCGACATTTGGTTGGTCTACCAGGAAGATGAAGTAAACTCGACTTAATAATAAAGATTATCAGAACTTCTGAAGCAGATTCTGAAAGCATTAAATTCCTTTAGAAATACGTTTCTTAAGAAATTTCTCTAAAAGCTACTGAAGCCAAAAAAGTTTATAGGGAGCGTAAATACTGCTTTGAAGTGTATTGGACAATTTTACGATAGCAAGACATATTTTTTTATGCTGATACAACACAAAAACCTTTGCCGGCTTACGCGGAATGGCTAATACAAGATAAGCAGGGGTCCCTATTAGTAAAGAATGCTAGTTAGCGTTACGAGGGGGTCGAATGTTGCTGTAAAAGGCCTCGTAAAATGTTGAAGGAAACTTGTAATCATCGGCCGTAATTTTGTTTGTCGTTTGAGTTACAAGACGTTGGTATGTTTTATGGTGTTCAACTTATTGTATGGCCGTGTTTTGTTGTAAATGATTAGGGTATTTCAGTCAATGATATGTCAATTAGTTTTCTTCAGTTCATTGAAATTTGCATTAATTGAGCTTGACGAAATTCGTGTTGATTTAATTGAATGGTAGTTGCAGGATATTTTAAGTAATGTTGAAGAGTTGTAAACTTGTAACTGTGAAAATATAGTAACTTTAAGGACAAATCAACAATTTATAGGTTATTTTAAGCAACAAAGACAACTCTGTTGAAGGTACTTTCGATTCTTAAAATAAATATACAAGGACAATAAAAAGTCCAGTGAAACCGTTACTATTAATTATTTATTTATAACCGAAGACTGGAGTTTATGCGTGTTTCGATAGCCCATATATTTTTTGTAGAGGGCTGTGGCTATTACCACACTACACGATAGGTAGGTGTTCTTTAAGAACTAGTTTCCTTACATCAATAATCACAGGAAAAAATACAAATTAGTTAGTCATGAAGCATGTGCATGAGCAAAGAAAAAGCGTGAGAAATATGTACGTATGCGAGTGGAATGTGGGGAGTGGTATGTCTTGTTTAATTGAAGGCTTTATCACTCAACTAGGCATCACCATACTGTTGCTAATAATAGCCCCATTTCATTTCAGAAAGCATTTCTAAATTATCATTTGTAATCTAGACTGCTTCAATTATTTGAATTGCTGCACAAAGCGTTGTATCACGTAATATCTGCCCAGCACTTCTAATAAACACAGCTCTTCAAACACCTAGGTTGTCCAAGCACTCATTACTAGACCAAGATTGTAATCGTAACATTAGCCGTCTGAAGAAATGAGTACTTTGCCAAGAACTGGCAGCACAGGTTTCATCGACCCTATACCAAGCTTTACCGGATCCGTCGTCTATGCACTCGCAATTGGCGTTTTCACCTCGGATCGATCGTTCGCATTACATCGATCGCCGTCGCGTGGTACCGGCCGCGTGTAGTAGTGACGCGCTGCGGTGTCACTGGAGGCCATTCGTCGGTCAAGAGTACCTGTTTAACCGTATAAGGTTGTTTGCAATGTTAACGATTTTCGCCTCCAGCTTCTGATAAAACTTTAATATATGCCAGACCATTGGTGTGGCCAACTGTTTGAAAGTTCCCTACGATTCCCTTCTTCCTTTTGATTACAAATTACAATTCTGTGCCGCCAACGTTGAATGTAATAATATCTCGGCCTATACAGTCGGTCTGCGGTCATTGAATTGAATGACATCATTATTGCAAAGCAGACAATTGACACAATCATAACACTCGTTCTTTATTAATGTTAAAAGATAAGATGAATGTGTATTACATTGGAGCAATTTTTCGCTCGGTAGCTTAGCGCGATGTTTCTATTACATTGTCTATTGCTGGTTTGAGGTTGCGCAATTGTATGTGTGGTGTTATTACAGAATTCGATTATCTCAATTTATCCGAGCGTGTGTTGTAGGTATAAACAATGAAGATTATAAACTTGTTTATTTTTAAAGAATGCAAGTATTCTTTAAAAATAATTGAGATTGATATCAAGTGTAATTTCAGCATCATTCCTTAGTATCCTAATTCGCATATTACAATTACACTTATTTAGTTAGTAATAATAAAGTTTATTGTTCTTCTCTCACATAGAATTTTACAAACAAATATAAAAAAAGCAAACAAAACATTAGCTATAATTGTTGTGATCTATGTGAGAGACTGGTTTCTGTACTAGGAGACCTGTATGACAGATTACCAGCCTCTCCAGCCTCCGAACAAAAGGTGACAGCTGTATACAACATCAGTGAGAAGAAATCATTAAGAGGGAATTAGCTAGGTGCAGTAAGATTGTTGCTGTTATGGGGGTACAAAGTGGGTGAGAGGAACTAAATCGAATGAGTGAGTAATTGAGTAATTGTGTATTTGTGCGTGAGTATGTGTGCGCGAGTGTGAGAGCGAGTGTGTGGGAGCGTGTATGTGTCTGTGTGAGTGTGTTGTGGGAGAGAGTGAGTGTGTGTGTGTGAGTGCAAGTGTGCGAGGTGAAGGAGGTGACAGCATACGCAGTTGGTTAGGATGGTACAATAAGCAGATTTTCAGTGTCATCGTAGTTGAGGGACTTAAGCCAGGCAGTAATAACCCTCTTGCAATTAGCTCTTGTAAGAGGATAAACTGTTAGCTTCTTATTTATCTTATTATATAGATGTCCACCAAGGAATTCAAAGAATTTGCGTGAGAAGACAGTGCTACGATTAGTAAGTGTTGGGCAAACCCTGTGTTTGACTCTCTTGTTTGCATTAAGTAAAGGATCATACCCTATTTGTGAATGTTGTTTTAGAGCTGAGCACAGAATATAAAGTTGTCTTACTGTCAGCACGTCAGAGAGCAAGTACAGATCTTTAGTAGGAAAGAAGAAAGGTAACGACAGGCTTACTTTTAGTACCGCTCTTTGAGCTCTTTCAAGTTTTATTAAGTTAGTTTTACAAGTGCCACCCCATACAGTAATACAATAGGTTAGGATGGATTGGCACAGGGCCATGTAAACCATTTTGACGACAATTTTATCTGCAATGCGGCTTAAATTTTTAAAAATGAAGATTAGTTTTCGAGTTCTGGAAGATAGTAGGTCCAGGTGGGGTTTGAAGCTAAGAGTACTATCAACCATGACTCCCAGGTACTTAGTGATTTAACATTAAAACAGTTGTTAACACTATTTTGTGACAGGATCATAAATTCCCTTTCCCGAAATACATAGATTCAACTCTCGGCGACGACGCTTGAAAGCTACAAATAAAATTGCTTACAACATTTTCTGACAATACAAAATGTCTTTCATAAATAAAACAAAATACAAAACATAATATAAAACGCAAAATGCAATTTCCCAAAGAAAACTAGATTTGCTATAATTTCGCATATTTCAAAACATGTTGTAAAATCGTCCGGGCGGCAGTTATCGTGCAGCCAATGCGTTTGAACAACAATAATGTTCTTATCAAATGTATTGCTAGGTAAATTTTCTATTACATCGTTTTTGTGTGAGCCGTATAAAACAATCACCAATTGTTTTTTCCCTACACATACCACCAAGATTTTCTGTATTTTGGATACAATTTCCTCGTTGCCAACAATTGGTTGTTTAAATTCATCGACTTATCTCCAATCTGTTAGTTTTACTATCGTTGCAATTTCTTCAGCGATGTCGGTATCCAATTAAAATGTTTAAGCTTGTAATGCAATTTGTTAGAAAATGTTTGTACGCTTAGGTACCTACATTGTTTCTTCCGTTAGTGTCTGTTGTAAATCTTTCTGATCATCGTTTTTTGCAAATACCAAATTTTCTTTTGGGTTTGGTTTTGCGGTATTTTGATTAATGTTGCTGTGGATATCTGGCTTACGTTTTGCTACACGAGTTTTTTTAGAAACGTGTATTTCCTTTTGCAGTTCTAAAATATTGGTGGCATTAAAAGCAAAAATGTTTTGTTATGGGTTACTTTGTAAAAATGTATACTTGTATTAAAATAAGAAGCTTCTAATTATATGTACATAATCATAGATTAGAAGGCTAGTCTTCAATGTCGCCATGACACAAATTTTTGCAAGATGCCCGAAGAATTAAAGAACTAAAAGCCTTGTGAATCAGTTCAAACGGTTAGATCATCTAATGCTCCCATCGCATGCACCTCTGCTATATTAAACATTTGATTATTATAATAACAAAGGTTCGAATAGTTTTTATCACATGCACCATTAGGTATAAACAAAGAGCCATGTATGTATCTAAGCAGTTATTATTACGTCTCTAATGTTCCAAAATTTCATAGTTGGTAGAACAATGGCCGCAGATTGGGAATGTTTGTGGGAAGCGAATTTATTGTCACGTCATATGACGGTGTGGTGTTTTGCAAACATTTGGCCAACTATAAACATTTTAGTACCTGAGAGGACTAGGTTATGAGAACTTTAATAGTAGTTGTAATTTTATTTGATGAAAATGTTTTGGAATTCGTATCTATTTGTATGTAGTTTGTAATTGACTGCCTTGATGGTCTTGTGTTGTAGTTGCCATAGTTACGGCTGAGTATGGATTCGATCATGAAGTCGGGAAAAATGATATTGGGGTTTGCTATCAGGAATTTCTCAGTTTTATCCCGGACTCCTGATTAATTGTGCTCAGTTACTGAGAAAGGTTCGCCTCCATTACATAGAACATTATAGGTATACAAATGTGGCAAATTGTGGGTGAACTACACAATGTTCAGGGAATACAGCGTGATTTAATGTTAGTGCTAGTACTAGTAGGTATATTTATATTTTACAAGTGTATAGAAATTAGTCACAGTAACGCTTCCCATGGGTGTCGTAGATAGAGGATTTGGATTTGGGTTGGTACCTACTGTATCCGATGAATTTGCAGCAGCAACCAATTGGGTACCTATTAACAACCAGTAATGTGCTTGCTAAGCCAATAAAGACCGTAACTACTGCAATAATAATCATATCACGTTCTTTGATAACAATTTAAAGGGAAAGCCGCTATAAACATTAAACAGTTAGACTGTTAGCTACGGCTGTTGTAAATAAAAACATAATTATGTTGTTCAGATTCAAACTAAGTTTTTGCCACAGTAGCTACAGACTCGTTCCTTGTCAATATTTTAGCTTCCAATATTTAACTTACTCTCTCTGAAGCAAAGTCTGTATCCATATCCAAATAATAGCCTGCCAAGATTCCATACATCAAGTAATATGTACGGTGATTGTTACTAGAAAACAAAGCGATATCCGAGGTATAAAGGCAATCGGATCTATACGTTCTCAGCTCCTTTGTGTGACCATATTGTGACGGTGACAACAGACCTATGGACTAGGCTGGCATTAAACGAGCCACGTGAATTACAAGAGGAGGACATTCATAGTCTATCTGCGGCCAAATCTATTGGATGGCAGGTTCGGTTCGAAGCTGTACTGTAGCCCTTAACGTCATACAAGGAACACGTTTTCAGTCTGAACAAAGGTATATCATTTGTGAAAACCTCTTTGTCATCTGAATACAAAAAAATAATAGATAGACTGGTTTTACTACATCATTATCTGTTTCATTTCTATTTGGGTATAATACCTTTAGATGTTCATCAAATTCAAATGAAGGTAGGGTGTATTATTATAATGATGTTCTCGTTCTGAATGTGCCATATCATTAAAATTTTGTAATTAATGATCTTTTTTAATTACAGGTACTTGTCTCTAATTGCCACCATTACCGGCTAGAAGCTCCTCTGTGAGTCAAATTAGAAGTATTTATTTATTTACATATACTTTATTGTACACCACACCACAAAAATACAAGTAACAACGCAAGTGCCTATGTACCTACTTATTGAAATCTTTAAGTGTGCGATAATCAAGTAGGTATTTAAATATAGCTATGCATAGTACAGTCGGCTTGTAATGTTTCCACTGCTGGAAAACAGGCCTCCTCACTCGGTGTGTGAATTAAGTATACCTACCTAATTTCGAAAATTGTAGCAAGTTCCGGATGCAGACGAAAATCGTTAAAGAATGTATAATTCATTTGTTCTCTTCTAATCAATTGAAGTGTTCCTTCAGGTATAAAACATTTTGGGCACGGATATAAACATAATTAGCATTTGCCTAACTTTCCACAAAATTAGTCAAATTACTGGTCGTTGGTTCAGTAGTTTTCAGACTAAAAACCTAATTCCCTGAGTTGAGACTTAGTTTAACTACAATTTGCTCACGAGAACAACGCCTATTACAAAGGGGCCCTTATGAGGTCCCTTTCGTAGTTAATGCCACTTTATTAGTTATTTTAACAACTAAAAACGTTTTATGTGATAAAGATGTGTGTGTATGTTAGGCATTATTTTTTAATTTTCACAGACATGAGTAACTATTTAAAGAATTACTTCTTTCGATGGTTCGTTAACTAAAGTTGTTTTTGTTTTTTACCTAGGCTTACCAATCTCAAACACTTTATTTCCATTATTTTCTGTAATTTTGCATTAAATCTTCATTAGATCTTTAAACTGTCCTATTAAATTCTGTACATTCCGGTTTTTCCCCAAAATTATAATTGGCTTATTGGCCCTATAAACTTAATTATGCCTACCATAAATTTATCTTCACGCATGAATAGATAAGTTGACTCAACGGAAAGGGTTACTACTATCTTGTTTATACTTTATAGACAAAGGGATTGGATTCTCATCATCAAGTACTTAAGGTATATAGGGGAAGATTGTCGCATCGCAACTCATCACTTTTTACACATGGTTTCCTACGTATAAATCATTTCTGCTCTGTTTTCCTCTACTACGAGTACCTAGAACGTAGCAGGTGTGAAAATTGCTACAGCGACTGTTTACGGTTTATAATTAGCTTTGTCAATAAGCTCAAAATTTATATACAACAGCATCGTAACTAATACCTGAAACACTAAACTATGTGGAGGAGTGCTTAAATTTAACAGCCGAACTGTAACAAACGTTTTAGCTCCAAATGTTTCCCTGGAGTTTGGCCCGCCGAGACTTGGGACCAATTATTGAGGACGTTACTACCCAACCACCGACCGGGGCCCTGAAATATTGACCTTAAAAGCCCATTAGTGTCCAGTTTGGACCCTCGATAAGCCGAATTTGACCGATTAAGGATATAGAGTTGTGATTTGGAAGCAAATTTCGGAGGACCATGATTTCGTACGGTTGGATAGGGCAGCTAATTATTGTTGAGTGTAAATTATTGTACAATAAATCGATTTAGGAAGATACATTTATTGTTACTAGAGTAGAATTCAAGGCTCTTATTGATGTTATCTACATAAGGCATCTAGTTGATACAATAAATAAAGTATTAGTAAGAAGGAAATTACGTTATGACCTGCTTAACATTTAAATAGTTAAAAGATACTATCTTGTGTATCTCCTTGAGATTAAGCTGTATGTGGGTATTAAACAAGTTATCAAACAATGAGAAAGCAATATTGACAGAAGCAACGTGTTTATTATCTGTTTGAAAAATGAAAGTAACATTATGCTAAGCTAACACAAGACAGCATTGTTAAGGACGGATAGGGCGCGTAGAAATACAAAATTACAAAGAATAAGAAACAGGAAAGGATTTCAGAATTGAGGATTAATATTAAAACAACAGAATCATAGAAAGAAACATGAATAATATAATTATGTTAATTTATAAACTTCATTGTTATTCGTTATTTAATCCTCTTTAACATTTTCCTTAATTGAATTTCGTCTGATTTCTTTGAAACCGACATTGTTACCTACATAATTGATTTCGATAACGTTTTGTAATCTATTAGTGGTCTGATAAGCAGTTATGCTTATCAGACTACTAATAGATTACAAGACTGATTATCGGTAAATAATATCAGTGTTACTGATAAATGGGTAGCGCTAATGTGTTTTCATAATTTATTGTGGAACTTTTTTTATCTTTATCAAGATTCATATTTAGCTTGATATCGTCAATGAATGGGTTAATTATTTTACTTAGTGTTTTTGCCTTTGTATTCCATCATAGTTTGAATTGATTTCCAGCATATCTATTAGTTCATGGTTCGTATTTCAATGAGTTTCTTAGTTAGTCGTCTAATTCGCTAGTCAAGTTAAAGAAGCACCACAATATGGCACACTCATTCAAAGTGAAATTGACCTTGATTGTTGATTTTTCCTTTCGAGGTACCATGATATGACTATAAAAAAATTTGTATTAAAGCAATCAACTAAACTTTCGTTTGTCATCGAACCGCTTTCAAATGTTTCGTCCACGACTGGTTTAAGTCTCAGTTCAAGGGTCACATAACACCTCGCAATCATCTCCGCTTCTGGATGGGGCTCTGCTATTATAATTCATTGTTTTGAGTTGTCTTGACGCGCCATCTCCATTGTTCCCACAGATGTTGTCAAAGATCGTGTTTGGAAATAATGAGTCACTTCTATTCAATTCACTTTGGAGCCTAACTCATTCATTGTAGATAGCCAACCTCATTTTTTTAAAATAATTTTCTCTCTGTTATTAATGAACGTGGCAATTACCGCTTCTGCAATTACGTTCTGTGAAATATGAACTTGTTCTTTGTCCAGTAATTTTGCATGTATAGGTGTTAATTGAATTGAAATATTGATATTTCTTTATGTGATTGTATTGTGTATTGGTTATTGATTATAGTCTCGCAATGAACGCTGTTTATACCCGTGTTTTTAAGTCTTCAAATTAATTAATTCATCTGCTCTAGATATAAAGTGCCGGTCCTTTGACATTATTTCGTCATCGAGTGCCATCTATAGCTGTCAATGTTGCCTTCATTCGTATTCCTTTATGCGTCTCGACTGTTCAACAGTAAGACCCCGAGTATTGACTCATTCTTCAAGACACAATGTCCGCAAGCACATCTTATTGTACCCGTCTCATGTCTACAATTGATAAATGGACACTCTCGCTTCCTCCTTCGTTGAGATTGTGAGCCGATGAGATTTACTCTCATTGTTAGCATCGAGTGTCGATTCAATGATAATGGGGCTTACTGCACTCACTTTACTTTTTTCAGAGAAAATGAATCCTCGTTTATCATGGAAATAAACGCTTTTGTTGTATTTCATAAAGCGTTTGAATAATAATTTCTTCATTATGATATTTTTCTGTTTTCTTTGTTATGTCATGACTTCATGAGTTTTATTTGGGATTAAATTAACTCGAGTACATAGTGCCGTTCTTTATTATTGAATTTTCTTTGATTCAACAAAAATTCAATTCATATTTTAAAACCGGTGAACATGTATTGCAAGTTTTTTTGACAGTTTGTGAATTACACCATCAATTCGCTGCCATGTCGATGAAACCAATCAAGCAATTTACAAGGCCGAAGGTTCATCGAATGTCACCCATACACCATTGTTTAATTTAATTGTCCCTCGCAACCGCGGTGAGTTGATATACAAATGTTATAACACACTGACACAATGACATCACGTTTTAAACGACCATTAAACTATTTATCATGATAAAATAAAACCTTTATCAAACAAACGAGATAACTTCAATCAATGTTGCTATCATAATCCTTATTTCCGTAAAATTAAAGATTATAATCAAACAGATGCATGATATTAATGTTACGAGTGTTTGCTTGAAATGGGACCGTGAAATAAAGCAATTTACCATAAGAGCGTGTGTGGAAATAACAAAAAGAAACGTTGGAACCGTTACGTCGGCTGAATATGTAGAATCTTTGACCGCGGCTTGGTTGGTCATACCGTTAGCCTGCGCCTGACCATTCGTATTGTATTGTTCTTGTGACGTATGGCCCAGTGGTAAAAGGTAACCGACCGATGATTTTTGATTTATCACTAGTACAGTTTAGAATGCTAATGTTAGCTCTATTCTATTACTAAAAAGTTTATGCTGTAAATGAGTGTCAACATATTTGAATATTTTACCAAGTCTATAGGTAACATTACTGTAAGTTATTGATTTGGTTAGTTTTTGATTTTATATTGGGATTCAGAAATAGAAATAAACCAGCGCCGTGGATGAACCTTACATTGTTTAATAATAAAGTAGGTAATGTTGCGTTTTGTAATAAAGAACTATGTTTTGCAAATACAGATCCGTAAATAATAGGCAATGCGACTACTCAGTGAATCTGCAGTAATATAGTTTTAAAATGAGTACTGTACGAGTAATAATATTAAGGTGCGCGCTTACTATGCCAAACACGAAACGAGCATTGAATGCGGTCATTTGCATACCGCAAACGTGTTTGCGAGCACGTTACAAACATGTCAATACATGACATGTGTTTTCCGTTACAGAAGGATTATCAAGTTATCAAATTGTATGTCTATTTATATTTACGTGAATCAACATTCCTGGTCATTCACAAGTTTTTTAATGTAAAAAAGATAACAGTTTGGAGACCTTACGTCTATTTACATTACAAGTATTGAACAGAAAGTATATGTATGGAAAGTAGTCCCACTTGTGAATTCCAAACAAAATTGGGTAGTGATTTGTATAATATAACGTTAGGATCTTTAGTCGGTTCAAAAAAGGTCTCCGAGTAAACATACGCATACCTAAACACTTCATCTGAATATTGGTAAACACGGCCTTTTTTGGAAATCTGTAGATATTGTTACGAGCTTCGGGTTCGTGACAATTAAAAATGCCGA
This sequence comes from Apamea anceps, assembly GCA_951799955.1. Taxonomy (NCBI): domain Eukaryota; kingdom Metazoa; phylum Arthropoda; class Insecta; order Lepidoptera; family Noctuidae; genus Apamea; species Apamea anceps. The sequence continues at coordinate 14,148,865 of OX637515.1, read as the reverse complement.
TAAAAATTACCAAAAGTTACACTTTAATTAATCAACACTAACAACAATTCAAAACACACACTAATTATAAAGCACAATCACTCTTAAGTCGCACTTGAAGATCGCTTTCGATGTATTCGCTTGTGTCGCAAAACCAAGTCTGATTGCTCGCGGCTATTCCCGGCCTTATATAGTGCCGCAGATAGTTCCAGAACCTTCTATTGTAGAACCGTCTAGAATGTTCGAGTACATACCGGCCCCGACTGACTACATGTCGATAGTTCTAGTAAGTTCTAGCTACGTCATATCTACTCGTCAATAGATGGCGCTGACGGATGGCGTGACTATTAGTTCTACTATTCCATAATAGATGGCGCCAGTTAGTTCTGCCAATCCACAATAGATGTCGCCAGTGGTAACTAATGTCACCGTGTATCAGGCACTAATTGTGGCGCGTAACACTGCCCCCTCCTAAGACATGCTCGTCCCGAGCATTATCGGCTCCATAATAACGCGCCAATCGATCCACATGGACGATCTTAGGAGTACCTCTTGCACCTTTCCGTATCCGGTAGGTTACGTCATTGATCTTTGTCACAATCCGGTACGGTCCATCCCATTTAGCTTGAAGCTTAGGAGATTTCCCTTTGCTGCGCACTGGATTGTGCAACCACACTAGTGAACCTTCGTCGAACCCTTTACTGTTCATTTTGCGGTCATAACGGGTTTTCATCTTTTCAGACATTTGCTGGCCCGATTGTCTGACGTGCTCACAAATGTCATTCATTTTATTCCGCAAGTTATTCGCATAATCCGTTATACTGCATGGGGCATCAGGTGGTATTCCGGTGATCAGGTCTGCAGGCAGCCGTAATTCTCTTCCAAAGTTTGCGAAGGCTGGTGTCACCGATGTACTTTCGTGAACAGCGCTTCGATATGACAACAAAAACGGTTGTATGTGCTTGTCCCAATCTCGTTGCCGATTTTCCACAACTTTTGCTAGGTACCTCTCCAGTGTCTGATTAAATCGTTCCACCATTCCATCCGATTGTGGGTGGTAAGAAGTTGTTCTTGTTTTATGAGTAGGTACCCATAACTCGACAAGTTTCCTGGAATATTTGGGACTCAAAATTCCTTCCTTGATCACTGTGAATCTCTAGTGGAACTCCAAAACGACAGAAGACTTCATAAACTAATTTATCTGCAACTGTCGAAGCTTCTTGATTTGGAATGGCGAAGACTTCCGGCCACTTAGTGAAGTAATCCATCACAACCATGAAATACTTGTTACCACTTTTACTTTCCGGAAACGGCCCCGCAACATCGAGGGCTATCCTCTCCCATGGTGCGCCAACATTGTACAATTTCAATGCACCTCTACTACGAGTCTGAGGTCCCTTTACAGCTGCACAACTTGTACATTTGCGACACCAGTCCTCGACATCGTCCCGACAGTGGACCCAGTAAAACCGTTCTCGTATCTTCAGTAGAGTCCGTTTTACTCCCAGATGACCTCCTGAACATCCATTATGGTACAGCTGTAGAACATCCGGTACTTGAGCTTTAGGGACAATCATTTGCAAATGACAGCTATCTCCCCGAGCATTTTCCCATTTTCGGCACAGGACTCCATCCTGAATCACCAAGCTGTCCCATTGGGCCCAATAGCTTTTCGTGATCGAACTCATCGCTGAGACGTCGCTCCACTTGGGCTTAGGAGCTCTGGCCTTCATCCACTCCAGAATCGGCTTGATGTCTGAATCTTCCTGCTGTGCACGTTGTAGGCTTTCCTTCCACTCGATGCTGAGGTCTGTCTTGAGCATCCTCACAGGTACGACTTCTTTACTCTCTTGCCTAGTACAATGCTTGCAGTCTTCAGGACAAGGTCTTCTTGACAATGCATCTGCGTTGCCATGAGATTTTCCGCTGCGATGTTCGACCACGAAGTCGTATTCCTGCAGAAGTTCAATCCATCTCGCAACTTGTCCTTCTGGATTTTTGAACTGCAATAGCCATTTCAGTGCAGCATGGTCAGTTCGTAACTGGAATTTCCGACCCAGAAGATATTTGCTAAAGTGCTGCAATGACTTTACCACAGCAAGCAGTTCTCGTCTCGTAACACAATAGTTCCTTTCAGGTTTCGACAATGACTTGCTGAAGTACGCTATCACAAATTCTTGATCGCCATTCCGCTGGGACAACACACCGCCAAGTCCTATGTCGCTTGCGTCTGTGTCAACTATAAATTCCTTGCCCGCATCAGGGTACCCCAAAATAGGCGTTTTGCACAGACGGTCCTTTAGCTCCTGGAATGCGATGTCGCAACTTCCATCCCAGCTGAAATGTCGCTTCTCCTTGGTTAGCTTATGCAGGGGTTTGGCTATATCTGCAAAGTTCTTGACAAATCGCCGATAGTAGGAGCACAAACCCAGAAATGCTCTGACCTACGTCTTGTCTTTTGGAATTGGCCAATCCTTGACAGCGGCGATTTTCTCCGGATTCGTGCGGATACCTTCTTCAGACACTACATATCCCAAAAAGCTAACTTGCCGTTTGAATAGTGAACACTTCTTTGGACTTAACTTGAGGTTGGCACTCTGGATCTTCATGAGCACGCGTTCCAGGTTTTGAAGATGTTCTTCAAACGTACGGCCTACGATGATGATGTCATCCAAGTAGACCAGACAGGCATCGCCAATTAGCCCGGTAAGTACAAGTTCCATCAACCTTTCAAACGTTGCCGGAGCATTGCACAATCCAAACGGCATAACTTTAAATTGCCACAGACCCTTTCCTGTCGAGAATGCAGTTTTCTCCTTGTCCTTAGGATCAATTTCAACTTGCCAGTAGCCACTTTTCAGGTCCAGCGTGCTAAACCACTTTACGCCAGTGAGCATGTCCAGCGTGTCATCGATTCTTGGCAAAGGATAGCTGTCCTTCTTGGTGACGTCGTTCAAACGACGATAGTCAACACAAAACCTTATGCTGCCGTCCTTCTTTCTTACCAGCACTACAGGTGAACACCATGGACTAGATGAAGGTTCAATAACACCATCCTTCACCATCCCCTCAATCATGGTTTCCACTTCCTTTTCACGTGCTACCGGCAATCTCCTTGGCCGCTGACGGATAGGCAATTCATCTCCTGTGTTTATTTTGTGTTGAACTAAGCCAGTCCTCCCGATGTCAGCCTCGTTTGACGAGAAAACATCGGCATACTTGAGTAACATTTTCTTCGCCTTGACCATTTCATTTTGGGACAGAGCGCTGCGGCAGTCTTCTAAAAGTGTGGTAACTCTTGTTTGTGCATCCTTGCTGAGGGTCCCAGTCGATAGATGTTGGCATCGACGCAACCAATCCACTTCCTCGCAAGTACCAACTAGTGTGCCTTTTTCTATAATCTGTTCCTGATCACAAAGGTTCAGCACACGTACCCCTGCCCCTGAGATGTCGGTGGCTCTGACCAAAGTTCGTGCCACTTTCCATGGAAGGTCATCGTCTACCCTTTCCACGAGTACACAACGTTGAGTTTTCCCAGGATTCCGAGGAAGACTAACCGGCACAATCGTTTCCGATCTCGGCGGAAGAACAATCTTCTGAAGGCTGTACACGTTCCCTGGTAACGCCCCTTCCACGAAAAGTTCCTCTTGTCCACATTTCAAAACACCTTGCTTGACGTCAATTTCGCAACAATTCTTCCTCATAAAGTCAAGGCCCAGGATGCAATCGTCCATTATATCAGCCACGATGACATTATGCAGGTAGATTCTGTTGCCTAGCTTCAACCCTATCTTCTTCTCTCCATGGACGGGTATGCGCTGACCGGTGGCTGTTACCAAATTAATGTGTTCTCGGTTGTATGCGGAGTCCCCAAGGGACCGTCTTATCAGTTGGGAACTGACGACCGTGCGAGAGGCTCCAGTATCTATGGTCAGCTTACACGGCGTTCCGTTGACCTCGCCCTTGATGATTAGGCTGTTCCCGTCTTGAGTTTGTGTGATCGAAACCCTTGGGGCTCTTTGAACATCAGCCAGCACCCGCCCCGCAGTCCTGGCTATTACTCGTTTCCCTGCTGCTGGTGCTGGGCGGTGCTGTTAGCTGCACTGCCTTCTGGAGATCGACCTTCATCTCTTTCTGCAGTTCGCTTGGGGCAACTGGATCGAAGGTGGCCCCTTTCCCCACAGCCGTAGCACCTAGGGCTGTACCCTTTATTGCGGTCCCGAACTGTAGCCGCTGCAACCTCCCTGACGCGATGGGAACGATGATCCTGCCGCACGGCTTCCACCTCCAGTGCATGGGCCAAGGCGTCCTTAAGCGTCCCGTGGTGCCCGAGCCTCACAGCAGCTCTAACTTCAAGGTCGCGGATGCCGTCAATGAATGCCTGCACCAGGTTAACATCAATAAGCGCAGGTACGGACTGGTAAGCTTTACGCACCAGCTTCTCCACTTCAAGGGCCCACTGCTGCAGGTTTTCATTACTGCGTTGCACGCGATCCTTGAGCTGCGCACGAAACACGTGTTCCAGGTGAGCATCGCCATACCGAGCCTCCAATGCCTCAAGGAGCTGCTCGTAAGTCACTTCCTTACCGAGAGCTTCCAGAACAGTTAAGGCCTGGTCGCGCAGGCCTAGGGTGAGGGCAGTCATAGCCTGACTATTATTCCAACCATTCGCCTTTATGACAGCCTCAAACTGGATTTTGTAGGCCGACCAGGAAGAAGTTCCGTCGAACGGTGGCACTTTGAATCCACGTAGCGAAGGTGTTGTAGCTACGGGAGCTGCGATTCCATCCCCAAGTTTAAGGTAATCCAGCGTTTTCTTTACGTCAGCCATCACGGTTTTCTTTACGTCAGCCACCACGTTGTCCACCCGATCATTCACTTGGTCGATCCGGATTTCAGCTTCCGTCAGGCGGTTGTCACATTGAGCCACCTTATCCTTCATCTCCTTCATGTCTTTCCCGAAGGTAGCGTGAAGATCCTTCATAAGGAGCATCTGCTCTTCCTGGCGGCGCGCTTAATCCTCCTGGCGGCGCGCTTGCTCCTCCTTATCGCGTTGGAGCTGTTCTTCCAACCGGCGAGCCTGTTCCTCCTGACGGCGGGCCTGTTCCTCCTTGTCCCGCTGGAGCTGTTCTTCCAACCGGCGAGCCTGTTCCTCCTGACGGCGGGCCTGTTCCTCCTTGTCCCGCTGGAGCTGTTCTTCCAACCGACGAGCCTGTTCCTCCTGTCGGCGGGACTGCTCCTGCAGCATCATCATCAGAGCAGCAAAGTCTGGTGCTGATGATGCTGGAGCTGCTGCGGACGGGTCGGCCTCCGTGGTTGGTAGCTGGCCCTCCGACCTCTGCGGCGCAGCTCCACCAAAACGCCTCTGGTCCGTCTCCTGTTGGCGTTGACTCCGGGTACGGATACCCTCCGTGTCGTCTTTAGGTAAAATCGGCATGATTTTAATCCTTGCTTCTGACACCAATTGTTACGAGCTTCGGGTTCGTGACAATTAAAAATGCCGATAAAAATTACCAAAAGTTACACTTTAATTAATCAACACTAACAACAATTCAAAACACACACTAATTATAAAGCACAATCACTCTTAAGTCGCACTTGAAGATCGCTTTCGATGTATTCGCTTGTGTCGCAAAACCAAGTCTGATTGCTCGCGGCTATTCCCGGCCTTATATAGTGCCGCAGATAGTTCCAGAACCTTCTATTGTAGAACCGTCTAGAATGTTCGAGTACATACCGGCCCCGACTGACTACATGTCGATAGTTCTAGTAAGTTCTAGCTACGTCATATCTACTCGTCAATAGATGGCGCTGACGGATGGCGTGACTATTAGTTCTACTATTCCATAATAGATGGCGCCAGTTAGTTCTGCCAATCCACAATAGATGTCGCCAGTGGTAACTAATGTCACCGTGTATCAGGCACTAATTGTGGCGCGTAACAATATTATCATGATAAGTATCTGATTGTAATTATTTTTCGAACTAAAATATCGTGGGTTTAGAAATAGGATATCGTCATACGGGTGAATAATCCACGAATAGATTTTATGGCTTTCCTCATGGCTTCAACTTCGTTCCTACTATGTAAGTCGTCGAATGTTTCGTTTTTCTTTTGGCTCGCGCAGTGAAATCACTTCTTAATGCGAGCAAACACTTCCGTGTCTGCTGAAATATGTTTACCTTATTTATAGTTTTATTAGGTCAAGAGCCATAGGAGTGAATAAACTGTGATACTTTTCAACAACATGAGTTTTGTTTTGGTTTTATCTAAACTGACATAATCATTATCAATAACTTATATATGCAACATTGCAGAAATTATGACTTATGAAAAAAATTATGTAGTATGCGGTATTATATTCTAAGCTAAATTTTTGAGTGTTATAAAAAACGTACCATTGGTCAATTCAAAAGTGACATGATATAAAACAACTAATTAATGAATACTGAAATGCCGGCAACTAGAGATGTGAAGTATAGAAGAAAACGAAATGCTGTGGCGACCCCAAATAAATTGTGAAAATATCAAGAGGATGATGATGACAATATTTTCTATAACAGCAGTAAATTGCAATGAGATCAAGTTAGTTTATATACGGACAAACTGATAACAAAGACTTAATTTTCTTCTAAAAGTAGAAATTAAAACTTCAAGATGAAAGTAATTAAGGTACTTCCAACATGCATTTTAATCAGTTTATAAGTGCAAGAAATATTTACAATAGTAGCCGTTCACCGGCACTTACTACTTTCGAACACCATAATGAGCCATTTCCTTTAGTAAACTTAGAAACTAAAGGTACCGAGAGAGACGAGTACCTAATGATACCGTCATTAGGTACTCGTCGTTTTCTTAAAAGATCTTGCCATTGTAGACTGTTAAGGCTTTTTGTGTAGCGGACTAGTTCGTTTTTAAAGTAACCAAAATAACGCTGATTATATTGTACGTTTTTTCCTACTACCATTCCAAAATATCGCTATGTACTGAAGAGTGTTATACGCGAGTTTCTCGCACAAACATCCAGACTCCAGACCTGAAACAGACATAATTATGTAGTAATAGAAATATCTAACTGGATCTGGCTACTGTTGCTAGAGTAAACAATTGCTTTTACGTAAATAAATAAGTCTGAGATAGTCAAGGCCAGATACCACGGGTTAAAATAAATCGTCATCTCTGTCCTAGAATTCTCTACTGCAGCCATTGTTTTGGTATAAAATTTTAATAAAGAACCACTTGAGTAAACACAGAAAGGTACACGAAATTTGTGCGCTATTTTCAATGCTCTGTTAGTCGTAGTGGTTAATTACTACATTGTAGTCATAGTTAACAAAATGTAGACTACTATTAAAGGTAATTTACAAAATGTTGGCTACGACATTGATTGATATACAATACTAGGTTTTATCTTTTTATGGACTAATGTTTTTTATGTATTAACCCATGTTTGTGTTAATAATTTATGACTACGTTGAATTTGTTAAGTAGACTTTAATGCTATGTTCTTAATGACTGCTATTTTTACAGATATGTCAACTTAATTTATGAGCCTTTAAATGTTATCTACGTATTCTATAACTGTTAATCTACTAGATGCATTTGCATATCAAAAAGTTATCTAAAACTTAAAAAAGATTCAAGCATGGACGTCCTCACAAGAGATTCTAAATTAAGCAAAAGAAATTCACAAAGTCACAGAACTATTTTTGGTACAGTTAGATTCTACAAAAAACATTGGTTAGGCTGGTAAAAATCCAAGTCAATGAACCGAGGTTTAAAAGATTATTCCCAATATTTAGGTATAAAAAGTGGATGCAAGTTAATATTTTTATCAAGATCTGTGTGGCTTGTGTGCGATCAACTAACACTTGCATTGTAACTGCTTCGCCAGCTAATATATCTTCAAAGTCTACTCTTAATAATTGGCACGACACTGCAACATCACTCCCAGTAATGTATGTTCATCGGGATAGTGTTACCTCATCTGTATGCGGTAATTATCTTCAACATATACACCACAAGATCTTATGTTAACAAACACATACATCTAAGCTAACGATTGATTGCCGATAGAGACGCACGATTACGTTCATCGAATAGGATTAATAACGATACGGTAGCCATGTAGTGAATAGTATAATTACAGAGCTTTTAATAAGCAATGCAAACATTATGTCAGGTGTACACTTTCCCGCGTACGTGTGTATGAAAATAGCTCCCATAACTACTAGTGGTAACAAAAGTCTAGCATATGCCAATGAAGATATTATGATATGTGGTTTTGATAAATTTCTTCGTAATTCTATTTGAGTTATAAGAACTTGAACCCAAGTTAAAGCCGGTACAAAATTATCTAACAGCGTAACTGTATATGTAATACCAAATCGTGTGCCTGCAGCGTTTGTCAAGGCCGCTGCCATTGACCGTCGCCTAGTCTTGTTACTCTCATTAATAAACATTTTACATTCATTGTAAATTATCTGAAACCGGTTCACAAAAGTGTGCCGGATGATTTCCAAGATTCCGCATTCGAGCTTTTGTGTTTCCAGAACCATGTTTATAAACTACGTTTTCGTGAATGTAGGACACTTAATTAATTCCGACGATTAGAGATTTATGGTACATGTATAAATATGGTAATTGTTGACGATTTCGTGTAGGCCGTTTCGGAATGTTGCTTTAAGCTTCTCGTTATAAACGGTGCCATACTGACCTTCGGACTACGTATAAGTAGAACGGATGAGGAGAACAAATATGCAGAAGTGTTAATAAGAAATCACGTTAGTGCGATAGTTATCAGAGTAGACGTTTACACAAAGCAACATGCATTACAAAAGAAAGCTATTTAAAAAAAATAATCACATTCTTAACACATGACAGATAATATTTAATGTTATTATCAGGCCCATAAACACGTTGTAAATTCTACCGGTTCTGATCCTTATCGTAACCCTGTAAGGTTTATTGTCCGTTGAACAATCCGAGATTGGGTCATCGCTGGAGGCTCCCGAATCGTTCCAGACGGCATTCTCGGCTTTATAAATGTCACATTAGTGTTTTATTTTTCTCCATCTATAGATACATCGTTTATTCACCAAATGGAATTAAATGTCGCTAAGGAGAGTGGTAATTGTTCATTTTAATGTAGTTATAACAATTGACGATAAATTAAGCGAATGTAATTGTTTGTTTAGAGAGTCACATATTATTTTATCAATGAAAATGATAAATGGGCAGATATTAATAATGATGTGATGTAGAAAGTGACTGATTTAAGTATTTTATTGATTGAGGAAAAGAGTTATATAAATACCCTAAGATTAAAAACAAGTTCAGCAGAAATAACTGTAGAAGAAACATTAAGTTAGAAATATCTTGTACCTAACCTTAATACAACGAACCATAATTTGATGACTTACAAATTCTTTATCAAACAGAAACCAACAAGTCTACTGAATAAGCTGACTAGCTAGTTCCTATAGCGGCTAATGAATTAATGAGTTTCTTTTCAAGTTCGCTTCACACACCGTATTGGGAAACCTGTTAAATATACGTTACCGTTACGTGTATCGTCAACGGAGGCATCTCGTATAATGTACGCTTTATTGGATAGGCTGCTCGGCCATTGACATAGGCTGTGTTAGGATCCGCTCCGTTATCTATACATACATGTAGTATGAAACATAGTCACTTCATGTAACCGCTTAGATCTTATAATCTATTCAATAGATTTTGATGCGGTTAACATCATCATTCAAAGTATTATTCCGGAAGATTTATGTGTACCTACGAGTATATATATGTATTCAACTGTGACGTGTTGCCATTTCACCCGTGCGAAGCATGGGCATGTCGCTAGTGCCTAATATGTCTATCAACCTTCAGTTCTTCACTCTCGTATACAGTAGGTCGTATTTATATTGCATCTACTCTCTTTTATTAACTTTCCAAGAAAGTCAACTGTCAGGCTCTTTTAATAGTGTGACATGGACCAGTTGCCTCAGTTTTACGGTATGGCACTATTTTCTGAGGGCAGTCTTCTGACAATCCAAGTTAAAAAATTTTAACAGTTTTGAAATATTAATATCTTTTGTGATTGATGCCCATGTGACGGTAGAACATGAAGCAAAATGATTTTTTAAAATATAATACAAAGGTTTTTCTAGCTACCAATTACACATGTTGGAAAATAAATTATTAATTTGCTTTGGTTTGGTTTCATTATTGTTTTCTTTAACCTCGTTACTTTTATTTTTGTAATCAATTTTGATGTGTGTTTCATGGTGGAAAATTGCCATTTTCTATTATCGTTACAAGAATATTCATAGCGGTTGTTACCTCCAATTGTTCTGTTTCTGTTACCATTGATAGTATTTCACGATGGTTGAGAACACGTGTTATTTGAAAATGTTTTTGTTTTTTGTAAAGTTGTACCGGTATTTCGTGTTTGGAATTGATCGTGAACACCTGCTTTATATGTCTACAACATATTATAATTTTATAACATATTTCAAAGACTCATTTTTATATCAAATTTATTGTCAGTCTTATGTAAAATACTGGTATTCAGCTGCATCCGGTTAGACTGGAAGCCGACCCCAACATAGTTGGGATAAGGCTAGGCAGATGATGATGATGACTCAGTCTTATCGATACTAGTTTCTAATCTAGAATCATTATTGAATTTTAATATTATCGACATGAACGGTATTTCTACAAAGTCGTCCTTCAAGTTTGTAAGCATCACATTTCGTGACCTTCAGTAACCCGCGTTGCCTCCATATTTCCATTCCATAAGTGATGGACGGATGACTTCATCACTTTATCTCTTTTTATTATGTGGTTACACTTGCAGATTTAGCTAAGCAATCATATCCAATTGAGAATACGCAACTACAGCTGTGTATGTTTTCATTGAAGTTAAATTATGATGAATGCATTCATTGTGTACTTACCATGTGCACTTATTATTACGCTGATCCTTTTGTTCGGGGGAAATTATCGCGTTGCGTAATTTCCATTGTAGTGTTTGTGGGCGCTGATTACCTATAACTGTTTCCGATTCTTCGTATTTGGAGGCGAATTTCGATTGTGATATTATCGAAATGATGCCGCCATTGATAATTGTGATATTCTTTTTGGATAAATTGTAGCTGCTTGATCTATAAAAATTATTATTTATTAATCTCTAAACGGCCTGTTGATACTTCCCGTGACCGAAAGGCTGGCCTCTTTTATTATTTCTCTATTACCATACAACGTGGTAATGCCGCCAGTCTCTTGGGTGTATTACCAGTCGACTGAGATGCGGAGGAATTTGTGACGCCATATTTTAGTTTGTTAATAGTGAACTTTATCCAGTGTAGCTATATAATAATGTTATCCTCTTTGATAATAATTATTTAGAGCATGTTCTTTACAATTCATTGAATTATTTGCCTACTATTAAAAATATTTTTCGTATCAACAGCGTTATTCAAATTTCTGTTTTCTATTACTTCTTTTTTATTCCCATTTATAAAAGTGCGGATGTATTAAAAAAAGTGTGATGTTGCACTACATTCATCTGCCAATCGATTCCGGAAAAATCTCACAGTGAAAAGTTAGGTGAAGTGAGCTGTCAATAGTGTTAATCCCTAGCATTAGTTGGAATGACAGCTCCACGAAGACTTCACCTAAGTTTTCACGGTGAGATGGTTACAGAATCGCACTGCTGATGCCAACTTCATATAGTATGTTGTGTGTATACAATATTTACCGTTTGCTCTTGAAAAAAAACAAACAAAGCTTTCAGCGTCTGACATATTTATAAGCAAGGAATCAGAAGGTCAATTCTCGTAATTTAAAAAGTTCAAAATCTAGTCGCAGTCTCATCTCGGCGACAAACAAATGTCAAAAACTTGTCTAAATGTAGGGAAATTAGAAGTGTTTTTTGTTAGATTGAGACTGGGATCAGACTGTGAACGTTCTTAAAATTACGAGAATTGTCCCTCAGGTATGTGCCGGTGGCATCTTACACATTAGTCACAAGTCTACATAAATCAACATCTAATGACATTTTCATGTTACTGTCACTTGTTAGGACATTTTGTTATGGCGCTGTGTAAATTATAGGTATGATGATGTAATTTGGTTTTTTCTGTGGTTTCTGTCTTTACAAGCTTTATTTTTTATTTATTATTGTAGTTATTATAGTATTGAAATCTTTCAAGATAAAGGACGATGCTCATGGATGTATGTAATCCCGTACCATGCTGCATCAAAGTCAAACTTTAAACTTTAAATTAAATTCCCTGTTCAAAAATTAAATTTTTGAACAGGGAATTCAACTTGAAAGATTTCATTACTGATGCATGAGACTTTTTGGTACGACTTTTGGTCATTGTCCTTTGACCCATTTCCCGGTTTCCGATTGAATCCAATCTGTTAAAGCTGACATGTTTTAAAATCCTACTAACATTATAAACGCGAAAGTTTGTATGGATAGATGGATGGATGTTTGTTACTCTTTCACGTCAAAACTACTGATCAGATTTGGATGAAATTTGGCACACAGATAGTTTATAACCAGGATTAACACATAGGATACTTTTTATCCCGATATTCCTACGGGATCGAAACTTATGTGGGTGAAACCGCGGGGGGCAGTTAGTAATTATATATTATTGAATAGGGTAAAAATTTTGAGATCCAATAAATGGAATACCGATTCAGAGACATAGTGTTTCTTTTTCAATGGCAGTTTGAAAGTCCATCTAATTAACTTGAAACATCATACATACAATCATTAACATTCTACAAAACCCTGCCCAAGTTTAATAAAGATCAGACCAATGATTCTTAAAACCAAACTTCCTCATTTTATACAACTTTTATTACTCGCTGTATAAAAGTAATACACCTTGTATATGAAAACAGGTTCATGACCTCATAATTTTCGGGTTTATAAGGCACATTAATTTCTTGGAGCGTATAAAACACTTGGATCTACCAATTTAATGTTTTACGTGACTAAATGAGAAACTACAATAAGGTATTTCACACGGAGTAACTTGACCAAGTGATGTTTTAGAGAGGCTAATAACGGCCGCCTCATTAGTCGCAAGCGTTCTACTGGGCATGAGGTCCTAGGTTCAATTCTCGGGTCAGAAATTTCTCAGAAGCAGCTCGGAGTCTGAATTTGTGTGGCTGGTTGATGGCAAAAAGCTCGCCCTCTATAACATGGCACTTGAACATAACTGGCGAAATGTGGATGAATCTCTGCTTAACCCTTCAGGAAATACAGGCATGCTGTTATGGTAATAACTATTGTACGAACGCAATCTTGAGAAAATAACGGGTTCTCGAGAATCTATTTTAGTTCCATTCGATTGACGGGTCTGTTGATTGACAATGATTTACTAAACGGTTGGACGATTAAAGAGATTCTTGCTATTGGATTGTGATCTAAACTTAGATAGTTAGTCGAAACGTATATGAATAGGCAGATAACTACTAATTGAGTTCCTACTGAACGCAAGTCTGTGAATGCTGATTTACCGTAGGTATATAATGTGTAACTGAATTAATTTACATTGTGAAGGTAGTTTGTTCAGACTGGTTTACTGAATCGATTTCTGTCATTTTTAATATAGATATTTTTTTATCCCAAAAGTTGTTTAAACTACTTAAAATACCGTCACACTTTCGCTGACCAGTCAAAACTTACAAAAATGGATGAAGCACATACTACGCTAGACTCTGATACCTGTGCGACTGTGTGTATGCGTAGATTTGTAGTAATGTGACCACAATTTTCTCCCACAATCAGTATAACTAATTTAATAAAAAAACTATGTTTTATACATAATAAAATTTCAGTCTAGTATGCATTATGAATATAACATAATATTCTAATTGGGGTGTAAGGGACATCGACGCGTAAACTTTTACCATGAATTGTAAGTACATGATTCTTGACCCACCAAGGCTGAAAATGTCGTCGGTTATTAAAAAAAAGAACTGTTTCACAAAATACAAAAGCAAAATACCTTCTAGGTCAATTTGTATGGAACAGCAAATTTTTTTCATAAACGACTATTGATTTGGACGCTGGTGGGTCAAGAATCATGTTAGTACCTACTAAATTCAGGGTAACAGTCTGTTTGCGCGTCAATGCCCTTTACACATGGTAAATTTGACCATATTTAAGTAGATTCAGCAGTTTGGCTAACCTGACAATCATACTCACAAGAATCATATGTGTTGCACAGTATAATTATTAATTTATACCTAAATGCCAATGTAAACAATGCATATTTAATATCGAGGGTTCGCTAGCACACCGTGCACCACCCGAGGACAGAAAATCATGTTTGCATGCAAATCCTTTCCTAAAATAATGATTTAAACATATGTTATGTTAATTCCACTAACAACCGACTTAATTATCTTTTAGTCGCTGAATTATTGTTTAATTTCATCACCGCACCTATTAAGCTATTTTATTATGGCCATAGTTTTTGCTTAGAACTTTTAATAATAGTAGTAAAAGAATTAACGAAATTCTAGGCTGTTTCAAACTTAACTAGAAAATTAGGCACCTAATCTGTGTTCGCAATTTAGTGCCAAAAATGTAAACGAATAAAAGTTTATGGAAAAATATCTTTAATTCCTATACGATAAAGTTCAGTTTACGCTACAACGAAATAAAATAAATTGAAAACAAATTTAAATAGAGATTAAATAGAATAGAAATAAATTTAAATAGACAAATTTAAATAGAATAATTTAAATATACGAGATTGACTTAATCCGCATTTAACGTACATACTTCGACGATGATGATGATGTAACTTCGACGATGTCATAAAAAATATATGCCTCATCTACTTATTTATTTATATTATAGGATACACTTTTTTATGAATTTGGTCGAAGGTTCGAACCCAGACACGCGCTTTAATTTGAATAAATTATTTCATTACACTGCGCTCAATACGGTAAAGGTAAACATCGTGAGATAACCGGAATCGCTAGAATAGAAAATTTAAAGACATGTGATATCCATGATCAACCGGACGCGCATGGATTATTTTATTTATTTATCTATTTATTTCAGGCATCAAGGCCTATATCACCACCACCAACACCACCTCCACCTCCGGTTGAGGGACCACTCCCTCTCACCGAGAGGAGGCCTATGTCCCAGCAGTGGGAACATTATACACTGATTTTGCTTAGGCTTCTTTATTTCACATATTCCCTATTCATTAGGTAAACTCAAACATTTAATCAGTAATCACATGCCAATGATTTTTTTTTTTTTTATATGTTGTATACAGCATTGAATGTTATGACAATTTTTCTTTATTATTGTTTTGGAATAATTATTAATTGTATGTAGAAGTTCTAATTTCAATAATTTATAAATATGTTATGTGAAGCCGTTTTCTGTGCATGTGGTGTTAACCTGTAATTAATTGTTGTACTTGTAAATGTTACTCTAGTCATTAAATCAGAAATGTATATAGTGTAAACAATTGTTGGTTAACCTAAATAAATAAACCGCTTTTTGACAGATGGAACTAGCGATTGCAGCAATACACAATACATCGATTGACACACGAACGGTATTATTATGTCTGTAAGAAGCCATAAATAAGACAATTCAATAAGATAAGGCAGTTTACATATTTATTTTATTACACATTTTAAAGTTAACTTTTACGTAATCTGGAATATGTACGTTCTAAGTCAGCTGTTAAAAAACGGTTAACCTATTGGACAGGGCATGGGTAATTAATTCTTTACGTCAATATTCACATAGCCGCTTAAATATGTATGAAATTATTATATTATGTTGGGTTTTCTACGTTTTCTCCTTCTTTCATTTATTTCCCTTCCTCATCTCTTCATGCGGTCATGTAAAAGACATGGGATAAATGAATTAATAAACCCTTCCTTTGAGCTGGGTCGTACTTGGACCATATTAACCTTCGTTGGTTAAGACAATTGTTTCTGAAATAGCTCGGAGCCTCCGGCTTGGACCAAATTATTTTGTTCCTGTAATTCAGCTGTGCAATACTTTCTTTCTGGAAAGAGTAATGAGCTGAGTAATGACTTTATAAATTGTAGGAAATGAGGTGTTTATTTTTATGTTGAAGGTGTATTTTTAGACTTTTAATAAACTTTATTGCACAATGTAATCTAGTTTATTGTTTTAGTATCTATATTGTATTACTTGGTCGGATAGTTTCGAATTCTGTATTGGGTTTTATATATTTTGGGACGAATACCCATTCATCCCAAAATATATAAAACCCAATACAGACCAAGACCAAGAAGCTTTTAGTAAGTGTTCTTCAAAGCTATTTTGGTTCCTATTACTCTTCCACTGCTATTTCTATTTCTTTTTTTTTCGTATGCGCAACTTTTACCTCGCATTTTTGCTTACGTCCATCTTATCCGAGTGTAGTAATGGCATAATAATGTATAGAAAGTTCCCAAAGTGACCGAGTACACATAAATCTCGTTCTAATCGAATGGACCTTTCCCCGCCCGTTCGGAAAGTGAATCTCCCCATATCGGTTGCCATCTGTTAACCTTCGGCTGTTTTCGTGTCCGCTCGTTTATGTTGTCGTGTGATCATCCGCGCTGATTTACTCGTGCCGTCTCTGTCTGTATATTGCTCTGTGGGTACAGGCGGAGACGTCAATGATTTATTTTGTCCTATTATATCCCACGATGTAGTTTTTTGTTAGAACTATCATTGTCACGCATCTGTATCTTTTTTTAAGCAATAATTTGCTAATCTGGTTAGTAACTAGGTAAAATGATTTTAAGAATCTGAGTCTCTGTAACATATTTGGGTTGTGGAGGTGCCTATCTCACCTGTATTTTACATGCAGCGACATGGTATTCACCTGCATTTGGTTAGATTGGAAGCCGATCCCAACATAGTTGGGAAAAGGCTAGGCAACCTTTGTGCTGTCAAATATATCTCAAGGACTCATGGCCTTGAGATAAAGGTATTTGACAGCACAAAGTAAAATTACTTAATAATTCTATTCTGAATGGCTTTTATGCGTAATTAAAACAAGTAATAAAAGGTAATATAATAATGTCGGGAAAGTTTTAGCTTTCGCTAGTTTATTACCTTCGTTCCCTGCGGAGGATTCAAGTTTCCATAACACCAATATAAGTACAGCTACACAGAATACAAACCAACCCATCAGCTTGACAGAATTATAGGTCTCGAACTTAAAATAACAAACAAGCTGCTTAAATATGTAGGTCAAAGACCGAAGTTTTTTTTCGAGAGTCTCCTGAATTGTAGGTCGGGGTTTATAAAAGATAAAAGTTCGTCAATTTTTACTACAATATATATTTTGGTTATTTGTGGTCATTTTAAGCCATTCACGCTTCCCGAGCTGCGTTCTATAGCTCGTCGATTCATAATTGGTTGCTTTTAAGTTGCTACAATTTAAATTTTTACCTCGCTTGTACATATACACACTCTCACAGTTTAATAACAACATTCTTTGAATGATAGAAAACCATCCGTATTAATTAATTATCATATTTCAATAAAAAACGTTACTTTAATTTCTGCAATTCCAGAATATCATCTAACACTTTCGTCATCGCGCGTACTTTCCATGACATTAAGCCGGGGACACAATCACGCGGCAGACCGCCTAGCGAAAGCATCGCACACTTTCACTGCTACCTGCGACCTTTGACTGCTAAAGGGGTTCGTCTGGTTCCGACGATCGATCGGCCACGGAGGCCAACGTGTGAACTGTGTGATCTATGCATTAGCACGTTAATCGAAGAAAATGTCATTTCTCAAAGTGGTGGATGGACACATTACGCGTAAGCGAAAGTCTTTCAAGAGCCGAGTTCTGTGTGTCATAGGTTAGATATTATTAACAGATATCTTGGTGACGCTAGAAGAAAGTAAAATTATTGTTGAGTATACCAAGTTTATTTATGGCAGTGAGAATTTTGAGGTCGTCACGGTAAATAAATTTTATTTATGAGATGAAAATGCATGCCTTGCTTAAATTATATACCTACTTATCTTAAATCATATAGAAGTGAAAACAGTACAGTAGCTTCGTAGTGATAGCATACCAGAATCAATAATGGTTACTGGTGGGGAAATTAATAAAACAATTTAACATCAATTCAATTAACCGATAATCATACGTACATAAATGGTCTTCAGTAAATTACGTTATCGCGTAAAAGCTGAAACATATATTACGTAAATAGGTATTTTGTTTTGAACATCATATAATATCTTTATATAATATAATATATGTATAATATCTTTACTTACTAAAACATTGAGAACTTGTTAAAGTAACCCCTGTTTTCAATATGTGACCCAGTTCAAAACGAGGTTGGATTGCTTTTGGTCGATGAAGTGACAATATTTTCAATATTCATTTGTATTCCTAGCGAAGTTCGAGTTCGCATGCGTAAAGAGTTCCTAAAAGAACTTAGGCGAGGCCTTTGCCCAACCGTGGGACAGCAAAGGCTAATACAAAAAATAACAAATAATCCTACCAAACTAATCCTACTAATATTATAAACGTGAAAGTTTGTATGGATGGATGGATGGATGTTTGCTACATGGTCCTACATGGTCTTCATATGACCTGACCAAGATTATGTCTGGACTTTAAAAGAGACTGTGACGTCTGAGTTTGTTTCGGCCTTTCTTCTCAGACTAGTCAGATAGGAAACGCCGACCTCATCTAGTTTTAAAATATGATTGACGTGTAAAAGTGTTTGTACAAACCTACTTACAAAATAAAATCATTTATCATTTACATTTTCACGCAAAAACTACTGAACGGATTTAGATGAAATTTGACACACGAATGGTTTTTAACCAGGATTAACATATAGGATACTTTTTATCTCGATATTCCCACGGGATCGAAACTTATGCAGGTAAAACCGCGGGGTGCAGCTCGTACTAGTATAAAACCTGAACCACTACAACACTAAGATACCTTTTGTAGTCTGAAAAGTGGGGCTTTATTCATATTGTTCCTACTAAAAATACAATACAAGACAATATTGAAGGTCACATTCAATTGTAGACACGTTAAAGTGAAATAAATCAATCAACATTCTTTTATGAACCAGCAATAACCTGACTAAGTTTTATTGACCCCATTTTACATCCTATACAAGTTATCACAACTTGGCCTTATTTCATAAAAGAAGTTTTTAACGAAAATCGATTTTGGGATAACCTTTTTTTATCTGTTGATCTAACCTTGATTATGTCAGAGGGTCGTGAAATTGAAATGACGTGTTAAGTCACAAAATATTTGTTCGTAAAACTCATTAAATGTCAACACATCTTCCATTAGTTTCATTAAAGCTTTTAAGAAATATTATAATTGATGGTAGTTTGCACTATCTCATCTATCGTCACTTAGACAATAAGTTAACTCGTTAAGTAAAATAACCCTAACGTT
The DNA here is from genome assembly GCA_951799955.1 of Apamea anceps. Classification (NCBI taxonomy): domain Eukaryota; kingdom Metazoa; phylum Arthropoda; class Insecta; order Lepidoptera; family Noctuidae; genus Apamea; species Apamea anceps. The sequence continues at coordinate 14,129,401 of OX637515.1, read as the reverse complement.
GCGTGCTGTTTTGAAGATTGGAGTTGCTTTTGTTGAAATAAAATTATTAATTACACATCGATTGGTTACGGGAGGATTTTTAATACACAGTTTTATGAATGAAGAAACTGGTTACAATAAGCTTGGAGAACGTGAATTCGCTGTTTTTACTGGACAAGTAAGCTCTTAAATGAATTGAAACAATCACAAAGGTAAAGACATTAATGACATTGGGTATCAATACATCAATACATAATTATTATGAAACAAAGTCCCCCAGCCGCCGCCACGTCTCTGTCTGTCTGGACGCGATAAACTCAAAAACTAAACGGATTTTCATACGGTTTTCACCAATGAACGAAGTAGTTCATAAGGAAGGTTTAAGTGTATAATACATTAAGATTTTGTGTAAATTGGCTGAAATATGACGATGATTGTTGAAGATGCCGGGAAAAATCATGCCAACTGGGAGCTTTATCCGCGTTTGTAGCGGAAATCAATAGAGTTATATTATTACGAAATTAATACATTGTTTATCTGGATTAACATGTAGTGCACTTTTAATCCCGGTAGTACGTTCCCGTGATTTATTTTCCGAAATCCATGCCAGCGTAGCCGCGGGCATAAGCTAGCTTTAGTATATTGTGGTGTCTTACGATTTCCACGTGAAAGAACTCGCAAGCAGAAGCTAGTAGAAATATGACAATATTCATACGAACAGAAATTCAATTATACAATCCCGATATTTTATTTGTAGTCCATGAATAATTTCAACACTAGGAATGTGTATCGTGCGTGATCTAAGCCCTTTATAGATTTAATCGCGAGCCGCCGGAAACGAACATTGCTAGTACAACAGTACTTACTGTAGGTTTCAATTTATTTACCGTGTATTTCGAAGAATGTCGTGCAAGAAATTATTTTTGCGAGAACAGCAACACCTTGGGTTCATTAATTTTCAATTCGGTGCTGCCATAAACCTATAACTTCAACACCACTTTAATTGGTGCCATTATTTTTTTAATAAACACGGTTGTATGTTTTGAGGTGGCGTGTCGTAACGTCTGCACGAGAATCGATTATCACAGAACAGGGTATAATTGAAATAAAAAATAGGAAAGCTGACGAAAACAAAATGAAAGCCTAGACAGCTGATGAAGGTAATCCTATTCTTTCCAATGAACTCACTGTTATAAAAAGAAAGACAACTATAAAACAGCGGCTGAATTAATGGTAAGAACTGTCGAATAAATAGAATAAATTGCTAGGATTGAGTTTCAAGATGTAATCGGAGCTGTAATGTTCCAGTGTTGCACAAAGGTCTCCCTTTGTACCAGGCTTCCCGGTTCAGCGCTTCTTACGGTCATTCCTTAGGTGTCAAGTTTTAGTACAATAACTAGTTGCGTCTTTATTGCAAGCTTGTAACTAGAACTTAGCTGCAGGGACAAGTCCATCGATTTTATTGGCCTTTGTGCTAAAACTTTTAATTAAAATTCTTTGGAACTCCTTTCTTGAGTGTTAAGTAGATGAAGATTATTTGTAGGTATACTTAAAACTTTTGAGCTATTTATTAATTTTGAAGTCCTTCACAGTATTTTTACCAATATAGAATTATTATTCTTCTTTGATAAACATCGAAGCCATTTTAATCAACTCTACTTACAATATCGTCATTGTTTCATCTATCTGCTTCCTAATCTTTGGAATTTTGACCGAAATTTTGAATACACCTTTTCATTCTCCTCCATCTGCACGCATATTCACGATGTGTCTTTGTTTCAGGTGAGCACTCGCGTAATTACGCACACGGCGCACACGTTACGCGTCCGTCGAGACATCTCGCACAGGTAACGTGACACTTTCACTTGGAACTGCCTCTAACTTTATTATACCCGCTAAAAGGAAGGGTTACCCTTTTGAGACCATCTATGTCTATATGTGCATAAATGTGATTACTGAAATGATTTTAGGTACCTAATTGTAGTACATTTGGAGGATTCACAAGATATGGAAGGATTGTGAAATCTGATACACTGTCAGAAGTCAATATTTTTAATGCTGTAAATTACTCGCAAATTTATGTGATAGTTAATTTACACCAAAGTTTTATCGTCAAAAACATTCATGTAAATCATCAGATTTAATTGCTGCCACGGCATTAAAATCACTGATACAACTGAACAAATAAGCTTTATTACAGTTTCGAAATTCGCACTAGCATTTAATAATACCTTTAATTATTAGTCAAAAACACACAAATGATTACGTGACGCCACTGTTATAGTAGATTTATTTTGTAGCAATAAATTAAACGCGTCTGTTGTTCGGTTGCCAAACAAATTTGTAAATTAAAATCGAGTGTAAAGCCATGAACGGTAGTCGTCGAACGTATAAATTCTACGGAAAGCTGTAGACAGACCATGCTATAGAACACAACGTAGGCTTTCATAATGAAATATTATTTCAATTTCGATGATATCTTACTAAAATTTTCCGCTCTCAATAATTTTCTGAAGCGTAAGTAATTTTAAACGTGTTGAATTGAGTTCGCAGAAGACTCTGAAGAGAAGGCTATACTTTTGTTTGGAGTAAGTGAAGTGTTAGGTATTGTAGGTAGCGGGTCCTAATTTCCTAAGTTGATAACGGATTTATTGAAATTATACAAAAGTTGATTTCTAGAGCACAAGTAGTTTAAATTCAAACATGTCTGTCAGTCATGTCAATGTTAAAAAATTACATTATTTACAATATAAGCTTAATTTCATTGATTTAAAATTTATGGAGCAGTAAATAATTCTAACGCACGGGGTAATCAAATTCATCATCATCTGCCTAGCCTTTTCCCAACTATGTTGGGGGGTCGGCTTCCAGTCTAATCAGATTCAGCTGAATACCAGTATTTTTACGCGTCACCCAAAGTATGTATCTGATTATATCAAAATCTAAACCAAAACGTGGCAATGCCGTCAATCTTCTGAGCACGTTTCCGGATGATGACAGCGATGCGGACGAGTACTTCGACACCTAGGTATCCTTTTGTTTTTGTATTTATTTGTGTAGTTATTTAGTACCGTAAGTAGTGAGATGTGTTAAATATTGTAATAAACGATGACTTAAAGAAATATGAAATTACACAACCAAAACATCCAGCTAGCTCGCTGATGATAATTTTCCACAATTTCTATAATATTAATTATCTCTAATTCCGCATGACTGTCTCATTACAGTTTTGCCACATAATAACGTCGCTCATTATCGAATCATTCGCGGATTTGGCCACAATGTCAAAACCATTACCATGAAATTTGTGGTAACATTAAACGTTATTAATAATTTCATATATTGCTGTACCATCGTCCGTGTACCTGATTGCGATATCAACATGTGCAAAATCAATTTATAATTTGTAATCAATGATGTATTAACACTCGTTTCCTGCGGCTGTTCGAACATTTCGTATATGTTTTTTCATTATTTGGTAGAATATTTTATGATTGTGCGAATTTATTTTTCATGAGGTCAATGGAGGGTTGTGATAATTTTGTACTGTCCATTATCAATGCTTATTGTGATAATAATTTAACCCAAAGCAAAGGTGCTTTTTTCAAGTTTTTCTTCTCGACTAAGTTGTTAAAGTCAAGGGTCCATGTTTTACTCGATTCGTTTCAAACATTGTCTGTATTGTCCTGACTGTCAATATAATAATTTATTAGCTTCACTCTAAACCACGTCATACCTTCTGTTTATACCATACTCAAATAATTTAATCAATGGCTTCAAATAATTTGGTTACTTTTACTAATCTAGTCCCCATATACAAGAGTACGGCCTGTTTGAACAGTCCTAAGTTTAATGTAATGTTTGGCACCTTCCACATGTACCTAATAGGCCTAATACTCGTATATATCTAATCTGTTTCCTGCTATGATCTCTAATCTACCATTCAGCGCTTAATTTGCTTCAGTGTTTGTACTATTAAGTTCTGCTGAAATGCTATGCCCGGGTCACACTCGGGTTTAGTTGCCTGTCACCACGAAAGCCGTTAATTAAATCCAATAGCATACGTTCGACTAATTGTGGAGCAGCCATAGGCCTCCAGGCATGCCGTGTCGATGTGTGAACCCTTTTGGGGAAAACCGTGCCGAGTATTCAGTAAATGTAGCTAAAAGTTCGATGTTATGCTCTGAATAAAAATGTTTTGGGCATTTTTTTATTTAGATTACTTAGGTCTTAATAAAAAAATGCCCAAAATATTTTTATTTTCGCAACTGGGTTGCACGTTTTAAGCTCAAAATAATATTCATTTTTATTTACCTTATTTTGAAATTTGGACAAGACGAAAGTCATGTACAATTCGCACGTCTTGCCGAGTTCAATCGCTTCTCGAAGTTATGAAGGATTATGTCTACCTGGGGCAAATAATCCAGCTCGGTAGACACAACTTTGAGAAAGAAGCCGACAGAAGGATCCAGTTGGGTTGGGCAGTATTTGGAAAACTCCGTCAAGTCTTCTCGTCGCCTATCCAACAGTGTTTGAAGACTAAGGTCTTCAACCAGTGCGTCCCCCCGTCATGACATATGGCGCCGAAACGTGGACGTTGACGGTCGGGCTGGTCCACAAATTCCAGGTCGCTCAGCGCGCTATGGAGCGAGCTATGCTCAGAGTCTCTTTGAAGGATGAAATCAGGAATGAAATTATCCGTAAAAGAACCGGGGACACCGACATAGCTTGCTGAGTAAGCAAACTGAAGTGGCAGTGGGCTGGCCATGTTTGTCGAAGGACCGATGGCCGGTGGAGCAGACGATTTCTGGAGTAGAGACCGCGTGTTGGTAAGCGTAGTGTGGGTTGCCCCCCAGCTAGATGGACGTACTACCTAAAGAAGGTTGCTGGGACGGACTGGATGCGGAAGGCGGAGGACAGGGTATTGTGGCGCAGCCTGGGAGAGGCCTATGTCCAGCAGTGGACTGCGGTAGGCTGAGTTGATGACCTTGTTTTGGCCAATAGAACTACAGCACATACTAACACTTGTTTATCCGTGGCAAATAAAGTTACAACTACATATAATAACATTGGCTGTTGTCATATTACCCTTAGGTATACTTATCCTGGGGTGACTGAAGTAATTGTTAGCCATCATTACTTGACACTCCCACACACTCGGTGGGTCTACGAGTACATTCCGCAGATAGTTAATGTTCAGTAAGAGGTGCGGCTACCTCTAAGCGCTTCAAGGGGTTATGTGGCTTATAAGGCAGGCGTGTCTGGAAAACTTCCACTTAGCCGTCGGCAGAAAGTTATAACCACCAACATTTATTTACCAAGTATTAAACTTACGTAGTAAAATAAAAGTTCTGACTAAGTCCTTGATTCAAGTTTCTAATGTATTTCGAAAATTAATGACATAGTTCTCACCAACACCTAAGCAGGTAGTTTCAGCAAAACTTTCGGGACAGTAATTTCACGCGTGTGAGTTTCATATAACACGATCGTTTTTCCTTATGAGTTGCAAACTTGTGGTATCAACAGCAAGTTTGCCAACTTGATGCGAAACGAAGCTGCAGTAACGTTGTGTAGAATTTCATAATACTTTAGCGTGAAGATTTTATCGAAAGTCTTTCAGGTTTGACCTCAATCTCTCAGACACTAAGCTCATTAGCGGCTACTTTTAATGCACGTAACGCTCTTAAATGAAGAGAAACTGTTCCAATATTATAAAGGCTTCTAAACAAAAGATAATATGATAAAATATTTTGTGGAAGAATTTTAAAGAATAGATACGACGAAGTGTTTTAATGAAAAGCATGTCTGTGTTTAGATTAATTAGCGCAATCATAAACTTTCTTGACGGTTTTATTTTTGGCCAAGGTTTAATTTTGCTACGTATTCACAAAAATCATGTATGTGGATAAGGGTTGATTTTTACCAAAGTCTTTATCTTTATTTTTACCGAAATCTTTTATCCAGTTATTAAAATTGACGTCAGAGAGTTCTAGTATGATTTTTTTTTAAATTTCTTCTCTGGATAAGACTTATTCTAGGTATAAAAGTTCGCTGAAATTCGCCCTTAGTCGAATAAATTTACAAACAAACCTTAAATAAAAGAAAACCGTTGACACACCAAAGCTGCTGATAAAGATTTTTTCTATTTAACCCTGTTTAGTCCCGAAAGAATAGGACTCAAGTTGACACCCCAAACAATAAAGATAGGCCGATATTCAATAACGCAGGCCAAATCACTTAACCCTTTTTTATTGATGGAGAAAACTTCCACATGGCAGTTCCAGAAGCTCTCACAAAAGAAGACTGATTCTCTTAAGCCAGAAAGGCAGCTATAAAATGAAACGCTGAAAGATATACTCATGAAAGAAATAGGCTTTATTACATATAAACTGCGACTCACCCTGTAACAAGATCTTGTCGTTTTTATGATTCTTGAGACCGAAAAAGTCGAGAACGAAAGCTTTTTTTATTAAAGATTAACATGACCTAAAAGAGTTATGTTTTATAGTTAGCTAATATTTTTTATTTTATGGATATGTAATAAAGTTTCTATGGAAATTCTTAACCTTCATAAAAAAGAGGCAAGTTATGCGGGTCCCGCTGTTAGTATAATTTTGTTGGGTAAGGTCGTACCAAGACCTGGCTGATAGTTCATTCATATTTTTAGGCATATTTAGATGTAAGTTGGTCTACTCGGACCTACCTACAGAGTGTATATTTTATCCCAAGTAGGCTTGAGTATGGTGATAGCATATTTTAATTTGAATACAAAATATTTTTAAAGTTTCTTCGTATAAATAGGTACGGTATTTTTATACACACCAGCCCCCAAATAGTTTACCTATTTTGACAAAAAGAGGCCTGTCTTACATGTTGAAGATATTTTATGCTGCATAAATAAATTAACAATTTCAGTTTCGTCGTTTTTGAACCTCAAATTTCGAATTAAAAAAAATATACATATGTATATATTTTTTGAGAATTGAATTGAGAACTTCCTCCTTTTTTTGAAGTTGGTTAAAAACGGCTGATGCCAAAACTTTCAGTTTCGCTTTGACTAGATCACTTAATTGTGTAACAGGATCCAGCCAGACATAACAACACGACGCAGCAACTCCATACGTCATTCTCCTATTAATAAACTGATTAATGTTTGAAGCCTACTCCACGATATCCCCTTCCAACAACTCAATAAGAGGCAAAACTAATCACGTGCCAACACAAAATGCTAAGTCAGTAATGTAATCACGGTATCTAATACATTAATATCTCATTCAAGTATCAAGATCGTGTGCGATGGTCACGGTAGCCGGTTGAACGCCACTTGATACTTCCCTTGTTCGTTATAGTGCTCATTGTGTTCTGGCTACCTTTAGAACCGACGTTTAGTGGGGGTTCTCGCTGTGCGAGCGGCTGATTTTGTTATTAATTGGAGCAAAAAAAAGTGGTCATTCTTTTTTTACTAGTATGATTTCGATTCACAAATTTAATAAAGCTAATATTTAGTAGCTTTATAATATTTATTAAAATAGTAAACGAATAATTAACAGCCAGATGCTTATTTAACAAATAGATTATAAGATCTCACCTTTATCAAAACAATGTATTTGTAGCAAATAAAAGTTTGATTTGATTTATTTATAGAAAATATATAATTACATGGGCACCAAAAAAAACAAGTCTAACAAATCTTCTAAATAATGATGTATCTTCAATTAAGAAAATGTTTACGGTACTCTTAAAAAAAAAGACCAATTAGAAAAGATAATGGCAGGCACCCATGGTTTTAATTTTGTGCTTACTGTGTGTGAAACAATATCATATTTATGCATAACATGATAATGTTTATGTTAATATACGTTACTGTACCGTGTGTGTATGTAAATTGGTTGCTCATTACATTATCCATAAATATTAAGTTCTAAGCGAGTATCTTTTTACTGGTTCTTGTCATGTAAACAAGAAAGGTCAAACTTCTTTTTGCTTACATTCTGAGACATATTAACCTCTTTACATTACAGTAAATACTTCTTTCTCTTTGTGAACGCAACTTTAGAATGTTTTATGTAGCTGAATAAACTATAAGTATGTTTTCAATAATGACAAATAGTCGCCCCAAATTATTGTCCATTACGTTGTATACAAATGTCAATTAATAATCAATTTGCTTCTATCATAGATTTCAATGATAACAACTTCATAGTTGATACAGTTTACTGTCCCAAATATAACCTCCGAACGTTTGGTGGGACTGAACCTTTACGAACATGATGACGACCGACGGTAGCTCCACAACGTTATCGCTTGTCATCTTCGATTAATGACACTTGCGTGCAAGTTGTTGATTTTTCGTTATTTTTTATACCATTAGCTTTTAGATTTGTTAAAAGTTTTGATTGATTGGTCGCGCATTCAAGTAATTTGTATGTAGATGTAAATGTGAGCCTTAATGAAATAGGAGTTATTTTCAACTTTTTATTACAGTATCGCCGTGGGCTATGTTCTATATGCTCTCAAATAGTCTTATTGATTTTTGTTTAATTTCTAATGTGACGAATACGATATTATTGTAGACATCCATGTCCGTAAAATGTATGGAAATACGTGCACGTTATAACGTTATCGTGACGGAAATTGTAAACCATCTTCATATGTATATATATTTCCATACATTTCACTTCCCAGTGATACCGTGATGCCGTGGACGTCCACGATAGTATCATCACGTTAGTAAAAATATAAAAAGTGCACATTGGCGTGTTTAGATGGTACAGTATGAAACATTCAACTTAAAATACAAATTCTAAAACCAATGAATGAGCTAATATCGCATCAAATCTTAAGCCACTAGCCAAGACGATAACAGATTCAATAGTTAATTCCGATGAGTTTCATAGCCATTGGTTGATAAAGAATAATTTATTGAACGACTCTTAAGTAAAATAAGCTTCATATCTAAATTCAGACACAGATCTCGTAATTCTAACGGAAGAGATAAGATTGCGTCAAGTTTTTAGCACTAACTAGCACTAACGGTGGCTATTATAAGCGATGAGTTACAAAGCTGCAGGATTATAACTAAGAATAATTTATTAAACGATTACCAAGTAATTTACTTTCACTATTATTAATGAATCTCATTGCATCATCGAGTATTTTATTGGCAATTAACTTGCATTGCAAATATTCATTTTCTTTATTGGATACCTATATTGTTCACTTAGGTAAGTTATCTTCTAGGATTGATTTTGCCTTATCGGCATCGGCACTGTATTGGACTTTTGCTTATAAATCACCATCAACTAGGACATTATTCTTTATATTAATATTCAATCAATATGCACACGAAATAAACCTTACATTGTAAACCCAGACCGACCTACATGCAGCTGTAGGTACCTGCTTAAGTAATTAAGGACACCTTACAAACGATACGTTTCGCTGCGCATGAGTCACTATGACGTCATGCGCAGAGCTTTGCAAAAATTAAATGCCAGTAGCTACAAGTCACGCACTATGATCAGTGTGATTGATCTGCAAGGTCGTGATGTGTTGTTTTCAATGCCTTCTGCTGGCCAATCACTTTCACTTGGAGTCACGATTTGGTAAATGTCTGTTAGTTTGGATGGTTCATGTCGTTTTGGAATTTTGGGTAATTTTAATTTTGCATAACCTGGCATGACTGTATGAGAGGAAGGAATATACAGATATCCTAAGTGAAGCCCGACGTTCGTGCTTATTCGGAAACACGAAGATTACCGATGCGCATAACTTTTTTGGTTTACCTGTACCTTCTTAACTTAGTATAGTCATTATTAGTTTTGAAACTTAAACATCGATATTATGGATTTTCTTATAGACTAGTGTAATAAAATGGTGAATGAAAAAGTATAATAAAGGATAAATTAATTTACGAGGCGTATTTGCAAAAGGAATGTGCACTGCTATGACTTATTTATTGGTACTTAAGTTATGTAAGATGCAATAAACGAAGCAGGCGTAGAAGATTTTATCGATGCTACAAGAATAAGCAAGCTATACGAATCGACGTATACCATGATTTCTCAACAGAAAAATGGAGTACATAAGTAAATTAGTCAAATTAAATTTTATTAGAATTCCCTGCGGAAAATACTTTTGGAATTCCGAAATGCCTCTCGGTTTCAGCAAAATTGTTGGCAGGTTGTAAAATTGCGTTCAGAAAATAGAAACAACCAAATCTGATATTGTTTCTCCTTGTTCGTTCATATTAATTTTGCCTCAAATTGCTTCGCCCAGTGGGAGGAATTGGGAATCTAATTAACTTTCAATCTGAGGCATTAAACTCGAGTTTGTTTTGAAGTGCCGTTTGTCTCTGTGTGTGTAACTGTGTGTTTTAATTGAGAATATTTTGCGCGCCGATTGGTATCAACTGGGGTTCGAATGCGTTGGAGTAGATAATTAGAAAACAACAAGGCAAGGGGAAAGCGTAGCAGAAGATGATTTGTCGAGGGGTTCCGTTCGACTCGAATTCGTTTGCTATGATTGGCGGATTTTAAATTTTTGTAGGAAGTCGATGAAGAATAATAATAGGGTTAGACTTTGTAATAGAGTTATGATGGTTTTATTACTGTAAGATTAATTGTATTTATTGTAGTGGTAACTTTAAATCAATTTGTTCATTTTACACATCAGTACAACGTGAGCGTTTAAAAGCTGAAATATGTCACCTAAATCAATTTCAATCATCTCTGTAAAAGTAAAACAATTTTAACAATACATAAAATTCACACACGGCTCTTGAAAACTTTGATCGTCATGAACAAAAGCTATAAAACCGTTGAAGTTAGATTTATAGCTACCAACAATAACACGCGTATTCGGTACGCACGACGACATATCAAGCTGTACTATTCCAGTATAAGCTTACCTTTCATTGTTTGGAAAACCAATACAACACGAGGTAAACTTATATTGGAAATTAAACGCTTGATATGCCGTCCTGTGTACAATAGTAGACCGTATACACCTACACGATTCAATTAGCAACTGCTGTATAGTCAAAATAACCAATTCAAACCGTGGACGTCTCTGTTTGATTGAGCTAACACACGTATGTTTGTCATACTAGTTTAGAATTCACTTTGTTTAGACAAACGGTGGATACTGTGGATAGTGACTAACTAGGAAGCGAGAGTCGAGACCCATGGCGAAGTGCAATGGCCAAGTTTTATGAAGTCTGAGAACGTGATAGTAAAAGTTTCGAATGAAAAGTTTCGGAAAAACCATCTTCTGAAATCTAGCTTGTGTCCTACAATGACCACCTTGACAATGGGAAAATTAATTTTATATGAAGGTCTATTAATATCTACCTATGTACATAGATAATTAGTTTTAAAATCGATTAGCATTAGTCTCATATTTAGAGTTAATTTTAAAAAATTCCGATCACATCATTTTCCAATAAACAGGAAAGTTGCACTCAATATTTCACACTATATTTAACGCGTTGTAGATTTTTTTATGCACAACATAGTACCGATAATAATTCAATTGGGTTTTGTTATCAGTCCATTATATTCCTTCTTGGAAATTATTAAAATTGTGTAGTATATATTATTGATAGCGTGATTGTAGGTACCTACTTGCGTTTTGAGTTTTTGTACTCCAATTGAATACCTATGTAACTACTACATAACTAATGTTTAAAAATAATCCACAAAAATATTGTGATCTGTTAAATGAATGATACAATGCTTTCACAAAGCATGCAGATTATAATTTGAGTCACAATGATTCAAAAATTAATAAAACTAAAACTAAGTACATCATAAGTAGTAAAACACAAAAAAACTCATAATCAATAAAATTTTATTTTAGATGCGTATTCTAGATTTGCGAGTAGTGAAAGGATTTATGCAATACTTGTGTAACAACTACCAGGGGCATATGAACTGTGTAGAGATGAACGTTTACATACTTTTTGCACTTGCGATGTAACTTTCTAAACAAACATCCTAGTGATGACTCGTTATAACATAATGCTGTGTGTTTGAGAATGATGGATTAGTTACGAAGTAGGTTCTTCTTTTTTGTGTTCACACGAGGTTTTTGCTTTTGAAAGCACTTACCCAATGATTGAATCTTGCAAGTGGTAGGCGTGTGCTTATCATACGCTTAATAACAGGGATAAATGACATCGTTAACTATACATGGTATCGTCTATTATAGTTTACTTTGTAAATAAATCACTGAATCCTTAAATAGTAAAAAGCTAGACTTAATTGATTTCATATCCTCTTTTTCGTTTTGCAAAAGTCTGTAAACTTGGTGCTCGTTGCGCTAAACTTTGTTTTCCTTCCAATCTGCTCTATTTGTTACAGTTATCGTGTTGCTAGACATTTTAGCTTTTATTTTCTCACCCAGTTGGATTTCATACAGTGTACTTCGCAAAAGTTGTTTAGTCTCAGCAAAACTATTGGGAGTACGATTTTATAGTAGCGATCTTAAAGTTTTCCGGATGGTTTCTGCTGACTAGCGCTGTTAATGTTAGAAATATTTAATCTTGTTGCAGAAATAGAAGCTATTTCAGAATTTAATTCATTTATCAAACATATTGTCACAGTATCTAAGTAACTCAAAACTATCTTACTAATTAAGTAAGTATCTTGTTGTTAATTCACTACACTTGTCGTAAATTCTACTCACATCGATTCTATGAAGAGACAATAAAGCAAAAACAAGCGATCCAGATTTTTATCGCCATTTTAGTTGAGACATTACGAAATCAGTGCTTGAATGACGTTTCTTGGGTGAATCCAAATCGTGGGTAAACTTATTAAGATAGAATCGAGTTCTCACGCTCTGCATATCGCGACATCCTGCTCAAGATAGCTAACTTTGTAAAAACTAATGAACAAAAGTGAATGCGAAGTGAAAAATTCCGAATATGTGAACAATCTCTGTGCAAATTAAATAATTAAATGCTTTCACCTGAGCAAACATGTTTTAGCTTAACTTTGGCAAGCCATCTGTTAAAATTGTAATCAATTTATGAATACCGTTATTACTATTTTTTTCCGTTATCAGAATATATGTATTTATCAGACAGTTACGATTTTTTTATTTGTATCGTTTCACAAAAATATAATTTTGTTTCTACTAAATATTTCACTACACAACTGATCTGTCCGTTTGGTTCAGAACTAGCCTCTTATAAAAATAGCATTTCTACAAATAGAATATCTTTGTGTATTGTGTTTTAGCACGTTTCAGTCACCATTCCCGGCATCTATGCGGCTTAGCAGACTGTCTACAGAAATAGGCCCGACACAACTTTATTTATGTTGCTTTTGTTGGTCTTCGATTGTGTTGATTCTCTTTTAGATTTATAATGTTTGACGTTTGTTTAAGCTTCGAATTCACCAGTTACATCTTTATAATTGACAGGTTAAACGACTGAACTATATTCTTTCTTTTGTTTAATATTAATGGCTGTTTTCACATTAGTTTTCCCCTAACGTCTGTGCTCATATAAGTAAGTTGCAGTGTAACGTGCCAGTGTGGTGTTAGTAGACGATTTTAAACCTGCTACTTTTGCTGTAACACTTTTAAGCTACTTAGTAACACTAATTGCAGTGTTTAAGCGCTATTTTCGCTGTGCATGGAAAATATCTTACAAAATAAGTGTCCCGAATACTGCGTAAGATCCACTAAGTGTAAAGTTACATATTGCAATTAAAGCTATAAGAAGTAAAAATAACTTGTTTAAATTCGGATCTATATCGCCTTGTTTTCTCAAATCGTATGTGTAATGATGCCGTAGTCAAAGTTATAAACAATCAATCACAGTCATCTCTACAGGCTAATATCAATCCGTCTCACGAATCATTAAAATTTATAGACACTCTTGTATGACAAATGATTTTTTTGCATCATTTCAAAGGTCATAACTTTCGGATGTCATCTTTGTCTTTTGCTTTGTGTGCTAAAGGTCAAGTAATTCTGAAAGCTATGCTGGGAAGCTTGATCTTTTCTCTTATGTCACGACTGGGATGCAATACTGGTTACTATGACAAAATATTGTTTCTTTTTTTAAAACCTCTTTCTCACTTTCTATGTAGTAATCGTTGCTAGATCTTCTATCCATGATAAAACCATCAGTTTCAAAGTTTGAAACAGATCGCTGTAAATCTGGTATGTCATGTTTACTCGGCGCCGTCTAGCCTATGCATTTTGTATCGGCATTATCTATTTTCGTATGATGCTATGTGATGCTCCGCGTGGAATTTCCGATCGACTGAGTCTGATTGGCTTACATTGAAGACATACCATATTGATATAAATAATACTATAGCGTTGCTGGATATGGAATGTCACCTTAAAGCTTCCTGATTGTATCTTAGTGACCCGGATGTGAAGGCAGCGTCGTCATCTGCAGTTTCATGAATCATAGGAGACATATGCATTGAGGTATTACTCTGTGTTAATGTGATGTAAGTTTACGAAATACAATAAATATAGTTGTTTGTAAAATTAATTGCCTTTTAATTTTTACTGTTTACTGACAGCTTGCATCATCACTGCGGCAAATACCTCTCCCCATGACTTCGAGCTCTTTTGATCCAGGAATAAAGTGAACCACGGGTCGTTTGTTTCCCTCAGCTTGTCCCGCCATCTTCTACGGGGTCAGCCGCGACGCCTTCTGGCGTATTATAATTTTTACTTACTGAATTTGACAGAATTATAAAAACGATTGCATTGTGTCCAAAATCGCAAATTGTACTTTTAAGTCCTTTTATTTAAATTTAAAATGCTCTTAAATAAAAACGATTCTCCAAAATGCAATCTGTAAATGCAATTCCAGACGGTAATCATGAATTCGAAGTAAAAATTAAGATACACGATAAGCGAGTTAATTTGGAGAAATTTTTACGAATTTTAGCATTCTTTGAAAGAGACAAAAATGTTTAGCATTCTTTTAATAATGAGTGTTTGTCCGCAGTCTTGTTTTATTATTTCACTACTATATATTCCTCTTCTAAATAATATTCTAGTAAACTCTAATCGTCCATATCTGCACGGAGAAATCTGAATTATGTCACTACCAATTTGAACTTGACTACCAATTTACGGGATTTGTTCCGCTGCAGTATCGTGCACGTCTTGCTCGAAGTGCATGTAATGAAATATGACCGTCGCATCCGGCCCCAGGGCCTACACCCCGCGGTTTATAGGGATTATAGCTTTGCCTCGCATTACCTTCCCATGAAACTACTACTTTGCTAAACCAGTCCTCAGATTGAAATGCCCACAATTTAATTTGAAAGAAAAATACTCAGCTCCATGCTAGTTTATTTTTGCATAGGTCTTGCATATAATTTGCATCCGACTTGTGGACTTGTTTTCGCTTGGTTTATTTTAAGACAAAGTCGTTATTTTTTCTGCTAACTACAGTTTTATTATGCTCACCAGCTGTACGGTAAGCCGATCTTTGTTCAGATTGTAAAAGTATGTAAACTTTGCTAACTGGAATTCAAACAGAAATATATATTAAATTGGATGATACAAACAAAACTCTGAAAGTCAAATAAAACAGCAGGTCATAATAAAATTATAAATCAGAGTCGACCTGAATGGTTTTAAAATTGATAGTGTCCACATCAAACAGTGATGATTACTATGACCAAAAGTTTAAATTAAATCTGGGTCGTTTTTAGCACGAATATGATACTAAATGATTATGCAAATGTCAAACTTAAATCAAGGCTCTTAAAGACTCATCACGATGTTACTTAATTAGTTTTTAATGACAGATCTGAAACTGCCAAGGCTGTTTAGCATGTTAATGTTAATAATGAAAGATCAATATCCAATTAAGCGTTAAAAGATGACATATCTCGTAATTTGGATCACAATATTTTTATTGAATTAAAATGCATAAAGGCTTTTACGTAAAAGGTAAGGCTCGTATATCCGTGATGCGACTTGGTAAAGGGGACTGCGGTGGGGAATAGAAGGGAGGTGGAAGCGGGGAGGTAGTAAAGGTCAGTTGCTTGCTTCATCGGTATGGCCCGATGCTACCCGATCATCGTGTACCATAAATGCGACGACCTCTATCGTATTATTAAATTGTTCTGCGTTGCGACAGGCCGTGTTAGTAGCCCCGATACCGGTAGTTGTGGCTATCGATGATTTTTTTGTTCAGCTCTGTAATTTACTGCTTGTAAATAATGAGTGGTTAAACTGGTACCGTTTTGTTGGGAAGGTTGGAAATATGAGACATTTCAAGCTGAGTTTAAAATAATAAAGGAGGATCTTCTTTATTAAATCGAGAATTCTCGAGAGCTCTCATTAGTAAGCGGACGACCAGTTTCTTCGTTTATGATGCCATCTAAACGCTCCTTGATAAACGGGATATTATTTATTTATCCTGAAATAACATCGCAAACTGGTGGAAGACCACTTTGTTTGAAAAATTATAAACAGGTGCACGATTTTCCTGTTAGCTTGCTTGCTCGTTGAGTATTTGCGAAGCCCTCAATCCTGGCGTCTTCAATTTCGAATGAGAGGTTACAATCAAATGGTGGAATCCCAAACGGTACACCTTTTAAAGAAGATTGCTAACAATGTATGAATAAGCAACCTTTGACCTGACTCGATCGACGCTGTACCGCTCCACTCTCTGTCAAGTACCGTAAGGTTCCCCTATTTGGGTTCAACGTTCCTGTACTTTCTATTGGAATTCCAATCATTGCGTGAAGAATTAAGGTGCATTCTTGATGAGCCACCGCTAATGACGAGTGGATTTATCACAAACTGTTTATAAAACGATTAAGTTTATTCCAATGTGCCTATAACTGTTCTGAAGTTGGTTGCTTATTGTGTTAAATAAATTGCTTTCTCATGGTTCTTTCAAGGTTCAAGCAATTTTGCTTAAGTGATTTATTTTGTAGATGCAACGTAATTTAAATGATGGAACGAATTTCTGCTATGCAGTTGAAAAGATGAAGTTTAAATTCCAAGAAGACTCATTATGGCTTTTAATAACTTTTCCCTGAGGAAAAATTTATGGATAGAATGAGTGAACGCTTTAAAGGTAATATAATGGAATTAAAAATAACGACTCGTATATTTTATCCTTAATTTGAATTTTTTTTTAGGCTATGATAATGAAGGTCCAAAATAGCAAATGATGACGGCCCCTGTATTTTCATAATCGTATTCATGTGTCATTCGTTACCATGTCATGTTGTTGCCTACCCAAGCGATACCATAATGAGCCGAAAAAAAATATATGTATTCCAGTAAAAATATTTTTTTTTTGTTGAGATACAATGCGGAGGCTACCTCATTAATGATTAAAAACCAGCAAAGGAATGTAGTACCAAAAATTTTCATAATTATGCCTACAAGTTTTACATAATAAAGAAACAGTATAACGTGGATGTTCATTTATTATGGACTTGCGCACCTTTTATAAGACTCGGATGACCTTTATCTTGCGGGTTTTTGGACTTATCAAAATGAATAGGCCTTTGACGTATATTCCTATATCCTTAGTCTTTGTGGGATGGTACAATGCAGGCTCATTGCGTATTCTGATTGCACGGTCAACGTCTTGTTAATAGCCACGCTTAGTGTGTAAGCTGGGGGCCAAAGGGTAGCTTAGGACTCGGCTGGTTATGATGGATCATTACCGTTTGTTATTGGTTTTTAGGGACGTAATATTTTAAAATAATTATGATCATAGTTTTTTTAAGGAAATTATTGTAAACATAACTAAATAACGACATATGAAATGCAGTTGGACAATGTATTGTGGAATGCAATGAATATTGAATTTTTGCTAGTGAAACTCTGCAGAAGTTATGGGTATCGATCAAAGTTTACACAAACAAAAAACAGATTTTTAAACTGATTTTTCAAGACTTGCAACACAACACTAAAACAATAACCATCAAATCTTTTTTTTTTTTCATTTTATCATGTTTAGATATCGATACTCCGTCAGCTTGGTCTAATGAAAATATTCCATCATTCATGACATTAATTTTAAGTCAAGTATACATGAAATATGGCAAGCTATTGAATTTTATGAGCATGCCGTATTCATTACGAAATCATGATCTTATGAAAGAAAATTTCGCAATTTCATAAACATGAACACATAATGACGGACATAAAAATTTTAGTATTACCTACCATTCTTACTTTCATCAAGTTTTGGTCAGTATCCAGTAACGCCACATTAATTTCTGGCAAGTGCACCTTTCACGCAGTTTCTGCACAGACTAATCGTTAGTCTATGCAGAAACTGCGTTAAATCTGTCTATTATCTTAATGGAAAGAGAAATTGATGTAATCTGCATACGAGATGAGGAAACTGTTATTTAACTCAGTTAAGCATACAATGGATTGCCGCAAAACATTGTTTTCTTGTAAAACTGAAATCGCACATTTATCTCAACATGAATATTTGTATTTAGGTATAGATATTGACACATCATCATCATCATCAGCCTACAGCAGTCCACTGCTGGACATAGGCCTCTCCTATTGCACACCATTCAACTCGATTTTCGGCAACTCTCATCCAGCTGCTACCAGCCATCCTGCGAAGATCGTCGTTGGATGAGACGGGACTACTCATGTAGTTTAATTAGATTTTGAGCTCAACTGTCACTAATGAGACACAATTACTTTTCTATTGTTACTGAACTTATTAAGCTTGCTAACAGACGATGGATTATGGGCATAATCGGACATGACAAACAAATAGTACGTAAATAAATACCGTAATGAATGTCAATGGAAAATAGGATGAATCAGATTTTTCTAAAGCTTTACGTTAAACACCTTTTTTCAGCATTGGTAAATGAGAAACAGTTGTTTACTGTTCCAAGCGAGGAGAAAAGAAAATAGTTTTTTAACGGACTTGCGAGATCATGATTTCGATTCGATATTAATTTCTTTCATGTTATATAACTTTGGAATCAAAAGATTAGGAAATTGAATATTGTAGTTTTCAAAACACTACGAAATTCAATTTCCGAGGTCAGCCTACAGCAATCCACTGCTGTACAGAGGCCTTTCCAATTGCACATCATTCAGCTCGATTCTCGGCAACTGTCATACATATAATGTCAAGCTCCTCCTCCCTGAGTTGGGTTTGGCGGACATTTGTAACCCGGGGATTCTTCGCACTTACCTTGCCGTTACCGTGACTACCACCAAAATTAGAAATAGCAAGGTAGCCGGGAACTGGGGGCTGTAGTTGATTTTGGCTTGCCATTGAAGGGGTTACCCATAATCACCACGCTGGGAATGCAGGTTGGCGATCGCAGATCACAGTTTCTCGGACTAGTGACGTTGCTGCATGTCACTAGTCACCGCCATTTAGCTGCGAAGTTGTGTTTAGAAATGGTTATGCCACCATTTGTGTGTTGTTAGAGCCTTCTTTGTTATTCAGCAGGTGATTTTGACTCGGGGCACTGAGATGATAAGTGTGTCCCTCTTGCACCCCGGATAAATGAAACAAAGTCAAAGAAGCACCGATTTAATTTACGCGTCTTTTATAACTCTAAATACCGTCTTTCGACACTCAATGTGTCTCATAAAGTGCCAATAAAGATCTTTTTTTTTGCTTGCGTATCGCAAGATAATTCAGTAGAATTGCTCTTTTATGTCATTATCAAATCCGTGTTTCGGCTGATTCAGCTTCATTCCCCTTCAAAGGCGAAACAGCTTTTGTAATTTACTTCTTTTGAATAAAGAGGATTTTCTTGAGACATATTCAGCCACGTGTTTTGATGAGTTCGTGAACTCATTGTATTCTGATTGTCAGCGGAATAAAGTTATGACATATAGGTACACTTGTGTGCAAAAACATCGAGTGCTCTTCGATTTGAAACAATATAATTCAACAAGTTTTACTTACAATAACCTAATATATTGTATACTAAAACCTTCTTGCAAGTTTTTAAATTACGTTAGTGAAAGAAATATCAAAACTTATTCATTAGTTTTTGAGAAAATCACAAACGAATAAAGATCTTCCTTTTTTTTTAAAACCGTATTTTGATAAGTTACCTTTATTTAACTGCCAAAATAAAGTTTTTCTCATTGACCAGTGATCATTTTGAAAAAAAAAATGACTATTTCAGCTCACAAAATTACTTGAAGCATTACTACTGTTTCCAGACAAACACACAAACATTTAATACAACTTTAGAAATAAAATTACAATAAAATACAACAGATTTATAAAAGCTACTGCTTCAAAGCAAACATACCACAAACTTCAGAGCACATTCAAGACTTGAACTAAATATAAAATGGTAGTACATAAAAAAGTTTTTATCTCAAATTATATCAAAGGCCTTTTGAGTTGCAGCGCAGTTGGAGATTGCTAGAAAATCCTTTAGGTTGTAGCCCACTTTGATTGTGTCTCGTGAAATAAAAGAAGACGCTAAAGTCGAGCAGTTTCAAAGTTCAACCGGGGAACGTTATGAAACTTCCCCGAAGAGTACCGACGGAATTCGAATTAATTTAATAAACGGGAACTGTTCACGTTTTAAGAAAATCGGAAATCATTTTCGGATGACTTCATCTTTGTGAATTTGGCGAGTAATTTTGAGATGTTAGACAAAAACTTGTCTGCCATCAGGGCGATCTAATAGTAAGTCTTGGTAAAATTGCGATATATATATATGTATATATATATATATATTATATTAAAAGCCTGCGATGTTCCACTGCAGGGGAGAGAACTGAAAAGAGAGTAGGAATACTCTCTTTTCAGTTCTCTCTGTTTAAAGCTTCTGAGGACCAGTTGAGTCCAGCTCATCCCGCCATCACCGTCCGTCTAATATTGCGATATGCTAACATGATTTTTTTAATGATGTAAGTAAATTATCTATTCACACACTTGACCATAATAAAACTGAATTCGACTAATAAAACTTACTTTAATAAAATTCGTAATTCAATATTATTTTCTTTTATAACCAATCGATCATTCCAACGGCTTTCTATAAACTTAACTGTTAGTACAAAATAATTTCCAGTTATCGAATTCTTATTTTCGCAGCTCAAAGATAAGGACTTGAGTGATTCCGCATCTCTCGGGATTTTCAATTTAGAATTGATCGTAGGAAGAATGAGGAAAAGAAGATTGATATTTAGGATTTTTTCCTAGCCCGTTCGTATCAGAGGCCGCACAAGTGAGTGATTGCCCGACTCTGCCCGAGCTAATGATACCCGGGGCTTATCGGCTCCACTGTCGCGCGTCATTTTTACGGATTCAGCCGGATTTATGTAAATTTGTTTTGTCAGCGAGCCACCTTGTTACAACCGTAGCGAATCGGGCCTATACCGACAATATTGATACTTTGTCAGCTTCGAGCGCTTCCATCGCTTTTTTGTTTAAACACCTTTTTTCTTTCCACATTCTTTCAATTTTGTCACGACAGTTATTCTATTTCGTAACCTCATAATCGCTGTAGTCAAACGCTTATGCATACGTCCATTTTACCATTAGACACCGGTTCAGCACGACAGACTTATTAATATTCATCGGAGTGACTGTGTTACTAGATCGAGTTGCCTCGTACTTGTCAATGTAATTAAGGCGTTTCACACACGACACACAATACGAAGGCAGGCTGCTCACGTTATAATTATGAAGATTTTGCACTATTCAAAACGGGAACGCATCTATCTCTGACAATGAAGGCTCCATATTCAATGTACGTGCTTCTGATTGGATCAAACAGGCTGTAGGAGAATAGAGTATTATTAGTCGCCTCGCATCGCTTGCGATCACACCTGACGTAACTCCATTACACATAATTCCATATAATCTTGTAATATTCGGTGTGGCGAGTTCTACGACCTTCAAATGGCGGTAGATTAATAATTTAAACCTTTTATGATATTTGTGTATTCCAATAGTATTTTATTTTAATTTGTTTTGGCCTGTCGGGGAATGCATTGGAATTCGTTAATTAAAGTTAGTTTTGAATATTTTTAGTGCGTGCATGCGTAGAAATAACAAATATTTTTCGTTAACATTCTTAAATAGGTAATTTTTTATTAATTACACTTACTTGCCTACAATTATTCTGCATCGACCTTGCCAGAATAACGAAAATAAAATCTGAGGGTTTTATTCTCGTCTCAGAATAACGAGAATAAAAATGGCGGAGGCCTCATAAAAATATAATAAAATGTAAAAAAATGCAAACTTATTTGCTTTTTTGTAGCTATTTCTATAAGATAAGCAAAAGTTCATTTTATTATAGCATATGCAGCCTATTCACTCACCCTTTGACGTCACTACTCCATAATTCTATACATTATCCGCAATCCATTTCCCCGAGGTACTAAGACATCAGATAAGGAGTAAAGCATTGATTCCAATGTGATTGATGTGTGCCAAGCTCAGACGGACTCGGTAATCTGATCCGATTGGGTGTGTTACCGAACTGTCGCGATTGCACGAGGCTAATCCAATTGATTGCATTATCATTCATATACCTCGGTACCAGGATAACATGAGAATACATGTAGTGGTAGTGCGTGTATTATGTTCTTGGTAATTTAATTCGTAATCTATCAAATCACGGTAGAGGGTGACTATTATGGCCAGTGCTAATGCGACTTGCACAGCTACATTATGTGAGGATGTATGCGGGTATTTCTTAATCACGTCATTACATGATTACTTACTTGCTAGCTGAGTTTTATTATTGTGCTTTTGTCACTCAGCCTTTCACTAAGCTATCGTTGGTTTGGTATCCAACCATCTTCTACTGAAATATTCCTTTAGTTCCTGGGCATTGCAGATAGTGGCAAATATGACTAAAACATAGCCTACAGTTTAGCCGAAAAATCCGCTACCAATGCAGCGCGTCAAAATGGAAATAATAAACCGCACAATTTCCATGCTAATAGGCTGAAAATATGATAACAAAACTGGAACTAGAGCACCCAAGTACTAGGACATCATATTTTACAATCAGTTTTTTTTCTCTATTACAAAACTAGCATTAAGTTCACTCGATTGTAATTCGACCGGCGCATTATCGCGACTGGTGGGCGTCATAGATAAACGCGTCCCGTTATGATTGGGTAAACAAATCTATGTTTTTTTTTTGTTGAGCTCTTGCTTTACCGCCATGCTTTTCTGATTTCGGATGCCTCTTGTTTCCTTTGGAAGAGAGTGAGTTCAAGGCCGCGATTACACCAAACTTCTTCTAGCCGTTGCCAGTTGTTTTTCGTACATTTCTGCGTCGGCGACCGCATATACGTTCGGTGTGAACACGGCCTAAAAGTGTCTTGAGTCCGTTTAGGAGGTTTGTTTTAAAAAGTGGTGCTAACCAGTTTTAAGGAAATGAGGTTTCTGTTGTCTTTGTCTCTTTAAGTTGTCAGCTTCTTAACTTTCGGATAAGTAGACATAGAATAAATTAGATATAGATTGATTTACTATACTTTTGGTGAAAATTGTTGAAAACTAAGAAAGGATTGACGCTGAAGGTTGATTGGATTTTAATCGCGGTGCTATTTCCGGTTTAGTTTGATGTTGGATTAAAATAATTTCACTACACATAATAATACCTAATAAACTTATACAAGGTAAATACGATTTCTTTCCTGGCCAACTCAACGTACTAATAAAATTCTATTTTGTTCACAGGTAAATATCGCTTCCTTATTCAGAAAATTGGAAACGGAAAAGTAAAGTGCTTTTGGGAAGGTAATGCTAGATAGAACTTATAGAATTTGCATACGAACTTTGACATAAGAGTCTTGAGAATTAGGTACGAAACTTGGTAAGTATCTAAAACATACTCTACGGCTTTGTACGTACTTTGTACCGAACTTCTCGCTTCCCAATTTGACGAACGATTCGAAGCAAATCGATTATTAAATTTGTTGCCGCTTGTGAGAACACCGCAGAGCTTTCTCATGCACCTGCCTGATTTTAAATAATCGCTGCTGATGTACACCAAAATATTTCACCAATATATTTACAGTTAATTGGATTAGGTAGGTCCCGTTTGGGAACTGAAAATAATATTGATAAACAGTTCCACCGAACCGCACATATCGAAATTTGGTTTCAGTGTGGTTAATGGTAGTGCTCAGGTGCGCTTTGGTCATGTGCCGATGAAATTAGTGCTCTGAGTGGACTACCTCGTATTTAATATTGATTTTCATAAATAATTATTTATTTGCTGTCAATTATACCAGTTCTAATTAAGTCTTATGACAATAATTGGTTAGTAAATTAGTCTACAGAATACCCAGTTCCAGTTTTATAGTTTTGCCCTTCGCCGACCTGAATAATTGGAAATGTTTATTCTCTCAAATATTCTAAACAATCCTTTGCCTCTAATTTGTGGGTCAAAATCGAGTTCTGAACTCAGAAACAGTGAAATGCTATTTGGGCACTCGATTAATAGGGACGCCTGGAATTATTCGAATAATTGGCAGTATTGTTGTGATTCGCACTAACAACTTGCAGTGTTTGAGTTCTATTCGATTTGCTTAGAGGCCCAAAATCTCCATCAATTTAAATCGTCTTATCTTTCAACACTATGGAGTAGAATGTGGGAATTTAAGTGCTTTGCAACTGGTTGTTTTATGTACAGGCACGATCGACGGATCAAGTTAAGTGATGCATGAGATGTAAGCAATGACCTCTCAGTGCCTCTTGTAAACCTACAATCAATTATGGCTTGTGTACAGAATAATAGATATCAAATTAGCGTAAAACTAGAGCAAGTTCTATCGGTTTCAGATTTTTGACTTTGAAGATTTGCCCTGAAGTTTTATTGATTTGTAAAAATGCTCAATCTGGTGCTAATATGGAATAGGTAGTGATGATTTATTGAAGAACAGTTTATGGCTCGTTTGACACGGATCCGATATCCGTCGGGCGCACGTTAAAAGATTTACGAGGCAGCAAGTTTTGGAAGTCGTTAATTTTACTGACACGTCGATTATCTTAACAAGTTTGTTTGAGATCATTTCTTGTCGGAGGGTAGTAAAAAACCCTCTTCTCTTTTAAAGGTCATTGAAGTGCGAATAGTCAATCTTAATTTTATTGTAATCAATATCACCGTGATTTTAAATTGAACAAAACCGATTCAATTCGAGTTAAAGACTATGTTTAAATTCATATAAAAAGGTACAAGCAATGTATTACAAGCAATGGTGCTTGTAAATGTCCTTGTCAACAAAATTAAATACATTCATGTAGGATGTTCATGTTTTCGTAACCGACAAAAATTCTGTAGGAAAACTTACAATAATACTCTACCAAATTCAACAATCTCCTCTAAACCAAATGCCTTAACAACGGGATTTTGAAAGCAAATGCCATTTTACCTTTCCCAGGGCCCGGTCGGATGTAACCGGCGGCATAGGGCACTCAGCCACACTAACCTACTGCCCTAGGGTCGCCAATAACATCCAACATGTTATGAGACTGTTCCCAACTTGTTCAAAACCAAGTCACGGAGCTTTTACACTTATTTCTGGAATAGCTTTGCGTGCAACAACCATTTTATAACAAAGGCCTTAAATAATATCAAAAATAGCTTTCAGCCACTACGCGACAGAATTTATCGCAGTATTTTTTGCATGTTTATACTTAGTTCGATGTTTTTATTCCACTAAGGAATTATGACAAGATTGTTTTGACAACATTTTTTGCCGATCGTTTTGTTTAGATAATAGCTGACTCAATTAGAACGACTAAGTTCTAAAATAAGACGTATTGTTTTATTACTTTTTTCTTTTATTATTGTTTGTTCCTCGAAGTTCTCTGCGTGGGCTTGATAGGCTATACATAATAGGAATATAATTTGTTATTAATGCTAACTAATTTTGACAGTAACTACATAGTATTGTAGACGAAAATAACTTGGCTAACTAAGTGGAGGTCTAGGGAGATATCTCGATGATCTATAGACCATTTACCTACGTTATCTATGAGATATAGAGAGAGGGTACGCATAGTCCACTTTGCAACTAGATGCGTGCCACAAACGAAATTAACGTCTCGAGTCTCGACCCACTAAATTTAAATAAGGTCGGTCAGTTTATCGGCAACCTGTTGAATTGTATTTATAGGCTCTCAGTTATCTCATGATCTAAGATTATTGCGTTATCCTATCGTAACTTGTATTGCTTAAAGATTAAGCTAGAGAAGTCTCCGGCTTAGGGATAATCTCCAACAAATGTCCACTTAGAAACGATGTCTTCAATAAAATATTTAATGAACTCCCGCAAGAATGTTTTATACGTGTGAAAAAATGAGAAAATATTACGCTCTTATATCCTGAGAGGTTGTGTCAAACAGGATAAGTTTGGGAGAACATAAGGAGGATTTATGTCCCCATAAGACAATAAGGACAGGCGGCACGGAGACATTTATCATGTTGATTATATCTGAAATCGTCGTCGCCATAATATACCGATACATTAGGGATCCAATAAATTGGCCCAGACGCAGCTATCCTGGAGTCCCCCTAGGCGTTTGGCGATCGACCAATACATTGCCAAACTGCTGCATATGGCATAATAATGCCATTTGGTAAGGAAAACGCCATTTGGCATTATCGATATGTGCCAATTGACCAGCCAAGTGGTATACATTGTAATGTGCCGTAATGCATACAATATGGGCTATAAGTAATTACCTGTCGTGAACAAATGCAAATACTCGAATTCAGCGGTTTAGAAAATAATTGTTTGTGTTCGATTCCTTTTGTGTGTTAGCTGTAATGTCAAATATAATGCGGAACCGGGAAATTGAAGCGATACGGGTGGAAAATGTTGCATTTATTTTGAATTAAAATTATAAATATTACTTATCACTTCCGTTTATTATTAATATCGTGATGACCCTACGATTTGAAGACCCGTTTCATAAACACCTGGTTAGGTATTCAAAATCGAGTATGCACAATGTGACATTTTGAGTGCTAAACCTACGTACCCAAATGGTGTATATTATATCGCACAACTAAACTAAAGCAGTGTTCATAATCTTAGTAAATTTACGTTTAATCACCAGGCTGATTTTTCCAACGCCAAATAATTTTATCAGAGGAATAATTTTTAATTTTTGACAATTCTTTCATACAAAAACTGTCAGACGTCAATTTTATTCCACGAATAAAAATTATCTGTCGATTGAAAAATCGGCCCTTAATCAGTTATCTACTTTAGTGAAATGTATTTTAAGTTCATTTTTGAGTGACCATTTCTAACAAAAAGTTTTTGGTTGCAATGGAATTTGAACTCTGTTAAGTGAACGTGACATTCAGTTTGTTGTTCCATAACTTGAAAATTATCTCAAATTCTTAAATAAATATAGATAGGTTCTTTAATTGCCAAAAATGAGCCAAATAACGTGCATTGCTGGTCATGGTCTGTCTCAAGAATACCATTACTTACTGAGAACAAAAACCTCGTGAGGAGTCGTGGAATAGATGGACTGATGCCAACACGCAGTGACCAAGCGTGATCAATGCCCTTTTTGTCTTTGTTTAGCAAGAGGCATGTGTCCTGGAGTTAAATAGCTACAGGCTGGTGTAGTATAAAATCAAGTTCCTTTACAATAGTAGACTATTTCGATGCATCTAGAAAAGTTAGAACGAATTGAATATGAGTTTTATAGCGAAAGCTGTTTATTATGACGGGTAGAATCACCCCCTTGATGGATAGCATAATCAGCATACAACAATGCCACTGCTGGGACACAGGCGTCCTCTCGGTGAGAGGGTACGGGTTGGTGGATGTTACATGTCTTCGAATTTATGTTGCTAGGACATGCCAGTTTCCTCACGATGTTTTCCTTCACCGTTTTGAGAGCAGTGGTGATGAAATAATTTACACAAACTAAAGCGCCTGTCTATGTTCGAACCTACGACCTACGGGTTGTACCCGTAAGTCACAGCCGTTACCACTGGGCCACCACTGCTGCTCTCCTTGACGGATGCAGGTGACTAAATCGCCACTCTCTACATGCGCTGGAAAAAAAAAATCGTTACACAACATCAACACATTAATAATTATGTCTATTTTTAGACACATAGTTAAAACACTCATTATTTTCACCTCTTATTCAACAGACATACACACATGATATAACGAATACAATAGAATTGTTATATGATTTGCAAATGTAGTTAATTTGCATCTAAACGTCTTGCTATTTGACATTGCACAGAGAAATGTACACAATTTCGTATGAAATTAGTGGTTTTAGAATTCGCTTGAACTCAACTATCTAGTTCGTTGGAATATTAATATGTGCTATTACGTACATTAAAACTGGTTTCTCGACATTTATTCGAAACTGGTTATTTAAAAGCAGATAGGAAAAAACAAGAAATATATTAAGCTGACTCAATTTTAAGCTGACGGTTAAAATTGGGCAATCCTCATAATAGCAGGAGATATTATAGGTGCACAAGTGTGTGCGAAAACACTTGCACTCTCTGTTCCTTTATTTATTTTTTTATTTATTTACACACAATAAAATACATAGGGATATGACATAGTTATAATATGAGTACAAAGGAACTGATTATTTCTTAAGAAATTACTCTCATAGTCCGATGGGACGGCAATCCGACACGACCGGGGAGAGATCAGGCACAGGACCAACGGCTTCACATGTTTTCCGAGGCTCGGGGGTATTAAACCGCCAACTTCCAAACTCCGGACTTTTATTAAGAAATTCCTAATGGAAAACCCAATAACACTTTGTCTGACCCGGGAATCGAACCCAGGACCCCACGTTCAGCAGTCACGCTTGCAAACACGAGACCAACGGGGCAGTTAAATCGTAATATCTAAGGGGCAATCCTCATAGCATCTAAGTAGATCATTACATGAATTTGTCATATAAGTTGTTAACAAAAGTATTTCTTCTGTTCTATGTGCCGATATAAAACCAATGTTAGAAAATAAACTAAGTTAGTTACCCTCCGGAAACTAAAGAAGCTAAAAGCGATTTTTTTTTGTGTATAAATTTATTATTTATTATTAGCCACTAGCTTACGCCCGCGACTTCGTCCGCGTGAAGCAACTTTCTTATTTTTTTTTTCTCCGTAAGAACCTTCTACAAAGTAAGTCGTTCTCAAGTTATGACGTGACCAAGGGAAATAGGGATTAATTTATATTATATATAGATTAATATGGTGGGCAAAGAAGCCTTTATTCTCTTTCCACCTCTCTTTGTCCAGAGCTGACAAGGATAAACCTTTATTAAAGGAGTCCAACTCATCTCGCCATCTCCGTCTCGAAAATGTTGATTAATTTTATACAGCCTTCACTTACGACCAGCAGATACTTAAAATAGGATTGAAGAATCGTTTACAATAAAATAATAGTTGAAACACACAAGCCGCAGACGCATGCTGGTTTACGCTTGTTTAAAAGAAGGTTAATATTGATAGCCAATTACAAAACTCCAAAGCGAATAGCTCGGTCCATTTACGGCTCTATAATTACATACTTTATTTATTCCTTATTAAAACCCTTCCATATTTTATTGCTACAAAAAACATGTAGTTGCTTGTAGAACTTCATAAGTCGAAGTCTCAAAGGCAGTCAGGGATGCTACATACAATACTTTCGGGTCGGTTCGGTACATTTGATTTGGCAGTAGTTGTTGAGCAACAAAGCCGACCCGAAGCAATTACACATATTAGGCTTTCATTCGGCTGGTGCCGATCGATAAACTTCCTTCAGCATCTACCTTTGTTTAATCATGTTCGGTTCGGCTCGGCACAATTCGACCTACGTTGAGCGGCGTTTTCTCGAATATATAATATATGGAGTATGTACGGATCGTACCAGGTGGCGTTCTGTAGTTTCTGCCTACCCCCTTGGGAAGAAGGCGCGATTTTATATATGTATGTATGTTTAATATATCTACATTTATATTCAATTTTGCAGCCGACTCTGCCGAATCATGTCGACCCGAACATGTGCGTGCCCTTAGACTTTCCGTTTATGACAAGGCATTAAACGATTTCGATATTTTATGACTTAGCATCATCTTGCCATCAGCGGATAAGCCGACTTAACTTTATAGTCTGTTACGAAGATCCGGTATTGCATCGATGGCATGATAAAATTATTATTTGATGGTCTTACAAAAATTATGACTGTTTAGTTTTTTAATGGTTTCAGGGGAATTGAAAAGAGTTGTTTTATTGATTAGATTAATTTGAATGTTGTTATTGAGGAAATGTTATTGCTTTAAATGCATCATGTTTATTGATAGAGGTTATCAAATTATTACAAAATTGTGTTCAAATGGTACAAAAGTTTTATCAAAAATGTAAATCACGTTGGATAAAAAAGTAACACAACTATTAAGTTAATCTTTGTTTTTCATTAAGTTTTAATCAAGAAACCTCCTTTTATTAGGATGGAAAATTACTTTAATACAGTCAAGATCAAGGTTAGTTTTCATTACGCGCTCTTTTATTTTCAACCTAAGGTAGTGTTACTTACAAAATTGGTGTTTTCCATACAGCTCATATACAAGATCGGTATGCGTCGCCGTTGACGCGTCGACTGCTGTCGTCGACAACGTGTATAATTTAATATGGTGTTGAAATACACGAGCGGCGCGTTATCGAAGGCAGCCGGCGACACGTCTGCGGCTGCCATGGACGCATGTCGATGGATGCAGAAGCCTCTGACTTAGAGATGTGCCTACTCGTGTTTATAAGCACTTACCAAACTTTTTTCGAGTTATGTGCAAAAACATACCCAATTAGACCTAATTGCGAAGTATCAGCAACAAAGCAAATCACCGATCGCAACGAAATTACCACCTCAATAAATCATAGGACCACATACTGACGATCATATTAATAATAACATAGGCTTTCGGAAGCGCGTTACGGAGGCAAGATTCGAAAGTAATTACGCCACAATGACAGATGGTAGAACGAGGTACAATTAAGAGTGATTCACGCGAGTACTATCCCACGCTTCGATATTATAATGATAGTTGAGTAACGTACGAGCTCGTTTGTGGTAAATGTGTGTGATTTGATGATGGCTTTTTGTTTGAACGTGTAGCTACTGGCAGGTTATAGGTGCCTGGTAACTGTACAATGGTACAAAGATCTTTTGACGCGCAGTCAAAATAGGAACTAACGCCGCTATCTTGTTTTTATAATACAATTTCTGTGATAATGTCGCAAATGTTCACCAACAACGCCCCCCTGTCAATGTCATTCAGGCGCCAAAAGGTCCTTGGAGCTCTCTAGTTGCTGCTGATGGGTTGGGTAGGTATGATAACGTCGATAACGAAAACTTCAGTTAAGCATTGTGACTGTGGCAATGATAAGGAATAGATGTAGTTAGTTGTTTTAACAGTACTTATTACTGTTCAAAGAATTGCTTCGATATCATTCTGATAGTTGAGTAACGTACGAGCTCGTTTGTGGTAAATGTGTGTGATTTAATGGTGGCGGGTTATGAGTACCTGGTAACATTTGTTGTGTCTGTGGTGGGTATGATAACCCAGCCCAGTCAAGCCAGTCAAGCATCATAGTTACCATGGCAAAGGCTAAGGGTGCTTCCAGCAATTGTATGCAGCATGCGATAATATTGTTGAAAACTGGATTCGTAAACATTTAAAAACTAAAATGGTTTAAACTTTAACAGAACTGCATCGTCGATTCATGTGCTGAAAATGACAAGGACATGTAAAATTAATAATTATTACGTTTATAGAGGTATGAGGAACAGGATGTAAAGTTCACTCATACTCGATAGAAAAGGGAGGATCCTCCGGCCAGACGGGTGTAGTGTCTGGCGGGCAACTGCCCAACGATTGATGTTGGGAAGTTTGTATATATGCTAATTGCGCGGTAAACTCTGCTTGCGAGATGCAGGATTGGCGTGACGTCAGTATGACGCGTTGTTCGCATTCGCGTTGTAGATACCGCTACATGTTTATGAATTTCAAGGTTTCATAACTACAATATTATAGGTATACGAGTACGAGTCGTTATTTGAATAGATGTGTTTGCGGTGTCGTCCATTAAGCAAAACAAAATGTCATTGATAGCAAAAACTACTTGAAAGTCAACTACGGAAATATTACTTTCCGTATAAATCAATTTTATCATTAAATTGATTAAAATGGATTCACGTCAAATATACGAGTACCTACAACAAAAAAGGAATTTTTACACGAAGGAATAATTGAACTATGTTATTAGAATTATTTGAATAGTCATACATAACATTATGTAATACAAATAAAACTAACTAGGCAAGAATTCTTCGAATAATAATAATAATAATATCCCTGGACATTTCACACAGCGCCATCTAGTCCCAAGCTAAGCAACCTAATGCTTGTGTTATGGTAACAAGATGGCTGATAAACTACTTATATACATTTTTTTTTTTTGTAAATACATACATATTATAGATAGAAAAACACCCAGACTCGGAACAAATACTTGTAGGTCATACAAATATTTGTTCCGTGCGGGAATCGAACCCGCGACACGCAGCGCAGCAGTCAATCGCTTAACCACTGCGCCAACCGTGCCGTCGAATTTAATAACACAGGAATAAATATCTCCTGCGCATGTTAACCCCAGCAGTATGATCTTTTCTAGGAAATGCCTAAAACAACTTTATAAATAGCACGTCAAAGGTAACCAATAATTAAAACTATAATCCAAACGATAATCTCGCAGAATGTGCAACCCACCGTCACAATGCACATTAAATCGATGGCGCGTGGTTGCGCGCGCGCATCGCACATTCCACAGAGTAATAAGGTGCAGAAGACCAGCTGATAACAATGCTTGATAAGAAAGCGCCTGTTGTAGTATGGTGAGAAAACCCGTCCTGAAAAATAAAAGAAAACTTGACTTTAGTGAGCCTCAGCTAATGAAATCTCGTTAATCTATTCAGAATGAAGTAGATAGAATTGTTCTTCAAAAGCCACTGCGTAAAATAAGTTCCTCGTTATTCTAAAATCAATTTTATGTCTTACACAATAAAGTTAATTTATAGAGCTGTATAATTTAATTATTATACATTTTTCATTTATTTATCATATTCGTTTACGTTGATTCTCTGCATATTCCTATTTCTTGCAAGTGTTGCGGCTGCGTGTCGCGACCTCATACGACTGTTGCGCAAATGCCGATGCAACCGATTGTAATGCACAGTTACGTCACTAATTAACCATTTTTTGTTTTATTACCTGATTGGCTTCTGCGGGTTCTGTAGGTTGGAAGATTTTATTTTAAGATGGTGTCAAGGTTTATGTTGTGATAAATTAAAAAGTTGAGAAAACGTTGTGTTGAATAT
Source organism: Apamea anceps (assembly GCA_951799955.1). Taxonomy (NCBI): domain Eukaryota; kingdom Metazoa; phylum Arthropoda; class Insecta; order Lepidoptera; family Noctuidae; genus Apamea; species Apamea anceps. The sequence continues at coordinate 14,096,059 of OX637515.1, read as the reverse complement.
TGTCTTTGAACGGAGGTTATTTCTGCATATTTAATTTTGTTTTTGCAACCTCTTGCAGTCGATAAAATCTCGATGTCAAAATTATCCAGTAATTAGCATATTTGTTTGTATAAATCTCATTAGCACACATTCAATTCAAAATAAACAGCTTCCAACTCTAAATTAAAGGAGCAGAAATAAGACGTACCCACCCAATATTTACAAAGACAACAAAAGCAGTGAATAATATTCTCAACGACAGGCTAATAACGCAGCACACAATAGGCTCAAACACCTAAGTTTAGAAGCATATATTACGCTCAGGGCAGGTACACATCCGCGGGTATTGTCGCCTTAATGGATACGCCGTGCACAGTGTTTGGTGTTATTGTCCAAGAATTTTGTGGGTCAAGGAGCTTGGACTGTCGACGACCCGGGAGTTGCGCGGTGAATATTATGGGCACGTATTGTAAAATATTCAGTGGTTTGATGAATTTTTTTCTTTCTTTCTTTGTGAGACATCACTGGGTTTTTTTTGGTGCAAATGTGGTGTGTATGGATGGGAATTGAATATAGTGTGTTGTATTGTGGTAAATTAGGTACCGTAGGTATTTTTAATGACTGTTGATATATACACATGTAACGGTACACGTCCACTGTAATTGATGCCTGCATTGTCCTTTCTAGAATTTATCTTGTATTGTTATCGTTTCCAAACATATACAATAGGACAAATATTATTTGCAATATTAATAGTCTTGCTATTTGTCAGGCTGAATATCAGCCCGTTAACCTCATCTGGTTACCTTAGCTACTTAGGAAAAAGGTTGGTGGATAACAAACACCTATACCCAGAACATCGTTGTGGTTTCCTCAAGATGTTTTACGTCACCGTTTCGGAAGCAGTGGTGATGAAATAATTTACACAAAGTAAAGCGCCTGTCAAGGTTCGAACTTACGACCACATCCTCGTGGACGTTTCCGCTGCCCTACCACTGCTCTTTAAATTTAAACAGAGCTTTTTTTTTTTTTGAGGTTGGGAAATCATCAAATGACCCCCCCGCTCTGGGTGGAGCAGAAGGGAGTGTCAGACTCTTACTGACTAAAACCCACCCGTGTTCCTTCCTTAACCCTTTATGTTCCAGGGCAGCGGTAACCCTTTCGGACGATCCCGCTACCCGAACAGGGCTTATTTACACTTTCGTCTGATACTTTTGGAACTTGTACTTTTTTTACTTTTTTATTTTTTCCGTTTTTTCATAATTATGAAGCTTCAATTGTCCATATTACCAAACCTATTTTATACTGTTTTTATATTGCACACCGCACTGCATTTTTATTCTTAGTTAATAATAATAATAATTTATTTGACACAGAACATATGTTACATTTGACCAGATATACAGGACACATTCAAGTTTTCTTAATTGTTAATTGTTGTTTCTTAATTAAAGTTGCTCAGCCATCTTGTTACCATAACACAAGCATTAGGTTGCTTAGCTTGGGACTAGATGGCGCTGTGTGAAATGTCCAGGGATATTAGGTATTATTATTATTAAGTCAGTATGGTTACAGCCCTATTTTACCGGTGGGTTGGCAAGAGCACGAAGTGGCAATATGAAACGAGTTTGTACATCTTGAAATACGGTTAAAGCTGTAATGTGCGGGGTTCAGAGATTGCTTCATGATGTTATGGTGTCTGTAAATGATAGTGCCCGCCTATCGCTTGCTCGCACTATACTTACCCATTTCCCACAGTCGAAAGTCTAAATTATGTGTTCATATTTGGTTAGACTGTAAGTGTAGAGCACAGGTCACTTATTACGTTGTTTGTGGTTTACGGCACATTTATATTAAAAGTCATAGTTTATTTTGATAATTGCTTTGTTTTCTTTGGTCTCAAACCTACAAATAAAATGGCCCTGTTAATGTATTTTTCATTAGACCTAAATCCAAAAAAATCAGAGCTTAAAATGTTCAAAATTCTTAAGAACAATACAATTACCTACCAGTTTTGTACATCTTCGAAAAATCAATACCCGAATTAATCTACCCTACCTACAGCACTATTTTCAATTAAAGAAAATCACATCTTCAATCAGAATGATTACACTTGTAACGTAGGTGAACCGCAGAACTTAAAATTAAACCACCTCTATTCACAGGCAGCATAACTTTACAAAGTAAAACCACAGAGTAACAGGAAACGGAACTCCAGTCAAAGCTAATCCAATTTTAATGTACCGTGTAAGTACTAATTTGTGACGCATCAGTATACATAACTCTCCATGTGCCAACATCTCATATTTGGTTTCACTGTTACTGTTATGCTGTGTCGTCATCGTGTTACACTACTTGCCCTGTATAATTTGACAGGTGGTGAGATTGGGAACTAAACATATAAGGGTTGTTCCGAAGTGTGAGACGGTAGTTAGATGTCATCGGTTTTTAGATACTTAGTTAAAATTGCGTATGATCATTGTTAATATTTAAAAATAAAGTCAATGATTTTAATAGGTACTTAGGTATTTTACTAGGTTTTTATAAAACATTTTGACGGCACGGTTGGCGCAGTGGTTAAGCGATTGACTGCTGCGCTGCGTGTCGCGGGTTCGATTCCCGCACGGAACAAATATTTGTATGACCTACATGTATTTGTTCCGAGTCTGGGTGTTTTTCTATCTATAATATGTATGTATTTACAAAAAAAAAAAAAATGTATATAAGTAGTTTATCAGCCATCTTGTTACCATAACACAAGCATTAGGTTGCTTAGCTTGGGACTAGATGGCGCTGTGTGAAATGTCCAGGGATATTATTATTATTTATCGTTAGATATTTAATCTTCGTTAAACTTGCGCGAAGCACCGCTATAAATAAACATGACGTCATTTTTAATCTAATCTTTACATCTCTTTAACAGTATGGCATTACATATAGGTACGGCGTTAAGTCAGCTTTGTAAACCACAAATGATAAATAAATAAATGATGCAACTGACCCTTATATCACCGTTTAAGACATTTTTAACATTGAAGTTTCTCTTTTCATGCGCCAGAATTCTTAACTAAGATTTACTGCCCTCTCTGTACCAGGTAACCGCTAAATATAAACTGTCTATTGAACAAAGTTTTGACACGTTGACTTAACAAACAAAGCGAGTAAGCAAAGACATTGCTTAGTGGCAAAGTTTACTCCTGAAGTAATATTTAGATTTATGTAATAGTATAAGAGACTGCAATCTCAAGTATTTACTCATGTTAAACTCTCGTTTTTGTATGGTGTAATTTACAGCTTTAGTCATTTTTGAGAGGATTCATTCATCCGCTATCATTTTTGATCGAATTTTAATATTGAATTTGATCCAATTTGTATAAGTTTTTAATTAGATTCTGTCATAAACTTTGCCTTAAATCTGACAAGCCCCAAATTAGCTTACGGTTAGGTATCATAATTTGTTTAATATCTCTATGAAAAGGTAAAATGGTTCATCCATTTCTCTGTGTGATATTCAGCTAAATGTAAATATGACAACCGAACACCGCCACTCGGAATCATAAATGATTACCTAATCATTCAGTGTCTCATTAGTCATGTCCATATGTGAGGAATTATTGATTTTAGTTAGTCGGTATATTGAATTTCATTCTGTTGATTAATGTACCGGTAAACCATTTATCCGTATCAGTTCAGTGATTTTAGTTTTGCTCGTGAATTTTTAGCTTCATGTAAAAATTTTGTCATATTACGCGACACGAAAATTATGCTTTCATTGGACTGATCAAATTACGTTTTATAAACTAACGAAATTCACAAACATTAATGGCGTTTTTACATTCGTAATAGCAGAGTACCTACCTAATAGCAGTGTTCATAATCTCAGATAATTTACATTCCATAGCCACTTGAATCAGTTATCTACTTTAGTGAAATGTATTCTAAGTTAATTTTTGAGTGACAATTTGTAACAAAAAGGTCCTAATAAGTTTTGGTTGCAACGGAATTTGAACTTAGTAAAGAACACGCAGGTTGTTGTTCCATAACTTGAAAAGTATCTCAAATTCACTGTATGGGTATTACTGCATACAAGTTTTTTACCGCTTCTGAAGAAGCTTATTAACACTTGAGCAATGCACAAGCATGCAACGTAACAGCAATTAAAAAACCATTAAAATTACCGAGACATCGATTATATGACGACATATGTAATGCACAAGTGAGCACGCAACTACCGAAAAATCTTCACAGCCTTGGCCGACACACTCCATGGCTTTCTCGGCCAAGGTTAGCCAATGATTAGTGCATTCTTATCGCATTGTCTGGTGCTTTGTTTTAAGATAAAGGTACTTAAGATCATGTAGAATACAATAAAACTTCTCTGTCTGCAGGGATATTATGAAATTGTCCGTAAAAGACATCTTGCCAAGATTTGTTTGTAATCGTACGTTTACGAATTGTTGATGATTGCAGTGTTTTGTAATTACCTTCCTTCATACTTGGGAAAAATACGTCCTGTATTTTCTTAAAACAACAGGTTTCACCTTTTGCGTATTACCACGGAGAATCAATAAAAACAGCGGGAAGTGTACGCTAAAGTTGTGACGTAATTTGGGAGAGGGCTTTATGACCAAAGTGGACTGCTTTATGCCGAGTTTCTCTTCTCGTGTTGAAGCTATAAGTCAGTCCAGAAAGTTGGTAGCGTGGCTAAAGCTTTGGTTTCCTAAGAAAGCGGTGACCAGTAACCGTAGAAATATAACTTAATAGTATGACAGTAAAATTGAAATTTCAACGGCAACGAGTCCGCGGTATCCTTAGGCATGCCGCGACGTCCTTGGGCATCATGATTAAAATTTCAATTTTATTGTCATATATATAAGTTATAATGCTATTCGTCTCATAAAAAATCCCTTGCCGTACCATGCCGCCAGTGGGCGCAGGCCCTAAGTCCACCTAAACCGTAAAACATAATGACAACAATATTATTATAAAATGCGAACCTACAGATTTTAATCGTTAGATTCGCAAAACCGGGTCAAAAGATGGTCACAATTCTGTTTCATTGACAATTACATTTTAATAGTATTGTCTCGTTCACTCATACTGAAAATCATATCTATAGTTCCATGCGGGACGTGTAAGCTCACTGTTCTCATATTCTCTCATCATTCATCATTTTCTTTCTTTGATTATTTCTTTTTTTTCTCTTCTTACATTTATTTTTCTTTCTCTCTTTCTTAACGGACACTTTTTCTCGCGACCTAAGTAGTTACGGTAAGGGCAAACAAAACAATTTAATTTAAATCTTCGTGCGTACCTATCTCTCTACCTATTTCAACAATTTTACCAATAGATGTAAAGTTTAGCAACTCATAAGTGTCAGAGACGACACAGCGGTTTGCCTTGATGCCGCTGATGTGGGTTAACCGTTGCGGTCTTACGATTCGTTAAATTGCATTATTATTACGTACTCATATGACATTGGTTGGTAGCCGGTTTGAGTGTTATTATGTAAGTGTTACGGAGTTTTAAGTAAGTTTTACGCGTTACAAAGTTTAAAGTTTATTTTGATCGGTTTGCTTGCATAGGTATTGGAAAATTGAGTAATCATGGTGGTGAAACAGGAAAATATCTTTTTTTTATCTTTTTCTACCATCAATGTGATGTGATGTGTGTGTGTGTGTGTGTGGGGGGGGGGGGTGATGTGTGTTTGTGTGTTTTTTTGTGTGTGTGTGATGTCTAGCTCAGTAATAAAAACAATAATATCAGCCTATTATTGTCCCATTGCAGGACCTCTTCTCATACAGAGAAGGCACACAGCAGACTCCCTCCCGATCCTTCTTTGATGAAGTGCCAGCTCGCGTCGTAGCTGAGCTTATAACTTTAAATTCCTGACTGTAAACTCCTAGTTTCTTTCGGCCTTTCTTCTCAGAGACAGTCCTAGGAAACGCCGTGCTCATCAAAGCACTAATAATAAAAATTCGATCCAGCCTGTCCCATCTTGCTGCCCTCTCTCAGTGACGCCCTAAGCCGAGGTTCGCACCCCACCCCTGTGGGGTACAAACCTCGACTTAGGGCCCTTAGGGTTTCGTGCCCTTAGCGTGCAGCCGCTTAATTTTTAATTAGTTTTTCAGTCCCGGCTAGAGACTTTAAGTTTTCTAAAGGCAACCACAGGATAGTCCGGTTAAGTAGTCACGACCTCTCTAGGTCAACTACGAGATGCCATATATATAAAAAAAAACCCAGCAAACTAGCGCACTCATAGTTGAAAGAAAAACGACTTCTCGATAGTCTTTTGTAACGTTTGCAAAAAACCTAGTTACCAACCCTACAACGAAAGTAATCGTTCTAATAGTTTTGTAAGAAACATTTTTATCGAAAGAAACAAATAATGACTTCCTAAACAAGTTTGGTTGATTAATATTAACTGTAATTTAATCGTTGTAGCGTTATTTATTTAATAAATCATCAATTATAAGTTTATGACGCACTTTTATTTACTTATTACTTAGCGCTTAAACTAAAAACAAGTTTAAAGCCATTATAATATCACTCAAGTTACAAAAATAGTTTTTTTTAAAGTTTGCTCAAAGAATTAATTAATGTTGCTGAATTTTTTATGAATTTTAAAATAACCTGTCTAGACTTTTAACATAAATTACATACGTATACGTTTTATATTTATGATAAGTCTTATAAAACTACCACTGGAGTATAATTAAATAGCCATAAAATGAAAGGTTAATATTGTTTACTTAAATTAGACTTCAGATAGCCTAATTAACATGCCTATTCTAACACCGCATATAGTTTCACTTGAACCAAAAAACAAAAAACAATCCCTAATAGGCAAAAAATACTCAGAAAATCCCACATTAACAACCACGTAAATCGATTAAGAAACAAAAACCGAATGTCCAACGTAGAAACAGAATCGAGTTAACAAAAATAGGATTAGCAGGTACGGTCGCGGCGTAATATCGGTCGGCTGAGGCCGGCCATGCACTTCTCTAACTAAATTGTGCCGGCCGGCGAACGGCCGGAAATGTGCCGTCACAATTTTGGGACATTCGCCCCTAGGCGTGGTAGGAGTCACTCGTGTGAGGGACACGCAACCTTTGTACGATGCTAATGATGTAAGTACTGTAGATTTTGTAGGTGTCAATGAAGTTACAGATGAATTCTAGGCTCCTGACTTAAATTGTAAACACTGTGCTGTAGGTTCTTACATAAATTGAGATTTTTGGTTGAAATCTAATGTTGAATTACCTTAATCTCTCTGGAATTGCAATTCTACTACTACTTAATTACTACTTTGTACCAAAACAATATCAGCCTTCATAAATAATAATATTGTTTACATTCAAAACAGCTCCAGGATTGAATTCCAAATTGAATACCTGGTATACACTCGATACAAACACTTCATTATGTGCCTCTATCTCCAGCTTTTCATTTCCTAGAACGATATTATCATATTAGGCTTCCATTTCACAGTCGGTAGAACAGCAATGGTCTCCGTGTAGTACTCTTCAAACTGCAATAATAACATTTCATACTAACAAACAAGTCCTTAAAGTTTCCTGACTCAAAGATTTTCTGCATGCTCTTTTCATGTTAAATTGCTAACGTAAAGTTTCTCGTGCCGGTTCTAAAACATGAATTGTAAGAAATGCTTTTGAAGGAAGCTATAATCATATGCTATTATTATTATTATTATATTACATTTTGTAAAGTACGAAAACCATAGTCAGATGAAAAGTACTAAGGAGATGATAAAAGGCAATGCTCAAAAAGGTCACGTAGTTGGCCCAAAAACCCATTGTGTTAATGGTGCCACTGCTGAATATAGGCGAAGTAGGTACCAATTTTGTTGACGACCTGATTGATTGTTCCGTCAAAGTTATCATACTTGACGTCACTGCAAAAGAAGAAAACACGAATGAACAATCCAATATAATAATGACAGTAGAAATCCATGACAAGTCCGAAACGGTCAATAAAATCACTACTTTCTATACTCTAACCTAACCAGATACAGTGTGCATAACAATTTTATCGCGACATGAAACACCGTACGTAGTAGATAATAAAACAAAAACACGAACACTACATAGATGTTGCGTCTGTGTCAGGAATCCAGTTGGATTGCGAATGGGCGGTCGTAAAACGAGTGTCATCTCATCATGGACGTGTGGACCTCGCAAGAGCTCCGATACCTCCGTTATTCCGTTTAGCATAATAGTGTTGGCATTGCTGACTGTATGTGGATACATATGAAGCTGTTTTGGACGAAATTGGACGATATCGGAATATATCTATAGATTTCCATTCGTTGCGTGAAAATATGTGATGTTTTCTGATGAAATGAAAGTGTTGTCTCATGTTTTTAAATTTCTTCGATTACTGTAGATGTGATTCAAGATATAAGATATGAAATTACGGAGAAAATATAATAAAAGAACAAAAGGTCAGCAAAGGGTACGATTCTATTAGAGATAACTTTTGTGCTAGATTATAAAGAGACAATCCATACTTGGAAATGTCGAGTCTATTGAAAAGTTGAAATGTCAAGTTTTAGTTTTCAATTATGTACAGACGACAGCAGGTCAAGCTACCCGAAACTGTCAAATTTTCCCAATCAACTTTGAACCTTAATGCTCTAGTGATAAAGTTGAAAATTGATCAAAGAAATTTGACAGATTGTAGTAGCTTGATGTGCTGGCGTCTGTACAACAATTTTTTTACCGTTTCTCACAACAATGAGCATTCAAGAACTTCTTTCACTACTTATGATAGATTCCCTTTCTTTTGTGAAACCCACAACAACGTGGCTTTAGTAAGTAATTAAGTCAGTACTACACAAATTTTGGAACATATGCCACGCTGCTGCCAAAAAATCGAAACATACCAAAAACCTTAATTTGTTTTTTTTTTCGTTCCAGGTAAATTCCAAGCGTAAATGTTCGCAAGTTTTAAAACAGAATCTGCAAGAGCTGTCCAATTTCGTCGATACGATCACATTACTGGTATGTTGTTTTTTTCATGTATGCTGATCAGGTACCGCCCTAGTGTTTTTTAACAACTTACACCTTCATGTTTAGATATTGCCGATTTTGTATACCTACTCGAAACGATCGACTGAATTGTTTCTCGTAAATATTTATATTCATATAAATATCAAGGCTAAGTTAGCCAAAGTTTTAAGCTTGTTATCTTATCCAATAATTTTCTTTGAAAATTTAGCTTGTGATCAATAACTATCTGTTGTTGGTTATAAGTTGTACGTCCAGTTATTGTATTGATAAAGTTAATTTATTTTGTAATATTGGCATGCTATGTTTCAACGTGTCCCACTTTTATTTCTTTTATAATATTACCAAACCACAGAACAGTTTTAATACAAACATTTTTTCTGATCTCAACATTATTAATTGCGTTCATTACAATACCGTCACCATCGCAATTACCGTCGACGCATTTAATATCCCTTATTACAGGTTGTTCAGCTATAGTATTCATTGCATACAATTTGTTTTCATTCATACTAATTGTAGGTGCAGTAATTTTCAGTTGACCGGGAAAGGAAGTAAAAACGTACGCTGTTTATCATTTCACGGAAGTTGTAACTGTCAGCTTAGTTAATGTGCACGTTGGCGATATGCTTGTTATTTGCACCTTCATTTAGAAGGGCTATAAGTTTTAAAACTTGATTACCTACTTAGGAAAGTTTTAACGTGATCAGTTTTAAATTTATTACCAGACTTCACGCAATTCTTGAATTTCTTAGTTTTTAACTGTGACGATAGTGACGGCTCAAGACCTACATATTTTATTTGTAAAGGTAAACCTAGTCTGCGATACCTGCGAAACCTAGTCTGACCTAGGGCATCTGTGACGTTGTACTGTTTGCAGATGATAACTCTCTTATTTTTAAAGTAGACAGGAATAGACAAGATTTTGACGACGTAAACAGTGCACTCACAATAGTTACAGATTGGTTTACGTCAAATAACCTAGTTCTCAATGCCAAGAAAACGAAATGTGTAAAGTTCGCCTTACCGAATGTCAGAAATCTAGGACCCAACATCGTCTTAAATAAAGAGGTGCTTGAAACAGTAGGCTCGGCAATTTTTCTAGGACTAACAGTAGATGCCAAACTTCAGTGGGGACCTCATATATCAAGTCTAGCAGGAAGGCTCAGTTCGGCTGCCTACGCCGTCAGGAAAGTAAGACAATACACTGACGTTGATACAGCTCGTTTAGTCTATTTCAGTTATTTTCACAGTGTTATGTCCTACGGTATTCTGCTGTGGGGCAAAGCCGCTGATATACAAAATATATTTGTCCTTCAAAAACGAGCTGTTCGAGCAATTTACCAGCTAGGTGCCAGAGTTTCTCTAAGAGATTTTTTTAAAGATATTGGTATTCTCACGGTTGCATCACAATTCATCTTCGCCAACATCCTATATATTAGGCAAAATTTGCACTTGTACACTAAAAACAGTGATATTCACAGTGTTAACACTAGAAATAAGGACAAACTACGTGCCCCCTTTCACCGGCTTCATAAGGTTCATAACTCATTTGTTGGGCTTGGTATAACCTTTTATAACAAGATACCCTCTTCTTTGCTAGACTTGCCTTTTAATGCGTTTAAAGCTCAAGTAAAATCCAACCTTTGTTCAAAGGCTTACTATTCCATCAACGACTACTTACACGATAAGAATAGTTGGTCGCCCTAATTAACTCAAGACAATGTTCATGTTCTTTCTCCAGAATTAGCTTAGGTACTGACAGGTTACTGTTATTAGTATTAACTCACTTATTTATTTCACATCGATGGTCCTAGTTCATCATCTGTGACTGCAAGTGACAGCTAGGTGACGAACCCAGCAATGCATAAATGTGTTAGCTGTCACGCCCTTTATGCCTGGAGGCTTTTATTTAGGTAGTGAGTTTTTATTTTTATTTTAATTAATTATTTTTTAGCTTGAGTACGTATAGTTTTTATTATATTTGTTGGTATATTGGCGTGGCTAGCTGACATAATATGGCAAATAATTTAAGCTTCTTGTAATGTTCATTACTGAACATAGGTTCCTAGTATTGTATACATGCAACTAACTATATTCTAACTGAACAGACAGCTGTGCTGCTGGGGAGTTTGTTCCGCCACTTCTTCTTCCCAGCGATAGCACTAGGAAGTGGCGAAGGGCGGGCGTTTTTGGGGGACTGTCTTTTGTAATTTTGACGTTCGAAAAGTGCTGATTCTCAGCCTAATTTGAATAAATGACTTTTGATTTTGATTTGATTTGATAGGTAAGATACTGCTGATCAACTTAGAAAGAAAGAAAAATATTTTATTCTGCACAAACAAAATGCACAGTTACAAATAAAAAATAATAATAGTAAAAAAAAACAAAAAAAAAAAACATAAGATACACATAGTTAAAAGACTCGTAGTCAAGCATAAAAAAAATAATGTTGACACTTTTGTCTATTGCTTGATGTCAACAAAGCCAGGGACCAATGACAACTCACATTAATTGTCAATTTGACATACTAACTAACTTACAAGTTAGCTATTTGACAAGCTGCCATAAAAAAGGAAAGGGCCAGCGATGGATGAATAAAATTGTGGATGACATAAAAAACTTTCTAAGGGAAATATATTGTGTCAATATCACGCGTTTCCGTGACGCTGCATTCGTTTGCTCTTTCATTCTATTTACACTTTCATTCCACTAACGTTTTGTTGACATTTTACTACGGATGTGCTACTTACAATTTAAGTATATATACTGCGTTTTACATTCAAGGCTAAACGAAAACTAAGTTTGTATAAGTTTTTTTTATGTTTTACTTTTTTTTTGTAGATATGACGGCATTGTAGCATGTTCCGAATATGATTTCAATCTAGTTGATTAATTTATGTTACCGATCTTATCGGGTCAAATCTTTTTTTTCTTCAAAGTATTTGTTTCTTCTTTCAGTTCGTAGGTTTATAAAATGAAAAATAAACCTCAATTTTCCATTAACTCAACTCTATTGAACGCAACATTATTCACGGTAAACTACTGCAATTTAATGCCTTTTATAGATCCCGACAGGTTCTAATAGCTAAAAGTGATTTTAGTCACATTCCATCAAAATGCTTACTTACTTAGCTTAGCTTGCTTAATGAATTCGTTTTTTATTAGTTCTACTACGACATTATAAGTAAAGAAAACTGTGACATTTTCAGTTATTTAAATGTCAACTTCATCTCAAGTAAAGTCATGACTTCGACTCCAAAATTCAGTGTTTTAATTTGAGGTATAATTTCGGGAAGTTAAACCGACCTAAAGCCTAAGCGAAAACCTACACCTGAAAGTATTTGAGAAGACTAATTCCGTGGAAGTAAGTGGGCTCAAACGGGAACTTGTTCGTTGGAGTAAATATGACAATTAGTTTCAAGCTTCATGAGCGGGGGGTAATTTGTAGGAACTCACGAACTTTTAGTTCTGCAGGTTATCTAAGAGGAGTATGCAATGCAACGCCAGTGTGTTTGATAAAGTGTTAATAGTGCGGGAAGTTTGATCCCGATGGCGGATGCTCTTGTTCTTCTTCCTGGAAACGGGATGGTTGGAAGCTTAATCTGAGCATATACGTGTGGTTTTGAAGCAGACCGTTAGAGCTTTGTTAGGGAAAATATAAATCAACGGAAACTATATGGAATTCTACTGGTTTATAACTAAGGCCTGATTTTTCCAGCGCCAGATAATTTTATCGGAGGAATAATTTTGAATTTTTGGAAGTTTCTTCCATACAAAATCTGTTAGACGTCAATTTTATTCCACGATTAAAAATGATCTGTCGATTGAGAAATCAGCCCGAAATCAAATAGGTATTCGATTAGATTTCAAGTTGATTTTATAAATATATTTTGTGCCTCTTAGTTAGCTTTCCAACTGCAGGGTAACCCCTAGGTATTAAAGCTACAAAAAAGTTCACATAATACAAAAGAATTTACAAAATACTGGTCTATAGAAATAGTTTCAACAAAATTCCCCTGGCCTAAGTTATATTTTACTTTAAATATTGTAGGGACAAATTTAAGAAATCCACCGGTACGTACGCAATATGGCGTTTACTGCTAAATTTCTGTGTAGAAATTCCCTGCCCTATTTTCGTTTGGCCACAAGTAAGTGCAAAATGTACCTCGCTGGCCGGAATATCGTGCCAAGAACCGGTGTTTATGATGGCATTTGTGTTTCCTTTTTTTATTTTTGCACTCGTATTTTTAAATCTTTTATTAATTTCTCCATTCATAAAATTATGACTTAGTAGAATTTCAAAGATTGCTGCGAAATCAACGAAATTATGAATTGTGATTTTTTATCGGTCATACAGCATAGGCTTATTTAAATATTAGTTTCTTATTAATGTTCTCGTAGATAAGCAAAAGAAAGCTGGTTATATCCACCGAATTGATAATAACTTTTTATTACTTCTTGCAAATCTAAGTTATATTTCATTTGCTTCATTTGTTTCACACCTATGTTAATCTAGTATTATAGTTTATGACGACAACACCACCATTTTCTTTAACGATGATTGCACTCAAGATAATAGTATAACGCTATTATTTTAACATAAAGACCAAAGTTTCAGCATTACTGAATGAAGTTTGTTCAGTAATTATGTCTAACAGCATTATTTAATATTACAGTGATCGCGTTTAATGTGGTCTAATGTCTCCATCATACTTAAATTAATTAAAATAAAAGTAATACAACTTTTAGGAGTCTGCAGTTATAATTAAAAAAAAAAGTAAAATATAAAATGGGAGAATTTTTAAACTCATTTCGTGTTCAACTTTTATTGGTTCGAATGAATTATTGATGTTGTACGCTCCGTTTTATCGCTCGCGTTATTTATTGCAATTACGATGTTCTCAATAAAGATTTCAACTTCTGCGCTTAGCTGAAATAAGGAGACAGCGACGCTCTTCTAACAAAAACGCCTCGTTACTTACGCTGCTTAACAAAGCCTCCCATTCCCCATTGAAAGCCTGTGCCCAGAGGTTTACGTAGATACCTATTTTTAGTTAAACCCCTTTTATCGTGAATAGTTTGAATTGTTGCCACTGGTCCTGTGCCGAACTGAGAGGATCAAAGTGGGCCCTTTTATACGTTGGTACAAAGAAAACACGCGCCACGGCAGGATAACAGTTTCATTATGGATGAACTTCGACAATGTTGGATAAATTTCGCTTCGGTTGGCAACAGTGTTGTGTAGGTACGTGCCTCTATTTTGTTAAAGTTCAAGGCAATCCTTTTTAGAAAATAGTTTTTAGAAGGTCAACGAGGTAGTTCATCAACTTGAAAATATTATAACGTAACTGAATTAAATAAAGTTTGGTAGTTATACTTGGTTACTTCTTCTTTATGCTAACTGAACATTCTTGCGAAAAAATATTTTCGCTCGCTGTCATCTGGGTTGTCTTTTGACAAACAAAGAATTTGTTTGCATATCTTTTTCATCACGTAGACTATTCAGGTAGTCTCAGGGTCAAAAGTCAATCTAGATTATTATACCACGAAAAGTTACGATAGTGCAACTGTGGGTCTGGTCCAGAACAAGTTACAATTTGAGGTTTTTAGAATTTTTGACATTTTTGTATTCAGACATAGTTTATAACCTGTTCAAACAATGTGTTTGCTAGTTTATGCCTGTTCGGAAAATGCGTTTTTTATTACTAGCTCGGTTCTTACTATTTTACACTAGCAAATAAAAAGTTTAAATAAATTTCTGCCTTATGGTGTTGGCATAAAGTGTATTTGGTTTCTGATAGATGGCAAATCGCATTACGGTTTTATTTAGTGCAACAGTCGTAATCGTAAAACTGGCCAACGTATCCGAGTGTACGTTGTAACGTTTGGTAATCTCATTTTGTGGCTTTACGATATACTCGGGGAAAACTGGAATCGTGTTTTACGTGAATTGTTTTTAGATTTACTCTTTGAATGATTTTTGAGCTTCCTTTCAAGAAAATGATATGATTATGTCGGTTATCATTTCATCCGAGTTGAAAGAAGCAATTCCATTTGATTGATCAAACATCAATGGGTTGATTAAACCTTGTCTATATTATGGAACAATTTAGAATCTAAATTTATGGTCTCAATAAATGTAAATCTTTAAAAGCAATCCTATTGAACTGCTCTCTAAAAGGTGAAGGAAAACATCGTGAGGAAACTGGCATGTCCTACAACCAAAAAAATCTAAGACCTGTGCCATCCACCAACATTGCACTGGGTCCGCGCGATGGATTAGGGCCCACTCCCATTCACTGAGAGGAGGCCTCGTTATAGGTTGATTATGTGAATCTTATTGAAAAACAAAAATAATATTATTTTGTTTTCTTAAAAAACTTTTAACATAAATTGTGTAAAACCTCATTATCCCTGTTTCTGATTTATGTAATGTTTGGCGGCTTAAAGACATCGTTATTCGTTACACGAAGGTAAATAAATTTCTTCCTTTACCTATCAAACTTTTGTAAAACTCCGAACATATTCGGGAACATAAAAAATATACTTATAGAAAAGTTTTGGGAAAGGAGGGGGGGCGTAGGTAAATATACTATCATGGAAACTAGGTAAGTTAGCATAAAACTTATTCGCCCTACATTCACAAAGGTATATAATTTGCGTTCGCTTGACTAAAATGAAGTTTTGTGAAGATTACCTCGAGCGGGCTCAGTAATGCTGATGAAACGTCTCAAATTATGGCTACATCGCTTCAAGCGCTTGCCTTTCCGCTGGCGTTCTCTTTTATACTGTTCCTGGCAGCTTACAATGCCTACTTGCTCCTTACGCAGCCTGGATCTTATTTCTCCTGAAATAACAGCTATATTGCCTTGTATCAAACTAAATTGTATCAGACTTCGTAACGTCTGTTTCATTTAATATTTCGAAGAACAAGACCGGGGATCTTTTAAGTAAATCCAACTTCTCTTATCAGTATTAACGTGCTTTACAATAGTTATTATTACTAAAATTTTCTGTCAAATTAATTTGAACGGTCAGGGACACGACTGCCGTCTATGGAAATGTTTTTCTTTTTTTTTTTTAAATAAAGCTTAACTTTGCGTTTCTTATCAAGTTAAGCTTGGTTTTGTAAGATAGACTAGACTAGATTGACTAGACTATGGCCTAGTTTTTTTTTATTAAAAATTTAATTTATTTTTAAATTTTAATTTATTGCAATATTTTCTGGTTACCGTCAACCTAGCTGACGATGTCTTCTTATCTCATAACAAAGGACTACAACAAAGCTGTTGCTTATATTGTAACGGTAGCGGACTTTTATTATCTGGTTTTTCATATTTCTGCTCTTAGATTAGGTTTATAACGTCTCTTGTAGTAAGAAAAGATGGTATCGCCGACATTTCGCTCAAGAACAAAATCTCGTTGTTCTAAGCCAACGTTACCGAGCTCCGAGTACAATCGTGTCTTCCTGTAACGACCCACTAGAAAGGTATACACAAACTAATTTTAAACAAAGTTTGCGAATTTTCGCCGTAAAGTCTGGTCGTGTATTGTCGACGGGAGGTCCCGACTCTTGGTAGATATTCAGACCGCTCGCGAAACTTTGATACATGGCTTGGCTATAAAACGCAGCGCACCCAACCCGCATGTATTGTACACTCGCGGCCACGCTCACGGGAACACCGTTAAATGAAGCGATTAAACACAGCCCTCCTGTTTACCTACATGCAAATAAAACTAGCTCTTTGGCGTCAAATTGAATTTGGGTATTTTGTAACTAATACCTGCATTTTATTTCGTAATCTAATTTTTACCGCAGATTTGTGCTGCTGACTGCAGCAAATTTCCTTTTCATATGCCATTATTTTGATTTATGCTTCATGTTATCTCTCACCACAGGTGCACGTTTCGGTGCAAAATAACATAAGTTTAGCTCTAATGACAAAATTTAAATTACCTTCATGATTTACGAGCGACACGGACGGTCGAAACTACGTTACGGCGAACAATGTGGGACGAGTTTACGCAATAACGTCGAATATTCGGAGCGTGTGTATTGTAATTTGTCCGTAAGTGTATAGGGTAGCGTATGGTACTGCGCATTGATGTCGGATGGGGATGGTGGGTTTTATTTTGCGTGCGAACGGAAGCTACCGTCGTGTTTTCCGTGCGTATGATGTTGCCTGACCTATTGACATTTTTTTACCCCCGAGTATCGGTAACGCTCTCGAGCACAGGCGAATTGTTTGCCAATGAAGTTCGGGTGGACGGTTGATTATTTTTACACTACACACACTGAATCATGTTGAATATGGACTCTGTACAAATGAGTGTCGACGGTAAATTGAATTTTAATACTTTCAATAGTTTTCACGTGGATATTCCGAATATTATTTAGTTTCGAAATGGATTAGTTTCTATCATACGTAGCGTTATTGTGTTTTTTAGTGTTATTGATAAAACTGTTTTTGTTGCTTTTAATTTTAATCCGCAAAGTTTAATCTTTAATTGTGTTTCATAAAGAAACCTTTTACATTTTAAATTGAACCATAATTTTATCTTAATGTTCTTCATGTAATCCAAAAACAGATTACCTCA
Source organism: Apamea anceps (assembly GCA_951799955.1). Classification (NCBI taxonomy): domain Eukaryota; kingdom Metazoa; phylum Arthropoda; class Insecta; order Lepidoptera; family Noctuidae; genus Apamea; species Apamea anceps. The sequence continues at coordinate 14,078,447 of OX637515.1, read as the reverse complement.
AAGTAAATAAGATAATAACGATCTTTCAAAGAGATTTTATTAAAGGATTTCAAAGTAAAAGCACATTACGAGGTATTAACATGTAATAGCCGTAGAAGTACCTAATCCTATTGGCAGAGATATCAATTTTAGTAAGTTTTCCCTTTGTCGACCGTTATCCGTTCAACGTCTTTGAGAATCAGGAGGGATTTAGTGGTGTACGATTGGTAATCACCATTTCTCCCTATGGAATATACTTGCTTAATATAGATACGAATTTAGAGGTACGAAATTGCCGTTCGTATAAATTATTGAAATCTATGCAAATATTATTGCTTTAATTTGATGTAATCCGGTTTTTTTATGTACAAATAATAGTGATCTTGTTTTTTTTTCCTTAAATTTAACGTTATGATAAAAACTAGCTATCCTTATACATAATTATATTAATTTTATGATCTGTTAATCTACATACTCGTTTGATAATATGTGGCAGGGACATCGACGCGCAAACTGTAACCATGGATTCAGCACATGAGTTTAGACCCCATAGCGTCGAAATTTTTCGTCAGTTGTTAAAAAAAAATATTGCTGTTCCATACATTTTGACCGTGTAGGTATTGCACTTTTCTATAAAACGGAAGATTTTTTTTTATTATCGACGAAAATTTTCGTTGCTATGGGGTCTAGTATCATGTGCTGAATCCATAGTTACAGTTTGCGCATCGATGTTCCTGCCACCCTGTATATCTGTTAGGTAAGTTAGTAATAGGAATGTTATTTAAAAACAGTATTTAACATTCAATAAAAAAATCCGAAGTTGATAAACTTGGTATCAAAACAGCGCCGATCAACCGTCGTCTACCACTTCCTTATCGCCGCTAATTCCGCGTTTAATCATTTCCCTCCAATCCGACCTGCGGAGTTAATCGGCTTGGTGCTCTTTTCTTCTCTCGCCCATTGATTAAAGGTCCCTTCGTCTTTGGGATATTATGTCAATCAATTGATTTATCTATTTTATCTCTTGTGATGGCTCTGCGGCGCTTCTACGCTGATGAAATGCCAATTTAGATAGAGGTTTTGACTTGATGAACGGTCGATTTGAGTAAAATTGAGAAGCCCCTCGTCAAATCAGACGATTTGCAATTAAGTTTTGGGCCACTTTGAGTGTTAGTGAGGCGGTTTTTGAGGATCAAAACGATTGGCCTAATGTGTAGAGCCTTTGGATAAGAATTCCATTAAAACGTTTCTTACGCTGTTTGTACTTTATCAAAAAATTAAGCTGCTTTTCTCTCGTCAAAAATTGTAAAGCTGTATTTCTTCAAAGCATCTGAATGTACTTTTGCCAGGATTTTTTAAAGCTTTGCATCATTATCCGCGTCCAAAATTCCGCCATCCATTTCACCTGACGAATAATGAGTGTTTCTGATACGCACTCAAGTTTCCAAACTCAGCGGAATTGTTGACAAAGTCGTGAAGAATCTCGGCAGTTAGCAAGTTGTTGCGTATTTCGAAACAGATACTAATTGGCTGTCGCCATATAAATTGCAACGAAATAACTTGAACTTACTCGCTGTTTTGCCAAGATCGTTTTCGCTTGTTTTGTCTAGAAGTTCATTGCTCTGATGGGGTCTTGTTTATTTTATCTATACATTATCTATATAACCCGCACTGAGCCCGCGTGGTGGATTACGGCTCACTCCCTCTCAGAGAGTGGAGGCCTGTATCCCAGCCGTGGGAATAGGCTAACAAAAACCGTTTGCCCGATAGGATTTCTTACCGTCAAAAATTTAAAGGCTGGAAGTTCGTAAATTTTTGTCGATGAGAAATACATCACATACATGCCACAATTACAAAAGAGAAATTCATCCCATATGTTTTATGGTATGAATTCTCAAAAATCATTCCTTAGTGCTCACCTTCATCTATATCTATACTTATAATAAATCTGTAGAAGTGAAAATTCTGTACATTGAAAATATCAAAAAAATAAATGGCAGGGGGTGTTACTAGACCGACACCGAACCCAAAAATGTGATTAAAAAAATTTTTGTCTGTCTGTCTGTCTGTCGGTCTGTCTGTCTGTCTGTCTGTCTGTCTGTCTGTCTGTCTGTCTGTCTGTCTGTCTGTCTGTCTGTCTGTTTGTTCAGACATCACGCAAAAACTACCGGTTCGATTACGATGAAACTTGGTATAATTATTCTTTAATATCCTGGGCACCACACTGGGTACTTTTTATCCCGGAAAAGTATATACAATAAAAAACAAACTTAATTTTGCGGTTCGATCCCTAGACCCGATTACTGTACCAACCGCAAATAATAAGTTTGTCGTGTCCTATTCCTTTTAGTTTTTAGAGTTATTTAGGTTTATTTTTATAAGTCGTAGGTATAGATTATAATTTTAAAGTATAGGTAGTATATTTGATAGTGTACGTAGTGACCGTAGGTTATTTTATAATACTGTTAGGTAGGATTAGTTATTCGTATTTTAGTTTTTAGGGATTTTGCTTATTTATTGAGTTTAGATTAGTTATCATCAGAAATAGGTTTATGTAGGTAGGTAGGTATTTTATTTTCTGTTATTGAGTTTTTTTTTTAATTAGGTAGGTACTTAGGTAAAGATATTATATAGGTACTAATGAGACACAATTGGTTTTCTATTGTAATTAGCCACTAAGGGCCCGCGAGATGAGTGGGAGGCAGTCACCTCCTTCTGCGAAGCAGTCATGCTAGCGAAGGAGGTGGCGGGGTGGGCGAGAGAACGCGCCTTGCGCACCTCACGCCTCAGCCGCCGCGGGAGACGCTCCGGGCGTCGGGAGCCGCGTGACGACTCCCGGCCACCGTAGGCGCGGGCCTGCGGGCGGTGAGTAATGGGTAACTCACCGTCCGATCAGGACCAGGCCCGTGCCGGACGGCGTGTTGTGTTCCACGCGCGCCTCAAAGAGATGTCAGCATGAGTGACGGGGCCCCATAGGGCCGAAGCCTGCCAGGGTAGCGGGATTGTCCGAAAGGGTTACCGCTGCCCTGGAACATAAAGGGCTAAGGAAGGAACACGGGTGGGTTTTAGTCAGTAAGAGTCTGACACTCCCTCCTGCTCCACCCAGAGCGTAGATGGCATCCTGGGGAAGCACATACATTTTATCCTGTTAGCACGTTCCCGTGGGTAAATTTCCGACATCCACGCGGGCGAAGCCGCGGGCAGAAGCTAGTTATAAATATACATATAATATAGTCCGCTAATGAATTTATGATTTTTTTGACATGGTCATCCTTTAACGGCTGATCGTATTTAGATAAAATAGCAACCAGATCGAGTACCATATGTCCTGAAATATTACATAAATCACGGTTTATACCTGAACTAGCAAAAGGTTGTAGGCGACTTCTACAAATCACCGAGGAGGATATTTTGGACAAAACTAGTGTGTCTAATGTCCTTCAAACAAACTCGTTTCAAATCGTTTCTAGAAATACAAAACACGTTCCGTTTATGAAGGTTGACAGTTTTAATCGAATCCTAGGCTACAATTTGAGCCAAAAAGCGAAATAACAAGACAGGTCTAGACGTCACGAAAACTAATACGGAAAGTGTCAGCCAAAGCTTGTTTTTTCAATTCGCTCATGTTTTTTTCCGACGCGATTTCGTTTACGCAATCCCAGTACAAAGTGCCTGTCAGAAATGTCATCTACGTCGGACCGCGTCGATTTGTTTCCAGTCATGGTTTATTTTGTTGCAAATTCGGGATAGCCGTGAACTCGGGAGCATGTCGTCAGCATTTTTATTGATGAAGTAGGGTTGGTGTATGATTGACAGACTTCATGTTATAGTTTCTGCTTTTGTCATCTGTTTGTCGTTCGTCGTATCTGTATAGAGTGGAAAATATCATTGAAGGGATTGCTTTTTGATAGAGAGTGCTGGTTGTGAGTGAGTTTTATTGATAGCATGCAGTTTTATGTATTTACAGTACTATAAAGTGTGAGAAAATTATCACAGTCACCGTGCTTGGCAATTGGTGAATGTTGATAGCAATTTATCGTTGTCAACTCTTGATATTATTTCTCACGACCTTTTTAAATGGGAAGCCTCCAACGGTACTAAAGTATCTGCTTATAATTAAAAACCATGGTTATACTCATAATCATAACTATGCCTATCTGGTTCCTATCTATAGATAGATATAATATTCTTTATCATAGACACCATATTACCTATATACAGGGTGTTTGGTAAAAGGATCGACAAAATTTTTTGAGGTATTAGAAATGTCATGTGCTAGCAAAAAAATGTTTTATTTTTCATTTTTATTATGTAAATAATTTTATTTTATATATTGTAAATTTTTATTATGTAGCATACTTTTTTCGTTCCTTACACAATTTAACTACTTTGGAACAATTGATTCTAGAAAATGACTTAGGTGCTTCTAAGTCATTTTCTAGAACCATATGTTCCTACATAAATGTACATTGCAGTTAATATCAAAAATTATTGCGCTCTATTACAACTACAAACAATAAAGTTGTGACGATATTTCGGGTGACTAAAAAGAAACATATTTATTATCTCAATTACCCACCGTAGCACTAAAGACTGGTGTTATGGGTGAAAGTTAGGATAATATGACACTTCCTATTCCTAAGAACATTGTGTCGGTCCGTCTACCAAACACCCTGCATGCTCTTTACTATATATGTATCTATGTAGACTGTGAACCTTTCTATACTCACCTCTTGCCAAAATATCTTTTATAAGCCTTAAAGTATCAACTTCAACAGAACCATTTCTAAACTCCTCCATTCACATAAACGTCTTCACCAGTTAAGTCGCAGTGCAGTCATAATATTTCGTCGTCGCTAACCCTGTAAGCGATAGCGGCGACATTCATAAAACCTGGGGCAGACAGCCGGCACATTTGCATGTCTATGCTCAAAAAGTGGTAAGTATTTATTACATGAACGAACAAGTTGCGGTCACCGTGTGGTCAAGGGGCACTTGTTGAGGGAGTTGGCATTGATTTGTATTGGATTTTATTCAATTTTTGATACAAGTGGAAATTATTTCGATGTCGTTCAATGAATGACGATGAATAACAAAGAATTTGATGGTTTTGTGTTCAAAAATAAAAGTTTGAGTAGAAGACTAATTCCCATAGTTAAAAACGTTAAAAATCTAGTCGCAATCTCTTCTCAGCGACAACCAATGTCAAAAACTTGTCAAAAAGGGAAATTAGACGCATTTTTGACAGATTGAGACAGACCAGGAAACAGTTAAAACTACGAGAAACCTACTATTATATACACCTAAAATTACGAGAGTTATTACCTCTCAGGTGTTAGACATTATAAGGGAATGAAATAACACAATATTCTGGACGAATTGTTAAATAGGTAATACATAATTATTCATCATAATCACGAAAAGCAATGTAGGTGTAGGCATCGATTATGTTTGTATTAATTTAGATTTGTGTTAGCAACACTTTCGTTTCTGACCGTACAATATTAATTATGATGGAAAGCGTGATCATTATCAAAATCCTTTATAGTCCTTTACTTAAACTCAAAGAAAAAGGTTTTGCATGCTCATTTTAAGACCTATTTCTTGTTACATAAAAGCTTGTCATATAAAAGAATTTTACAAAGAACTTAAGTGTCTCTTCGTAAATGTGACTTAGTCAGGCAATCATCGTTAGTCACCTAAGTTGTAGCTTAAGTTGTTTATTGGTTAGATTTTGCTCAGATGGCACACCTTGACCTGGCCCTAACGATGAGACGATTGGAACTTATTAGCTTGGTACAAAGTTTCAAAACAAAGTTTATATCGCAATCAGTGATAAGTACATCTGAAATGTTAGCTGATAGGTCTATAATTGTACACTGGTGTGTTTTAATCTAAGTCTGAATTTCTGTCCTTATCTGATATCTCTAATTCTCGGATAATATTTTAAGTGCGAACTTTACGAAGGTGTTTATAACTTTTATAAATTTCGTACACAGCGCGCCAACAATACGTATGGCGAGTGAACTACCGGTTATATTATACCGAGACTTATTAATAGTCTACCCTCAGAAATAAATAAATGTATTACACATAAAAATATCAAATGTAAACTTAAGCAATATTACTTAAGTATTATGTAGGAATTATTGTAACTGCGAGTATTTAAAGACCTAAAGATGTTATTAATTGTATGGACAATGACGCATACATAGAAAATGCTTCACTGTATAGTTTGATATTCAGATAGACAGAGAGTTTAAACCTTAGTGGTTTTTGGTTGCTATTTGTTATGAATAATCCTGTATTTTTTTTTTATGAATGATAAATAAATAAAAATAAAAAAATCTCGATCATGCAAATACAAATGGCCTAACAGATATAGATGATTTGGCTCACAGATAAACTATGTATGTCTTGATTTAAAATATAAAATACTACTAGCTGCGCCCCGTAAGTATCGTAAGTTTCGATTCCGTGGGAATGTTGGGATAAAAAGTAGTATATGTGTTAATTCTGGTTATAAACTATCTATGTGTCAAATTTCATCCAAATCCGTGCAGTAGGTTTTGTGTGAAAGAGTAGCAAACATCCATCCATTCAGAATTTCGCGTTTAGTAGGATTTATTCGGTCCATTTAAGTATTTTTCCCAGAATACGAGTGAAACCACGAACAGAAGCAAGTGCTTTTATAGATATCTTCTACGTGACCGTAATTCTTCCTCTATCCTCATACGATACTACGTATTTCTCTCCACACAAAAGCTCACATTTTAACCGTTAATAACCTACAGCAAGCACCGATAAATTCAAGGAGATCAAGACTAAACCTATCACGATGAAACGTAGCGACCTCAGAAAGCTGACTCATGTATATTGTATTAACATCGCAGCAGAAAGCATAACATATGTTTGCAGCCTAAGTCTGTTGCCCGTAAATTCATTTAATTTGTCACTCGACATAGCGTGCGGTCAACAGAGCTCGGTTCTTGCTTCGCGATATATAATATCACGACATAGCAACATTGTTTCTTCTAGCTTCCGCTGTTTCGCGTTGTTTTGTTTCGAAATTGTTCGTACAGAGTTCATTATTATCAACGGAACGTCTTGAAAGCTTGGGGATTGTAGTCGGTTTGTTTTCATGTTATTTGAGGTTTATTTTCATGTTGTTGTTATTATTAGTTTTAGTTTTAAGTGGTGGTGCAATGTGCTGTATAGGGGATGATAGTTAATTGTTGTGGTGTTTTTATTCGTTTACAATTTTGTACTAATAGGTTCTGAATTGGATTTGAATGTCTTTATGAAGTGCTACCCTGAATTAGTTGATCTTAACTACTTAAAGGTTTCTTAAGGGTTGGTTTATCTCTTGCTCTTATTCCAATTTATTTGGGATCGGCGCAATATGTCTTCTTCTTCCATATTTCTTTTTTAGTCGTCATCTCGGTAGTCACCCCCTATCTAGCGATATTATCTTTCACACAGTCCACCCACAGTTTCTTTCTACATATATGACGAAAATATCATGCGGAGCTTTATATTTAAAAAAACCGACCAACTGCGAGTCGGACTCACGCACCGAGGGTTCCGTACAAACCTGTAGGTAGTAAGTTTAAAATTATGAAAAATATTTTTATTAAATGATGTAAATAAAAATTTACGGTTTTCGCAATTTTTCCTTTATCTATGCTATAAGATGTTTCTTCGTACCAAATTTCAAGATTCTGAGTTCACCTTGTAGGTTTTGATTCCCAAACGGCTGTATCTTTTGATTGCTTTGGCTTAGAAGTTTGATTTTTTCATAGCTCCAAGGGTTAGTAGACTGTAGTATTTGATATAAATTCTAGCTTGATGCCTCTACGCGTTCTTGAGAAAAAGGGTCTTGACAAACAGACGGACGGACAACAAAGTGATCCTATAGGGTTCCGTTTTCACCTTTCGAGGTACGGAACCTTAAAAAAACTATGAAAAAAAACCACTCAGTTATTATTTACGCGGCCTGAACTTGAGCACATAATAAATTATGATCGTTTCTGACAAATCTCCAGAGAAAATATGTCTCCAATATTTTTTGCTGTACACAAGTAAAGTAGCTACTCTCGCTTGATTGAAATTCTGTCAGGACCGTCCAAGTTATTTTCCTTTAGTAAGATGAAGTTGTAGTATATAACAGGACGGAAAGAAATTATATATTTTTTTACTTTGCTAATAAAGAAAGTCTGGAGTTAAGACGCAAACTCAAGGGACAGCGTTGGAACGTGAGTATCTTTCGTAATCGCAATTCACACCGAAGACTCTCGCACACCATTAACCCTGAAAAGAGCGATCGGACGGAAGAGATTAACATCCACCGCAGCGTTTAGACGGTGCTTCTTGAAAACGTAGTGGAGAGAACTGGCAATGGAATTTGCGCTCTTTTGTTTAAGTGAAAAATTGCAGCAAATTTTCGCTTGCATGGTAAAAGTATTGGATGGCACGATTGCATTAAAGAGATTAACTGGTATGGGGACTGCTTGCATCGTTTTTGTTGAGAGCTGTACTCATAAATAAAGTTCTTTTATTTTAGCAGAATACGCTTTTTTAGAGCAGTACCATGAAAACTCTTTATTCAAGGCAACAGACGACATTTTTACTGAAATAATTACACGGTATGTCGTTCGCGATAATGATAAAAGTTTGATGAAAATTGCTGTTTTTTTATAGAACTTAATAAATGTAGGCTTATTTTTGGATGACGCACATGTTTATGGAGCATTATACCACTTTACAGCATAACACAATGAAGACTTCCATTAAGTTGTGTTTACGGAGGAAAAAAGTTTATTCTTTATCGTCATGACTACAAAAACACGTCACCTTTGCGGTATTTTTAGCTCCTTTCAAATGCGTACTCTCCCCAAACATCATTAGTATGGAATATCATTCTTCTAACACCCACGTTCCACCTTTTATATACAGAGTACGATATCAAACGAAGAAAAATAGACGTTCAATAGATTTTCTGTGAAGTCCCTACAGTACATCGTTAAGTACCACACAGAGCTGACTGCGTGGAAAAGATTAACTCCTAGGGATTCAGAAGTGCGAGCTTGCGGAATTTATCACAGAAATAAAATATTATTACAGCACATTTTGCTTTTGTATACAAAATCTGTCGTTTGATAAGGTATATACAAGGTCAAATTAAATTAGCTCTCTGTATGTCTTCCTTTTCTTCCTCCCGTTTTTTTTTTACTTTTCAGAGCTTTGTGTAGATGACAAAGAGGGATGCCGTGTTAAAATGTAGCAACAATTATACTCAATACTCAATATATTTATTTGCATTCCACAATTTGAACTTAGATGGTAGGTGGTAGGATGGTACATTACAAAATATACATAATTTTAGATCATTGTGGACCCTGTCGGGCACAGCAAGATAGGATTCAGGAAGAAGGCTATTATTATATTATTATTAGAAAAAGTAGAACATAAATGTTTTTACTACTACTCACTTCAACTTTGATTTTATTTATTATTTTTAGTATTCATTTTATTTATCATTAACATATTCATTAATATTATAATAGCATTTGTGGACTAGGTATTGTTTTAGTTTATTTATAAATATATTCAATTTTTGCTCATTTTTAATTGCTTCTGATAATTGATTATATATTTTAACTGACATTACTAAAGTGCTTGTTGAGTGTATTTTTAGCTTAGAGCCACCAGGTAGGTTTAGCCTATTTTTGTGTCGTAGTGTATATTTAGTTTGTATGTTTTCTCGTGTAGTGAATAATTGTTGGTTATTTCTAACAAATTTGCATATTTCTAGGATACAGGAAAGTGTTAAAAGTTTGTGTTCTTGGAAATGTGGTTTGCAGCTGTCTGTGTCTTCTATGTTAACTAGAATTCTGATTAGACGTTTTTGTAGCGTGAAAAATGTAGGTGCATGTGTACTGTTTCCCCATAATATTACGCCATAGCTTAACCATGCTAGGCAAAATACGTAACCAGGGCTGTCTGAAGGTTTGTAGTTATTTTTATTTCGCGGATTAATTCCTTTGATTTTAATATCTTTGTTTAGGTTCAATTACCTCTTCAATATGTTCTTCATTGTTTTTAACCCCAGATGCAAAAACGACGGGTGTTTGTGTGTGTGTGTATATGTCTGTCTGTGGCATCGTAGCTCCCGAACAGATGAACCGATTTCGATTTGGTTTTTTCTCTATTAAAATCTTTATTTACATCCTCATCTAGTTTTCAAATTTCTTAATACTTGCTTGCATTACAATTTGTTATAAAACGTTTCGCTCGTCCATAATTTTATACGTAATTATAATTTTATTCAAGTGTTAACGTCGCTAATGCCTTAATAAAGGTTAAACCTAATTAATTGTTAGACCGGTAGAGAGTACTTAATTATAGCTATGAAGGTTTATTTGACAAAGGGCGGTTTGTTACATTGTTTTATTAATAAGCTATGAGTATGGTTATTATTACTGAAAATGAGTCTTAATAATAACAACTTGAAATTACTTAAGACTTCGGTACAGATGCCAGCACATCAAGCCACTACAATCAAATCTCAAATTTATGTAATAGATTTTCAACTTTATCGCTAAAGCATTAGGTACAAGGTTGATTGTGAAAATTTGACAGTTTTGGGTAGCTTAATGTGCTGGTATCTGTACATCACAATCAGACTTTGACCCACAACACTTAAACCTTGCGCATCCACTCAAAAATAACTAAAAACTAAGACAGTGTTTGTTTCTTCAAGATTTTTAAAAACATGTTTAGCTTGCCCAAAAACCCGTCTTCCGCAGTACGTTTACCAACATCACTTGCAGCAGTATTCTTCTCAAAAGCACTATCATTCGTACAATACGCGGTTTTTGCGGATTCTCCTGAAAATGTTTGAGAAAGTTTAGCTGTTTCCACTTTATTTATGAGTTCTTCAACAAACAGGTGTGTCTTGGCTAAAAACCCGTTTCTTCGTGCCTTGTGTAATATAAGATGCAGTATTTTCTTATTTGTACTTTGTTTTTGTTACTTAACAATTTTTAAAATCATGCTCTTTTTCTTTACCTCTTCAGAGTTCTTTGTTACTAACTTATGTTGTTCTGTGTCTTCATTAATTTACATTTAGTACTAAAGTTACAGTGGTATTTTTCTGTTCATTATCTTAAAGTACTTTTCTTCAAGATTTAACACATACTTTCAATATAATAATTCTAGTGGATCACTTGCTATTTCTTTCTGTATAATATCGACAAGGTTTTTTCTTCTCAGGTCACTCGATTCTCGGTTTTATCTTCGAATCTGTGGAATATTCTAAAGGCAAAACTTTCATATTTTAAAAGTCAAATAAGTTCCGATGTTCAAATCCCTTGAACATGTTTGTACGTTAATTGTTGAATTTATCGTGGTTTCTGACAGAAACATTTTTGTTGTGTTGACTTTACATATACAAAATTCCTAAATAAATGATATCTTAATATACATAACACATAAATATCTTCAATGAAAATCAGGCTGGTTCGTTGAAAGGAACACATTTCATCGAATTTGTTGAAATAATGTCAACGCGAAAGATTTACACCAATGCCTTTTGACGAGTCACTTCTTTGAGGTCTTAGCGCGGTGGCCGTTTTGATACAGGGAGTCGTGCGAGTGGTTGAGGATCCAGAATCAAAGGAAACGTCGTCAAAGGATGGCGTCGGAAGCTATTCAGCGAGATACAAAAATTTTTGTTTTTGTAGAAATGGAATGTTAGTCACCTTTTCTGTAAGGAAGAGAGTTACATTGGATGTAAAACAGGGTTTTAAAAATACTGACCAACATGATATACATAACGTCGCTCTAGATGTGATACCTCGTAACTGCAATTATTGGTCAATTTCACATTTTGATGCGAAATTGTCCATAACGCAATTTTCCATCTTTCTTTTGATACCTTGTATGTACCTACAGGAGGTTTACTTCACTTAAAAACGGACTTTTGTGACATCTCGTAACAAGACTTTAAAGCAGTTAGTAAGGGGACCTTGTAAGTTTAATAGACACCAAGCATGCCAAGGTGATTTTTTATGTACAGACAAGAAAACATACAGTATTTTCTTTAAAATTCAATAAAATAACCAAAAGCATGCAATATACATAAAATTTATCAAAGCAGTTTTTTTGTCTCTTCTGGAAAATTTACAGGTTCGTATTTACGAGGTACATCTAGAAGGAGATACACCTAGAGCGATGATATGCTAAATCTTATTTTATACAAATATCCAAGACACAACATTTTAATATCGGCTTACCTTGCCTTAAGTAGAAGCAACTACTAATATAAACTAATAACACGATACACACGGGGGAAATGAAGAAATAAAACTGCTCTCACACATTACAGCTGAAGAATTGGCTCACGATTCGAAGCGATAGCTTTCATAAATTGATCAGTTAGCTAATAGAGATGGTATTACCCCAGACAGAAAGAAATGAGAGCCAAATTAGACAAGATTGATCTTGATCGTTTCTCTTCCAAAGAAGAAAATATTGGCCGAATAAGGAATAAAGTGACTTATCGGATTAGGAATGATTACGAGATAAACTATACGAGAAAGTTGTCCTTGCGAACGTTAGTTTAATCCAATAAGTTAGGAAGTTCCACGTACTTGCAAATTGTTACGAATATCCCTGAGGCTGCTTCTTCGATCTGTTTCGTTTATGAAACAATAAAGTTGCTTGAGCATCTTGGGGATTACTTTGTCTAATTTGGTTTACTTGTTTCTTATTATTATTGTTCTTTAATTTCCCGTGGGAATGTATCAATATTTGCGGAAATACGGCATAAATTAATTATCGTCTTATGTTTTTAACATAAGACATTAATTAATTTATGCCGTAATGTTTTTTGGCTTTGCCTTCTTATTTTTTTAATGGTTTCATTTATCTATTAGCCATGCGTTTATGTAGGTACCTATAAGGTATGTGATAATAAATCAGTTTTTCATTTACCAACATTTTTCTTAAAACTAATGTTCCAGTATATTACACTATTACTTGCACCAGGAAAGTCAACAGTCTTTCCCCGCTACCATTATAAACCTAGTAATAAAAGAAAATGCCACAAAGCTCTTCACTATAAAGTGTAGGTAATAGCACCATGTACAGACGCCAGCAGGTCAAGCTACCCGAAACTGTCAAATTTTCCCAATCAACCTTGAACCTTAATGCTTTAGCGACAAAGTTGAAAATCTATTAAAGAAATTTGACAGATTGTAGTAGCTTAATGTGCTGGCGTCTGTACATACCTGTAACATAAGATATTGCGAACATTTCTTGCTCACTTTCATTAGTGGGTCTTATTGGCTGAAAGTCGTTTTCAGGCCGCGTATAATAGTGCCACGGAATTGACAAAGTTCAGTCGGTTAGGACGTTGAAAGTATACGGGTTAATTTTCTGTAGTTTCACGAAATATGGTAGACAAACTTAGAACTTGGAAAATAGTGGAGCAACTTAGAACAGCGAAATTAAGGTTTCCTTTCTTTGTTTCAGGGTTTTCCTTCTGGAGTGGGGTGTTGAGCTTATAGGTAAGATCGTTTTACGTACATAACAACTTCAATGCTACAATGTGTCTAAAGGGGAAGAGCTGATCTACTGCAACCACATTACACTACGGGCTATCTATCGCAAGACCAACAAGATAGACAATGAAAAATATAATTTTAGATGACACAAATAATAGGAACTTAATCCTATTATTTATGTCCTCTAAAATTATATTTCTCTCCAAATTGTTCTCCTAGGGACATTAGCTGAAACTCATTGTTACATTCGGAACCAACTTCCAGTAGTACTTTGACGAAATTTTCTCCTAAATGCTACAACGTTAAAATGCAGTGTAGCAGAAATTTCATGCAATATTTGCCATTTTAATGAAATTCACTTGGCTGGCAGCAGACATAAAATAGTGCAGAGCACAGTATTACTCAGAGAGCTAATGTCCGCTTTACTTGATTTTGTAGAGCTCGATTTTATATCGTATCAAGTTTTTTATTTGAACATTTCATATTAGTATCCTTGAATCCAATAAAAGCTCGGATTTTTTATTATATTCTTATATTTGGAAAGTTAACTCATAAAAGTTTGCGCCGCGTCGTTAAAGGAAGTTTGTTTTTTTCTGCTATATTCAAATGCGACGAAGGTGTTTATAAATTATATCTTGGACAAAAATATTTTGGTTCTCTGTAGTGAATTCTGTATTCTGTAGTGCTTCCGAAAATGCATTTTCAAAGACTTTGATAACATGTACTCGTATTTGATTTGCAACAATTCTCATCTCTTCACCCGAATCGCTTAAATTATCTTCAAAAAATTTTCCTTTGGGAGTCGAGGCATTTTTGCATAGCGGATATGTGGACTTTAATTTCCCTCTTTCCAAGTAAGTAGGGGGAACCTCCCACCCCTTCTCTTCGTGAATTAACATTTTGTGCAATTTAAGAGCTTGCGTCCCGCCTTTCCGCAGCTTCCAGACTCTAAATTTTGTCTTATTGAACTTGAGACACCATTAAATACTTGAGATTGTAGGTACTAACTTTTGTAATAAAATAAAACATAGCTAGACATTCCCTTCTACAGTTATCCTATTGTATCACATTTCGGTGACTAAAAGTCGTTCCGTGTTTCTTACCATTTTTATGCGAGTTTCGTAATCGCTAAGGCAACAATGAAATATATAAGAAACTGTGTTTGTCGTCGAGTGTAACATGTTCGCAAATGATTTATGAGCTAACGCGGTATTTATTCCCTTTTATATTGTCGTCTGGTTCCCATGTTGCCAACTTCCCTAGGAAAGTATTCCTTACGCATATTGATATTTTACGACCATTCCCAACTTATTCCAAGATTTTTATCTACTAGATATTCTCGTTTTATTTGACTGTCAACGAGCCTTTTTATTGCATGAATACTGTTAGGGACAGATTGACTTTGCATGTGTAGACGCTATTACTTGAGTAGCAAATATAAAAAGTTGATTGCTTGACATTCTGCTCGCATTTCAATCAGACACAAAGTTAAGTATTTGTGTAATGAAGTGTTATCTTGAATGTGAGTTTGATTGAAATACTATGAAAACCTTGAGATTTGTACTTTTTGTGTTTGTTTTTAAAGACATTGTTTTATTGGTCAAGAACGCGTATGTTGCTTTGCGGTAATTACAAACATTTATTTATGATAGTTCGTAGCTTGAAGGTCAATTGGCGGAGAATATCTTCAGTAACTGAATCTTCCTATTAGATTAATAACAATGCGGCTTGATCATTTTAATGACTCAATATTTATCATCATAAAGACGTGACTTCTCTGAAATTTATTGTTTTCTATACGGCTACGGTCAGTGCTTTTCAGAGATAGCAATCTGCGCAGTGTTACCCTCACAATCGATGATCATCTTATTTTCCATCTCTCTTTTATTTAATAATATAGACAGAGATGGAATTAGCCTATCTTGTGAACTAGCCCGGACGATGGCTCTCACGACCGAACCACGAGGTCGTGAACAGGCTTTGTTTTATGCTTTATTATTTACTAACATCATGCTCTGAGTTACATTGAAAATTATTTTCGCAAAATTAGATTTGATGTGGGTACTTTATTGGTACATTACTGACCTTTGTATTTTAGTTTATAATGTTTCACACATGTTAGTTTGATGCCATTAGTGGACGTAGAGTAATCAGTGGTTTTGTGGTTAAACTGGTACTTAATTCACTTAAAATTGCGCAAGTATTTACATCAGAATTTAGCAAATGCCAATTTATTCATTAAACAGAAGTATTAATTAAAAGCTTCAAAACCCTAAACCTAGTTAATAATTTACTTAACTGTCTATTATAACAAAGTTCGTTTTTGAAAGAGACATAATCCTTATCTAACTCATAACCAATAAAATAATATCAACTTTCCCACTTCAATGGAATTTTCGAGAAAGTCGGAAGAAAAGTTGTACGTGTCACAAGTTATGAAGATCACTTGGCATAGAATATAAGTAATTTTTCATCGCTGATTGTACATTTATTTGACACGTGCTTGCTCAGAAGATTATTAATATTTTATGCTTTATTGCCGACAGCGTTATAATTTTGATCAATGGTCTTTGTACCTGTCAATCACTTTTTGTTACCATAATTTTGATTGACTAGCTGTACCTTGCGGTTTCACCCGCGTAAGTTTCGATCCCATAGGAATATCGGGATAAAAAGTACCTTTGTCCAAGTCCAGGTCATGGTCTACCCATGTGCCAAATATCATCTAAATTCGTTCAGCCGTTTTAGCGTGAAAGCGTAACTAAGAAACATACAAAAAAATCAAATCTTTTCTCTTTACACTATTAGTTTAGTTAAAAAAATAGGTAAGTACATTGCAGAATAGTGTTTTTATAAAAATATAAATCTGTAATGATCGCAGTAACTAACAAAATATCAAACTTCAAATAGGTTATGATGCTAATTGTACATTAAAAGGTTAGCTACATCATTAATTAAATTTTCTTAATTAATACGTATACCTTTACATTCCAACTTCCTACGCAAAACAACACAGTGAAGATATCACCTTCATTACCTTAATAAAATTATCCACTCCACATAATACACCCTCGCTAATAATCAGAACTAATGGCCCATATATGGCACTGCTATGGCTTTTTAATTGAAACTTGGCACATTAAGCAGCCGAAACGACTAAATGACAATTTACTATACGTTGTCAGGGGACGGTCGTTTCAAGTTACGATATTAGTCCATTTGCTGGCTGAATGGGAGCGACTTTGAAGATTCTCGTATAAAAGGACCTAAAGAGGTACAAGACGTGAAAATGCATTTAATGTGTCCTTCTATACTGGTATCTATAGGTTGGTTGACATCGTAAATGGATTTATATTATAGCTAGTGGCAACCCTGCTTTTGTTGGCTTTTGAAATGGTTAGGTTAGGTTAGCAATATTGAAATGTAAAAACTTGTTTATTTCTACTGTTTCCTTCCGGGACAAATTACTGGATGAATGGATATAGTTTTCCTTTATTTGGGATGGTACTTGAGAAAATTACTTTTGGAGATGATTCTTTTTCCGGGTTAGTTCTGTTATTTATTCTGGTTAATTAAGAAGTTGGGATATTAAGTTACTTATGCAAAACTTTCAGTAGGTATTTAAGAGAAAATCTGACAATACAGCTACAATAACGAGTTTATCATTGAACAAATTTGTAGGTAACAAAAACTTTCTTTTGGAAAACGATAAATTATCATTTGTAACAGATGTCATACTTCGAAGTATTCAACAACGAGGCTTGGTTATTTTGCCAAGTTTTCGAGATAAGAACCCAGAACTGGTTGGCTGTCTGACGTCACAATCCCTGCGACCAAGTTCGACAAAGTTCAAGGGTGTTGACAATAGAAATGGTCCGGTTGTGCCCGATCTGGCCCGATCACAAATATCGCGATATATCACAGAACGAGTGCGAGGCAAATGTGTGCTATGGCGGTGAAACTGGGCCAATAGTGGTGCTTTTTCCTTTGGCTTCACTTAGAAACAAGTTTTACGAGTATCGTTCGATTACTGGAATCGGATATCGATGATAGAACGTTCAATGGCACGGAATCAATGTAGAGCCTCTATTATTAATTAAATAACAACAGGTTTACGAAGCTCTTTCTTGTGGTAGGGTATTGATCCATTGTTTTCTTCTGCGTTTATTTGATTCTTGAACGATGACAGACTACTTGAACAGTTTCCAGATTTTTTGTGCCGTGAAATGTACTGTAGAGGGCTAGAAGAGCCCTCTGAGGTAACGGGTGGAATCAAACAACGGTACGACTCCTTTAAGATTTAATTGTGAGAACGTCTCTACATATTTCTGTCTAAATTACCACTGACTGTACTTAACAAAAATCCTAATATAAAATATTTGACACTAGTTTGAACGTTCGAATGTAACCCGCGCTAGAATATAGCCGGCCTGCATCATATGCGGTAGTCTTCGGCAGACAAACCTCTACAGTATTCGTAGTACAGATCTACGGTGTTCGTTGGCAAGTCCTCAACCTTTTTTACTTTCCGGTTCGTAGTTGTGTTTTTAAAACTAAATCTTAAATGATAAAACGAAGTTTTAATGAAGTAACTTTCGCGAGTCACGTAACGAACTAGCTGAATAAATTTTCCCTCTTAGCAAGACAAATGGAAAAACTAAAAAGTTAATTACAGTGTTTGCCGAAATAATAGTTTCGTCCTATTTCACTCCGTATTTTACCAATTGTGGTATAGAAACTTTATTCTCATAATAATCAAATTAATTAAAAAAAAAAATATTATAGGGCATCAAAAAATTCGTCCACATCGCTGTCAACAGGAACAGTGCCCATAAGGCTGGCAGCATTGCCACGTTGTATGCGATGCTAATTTTTTGGACAAGAAACAGGCCAGCGCTCTGGTCACGTGAAGAGTCGACTAACCGCTTGGCGATATCTCGAAACACCAAGTGGGCACTCGGACCCCATGGCCCTAGTGTTTCAACCCCAAACGGCTCGAAGATATAACTCCCAATCAGGCTGGAATAATTTCGCCGTTTGAGGTTTTCTGCACCAGCAGCAGCCGCTTTAATTACAAAAACCAATACAGTGTCTGACAACTTTGTGATTGGAACAATTTGTTACCAAAAACAGATATTTTAAAAAGTATTGAGTCGAATGTGCAAAAGACATTATTCATTTGCAAAATGCAATTTCACAGGATGTCACGTTTGTTAGAAAAATGCCTCGCTACATATTCAATACGTTTTCCGCACGGATTCTGAATTACACATACACTAGTGTCGGCGTTAACGTAAATTGCAGTTTGCAATAGAAATTAGGGCTAGCAGATCAGGAAAAGGGTTACTGGGTTGTAAAATGTTCGAGAGAAAGGTTAGGTGTACAAGTACAGACATTAGCACATCAAGATACTACAATTTGTCAAATTTATTTAATAGATTTTCAACTTTATCGCTAAAGCTCTAGGTTCAAGGTTGATTGGGAAAATTTTACAGTTTCGGGTAGCTTGACCTGTTGGCGTCTGTACGTTCATTTAGTGTAATAGGCTAGTTTCCTAAAAAAATCTAATTAGTCCATCAGTTAGATTATCAAAATATATTGGACCCGTATTTTTTCTTTTGTCAATTAAGTTCCGCGTGACGTCACGCCTTGTTACACTTTTTAGCATGGCGTGACGTCACGACCCTCCACTCCCAAATTTTGACGCGCTTTATCTTTGAATCTTTTTGTTTGATTGACAAAAGAAAAAATACATGTCCAATATTTTTCGATAATCTATCTGACGGACTAAATATATTAATTTTTTTTTTTCCCAGGAAACTACCCCATTCATGATGATATGGTGAAAATATGAGGTGATAATGAAAAAGGGTTTTCCGTAACAAATATTTCTGAAGTTTTGTACAGTTGTAACAGTTAGATGCTAAACTCAACTTTACGACAAATAGATACATAGTTTGTTTCTTCTTCCAATTTCAACACAAAATGAACTCACCTGCTTTCAAAATATTGACAACCCTAATAGAAATCGAATTTTTAATAGAACACTATCGGTTTGTCCAATAAATCTCGTTTGGAATCCACGCGGACCGATATCGTGTTACCGTTGCGACCGTAGCGACATCTGGCTCGCACTCGAAATGCCCCAGAAGCAAGCAATCGACACAAGATACGAGATACGACATAAATTATGTTAAAACGTGGTTGAACGCGAGTTTCAGAATAAGGGTGCAGAAATATATATATTTTTTTAATAATATTTGGCTGAATGCAATCTTTGTTTGAACCTTAAATGTCAATGTCGATCAATCTAAATGATTTACCATTGAACTTTAGAATTTATGTTTATGCATTGTTTTGTAGACCATCAGTTTTTAATTTGATGTTGTGATGTTTGATTTTGTAGGAATATTTTGTTAGAAATCATCTTTTAATAATTTTTCGGTTATCAGCCGCTAAATGGCGCTTACCGCCACATTGTTCAAACAAAGGGGGTTACACCAGTCTTTTGAAGGCTCATGCATGAGTCACTGAGGTGTCTTATGTGAATAATCTTCCGTAAGAAGAAGGAAGAAGAATGTTGTGAAGTCTGAGAACCAGTCTTACTAAAAGGAATCGTGTTACCTACTACTAACTGGGGTGTTGCAGCCAGATAGGCAGACACTCAATATAAAATACTAATATTCATCTGCATCCGGTTAGATTGATAGACGACCCGAACATAGTTGGAAAAAAACTATACAGACGATGATGAATCAATAATACTTACATAGGTTGATACCTAATTGAGGAAATATCGGAAAGAAGTTACAATTAGACGTAATATTTTTTGTCTGAAACAATAGTTTTTGCACAGCCAGATGTTAGATAATACGTAATACTTACGTGTTTACCTCTGCATTCATTAAATGCGTCTATCAGTGATTCTGTTATTATTATACCACTTATTTTTTTTAAATTTCAAGTAAAAAAAAGTTCAAACGTCTCATATCTATTTCTGTATCAAAAGCATTATTATTATTTAGAAACGAATTTAGTTCTTCTAAATATGGATATACATATTACTAAATAAAGTCCGTTATTGAACAGTAACACAATCATGTTTTGACTAAGAAACCCTAAAAAATCATGCGAATACCCGACCTAGACATGAACCTTGAGGAATTTACCTCTAGTCGCCTTTTGGGTCGTGTTTTAGAAAACAAATATTATAAATGTATGTAATTTCATCCGGAAATGAAACATTCGTCAAAGTGCCTGCCTAATTTCATATAAGTAGTTCATTTCCAAACAATTTTTTTTTAAATGTATTATTTAGATTTCAATTTACGATATATGTCAACATCATGTTTATTTCGACAATGTCCGTGTATGTTCATTTTAATAAGATTATTTATTTATAAGGTACAGACGCCAGTAGGTCAAGCTACCCGAAACTGTCAAATTTTCCCAATCAATCTTGAACCTTAATGCTTTAGCGATAAAGTTGAAAATCTATTAAAGAAATTTGACAGATTGTAGTAGCTTGATGTGCTGGCACACATTCATTTGACGTATGTACTTGTGTTTGATTACTAAGGGCTGATTTTTCAATCATCTGATAACTTTATTCTAGGAATAATTTTGAAATTTTGACAGTTATTTCATACAAAAACTGTCAAACGTCAATTTTATTCCTCGAATAAAAGTTATCTAACCATGGAAAAGTCAGCCCTAAGTCATGCTAGGAAGGTATTATTATTTTCAGTAGACTAGAATGTATTTTCAATCATTAAATCGAATATTGCAACAGGCTGTTTCATATTATTGCTTAATTCTAGTAAACATGCAATAAATTATTACATGACAAGAAAATATCGCAGCTTTTCATGCCACCACCTTTCAAAAGTCTGACAATTAATCTTATCACGGAGTATCGTATTACCCAGTAACTGGGTTATGGAGGTCAGATGAAGTCGCTCCATGTAAAATATTATACTAGTACTCATCTGCATCCGGTTATACTGGAAGCCGACCCCAACCTAATTTGGAAAAACAATGCACAACCGTTTGATTCCAAAGACAGATTTTGGAAATTAATCCAATAATATCATCTGCCTAGCCTTTTCCCAACTATGTTGGGGTCGGCTTCCAGTCTAACCGGATGCAGCTGAATACCAGTATTTTACATGGAGCCACTGCCTATCTGACCTCCACAACCCAGTTACTGGGTAATACGATACCCCTTGGTAAGACTGGTTGTCAGACTTTCAGGCTTCTGACTACCCGTAACGACTGTCAAAGATCCACAAATGACAGCCGGGACCAACGGCGTAACGTGCTTTCCGAGGCACGGAGGGGTCTCGGTATGTAAAGTTGGTCACCCATCCACAGACCAACCGCGGCAAGCGTAGCTTAACCTGACCGATCGACATGTGCGGCTGTAATTATTTAGCCACGGGCCCCTCCGGAAATTAATGCAAAAATAAACAGCCAGAATAGCATAAACATAATCAGCAAATAATGTTCCCACTGCTGGGACACAGTGCCGGTTGGTAGATATCACATGTCTTCGATTTTTTTATCGTAGGACATGCCGGTTTCCTCATGATGTTTTCCTTCACCGTTTTGAGAGCAGCGGTGATGAAATAATTTACGCAAAGTAAAGCCTGTCTGGGTTCAAACCTACGACCTAAAATTCGTAAGTCGCGTCCGTTTCCACTGGGCCAACGCTGCTCCAGAATAATTACTTAAAAACCAATCAATCATCAGACCAATATCGAGTGAAATATCTACAGCATAAAGATAAGAGGCGAAATATAAAGCGCGCAATCTCAGAAAGTCGCTTTCAAAAGACGGAAGTGCTTACTCGACGTCGCAGCATTTTGATTTATTCGACCCAGACGCCATTGAATATGAAGTTTCAGCCGCTGAGGTGGCCGCTCAAATCACTGATGAAAATTCTAAGAAATATCTCTCTTTAAATATTCTCCTTCTTTCCCTCTTTGCCACAGTGATCGGGGTATAGAAGAGGATTATTATTGAGTGTTTCTGGTAACTTGAGAGTTTTAGAGGGTGGCAAGCGAATATAATGTAGCGTTCGATATTTGATACTGTTTATTGATCATAATGTCAACAAAGTGATTGTGTCGTTGACCTATAGGAAGTGAAGAAAGTTTATTAAAGGTACAATAGGCTAATCCAAAAGTAGCAATGGAAAATACTCATTTTATTTTCTTTTTATTGGTGTAAATATTGGCAGTGCATTGTCGTCGATTCGCACTTTGAAGAAGTTGTAGTGAACGGGTTGCACTCCGGGAGTGCCGGCAGAAGTGAAAACTTGAATATTAACGTTGTGTATTTTTGATATTTTAGAATGCGGTCTACTCTCCATCCGTCTTACGAATTTTCGATCAGGTCACATGTCCTGACGCGAGCTCCGTCTTACGAATTTTCGATCAGGTCACGTGTCCTGACGCAAGTTTAATATTTTTTACCCATCACAAAAAAGTGCACAACGCCGCTAA
Source organism: Apamea anceps (assembly GCA_951799955.1). Lineage (NCBI taxonomy): Eukaryota > Metazoa > Arthropoda > Insecta > Lepidoptera > Noctuidae > Apamea > Apamea anceps. The sequence goes on along the minus strand of OX637515.1, from coordinate 14,055,394 downwards.
AGAAGTTTTCACTTAAAAAAATACGGTTTTTGAAATTAATCAATAAAAAGTTATACTCGAAAAGAGGGAGCAGTGGTGGCCCAGTAGTAACACTCCTGACTTACCAGTTGTAGACCGTGGGTTCGAACCCAGGCAAGAGCTTTACTTTGTGAAATAATTTCACGACTACTGCGCTCAAAACGGTGAAGGAAAACATCGTGAGGAAATCGGCATGTCCTAGAACTAAAAATTCGAAGATATGTGACATTCGCCAACCCGCACTGGGTCCGCGTGGTGGATTACGGCCCACTCCCTCTCAGCTAGAGGAGGCCTGTGTCCCAGCAGTGGGAACATTATAGGCTGATTATGCTTATGCTAATGCTACGTGGTGACGTTGATTGCGGCATCAGTGGCATTCTTGAGGTCCTCCGAGGTGCAGGTGAACGGCCACTTAGGACACTCTAGCAAGTGGGGCATGGTTTGATCTGAAGCACCACACTCGCACTGGATGTCACTAGGAATAGTGTATCTAGGGAGCTGATTTAGGTTCGTTTGCACAATTGGTTACTAAGTACGTTCGAGAGGAGGCCTGTGTCCCAGCAGTGGGAACATCATAGGCTGATAATGCTCGAAAAGATTATTTTATAAAAAAAAAAAAAAATGTGTCTAAATACATTTTTCCTTAAAAACGCATACTGTATAATATTTCCTTTTCATTTATTTCATTATCCTTTATACTTTTAAGAAATATTAGTTCAAAGGCCACCCATTTCTCAGCTCTGCTCTCGTCACCCTATCTAATATCTCTCAAAGCGATAAATGAGTGTTGCCATTGAAGAAATTTCTCATTATGGTAATGATACTGGCTGAGATTTTTCCAGCATAAATCATATTATATTAGAGTGCGAGTCAAGTGGTTTATTTTTCTTCTATTCACATTTTTTTTTTTATACGAATAGGTGCTTTGGAGTTTAACTCGTTTTGTTTAATATTTTATATGTATGTATCACTCTTTGCCTTTGCGTTCATGAAATTGTAAACTACAAAAGTCACTTACTATGAATGCGTATATTTCTTTTTTTAAGTCACATAATATGACGTATAACATTTAATTTTTTTCCAAAACTACAGCTGTGTTTCATCTTATTTATAATTCAAAAGTTTTATAAAGTAACAATGAATATTAATACTTAACATAATCTAGATAACGTTTTGTGGTCACGACCCTTTCACGGAGTTACCCAAATGCCCAATCAAAAGTTGCCAAATCAAATAGCCCTCCCGAATTTCCTTGGAAAAGTGTCAATCTCGACAAAGCCAATTGAAAATGAGATTTGTTTTGTACAATGGATTTAAAAGGGTTTAATTAAATCCAATTTGAAGAAAAATAGAATGGCATTTCGCTACAAATACCTACTTCAGGTTCAGACAAGAAAGACAAAATAAAAACCTACGCTCACATTGTGTAACTTGATAACATCTAGTACCAAGACTTTCTAGATCTCTACGTTAGTCTAAAAGTGAAAGACGTAGATGGATTAACTATTTACCTTCACTCTTTAGACGTAGTAATTTTAAGTGAACAAAGTCGTTATAGTACAGTTTTCATAATTTTCTTTAGAGGTTTAGATGGCCCTTACCAAAGTTTTAAAATGAATATCATTTGCGACGTGGTAGACAAAATATGGGTCTTTTATTTAACACCTTCTCTAAACCTTAGTTAACTAATGAAAAATCAGGCACGAATAAATATCGTTAAAAGTAAGAATAATTAAATTTCTCTCATTAAAACCAGTCAGACATATTCTTACCCACTAGTTTATACTTTTGGTGAATTGGAGCGAAAATGAATCTCTCTTTTATTTCAATTTAAAAATGCACCTCGGTACGGACGTGTGTATCGCACTGACCTAAATATTACGGGATGTTACGACTAACTGGAAGTAGGGGAGGGGGGAGAGCACTGAGGGAAATCGACTTCAATTAATAGAGATGTCGTGGAGCGACGTAGGTATCAGTTTATCGAACTAGTAATATTATTGTATCGACTTCGGTTAAGTGCTCAAAAGGGATTACAACAAAGGTTAGGTCGTGTTGAACAAGAAACTTCACGCTCCGTTCAGACAGCTCTCAATAGTTATAACACTGTTAGTCCCTTATCAAATAGAGAGGTCTCAGTGTCAATAACGATAAAAACGGAAGGTTGATCGTTGTTACATAGAAATTCAAAAGGGAAGCTTATTTGACCCATAAGGAACACGTAGTCGAATCTTATTAGGGTTAATAATATGTATTCGTAAGAATTTCGTGGGTTCAGACTTTGAATTTTTTATTTGTCAATACGTTGAATATGTCGTCAGTATAATAATTTGAACTATGTACTTAGTATTCTCGCAGTAATCCAAACTTGGCTGACACACTACCGTGTGTCTAAATGTCATTTAAATGTGGCTTTGTTTACAAAATGGTTTACCAGTGGTGGTTTATGGATAAGATTATTAAAAAACCGGTCAAATGCGTGTCGGGCCACGCGCAGTGTAGGGTTCCGTAGTTTTTATAACAGCCAAGTGCGGGTCGTATTCGCTGACTGAGAGTTTCGTACCATGCTCTAACTAAAAGCCGAACATGACTACCTGCCTAATTTGACTTACTATACAAATCCTCACCTGATCCGACAATTTTGCACGGAAACGTTTTTTTTTTTTTTTGAGATTAGGATTAGACTTGTCATAGCCGGTGTAGCAACTGTTTTTTTTTTTATAAAACTTATTTAGGAATGAAATGATAGGGCGATACAACTGACGCTTTGCGCCATCTGTCGACATTTCTATGGAGTTGTTCGAAATTTTCGAGTCTAATACAATTGGTCGACTATTACTCGTAAACTTGTAAAACCCACTTAAGTAAGATAGTTTTCCTTTAAACTTCGTTATATATAGGTACTACTACCATGACATTTGAATTTCTAACTACAACCGTTTAGTTGGTAGAGGGGGGGGGGGGGACACTTGAATCTAACGAAAATTGGTACTTTAAAGCTTGATAAGTCACGAACGGTTCACTTAATCAAAAAACGGTCTTCCAAAACCCCTAATATTTTTGAAAGACCTATCCAATGATATCCCATATTATGGAAAGGATGAAAAAAAAATTATCATCCCCACTTTAAATGAAGGGGAGGTACCCTAAATAATAATTTTTTTCAAAATTTTATTTTACCACTTTTTCGGCGTCATTAACGTGTCATACTCATGCCAAATTACAACTTTCTAGTACCAATAGTTTTTAAGCTAAACCGCGGACAGACAGACAAACGACATGGCGGAACTATAAGGGTTCCTTGTTGACTACGGAACCCTAAAAAATGATGAGCAAAACGCACCTAAAGTCATATTCAAACAATTTTTGAAGTAAAGTTTAGATAATGTTCTATACTTAGCCTTGTTTTAAATTCTGTCGGTGCATACCAGCGGCAATACTCATTAATACGCGAACGGTGTGTTCGAAGAGCTTTTAAAAAGAGTTAATGAGGATTTTACTTATCGTTCGAATTTTTTAACGCAGTGATGAACAGTTTTATTTTTAATGAAAAAACCATTTGATTAATACATACAGCTTTTGCAATAAAAAAAACACTAAGTATTTCTGTGCTCTATGTTTCGATTTTGAATGTTTTCAATCACTGCATTATTTGGATGGTAATGAATATTGACTAACAGACGAAATTATTTATAAGAACCTAGGTACTGTTCTTATGAGCAATTTGGTCCGTCGGTCAAAGTCCGTTTCGACTTCATTTTTAAAATAAATGTCGTAGTAATAAGTACTGACAGTAGTGATGAATGTGGCGGTGAGATAGGCGCAGACATTGTTGCCATCGCTGGAAAATCTGGTTGAGGCTGTCACAGGACGAGGGGATTGGCACAAGAAAAGAGAGGCCACTGCTGGGCATAGGTCTTTCTTGGACTTCACCTTGGTACTTAGTGAAATCGAGCTGTAGATGATGATGACTGGCAAGGGTAATAAGTACCTATGTTTTGGATACAGATATGGTAGAGTAACCATAAAACCCCTCACTAAAGACATATTAAAGCAAAACTGTAAAATTAGGCGTCAAATAACGTTAAATCTCTCTACAAATAAATGTGCGAGTAAATTAATGTACAGCAAAACACAGCAATTAACAGCTAATGATCCGGTTCAACTTGACCTATCGGTATTCACTGGACATCACATGCATAATATAGCCTATGTTTAGTGTGAGAATCACGATTATCCTTCACCTTTTGAAACTGGCCATCTACGAGTATTAGTTATAATATTAATAAAACTGTATTTCTTATTGATGCTTTGACTGAGTTGAATTATGAATAGACTGGATATTTTGTTACGCTGTAAAGTCTATGAAAAATAAATGTGATAAAGAAAACAACAACAAAAAAAAAAAAGAACGAAAATAAAAGAAAGAAAGAAAGAAAATAAAAGAAAAAAGAGTAAAAAGAAAGAAAGGAAAAAAAAGAAAAGCAGAAAAAAGTAAAGTATATAAAAGTTCGTCTATTATTCAAGCTGTTCCTCTAAACTACTTACTACGTACCTGACTGTTCCTAAATTACCCTAGGTTGATAAAATTTTCGTTTTTCCTAATTATGTGGAAATTTCAGGGAAATGGGTCAGGTCCCTTTTGCGGGGGAGAGCAGCACGATATAAAAAAGGGACGTAGTAAGTTTAGAGGAACAGCTTGAATAATAGACGAACTTTATAGGAACATTATAGGTGGTGCTGTCGGTTTTCAATCTAATGTCAGTTACAGGGTAGCGGGATCGTCCGAAAGTAGCGGGATCGTCCGAAAGTAGCGGGATCGTCCGAAAGTAGCGGGATCGTCCGAAAGGGTTACCGCTGCCCTGGAACATAAACGGCTAAGGAAGGAACACGGGTGGGTTTTAGTTAGTAAGAGCCTGACACTCCCTTCCGCTCCACCCAGAGCGGGAGGGGTCATTTGATGATTTCCCATCCACAAAAAAAAAAAAATGTCAGTTACAGGCAGAGGCATCATCATCGTACATCTTTAGATACAGCCTATGTTTACCGCTACTACTTAAAATAGTTACTAATGCAAGTAATATGTTGTATCTTTGCCAGAAAAGAAAGTATACTTCCTCAGGGAAGAAAGATTCCATATTCGGTGCTTTCGCAACTCGAATTTTATTCCAGTCACCATTCTGAATCAAAATATGTATAACCATCTAATTTAGACACCAAATAAATATCCATTAGAAGATAAGTAGGTACCATACGTAAAGTCTCAGAACCAGCCAATTTACTCCAGAAACTTGGACGCCATTAGCTGAAACAACACAAGATGTTTCAACGTTTAATGCATTTGCAATTCAGTGTGTGTCCCGGCGAAGCAACAACTGCGGTGCAGAGAGAACGCTTTAGGGCAACCATTTTGTTCTCTTAACTACATTTTAAATTGCATTTTATTTATATTTTGCTTTTTGGCTTTTGCTATCTAAGATTTGGCCTGTCACTTCTTTTCAAAATAATGAATTGTGGGTAATTGATGTCCATTATTTAGGTCTTCGTAACACTCCATTAAATAGTGTTCGCCTATACGAATTATACCATTATACCTCTTCTTATACAAAGAAGGAACAAGCAGGAATACTCAAAAAATATTATCTTCTTCTTTTTTAAATATTATAAAGAGAAATCGTTTAATTTTTGTATATTTATTTGTTACACTTTCATGCTAAAACGACTGAATGGATTTGGATGGAATTTGGCACATGGGCAGACCATGATCTAAATTAGAACATAGGATACTTTTTATCCCGATATTACTACGGGATCGAGACTAACGCGGGTGAAACCGTGGTGCGCAGCTAGTTGTAAAATAAAGAAGTTTGTTCAACTTGCTATTTCTAGTTTCAAGACCGAAAAAACCAAGCATACAGCTTTAACATCGAACTAAACATAAAATACAAAATACTTTTCATTTTAAAGAGCAAAAGTACCGTAGAATGAATATTGTACCTATGTAACAGGCTGATTGCTTTTGAGCTAGCGGTTTTACTGATTTCTCGAGGGAACACTAAAGTTTTCCTAAGTTCCTAACTTTTCTCAAAGCTTTTGAATTGAAGGAGAAATCAGCGTTTTGTGATTTTGCATGGCGATTTTCTTTTTATGTTTCAATACTTAATATGAAGTGAATTCGTTGTGGTACCTACCTACAAACGAAGGATAATGCAATTTCTCCTATTGAAGTGCGGCCCCCAAAACCTTATACTTTTTTTTTATAAATAGTCGGCATTCTAATAATACAACATTGTTGGTAGAATATTCAATACTATAAGCAAAGGATAATCCAATTTCTCCTATTGAAGCGTGGCCCTTAATTAAAATATTACTAGAAAATTAGTTTTTTTTTTTTTTTAATAAATAACCGTCGTCTTAATAATACAACTTTGTTGGCAGAATATTCGACACTTAATATTAATTTGGATAAGCTGGATTTAATCATGCCTGAGGTTTGTTGTATTTCTAGATAATGAAGGGATAAACGGTTATTTACCTTACTTACTTGCTTTACTGCAGTTCATTAAAGCGCCAGATTTTAAATTAGTCCGTGCGAACTCTAGAGTATTTTTTTTATTCCTATAAAATGGATGTTATGTACTTTTTGAGGTTGTATTAAATTCCTGTACCTACTTTCGCGAAATTGATTCAGTAATTTAGGCTTCATACATAAGTAACAACTTAACATACATATACTTTCAGATTTATAATATTCGATATTCTGTTGCTTAACGGTATTGTATAATGTCATTTCACGTTGAACAGGAACTGTCGATTGTCCAATGTTCTCATTAGCATGACCATCATAAACTAGCTAACATGACGTGTGCTGACAACTGACATGGCGCAAAGAGAGAACGTACCTGTAAGACCCACACGTTACGTCACACATGTTCTTACCACACAATGTATTCACTTATCAATAGGTACGGGTATAAGAAAAGGATAAAATATATGTATAGAATTAAAATAAACACACGCGCTTGTAGTTTTAGAAGAAGTTAACGAAAAGTCTACTTGCTCATCGAAAATATATTTTCAAAGACTATTTTTATTTTCATAGTATGCAAAACTTTTTGGCTCGAAATATAAACAGAATAACAATTTGTCTTAGCGGGAATTCAAAGAAAAATATTTAAAAATAAATAAATATTACCTACTCTAGGTAGTGATCAATAACAGATAAAAAATGTCCCCTTAAAAAATTTCAATAACACACAAATGAAACAAACAAAAAAATTAATTGCGAAGCACGAAATGAAAGAATTACAATTAAATTCTCAAATAAATAATGTTTTCCTGTCAAGCAATATACCATACCTCAACAGTCAACGACATCGGAACGTGGAAGCTTTCCAAATATCTACCATAGCTCTGTCAAATAAATACTGAGAAAACACATAGAAGAACGCAAAAGAAAAATTTATTACGCACTTTATCAATTTTTTCATTTCCCCCTAAGCTATTACACAAACAACGAACATATTCTGTGAACGATCATAAAATAGGATAGGATTATAGTTGTACCCTATTTGCTGGAATTTCTGAAAGAAAAGATAAAGTTGTTTCGAAGCAATTAAGCTTAAGACGAATTAGTATCAAAAGCAGTTAAGGGGGATGCGCTAAGGTAGCCAGAGAAATTAAAAAAATCCTTTGCAGGCTTGTTTTAGTTTTTGTATGTTGATCAAATATGATTCGCGACCGACCAGCATTCTAGTGATTATAATTGTGTAAATATTTGTTTATTTACACAATTTTAATCACTAGAATGCTGGATACGAGAAGCACAGAACCGGTCGAAGTAGTGGTGCTTGGGGGACACCTATGTCAAGCAGTGGATGTCTTTCGGCTGACATAATGAGGATGATGATAAATCTTTAGAATCATAAATAAAACTGGTCTAAGTTAGCATTGGCCTCAAATGTCAAATTGTAACTCGAAAGGGCAATTTTATCTTAGAGAGTTATACTGATGATTTTAATTATGATAATTTTATGAATATATACTGGTTAGGGTCCTGAATCATATTTTGATTAACATAGAAACTAATACTGACCAGCAAATTGCAGGAAAAATAATCAAATATGAATTTCACAGACAACCCTGGCGGTTTCGCCTTAATAAAAATGTCGGTCGACGAATACAGAATTGAGGTAAAACTAAAGCTAAATCTATGTCAAAGTAAATTCCAAGTTATTTCGTCCAAAACGTGAAACTTTTAATTGATGAATCCTTAAGATGAAGGAAAGTGGGCTACCTATACAAGTATTTACTGACTGACAAAGTGGTAGTTCTAAGTAGCTTGATATCGCAACTGCAGTAGAACTGGAACAATTCAATTTTTAAGTGCTTATTGTTTTAGATATAATAATTATTCTATTACTTCTAAGTATATTAATTTTTTAGAGAAATATGGAAGAAAAACGTGTTGCACCGACCCCAAATAAATTGGAATAAATGCAAGAGAGGTGATATGATAATGATATGAATTATATTAATCCTGTTCGTAGTGTCAATGTTGTCCTGAAATGCAAGATAGAAAATTAAAAAAAAAAGATGAAGACGGGTAATTTGTTTAAATGAGTTAAATATACTTTATGTATATATTAGTTGTATAATGTAAATGGTACACCATAGATTACTACTATATTTGTCTCTCCTTAATTTTAATCCATCCAAAGGTTGTCTTTAAAAGATCGCTCTTAGCGATAAGACCGCCCACTGTGTCACCCTTTGTAAAATCTTATATATTTATGATCTGTAATTTGTATGGTGTACAATTTAAAGAGTATTCTATAAAATCATCTTCTTGGTTCGATTCGATAAAAACTTATTATATCGTCCCTCCACATTGATACGGCCTTGAAACAACTGTAATAGTATTATATAAACTGCGGAAATATTTACAATGACAATTGCGGTAATTACAATAATCTGAAAAAATTGCTCCATTAAATACGACCATCATAATTATCTAGAATGCTAAAAATGTATGAGTATAGGTAAATAACGCGACATTGTACTCGATTGTACAAGTAGTAAACCGAAGTAAAACATTTATTACGCAGGTCCTACACTCATCTGTACAAGAGTTTATTGAGAAAGTTGCAATGATAAAAAAGCAACACAAAACTTGCCAGAATCTAATATTCCTTCTCATAAAGCAGAACCCAATAAGGAAAACAAGACTACCGAAGACAAACACAAAATTGTCACCCTACACATACCTACACAAAGATATGAACCGCTTTATCGACTGCTCCTAACTCCAGGTGAATCTCGAAAGTCTTTTATTACAGTTTCCCCGACGTGTCTCCGGCGTCGCAAACTTACTCCACTATTCAATGACTGGCGATCAATTAAAAACTAAAGTGTTCAACACCCAGAGTTTGCTCAAAAGTTTCATCCAAAGGTTTATTTAATGAGCGGTTTTCGTGAAGACTCTCAATCTTGTTCTTTACTTCGATTCGCTTGAAGTGTGAATTCGGAATTGCTTACGCGACTTGCATATTTTTAGGCGAAATGACAAAGTGTTAGGTAAGATTTAACTAAGTTTCAGGGTTGTTGGAAGGTATTTAATTAGAACGTTAAGTACAGAATTCTAAATTTCGGGTAACTTAACCCAATCAAAAACACATTACTCCCAAAAATAATTAAATTTCAAGCAAAATCCCTGCCAATCTAAAAACGAACCAGCATAATATTCATCGGTAAACATATTTCAGTCTTAAACCGTTATTAATCCAATGTTAAGTCAATTAGGCGCCGACTCCCTTATTAAGGGGCGGATATAGGCGGATATGTGCGGATATAAGTGCTTGGGGGCGCGTTGGGTCGGAAACTAAAATCGTGGCGCGGTTTGCGCCCCCTGGTCTAATGGGCTCCGCCGTAACGAGGGACTGCGAGGACTCTCGAGACCCCGAACGATCTCTGAGCGAACGGCTAGGTACGGCTCTAAAACGAGTTGTGTATGTCAAGGGTCTTATGAGATCGTTCTTTGAGTGTTCTATGATTTTCGGCCGTGCCGACTGCCGGGCGGGACGGTCAGCCACCGTTGTGTTTATAATTCGGATCATGTGCGCTATTGCGGCGTTTTGATAAGTGTCCTTATTTTTTATTTCACTGCTATTTATTTTCATTGTATGTTTTCCTTTGTCGCCAGATTTGGATTTTTGCAGTGGCTGCTCAGTAAAGGTAAGCTGATAAATTCAAATTTTAATACAGTGAAAGGATAACATAAAAATTAAAAATCATACATTCAATTCAACGGTGGCTACGAGTACCATTACTTTTTTCATTAATGCGACTATTGTGAGTAAATCCAGATCGGCTACGGATTTAATCAATTGACCCAACGCTCAGCTCCAGTTTGGGAGGGACGCGGTCCGAATCTGAAAGCCCTACAATCATTACTAGGTACATTATTGCCCGTAATAGTGACCCTTCGATTGAGATTGCTGATAAATTTAATGGAACTATCCAATAGTGTGCCCAAGATTTTCGATTACTAACCTATTTCTGTCACTGGTAATAAGTTATGGCCAACTTGATGTTTATAATTAAAGGTCAAAGGGTTATATTAGTCATAGTTTCTTGGCTTTCCTGCCAATCAAACGTCAATACCCTTGTTAGATTCTCTCTTTGAATTCCTAAGTACCTACCTACTTCTAAGTACGTTCATATTATGTCTCATTCTTTGAATACTAGCTCGCACTGGAAAGCATTTCTCATGAATCACAATAGAATTATCCGTTGAAATATCTATATTACTCACTATGAGTCATAATTAACTAATATCCAGTAATAATATTGTAAAACTAACACATTGTATTCATATAACAACAAGGCAACAATAACGTATATAATTTACTGAAATTAACGATGAATGAAATTGATGATAAATGTTGTCAGTACAACATTTATCTTTTTGTCATCATCGTAAAGTAAATTAAACTTGACTTGACATTTCTGCATTACTATACAGTAATTATAGACATTGTATTGTGTTTAAAAGGTTAATAAATTAAAAAGGACTTATTATTGCATACATGTCTGTCGTTTATTTTGAAAATTCTTTGACTGCTGACATTTAGATTGGAGACTAGCGGTTACTCTACCTTCTTCTAAATGCCAGACAGTCTGTCTGATTCCCCTTGACCCCTTTTAAAGTAGCCCTTCGGAATTTTTTTGCTAGAAACTAGCCTACTGCTAGATTCGTAATTATGTAGTATTGAACTCATTACTCAATGTATGAATAGATATAATTAGTATAATAAACGTGTGGCACAAATTAGGCGCTTGCTCCCATTTTCATAGAGTAAAGGCTACTATTTATTATGACACAGCTGATACTTCTGACGTCAACAGTACTACAAGTCTATCAAGTCCTCATTGGCACAAATCGTGAAGATAAACAAGTACTAAATCACGTGTCTGATACAAGACAAGGTCATCGCTCCCTGCAGGATGCCACTGCTTATTCCATTACTACCGCACCGACTGTTTTATTACATTGGAATTTTGTTTCGTGATTCTGACTTTGATAAGGTACTGTATGCATGTACACGCGTCATCTATATTCATTTATACGACCAATAATATTCGTATTAAAATTTCTTTTCTGCTCGAAATTTTGCGTAGGAAACCGCACTGATTTATTTGTTTGATTCGAAATGTTCAAAATTTTGGCGATTGTTGCTAGCCTGTCTATGGTCGATTATTCTGGCTAGATTCAAAGTTATCTTTTCCAAGTATTGGCAAGATTTCGTACAGATAATAAATAGGTACTGGGAATTCGTGTTTGTAAAAAAATACCTGCAAAGCTCCTAAACGATATCACGATAAAATATGAAATCAAAATCCGATTCTCTGTCATCAAACGGTATAATACCGGAGCAATCTATAAAATTGCCTCAAGGCCGTCCAACGATTATGATGATTCTTAATGTGTTACGTGACCAGATACCAAAGAGCTTTAGGACTATGAAGCTGAATCGAAATGGAAGATCATGATAGAATAGTGCCATAAAAGTTGTACATGTTGAAAGCACCGCTACTGCAGACGCGTTTAACTGCTAATCGCGTTGCGAACGATAGCAACTGACAGTAGTTACTGCAACGGTTTGCACTGGGACCGTTTGTGGCCAGCTTGCTCTAGTGAACTGATTGCTCTGTACATTGCCGTGTGACTTAACCACGTACGGCTTTTGGTCCAGTGTGTATGGCGTGGCATCAGCAATGAATATATTTTTATTCACAACAAATTCTGTCTGATGTAATTGTGATTGGATGCGAGAGCAATGAACACACTTGTTTAAAAATGTATGACAGCGCAATCATCCTTGATTTCCGGACAGGAACTGATAAAAATATGTTTTGATAAATAAATATTATTTTATGGTAAAAAAAAACAATTGAAGACAATACAATAGAAGTTTATGGTTCAATTTACTAAGTGCCGAATAAGTAAGTTCACAAACGAATTTTAGTTTGGCTAAACGTCAAAAGAATCATTTCGATCTTAATCTGCATCTAAACAATGCAAACGACGCCAAACGTAAACGTGCCTGATGCTCAAAATGTGATTCGTGTATTAATTTGTGATTTAAATTTATGAAAGCCAAATTTGACAACGGAACGTTTAATCACATCCGCAATGAATATAAAACCGTCAATGGATACGGACAAGCAATATTTATTGCTTGTTTTTATACAAAAAATCTACAGCGAAATTGTCATTTTGGTCCGAGTACAGTTCCCTAGGGTACTATTCTCACCAGTAGCTGCGTAACTATGAACATTTAACTTGATACAGACGTCATTGTATCGTGATATATTGTGTATATCATTGTTATTATGTGGTGAGATACAAAGTTTTAGGTATTCCTCTAAGGATTAAGTGGTGCCGTAAATCAAAGTAGAGTTATTTGTTGCGGCTTGATGGGCATCGTTTGTTTCCTCATTCTGGTTCCTTTCTGTTGTGTCAGATATTTTGTGTTTGTTTATTCGATACAGTTTGTCTAACACTGTCACTCGCAGTCTTGAGTTGTTCGTCGTCATTATCATTAACTTCATCGTAAGGCACTTTGTACACGGCACGGTTTCTTTACGCTACGGCGTACAAATCACGCCATAGAAAAACGTGTCTGTCAACAAGCTTTCATGCATACAATGCTGACAACACACGTTGAATAAACCGTAGTTTTTCACGGCGAGAAAAACGTGTGTGTACAAAGAGCCTTACTGATAAAATAGAGGGTTTAATATTATGTTTGTTGATGGAGCAAAGCACAGATCAAAGCAAAGATCAACAAACCGATCGATCGATCTTCCTGTACGAGTCGCAATAAATACTTTTTCTTTCTTTCTTTACAATATTAGTAGAAATATCTGTTCACTTATAAAATAATGTGAAGATACAATGCTTGAATTTCAAGTTGACTTTTTTATTTAGATGGGTTTATTCTAAAATTTACACGAAAATTTATATACCTATGCATTCTAGAGAATCTTGGTTTTATGATTACAAGAACGACAACTGCACACAGTGTAAGAGCAGCGTTGCATAAAACTAGTTTTATTTTCAAAAAATACTAAGCAAGTTTTAAAATGTGATATAATCTGTCTTCCGGGTATAGTTATTTAAAGCTCACTCTAAGATTTCCTTTTGTTGCAGCTCCACTTGGAGATTCTTTAGAACACGGAAGTGCTATTTAGGGTACTTGAGTCATTGTTTGTTAGTTTATGAAACAAGTTGTTAGTAGTAGGATGTTACTTCAAAACGCAGGTGAACTTCGCATGCAACTTTTCCTTCTCTAAATCGGTATTGTAGTGAGTCATGTTTGCTTAAAGTTTTTGGCAAAATTACATTTTCATCGTCAAAGGAAATTACTTTAGTTGATATGAATTATTATGACATGTGTATTAGAGTTTGAATGAAAATCTCAATTACTGCCGTAATTAACATTTTAGACTACAGCCTAAATTGTTTAAGCCTAAGTTCCAAATGAATCATAAATCTAATTATAATCTTCACGTATTGTTCCAGACGAATTCAATTTGTTAATGGGTACCAAGAGTTTTTGGTACTCAATAAATTATTCACACAAGTCATGCGGTATAATGTTGTAATCTCGTAATTAGATGACTCATCTTATCAAGTTTTAAGTAATTAACTTAAGGTAACCTTCATGCCTGCGATCACAGGTTAGAAAAAGATATAATTACTTTAAGGAAATTGGTTCCATTATAAGCTTTAAGATTTTAACCAGAGAGCAGACAATTAGTCTTATATAGACTAATTGTCTGCTCTCTGGTTTTGCTATATTTACATATTAAACCTTATTGCGCTTGTACACATAGACGATTTGATTGACGGAGATGATCAGACTAGTGATCATTTATGTCTCGAAGCCTGTTATTATGGGCTTGTTAGTCTATATACGTAAGCTTCGCTCTAGCCTAGATAAAATTACATGTCGAGATGATATACCTCTGAGTTTATCTGCAAATTGGGCGATTGTATCAAATGGATGTCTCAAAGGCTAATGAAGACCCCGCTATCGAGATGACGACAGTAGGCTAAGTTGATTATGAAGATCATTTATGCCGATTTCACGAGATCTGTCGATCTATCCTGTAAGAATCACACCGTGAAATGACAGCTCACTTCTCTTAAGTTTTCACTGTGACATTCTAACAGAAATGGCGGATCTTTTCATATTTACCTAAAAGTAAAAAAAGCGTCTTCGACTGGATTTCGTTCTAAACAATTAAGTAATTACATAGAAAGGATATAGCAACACATAAGTTTAGCCCCTTATGATGTCATTATAACACCATACACAGCAAACGGCCTATTAGATCAAGTGAGATCACTTAAACATATGTTAAGTAATTTATATTTATTTAAATACATGTGCATAAGCGCTACAGTCTATTTACATAAACGAAACGGACGAAGCCTTAGCCAATATATCTTGAACTTAATTATGTCGTAAATGTGGCATTTCTTACTTTTCTCAAGTTTGGGAGGAGGAATGCGGAAATTGTGGTTTTTCTTAATCATCATTCTCCTGCCCTCATCCCAATTTATTTGGGGTCGGCGCAACATGAGTTTTTCTACCATACTCCTCTATTTAGTCGGCATCTCGGTAGTCACCCCCTTTCTAACCATATCATCATAAGTCCATCCATTGTTTCTTTGGTCTTGCCTTATTTGTGTTTTTTCTTAATCCTCCACTATTATCATCTGATAGATTTCTTTGGGAGTTCTAAGAGCAAGTTTAATTGTTTCGGTGCTTTTTTGATTAATGGTCATTGTTGATACTGACTAACCGGAAATGCTGCGGTGTTTGTAAAAATTGTGGCGAGCAATCGTGCATGTCTCACAAAGAAGTCCTGACAAATATATGATCGATGAACCACTGCAAGTAGTTACTCTGTGGTTTAAGGAAGCAATGGCCTCGTGTTCTGACGAGCCGTGACCTTGGCTGAGCACACCGGGTGCGTGCCTCACGAGCGCACCACATCACGATCTTTGTGATGGGTGCATGGTTCGCACGGCTGTCTCAATGGTAGCAGGAAGTATTTAATGGAATATTGATCATCTGCTGATGTTTGTTCATTTTGTTTTGTTGTGTTGAGTTTAAGTTGAAGTGTAGGAAAAGACCAAAAAAATGTTTTCTTTTATAACAAAAGGAGTTAAAAAGTCATATCAACGTGAACAGTTTTTTTCTTTCCTGTGTTTATATTGAGGGAATATATAAATGGCATGGAGGCAAACATTATGACAGGAGAATAAGCATTTGGAAAAAAGAAGTCGTAACTCGCAAGCTAGCTTATTCGTTGCTATTATAGTGCTCGGTAAGCTAGGTACTCGCATAACTCTCATGAATAAAATAAAAAACGATCTATAAAGACACGTAATTTTTTTATAACACAACCATGCCCAATACCCGTCACACAATACTAATTCGATTTTTTAAAACAAATCCATTATTTTTTCTCATCATCTTATCTTATTAAATCTCATCAAACAAAGCAATCTTCTCCAAATCGGTTTAACCAAAAACGCTTACAAAATATGTTTTGGCTGCGTTGTAATCGAGTTAAAATATCATCTTCCACACCTAGAGCTGTTTATCTCGAGCCTTGAAGGTCGGTATCTCTTCACTGCAGTGTAAAATATTAAACGCAGGTTATAAATTCTTGCGGCCGCCACTGTAAATTTTGTTCTCGTGGCTTATTCGCCACATTCTATTTTATCCAGTGACATGTGACCGTTTTCATGAATGGAATATATTACTGATTTTTTAATAACCATTTTGGTGTTAGTACGAGATTCTCATAACGTTGATCGTAAATAAAGCGGTTTATTCGATATTTGAAAGAAGAATTTTGAGAGAACGTTTATGGTCGTATTCTCCACTTATTCTGGTGAATGTAGTCATGAGATTTACAGATGAGATTTGTGTTGAATAGCTGTGCTCATATAAACTCGAATGCGAGTTATTATGTGATCATTTAGGTGTGAAATTCGGACATTTGTAACCTGCTTATTAAAAACAGTGTATTCATGGCGTAATGTATGACTGGTATGTGCTAATGGATAATTAACAAGCAGATAAATGAAGTCAAATATGTACTAACAAGCAAGCTAAATACCTAGTTTAAAATTTTATTACACGTCGTTACGTTGAAACTGTAATAGGGTCCAAGTGAAAAAGAATGTCCTCTAAGCGCGTTCAATTCCACAGAACACTGAATTTTATTTCAAAGTTTTGTACTAGAACGCTATTAGCAACGAAAAACCCGGAATAAAGTGTCCCTGTTAAACGTTTAACTGCGCTATTTAGAGGCAGCCCTGTATCGCTGGTGCAATACAGCTCAATTAAGCTTCTGCCAGCCCTGGTCTGGTGGCAATTCGTTACGGTAAAGTTGTGGTCACATTAAACCGTCGAACCGCATAGCAGCATTTGCGACAAAGAATTTTGTACATTGTTGATGTCCATACAGATAGAAAGGAGTGTGCAATCAACTTTATTTACATAAAGAGTGCTCCGTAGAATTTTAATCAAGTAATTATGTCGTGTTTATTTGTTAGATACAGTGGTAAACGCCCGCGACTTGCGACGCTACAAGTCGTTAAGTCGTAGTTTTAGAGCCAGACAGGCACTCTACTTTGTGTAAATTATTTCATCACCACTGTTCTCAAAACGGTGATGGAAAACATCGTGAGTAAACCGCCTCCTAGGACTCAAAATTCGAAGACTTGAGACATCTAACTACCCGTGTTTTATTAGAGACATAAGTAACGAGGCAATAAACATTTATTTTTATGAAAATTAAAATGGAGAAAGAAAAACATACAAGGCAGGTAATCTGCTTACAATGCCGTGTTAGGTGTCGGCGCTAATTGAGGCAAATAGGTTACAATGGCGCGCATAGTCGATGAGCTGCACAACTTGATAGTTTATAATGGCATATTAATTTGTAAAACTGTTATAATGATGAATGAAGTCGATATCTAGAATAGCAGGCATTCCTACTAATCGTATGCTATTGTGAACTTGGATGGTAGGAACGTTTGTTAAAAGGTGTGATTACTTGGGGTATTAGAGTATTACCTATACCAAATGATGGACTAACCTATTACACCGTACATGTTTAAAGTTCAGTTTATTTCTGTATCCCTGAATGTTTTCTACTCCACTGGGACCATTATTCAGGAGATCACACGCTACGGTGTCGCGTCGTATCAGTTCGGTTCGGAAGCTTGAAGTCCGAAACTTGTAGGACACACTTAATATACGCCCAATATGAAGCTGCACAAAATAATCCATGAATGATAGAAAGTTATTTATTATGCGGCTGATGACAGGCAGCAGGGGGCCTCCTCTCTCCATCAACAAAGATGCCGCTGCATCCAAAAGCAGTTCGATACTTCGGAATGAACTCTATTCCCGATTAATTATCTTTTTCGGGAAACATGGAGCTACACATTTCGTGCTTAGAGAGTAGATCCCCTTGGGCAACCCGTTTTTCCTGTTTAATAATTATTGCCTACTGTTAAGGCTCCCTTTGACTTAATAAGTCAGTATAGTCGACCTTGTGCTTTACCACCTCAAAGTTGAGTATTATTTAGACGTAGTAAAACTTCAACGTCTATTTTTGCTGTGGCAGTTAGATAGTTTTAAACTTAGTAAAGTTTCAATTTACTAGGATTTTTTAATGGGTTGTCTGTACTGAATATATACGTTTAATCTCACTGGTTCAGTTATATAAAATATGTAGCTTATTACTGTTAGAACCTAGTGTAAATAAAGCTGTTAAGCGCAGCTGTAACTTTATAATGGAACTATTCGTATTAGTGATGATGTTCAGGATTTGAGGACAATTTGCAGCACGCGGTTGGCACTTGTTCGTCCTCTGATGTTGATCGTTGAGTTTTACTATCAATACGCTCTTGCTAGTAAAACTCAACAAATCGCGTACAAAATAATGGAAATATTAGTGAAATTTCATTACCCACTTCATAATTATGAAAGTTATCATATCTCGGGAAAAACCATTTTCAGTATTTGAAAATCTGTATCATTAACCTTTTTCAAACATTTTAATTAAAATGTAAATGGTGTTTCCGCGTATTACTATGATGTACTTATGGTTAAATAATGAATATGAAAATTACCTCATTTATTTGACGGTAGATTAAGTTCCGCGAACCAATTTTCCTGGAAAGGCGCGAGTAACAAAATACGTATGTAACCTAAATAAACATCAACAACGTATCATATCCGATAATACGAGATAAATGATTGCGTTGTTTTGTAACTTAGGCACAGACCAGACTATCCCATTACAAAGTATGTACCGACAAGTCCTTGCATCGTACGAAACTGGCACGCGGTCCATTTTTGTACTTGCACGCATAATAATGCCAAGGGCGTTCATTACGACAGCCGACCCGACGCGATATTAGTCGAGGATACTGTTTCAATTAATGAATACAACCGTTACCAGGGACACACGTCCCGTCGTGAAAAAGCGACTCATTACTCGTGTTTAATAAAACAATATAGACCTATACAAGTAGAAGTACTCACAATCAACTTAATGCTGTCGTGAAAATTTATTGTAGTTATGTTTTGTTTAATTAAAAGTGCCTAGCTCCCGTTCTAAGTGTTGAGTTGGGAACTGTTATGGCTTCACATGAGAATCAATTTTCTGTTAGCGTAATGGGGAAGGTAATTTAAAGATGCGATGCGTGTATTGAATGCTTAGGTTTTTTTCTAAAGATCTCGATCACACGTTTCAACATTATGTAGTTGCTAAAAAAAATGTATGATAAGGTACATGTCAATTTGGTCAGTAGCATAATCAGCCTATAAGGTCCTCACTGCTGGGACAGATGGGAGGCCTCCTCTTTCTGTGAAAGGAAATGGGCCATAATCCAGGACACGAGTCCAGTGCGGGTTTGTGGATGTCACATGTCTTCGATTTTTTGGTAGAACAAGGACATCCCGGTTTCCTGACGATGTCTTCCTTCAACCTTTTGAGAGCAGTGGTAATGAAATCATTTACACAAAGTAAAGCGCATGTTTGAACCTACGATCTATAATTCGTACTCGCCACTGGGCCACCAGTGCTCGTGCCATTTGCTCTGTGCTTACCTATAAAAATATGAAACACCTCTATCCAGTTAAAATTCTTAAAAACATTATTCTTTGTTACCACGAAAAGGCTTCACTTGTTCGTAAACTTATACTGGTTCGAAGCCAAAATCCTACTGCGACAAAGTCTTTTTTACTTTGCTTAATCTTGTACGTCCTCCATAGTTACATCGTTGGCTTTGTCGCCGAGATTTTACTCCAGTAATAAAACGTTTTATGTGCCCTCTGACATAAGTACAAGTATGTTTTAGTCACACTGAATGTTGAGTAGTCATGTATTGTTCTCGCTCAGAACACCTTTGGAAGACGAAAGGCGGGAGCTGAAGTCAAATTGCAATGGCTTGTTGGATATTTTTAATGAAATGAGGCACCAACCGACTATTGTTTATTTATTTAGAATAAACACACTAACAGCACTGCCACTTACAATTCAAATAATTTACTCGTAACATCTAAACTTGGCAGTTCAGTAAACCATCCAAATAACAGGTATGCATGACATTGACATAATTATGAATATTAATCACAAAGGAGAAAAAATAAAGTCTATAGTAAACCCAAATCTTACAACACTACAAAACAAGCCAATTTGAACTGCATAGACGTACACTGTTTAAATAGGGAACATCTGTTAATATCAGTAGGGTAATCCGTCAAGTTGGACCTTATCTCTGTACACACTAAGCAAGTACCCAAGGACTACCCCTGGTTGGTGTAGGATAAAAGGACAGCCAAAGAAATCATAATAAATACCAGTAAAAACCATAAGTTTTAATTGAAAAAGTACTTACAAAGCCTGAAACTCCTCAGATTTTAGTAGCAAAAAGCCTTCAAGCAAACACGTAACAGAGATGAGGAGTACTAAAAACTTCAAACATTACCGTGGGAAACGTAATAACAAAAATCTACTCGTAAATCATTGGAGCAAAGAAAACTAGTACTGGCACAAAAAATATAACAAAAGCACACCTCTATTAGTTTTTGTTTGGTACATTTTCCCATCTAAATCCTGACGGAGAACAAATAAAATCGCTGGAGAGAAAAGTAATTTAAGTGTTGTCGGGGGCAGAGCACGGAGTCACCTTTATAGTGAATGCATTAAACACGTGCGGTTGGGAAGTGCGTGACTTTAGGACGTGCTTTAAATAGGGATGCTCCTGTATTTATGTATCGCTTTCGTATAAATACGAAACTGCTTCGATTCTCGGTCGTTTTAGTTCTGAGTGCGTCGCCGCGTCGCTAGAGTTTATAGTTTCCTTTCTAGTGTTACGTGAATCATGTGCACCCCGACCGAATTACCTCGTACCTATTATTTGTTTATTACTCGCAGCGCTGTTATTCTTATTAGTTTTGCTAATATCACTGAGTACACTAAAATTATCTTATTTAAACTTACGTCACAAGAATTTTGTTGTGATCAAAAATTTTAATATCTGCTTATCCACGGTTGCAACCCTTATGGAGTAAAGAAAAAAAAATTTGACTTAGAACACTTTTACAAAATCTAACCCGCTTATTTATACAGAATAGCTAAGTATAAGTAGGTAATAACTTGGTCTCAAAAAATGTCATTTATTAAAGCTTTCTAAATAAAACATTTCTTTGTCATTTTTAAATCAATGAAATACGAGGACAATAGAATAGAACTAAATGCGCCATTTTAGCTGTACGACTTTTATAAAACGTTTTCGAATAACAGAGAAACGACTACAATACAAATTAATAATCCTTCATTAAAAGTACGAGGTAAATAACCTGACAGACCAGAATACTTCATTCATTAATTTTCCCTCCAAAAATGAAGTAGTCCGTTACCGTTTGAACTTTTACAAATTCGCACGCTTTTCGGCAAACAATGAGAACTTTATTCGCGGTGTAAATTTACAGTACCCTGGTGGGTAAAGTTGGTAATGATACGGCTATACACTCTATGTGTTTATCTTGTGGGTTATGGTACAATAAATATGCACGTGCCTGAAATTATCGGCTAATTTCGTAATTTTCGGCTACTTTTTTTGACATAAAATTCTGCTAGTGGCTGCACGCATGAGGTCCTGGGTTCAATTCACAGGTCCGGCAAAGTGTTATTGAGGTTTTCAATCTGGAATTCCTCAATAGCAGCCCAGATTCTAGAATTGTGCCGGATTGATGACAATAGGCTCGCCCCTTATTATACAGGGTGGCAGGGACAACGACGCGATAACTGTAACCATGAATTCAGCACATGAGTTTAGGCCCCATAGCGTCGAAATTTTTCGTCGGTTAAAAAAAATTATTGCTGTTCCATACGTTTTGACCGCGTAGGTATTGCACTTTTCTATAAAACAGAAGATTTTTTTTTTTTTGGTAACCGACGTTAAATTTCTACGCTATGGGGTATAAACTCATGTGCTGAATTCATGGTTACAGTTTGCGCGTCGATGTCCCTGCCACCCTGTATAGGACTTAAATATAACTGGCAAATTGTGGATGTACCATAGATACACCTCTCCAACCCTTCGGAAAAGCAAGCGTAATGGTATGTACTTGGGTAGCGGGATTGTCCGAAAGGGTTACCGCTGCCCTGGAACATAAAGGGCTAAGGAAGGAACACGGGTGGGTTTTAGTCAGTAAGAGTCTGACACTCCCTCCTGCTCCACCCAGAGCGGGAGGAGTCATTTGATGATTTCCCATCCTCAAAAAAAAAAAAAAAATGGTACCTGACCCATCGAGCGATTCTTATATGATAGGCTGTATAACGTTCCGTGACTTACAGGTTGGTAAAGTGTGAAGTCAGAAGGTCCGTCTAATAGAAACTGCTAATCTGTTTTGACTTCATTTTTATCGATACCTTTAATTCGTCATTTAATTCAAAGCACTTACTTTGTCATGTGAAAGTCTATTCAATAATGAATGACTAACAACCAAAGAAACAAGTGACGAAATTCTCACGTAGGGATAAAGCAATATGAATATTTTAAGGCTAAATTTACGCATATCGTTCTAATGTTACGTGTGGGGAATATTGGAAACAGGTGAACGTCAATAGTTTATTGAACGTATAGGCTCGCGATCATTCTGCATGTCTAAGCATCAATGCTGTTGTTTTCTTTTAGACGTAGGTAGTTACCATGTTTTCATTCAATATGCTGCTGCCCAGCAAGAGGTCCTGGGTTCGATTCCCAGGTTGGACCAAGGGTCATTGGGTTTTTCCATCAGGAATTTCTCAGCAGCCCGGTGCCTGCATTTGTGCTCGGTAGATGGCAATAATATAGACTTAAACATAACTGGCGAAACCAGGGTATACTACAGGTACTCAACCTAATCCTTCGGGGATTACAGCCATTAACAGCTCTCTGTAATCCTATGTATTTTGAAATTAAAAGATTTATCGCCAATTTTGAACCTTCTAATTAAAATCAATTTAGTTTAGCTACCAGTAATTAATCCATTACCTGTTAATACAAAAGTGGTATTTTTTTATTTTTATTAAACAACTTTTAAACCCTCTACCTTATTAAAAACAAAACATTTTATGAAACAAACGAGCTCATCGAGATCCTAAACTATCCAACATGGCCAAAGTCGTAAAGTAACACTTACACCGACACCATCGAGTGTTCACAACGTCAAGAAAAGTCTACATTTTATGGCAAAACTAGGACGTAATCCACCACGACTAGATAACGAAAATACACTAGAACAATGTGAACTATTTGACCAGATAAAAGCACAAACTTAGTCTCATCTATACCTCTGTGTATCACCTTGAAGTGCCACTTTGTTAAAGACGCATGAAGTGTAAAACTTTTAGGTTAATGTTTTGTGTAGCCGAGCATTTACAGCTGATAAAGCTCTCTTTGTTTCTTAATCTCGTTCGCTTAAAACGTTTTGTTTGCTGCTTTAGTGGACTGACTGAAATATTTGTAATAAAAATGACAGTTTTTCGCACGTTCATTCTAGGAACATCTAGGACTGCTGTTTGTTAGTAAATTGCTTGGTTTTGGGGTCGCTGCAACTTTGTTCCAAGTACACTCTAATCATCTTCAAGTAATATTTATCAACAAATAGTAGTGAAATAATAAGTAAACATAGGTTAGAACTTAACAATAGAGGTAAAAAATACACTACTCACAACGTTATCCACATATTAACTAAACAGATCTACTAGTTGTTAGAAAGAACGATATAAAAATTAACAGGATAAAAGTACAGATTTATGTGCTATTAGTAATATGCAATCTTTGGAGACTTAGCTTTTAATGTTTTGCCCTATGCATATGTTTGTTGAATAGTTAGAAAATGCTATACGTATGGTCTGTTCTAAAAGTATCCGACGAAAATGTAAACAAACCCTGTTCAGGTTACAATCGTACGCAATCACTCACTAAAAAGAATTTTATAACCTCAACTTTCGTCTGTGATTTTTTAATTAAAATTTAATACACACACACACACACACAACACACACACATTTTTTTATTTTTTTTTCCACAATAATTGTTTGAGTAGCATTATTGAATTTTAATTGAAAAATTACCGATGAAATGAAATGAGGTTATAAAATTGACCTCTACAACCTCATCAAATGGAAAACTGCTTAAGTTAAGATGATTTGAAATTAGATTTTCTAAATTTAGATTTCTTGATCAATTTGTTTACATTTTCGTCAGATACTTTTGGAACAATACAATGTGGTTTTCTACCTGCATGTGCATGTATAACACCCATAATATTTTCAACGAACTATCTATTCATTTCTTGCTTAAATGAGAATGAATCCGGTAAGACATTACGTCTTAATATCAATGTTCATAACACTGCCATAATAATAATTCTTCATACTAGGGAACTTATGAAACAATATCTCTCATACCTTTTTACACTTCTTTACTTTTTATTGTGACTAGAATTTATTACAGTGCTAACGTCATTTGCGATTTAATTAATAGCTGCATGCGGTATGACTTGGAGTAATGATTACTGTCTTAGCCTAGCTACTAGTTTATCTTTTTAATCCCTAGCTTACTTTTAAAAAATCCTCATTTTGTCCTTTTTTGCCATTTAATTGACGACATTAACTTATGTTAATTTCCCGCAATTTGCAAAAATTGCATTTTTTCTTAATTTTTGCAAAATATAGCGATACATTGTTAACTTAAACATAGGAATTAAAGTAAGAAGCCCGTCTGGAAGACTACATTTGGTAAATATTAATTGGCTAATTTTTTTTAGTTAACAAACATAAAAAAAAAAATACAAACATCCGAACTGAGAACCTCCTCCTTTTTTAGAAGTCGGTTAAAAATGTACTTTATCCCTAGACACTTTTGATGTGTGTAATTTGGTCTTTATTGGTCAGCAGTACTTAGATGAAAATAAACCTGAATTTGATTCAACTCTTAGGACTAAAGACGTGTATTTTTGAACATATTTCAAATTGTCAAGGTATTTTCTGAGGAGCAATTCCCGTGCTTTTAAGAACGGTCCACACAACTTACACAGTTGCCACAGTCTGATCTTAGTCTCAATCTGTCAAAAATACCTCTAGTCTAAAAAGTTTTTGACATTGATTGTCGCTCAGATGAGATTGCGACTAGATTTCGAACGTTTTTAATTACGAGAATTATCGGTCTTCTGATAAAATTATGGCAAAATGATGAATGAAGTAACGCAACGACTATTCATTATCGAAATGAGAGAGATTTAACCAAATTAATAGGAACGCATTTCAATTGCAAATTAATCGATTACTTAGTGAACTCGGCATGCAACCATTGTTTTGTAATGGGTAATCGTTACCAAGATTATGATTATTATGTTAAAGGTAATTTCTACGGTTTATAGTATCGTCATTTTGTCGGAACATTTGCCTTTTTTAGGGTTCCGTAATCAACAAGGAACCCTTATAGTTTCGCCATGTTGTCTGTCTGTCTGTCCGCGGTTTAGCTCAAAAACTATTTGTACTAGAAAGTTGTAATTTGGCATGAGTATACACGTTAACGACGCCAAAAAAGTGGTAAAATAAAACTTTGAAAAAAATAATTATTAAAGGTGCCTCCCCTACATCTAAAGTGGGGATGATAATTTTATTTTCGTCCTTCCCATAGTGTGGGATATCGTTGGATAGGTCTTTTAAAAATATTAGGGGTTTGGGAAGACCGTTTTTTGATTAAGTAAACCGTTCGTGACACCAAGCTTTAAAGTACCAAGTACCAGTAGACTTGAAAATTACGATCAACTCTATAGAAATGTCGATAGATGGCGCTAAGCGTCAGTTGTATTGTGCTCTTGTTTCATTCCTAAATAAGTTTTTTAAAAAAAACATTTGCTACACCGGCTATGACGTCTTATTCAAATCTCAAAAAAAAAATTAAAACTTTCCTCCCAATTTTTCGAATCAGGTGAGGATTTGTATAGGAAGTCAAATTAGGTAGGTAGTCATGTTTGGCTTTTAGTTAGAGCATGGCACGAAACTATCAGTCAGCGAATACGACCCGCGCTTGGCTGTTATAAAAACTACGGAACCCTACACTGCGCGTGGCCCGACACGCACTTGATCGGTTTTTAAGGTTACAATTTTCTTTTTTTTTATTGTCGAATTGGCCTGTTCTTGACTTCGATCGCCTGATAAAAAGCGATGGATGAGGTCTACGATGGAACTAGCATGCCCAGAAGATGCCTATTCACTCTAGATTTAAAGATACTTACTGTACTTATTTCGTTCATTATAATTTTTATTTCGTTTTTCTTTTTCGTTTTCTGTTCGGGGCATTCCAAATTCTGTCATATTCATGTCAAAGGTAACCTTCTAACTGAAAAATGTAGTGACACTGCCCAACTTATGATCGATCCCAGAACCTCTCATTCAACAGTGTTAGGTAATTGAGACCATAAAGCTATAAAGGTAGATAATTGTTAATTACATTATCGTATAGATGATGTACTTGACATTTAATGATCACTTTATTAATTAATGTGAGTGGAAAGTAATTACACGTAAATGACAAAGTATCGTCATAATGATCACTTAGCAATATTATATAGAGTCTGATAATAATTATACATACATACATACATAAACTCACCCCTTCTTCCCGTGGGGGGTAGACAGACCCAAATAATTATACAAGTTTTATTTTGTATTATGTGATTTACCTACTTGCTGTATATTTTTTTAAGGTTTACACGCACTTATTTTTTTTTCATAATTCATTTAATGTCTTTGATCTTTTAAAGTGCGTAGGTACTTAAAAAATAGGTACCTAATCTATGTTATGTAGAAAGATATAATTTTACATTCGATTTTATTCTTCCTATCAGGGTTATTAAAGATACTTCAATATATGTACCTATTCAAACAGAAATGTAAAAGGTATTGCATGAATGGAATCCTATTTTGTACGGAAATTCACTGTACGTATGCAGTAATGGAAAGAAAAAAAGCACTTAATCGCAAACCCGGGGCGTGATGGTATGTATAGCTTTAAAACCTCGCAAATGTCATTAGCAGGACTCTTAGGGGTGCGGAGGGCGAGGAGGATTAGTGCGGGGGGAGGTCGGCGAACCCTGACCGGTGCTCGTCCACATTGTGTGGTGCGCATGCAATCTTACTACGTGCTTACTTCGATGACTTTCTTATAATATGTTGCCATTTTGATAGGTAGCTGTTATTTTGCTTTTAGGAATGCAGTTTGGGAGATGTTGGTTCCATGAACTCGTATTTACTTAAATAGGTGATGATCTGAGGGTTGTATATTTATTTATCAGACTCAGTCCGAGATTTCTTCAATAATTTTTATCGCAAGCAATTTTCCGATTCTCGCCTTTGAAGTGTTTTTTTTTTAATCCTATCGATCGGTTGCATTTTATATTAAGGTTTTATGTTAAAATTGGAAACATTCTAAAATGAATCGCCCGCACTGTTCTTCAGAAAATGGCGTTTGCAAATTAAGAATTTTCCACTTTGAATTCGAATCTAAAACCAGCTAATTTTTATGTGAGTAGAATACTTTATCTATCATCACTATCTTTTTTTCGACTGAAACATTAGTAGTCCTGTATAATTCCTCAAACCACTATGTATGAATTATGAAATTTTCAGTGTAGTAGGAATTCTCCAAAATTTTATTCGGCCAAAAACAAAGAAGCTTACGAAAATATTTACGCAAAAGTTGGTACTGAGATACGTGTCACAGTCACTTCTATCAACGTTGTTATGGGTGTTGTAAAGACACCTTATTTATATCTGTTCCGTTTATTACAAAAAGTTTTTTCGTTAAGTTTTATCGGTAATAATTTTATTTTCTTTTCTCGTAAGGAGGGCCCAGACGACACCAAAGTTTTAATGCCTCGTAAAGATGGGACAAATGTTGTGTGTGTTACGAAAACTGCACCAAAGTCTATCTCATCGCTTTTGATTACCATAATAAAATCTCTTCTCTCTATTGTCTCCTTCAGTACTTTAGATTACAGCTCATTATTATTTGCTCCATTCAGGGAACAGCGTCGAATTTTCGAAAACCGATTTTTGGAATTTTGAAAATTGCTGTAACTGGTAAAGCATCAGTCACTCACTCAGTGGGTTCCATCGACTTCGATAAAAAGGAAAATGAATCCTCGAGGCGCCAAATTAGGCCATTTTATCTTCGTTTTAGTCAAGATCCCTGCCGCTTTCGCTTCTGACGTGGGTAAATTTTTAATATCTCTCTCTTTCGGGATGAAGTAATTGGATTATTATCGAGACTAATCTTTAACACGGAAATATTTATTAATCTGTTGCGAGCGATAGATTGCAAGCATAATGAAACAAAGATTATTGGGATTTTTTTTATGTATTTTTTAAATCTTTTCAATTCCTACTAATATTATAAACGAGAAAATTTGTATGGATGGATGGATGAATGTCTGTTACTGTTTCACGCAAAACTACTGAACGGTTTAGATGAAATTTGGTACACATTATGGTTTATAACCAGTATTAACATATAGGATACTTTTTATCCTGATATTCCCACGGGATCAAAATCAAATCACAATCAAAAGTCATTTATTCAAATTAGGCTGAGAATCAGCACTTTTCGAACGTCAAAATTACAAAAGACAGTCCCCCAAAAACGCCCGTCCTTCGCCACTTCCTAGTGCTATCGCTGGGAAGAAGAAGTGGCGGAACAAACTCCACAGCAGCACAGCTGTCTGTTCAGTTAGAATATAGTTAGTTGCATGTATACAATACTAGGAACCTATGTTCAGTAATGAACATTACAAGAAGCTTAAATTATTTGCCATATTATGTCAGCTAGCCACGCCAATATACCAACAAATATAATAAAAACTATACGTACTCAAGCTAAAAAATAATTAATTAAAATAAAAATAAAAACTCACTACCTAAATAAAAGCCTCCAGGCATAAAGGGCGTGACAGCTTACACATTTATGCATTGCTGGGTTCGTCACCTAGCTGTCACTTGCAGTCACAGATGATGAACTAGGACCATCGATGTGAAATAAATAAGTGAGTTAATACTAATAACAGTAACCTGTCAGTACCTAAGCTAATTCTGGAGAAAGAACATGAACATTGTCTTGAGTTAATTAGGGCAACCAACTATTCTTATCGTGTAAGTAGTCGTTGATGGAATAGTAAGCCTTTGAACAAAGGTTGGATTTTACTTGAGCTTTAAACGCATTAAAAGGCAAGTCTAGCAAAGAAGAGGGTATCTTGTTATAAAAGGTTATACCAAGCCCAACAAATGAGTTATGAACCTTATGAAGCCGGTGAAAGGGGGCACGTAGTTTGTCCTTATTTCTAGTGTTAACACTGTGAATATCACTGTTTTTAGTGTACAAGTGCAAATTTTGCTTAATATATAGGATGTTGGCGAAGAGGAATTGTGATGCAACCGTGAGAATACCAATATCTTTAAAAAAATCTCTTAGAGAAACTCTGGCACCTAGCTGGTAAATTGCTCGAACAGCTCGTTTTTGAAGGACAAATATATTTTGTATATCAAACCGCGGGGCGTAGCCGGTAAGGTGACAATCCTTTGTCAGTCAGACATCAAGTTTGTTAAATATTTTAACATAGTATAAATTATTCTTTAATAAGGTTCCTTATTATAGCGTTTTCCCGACATATTGCCATGATCCGCTTTGCTTCATTTATCTAAAGATCGCGCTCTCATTAGTAAGGAAATAATTTTCTCTATCCACACTGACGTAGGATTTTCATTAAATAAACTGACAAATATATCTAATAGTACAATAGCAGGACTCTCTGTTAAAAAGCTCGCTCGGGAAAGTAAAGAAAAGAAAGAAAGAAAAAGTATTTATTGTGACTTGTACAGGAAGATCACAAACTAAACTAAACACAGTCAAAAATAAAAAATAAAACAAATTATATAAAAAAGTAACAAAATGAAAACTAAAACAGAAAGTCCTATACGAGGCCAAAAGGCTAAAGCTAAAGGCGAAAGGGAGCAGGTACGTAATACCACCATTCCTATTTCTGCCTACGAGTCCGGGTACCCGGACTTGAGCCTGTTTGTGCTTTGTCTTTGGAACGCCCAATTCATAACTCAGATTATGGATGTCCATAGGCGATGTGGTTAGCTCTCATTATCAAGTGGGTCTTATGCTTGTGATTCTAGATCCCTAAGCGCAGAAAATTTTCACCGATTATTAAAAAAAAAAGATTTAGATTAATGTCCTAGATTTATTGTTACAATTGACGCGTCGATGTCTCTGCCACCCTGTATAATACTACAGCGGTATCTCTGAAATTCAATTTCCTCAACCCGGTCACAGCATCTAATGACTGCATTCACAATAAAATGATGAATGAAGTAATGACGTAAATTAGTATTTGCACATCGGCTCGTGACCGAGGAGGAGCCACCGGAGTTCGCTTAGGTCACGGCTGCGCGCACGCAACGCACGCGCCGTTTGAGGCCAGTAAACTGTGCGGTTATAGAAAAGTTTAATTAAATTCTTTTGAAACTTTAGTCAGTGGTGGTTCTTAAGTATTATCATCAACAGAATCCTTAGTATTTTTGTGCTTAGAACTATTATCCATCCTTATGATGAAATGTGTCTGTTAGTGCTAAAAAATACCTACCTTGTCATATTTTTCACAGGTCAATCAAGTTGGCTGAAAGAAAAAAAAAACTGTTTAAAAACAAGCCCGCGTAGTCACTTCATTGAAACACAATATTCAATATGACAACTTTTGCACGCCTAGCTAGCGCCTGATAAGTTTGCCTTCCGCTCACGCTGTGGCTCTAAACGCAACTAACCGCCTTGCAAACTCCAGCAAAATAATCTAAATGCTTACTAGAAACTCTGCTCTATTATGTTGTGACATCGCCTTAAACTATTTAATTAAAATTGTTCTATGCAATCCCGACAACTGAGAAAAACGCGGACGACGTGCTTTACAAATTCCATTTCGCACACGGAATGATAACTTTAATTAATGCATACTTTGTTCCAATTGATAGTATGAATCGTAGTTATGCCATGTCCTACATTCCTTTTAAATGTGAAAACGTCATACTTTGCTCTTATCCCTTTTTTAGGGGTCGGCAGCATATCTTCATACTATTCTTTTAGTCGGTGTTTTGGTAGTCACCCCCTCTCTAGCCATACAATCTTTCTTTACATTTGTTTTTTCCACACTTCTCGTCTCGTTTATCGTCTTTTTTTTCTTCTTCGTTTCTTTCTTTGGACTTTCCGGTTTTAACCATCTACATTCATACTCAAAATTTTCCTTTTAAATGTGTAATGCTATTTAATTCTCAACAGATCAGGGAACAGTTTTTTTTTTTGTATTAATGCACTTTAGATGTTTGATTACGCTAAATTTTAACGGCAAAACTCTAGGTAATTGTAAAATATGAACCTATTATATAACACATAAATAATTTAGGAACTAAATTGTATCGTTAAAACGGCAAATAGCGTTAATTAATTGAATGTAGATTCTCTATTGATACTCAAATAGAAGCGAATAAATATATAAAATAAAGGTCAATACGCCAACAATTAATGCGCAGCGTATTAAAAGGTTACTACCGCAACTGGTACTGAAACGTATTGCGTATTTTTACGCTCAAGTTCGTACTACAGATCTGCATTGCGTATGAATACGCCGCCCTATGTAATACGCGGTGTACCCGAACGGTTATGCTTGTAGTTGTAACTGCAATCAGCTGACCGCTTGCCTCACCCCAAATGTAATGCGGAATCATTCGTTAACTATCCAATTGCTCATGTTGTAGTTATTTGCTTATTCTCGGTTTTAAGAAACCTGACTCAGTGATAAATTAAATTCACTGATACTGGACTTAAAGCTCATTATTGATGTTCTTTTACATGCATGGTACCTAAACATACAAATAAATAGAGTAAATTAAAACGTAACATGCCTTTTTTTATACGCACGGGGTTTAACATAAAACGTGTGACAAAAACATATTTATTTTCTTTATTTTCGTATTTTTTGTCTTAATTCCTAAAAATTATAGTTTTGAATATCAATACAATGGGAAATTAAGGCTGCAAGATATTTTTGCAAAAAGCAAAAACCAAACGCTTTCAGTAATTTAATTTTGGAGATGTATGAAGCAATCCCTACTCCATATAAATACATTTCCAATACGGATGAAATAATAATCTCAGTGAATATTTTGAATTTATACCAATTCAGTTAAACTGCCGTAAGCCCTCGGGAGGACTTCCCTCGAATTTATTACAGCAGACGTCTCAGATGTTCGGATATTTCGCCATTTAGTGCTATTTACGTTAAATTTGAGACCGTAAAGATTTTATCTAATTTATTGCTCGTATTTCGACATTCCCTTTAAATATATCGACACTGACGCATCTTTATCTCGTACCTTAGATGTTTCTGTAATTGTTACAGATACGACACCGAGCCGAATTAGCAAGAACATCACAGTTTCAAGGTAAAGTAGCATTCAAATATGATGCAAAGCTCGTTGACTTAATTAAAAAGTTGAAGATAAAAGCTGAATAAAATTTGGGTTAAGTGTGTGAAGCAATGGATATTGAGGTCAGATTACCTAAGGAACCATATTTTACATTCATTTCCATTTCTTGAATCCGTGAGACCAACTTAATTTTTATTGGAATTCTTTCTCTGTTAATAAAATAGAGAGAGCACTGGTGGCCCAGTTATAATGGCCCCGACATACGAGTTGAAGGGCGTGGGTTCGAACCCAGCCAGATGCTTTACTTTGTAGTTATATAATTTCATCACCACTGCTCCCAAAACAGTAAAGAAAAACATCTTGGGGAAACCGGCATGTCCTAGAACAAACAGTTTGGAGACATGTGATATCTACCAACCTGCACTGGGCCGGCGCGGTAGATAAGTAGCCCACTCGCAACAGTGGTAACATTATGTAATAAAATAAGGATAATGGAATAAAGGTAGTCTCAACTTTTCCTAAAAGTTCGGCAAATTCATTTGCCTTTATATTTCTATTCTTATGTTTAGAAGTTTTAGATCCTACGAGGGCAAACGTCGGATGTAAGTATAATAAGTAATAAATTCTTAGAAAAGTTTTATATTCAATTACGTTTTCTTTTAATTTACTATCAGTTTTGGCCCTAGGTATTTGATAAGTAATTAGCATGCCTGTAATATGACAGGGTGTTTCGTGTCGATTATGGTGTTAAAGAGACAAATAAAATAATAACGTTAAATTGGTTCAAAACTGGTTTCTGTATCAAATATTTTAAAATAGGTATACTGGACCGTGACATAGAATTATTTCAAACCAATTTTTAACACTAAAAGTGAAACCGGGTGTTGCCGTTCTGGCCTACAAAATAGCAGTGTGACCACTTGAAAAATGGCACTGGCAGCTAGCCCCGATAATGTACGAAGCAGAACAATCCATCAGTCGTGTGGCGGAAACTACCACCCACCACCTCATACCACTGGGAAAGGGCTCCATTGTACATCTTTAGTTCTTCGTAGGGCTGCGAAACTTTCGCTATTTGAGGTTTATTAATGTGTTCCAAAGAATTTATTGAACCTTCTACGATTGTAAAGATACTATTAAAAGTAGATTTGAGTTTGTCAGAGCTATAACGTAACCCTTTATTAATCGTGTGGCGGTTTTACGATACGGAACACAATATCAATTGACCCCTTAGAAAGTAATTTACAATGTCCAACTTGTGGCGTCAATACAAGTTTAATATTTAATTCCATACAATTGAAGTTGCGGGTAATTTACGTGTCACGCTATCCAGTGTGTGGTGACCGAGGGCAATTTTATGTTCTGTTTTGTTTTTAATTCTTTCTTCTTTTATTCAATATTTCTTTATTGTTTCATCTAACGAAATTCTGTCATGTGAGATAACCCTCTCAACTACGACATGACGTCGATCTAAGCCCGATTTTTTCTAATCATAGTATCCGAGGTGAGGAACCCCTGAAAGGGGCCTTTCAACACAATTACCTTTTCAGTAGCCAACGGCGGGGATTTGGCGAGAAAAATCGCTTGCCATAAATACAGCTATACTTAAAGAAGAACATCAATCAAAATTATGTGGATTTTATTTATGTAGCTTGATAGAGTGTGCGTGTTATGTTATTGATAAGCAACTATTTTGTTCCCAGGACTCGTGCTGAAGAATATGGACGATAAATCATGCTCAATGAGCGCTTGGAAATGAAACAAAAAACGAGAAAGAAACTATTCCAAAATAAACAAACTGAGGCGAAGTTATAGCCAATACATTCACCAAAGTCATGTGAAGTTAATTTTCATCAGTGCAACTGTCATATCGAAGAAGCATATCTTGTGGCAATCGTAAAACACGAAGACATATCTCATTATTTATGCTAGTCACCCTTTTGTGATTATAGATAGTGTTAACATTATTGCTCAAATTCTATAAAGAAGATTTTTTGATTTAAACATCCTAGATTTTAATGGAGATAAGACTAAAATATTCAAGTTTCTAAATATGTTTTGAGTAAATCAAGTAAACATAGAACTTTATCCAGTCTATATCTTGGAATAAGTTGTGAAGAGAATGAAATACTACAGCATGTTCTTCCTACGGAGGCGGACGTTGATATTAAAGGCTGTGCTCATACTGACAGCGATATGGTTTATGGTCGCGTTGTTGACTACAAATGGCGGGTCGAGGAATTCAATCGTTGCACCAGCGATTGAATACGATGATGCGGAGGCGAAACCCTTGAAAATGGCGAAACCTACATCTACAAAAAGGAAGAGCGAAACCTACGGCAACAACCTATCTGATGGTGAGTGTTATTTATGCATTGAAACTGCATGAGCTTGCTTGGTGTAGGTGTTAAATCAAACACCAGATATATATCGATAGCTTTACACGTTATTGCACTGTATCACCCACGAAACTAACATAACTCTAACGATAATATCGCTATAAATAAATCTGAATCTGATGAATACAAAATTGGTGTGGAGGATATATTTTATTAGGTATATTTCGATAAGGAAATCTATCAACAGAAATCAAATTGTGGATCGCATCCCTTGAGGTCGGAATGGAAAGAGTGTACCTCGGAATTCTTCGTTCCTTTTATTTATTCAGTTTCGAAAATAGATTCCCGGTTAAATTATAATGGCATCAGTGCTGTTTGCATTTACAAATATTGCCTTCCGTGTAGTCTTTACATTCTCTTAGGAGCGTGTCTCCCGATGCAATTGTCTTTTGGCTAAAACATGCAATACAAATGGTAATGAGGATAGACGTAACGGAATACTAGAATGAATTTCTAATAGGATTTTCCCCAAGAGTGTTATAACAATGAATCGCCTTTACTTTCTTCTGAATCTGTACTCAGTCTATATATGAAAACAGTTCAATGGCGGGGCAGTACCGTAGTGTGGACCAGACATATTGTTAGACATTAGTTAGGCTTGATAGGCACCTGTCAACACTGTCTATTAAAACTATACTTTAGTCAGTGCTGACTCTAAAACTCCTTGTGACGGATACGGTAATGCACAATTAAAATAATGATGAAACTACTAACAACACATTTGACATCGGATAAAAATGACAGCATCCGATTCAAAATGCACAACATACCATCGCATATCAAGGCCACCTGCCCATCAGACTGGCAGCAGTAAGTACTAAAAGCTAATAAAGTTTTTAAAACATTATTTACAAGCTATTAAAACATTTTTTTCTCTACTTTTAATGTTTTCCTTATGGCAAATAATTAAAAGTAGAGAAAAAAATGTATGTTGCATTTACGAGTATTTTTATTTGGAAGTTCGTTTGTCCAAACCAGCATTAACTCAAAAGCCGGTCAATACGAACGAATGGCTTGAGGAAATTGAAGGTAATTTGTTTGGAATATCTACTTGAAAATAGTCATCAAAGAACAATCCCAAAAAAAAAGTAATTCACACAGAAATTAAATGATTTATTATATTTATAATTTCAAAGTAATATATCTCTCCCGAAATTACCTACGTATCCATCGTAGAAATTGTAAATGTTTCTCAGACTTTATTTTACATAATATTGTGTGTTTTTCCGACACAGTACCAAGCGAAAAACCGGTCAATATGACCGAATGGCTTGATAAAAATCAAGGTAATTTTAAAGGCCTAAATCGTTAGTGTTTGCTACGAATGATCGATCCCCTTCCGAATAGGTAGTTAAACCAAAGTCATAGTTAATAAGCGATTATAAAATAAAATAAATATGTAACTTTTGGTCCACACATGAGTTTATTCATTGATCGTAGTACCTACTTATTTCTTTAATTTTTTGTCGTTATTTTCCTTTATTCTGTCCGTTTGTCCGACACAGCACCAAGCGAAAAGCCGGTCAATATGACCGAATGGGCTAAGAACGATGGAGGTAATTCTTACTTTTTCTTTCTAACTTCTTTAATTTTTTGTCGTTATTTTCCTTTATTCTGTCCGTTTGTCCGACACAGCACCAAGCGAAAAGCCGGTCAATATGACCGAATGGGTTAAGAACGATGGAGGTAATTCTTACTTTTTTTTTTCTAAACAATTTTTTCGTCTTTCTATCTTCTATTCTTTTGTGTAAGAGTTTGTTGCTGACACATGACAGACATAATTTAGTTTTTGTAATAAACGCAGGGATGAGATTCTTACCAAAAAAAAAACGGAAATTATCGCTGTGGTATTGGGCTGTATTATTATTCGTATTAGCAATACGAATAATAATATTCTATATAATATATAAGTAGTAAGTAGGTAGACACCTATTGTATAAACATGATGGTGGTTGCAAATAATGACACCTACTAACGCCATCTGTCGACATATGCTGAAACTGACACACTCCGAGGCATAGATCTAGAATCTAGTTGAACATCGCCACATATTTGGTCAAGGTTATCCCTCCAACTGTAAAAGAAAGTTGATAAGAAAATAATGATAGGCATTCTTTCCAAGGTTTACTTTTTGTAAAGCGTACACCCCTCATTTGATTTATTGTTCTGCATGATAGACTTTGTTAGCGGCTTCCTTAATTTCGACATCTTGCATGATAATGTGCGTTTGTCCGTCACAGCACCAACGCGGGTCGATTGGATCGGTCGGCTTGCGGGAAAGGAAGGTAATTTTTAATGACCTTAGTTTTATTGAATATATCACGGAGTAGTGAGCAAATGGAGTGCTAATACGTATTTAAAAACTCAATTCGAAGTCGCCCAATTTCTCGAGAGAACTCTGTCGGTAGAAGAGCTATCCTCCAACGATAGAGGTTTTATGTCCCCTCTTGGTCAAGTATTCAGTATGTATTATGCACCCTTGACGTTGCCTACTTTGATTTGCGACCATAAATAAAGTAGTAAGAATACTTCGATTAGACATAATTCTCTATTTGATTAATACTCTGTGTTCTATTATACTCTTAAATGTAGATTCTATACGTAAGTTTAGTGTCTTTTATGTGGTTTGGAGTTGTAGTGTGTAATTAATTGTGCCTATAAAACATTGTATGCCATAATTGTATTGGTGGCGGACAGTTGTTAGCTAACAGCTGTAATCCTAATTTACACTGTCATTACACATGTTATTAACCGCAGATGTTTCATAATTAATTGCCATACTATAATATTTATTTAAATAACTACGAGTAAATCATGATTTGAATCATATTAAATTATTATAACGTTATTAGAAAACTGAAAACTCATTTTTCATACCAATTTTCTGATGCATTACTTCAGTTCCATTTACTCAACTTTCTAACTTACCAATCATGATTTTAAAAACTAGTGTGCGAATCATATTGCAATATAATTACTGTTTGAAAAGGACGTTGGTTATAATAGTTCACATCCCGTAGGGCTCGGTGTGATAGCTGCCCCGGGCTCGGACAACGCACCCGGTGAACTAGGAAAACCGGTCGTTCTACCGAAGAATATAAGCGAGGACGCAAAAACAGCTGTGTCTGAGGGGTGGAAAAAGAACGCTTTCAACCAATACGTCAGCGACCTGATATCTATTAGGAGAAAGCTGCCAGACCCAAGGGACGAATGGTAAGAAAATGATACCAAATCCGTACAACATGTTGTATGAGGTACGACCTCAAAACATCTCGAGGGATTCAGGGATTTTCGTGAAACCTTCCTCTCTCTTATCGCATTTTTCTGAATCAACGCATTGCTTTGTACCTATTGTACAGACGCCAGCACATCATGCTACTACAATCTGTCAAATTTCTTTAATAGATTTTCAACTTTATCGCTTAAGCATTAAGGTTCAAGGTTGACCGGAAAATTTTGACAGTTTCGGGTAGCTTGACCTGCTGGCGTCTGTATAAAGAAAAAAGTATACTCTATGCTACCAAAAATGTTTCCGCACAAGTCTCAGTTAAACCTGTGAAAAATACTACATTTTGTAACCTAGTCTTATCGGGATCTTTTTGTAATAAAATTTCCAACGCTGAGAGGAAATAATAACTTGGTATAATGATAAGGATTTTATTTAATGTTTTCGCGCTATAAACACTTTAATAGTTGGTATCGTTTGGTACATAATATTTAGATTTCTTAACTCTTCTCCAGAGAAGAGATTTCATAGTCTGTAATATTTTTTTTTTTAAAGATTTGTAAAAAAATTGAGATACAAAAAATATTAAAAATCTCTAAATTTTTGTATCCTACATTGAGTCCAAATGACAAGGAATGAATAAAATATTTATTTCACCAGGTGTAAAGTGCCGGGCAGGTATCTAGAGGACCTGCCGCAGACGTCCGTTGTAATATGCTTCCACAACGAAGCGTGGTCGGTGCTACTCAGGACCGTTCACTCCGTGCTGGATCGGTCACCGGCGCACTTGATCAAGGAGATCATTCTCGTCGATGACTTTTCCGATATGCGTAAGTCTGTATTTGCAAAAGATTAATGCAGTAAATAATAAAAATTTGGGATAACAATGACTAGACTCGGTTTATATTTATTTGCTTACCTTTTCCATCCGTCGTGACAAACAATGTCAAATTCAATGAGTCGATAAAAATAATTCTTAAATAAACCTGCATACAATTTTAGATGTTGATTAATTCAAGAAACTAACGTCTTTGTAATTTGCAG
Source organism: Apamea anceps (assembly GCA_951799955.1). Taxonomy (NCBI): domain Eukaryota; kingdom Metazoa; phylum Arthropoda; class Insecta; order Lepidoptera; family Noctuidae; genus Apamea; species Apamea anceps. Next base: position 14,016,064 of record OX637515.1, on the reverse strand, counting down.
CTCACTTAATGCAGCAGCTGGATGACTACATGTCATCATTACCAAAAGTTAGGATAGTCAGAGCCACTCGGCGCGAAGGTCTCATCAGGGCGCGGCTCCTCGGGGCCCGATACGTCACAGCCCCCGTGCTTACCTATCTTGACAGCCATTGCGAGTGCACTGAAGGTAAAATCCTACAATTAGCGTAACACAAATCCCCCTTAACGACCAGTCGTTAACCTCAGCTATTTCATTCCAGGATGGCTCGAACCATTACTAGATAGAATTGCCCGTAGTAAGACTACGGTAGTGTGCCCCGTAATTGACGTCATCGACGACAATACCCTCGAGTATCATTATAGAGACTCATCTTCAGTCAATGTTGGTGGTTTCGACTGGAATCTCCAGTTCAATTGGCACCCTGTTCCATCGAAGGAGCGAGCGAGACATCAACATACGGCGGAGCCTGTCTGGTCTCCGACTATGGCTGGTGGTCTATTTGCTATAGACAAAGACTTCTTCGAAAGACTTGGAACCTACGACAACGGTTTCGACATTTGGGGCGGCGAAAATCTGGAGCTGTCGTTCAAAACATGGATGTGCGGTGGAACTCTGGAAATAGTTCCATGCTCGCACGTCGGCCACATATTCAGGAAGCGTTCACCGTACAAGTGGCGAACCGGTGTCAATGTACTCAAGAAGAACTCTGTCCGATTAGCTGAGGTAAGAATTATTGTCACATAATGTTTATTTTATTAACTTTTAGATCTAAACAAAGTCAAATAACAATGTTTTTTTTATGGTTTTAGGTATGGTTGGACGATTATGCAAAGTACTACTATCAGCGTGTTGGTAATGATAAGGGTGATTACGGAGACATCACCGGCCGCAAGGAATTGAGAGAAAAGTTAGGTTGCAAGTCTTTTGAGTGGTATCTGAAGAACATTTATCCCGAACTGTTCATTCCCGGAGAGTCCGTGGCTCATGGCGAGGTACGTTCTTATTATTCATTTGAGTTACAATGTTTAAATAACATAATATACAATTTCATTTATTTTGTGAAGTCAAGCATCATAATCAGTAAGATTTTTTTTCTGCGTAATTCTGCTGCATAACATCAATGAGTGCAAATTATTAATGAAAGTGTTCTTCGAAATTGTTACCCGAACAGATCCGAAATGTCGGCTTCAAAAAGATTTGTTTGGACTCTCCAACACGCAAGTCAGATCATCATAAGCCAGTCGGACTATACCCGTGTCACCGGCAGGGAGGAAATCAGGTCTTCTGTCAAATTCAATTTGACCGATTGCGGCAGTACCACTTTGCAGGAGTTTTTTTTTCAAAATTTTGAATGTTTGTTTCGGTTTCGTTCAATTTACCAATTTATTGCACTCTTTTATGCACGTTGGACAGCACGGTTGTTTTGTTTTTATTGCACCCATATTCACAAATTTTGCATTTGTTCTTCTGGCCATCACCGATAGTTACGAGACAATTTACACAACTACTGCCTTGATGGTGTGACGCACAACGAACAAGAAACAGAGGATGCAAAAATGCCAAAAGCCAAAATTCGTAGATGTCACGGCACTGGGGGCAACCAGGTACTCCTAAGGAGACAAAGGAGTGTGAATTTGATTAGACTTTGTTTTCTTCATGGGGGCGTGAAAGGCTTTTCTGAAACCTGTTTTGATTTTAGAACTTCATATGGAATGATTGTGTTATTGTTCAAATCCTATAACAGTTATTTATGTTTTCTCATCTTCATCATCACAAGATTCCAACATCATCATTCGTCATTTGAATTTTTATATATTTTACTTCTTAAAATAATGTTGAATGGATTTGAATGGTGACGTTGGACTAGCACGCTTGCTTCTGGCACGCCTTTTATAACTTATGGATGGCATCAGATCGCGAATCCTGGGTCGGAAATGTGCGTCGACTCGGCTGCAGGTCCCGAAGACATGAAGAAGTCCGTCAACGTGTGGCCATGTCACGGGGAATACGGAAACCAGGTTTGTCGAAGGCCGCCAAATTATTCAAATCTACCGCTTTCGCTTTACCTCGTAGTTGGGTGTTGGTGCTCATCGTCATTTTGGTAAGTGGTGGTCGTAGCAGCTTTGAAAACAAACCAAAGTAACATATTAATACATTGTACGGTTACTAATCGACAAAACGTTTGCGCGTCACCGCTTTCATGTTTAATTATGATTCGCATGTGTTTTGCGTTATATTTTCATCCATCTACTTTGCTCTAATGCGATAAAATTTGCAACATTTATTGTGTTAATATTAATTTATGAGTTAGTTAGTTAACACAGTAGATGTCATTAGATTTTTTCATTAATTTATTGAAGTGATCCAACTGTGATTGAATCTTGGGCCTACATTTACCCTTTATGATCTTTTGAAGGGTGAAATGGAGTATGGTAGATTAGAATACGAATTTTACAGTATGTTCACTCTTCCAATTTTGGTACTGCCGTGAGGTAAATTACAACTTTTAAAGCCATTTAACACATGTATGACCGTTCTTTACAAAATACTCCAGTTTTTGGGCCGTACATTTTCATTTTGCGTTTTCTATGTGACGTGGTCATTTTGTGTTAAATGGCTATTTAGTACATAAGGTTTTATACCCCCTTTTAACGCCTTTTTTTATTTATAACCTATGTTTAATTGACCCTTTTTATTTTTAACTGATTGTATACTTTTATTTTTTTGTTTCCTGTTTTGAGTTTTATGGTTTTGGCTTATCGGTTTATTGGGTGCCATATCCAGTAATTTTCAATACTCCACACTATAAATAATAAAAATATCATGTAGCCTTTAAAGAATACACAATACTGTTTATACACTTGGTAATTTACTATGTTTTTTGTTTTTTCAATTGTACATGCTTATGCTTATCATATACAAATCTTGCATTATAAATATTATAACATCTCATTGAGTAAAAAAAAAACATTGTAAGTTATGGAGAGAAATTTTAGAAATGATCACGGGAACATAATAAGTGACATGTTTTTTAATAATTTTTCAGTTTTGGATGTACTCAAAGAACGGCGAGATCCGACGTGATGAGACATGTCTGGACTATTCCGGACATGACGTTGTGTTGTACCCCTGCCACGGGGCCAAGGGCAACCAGCTGTGGCTGTACAACGTTCATGTAAGTTATTATTGCCATCTATGATTGTAAAACCCTTAAAATAGTAAAGTAAAAATATAATCAAAACGAAGACAATTTCTACCAATTTCTCCATTAAAGCCATATAATTACAAGTAATTAAACAAAATAATAGCTTTTCTTGAATAATGAGTTCTTTTATGATTTTACAAATGTTTCTTAACAATTTTAATTGAATAAGATTAGTCTGAGACAAGTTGTCGTGGGAAATAATTAACTTTGCAAAATTTTGGCGAAATTAATTTGCGGAGTTAGGTAACGAGCAAACCTTTAGTGCCTACTGCTAAATATAGATGTATTAAGTCAGCGAAATTATTGCAGTGTTTCCGTATAAATTATGTTCCCTTTCCTTATGAACGGGAAGGCGGGAACCGTCAGATGGGACTTAGACTACGTTAGCGATTTTCAAAGCCGTCTCCAGCAGTTTTGAGTAAGGTTTGCAATAGTAAGCTAGTCACAAACTGACCCCTTTATCTGTTACAAATTGTGCCAACAAAGTAGAGAAACGTTATTCAATTAATAATGATTTGTTTACAGACGAAGTTACTAAAGCACGGCTCCAGCGAAAAGTGCATGGCGATAACAAGAAACAAAGATAAGATTGTCATGGAGACGTGCAACGAGGCGGAGACGAGGCAAATGTGGAACATGGAGAACTTCAACCCAGACAGATTAGCTCCGGAGCTGATGCAAGAAGAGTAGCCGGAGGCTTACCTCGAAGTGCTGTTCATATAAACGGCAATGACAATGATAGTGACTGTGACTTAGTGTTAATTCAAATGGTTCACTTGTTGTCTGATGCAATGAATGCTTGTAGTAAAACGTGTACTTTATTGTATAGTGGGATACCCTACAAACTGTTTATCGGTAGGCGATAAGGCTTTGTAAACAGGCTGTTGTACATTTTTCAATTGCTGTTATGAACCCCGTTGAACTCGGCCTATCGACGACTGATGTGTTTGATTTTAATTTCGCTTGGATGCCATTTGTTTAGTTCCTACAGATTCTGTGTGAAATGTTAAAGAGATGAGAATTTGTGGACGGAAAAATATTGCGTTATCGTCAAGAACTGTAATATCGATGGTGCTTGCCTACGTTTCTCTTATCACGAAACAACTTTATTTATTACCTGTAAAATTGATAGTCTTGCTGTCGTTGAAAATGAGCATTTTATTTTGAGTTTTTTCTAGTTTTCTTCAAGTGTCTCTAATCGTGTTTAATGGGAAACTTATCTAAATTATACATATCTTTACATAAAAAAAACATTTTATCGATATTTTCAACTAGAATGAATGTTTATTGCCGTCTTTTTTATGAATTTTAAAGTGTTTTATATACATAAAAATTAATGTTGAAATAGTATTCTTTATCGAGTATTAACTTCTGGTTAGAATTTAATACACACTTGAACTGTACATATCTTGGATATCTGTATGCTTCAATATATTTATTACGATTACTTAAATTACAAAATGGACGACCTAAGAAATAAGTCAGGGACTGAAATACAGAAAGAAAGTCAAAACGAACCCTGAATGAGTGCCTTTACGCCATTATTTCACTTGACAGTACATTTTGTCACTATCAAAATTGATTATCTGACGTTTCATGAATCAACATGTCTATAAGTTAAGAAAAAAAGAATTTTTTTCAATGTTCGTAATTATGGTGTAAAGGCAACTTTATTAATCAAAGGTCAACAATGGAAAACAAAGGGTGTTACAAAAAATGACTTTTAGTTTTATGTAAATTACATAATTGTGATTTATTTAAAGATATTCTTCTAATAGTTAGTCGTATTGACTTACGTCGTAGTTTGTAAATTCTTAGTGAAATTGTAAAATAATGAATGATACCTTTTTAAAAGTATGTTATTAAGTAAGTAAATATTTTTGTACTCATAAGTTACTGAGCGAATTTATTTTTTAGTCACGTGTATTGAGGTACTTTGAAAGTGACTGATATTAATTTTGACATTATTAATAAATTAATAGAACTTTCAATCCACAAACGAAATGACATAGTTTTTTTATGAAAATTATATTAGTAAAAGTACATTGACGTCATATAACTTTATAAGGTAGGTTTCAGGACTTCACATTCTTAATGGAAAATTCTGTACATTCCCGAAGCAACTTAATACTTTTTTTGAATATCTGTTTTTCCTTTAATTTCCTTCTTTTTGTCTTTATAAAAAATTTAAACATTCCTCGTTGTGATCGCACATAAAAATAATATTAATGAATACCTGCAATACAGTTTTAATAAAAAAATAAAGTAGGATATCATAAATTTTTAATTACCTTCAATTTTAACAACACATTTTTTAACGCTCATTTACACCAGGAGAGTTCCTCGCAGCGATTTTCGAAAACCTAAAAGTTGAAACTCTCATGTGTAAACAAGCTTTTAGACTATGAGCCAGTATTTAATTTACTTTTCTTTTTTAATTTTGAGCTTTCTATACATATATAAAGTTCAGACAAGACACGATACTGCCAATCAGTCTTCCTAGGTGTTTGTGCTTAATTTAGTCACTTTCCTCTTTTTATTTCTTCCTTCTAACTAACAGCTTAGAACTACGTAAATATTTGACTGAATATAATTTGTGAATATCGTTGATCGTGTAGAAATAAAATCATTTCCGATAGTTATCGGGAGTCATTTTATTTATAGCTAGTTTTTTCGATTAAAATAGAAATTATAAAAAAATAAACTAGAGTAGATATACTGAAAACCTTTTGTTTGTTCATTTTCGATGCTATCAATGTGTTATTATTATATTCCAATTGAATTGATTTAATTATACATTCGTTTATTTCTATAAATATTTTTTTTTATTACCTGTTACACAAGATATCACATTTATTTTAATTTTGTATAGTAAATCGTTAGCATTGAAAAATGTTACAATTATGACTAATGACTATCTTAGAAAATATTTAAAATTAGTATTTAATATTTTTGAGGAAGAGATTAATTTTAGTTTAAATTAATTTTATTCCGTGATTTCAATGTATATAGCTTCTTATCTAAAGTTGAAAATACCTAAATATGGTGTCATTTTCATAGTGAGAGGTGTGAAGTTAATTTCGGTTTTCGATTATATTGGAAAAAACAAAACGTTTTGTGTTCATACTAAATTAATATATTTAGGTATTTTAAGTAATGTAAAAAACGACTCGGCTGAGGCGGAATTAGAAACCAGGCCGTTGATGTTCAGTTAACTGAATTAACTGAACCTTTATCGGGTTCTCCTTATAAATGAGAATAAAAAAATTGTTAAAAATAGCTTGCTTATTAAGACAATTTAGGGCTGTTTTTTCAATCGACAGATATTTTTTATTCGTGGAATAAAATTGACGTTTGACAGATTTTATATGGAAGAACTGTCAAAAAATCAAAATTATTCCTTCGATAAAATTATCTGGTGTTGAAAAATTAGCAATTAGAAAAATAATTACACTGTTAACTTCACACCCTGTGCGTAAAATCCGTGCATTCACAATTGTATAGTTAGTAAATTATTAGAATTATAACTAAATAGATATGTAATAAGATGTTTTAATGTGCCTTATAACTTTACATAATTATTATTGAATGTTGAAATTTCTGTATATAATGCGGTGTCTCCAAATGTAACTATACTAGAAATGTACTATAGCGTAACATTTAGATGGCGATTACATAGTATTTGTAAAATAAAGCATTATGTTGGATTTGTATTCCGTCGTTTTATTTTATTTATAAATCATTTTCACCTTTACCTTGAACGAAAAAAAACAAATATATGTATGACGAGACATGATCCTGCAGGGTAATCGCGTTACACAATATCAGTAGCATTGGCTTTAACGTTGCCCCACACTAGGAATTTCTCCTGTATCGTGGGTGCGTTTACAAACATTTAAACTCACATACACAAACAGCCAGACCCGGAACAGCTACCTGTAGGCAATACAAATATTTATTCCGTGCGGGAATCGAACCCGCGACACGCAGCGCAGCAGTCGATGGCTCAACCACTGAGCCAACCGTGTCGTCAAGTTTTTTAAATTTAATTTTGATAGTTCATTGCGTTATTTACGTTGTTGAGAAAACAAATTATTCGAACATATGAAGCAATGGACTAGCAATCCTTTACAATAATTCACATTGAGATTGATAGTGTGTACGCAATTAGGGTGCCATTTGAATTCGAAGCTTGTGAGGTGATCCCTATTCAATGAAACTGGATAAAGACGCCTGATTTACACGGTACGATTTAATTGCCTGTGGCATACCATATGTTGAAGTAAACTTTCACTTGAACTTGCACTGTCCAACACTGTTTATACCGGGTTTACACGATTCGAGTTTAGTTGAACACCCTTTTTTGTTCAACAAAAAATAATTTGCAATTTGAAATTCAATTTCATTATTCGACTTAGCAGTTGATCAACTAAAATTGAACCGTGTGAACCCAATATAAACAGTGTTTAGACGATGATCCATAAACAAGGTGGCGATTTAGTCACCTGCATTCGTCAAGGGGTTGATTCTACCCGTAATTTTAAACAACCTATGAAACTCTTATCTGATTCGTGAAAAAAAAATCCATTAATACAGTCGACAGACTATTTCATGCATGTTTGAAAAGTTTTATTTTACAATTTTTACCACCCCCTTGGCGGATGCAGGTGACTAAATCGCCACCCTGTAAGTGGTTTTAATTTAATTGAATGCTATAAGAAAAAAACTTGACACAATAAACTGAACACAACAAACACAAGCTGAAACACTAACTAAATGAACCTTCTGATAAAAATACTTCCAAACTCTCTTACAAACAATCTCATGGAAATCAAATGCGCTTCTCCTGGGAGTTTACAAAAACGAAAATCAATCAGCTCGACACTGCAGAAAATGATTCATTGATGATGATTGATGACAAAAAATGTTTTTTTTTTTTTTAAGCATAAAATCGTTTCTTTGTACACACAAAAAAACCAAATAGTACAATGAGAAGTCTTAGGATTAAGTTGTAAAGCAGTGACACAGTTTAAGGTCGAAACATCTGATTCCTGAACTAGGCAAGAAGCCTGTATCTTAGAAGCCGAAGTTCCCCCAGATATCATTGACATACAACAATACAAACATTGATCGTCGTACAAGTACTTACTTACTTGAGAAAATTAGTAAAAAAATTAGAACTAAAACATTGAGAAAGGAAAAAAAAATAAAATTAAAACAAGTACAGGTCGTACAGTATTTTTAGGATATCAACATACAGTATCTTTAAGACACTACCCCGAGTAAATTTTCAGTTTCATCATATGATAAGTCCTGCAGCCAGTTGGTAAGTACATTTTTCACCTCATATTTTGTACACGTATATATGAAATTATTGAGACACCCTCCCATTTCCATGGAGGATGAGTGAGCTTTACACCCTGTTCCTCATACCTCTTTTATATACCATCATCGACAACAACAACAATCAATAAGCCAATCGCAGTCCACTGCTGGACATAGGCTTCTCACAGGCTGCGCCCCTACGGTTGTCCTCCGCCTTCCGCAGCTAGTCTGTCCCAGCCATCTATCTTAGGTCGTTGGTCCATCTAGCTGGGGGGCGTCCCACACTACGCTTGCCGATACGCGGACTAAGGTATGGTACGTTGCATTATGCTTACTGTTGTTGGCCTGGGACTTGAACATCATTTAACTGTCCATAATTATTATCATTGAAACATCGTCAGATAAACCTCTGCGGAGTAATTGTGTACAATGCCTTTCATTTTGTCACTTCAACAACATCACTAGAGTGCACGCGCGGGCTACATATGTAACCCAGCGTGTAATATTGTGGAATATAATTTTTATTTGCCACGCCATTTTACAGCGCAATAGTCTAGTGTATTCCTCAAGCATTACCCCCCGCTCCCGCCAGTAGCGTGGCTACCCCTGCGGCTCACGGACTTCTGCAAAAATCGTCCTTGAAGTTGGTGGGCTACGCCTGTAGCCCGCGCGAGCGTTGGAGGAAATTAAGTGTTTAGTGTGCAAGTGGTGAAATTGGGGTAAATATGATACATTTGTTGAAGTACTACTAAAAAACGTACAGTTAATTAATTTTTAAGTGTTTGTTGTTTGTATTTATGGATTTTTCATGTAGCTTTTTTCTGTTTTGTTCACTTTTTAGATGGCGGGTAACTCGGACAGATTGTGCGACCAAATACAAAGATGGCTGCTGGAGGATAACGAAGACGACGACATTTCGAGCGAAAGTGAGGAAGGCAGAGAATTCGCGGAACAAAGTGGCCCGCTTGGATCTCCTCACCATTCTGATACGGAACAAGTTGGCGAGGAAGACGAGGATGAAGACGAAGACGTGCCTCTATCGACTTTGGCTTCCTATCAGTCTCGTAATGGTACAAAATGGAGCAAGATTGCACCGCCCACTTCGAGAACCAGATCTCACAACATGTCAGATGAATAACCCTCAAATGAAAGTGATCCGTCGTCAATACCTCCTAGAAGTCGGATTCGATCTTGCTAGACCTTCTATTGACCGTCGTATATCCCAACAAAATATACCCAGAGGTATTAAACTGAAAGGCTTAGACTACTTCTAGGATTGGCAGAACAACTCCTGCAGCAAAATATGCCTATTCGGGGAGGAGTTGGTCGGTGTGCTTTTTGCAGTAGGGCTCGCGACCGTAGCACGCGCAAGCAATGCAGCAAATGTGTGAGGCGTATTTGTAGCGAACATCAAGCAGTCGTGTGTCCGGAATCTATGCCAATAGACTGATTTATTAACCGTTACTTTGATAATAGATTCAATTAGATTAAAATAAACGCCTTTTGTGATATAAATTACGTTCCTAAATGAAAATAAGACTAAGAGAACTCAACCCTTCCCAATATTTGTTGATTTTTAAGAAGTTTATGTTTAAGTTTCAAATTATAATTAAGAATCTAAATTTTGTTGTTTTTATGAGCCATATTGATAAAAATAAATATGTTTAGTAATTGTATGCTGTGTTTTACTCATTTTTTGCCGTATTCAGAGAAATAATTGACTTGTAAGTGGCCTACACCTGTAGCCCGCGCGTGCGCTCAAGGAGTATTTATGGGCGCGTGCACTCTAGTGTAGGTTATTTATTTACGCTGTTGAGCAGACGAATGTGTCAAACATATTCATAAACGTTGCTTAAAGTTAACTAGTGATTAGCGATTGCTTAACCATACATGTTTGACGTTTAAACGTAACTTAACTTTAATAATCGTTTATAAATAAATCTCATGAAGCAATGGTTTAGCAATTTCCTTCATCTTTCGGACTGCAATTGAAAGTGTGAAACGTAATTAGGATGCTGATCTGTCCAGGATACCAGAAAATCATCAATAATTTCGGCTGATGTGTATGATGTAAACCGTCAAAAATATTAATGGAATGTTAAGATTACCAAAAGCTTTTAGCGTAATCTTTTTTATGAACGCTGGTTCAAGATTAACTGAGATTAAGTGATTGCTTAACACCTAGCACTGACACAGTATTTAATCTTCGTTTACTTAGCTGTGTTAATGATAACTCTTTCTTTATACAGTACGGTATACTTTCTGTAGGTATGTACGCAACTCAAGATGGGACTTTTCAAGTGTAATTCTGATGCACGGAACTACATAGGTTTTTTTCCCAGGATAGAAGAAAAATAAAGAAATTAATTATTAAGAAAAAGTTAGCAAGACGGAATCGGATAGAAACAAAATAAAGACATTCAGAAAAATATTTTTCACCTACTTTACCCGTAGGGTGGATCCCTACATAAAAAATGCATTTGCAGAATCAATTATCTTGTGCGTCCGTACCTTCTTGTTAAATAAGAAAAAACCGAACTTATTTTTAAAACTCTTTGAACCAACCACCCGATATGAAATGGTTATTCACAATGTATTAAATTGTTCACAATAATATCCTAAATTCAGCCATTCACTGCACTACATACACCATTTACCTGAACTAACGACCTGTCACTCTAAAAACGTCACTAGCGTGGAATGTACCAATGTACCACTTTTTACCGCAATGATCCAGACCATTCTAGCTTGGGGCTATGTGCTATGTCCGATGGCTTACTGCAAAGCCCGGATTGTTCCATTTTTTACGTCAGTCTGTACCCAGAGGATTAGTGTTAGTCCAGCGTTTTGACACCCATATTTGGCTGGAATTTTCCCAATTAGCAAGACACGTGGTTTTGTGAATTGGTCTGTGTACTACGTTATGGCGAATGAAAATTTTGTTTTTTTTATTGTAAAGTCTTTTTAGGTCTGTAAAGACATGATCGAACAAGCGGATAATTTCAATAGTGATTTTTTGACTAATCCATCAACAGAACCGTCTTAATCGCCGGATTTGGGAATTAAAAGATGGCGCTACTATCGCCGCCGTTGTATTACTAATCTGTCGCTAGCTTGGACAGGAACTGCCTCCCTAGAGTATATTATGTTCTGTGGGAACTGCTGTCATTGGCACAATGCTGTATTTTTTCTGTTTTATATATAAAATTTTTAACCGACTTCTAAAAAAGGAGGAGGTTCTCAATTCGGATGTTTGTATTTTTTTTTTTTTTTTTTTTTAGGTTTGTTCGCGCATTACTCCGTCGCTTGCCAACCGATTTGAAAAATTCTTTTTTTGTTGGAAAGGGTATACTTCCCAAATGGTCCCATAGAAATTTCATCGAAAACGGTTTAGTAGTTTGGTTTTTAAACCGAAATTACTGGTAAAAATTGTCCCATAGAAATTTCATCGAAAACGGTTTAGTAGTTTGGTTTTTAAACCAAAATTACTGGTAAAAATTACAACTAAAAAGTGAAAAATAAAAACTTTTTTGCAAAAAAAAACAACCGACTTCCAAAAACGACACTACAAAGTGAAAGATAACTTTAATTTCGGAAGTCGGTGGCAAACAACGAAAATGCGAACCCAACGACACCGACTTCCGAAATTAAAGTTATCTTTCACTTTGTAGTGTCGTTTTTGGAAGTCGGTTGTTTTTTTTTAACTTATATTAATGACAGTTACATAATTAATATACTAAGACCTTTGTAACAGTGGGACAATAGGTACAATAGGCTAGCTAGGTTAGATATTAATGACGAAGCCAAAGAACGTCAAAAATGTTTGGAAATAATTTACTAGACCTAAAGAGTGAGTATCAAATCTATGTTATGAGATTCTTGCCCTTTCAACTCCATACGAAACTACCTATTGGAAGGTGACTACACCCAATTCTTGTTTCTTGTAAATTTTGATATTAAAAAGTGCTTTTTAGGTGCTTAAGACATAAATGATTTCACTTCGAATTTTTGTAAAACAATAACGATCCTAAATCCAATTAAAGTTGATATTTATATTATCAGCCATAATTAAAAGCATAATATGAATTGCAATAGACAATATTGTGCACCCTGGTATACCTACAATGTCTAGAATCGAAGAGCGAAAGTTATTAATTATAAAGTACTTATGTTGTATCAAAATTCTCTGCAACTGCGTCCATTATCCCTTTATAAGCATAAGAATATGACGTAACTAGTTTTCTCGGATAAATTGGATTAGGGTTGCTCTCTTTCGAATGCCGAGAAATAAATATAGGGGTAGGTATTATTTTAATCCCTAGGCAACATTTAGTTTTGAATAATTAAGCAGAAACATTTATTCCTGTGGATAATGTACTTCCTGTACCTGTTGTAAAAACCTATAGGGCTGTATCATCCTTAGACTTGCATATATACAAGGTGACAGGGAAACTCAACGAATTCCTTGAAAGTTATACTGGTTGGTAGGTGGTTATACTAGAGGTCATTAGCAACAAATTAAGTCCAGTGAACTAAGGGTCAAAATTGGATGGTTAAAAATTGAAATTTTGCCATTAAAGACCTTTTATTTCTGAGATTATGTAAGTTTTGCATTTTTTTTTAAATGATCACTCATTTTTCAGCTTTCAGAAAGGTATCAATTAAATGTTTACACATAAGGCAACGAAACAAAGAAATGAAATAAAGAAACTTAATTTATATAACCCAGATCAAGCGCACAATATTCTTAAAATAATTGTGTGCCTCACGGCTTCGCCAAATAGGCCCAGTTCAGCATAAATGCCAGACAACTAAAGTTATCAAAAAATAAAAGGCCCGTTTTGACATTGACAGTTCTAGTAGTTAATAAATTCGCAAAACATATATTCGTTTGTATGAAACTGACATTGACATGACAAGAACGCATTCTCAAATGTCAAAACGGGCCTTTTATTTTTTGCCTGACACAGTCGGTCGATTACTCAGTCCGATTCAAAAACTCCAATCATAAATATTATGATGAGCCCAAACAAAAAGTCATAATGATGAAACGTGTTCGTCATTTGTTTCTTCAAGTTTTAATGTGTCAACCGGACGGTGGGCATGTGGCTATAGGAGACGATTAAAGGGCTTTTGGAAGGCAGCATCATAATCGTTATTTAAACAAACATAAACTCACACCCCCTTCTCACAGGGGCCAGCTGCAGTGCTACGATCCTTACCCACTCCTTTTGCTTTATTTACGTCCATACATCTCGTCATACATGCACGCCGTTTGCGAGCATAATCGTCATGGTTTGTCATTTTTGCACACTTTATCACAATATGAGTCTTTTATTTCTTAGCTAGCTGTTGCCAGTAACTGTGTCATAATTAAAAATCAAAAGTCATTTATTCAAATTAGGCCGAGAATCAGCACTTTTCGAATGTCAAAACTACAAAAGACAACCCCCCAAACACGCCCGCCCTTCACCACTTCCTATTGCTATTGCTGGGAAGTAGATGTGGCGCAACAAACTGAGCAGTGTGTTTTTTGTGTTGCATAATTTTTTATACAAATATCCAGGATGAAAAGTGCCTATGTCCTTCTCCAGGTCCCAGGCGAGCTATCTGCTAAAGTTTATTACGATCGGATCAGTGTGTTAGGCATGAGAATTTAACAGACAGGCAGAGTTACATTAGCATTTAAAATATGTATAATACAATATACCTACATAATCTCACGCTTTCTTTCCATGGGGGTAGGTAGGTGCTTCCACGATATACTCCTTTCATTTACGTTCATACATCTGGTCATTTAAGTACGACCGCCTAATGAGAGTACTACATACCTGACCTTTCTACAGAACATCACCAATAAGGTCAAACCAATATAATTATAATATGTCCTTCTAGGGCGGCTCATCCCTCTCACACACATTCAAACTACATTTACCTTGTAAATACCTTTTGTTAGTCGCCGTTCGTTCATCGTTTCAACACGACAAGCCATCTAAGCAAACTATGATAAAAAAAACACTACAAAGAGAAAAATAAGAAGTCGGTGACGCTGGTTCCGCATTTTCGTTTTTTGACACCGACTTCCGAAATTAAAGTTATTTTTCTCTTTGTAGTGTTTTTTTTTTGTAAAAAAGTTTTTATTTTTCACTTTTTAGTTGTACCTACCTAACCCACACAAATTCGTATATACTTACAAGATTAGAGGTACCGCAATAACAACTTTGACAGAAATGAGGGTGTACCGCGATATACTGCACACATCTGCGTACCCCTTTAGAGGGTACAGGCGTGACGTTATGTTGTGTGATTGCGTAAACAATACATACATAAGCGATAGCAGCAATAGCCGTTGATTTGCTGGTATTTATTGAAGAGTTCCGTTGTCCGTCTCCGAAACTCATCATCAGATCTTGTCGAAATTTCAATGACACCATTTGGGAAGTATACCCTTTCCAACAAAAAAAAAAAGATTTTTCCAAATCGGTTGGCAAGCGACGGAGTTATGCGCGAATATTTTTTTTTTTTTTATAAAATACAAACATTCGAATTGAGAACCTCCTCCTTTTTTAGAAGTCGGTTAATAATGGTAGAACAGTGTCGATAAAACCGACTATAAAAAGAAAAAAAAAATCAGTAGCAATGGGTTTTATTTTGACAGTTCAACAACATTCATTGGGTTATTTACCTGTTGAGCAGACAAAATTTTCGAACTTATGAAGCAATGGATTAGTAATATCCTTCAAAATGATTCAGATTGAGGTTGATAGTATGTTACGCAATTAAGAAGCTGGATAGCATAGAACCTGCATAATGAAGGCTCTATTTCTCTACGTGTAGAAATATAGATTTATAAAAAAGAACAGCCGATCGATTCTGTAAAAATCTCACCGTGAAAAGTTAATTGAAGTGAGCTTAGAGTGAGCTGTCAATAGTGTCAATCCCTTAGCATTAGTTGGAATGACAGCTCACTCCACGCTCACTTCACCTAAGTTTTCACGGTGAGATGGTTACAGAATCGCACTGCTGATAGTCAAGTTACTTTTTCATGAAATTAGGTCGGAAAAGCGTCGCTTTTCAGCTGAAGCACAAAGTAATGATAGATGGAGCTCGCCTAGAGGCAATAAGATAATTCGCTAGTTGACTCATTTACGTTGCACGTAAGCCTTTGAGACTGCATTTTGCGTTTCATTTTCCAAAATAGGAGCTAATGACGTAAAAAGAAGGTATGGTCTGGTCTGGTCTGACGAAAATGTAATCAAATGGAACAGAAAATTTAGGTACAGTCAGCAACAAAAGTCAATTAACTGTGTTACTTATACAAATCATGTAAATTGATACAAAATTATGCGATACATTGGTATGGTATGCAAAGAGTTAATTATTCTTAAATATTCTATTACTACGTTTTTAAGAATATTTTGCTCCGTAATTAAGATTTAAACAACTAAAGTGTTAACCGACTTTTGTTGCTGACCATACCAATTTGTAATACCACTTACAAATTGAATACTTCGATTTTATTATTTGAATACTTTAACCCGAAATCATAATTTAAAATCACCAGGAAAAAGGTTTCTCAATTTTGAATATTGAAGTTAATTTTATAACCTCAATTTTCGTCGATGATTTTTAAATTACAATTTAACAATTTCATTTGAGGGGCTTGCGGCTAAGTTGTAACAGCCGCATGGTCGATCAGGTTAAGCTACGCTTGCCACGGTTGTTCCGTGGTTGGGTTAGCATCTTTACATACCAAAACCCCTCCGTGCCTCGGAAAGCACGTTAAGCCGCTGGAGTACTGGGGAGAAGCATTACCCCGTAACTGGGTTGTGGAGGTCAGACAGGCAGGCGCTCCATGTAAAATACTGGTACTGAGCTGCATCTGGTTAGACTGGAAGCCGACCCCAATATAGTTGGGAAAAGGCTATTCAGATGATGAATTACAATTTAATCATGATAATCAAACAATAATGGTTGGAAAACGTTGTGAGTTACAAAGTTGGAACTTTCTAAATACAGATGAATGTGCTACTAATTCTCTTTAGTGAGTTATTACGTAAGAATTTAACCTGAACAGGGTAAGTTTCATCAGAGGGGCAATTTACGTAATTTTAAGAACGTTCACAGTCTGGTCTTTGTCTCAATCTGTCAAAAATACCTCTAATTTCCCTACATTTTTGACGAGTTTTAGACATTAATTGTTGCTGAGATGAAATTGCGACTAGATTTTGAACTTTTTTAATTACGGGAATTGCCCTTTAGATACTTTCGGTACAGATATAATAGATACTATCAAAGAATTCTTTACACGTCTCAAAATATATTTATCGTGAATATTTTCGGCTCAGCCATTTTCATACGAATAACGAAAAAAATCTTAAGATTGCTCACAGTCTCATGAATAAGTGATAGCTTCGTTGAGTATCACAAAGTCAAAAGCCAGTAATCCAGGAAGAAAAGAATCTCTTATTTTCCCTCATATAGTCATGTGCATGATTGTACGGAACATTTCTTCATAAATGTATGGTATGAGAACGATTCTATGAATTTTAAAACTTCAATTTTCTGTAGCAGTTTTGCAGGTATCTACTTTAGAAATACTGTTTTTGGTGGAATTTTAGCATCGGTTGATGAAAGGAACATACTTTGATTAATGAGTTGAAATAATATTAATTTCAAACGCAGTAAAAACTTGACGACAGCATATTAATTACAAAAGAAAAGCTAAACAAAAAGTAAAATTTTCCGACGCTGTAATGACGGTTTTTCTAACAGCTAGGGTAATTACTGAGATTTCGGTGTTCAATTAAGAAATAGTACGTTTTATACCCGAGAGAAACAAAGATCCATTAACTGAGTGGTCTCCAACTTACAGGCGTTTGATTAACATGTCCCACTAATTAATCTAGGATCAAGTTTATTCAGATGAAGGTAGTCTTTAAAAAAACTTAATAATATATTAACATAACATGATTTAAAAACTATTTCTCTATTTAAACGTCGATTAAAAGAGCATTCTAAATATATATAGGTATATGTTTACATATTTTTGTATTATGTATTTATTAAAGTATACTTATATTTTTTTTTCATTATGTGTGTAAGTAGTATATTAAATATTTAAGTTTTAGACTTCACACATTCATATTTTTCTCTTCTTGTTCTCACACACTATTGTCTACATTTATTTTTTACTTCTCCTTTCGCAGGTCTGCTGGAAGAAATTTCTTAAGAAATAAGCAGTACCTTTGTACTCATATTATTACTATGTCATATCCCTATGTATTTTACTGTGTGTACATAAATAATAAAATAAATAAACATCACGGCTATGTTCCCCGAAGGGTTAGATAGAGGAGTACCTATAACCCACTTTTGGCCAGTTATGTTTAAGTTCTTTGCAACAGGGGGCGAGTCCATTGCCATCAACCAGGTAAAAATCCAGACTTTACTGAGAAATTCCAGATGGGGAACCGAACCCAGGACCTCATATCCAGCAGTAGCACTTGCGATCACTAGATCCACAAGGCAGTTGTATATTATAAACTAGCTGCTGCCCGCGACTTTGTATGCGATCCAGGATGAATAGTAGCCTATGTCCTTCTCCAGATCATGGTCTACCCCTGTGTCAAATTTATTCTAAATCCCTTCAGCAATTTTAACGTAAAAGCGTAATTCTTAATTTTCTTAAGATTCTGCGCTACTTTCTTATTTTTTTTTCCGTAAGAACCTTCTACAAAGTATTAGAAATCTTAAAAAAAAAAGATGGATTAAATCTGTAGTCGTTCTTAAGTTATGGCGTGACCAAGGGAAATACGGATAAATTTTTAACATTAAAACAAAAACAGTTGATCCATGCGTACATGGAACAGTTGATCCATGGGTCTAGTTATGCGAACATACTCGTAAATGTATGGATCAACTGGTTTTTTTTACGATTTCAGGGTTGGTCCCGTAGTAAAAGTTGTTCATAAAGATGAGTACAATGACCCCTTTTAAGGATTAAAACGATCAAAATTTAACGGTGTATACTATGTACTAATAATGAGTACTATGTACAATTGAACATACTATAAATCTACTATTTACTGGGTACGTCTTTCATTGACGTGAATATACCTTGGCGGCTGAGAGTATGTGATGCTCTCTGTAATGTCTCGCTGATGGTAGCGTATGTGTTGGATCATTTAGCTTCCTTCAAAATGGTTGAGTTGAATGGTGCTAATCCATGCGTCATTTTCGTGAACGGGCGCCGTTGCGTCGGTTGAGACTGGTCATCTCTTAGCTGCCACGGCTTATTATTTTTTTTTATCTTTTCATTACGGACGCTTTTACCGTTCTGCATCATTCTCACATGCATAATTTCAACATGAATGATGTAACCAATATTCTGTAACCATATCACTTTGATTTAAAAGAGTGTACGTAGTTTCTAGCCCATAGGTAGGTAGCTACTGCGCTTTGGAATGAGCAACTCGCTTCATCTTTCTGACTGACCAACCCCTTGACAATTCAAAATTGCCTGTGATTGGTTTATTTAAAATATATGCTTTGAATTTGAGTTTGAATAAACAGTCGCACAAATTAAACATTCATTCACTTCCAATTATTACGAACAAAACGTGAGTTGTTTTCCGAAGCAGCGGTGATTATAGGTATACTCTAACCTAATTAATTAACAGACGCTGTTATGACGTTTAAAAACAATCTACACACGCTTTTAAGCTAATGAAAACATTCCCCATGGGGGGTTTATTAGTACAGTGGTCTGTCTGGGGAGGTGGCATTCATCAAAATTATGTTTTTATTATGTCATTGAGTCTAGGAGGTTTGGAGATTTGCTACCTACCTTTTTAGAGGGCTATACCCGAAGGTGCCAACGAGAACCTATTACTAGGCTCCGCTGTTCGTTTGGCCGCCCGGCCGATCCTCTGTCCGTAATACATAGTAACATGAAATTTTCACAGATTGTGTGAAATAACAAGAAATATGGCCACTATAACAACAAATAATAAAAAATCCTACTTTCCTACTAATATTATAAACGTGAAAGTTTGTATGGATGGATAGATGGATGGATGGATGTTTGTTACTCTTTCACGTAAAAACTACTGAACGGATTTGGATGAAATTTGGCAGACAGATGGTTTATAACCAGGATTAACATATAGGATACTTTTTATCTCGATATTCCCACGGGATCGAAACTTATGCGGGTGAAACCGCGGGGCGCAGCTAGTATAAAATAAATTAAAAAAATAAAGGAGTCGAATCCCCACACAAGAGACGTGTTTTTCCGGCATTTTGTATTGTACGGTGGTACCAAACCCTTCATGTACGAGTCCGACGCGCACTGGGTCGCTTTTTTATGTCGTAGTGTCCAAAAGGTTTGGAAATCTTTTTTGTTAGAAACCAGGCAAGCTTTTAGTTTAGAATTGTATTATTTTTCATGTTAATCTTAGTAGAGAAGCATAGAACACGGAAGTTCGGAAGAAAATAGGCTAGTTTCCTAAAAAAATCTAATTAGTCCGTCAGTTAGATTATCAAAAAATATTGGACCCGTATTTTTTCTTTTGTCAATTATATAAAAAATGATGAAGGTATCGCCCGTTAAAGTTCCGCGTGACGTCACGCCTTGTACACTTTTTAGCATGGCGTGACGTCAACGACGACTTCCAAATTTTGACGCGCTTTATCTTTGTAATTTTTTGTTTGATTGACAAAAGAAAAAATACATGACAATTATTTTTCGATAATCTAACTGACGGACTAAATATAATAATTATTTTTTTACCCAGGAAACTACCCTATTTGCCTCATCTTCCTAACCTTTTTCCAACGATTTTGGTGTTAGCTTCCAGTCTAACCGGACAGTTGCACCCCAGTATTTTACATGAAGCGATAGCCTATCTGACCTCAACCCAGTTACTGGGTAATACAATACTCCTTGGTGCCCTTTGGGTAGCTGATAATATATAATATTCTGGTGGAAAATAACAAAACACCTTTAGTATAAATTGATAGTTTCTCTAATAAAGAATAGATTAGTCCATCATTGTCTATCGTTACGTCACAGGCGTCTTAAGTTGTGGCTGGATGGATTATACTATGTAATACATACCTATTAGGTTTATTGTAGGTGTACACTACCAGCTGTTACTATGTAGGTAATTATTATTTAGCTCCAAAAGCCTCTTAATAAAAACTTAGGGTCAAAGGTCAGGTATATGGACAGTTTTACGACATACCCGTATCATTATGTCCTGTGAGTTCACAATTTTCATAAGAATGGCATACTGAACGTATAATATACTAGCAGCGCCCCGCGGTTTCACCCGCATAAGTTTCGATCCCGTGGGAATATCGGGATAAAGAATCTTATATGTTAATCCTTGTTATAAAAAATCTGTGTGCCAAATTTCATTCAAATCCGTTCAGTAGTTTTGGCGTGAAAAAGTAACAAACATCCATCCATCCATCCATGCAAGCTTTCGCATTTATAAAATTACTAGCTGCGCCCCTCGGTTTCACCAAGATAAGTTTCGTTCCCATAGGAATATTGAGATAAAAAGTATCCTATATGTTAATCCTGGTTATAAACTATGTGTGCGTCAAATTTCATCTAAATCCGTTCAGTAGTGTTGGCGTGAAAGAGTAACAAACATCCATCCATCCATCTATCCATACAAACTTTCACGTTTTAGTAGGGTAGGATATTTTTGCCTTAATTTCACTTTTGCACAATGAAATTAAAGAAGATAACATAACATAACATCATGCCTGTAATCTCCGAAGGAATAGGCAGAGGTGTACGTAAGTACAGACGCCAGCACATCAAGCTACTACAATCTGTCAGATTTCTTTAATAGATTTTAAACTTTATAGTCAAAGTATTAAGGTTCAAGGTTGATTGGGAAAATTTGACAGTTTCGGGTAGCTTGACCTGCTGGCGTCTGTACATCCGTAATTCGCCAGTTATGTGTACGTCCCATGTAATAGGGGGCGAGCCTAGTACTTTACCCGACCTGGGAATCGTCCCCAGGACCTCACGCTCAGCAGTAGCGGTTGCGACCACCTTTTTTTTGGGTGAAAAATCATCAAATGACCTCTCCTGCTCTGGGCTGAGCGGAAGGGCGTGTCAGACTTCTACTGACACTAAAACCTACCCGTGTTCCTTCAGTTGCCTGTGCCAGGGGCCACGGTGTCTCTTTCGAACAACCCGCGGCTCTATTTGTATTGTTTTAGCGGTTGCGACCACCTAAAACAATAAAAACTCAATCAATTAAAGAATAATTGTTTCGTTATTGTTTTCCCTAAATCAAACAACATAAATATAGCAAGTACTGTAGCCAATCCACAATAATCTAAACCATATACCCTTATAACGAGAAAACGGGAAGCAAATCCCTAAAAAATAGGGTTGGCAAAATAAAAAACAGATTTGTCAAACCGAACGAAATTAAATGTTGAATCGTGAGATACTTTATTCCAGGCACGGTCCAGTGAATAAAGTGGAATCAAGGCGGTACCATTGAAAACTTTTTCAGAGTTGGACTGCTCCGATTATTGCCAGACCGAGTGAAATCGGAAATTGCAAGGACCAAAGGAGTCTTACAATCTTGCAAATGCTGGTTGCGTATGTTTTTCTGAGTTTGTAAAAAAAAGTTGATTAAGTTAAAATGCTAGTAGTGGAGTGTAGAGAGAATATATAGCACATTTAAAGTGCGGCCGATGAGAGAATGCGTTCTTGACAATATTTTTTTTTATTTCTTGGGTGGGAAATTATCAAATGACTTCTTCCACTCTGGGCGGAGCGGGAGAGTCAGACTTTTACCGACTAAAACCCACCCGTGTTCCTTCAGTTTCCTCTGCCAGGAGGCCACATGCGTTCTTGACACCTGTCAGTGTCATACAAGCAAAATATGTGTTTTGCCAATTCGATCTTTATTAGCTACTAGAATAAAATTGTCGCACTGTCAGGAAGGCATTCTGTCGACGGCCGGACAGTAATGTTAAATAAACTGGTATTTTTTTGCTCGTTAAGTATAATGAGCTCAGTTCGTAAATGATTAATGTAGGAATGTAGTATGTGTGTATAGTATAGTATAGTAGTATGTGTGTGTAGTGTGTGTATTGTATATTATTGGTTGGAATCAGATTGCTGTTATTATCCCTGTTGATACATTCAATATGAAGGTTACGTTTGATAGAAGTGGCATCAATATTTAATAGTCCATAATGTAACATAGGTATAGAATTTGAACTCGTGACCTTTCTCACTCACTCCGACATTGCAAACGTTGGAATGCCTTTTAAAAGTAAAAAAAAAAGAGATAAAATTGAAAGTTTTAATGTTCTTTTTTATTTTATTTTTTTCTTAGTATTGTTAAATTAATCGCTGCTTTTTCCTATGCCAGATAGTTTTATCCAAGGAATAATTTTGAAGTTTTGACAGTTCTTCCATACAAAATCTGTCAGACGTCAATCTTTTTCCACGAATATAAATTGTCTGTCTATTGCAAAATTAGCCCTTATTTATTATTGTTTGTATTTCTTGTGCGTATCTCAAATAAAATAATTTATATTCTTTCTTTCTTTAATAATCGATCTTCGACTCATAACTATAAGGGCTGATTTTTTGATCCGTAGTTAAACTCAACTAATTGTTAAAAATAGTAACTAATGGTTAAATATTTGTAAATGTGTTTTTTGATAAATTTTTAGTTTATCTAATGATATTCATTGCTAATGGTCAAATAGTTAACTATTAGTTTAAAAATAACATTAAAACAGATCAAAAAGCACATTTTGTACAAATTTATCCATTAGTTACTATTTTTAACCATTGGTTGAGTTTAACTACGGATCAAAAAACCGGCCCTAAGTCGTCTTTTGGTTGGAGTTATAAATCCTACTTTTCTGGTTAAAAGACACTCTATTTTCGCTGGACATACAAAACTCTCGTTTCGTTTACTTCAAGACCCCTTGAGATAAGTCAGTAGCTTAAACAATTATACTAGAAGTTAGCATCGTGAGTTCACTCAGTGACTTTGTAATTAATCACAGTTCAGGTAGTAAGGAGTAATCTTATTCTTGCTCGGCACTAGCCAGTCCTACTTACCTTAATAGGAGTTACTTACCTAATTACCTAGGAGCTTTTGAATGATCCCGGCTGTCTGTGTGTGCGTAAATGATGAGGAACAGGGTGTAAAGTTCACTCATCCTCCATAGGAAAGGGATGATCCTCTGACCAGACAGGTGTTATGTTTGGTGAGCTACTGGCCGACATCTCGGGATGTTTTCTATAACAGTGCTGCTAGTCGCGCGGTAAACTCTGCTTGCGCGATGCAGGATTTTATGTGACGTCAGTATGATGCGTAGTTCGCATGTGGCGATGTAGATGCCGCCACAGTTATTTAATAAAATAACTAGGTTTTGATCGCGGCTTCGCTCGCGTTTATATCGAAAATTATCCCACGGGACCGTGCTACCGAGATAAAAAACTATATTTTGCTCTTTTGCTCTCTTTTTTAGCTGTCTCTCTTTGCTGTTATACGGTCCCAGGTCATAAAGCATGACCTGGAACCGTATTAAACTTACATATGGACCAACCATATGTTACAACGAAACGCAAAGTGTGCCTATGCAACATTTTAGACGTGACTATGCATAGAACTGGCGTAAAAATCGTTGTTTCTTTTTCAATTTGTTACTCGTGTTTTTGCTATAAAAAAAGTAAAATTAAAAGTGTACTTTTATAGCAAAAATATGAGTAACAGTCGTAGGTCTAAAAATAACGTAAAAGTATTTAAACGTTTTTACCCACGTCGGCTTTCGTTTTTATGTTCTATTTCTGTAAAAAAGTTTATTGTTAAATTCCCTAATAGCCTTCAAGAATGCGGATATAATGTGACGCCAGTAGGTGGGTGTAGGTTGACGACAGTTATTCAGTCTTTACTTTGTGTTTGTCAATCTACACAAATTGGTAAATTGTATTTTTTCAAAGCGTAGCATATCTATATCTATGTATACATGTGTGAATAAAATCGCTTTGATACGGTTTTTATTATATATTCCAGAAGGAATATGTGTATAATACAATACATTAATATTAGGAATCTAGATATTTTGACATGTTGCCACAGCAGTTGATGACTTCCGTGAAAAGCATGTGCGGATCGCTTATCCATCCAAACTATAATTATCTACGAATCTTACTAGTAATATTATAAACGCGAATGTTTGTGAGGATAGATGGATTCATTCACGTAAAAAATACTGAACGGATTTGGATGAACTTTGGCACATATACCACAGACCAGGATTAACACATAGTATACTTTTTATCCCGATATTCCCACGGGAACGAAACTTATGTGGGTGATACCGCAGGGATCTGCTAGTAATATTGTAAAGTCTAAAGTAACTCTGTCTGTGTGTGGCGCGAAAGGGTAATACCCTACCCTTTCGCGCCTGAATTACTGAACGGTGTTCGATAAAATTTGGCAAGGAGATAGATGGCATCCTAGGGAAGGACATAGGCTTTTTGTCCTGATAGCACGTTCCTGTGAAGCCGCGGACAGAAGCAATGTGTAGTATAAAACTTATCTTTTCTTTTATTTAAAACTTTTCACTGAGATAAAGTAGTACAAAGCCTCATAAGCCACATCTAAATAGTTACAATAGTTTCCTATTTCTAATAGTTTCTTGGATCAATACATTAAACATGGATTATTAACATTTTTATGCCAAGTTAATCTTCATACTGTGACAGACGCTTGCTGAATATGTAACGAAGCCTCCTCCAAACTCGTAATTTTGGTTCGATTCGGAAACTTTTGGGTTTACCCGGTTTACCAGTATTTTGGTGGTGTTCGAATAGTCATTGAATACAAAAACTTTTTCATTTACGCTCTCGGACGCCGACTGAATAATATATCAACGGTTGGTGGGAGGGAGCTTACTGGAATCCTTTTGGATTTTAGCTTTTTTTTCGGCTTTTCAAGAGAATTAATGACAACTTTACTGTCTTTTTCGTGAAGTCATTGCGGACATTTGTTAGGTCTTTAATAAAAGGTATTAAAAGAAAGAAAAAAATAATAAAGATTAAAATGAGAAGTATAAGAAAGTTTCTAACATAATCCAACCGAAAATAAGCGTGGTTCATTACAGTCCTAGGTACCAATCAGTATTTTTATACATCAAGCTTCCCGTAGAATTTAAAAGCATAAATAGCGCAAACTTATTTAAAAACTAATTAAAGACATATTTATTGAGGAAGGGCTTATTACAGTGTCGATGAGTACCTAGATGATAAGCGACAATCGTAATTATTATCGTTCTGGATATTAATTTATTGAATGGAATTAATTTTAAATGGCATGGTTGATTATTATTATTTTGAAATTTTTACACTTCATGTTGTTCATTTTTATTTTTTGTTAGGTCTTTTTGTTTTTATTATTGTATTTTTCCTCATATAGATTATTAAATGACATCTTATCTTTAGTTGAAAGTGGTTCTTTTGTTTTTTTTTTTTTGCTCAAAAGGTTTTTTGTGTTTTCAATAAATTTATTTATTTATTTTTTTATAAAAAACGACGATGACGACTTTTTTTTATAAATGGAACCGAACCGAAGGATTTTAGTGGAAAAATATGACATTTTTCATATTTTTTCTACTAAAATCCTTTATAACCCCCGACAAAAACGAGTGGTGTTATAAGTTTATATCACGCTGAGCTTTAGTTTTATTTCATTCCATCAATCATATAGACTGTATGTTTATCTTTCAGTCCATATTCATAGCCTTCAAATTCATAACATATTATTTTTGTTTTAAAATTAGTTTCCAAAGCCTTTACGTATATTACAGTATCTTTATTGTAATCATTTACTTACAGTCAGATACAGTCTAAACATTGAATCAAGACGTCGCATCAAAAGGGTAAATATGAATTAGTAACTAACACAAATGTATATAAATGAGGAATTATTATTCCAGGAACTTGTTTATACACTCATACTCGCATTTACAGGGTGGGTTATTTGTCAGACCTACAATTTATGGCACTTTTTATTTGTCCTCAATTGTTGGATAAGCTAAACATGGGACTTAGACACCTGCACCCTGATTGCGTAACATACTATCAATCACAATCTGAATCATTTTGAAGGATATTGCTAATCCATTCTTTTCTTTCTTTTCATTCTTTTTTTTTTTGAAAAAACTTTTCCCCACACTAGGAATTTCTCCTGTATCGTGGTTGCGTTTACAAAAATTTAAACTCACATACACAAACAGCCAGACCTGGAACAACTACTTGTAGATCATACAAATATTTGTTCCGTGCGGGAATCGAACCCGCGACACGCAGCGCAGCATTCAATCGCTTAACCACTGCGCCAACCGTGCAGTGCTAATCAATTGCTTCATATTTGAAAAATTGTGCTCAATAACGTAAATAACGCAATGAATTTTGTTGAACTGTCAAAATGCCATTCCTCCTATTAGTATGTTACGCAATAACCCCGCTGTCCCACCGCCGACGGCTAGCTATAAACAATTTTCTCGCACTAGAAACGTACAAAAAATTGCAGGTCTTGTGTAGGTAAAAGATATGCTATTTATATAAAAGATTGATTAGGCAGGGGCTATAGTTTTTCCATAGTCGTAGATAACCAGCAACCTAATTGCGTAACACACGATCAATCGGAATCGGTTTTATTTTGACAGTTCAACAACATACATTGCGTTATTTACGTGTTGAGCAGACAAATTTTTCGAACTTATGAAGCAATGGATTAGTAATTTGCTTCAAAATGATTCTGATTCCGATTGATTGTGTGTTACGCAATTAGGGTGCAGTTCACTTTAGCCACCCAAACCCATAACCCAATACCTTTGCTTCCATATCTTGCAATAGTCCTACCCCATCCGGGGTCCTTGGATGCACTTGCATAGTGCGAACAGGGATAATCGTCGGTTGGTGCCTCATTTAATTGAAAACGTGTAACGGGCCTCTGCGAGTTGGCTTCGGCCCCTCGTACGCCTTCCAAAGGTCCAGAACCCCAGGGTCCCGAGATATGTGAAAGATCCATAACAATATAATAATAATATAATTTAATAATGTATTTATAATTATTCTAATAGGTACTATGATAATCTACCTACGCCCAAGATAGTATATGTGAATTTCTATCGCTAAAACCAATTGTCAATCGGCAAGCATATCTGCCATATTGATCCCTGCCGATCTATTCTGAAAAATCTAAACGCAAAAACATAAATGAAGTGAAATTGAAGTGAGCTGTCTTTCCATCTGATGTTAGGGATTGACACTATTGACAGCTCACTTCACCTAAGTTTTCTAGATGAGATTTGTAACAGAGTAGATCGATTGTTCTTAACCTCACCCTGTATATATATGAAACCATAACAGCTTATGTACCCAAGTAGATGTTTTCAGTCGCTTCAGATGATGAATAACACATGAGACGACTTCCTTTATTTGACGACCTGAAATACGAGTGAATTTCAAAATAGGGGTAAAGGCAATCATTGCTCAGTCGTTCGGAACTTTTCGAATTATTGTTACACAATCGTTTGGGCAATAAAACGATATAGTTTTAACGAAATAGGAGCCTATTTTGTTGCCTATTGATCACATTTTTCGCGGAAGTTTGATTGGTTTGTAGTCTAGTGCTTTTAAAGGAGATAGTTTTTTTTTTGTTCGGCGAACAGGCCCACCGAAAAGTGTGGCGTCTGCTAATGAACCGCATGTTAAATAGATAGATAAAACGTTTATTCAGTGCAACAAAAGACACAATACAATTAATAAAAAAAAAAAAAAACAAAAAAAAAGGCGAAACAAAAAAAAACAGAGATTGATTTGTTCCTTATGATCTCTAGATTACTGTAGTAGTAATAATTATACGTCGTCTAACAGGAATACTGAGAACTACGATCATAACCTAAAAAATCACTAAAAATGCTATTGTTTAATGAGTAGGTTAGCCTAGTCTGTATTATAATGTAGTAGAATACTGCACTGCTCAGTAATAAATAGAAGTGATATACCTAGGGTGTTTTGAACGATTTATGAAATAAAAAATCAAATATGTAACAAAGCATGTTTATTACAATAAGCATTTATCAATTTCGCCGTCAAGCGACTTAGAAGTAGATAGTATTTCATCTAAAAAAGACACAGCTCGCTCCCCCACTCATCTTGATACCGTGTCGATGTGCCCAATAGCCAGCAGTACCAAGGACTGCCCACCAAACAACTTGCTGGATACTAGCAACAATATCCAGCAAGAGTAGCTCTAATTTTAGAAATTTATGTTCTAGGTATCTAAATGCACCTGAAAACAATAGATTTGAGTTAAAAAATAAGTGTATTATAACTAATATTGTTATTATTTTCTTTGGTCTGCTATAATCCGCTGCAAAATAATGTTCTTTTCCGCAGTCAACAGACGTACTATGCATGCGTTGTGCAGATCGACATTGAATGTAAATATTCCTGTATCCAAATCTCCATAATGAATCAATATTTTCAATACTTTCTTGCATCATCAATACGCACTTTCTCAAACTGCATCTGGATGTTTTGACTAAAACAAGCAAAAAATCCATGCGTACACATGTAACCGCACATCTGCAGCAGTCTCGGACAATGTCTTCGCACATTGCGTGGAAATCTTAATGAACAATTAACACGACATCCTTCTGGTGTAAATGCTATACCATCTTAAAAATTCCGTATTCAATATAATCCTTCAATTTACACACAGGAAAACAGAAATATCAATTTCATGCATTTCGAAAGAAATGGAAAAAATATAACGAATGAAGTGTTGTTGTCACTTGACATTTGTCTTTCTGACAGTGTCAGATAGTGATGCGAAGAAATAAAATAAAGGCTCGAAACCATTTTCTCTCGAGGTGCCACTTGATATAGCCACGATTAGATAAATATCACCAATACTGCCACACTAGTTCTAGTGTCATTCTTTATTCAATACGAAGGTATTTAATAAACCAGGAAATATGTACCTAGATATATTTCCTGTAATAAACCGTCAAAATACTGTGATGCAGGTGTAGTCACAGAATTTTAATAAGAGTAAAAATTCATATTCTGTGGGTTAGTGCTGTCAGTTGATCACGTGTGATTTGGCATTAAAATCATCATCGTATCTTCATTGATTCATTATCAGATTGATAGTGGAATTTGAGTAGGAGATGGCGCTCTTTGCAAAGTCGAACAGGGCCAATCTTAGCCAAATGTCACTGACTTAAACCTCAATCTACCAATATTTAATGGTTGCTGTTTTTTGGATCTTGCTATAATTATTTTCTTTGTTTTTTTTTTTTCGTATTCGTTTCAAACACACGACAACGCAGGGATCTTCGTTTTCGAAATAACATAATCGAGACAATCGAGAACGTTAATAACTGAGTAACATCACTAGAGTCAAACTGACAAACAACGCAAAGCTACAGTCCGTTTCACGTTGATTTTTAAACCACTTTATGCTAGAGTAAGCAAACTTAAAAATGGGATTAAACACAGGAGGACTTGCTGCAGCGTCAATGGTACATTTTTTTACTTAATAAAACAGATTTGGTTACCATCTCGAATTGTAATTAGGTACATATTTTATTTTATTTTCTTAAAATCGTTAAAAACGCTTCAATACATGCATTTATGACATTGACGACTATATCTGAAGGCCAATTCTCGTAATTTAAAACGTTCAAAATCTAGTCGCAGTCTCATCTCGGCGACAAACAAATGTCAAAAGCTTGTCAAAATGTGAGGTATTTTTGACAGATTGAGACTGAGAACGCTCTTAAAATTACGAGAATTGCCCCTCTGAAATTAAATTAATTGAGTGCTTTATCAAAACATTTTCTTTTTATTACGATTTCGTGATTCTGATTAGACTTTATTGCAAAAATTGACCATTTTAAATGATAAATTGGTTACGTTTTTTTAAGTATTAATAGACCAAAAAAAAACTATCGCCTTTGTGAAAGGTATTTTGTATATTAATTACAATTGATAGTTCAAAAAAAAAAACTGGCTGGTAAAACTGGTATTGTTATTTATTTATTTATTTATACATCTCCTAACTTAAAATAATTTTAACGAAACTGTAAATAAATCCTGCAGTCAATTTCTACTCATTTTATCAGCACAACTAGGTAAGCTTAAATCAAACCAATAGCTACTATTACCTAACTACGTTCACACACCATAACCACAGGTTACACAAAGAGAGAGGAACGAGTAAAGAGGTTCGATGTATAAAGAATATACCCATTCCTCAAGGAGATTACGTTCTGCTCGGGCCAGTATTAAAGCGAGGATAGTTTGAATATTGAATTTCAAATAATTTATTTTCCTTTTGTGTTTTGCTTTCAGTGTTTAGAATTATTCCGCAGTTTTCTTTTTCCAGACGTGGGACAAGAATAATGAAAAATAAAGAAAAAAACAATACAAATTCTGTTTTGAAATATTTATAATTTTACATGGATAAAAGAACGCCACCTGCTACGATCCTTATGTCGTATATCGACAAGGAAAACTAAACTTTAAAGCTAAGGGATAAAATGAAATTAAAGAAAGGGAGGTAGAAAACAATTAGAGATATATTTACAAGTAAAAGATGGAGATGGACTGAAGAGTGGTGTGTAGTATGTGGAGGTGGGGTGTATGGATGACGATGCGTGATAGGTGGGTTGAGGAGGCCGAGGTGGAGATACAGCTGGAGCTAGGAGGTAGACGCGAGGAAGGTGCTGGCGACAGGTGCAGGTACAGCTGCAGGTCCAGGTGCAGAAGCAGGTATAGATGCAGGTACAGGTGCAGGTGCAGGTACGGGTACAGGTACAGGTACAGGTTCAGATGCAGGTGAGGGCAGGTGCTGGTGCGTGGCGACACGGAGGACACCCGTAGGAGGGCCCACGCAGCAGGCCAGGACGATAAAACGTGTCGTGGGGAATAATCAGATCAGCGCCTAACGGTAACAGAATGCTTGTTCTGACCTGGAGGAATGAATGAAGATAACTGTGAGTATGTACATTATGTTCCACATACTCCTTTTGCTAACCTTTACTTTTAAGTAATAGTTTTATCACCAATTTTCTCTAGAACAGGTGCATTTCCCAAAGGCTTCATCGATCCATTCATTATGTATTCAGAAACCTCGCTTCCATAGTCAACAAATGCTAAACTAAAAGTACTGAAACTAAACTTTGCAGCGCCTGAAAAGGCTTAAAAGTTTGTAGCACTATTTATAAAAGTACCTTAGGCTTCTTTTGAAAACTATGCCTTAGCCACTATTTAAAACGAACATTTTTTATACTAGGCTCTATTAAAAGAATGTTTTAAAATTTTATACAGGTTAGCAGGGACATAGACGCTGAACCCGTTACCATGAATTCAGTAAATGATTCTGAACCCTGCGTTGAAGTTTCTCGTTGATTATTTTCATTAAAATTTGCTGTTCCATTCATTTGTGCCACGTAAGGTATTGCACTTCTCTATGAAGGAATCTAATAAGGAATCTAGGAATCTTCTCTATTTATGAAGTTTCAATCACCACCTAATGGATAGTCAACTCTATCTGGCAGTGTACTGCTGGCTCAGGATTTATTATAAAACAAGTTTGTTTGGACGTGAGTCGTTTATGACGGCGGAGGTAAAAGTGAATTGTTTGAGGAAAATTAGATTGAATAGTGGGTAATATTGATTTTAATAACCTCCTTACTGCGGTTTTTGCTTGGGTAATATTTGGTTCTATGGATGGATGGATGTCTGTTACTCTTTCACGCAAAAACTACTGAAGGGAATTGGATGAAATTTGGCACACAGATGGTTTATAACCAGGATTAACATATAAGATACTGTTTATCTCGATATTCCCATGAGATCTAAATTTATGCAGGTAAAACCGCGGGGCGCAGCTAGTTATTAATATAATTCTTTCAGAATAGGTTAATTTGAAGATTGGAGTTTGTACATAAGTATTATATTAAATACTAGTTTCTGTCCGCGTGAAATTTCTTGTTCCTCCGACCCAGCCCATCGCATCGCTTTCTTTTTGCGCGGTTCCTTAGGGTCTTAGCATGATGTTAAATGAATTAGCCTATCAAATGTAAAAAAATAATTTTTCAAATCCGACTGGTAGTTTATTTATTTAAACTTTTCGCACAAAAAGGTACAAAGGCGGACTAGTTCCAGAGATTAATTAGCACGTTCAAACAAACAAACTCTTCAGCTTTATTATTAGTATACATATAGATTCAGAAACGTATTTCAAATAAAACATCCTAAAAGGCTTTGAAATTATTACAACTAGCATCGTATATTTGGTACGTTCTTAAGTACCTACTCTTGAGAAATGTTGATCCCAGCTAACGTGCGTAACGTAACGAACTTTTGAACGTTCGAGGAATATTTTTTTTTATCGAGGAACATTACTTTCTTAGTTATTTGCAAGAACTAAAAGCTTTCCCATGAAATACTTACCAAGAGTATAATAGTATAGTAGTGGAGTATATAGTATGTAGTACATTGGCGTACATTTGACGGCACGGTTGGCGCAGTGGTTAAGCGATTGACTGCTGCGCTGCGTGTCGCGGGTTCGATTCCCGCACGGAACAAATATTTGTATGACCTTCATGTATTTGTTCCGAGTCTGGGTGTTTTTCTATCTATAATATGTATGTATTTACAAAAAATGTAATAAAAATGTATATAAGTAGTTTATCAGCCATCTTGTTACCATAACACAAGCATTAGGTTGCTTAGCTTGGGACTAGATGGCGCTGTGTGAAATGTCCAGGGATATTATTATTATTTCGGTTTCCCGGTAGTATCTATTTATTTATTTTCAGAGGTAAAAGAACATAGATGTAGATTTAAGAAGTGGAAAGTGGTGATGAAGTGGTTAGGTAGGATCTAGGTTATGTCAAAAACAAACTAATCACAACCAGCTAATAAAAATAGAAATAGAGCTTAGCATACACACATTGTATAATGTAGGTAAGTATAAACAATAGGGTTCGGGGTGATCAGAGAATCCCTTCCCGGCGCGCAGCCCAGTTGAGAGACGTCACACGGCTCATGTCAAAAGAAGGTTGCGCATCGTTCTTTATAACCTGACTTCTCTATCATACTCGTGATTCATCATTTTCCAACAGACATCAGCTCGAAGCTTTTAGAATGTTCTAGAAGCTTGGACTCGCCTTCATTGACTGAGCGAGAACGAGAGGCGTTTCCGCCAGAAGCTTGCGAATGGTGGCGGTAGCGGTTGGAAATAATTTTGCGTTATATCCTCCCCCTTTTGACCAGGTTATCACATCGTGTCTGGTCAACCAAAGTAAGGAACGTAATTTCGCGTTATATCCTCCCCTTTTTGACCAGGCTATGACACCGTGTCTGGTCAAACAAAGGAACGCATTAAATAGTATTAAAAAATTGGAATGAAAAATAATAATTCAAAGCCACACACCGCCCACACTGACCTTAACTAACTTTTGTGAAGGTTAAAAGCAATAAATATTCCTCAATTTTACCCTAAAATAAGGTCGCCCCAAGTAAAGCGTAATGTCGCCGCTTGGCTAGCATAGGACAAAGGTCTCTTCTGAAAGAGAGGAGAAACAAGCATTCATCATAAAACTAAAATCTGTACGCAATATGGAAAACCCTTGAGAGGCAGGGTTTTCCATATTGTGTACAGATTTCAGTTCTTAGATTTGTATTGCATTGTGTTACTACCAAAGCTAATTTAAATGAGCTTTGGTAGTAACAAAATTATCACACACAGTCTTTATAAATAAAACATGTTAAATCTGTATTTTTTATGAAATAAAGTTATTGTCATTATAACGATTGCTGATTACGTGTTGGAAAACCATTGTAAATTCAGGTTTCTTTACAATGTTATTCTTTACTTACCATTTTTTTGGTGGTTGTCTGAAAGAAATTCAATATGATAAAAAAAAAAATACTGACGTCACTTTGTTAGTTGCCAGGTTTCGAAACCATGCTTGTCGTGATGTACCGGAGGTTCATTAATCAACCAATCAACTAGGCCTATCGCAGGCCACTGCTGGACATAGGCTTCTCCCAGGCTGCGCCACAACACCCTGTCCTCCGCCTTCCGCATCCAGTCTGTCCCAGCCACTTATTCATCGACGAAATTTTTTTTTCTTTTTTAGTTCATCCTTTTTCTTAAATCCGGATGAATACCTAAATAATGCGTTATATTTCCTTCAGATTGACGAATAAATTCATCGAATAAGAAACAAGTATTGAACAATGAAACAATCATGGAAGTTAAATTCAAAAACTTTTGTTGTATTTGTGTTACAACCTTTGCCTCTGCGGAAATAGAAAATGGCTGCCATTTTATAGAAAGGATTTGTTGTATGTATTTGGTATAAAACCTTTGAGTAGCTGTTTAAAAATATTTCGAAACATTCCGTTAATTGTTATAATATCGTTTCATTACCGATTTAAATACAAATGAGATATATTTTTTTTTTTGTAAATATTTTCTTTTTTTTTAATAAAACGTTGCCCCACACTTGGAATTACTCCTGTATCGTGGGTGCGTTAACAAACATTTAAACTCACATGCCCAAACAGCCAGACCCGGAAAAACTACCTATATAGGCAATACAAATATTTGTTCCGTGCGGGAATCGAACCCGCGGCACGCAGCGCAGCAGTCGATCGCTCACCCACTGCGCCAACCGTGTCGTATTATTAACATCACAAAACACTCAAATTCTAATAAACTCAGCAAAGTTCTTTTAACAAATATCCACACTGAAACTTATACATAAAAGGGCTGACGTCAGAGGAAAAGTAAAAGAAATATCATAAACTGCACCCTAATTGCGTAACACACGATCAATCGGAATCGGTTTCATTTTGACAGTTCAACAACATTCATTGCGTAATTTACGTGTTGAGCAGACAAATTTTTCGAACTTATGAAGCAATGGATTAGCAATTTGCTTCAAAATGATTCTGATTCCGATTGATTGTGTGTTACGCAATTAGGGTGCTGGTTTATTCTTATAAGGGCTGATTTTTCAATCGACAGATAATTTTTAATCGTGGAATAAAATAACGTCTGGCAGTTTTTGTATGGAAGAACTAGCAAAAATTCAAAATTATTTCTCCAATAAAATTATCTGGCGTTGGAAAAATCAGCCCTTACTAGTTTATAGTAAAACCCCTAAAAATACACCTAAGGGCTGATTTTTCAATCATCTGATAACTTTAATCGAGGAATCATTTTGAAATTTTGACAGTTATTTCATAGAAAAACTGTCAAACGTCAATTTTATTCCTCGAATAAAAGTTATGTAGCGATGGAAAAATCAGCCTCTTTCTTTTTTCTTTTTGAGGATGGGAAATCATCAAATGACCCTCCCGCTCTGGGTGGAGCGGAAGGGAGTGTCAGACTCTTACTGACTAAAACCCACCCATGTTCCTTCCTTAGCCCTTTATGTTCCAGGGCATCGGTAACCCTTTCGGACGATCTCGCTACCCTGGCAGGCTTCGGCCCTTCGGGTCCCGTCAGTCGTGCTGACATCTCTTTGAGGCGCGCGTGGAACACGTACGCGCCGTCCGGCACGGGCCTGGTCCTGATCGGACGGTGAGCTACCCATTACTCTCCGCACGCAGGCCCGAAAATCAGCCCTTAGTTAAAAATCACGTCTTATCGTCTTTACCCTGTCATTCTACCTTTTTAACCGACTTCTAAATAAAAAAGGAGGAGGTTCTCAATTCGGATGTTTGTATTTTTATTTTTTATGTTTGTTCGCGCATAACTCCGTCGCTTGCCAACCGATTTGAAAAATTCTTTTTTTGTTGGAAAGGGTATACTTTCCAAATGGTCCCATAGAAATTTCATCAAAAACGGTTCAGTAGTTTGGTTTTTAAACCAAAATTACTGGTAAAAATTACAACTTAAAAGTGAAAAATAAAAACATTTTTTGCAAAAAAATACAACCGACTTCCGAAATTAAAGTTATTTTTCACTTTGTAGTGTCGTTTTTGGAAGTTGGTTGTATTTTTTTGCAAAAAAAGTTTTTTTAAATATCTTTTACGTCTTCCGAAGAATTCAGTTCTTTTCCACAATCATTCAGCAAAGTTCCATTCCTACACATATACCTTATTGGGTATGTGGGTATTGCTTCTCATTTAACAAAGACAGCACTTTCTTAAGATAGACAAAAGATGTAATTCAGAAACGTTAACTTCGAATTTTCTCATTGCATCTTTTCCAAGATCCAAGAGCCAATACCCTTATTAGTTACTGCAATATCAAACCAACAAAACAAAACAACTCTCTACTCCTTTCCACTAACAACTTTTACAAAACTCGTGCACCGTTAATAATCTTGCCTGCAACTTCGTTAAGGTATTACACCACCCTTCCCAATACAATACGGCTTCACAAAGTCCTAGCCAAGACTTTGGCAAGCCGTAATACCGGCTTACTTACTTTCGACCTGGCTTTCAGTCTAGTTCCGCTTTCTCAGCGCCTTTCAGTTTCAGAGCTTTGCTTACCTTGTCCAACATTTTTATTCACAAAGAAGTGAGGTTTCGACGGGGTGACTTCTAGTTTTAAAAATCGGTGAAAAGAATTCGCCATGTTGTTTTTAGCGTTGGATATTTGCTGAATGTATTTTTAACTATTACTTACTGAAGCATCAACTACTTTTGTTAACATTGAAGAGTATTATTTCAGCTTTGTAGCGTACAATTTGCTTTAGTGCTATTTTTATCGATACATCTGTGTGTAACCTTTTCTCGACAGTTAAAGTATTGCTTGTCTAATTTAAAATAAATATTACGGATTTTCAGGGTTAGTTATGTGACGTAGCCCGTAGGAGTAGGATAGGCATACGATAGGTAGAATTATGTTACGTACACCTATTCTAATTCCTGAATTAGAATAGAATAGAATACTCTTTATTGTACACCATACAAATTACAGAACATAAATATATACAATTTTACAAAGGGTGACACAATGGGCGGTCTTATCGCTAACAGCGATCTACGTAAAGAACGAAGAAAAAAAGAGAAATAAAGCAAAGGAGCAATATATAAATATACATTTTTACTAGCGATTAATGTCCCACTGCTGGGCAAAGCACCTCTCTCTGTCCAGAGTTGCCAAGGACCAATCTTTATTAACGGAGTCCAGCTCATCCCGCCATCACCGTCAGGGCCTGCCGCCATGTCGGTGGCCATTAAGAGACCCGGGACCCACAGGGTCATAATATATTTCTAATGAAAGAACAATAATTATGATGCATTTTTAGCAATTAATAAAAACAACTATAAATGCAAACTTTTAAAACTGCGTCTATCCGAAATTATAGTTACAGACGCCAGCACATCAAGCTACTACAATCTGTCAAATTTCTTTAATAGATTTTCAACTTTATCGCTAAATCATTAAGGTTCAAGGTTGACAGGGAAAATTTGACAGTTTCGGGTAGCTTGACCTGCTGGCGTCTGTACATAAAACTCACGCGTTTTATGTAAAGTAAGAACTACCTTATTATTTTCACGTCTGTAAATGAGACTGCTATAAAACACCACTCCAGTCACAAAACGTTTATGCACACCTAAAAATATTCAAACCATCTCTATTCTTGTAGACCACGTAACATAGTAGCATACAAAGTTCACCCGAGCTGAGAGTTACTTTGAATTCCGTCGTTACCTACGCAAGTTACGTTCGCCGCAACACTACTTGTCTGGCTGTTTACATTTTTAACTAGACCAACATCACTTGGCTATTTTCATTGCTATCTTTGTTGTAAGCCTTGAATTTTTGGTACCTACCAGAAAGACCAGGGACCTGACTATTTTCTTTTTGTAAAAATTCTAGTCTTGTTATGTTTATTGTATGTTCTAGATATTTAGTACTCTTAGGGACGGTCTTTTGATCCGCAGTTAACTCAACCAATTGTTAATAAAAATAGTAACTAATAGTTAAATTGCAATTAATGTGTTTTTTGATCACTGTTACTTTATATATTGATCATTAATAGTTATTTTTTTAACTAATAGTTTTTATTTGACCTAAAAATAATCAAAAAACACACTTTGCAAAAATTTAACCATTAGTTACTATTTTTAACAATTGGTTGAGTATAACTACGGATCAAAAAACGGGCACTAAGTTGCTTCTTCGACTTTTATAAAAGATTAACTCTTCTTCTTCTATCATCCCTTAACCACCAGTGACCAGTTTTATGGGTCGGGTCTTCTTGTACAGCCCTAACGCACGCCTAAGTGCAGAACCTAATGGTTCTGAACTTTCATCTCCCTCTTGATATTGGACCACCATGAAGCCCAGTCTACCTCAAAAAAAACAGTAAAAAATTAAAATAAACAGTATAAAACGTAAACGTAGCAAAGGGAAGTTTATACTAGCTTGATATCACAAGCATATAAATATTATGTTTTCACTTTGAATAATAATGAACTGATTATAATGTCACGCTTCAGAGTAATATTGGTGGCAGCCATTTGCTATCATTTAACTAGGATTACTTTCCTATGAAAATAGTGCTACGAAGTGCTACGGGCTAAAAGGAAACTACAACTTTGCCACAAAAGCGTTCTACGTTTAATCTTTCCTTTGAAAAGTCTTATAATAAAGAACTTACCACTGCTAATATTAATTTAATGTAAATACAGAGTTAATTTCAAAACAGTATAATCTTAGGTTTAATTATTTGACTACCGTTATATGAGGACACATTAAGGGCCGGTTGTTTCAAACGGTTGGTTAATGTAACATACGTACGTCAAATAATAACGATTAAGTACTCGTTATTATTTGACGTATGGCAGGGCCATAATTTTGTAATTTTAATTTAAAACAACGGTTTTTTTTTGGTTTTTGACGATAGTTAGCGCCCTAAGATTTTATGGTCAATGCTAATTTCACTGTTAAAATTAACTTTGACAGAAACTATAATAGAGCTCTTGATGCATCAAGAGCTCTATTATAGTTTCTGTCAAAGTTAATTTATTTGATTTTTATTCGATATTTATCTTAGGGTGGGTTGCAACCCACCCTAAGATAAATATCGAATAAATTAATAATTGAGGCACTGACTACTACCGCGGTCACCGGTGATTGCCCACAAAGATTTTCTATTGGATCTGTTGTCTGGCAGTTAACGTGTTAACTATCACCTGGCTTAAGCATCGGTCTCCTAGGATAATTGTCCTGTCATATTATAACGGCCGTCATGAAAATCGGGGCCGCTTTCACAGGAAACAAAGATTTACTGGCTACTATTTTATATAGAGCAGCGGTGGCCCAGTGATAACGGCCACGACTTAAGAGTTGTACGTACAGCCAGGCGCTTTACTTCGCGTAAATAATCAGTATTGCTCTCAAACCGGTGAAGGAAACATCGTGAGAAAACCGACATGTCTTGGAATAAAAAATTCGAAGATATGTCACACCTATCAACCCACACTGGGCCCGCGTGGTGGATTACGGCCCGCTGCGTCTCGAAGAGAGGAGGCCTATGTCCCAGTGGGACATAATAAGTTGATGCTTATACTTATTTACCATTTCAATTCCGATCGTGCGAAAAAAGAAAAAAAAAACGGTTGACCAAACAACATTATCAATACAGTCAGGACCAAATAACTAGAAGTAAAACATTTTGGTCACTAAAGGGACCACAGTAACTCGTACTACCGTTGTCTATAAACGTCAGTTTGAGACAGTGACGTACGCGGATCGCGTGTCCCAGCGCGATATATCACTAAAGGGGGAGGGGGGGGGTTAGGTAGTAGAAAAACGTCCCTTTTACTTAAGACATTAGACTTAGTAGCGAAAACACGCGTTTTGTGGGTACAAAGTTGATAAAGTGCACTGGTAAACATTTTGCCTAAATTGAATTAGACTATGTGTATTAAAAACATAACATCACGCCTGTAAACCCTGAAGGGTTATACAGAGGTGTAGGCAGACAACTTTTTTTTTTTTTTATTAATTAACTAGGACTAGATTACTTGGCAAAGTAAAATAATATAAGGCTTACGTTAATGAATTATATATATTTAAATAATAAAATAGATTATTTATTTATTTGTTACTGTAATTGCCCGTGACATCACAGCGGGCCCTATCAGAATATCAGCGCTGCGAAATTTATTTTTGAAATGTCGTAGCATCATGCTGAGATAGGAGCCTTTTGGCCTCGTATAGGACTTTCTGTTTCATTTTTCTTTTTGTTATTTATTTTTATATAATTTGTTTTTTTTATTGTGTCTATAGTCCATTTATAATAGCATTAGAAAAAAGAGGCTCGTAGAAGCAGGAATGCAAAACATTTTATTTCAAAGTTATGATAAAACAATTTTAAGGGAGATGCTTAAATTCTAATTTTCTTGCGTTTTTTGCAATTTGCAGGTCAGTGTAAGGTTGTATCTTAATAAAAATAATATGATGCGCAAAAATAAGAAATATGTAGGCAATAATACAATTTTAACCTTAAAAATCATCAATACATCCCTTTAAATTAGAATTGCTCTGAATTTGTCTGATTTCGCGGGCTACTGCAGCGCATCCACCTTAATTAAAATAAAATTCGGTAGAATTATAGTGAAACGAATAACGTTCCAAGTATTGTTCATCCCTGCTTCTTTTAGGTTTTTAGCATTGACACTGTAATTTTAAGTTGGAGTTATATAATATAAATAAATGAAAGCCACATAATTTCATAAGATAAATAGTTAAAATGGTTACAATTAAGTGTGACAGCTGCTGTAAAAATAGATCATAATAAATTCGGCGTCTATCATAATGTAACAATGTTTATTGTATTTTTGTTACAAAGTGTGCATTAAAAATAACCTTTTTTAACTTCTTTCTAATGCTATTGTAAATGGACTATAGTTTAGTTTTATGATGTTCCTGTGGGAGTCGCAATAAATACTTTTTCTTTCTTTCTATGTTTAAGTCTCATGTATATTTAAAAAAAAATAGCGTAGAGTCATCTCAACACATCTCTCCCTTGATTTTGTATATATATATATATATATACATATTATAAGTATATATTATGGTAATAATATGTATGTGTATATAACCTATTTATGTATTTGTGTACCTAGTTTTAAGAGTTTTTTTTTTATCATTGTCCCTCTCAATCAAAGCACCTGCCATCTAATCTCTTCACCACCCTTGGTTGACTGCTAGAGAATGCCTAAGGCATTAAGTCCGCCTTTGTACCTTTTTGGGCGAAAAGTTTAAATAAATAAATAGGGGGCGAGCCTATTGCCATCAAACCGGCACAAATCCAGACTCCAGGCTTCTACTCAGACATGAACCATTGAGACATTCATGATAGCAATACGTAAAAAACTTTTTTGCAAAAAAAAACAACCGACTTCCGAAAACGACACTACAAAGTGAAAAATAACTTTAATTTCGGAAGTCGGTGTCGTTGGGTTCGCATTTTCGTTGTTTGCCACCGACTTCCGAAAATAAAGTTATTTTTCACTTTGTAGTGTCGTTTTTGGAAGTCAGTTGTTTTGTTTTGC
Organism: Apamea anceps; assembly: GCA_951799955.1. Lineage (NCBI taxonomy): Eukaryota > Metazoa > Arthropoda > Insecta > Lepidoptera > Noctuidae > Apamea > Apamea anceps. The sequence goes on along the minus strand of OX637515.1, from coordinate 13,973,930 downwards.
AAAAAAGTTTTTTTTTTCACTTTTTAGTTGTAATTTTTACCAGTAATTTTGGTTTAAAAACCAAACTACTAAACCGTTTTTGATTAAATTTCTATGGGACCATTTGAGAAGTATACTCTTTCCAACAAAAAAAGAATTTTTCAAATCGGTTGGCAAGCGACGGAGTTATGCGTGAACAAACATAAAAAAAAACACAAACATCCGAATTGAGAACCTCCTCCTTTTTTAAAAGTCGGTTAAAAAGCAAAGTTATCATTTCTAATATTTAGTAAGGTACCAAAGAAGTATATTCAGGGCAATTATTTGTTTAGCAAATTGACACCCTATACCAATTGGCCGTGTTATAGCCATTTCATACAAATGTCAAAGAATTACAGTTGCTATTTGAATATACGGACAGTATTAAGTTGGTAGTCACTTTTCTCTAACTTTACATTTTAATTGCTTGGTTTACTTTATAATACCTTACTATTAGAAATTACAATTTAGGCCAACAATCCAACTAATACCAAAGCGTAGTGTGGGACGCCCCTTAGCTAGATGGATGGACGACCTAGAGAAGGTGGCTGGTTTAGGCTGAATGCGGAAGGCAACAGATAGGGTGTTTTGGCACAGTCTGGGAGAGGCGTATGTCCAGCAGTGGACTGCGATAGGCTGAATCGATATACCTATTCTTTCCTATTTTGCGCCGAGAATTCCTAGATTTTCACGACAAGTTAAATTGTTCAAGCGAAGAAACTTTCTTTTGAACTTTCGTTTGGATAAAAAAAAAAAAACAGAGAATGACTGATTAAGGCCAGGAATTTAGCGGGATCGTCCGAAAGGGTTACCGCTGCCCTGGAACATAAAGGGCTAAGGAAGGAACACGGGTGGGTTTTAGTCAGTAAGAGTCTGACACTCCCTTCTGCTCCACCCAGAGCGGGAGGAGTCATTTGATGATTACCCATCCTGAAAACATACATTTTTAATCCTGACAAAAATTCGATACCCAATTAAAAAGTAATATTTAAAAACGAAAAAAGCGCTTGTAGCTGGTTAGACTGGAAGCCGACCCCAAAGGCTAAGTAGATGATGACGAAGTAAATACGACTATTTTGAAATGAAACTTTTCCTTTTCTGAGGCATTATCAAACACCACAGCTGTCTAAAGTCACCAGCATGTAATAAAAACTGTAAACAAATAATAAAGATGTCATAACAAAACGCCACACCAATATATTTAACAAAAGCTCTCTTAAAGAATACATGTTCCTTTTACAACCATCTTTAAAATCAAATAAACATGAGCACACCGTTGTAAAATAGACGCATCTATTCTACATGCTACCTCCGCATAGAAAGGGGTCATAAAAGTTACCTTGTTTACCCCTGAGTGGGGAATCGTAAAGTTGCACACTTTCGGTTATTCGTTACTCCTGACAAACCGGCTTGGACGGGATCACGAATAATACGTAATTGAATTCTGTTTGCAATTTATACGTATTTGTTGTGTGATGAATTTTTCAGTTGCAGTGGGGTTGGGAATTTTGAATTCTCATGTATATTCTCCCATTAATCTTTCCAATAAGACCTGAAACAATGATTGATAAAATATGTATGGATGGAAGTAGGTTAATTCAGTCAGGGCCCTGCCATTCTTTCGGGTATGATTCGAGGTTGAGAGTATTATGAGCATACTTAACAAACTATTAACTATATCTACCAAAAAATAAAGTATCCAGCTTAAACTTGACTTGAGTTTTGACTTTATATATATTTCAGTTATTTAATTTTAGTTATAATGGTATTATTGTGTATTATGTGTATTATTGTGGCATGTATTTTAATCTTTGGTTACTAACATAATTTTTAAGTATACTAACATAACTATGGATCACTGTGTCTGACTTAAATAAAATAATAATAATAAAACAGGGAAAATTTCTTTGTAATTTCGGAATTAAAACTAATTGGTTCTGAAATCCTACTAAGCCCCATCTTGAGGCTACGATTTTCCTAAAATGTAAGTAGGTAACCAATATCAGGAACTAACACATTTTATTTATTTTTAATTTAACCTGTATTTTCCCACAACTGGGCAAAGGTCTACCATATGTTTTTCCAATTTTCTTTTTGCTTTCTCGGACAAATCGGTCAGGAACGAGCCGAAAACGTTACGCCAGCGTTTCTTAGGCCTGCCTCGGTGTCAAATCAACACACTACAGATACATACAAAATAAAAGACCACAACGCCATTCGCCTTCCATCGCCGACGCTGCGGCTATCTAGCTTAAACTAAAAGACATATCTATCCGCAATGCGTCTCCCAGTCACCAATAACAACTCCGCCAGTACTCTGTATTCAATTCCTAATGCTCATTCCTGCTTCCTAAATAATTTAAGAGCCTCTGAGCTCCCAAACTTCTTGGGCCATAAAACTGGTACACAAAAGCAACGTGGCTGAATGATGTATCCATCCATCTTATCATGTTGGAAGCTTTACGCGACGGCGACATGCCCGCGTAAACTGGAGAGCAACGATATCTTGACACGAAGATCGACGAAGCAAGGAGTGTGGTTTAATTAAAGTATTTTTGTGTGGGTCTTTTTGGTGAGTTAAATGGGGAAGTTCTTGAGACAGTATCTTTAGAGCAAAGTAGATAAATAGAAATGAATGAAAAATGTGGGTCTTGTTCAAACAAAAGTTCGAAGATGGTTCTTCTACTGACTATTTTAGGTGGCAAAAAAAAAAACAACAAGAACGGTTATAGTATTCATTTTAACTTCTGTTGATGAAAATGCAGAAAATACATTTCTACATTTTCAAATGCTTGCAGAAGGAAAATGACAGGCGCTGAACCTTAACACTTGAAAAGTGATCACTTTACAGAAAACCACGTATATCTTTAGTGTCACCGTCATATCTAAATTAAGTCCATATAAATCACATCAGATTTTCCCACTAGACACGAAGAAAAGAGTAAACAGTATGATGAATACACAAACAGAACAAAACAATTTAATTTACATCCAAAAGACACTTCCAACAAAGATTTCCGCCACTTAATAAATATACAAGTCTCCAATTTCCTTCCGTACCCATCCTTCCCATATCCAAGCCTTCTTCGATCCTTACTCCCGGTATTGTTTCGCAAAGTAGCATGTACCGAGTCACGATAAGGCAAACCGAGCCCGTTGGGACTTCGATAAGATTCGTCAATGCGTCGAGGAATCGTCGCACCGCAAAAACAGGGGTAAACTAACGGCTTACATTTTTTTGTTGGAAGGACCGACTTGGGAAATCATTTACACATTTTACGCCGGTTTAGAATATATATATAATATTATTTAGGGATTGAATAGAAAAAAGGACAAAGCGATTTCTCTGTCTATTTTATTTTTTCCACACAAAAAGTAAAAGTATTCTGTAAAAACTACTTTTCAAAAGTTTTAAAAATTGCCATCATAAAATAAAAAAAAAAAAACGTAACCACCGCCTCCAATAAGACTAATTTTCACAAACTACATATTTTAAAGTATGAAATCGTATTAACAGTTAAACCTATGTGACAGCTAATTACGTAGAATTACTATTTATTTAACTTCTTACAAAACCCACAACGAAATAAGTACCTATATGTCCAACCAAAGACCGATTCCCGAATTCTTACAATCGAATGAACGCCAAAGAACACAGATCAATACGAAGCCAGTGCAGTCAACCCGATTAAACAGTGTAAAAAGTTAAAGCGAAACTGGCTGGCTTAGACAATACGTCGCGTTAGCCGCCGGCCTCAGGCACAAAACTTTTTCTCCCCAACCATTCTGTGTTTTTTTTTTACTCGTTTTGTCAATTCAAAGTTACACAGCAATGTCGGACAATCCGACTCGCCTAGGGTGTCGGAAAAAGTCACCAACGCTACTTGTTAAAGGAGGGTTTTTGCAATGAAAATTAACGGGTATATGAATATTGTGGTTGCTGAACAAATATGGGTAGGTTCAGCGAAACACGAATGCATTAAAAATAAAAGTATCAAGTTTGTTTTTATTTTTTAAACGCTAATCTGAAAACCCAGCTCTCGCTGTATTAACATTTTCTGCTACTACTGCTTACTTATTATGAAATAAACACGGAACAATACTCCCTTGTGTTTGCTCGTATTATTTTTTGTCTAGAAAAACACAAAATAGACCTAATCTCATCAATTCAAACAGTGACAGTGTTCTTGCTACAAAAATATCGATGAAATTGTTCTAGAATTTTCTCTTTGGCGCCGAAACCTAAATATAGAAGTAATAAAGCTGTTGTATCTTGTGATACTATTGGGACTTGAGGACCATAATTGACTTTGAATTAATTATTATTTATTTATATATACTTTACTATACACCAAACAATACATAACAAAAATACGATAATCACTATAAAACATACAATGGGCGGCCTTATCGTTTTTTCGCTTTTTATTTACTGTCAATGAAATCGGTAAAAGTAGGTAAATTAAATTTTAATGAAAAAAAGAAAAAAAATCATAAGAACTCATACAGCATAAAGTAATCCTAACGACAAAATGCAACCGCAAAATAAAACCTCTTTTCTCTTTGAAACTCTGTAGTTGAGCATATAATAATAAGGATATTGTACAGGAGAAAATTCTAAGAAAGAATTATGTAAGGCAAGTATTCAAAGAGACAGGCTCTCCGGTAAGCGCGAACACACGCGGGAAATGAAAACGTCAGTGCAACTTGCATAGAGGGCGCTAGACGTCAAGAAATGGGACGGCTAGCTAGGAAGTACCTACAATGTATGGGTTTAAATTAAGTTCAACATAAAATCTTAATGTTCCTCTTGGTACGGTCAGCAACAAAAGTCGGTTAACACTTTAGTTGTTTAAATCTTAATTATTGAACAAAATATTCTTAAAAAACATATAGTAATAGAATATTTAAGAATAATTAACTCTTTGCTATTACATGAAGTAGAGAAAACCAATGTACCTATCGCATCATTTTGTATCAATTTAGATGATTTGTAAAAGTTACAGTGTTAATTGACTTTTGTTGCTGACTGTACCTATGGGAATAGTGGAGACATTTATTGTGTCATTAGATGAAAACAACTCGAACATAACTCTGATAGAACTATTGCCCTACAAAAAGGTAAGACTATTATTTGTTTTGGCACGTACTATTTGTTGTTGGAAACATGGCATAATTAAAAGCCGATTAAGAAATATCATTTATGACCAGCATCAAGGGTAGAGGTGGCCCAGTGGCAACGGCCCCGACTTACGAGTCGAAGTTCGTGGGTTCGAACCCAGACAGGCGCTTTACTTTGTGTAAATAATTTCATCACCACGGCTCTCAGAACGGTGAAGGAAAACATCGTGAGGAAACCGGCATGTCCTAGAACTAAAAATTTTAAGACATGTGACATCTACCAATCCGCACTGGTCCCGCGTGGTTACAGCCTATTCCCTCTCACAGAGAGGAGGCCTGTGTCCCAGCAGTGGGAACATTATTGACTGACTATGTATTTATGACCTAAGTTTAGCGTTACCGAACCAGGGAGGCAATTCCCGTAATTTTAAGACCGTTCACAGTCTCTGAGCCTTTTTTTTTTTTTTTTTGAGGATGGGAAATCATCAAATGACTCCTCCCGCTCTGGGTGGAGCAGGAGGGAGTGCCAGACTCTTACTGACTAAAACCCACCCGTGTTCCTTCCTTAGCCCTTTATGTTCCAGGGCAGCGGTAACCCTTTCGGACAATCCCGCTACCCTGGCAGGCTACGACCCTATGGGGCCCCGTCACTCATGCTGACATCTCTTTGAGGCACGCGTGGAACACAACACGCCGTCCGGCACGGGCCTGGTCCTGATCGGACGGTGAGTTACCCATTACTCACCGCCCGCAGGCCAGTCTCTGAGCCTCAATCTGGCAAAATACACCTAACTTTCATACAATCGCTGAGATGAGGTTGTGACTAGATTTCGAACGTTTTTAATTACGTGATGGTCTTGTGACCACAGTCTCAATCTATAAAAACACCTTTCCCCACATTTTTGACAAGTTTTTGACATTGATTGTCGCTGAGATGAGATTGCGACTAGATTTTGAACGTTTTTAATTAAGGGAATTAGTCTTCTGACCGAGTTAAAAAGCAGAAGGAACAGTAAATAGTTTTGGTGAGCGAGTTTCTAGTGTAAAAATAAAAATATCATCTGAAAATAAAACCAGTGTCGGTTGTCATACAATTTTCTCCGGTTAAAATTGAATCAGTCGAGAGAAATAGAAAGGAATATCATTGGGATGATCGCATTTGTATACACATTGTTGCGAGTTGTTGAAGTAACGATATATTCTATTTATATTCTTTTCTATGATTTTGTTTTACGTTTATAAAGTTTAATTTTCATGTAATTTTCTTTATGTTGCACATCTATCTAAAAATACTTGAATATGAGCTAAAAAACAAGGTGCACATTTAAAATACGACATTTTATTTTCCACTGAATCCAGGCTTAACAGAAACCGAGTTTCCCTGAATATTTTCTGATTTATTTAACAAAATGACAGACACTATTTACCACTAAAAACTTGGTGCAAAATAAAACCTGGCTCTGCAACTACTGATGTACTCGTAGTAACAAAACCCAAAAACATTTTACGCCCAAACCTACGTACCAAAACTATAACAACAAACGCGTGACTAGTAAAAAATAAATCTTAAATGTAATACCTATATATTGTTGTGTGTGGACCAGCACAATGGCTACAAGAAAATGGCAAGACCCTTGTCGAGATGTAGGTAGGTTGCTTACGCCTGGCAAGCTTTTTATTATTGATGTGTCAAGTTGAGTTATGTACGCCAGTGTACTTCAGGCAAATCAGAGGTAAATGGACGTTTGATGGCTGGACATGAATAGAAAGAAGGATCGGGAATTCGGGAAATTATTGCGATGTTAAGGGAAAATTGTTTCCCGGAAAAATCGTTTCTTGAAGGAGTGTTCAGTATTTTTGGGAAATATGTGTAGCATTTGGTTATGTCTAAGGTTGGTTGTTTGCAAAGATGAACATTTGTGAGCATACGGAATAAAACAGTGATATTAATCTAAGTATATTCACTACATTTACTTATCAGTATAAATACTTTAAAGAATGAAACTGTTTCATGCACAGCTATGAATACTAAAAAAATAAATGATGAAGTAATTTTTTGCTCTGTTGGTGTAATTGCTGTATTGGGAGGATAAATAAATAAATGAATAAAATAAAATTAATACTAACTATTGATAACAGCGCAGCGCTTTGGCAGTGCTGGAGATTCCGGACTTAGTTTTGATGAATAAAGATAAAGGAATTTAGCATTGAACATGGACTAAGAGATTGTAATTTCAAATCTAGTCATTATGGTCGATCACGCTCTAGTGAGCAATATCGATTTCATCAGGTCTACATAGTGTCCGTTGCAATAACCAAAACCATAAACTTATAACTACCGTATAATGTTCCCACTGCTGGGACACAGGATTCATCTCTTCGAGAGGGAGTGGGCAATCTACCACGCAGGCCCAGTGCGGGTTGGTAGATGATTCCCTTTACCGTTTTAAGAGTAGGGGTGATAATATTATTTACACAAAATAAAGCGCTTGCCTGGGTTCGAACCCAAGACCGTCTCGTAAATCCCCAACTTATGAATTGGTTTTGGGTTCGAACCCGTTACCACCGGGCCACCACTGCTCTCAAATCCTACTAATATTATAGATGCGAAAGTTTATATGGATGGACGGGTGGATGAATGTTTGTTACTCTTTCACGCAAAAAGTACTGAACGGATTTGGATGAAATTTGGCACACAGATAGTTTGTAACTAGAAATAACACATCGGATACTTTCTATCCCGATATTCCCACGGGATCAAACCTTATGCGGGTAAAACCGCGGGACGCAGCTAGTAGCAGCATAAACCCGATTTGATAAAATCACTATTGTTAATAATCAAATTGTAAAGCTTTAAAACTTCTTCCCTTGTTTTATTCTTCTTTATAGTAAACGATATTTTTGTTAAGTGGTAATTATGGATTTTCAATTTCCTTTAAAACAAAACTTTCAGTTCACATTTTCCTCGAATACAGAAACCAATTGAATATAATTTTCCATTTACTCCGAAAATACATAATTATTTGCGAATCTTTTACATCTCTGACGGTAATTACGGGCGAATCTGTGAATTTAATTACAGTAAAATATTCATAAAGGATACTTCACCGTAATTAAAATTTAAAATATACTGTTATTATGCAAATTAATCATACGAGTGGTTATTAATATATCAGTTAAAAAGCTTTTGATGACGTTTTTCAATTAGGGGTTCAGCGAAGCATTAACTGACAAAGTCAAATGAAGTTGATACCGAAACCCTAAGCAGTAGGAACTTTTATATGATGAATATTAGGTATCTATTTTTCAAAAAGTATTCTAATTTTGCAGTTACATAAATTGCATAACTATGTAATGCCACACCGCATACACTGTCAATCAATCCACATAGCCTATCGCTGTCCCCTGCTGAATATAAGCCTCCACCATGCTGCGCCAACAACACCCGGTCCTCCGCCTTCCGCATACTCTGTAATAAAAAGTACGTACCCAATTGGACAATTATGGTGTCATTTTGTACCGTTGCGCGTTGGTGTCCTGTCCATAATTTTAACCCATATTCGGTAAAAAGTTTTGCAACTTCTCACATTGACAATTCCGTCGCCTCTGTAAACGATTTTTTTGTAGCAAAAATCTAATAATTTAAGCGTCCTAAATAACATAGCTATTGTTTAGACTACCGTAAAAAATCTAATTTCTAACTGAATGCAAGTCGTCTACATGTACTTTTTGTATGATAAAAGCTTGGAAACTGCAGCGTATTGAAAATTAAATATTCAGTGTTTAATCGCTCTGAAGCTGCATTGAAAAATAATAAAAAAATATGGTTGCATGCGACTGAAAATTATTTCATGAAAGGTTTTATTTTCGTTGGGTAAAATAAGGTCCAATCAGAGTGCCTAATTCAACTCTGATTTGAATAAATGTAAAAAAATATTGGTTTATTTATGAACTGCGATTAAAATATAGTATTTCGTCAATATAAGAATAGTTGATTGCAAACAGTGGTTTGCAGAACCTTTGTCCCCAATAAACTGTTTTCTGCTATCGGTCTTCTAAGACAGATTGAAGAATTTTCGTCCGGACTCTCCATCTGGGATGGGTAAAAGGTATGTTGAGTAATCTGTGCTGTTTCATGAATATTTATACCTACTTACTGAAGCTGTGACAATTTTTATTTTTTCCAAAATTGCGCCAGTAAACAATTCAGTCTTCCTCCTTTAGCATTCAACTTTTTCGTGACATGAAAATTTGACACACAAAAGTCGACAATTCCATTGCAGCGCGTTACTCCATGTCATGCACAAAAACATAAATACAATCAACTTCATGCCCAGGATATGATAGATAGATAGAAGACATCGAAACATATCAGCTTACGGCTGAACGGGCGTCCGTTTTTCATTCAATAGGCGCTCTCTAGTGGAAGTAAGTCGGTGTATGGGACTTCTGTGACACGGCCCGCTTTGTTCCAGTTTTGTTTTCATATGTTTCGAACGTGTTTGTGTTGCGACTATGTTTTGTTTCACTTTTGTTTTTGTTTGCTTTGTTCGAGACGTGTTTTTTAAATATAATATAATACTAGCTGACCCGGCAAACGTTGTTTTTTAATATAAATTATTTCTAGCTGCCCGGCGCTACTTCATTCGCGTGGTGTTTTACTCCCTACCCTACCCCTATCCTACTCCTACCTTACTCCTACACTACTCCTACCCTACTAATACCCTACTCCTACCCTACTCCTACCCTACTTCTACCTTACTCCTAGCCTACTCCTACCCTAATCCTACCCTACTCCTAACCTACTCCTATACTACTCTTACCCTACTCCTAACCTACTCCTACACTACTCCTACCCTACTTCTATAAGTAAAATGCTGATTGATTGATAAAACCTAGTGGATCCGGCAGACATCATCCCACCCGAAAAAGCCCTGACAATAACGAACACAAAAAAAATAATGATCCAATTTGGTGCAGTCGTTCGAAAGTTATGGGCGTACATACATTTTGAAGATCCATTTTTATTTATATTATATATATAGATTTTTGCTAAACATAATAATTTTGACAACTAATTTTCAAACTCAAACCGAGTTTGATAATTAGTTGTCAAAATTATTATGTTTAATGTAAACAAACATCAACCAAAGTAAGCATTTATTTCAATTTAGTATAAATATTATATCATTAATATTTCAGTTTAAATGTCAAAAGTGCCTGTAAATTACAGGCACTTTTGAATTTTCTAGGTGTTACAAATAACAGCTAGGATCAATGTCCAAAATCAAAAGTCATTCATTCAAAATAGGCTGAGAATCAGCACTTTTCGAACGTCAAAATTACAAAAGACAGTCCCCCAAAAACGCCCGCCTTTCACCACTTCCTAGTGCTATCGCTGGGAAGAAGAAGTGGCGCAACAAACTCCCCAGCAGTACCCTTCGTGCCTCGGAAAGTACGTGAAGGCGATATGTAATGGATGGCCACCCTTCCTCGAATCGACCGCGGCAAGGTTAACCTTCGACCGACCCGTGCGGCTGTTATTATTTAGCCACGAGCCCCTCCCTCCTTATTACTATAACCCTTAATAGTTAAAATTACCTGTATGGATTGACAGTCATGTCATCCATGTTGATCAAAATTGTCGTATATTATAATAATCATAAGTCGTTGCCACTAAAATACTATGGATTCTTTGTATTTTCGTTCAAATTTACGCAACGTTTACTCAGCGCGTTCGTGCTAAGCCCACTGTTCAACATAATGACTGGTTAGTTGGGCAATACTGGAAGCCAATCACAACCAAGCGGCTAGGAGTTTAGATGAGGTTTCTGGGGGCCTCGCCGCATTTAAAAAATCCGTCTACACGACTTTCGTACATTTTGCATGAACGATCGCAAATGAGAGAGCCCCCGGAGAGCAGTCGTGGCTCAGTGCCAACGGCCCCGACTTACGAGTTGTAGGTCGTGGGTTCGAACTCAAACAGGCACATTACTTTTTGTAAATTATTTCATCGCTACTACTCTAAACGGTGAAGGAAAACATCGTTAAGAAACTGGCATGTCCTAGAACCAAAAGTTAGAAGACATCCGCCAACCCGCACTGGGCCCACGTGGTGGATTATGGCCCACTCCCACTCTTACAGACAGAAAATGTCCTGTGTCCCAGCAGTGGGAACTTTATAGGCTGATTATGCATGATCGCAAACTACAGGGTCGCATCAGACTTTTTTGTATTAAAATGCATACCGCTGCAGCCCGACGCAGCTATAATGAACGTTTAGCTTTAGTGCTAATCACGTGCACTAATGATTATATTTTCCACTCACTGAACGCAAGTTCATGAAGTAATAATTTATTCTAACACTTTACGTGCCCGTCGCGTAAAGTTCAAGTTAACGTGAAACCTAGCTTAGTTCCGAACAAGTACGAAAGTCGAACTTAGTTCGCCGTCAGTCACAGATTGTTTTGTAAGTACGAAACTATATCGACTTGTACTGTGAACATCTCATTTTGGATGTGGTTCAGAATGTTCTGATTTATGTTTTCGCACAATAATAATACGAGTCTATTATTATTCCACTACAGGGCAAATACCTCTTCTCAAGAGAGGGCAAGAACGAGCCTCGATCGCTGTGGTGTATTTAAGATATGGAAACATTGGCGCTGATTCCCTTGTTCACAAACTAAACTAAATTTAAGTTCAGTGCATCTTTTTCTTTCTATTTCATTAAGAAAAGGACAGAAGATAAATATTAGTTTCTTCCTGTCAAATTAAGATACTCCATAGACAAATTAGACGTGATTAAAAACATGGATACTAAAAATACGTCAATTTACGTCAGGCGCTGACTAATATGACAGGACTAAACTAACAAACAAAAACAACACAACACACAGATTCTTTCTCTTTTTTATACGTTTCATTCAAATATTTTTATTTCATCTAACGAACCACTCCAACAAAGAACTTCATGAGAATAGGAATTCTAATTGAATTGTTTTCCAACAGATTGGTAGAGCAATACAGACAATAAAACGTATCAATCAATATTAATTGATAGCAGACGTTTGAAAACCTAGCCGATGAATGCGAAGAAAAAACGGGCAAGTGTACCACAAACAGTGAAGAGTTCCGTAGTTGGGATGAATATTTACGCATTGCACAGTATTCATTTTCGCGTATCGGCAAGCGTAGTGTTGGACGCCCACCACACACACTAGATGGACCGACGACCTAAAGAAGGTGGCCGAGACAGACTGGATGCAGAAGGCGGAAGACATGGACTATGTCCAGCAGTGGACTGTGATAGGCTGAGTTGATTGGTTGATGTTTCATAAAATTTCTGACAGGTCTAGTGGTCGCAAGCGCTACTGCAGAGCGAGGTCCTGGAGGATGAGGTCCTGGGATCAATCCCCAGGTCAGGCAAAATTTTATTGGATTTTTCCATCAGAAATTTGTGAGTAGAAACCCGTCTGGATTTATACCCGCTTAAACATAAATGGTGAAATGTAGGTGTACTAAGTTACACCTTTGCCTAACCCTTCGGGGGTTACAGGAGTGTTATGATGTTATGTTCTCGAAAAACTATGTAGAAAGGAGTTTTTTCTGCAGTTGCAACCGAAGATAATCATAAAAACTACTGACTTTCGTAATTTCACAACACCATTGATTAGCGATGCACAAAATACACCTTTTTTCAATTTACATTGATATAGTGCTTATAGCTTCTGAGTACAATATGGCTGTGTAACATAATATGGACAGTCGGACACACGGACATGACGGGACCCTTATACAAGTAACTATAAGGCTCCCGTTTTTGCCCTTAGGGTACGGAACCCTAAAAATAGAGGAACTTGTGGTTATCCGAGATTGTGCGATTGTGTTTTGTTTTTTATTAATTGGTACCAGTGAGGCTTTCAGACGAAGTGGTTTTGTCGATTTGCTTATTTGCAAGGCTTTCGCTGGGCGGGTTTTTATATTGCCTCGAGTACTCGTATTTGCTAATCAATTTCGTTAAGCGGCAAAGGAATCGAATGAAAATTTTGTTATTTTTTTCTTAAGTAGGTAAATCAGTGTTTTCGTGTGTGGCTGTGAGAGAAAACACCAAAGAAAAGACGAAGAGTTGAGTGAGGAATGATATGAAAGAAAATACAGTGAATGATAGCGTGACAAGGAGAACGGTAGATGAAATCGTGTTGTGCCAACGTCAAGTCAATAAGCCCAGACATTCGTAGTCCACTGCTGGACATAGGCTTATTCCAGGCTAACCATAACACCCTCACCTCCGCCTTCCACATGCAGTCTGTCCCAGCCATCTTCTTTGGGTCAACGGTCCATCTAGACTGGGGGCGGTCGGTCCTTCGATAAACATGGCCAGCCTACGGCTACTTCAGTATGCTTACTCTGCAAGGTATATCGGTAACTCCGGTTCTTTACCGGATAATTTCATTCCTGATTTTATCCTTCAAAGAGACTCCGAGAATAGGTCGCTCCGTAGCGCGCTGAGCGACCTTGAATTTGTGGACCAGCCCGACTGTCAGTGTCCACGTTTCGGCACCGACCAACCCCAAGCATAACTCACCTAACTCCTTGCAATATTGCAAATGAAAATAATTGCGTATTTATTTACGAGTATGTGTTTAGCGGGGAATAGATACCTACACCTAACATGCCAATACTTTTTCCAATACAATTACTTGCATACTACTGGCACATGTATCCCGGATTTATTTAATAACAATTTTATACCAACGTGGAACACTACACAGTAAACCAAAAAAAAAAAAAAAAAATCAGCAACGTTCCGTCTGTAAAAGAATTACCAAATATCTGTAAAAAAATATACGTCAGTCTGAGCGGGAGTAAAAAATTTAAATCCCCTAACTACGTAGTCGCTTCTCGCAAATAAAATCGTCCCGTATCCTTTGGCAGGAAATTAAAACTTGGGAGTTCGATAAACTTTCGTCTATGCGTATTCGTGAATGTACGATGTTTCATTCTAGTCTGATATGAAAAGAGGGTGGAAGGAATATTGTAATATTTAAGTCCAATGATGTGACTGCATTATGTACCCATGAGGTTTGTTATCAATTTGAATTAAATAGAGTTTTATTTGAATATTAAAACAATTGTTATTTATTCCATTGGTAAACTCAATTCTAAATTGTAGTTTTATGAATGAATTTAATATTAACGAACCATACCTACCACAGACTCAGCAATAAATATTTATTTAAGTTCCTCATTTTGCAAATGACGTTTATTACAAGATCCATACGAAATTGGCGTTTTGTCGAACTGGCCACTTTGATCTCAAACATCTGGCGTTTGGTTAGGAATCTTAAATTCAAATTTCAAATTCAGGCTTGTATATTTGTGTTTCCAATTTAGTACTTCATTTGTTTTCGCGCCATTAGATTTTTCTTTGTCATCCTTTTGTTCACACGAGTTCCACCGTGGCACCAGCGCTGCAGAAACAGCAAGAAGAATGAATGATGTTTATGGGGAAGCTATTGAAAAAGAGAACATACGTTTTTGGTTCCAACGTTTTCGTTCTGGAAATTTTGACCTTGAGAACAAACCGGCGTACGGCCGGAGACCCTAGTTAAAAATGAAGATTAAAAGTGATCGTGGAAGCGGATCCACCGCAAACCACGTCAGAGTTAGCGGCAGGCTTTGGTGTGATTGATACAATCATTTTAATTTAATTGAAACAAATTGGAAATGTAAAGTCAGTCAGCGGCAGTCAAAACCGTTTATTGAATCTCGGTCCCACAATTTTTTTCAGCAAAGGAATCAATGATCTGACTATAAAATAGCGAAAGTGCGTTGATAACAATAGTACATACATTGATTGGCTATATAGGTATACATATTTTTTTTTTCGTTTTGCTTTTTCCATGTACTTAAAACGCCAATTTCATAATTATGTGAGAAAGAAAGAAAAAAAAAAGTTTATTTGGACACAGTTCGTGAAACACAAAATACAAAATTAATAAAATAAATAATAATGTTTCAGAAAACAATAGTGTGTGCCTCACGGCTGCGCCAAAAAGGTTCATTTCAGCATTATTGCCAGACAGATGCTGTCTGACGCTGGTTTTCTAATGAACCTTTAGAGAAAAGTGACGGGGAGTACACTAATGTAAGGACCTAATTATATATAAGTAGGAGGTATTAGGCCTTCCCCGACTCTTCTCCATTCAGGCGGTGAAGGTACTTTTAATCCTTTGTCAGAAATGAGATGATATGTGCAGGGAAGAGTTGACTGATATTAATAAACGATTAATATCAGTCAACTCTTCCCTGCACATCTCATCTTTTCCGCACCTCGGAAAGCACGTTAAGCCGGCCCCGGCTGTCTTTCGTGGATCTTTGACAATCGTTAAGGGTCTTCAGAAGCACGAAAGTCTGACAACCAGTCTTATCAAGCAGTATCGTACCCAGTTATTGGGTTGTGGATGTCAGAGAGGCAGTCGTTCCATGTAAAATACTGGTATTCAGCTGCACCCGGTTAGACTGGAAGCCGACCCCAGCATAGTTGGGAAAAGCAATAAGGTTTTGACAAGGCAGGGTCCAGAGAAGGACACGTGCGACAAGGATGGTTTCATCAAGGTGGAGAAGAAGAAGTAGAAGAAGCCTCCTTGTCAGAACCAGTGCGGCACCGCGCAGGCAGGATCCAACATGCTACTGCGTCCAACAATCCCGACGACGCAGCTGTACGTATCCAGACTGCACCACTCCACGAAGGTTGAGGAGATCATGGAGTACATGTGTGTGAAGACCAACTGGACTTGTTGGAGTCGCGTCACAACTCGAACTTCAAGTCGTTTGTGGTGCGTGTTCCGACACATCATCTCGAGAAGTCCCTCAAGGAAGAGTTCTGGCCGAAGGGAGTGGTGTACCGCCGGTTTCGTGGCCGGCTACATGACACCAGTCAGCGAAACACGACGCAGACACTTTGTGAGCGTTAATTATAATTAAATGGTGTGTGCGTAATTATAATGTTGTATATATTTATAGTATTTTTAAGTTATGTTAATATTGTATTGTATGTATTTATATGGGCCTTGATGCCTGAAATAAATGGATTAACTAATTAACTCAAGACAATGTTCATGTTCTTTCTCCAGAATTAGCTTAGGTACTGACAGGTTACTGTTATTAGTATTAACTCATTTATTTCACATCGATGGTCCTAGTTCATCATCTGTGACTGCAAGTGACAGCTATGTGACGAACCCAGCAATGCATAAATATGTAAGCTGTCACGCCCTTTATGCCTGGAGGCTTTTATTTAGGTAGTGAGTTTTTATTTTTATTTTAATTAATTATTTTTTAGCTTGAGTACGTATAGTTTTTATTATATTTGTTGGTATATTGGCGTGGCTAGCTGACATAATATGGCAAATAATTTAAGCTTCTTGTAATGTTCATTACTGAACATAGGTTCCTAGTATTGTATACATGCAACTACATATATTCTAACTAAACAGACAGCTGTGCTGCTGGGGAGTTTGTTCCGCCACTTCTTCTTCCCAGCGATAGCACTAGGAAGTGGCGAAGGGCGGGCGTTTTTGGAGGACTGTCGTTTGTAATTTTGACGTTCGAAAAGTGCTGATTCTCAGCCTAATTTGAATAAATGATTTTGATTTTGATTTTTTGATTTTGGATATATAAATAAAAAAACAGGCTAGGCAGATAATGAGTCAAGTCTTCCCTGTACAGTCACGAGCACCAATATGTCAACACTTGTCAACTTTCAATTGCGATTTTTTCGTGAAATACGACACATTACATAAACCTATGACGTACGACCCATGACGACACGGTTAGCGCAGTGACTGAGCGCACGGAAAAAATATTTGTATTGCCTACAGGTAGGTAGTTGTTCCGGGTCTGGCTGTTTGTGTATGTGAGTTTAAATGTTTGTCAACGCACCCACGATACAGAAGTAATTCTTAGTGTGGGGCAACGTTTTTTTTTATAAAAAAGAAAAAAAAAGAAAAGAAACCTATGGTTACGAAAATGCTATGTTCGTAACAACATAAAATTTCATTAAAAAAAAATTTAGTTTTAGTTTTAGTTTTAGTTTTAGTTTTATTTTATTTTATTTTATTTATATTTTACTCAGAATGTTACTAACATAGTTTTATAAGTGTTACTAACAACAATATGAATCATTTGTGTTCGAAATAAATAATAATAATAATAATAATAATAATAATAAAAAATAAAGAAGTAAATCGCTTTTAAATAAAGCCGAGTGTATACATACTTTTGCTCGTGACTGTACATTGTTCTTTACGAAAAACACAAAAAAAGACTTCCTAACAGAACTTCTTAGTATAATATGTTAATATTGTAAGTCATGCAAGTAACAAGGGATAATGTTAAAATAATAATGTTGTAATGTGTGTGTAATGTGACGGTCTTTGAGGATATTCATAAAACTCATCTTGTTACGTTTTTACCGCGTTTTCAGCCGGATAAGCAACGTTTCAATTAACGTGTTCAAAACTTTGAAGAAACGGAAAGTTCACCCTTGTTGTGTCGACGGACGAGAAAAATTGCTCAGGTAATATTGATGAAAGTTTTGGTTATGAAATCATCTAAGGAAAAAAAATTAAAATCTTTACTTATAAACCTTTAAAATCGTTTTAGAAAATTCAACACTCACTAATTGTGTTTTAATCGTCTCTTAGAAATATATAACACACACTTTCTCGATCTTGATATATTTTCACTATCTCAAACAAAATTTAAAAGAATGGCTATTCAATTGCTTGCACAATAATTATAAATTCTCCCTAACCTAAATCGCCTCCAGTAGATGATTCGTGGTTTTGTTTAATTTCTCCATAATAGATTATTCCGCGGACATTGGTGTGGGTTACAAGTTTACCTCTATTACCCTAGCTTATTATTTACTATAATTGCAACGTGTAACTGTTTTATGTCCCAATAAAATAAAATCAAATAAGATAAATTTCGTGTAAGTATCCATTTTTGAGAATTTTTGTTTTAGTTTACTTATCAAATGTTGTTGTTAGTTGATTCTTTCGTAAAGTTGCAACTTTCAAGTCTGTTACCAATGATGTACTCTCGTTATGCATAACCAGCCATGTTTCCACTGCTGGGACGCAGGTCTCCTTATTGTGATAAAGGGAGCGGGTGTAATCCACCACGCGGGCCCAGTGCGGGTTGGTAGATGTCATTGATATCTTCGAATTTTTGGTTCTAGGACATGCCGGTTCCTCACGATGTTTTCCTTCACCATTTTGAGAGCAGTGCTGATGAAATAATTTACACAAAGTAAAGCTTGTCGGGGCCGTTACCACTGGATAACCACTGCTCTCATTGACCCACATTTAATTATGTATATTTATGTTCATGTCAATTACTATTTCTGCTATCGATTCTTCTTCTTGGCGTGTCGATGACAATCTAAATGGACTCGGCCCTGAATCCGGCAATTGATTTATTGGTGAGAAAATACGATACTAGTCAAATTTCTCGTCGCCCAAGGGTTGGCTTGTACCTTAGGTAGAGGCTAAGGTATTGCCATACAACGTGGCAATGCCGTCAGTCTCTTGAGTACAGACGCCCGCACATCAAGCTACTACAATCTGTCAAATTTGTTTGATAGATTTTCAACGCTATCGCTAAAGCATTAGGTTTAAAGTTGATTGGGAAAATTTTACAGTTTCGGGTAGCTTGATGTGCTGGCGTTACCAATCGACAGCGACGTGGAGGAATTATTCGACGCCATATTTTAGTTTTTATAATAGTTTTAGTTAGTTTAGGTTATTATATTTTTATTTTATACGCTACATAGACAATACAGACATCCGCAAACCCTAGTCAAGTAGTAATATTTCTGTACGAGACTCGAAAATGATACACAATCCATATTTCCTTTTATTTTCCTTTTCACCGAGTTCGAACAGGCAAAGTCTAAGTATGATGCAAGTCGAAACCACTCGACTCGCATGAGTATTACTGTACAATAGGTACACAATACTAGGACCTACTCATGTTACATATGCAATAAAAGTCGCAAAGTGCATTCTTTGCGAGCAAAGCTAAAAGTTTCCAGTTCAACAATAGACGGTGAAACAATAACGAGCGAAATCTTTGCGATGATTGTCGTTTCTATGCGACATGTTGCGTTTATGGGTTGCGATTTTTTTTTTCTGTATTTTTTAATTGTCAGTGTGATATAGTATGCATGTGGCGATGTGGATGCCTCCAAAAATAGGTATAGCCAAACCTCGAATTTGATTGTCCTTAGGGACGCTCTGAGTGAAAAATTACAAAGAAAATGAATAACTATGCATGCAATATATGCACCTGCTTACGTTTTATCCCTTTAAATATGTTTTAAAGAGGACCAGAACTAACCTATTGTGCGGTAACAAAATACTACCCATAGGTTTGGCCACGCCTTAGGGTGTCTTTACGTAGAAAGCTGGTAACCGGCGCCGACTAATTCAGATAGGAACTCGTCGGCACTTATCGATGTTCACGCTGATTTAGCAAAAAGTATGAATACTACCTGAGCCGAACAGCGTAGGCAACCAGTCCTATGGCCTAATTCACTATGACCACTAAATGATTCCTTACTTCGAAACCATGTCAATTCTTTAGCTAATCACGCTAACCTCGCGATCATTTCACGCGGTTTCGTTCATTGTGTCATAGAGAATACGGCTCCTGGTTAGCGCCGATAACCGCATTTCGGCGCCGGTTACCAGCTTTCTAACGTGAAAATACCCTTAAAATGATGTAAAACAACCCCAATTTCCCAAAAAAATCCCAATTAAGGCACTTCTTACATTAACGTAATGTTTAGTTCAGAGGGGCAATTCTCGTAATTTTAAGAACGTTCGCAGTCTGATCTCAGTCGCAATCTGTCAAAAGATACTTCTAAATTCTCTACATTTTGACAAGTTTTTGACATTTGTTTGTCACTGAGATAAGACTGTGACTAGATTTTGAACGTTTTAAATTACGAGAATAGGCCTTCTGGTATCACCACACAATATTTCACCCCACTAGCTGACCACTCCAGTCTAACAAAAAGCGACACTACATAAAAATCACGTTACTGCTAGACCAGAAAAAAAAAGTGTAAATAGTATCGTCGCCATCAAAAGTTCAGTGGCTCTTAGTGCCATCGATAGGGGAGTGTAGTCGGGCACTTGAAAGCGCTGTGTACGTATGTACAGTCGGGGACAGAACGGAATAAGAAGAAGAAAAAAAAATGTTCGAGTTGTTTAAATTATTTTCGTGTGAAATTTTCAGGAAAGAGAGAAGTTTCGATGATTAATGGTGGGTTTGTATATACAGTGTAAACGGATCGTTGAAATGTGTAAGATTAGACAAGTTACACGCGGTATAATGCTTCTTTTCAATTACAAAGGAGTTAATGGTTCCAGTAAATGAAAGAAAATACATTTAAAAGCACAGCTTTTACAAAGATGCACCTCGAAGATTCACCTTTTTCGATCCAGGTAGAGATTATAGAACAAATCATTTTACAATGTCATACTTTAATATCTAGTAAAAATTTATTTTTTAATAATATATTTTTTAAATCTTTTTGTTTATAAATATATTTAAAAATGTAATTTGTAAGTATTTATTACTTGATTAGGATTAATAAAGGAAATAATATTAATCCTAATCAAGAAAAAAAAGCAGCAAATTTTCCGTCACCGACTGTACAGGCGACCGTAAACACTTTAACGTACCTACTCGTACGTATACTTTCCACACATGTATGTACAGACGCGTTCAATAGTTTAGAACGGACGCTATGGGGGCTTATTGGGACATTTACCGTGGCTTTGGGAGAACCGTACTGTTTTATATTTAGCCTATTAAACGCATACGCACCGTAAAACTCCTCGGAGTGGTATGTAAAAAAGTTATGACTTTGAGCATACGTAATACTTGATACTCACCTAAATCTATACTAATAATAAAGTTCAAGTGTTTGTTTGTTTGTTTGAACGCAATAATCTGTAGAACTACTAGTCACTTGCATTCGATAGCCCACTTCTTGAGGATCACGCTAAGACCCTTAGGAGCCAAACAAAGAGAAAAAAGAACGCTAATCGAAAAAAAGTACCTAATAGCGCGGACGGGCAATGCGATGCGACGGGATTTGTCGGGGGAACAATACGCGGGCGAGGTCGCAGGCAGAAACTAGTGAGTAAATATCTGTCATATAATTTTAGTATCGATACAGGGACCGCATCGTCAAATAACTTCAGGTGAGATGGTTCCCAAACGCGAGCCTATCCAAAGATGAAATGTCACAATATTTTCACGGAAAAGTAACTTTAGAGACAGTTTTCTTTTTTGAGATAAAACTATTACTAAATAATAATAGCATAATCAGACTATATTGTTCCCATTGCTGGGACACAGGAAACATCTCTATAAGATATAGTGGGCCATAATCCACCACGCGGGCCTAGTGCGGCTGAGTGGATAAAATAATGCTGTTTAAAAAACAAAAAATGGTATGGTTTAACTTCGCTATCGTAGTTTTTTTTCTTTTGTATGTCGATATAAGGTCTTTGTGACGAGATGTAAAATGCAATCTATATTTTACTAGACACTAAGCGGCTTATTTATAAACGATGATTAAAGTAAAGTGATGTTGAAGCGTCAAAAATGTAAGACTAAACAGTCGCAAATCACTGCTTAACTTTAAGCAACGTTTATGAATATAGGGGTTAAACAGTAGCTTTTACAAACCAATAATATACCAAATTGTGCAGCATTTTAAATCCAGAAGTCATCGTTTTGTTAACACGAATTGGAATCGCAAAGAGTGAGTTCGTCCAACGTGCGACATTGCAATTTGTCATCTGTACTAACGACAGCTGCCGTCCTTTTGTCTACGCTCTGCCGACGTGTATAGATTTATCGTCTTGACGTGGCGAAGTACTAATGTTTTGGAAATTGATGAATTTGTGCCAAAAAATACAATGGCATATGATTTTTGGTGGTATGGGAGCGATGGATCATAAATCATTGGTTCAGCTGATCAAATATGTGCGCTGGAAAGGTAGGTACTCGTAGCTGTAACATTTTATTTAATGTAGACAGATAAAAGAAGAAAATTATATTCATGCACATCTATAAAAATACTTACACAACACACAAAACCACACGTATACGTTGTTGTATACAAATTAAAAAAAACATCATCATCATCATCATTTCCGAAAGCTGTCCACTGCTGGACATAAGCGTCCCCCAAGCACCTCCACTTAAAAAAAAAGTCATCATCTGCCTAGCCTTTTCCCAACTATGTTGGGGTCGGCTTCCAGTCTAACCGGATGCAGCTGAATACCAGTATTTTACATGGAGCGACTGCCTATCTGACCTCCACAACCCAGTTACTGGGTAATACGATACCCCTTGGTAAGACTGGTTGTCAGACTTCTTCTGACTACCCGTAACGACTGTCAAAGATCCACGAATGACAGCCGGGACCAATGGCTTAACGTGCTTTCCGAGGCACGGAGGGGTCTCGGTATGTAAAGATGGTCAGCCATCCACAGACCAACCGCGGCAAGCGTAGCTTCAGGTTAAGCTACGCTTGCCGCGGTTGGTCTGTGGATGTGGTCGATCGGTCAGGACCGATCGACCTGTGCGGCTGTTATAAAAAAAGTATACAGAAAAAAAAAATACATCTACAGTGCTATGCATACTTTTTTAAGAAGTCTGTTAAAAAAGGAGGGGGAGGCAAATGCCATCAAAAAATTCAGCCGCATCACACACACACACGAAAACACTCACCAATGAATTACTTATGTCCCAAATTGTAGTGATTTTTTTTTCTATACCTGTATGCAAAAGTCTTTACTATCAGTCAAAAGCTTGCATCCACTCTTAAATAAAATAGCGCCTAGCAGCCAAACCCCAAGAGTACCACCCTGTAAAAAGAATACTTAAGTACCTGAATATCATACATTAAATCAGGAGATACCAAAAGGGCTAGGCAGCTATGTACGCTTTATCGATTTTATCCGAGTTTGATTTAAGCGCAGGAAGCTTTAGTAGTTTGAAGTTATGCTTGCCAAACAAGCAAATACATCATGTTTGTCTGATAGTAATAATTACTCGTTTTATCTGTGAATATATTATCATTGGTCAGGCAGGGGACATAGTCGTTCCATGGTTCAAGGTTTCCGATCCACTATAGCCAACCCAAACCCATAGCTCAATATAATTTTGTTCCCATGTTCTGCAATAGTCCTGCACCAACCGGGGGTTATCTTTGGGTGCACTTGCATAGTGTACACAGGGATACACGTCGGTTGGTGCCTCACTATCATTTAAAATTGTCTAAGAGGCCTCTGCGAGTTGGCTTCGGCCCCTGGTACGCCTTTCAAAGGTCCGGGACCGGTACCGAGATATGTGAAAAAAATAATGCTCGTAATATCTACACCTACCTAGAGAAGCATGGTTGGAAAAAAACTAGTTGCGCCGACCCCAAATGAACTGTCATAAAGGCCAAGTATTGGTGATGATGATCTACACCTACCTACTTACTTTGACTATCAATAATGGAGATGCAATGCCCCGCGACTTTGTCCCAATTAAATAAGACTTCGTTCGACACGTCTACTCGTTGTATTAAAAAGATTCTTTATAAACCATATTAAATGCCTTCAGAACATGGAGTTTTTATCTTCAGGAAATTAGTCTGTGGGCTGTCACTCATGAAACATAGAATAGAATAAAATATAAATATTAATTTGCTTATAATGTTGGTACAGACGCCAGCTGCAGCTCAAGTTACCCGAAACTGTCAAATTTTCCCAATCAACCTTGAACCTTAATGCTTTAGTGATAAAGTTGAAAATCTATTAAAGAAAGGAGATGTCCGCTTTTTGTATGGACGTTGGTTTTTTATTCCGAGAAAAATCTAGCAAGAATCAAACTACATCCAAATAAAAGCTACAAAAATATGGAACTTGGAACCACTGAAATTATATTTTTAGACCCCCCCATTTCAGAGAAAAACTATAAACTATATAATATTAGTACATATAATTTATTTGATGTGGCAACCCAAATTAAACGTCTAAATATGACAGATGTCTAAATATGACAGATGACAGATGTCTAAATATGACAGATGACAGATGTCTAAATATGACAGATGAAGTTGACAGTGTTGACTGTCAGGCCTCATCCGCAATACGTCACACTTTCGCTCGTACCTTTGTGTTATCCTGTTTTAATTTGTGCTTTGCTTTCCTTGATTTTCCTGATTTAACTGACTTGGCTTTTTCACAACGGACTCTTCTACTTTGCACATGATTAGGATACCGATAGCTTACGAACCTTCAACCCTGACGACTTTGCTTTTTTATACCGGTTATTTGATATTGCACGCGATTAGGACTTTGGCTTTTGGATTTGAAACTCCGGATGTAAGTACTGTTCTTTATTCCTATTTAACGCTTTTATTTGCACAACTTTTGCCTCTTTTACGTCTTCTGACAGTCTCAAATCATTAACTTTAATTTCTCTCTTCAGATTATGGCTATCTGCATGAATTGCAATATAGCAATACGTGCGAATCAGCAGTATGAGTATAACGCTTTATGCATGAGCCCTGAGATAGTCTCAATAATTGAAGAATGGACTGCTCAAGAGGTAACGTATTCTTTAAATTACATTATTAGGTATTTTTGAATCATTTGTAACCAACCTTAATGGTTTATGTTGAACAAGATTAATTAGCACTACTTTGCTCAAAGAAGATGCAGAGAAACGATCCGGTATTCTTTAAATATTATTTTGATTCTAGGTAACAGATGGAGATCGCATTTGCCAAGAATGCATCAACCTTTTACAGATAGAACTAAATAACAGAAACCAGTACAACATTGGTGACCGACAGCTGGGTCATCAATCAGTATGTGTGTGTTGTGGCATTTCTATCTCAAGAAGATCAGGCAGGCTCTCTCGTCCCTTACCTGATATTCGTCCTGAGCGGGCTTATATAGCTGGCATCATCAACCCCCGTCAGGTAAATATGTAAATTAAATACGTACATTGATTATTGTCTCTGATTAGTGGAACACACAATAAATGAAAACTGAATTTCAGATCCCTGCTAATGCTCGAGCATGTAATGCCTGCTGGCAAAGGGCTCATAACAATATTCACGAAGTGATGGAACCACCAAGAGAAGCCCAAGTGACTGATGATAATGTAGAAAGTAGGTCTAGCTCTGTGGCTGAACCTGTAAGTGCACTCAGTTCAGAAATTGATATTGAAAATGTAGTTCGAAATGAGAACAGGTATGTAGAATTAGATGGTTACAGCCGAACTCCAGACTCATCAAATCATTGTTTTGTTCCCGAGTGTACAAATCCGGAACGTTTAAGAGTACCCATGTATCTTAAAAAACAAATATTAACGGACTATAAATTGTATATCTCACCTAATGCTCGAGTATGTGAAGAACATGCAAGTGTTTATAATTGGGAACTGTTGAATGAATTTCAGTTCACAACACAATTTACCCTGAATCATGTTGTAGAAATGTTAGATTTACTAAGAAAAAAAAACAATTAACATTATTGATTTTGAAAATGTAGAAAATATGAACAACCATATTTGTCGTTACTGGACAGGCTTGACTGTACTGAATTTTTTAACAATACTGAGCTGTATTAATAATCAATTATCAGCTGTGTGCCGAAAACCAAAATTAGCTTTAGGATTATAACTTATGAAAATAAGAACTGGGGAGCCAATAAGACGAATTGCATCATTAATCTGCATAAATAAAACAGTAGCATGCAGTTATATGAAAAAGGTACGTAACTGCATGAAAGAATTTTATGTACCAATACATTTAGGTTTCAATCGAATTTCTCGAGCAAGCCTGGCCAGTAGAAATCTTTTAATCCCACAGGGTCTTTTTGGAACAGCAGAAAATAACCCTATAATTATTTGCGATGGAACCTACATATATGTACTTACAGAAATCGTCAAATTATCTGTTTCAAAAAAATTATACAGCTTACACAAGTTTGCAAATCTTGTAAAACCTTTTTTGCTGGTGGCCACCGATGGCCACATTATAGATATATTTGGTCCATACGCTGCCACAACTTCTGACGCTACAATTATGCATCAGCTGTTCCAAAGTGAAAATTCTAATTTAAGGCAATATTTTAGACAGAATGATGTATTTATTCTTGACCGCGGCTTTAGAGACTCTATCCCATTGCTCACATCTTTGGGATATACTGTGTGTAAACCAGAGACCCTAAGTGAAGGGGAAACTCAATTGTCGACTGAAAAAGCCAACAAATCACGACTAGTGACACTGTGCAGGTGGGTTGTAGAAGTTGTAAACGGTCGGTTTAAACGGGATTTTAAAATCTTTCGGAATAAATATTTTAATATTGGGTCTAAAAATCTAATGGATGATTTCAAAATTGCAGGAGCCATTTTAAACCAATTCCATCCCGTTTTGACTGACCGTCCTGATGCCCAAACTATACTGGAAAGAGCTCACCAGAGAATGAACATGCAAAATCATTTAGCTGATCATGTGATTGGGCATCAGCTTAATAGACGCCGAGCCAGTTTCGTCCAAATAAATGGTCAAATACCACAGCTCAATATGTTCCCCACCATGGAAATGTCAGATTTGGTTTTATTTAGTTTAGGAACTTATCAAATTAAACAGGCTCGCTCTTATTATGGGGAACATATTCGGCTGAACGGTACTTTTACTGTAGAAGTAAGTGAAGATATACAACTCATAACCATACCAGGCATTTCGTCATCACATGAGACAGCTTTGGTCAGAGGACGAATAAAGTCACGCCACCACAGCAATAGAGTGTATTACACATATAATAATAATAATAATAATAATAAGTGTTTATTTCTCACCACAAGCCAAAAAAAAACAATACAAACAATATTTTACACACAAGTGATAGCTGACGATTTTTTGGTTGTGGATCGCTGGTGCCTGTGGTAGGTAGTAACACCTGTAATACAGGTCACCAGGTCCCCACCTGTTTATGGTTACATATTTGATAGCTTACATCTGAATAACACAGCAAGTAACAAAAGTTTCAAACAGTTAGTGAGCTTATTATTATAGTGAAAATAAATACAAAAACGATTAAAAAGTAAAAGTATGTTGGGAGGTTTTTATGAATATAAGTTTGTGTGAGGGTGTGTGTGTGGGGGTGTGTGTGGGGGTGTGTGCGTGTGTGTTAGAGAGAGTATTAGTGGATGAGTCTGATTAGACTAATACGTCAAAGAGAGCTTCTGTGGCAGTATATGTTTGGCTTTGCAGCCAGGCTTGTAGGGCGAGTTTAAAATTATGTTTGTTCAAAGAGTGCAGGGAAAGAATTCGGTTTAGTTTATTGTAAAGATAGGGTCCAAGGAAAATAAAGAATCTATGACTGAAAGAAGTTTTGAGAGGAGTAGCTGAGGCAACTATATGGTTACGGCGATTAGTTTGCTGAGAATAGTTGGAAATAGCATGTTGTTTAATAGCAGTGGCCAGTACAAACAATTGCCTAACCGTAAGGACTTGACAATATTCATAGAGCTTGACGGTGGGATAAAGTCTTGGCTTGAAACAGCACACTTTAAGAACCGCTCTCTGCGCACGTTCGATCTGAATATAGTGAGATCTCGCTGCCCCGCCCCAGGACGTGACACAATAAATCAAAATTGACTGACACAGTGCCAGATAAGTCATTTTCATGACAACAGTATCTGCTAATTGGCGTAGTTGTTTAAAAATGTACATTAGTTTGCGTACTCTATTTGATAGGTGTATTATGTACTCTTTGAATGTTAGGTTGGAATCAATCACTATGCCAAGATACTTAATCGAAGTGACTCTTTCAATGTTACATTGATCACGGGTACCATTGCCATCGTTACTACCATAAGACTGTGTCAGCTGGGCAGAAACGTTTAGTGAGTTTGTAACTGACACATTTGTATTTCGAATTGAAAAGTTTATTATTTTCGTTTTCGATATGTTCAGGGTAAGCAAGTTGTTCTTAAGCCATTCACCTACTGTATCGAAACCCTTCTGAGCAAGGCGATACGCCTCTTCCCACCCGTCCGACGCAAATACAAGTGCTGTATCGTCCGCATAGGAAAATATTGTACCGCTTTCCAAGCTGAGGCTACACAGGTCATTCACATAAATTAAAAATAAACTGGGGCCAAGGATACTGCCCTGTGGCACGCCAAAAGCTACATTTAAATCGGAGCTAGAGTAGGTTCCAATTTTGGCACTCTGTGTCCTATCTGTAAGATAGCTCCGAAACAGAGATAGCTGGGTACCCCGCATACCCAGGCACTCGAGCTTAGAAATTAAGATGGGAATCGAGACCGTGTCGAAGGCCTTCGCGAGATCCAGGAACAGTGCAACACATTTCTTACCATTGTCAAGCTTCTGAGCTATGTGATTAACCAGTTTGTGTACAGCATCAGCAGTAGAAAGATTTTTTCGAAAGCCAAACTGGTTAATCGACAAGAGATTGCGTGCCTCTAAATATGCAACCAGCCTTGTATTTATTATCTTTTCCAATATCTTGGACATCGCAGGCAGAACTGATATGGGCCTATAGTTTTCGACACGATCCCGGTCACCAGATTTAAAAACAGGGTGAAGAATTGCCTTTTTGAACCTGTCGGGAAAGACACCAGAGTCAAGGCTCAGGTTGCAAACATATGTCAGCGGAGGTACAATAACGTTTTTATGTCGTTTTAGAAAACTAGAGGAAATACCGTCCCAGCCGACTGCACAATCACTCTTAAGTGAAAGGATTAAGCGTTCCACCTCTTGTTCATTTGTCCGAAGCAGTACAAAAGATTCCCTTAGGGGTACGGGTAGCGAAATAGATCGAGGGTCTCTATGCATTTTATCAGCTAGCCGTTTCCCTACATTTGCAAAATAGTCATTAATTTGATTTAAAGTGTCCTGCTTATCGTTACTATTCGCTATGAGATCATGGGCTGAAGACTTGAGTTGACCCATGTTTGTGACATTTTTAATTACACGCCATAGCTGCTTAGAATTTCTACCAGCTTTTTCAAATTCTAGTCTCTCATAATCTGTTTTTGCTTTTCGTAGCAGATTTGTACAAAAATTACGATACCTTCTGTAGGACACCACGAGGACTTCATTTGACGGATCTGTTCTAAGCTTTTTATACAAGTTGTCTCTGTGGCGCATACATTTTAGCAATCCTTGAGTAATCCAGGGTTTAATCGGCCTGCGTCTACGTGAGGTTGAAATAGTTTTAGTGTTCCTGGATAGAGCTAGGAAAAGTGGTTCCATTAAATATTTAGTAGCCAAATTGGGATCTTTCGTTGCATAGACGGCATCGAAACTTATGTTGCAAATGTCATTAGTAAGCTCATCCTCATTTATTTTTGTAATTTGGCGTGAGTTTAGAGTTTTGATTTTATTTAGAGACAAAGAGAGTAAAACTGCAAAGTGATCTGTGACAGTGGATTCTAGTACCATGACTGTGCTAGAGAAAGAAGTCTTTATATTGGCGTGATCAAGACATGTAGATCCATGTGTTTCCAACGCATGTCCTGGGAAAAGTCCGTGGTGAGCTAGTAAATCCAAGTAGTCCACTGAAAATGCATCTTTATTATTGCGTGAAATATCAATATTTATATCTCCCATAATTACAATGTGTTTAAACGATTTAAGCTCACATAAAACACTGTCCATAGATTGTATAAATTTTGAGGGATCTTTAAATGCATAAGGCCTGTACACAGGAATTATGGCTATATCAGCCCCAACCGTGACTGTCAAACAGTTCGCTTCAGATATGATGGGTTCTTTAACTTTCACATTAGCTAATAAACTATTGACATAAACAATCACTCCGTCATTCTGATTAAAGGTTTTGGATGACTTATGAGAAATATATCCCTCTAGAATTGGAATGACGGGGTTACGGGAGAGCCAACATTCTGATAGAATAATAACGTCACTAGGTACCACAATTCTTTGTAATAGAGTTAAAAGCCCCGCATAGTTAGCATTTACACTGCGAATGTTTTGGGATAAAACAGTCAAACATGTGTTAGGGGGCAACAGCTTGGTACAATCACCAGGGTCACATCTTATCGCGTTTGAAAAAGTAATTTTATCCAAATTATCTAACATATCATTTACATTATTTGAATTATCGAATGTTATAGCTTGAAGCTAAGAGGACAAAGTACGGGATTCTTAATATTATTATTTTTCCAGTAACATGCGGGTCACGCCAGTATTTTAAGGAAATGCGAGAACCAACTCTAAAAACAACTACGTGTCTTGCACGTGACTTTGTAAATTTTGAAAATATTTTGTGTGGGTATGATGTAAAATGGAGTGTATTTATGTGCCAGTGTGATTGTTTGAGAGTGTGTGTGTGAATAAGTGTGTTAAAAAGATAGAAAAATTGCAAAATTAAGTTACAAAAATCAATGAAATAGTTAAAATTAGGCATGGCGCATGGTTTTGTAGCTATAACTAAATAATAACAATAAAAACAACAACAATTATTAAAAGTGGACATGCAAGTTTTTGTATTAATGACATAATGACTACATAGTCAGATTTGAGTTAACTTGGCTAAGTCTTTTTCAGAATTCACTACGACACGTTGCACTCCGTCTTCTTTGCGTAAGTAAACTTTACCATATGCTGACCAGCAGTGTTTATATTTATGCTGAGCGGCAAAATCTCTTGCTAGAGAGTATATCTTTCGGGTTTTTGATGGTAGGTTGTCGGATATATAAATAGGTACCTTGGGGCCGTCAACTCGAAGGTGCGCAGTATTTAATTTGTTGTTAAAGTTGTTTTTGTTGAAGGTCCTGACCGAATGGAGTAATTTTGACTTGAGCATAACGGTAGTAAAATCAACTATGATGGTGTTATTCATGGAACTTTTAGAGTTTATTCTGTATACATCTTTAATATCGGATTGAACAATGGTGGTATCAAGGACATTACCGATATTTCTCACTGCGTTAGACAGATCAAGTTTCGATTCATCAGCGATTTTTGGGACATTTTTAATTTCAAGACTAGTTATTTTTTATTGTTTTTCCAGGTGGTCGATTTTTTCTTCAAGTCTACATATGTAATCCCGATTTTCCTTCCTCTCGACTTCATATTCCTGCATTTTTGACAGCATCTCATCATATTTGGCAGCAGAAAAATCAACGTAATCCTGAAGTTTACTGCATTGGTTTTTAATTTCCATCAGCGTCGTTGAAATGTCTGAGCGAAATAATGTTTGCTCTTTTCTTATGTCTTTGAGTATGTTCGATATTTCGTCCTTGAACTCGCTCTCATGAACATCCCGTTTCCTTTTATTGCGCCTGGTTATATTTAAATCGATGCAAGATTCACTCGATTCCGTAAGCACACTACTGTTAGGATCAGATTGATGAAGAACAGGAGGCTGCCCGCTTATTACGGCCGGTGATCCTGGTGGAGTGCGTCGTAGCGGCATCATTTTTATTTAACTTAATTTAATTTATTTAAAAAGCTGTGCTACGTTTTTCTGTACTTCAGAAAAAAAAAGAGAAAAAATAAAAATAAAAAGTCCAAAAAAGTACAAATACTCGGGTCTTGGATTTGAACCCAAGACGATGTGATTACTGGTGGATCGCCTACACCGCAGAGCTACGACACAGCGTTACGTAGGCACTCGAAAATTACGATCTGTAGCGAGGCGTACGAATTTCGTTTTTAGACGGTGCACGGTAGTTCGTTTACTTTGTGTACAATAATGAGTTCACAGTCCACAATTTTAACACTTTGTTGTCCGTTTTAAATTTTCTGTTTGTATTTTGGTAGTGATAGAATTGTTATTTCACTATAATTTTCACACAGTTTGTCACTTGTTCACTTAGGTTTATAATGCTGTATTTTTCTCGTAGGAATAATCACTTTTACCACTGATTTACAATTTTAAATACAACGAGAATAAAAAAACACGTCCGTTCACTGTGACACCGCGCAGGGGGGGGGGGGGGGAAGAATATATATTACTGAAAGTGGCAGAGACTAGTTGGCAAAGATGTATTTCTGACTATTATTGCAGTTGCATAATTGGGAAAAGAACTGTAGGAAGTTGTGCTCATGTGATGACAATAGTCTTGGATGGGCTCGGCATCAAAATGATGTATCTCCACCTGCTCAGTTTCTCGACAATATTTTAGTAAGAGAAGACATTGAAAATGAAGAAAATCAATAAATGAATATTTAAAATCAAAAAAATGTTTTATTTCAAAACAAAACTACACACATAAATACAAATAGTAACACTTGCGTCCAATTATTGCATATTAATTCAGTTTTTGAATAGGTTGAAACGCTTTTCTCTCGATTCCAAGTCATTAAAAAGGAATTCTCCTTACGTACATAATTATTACTCCTGCTAAGCCATCCCTGTGGACTATGTTGAAACATGCACTGTCTTCTTGATAACCGGGGTCTCAGTAAAATATTGCAACATGCACATGAACAGTCGAAGTAGCTTTATTCATAGCTTGCGCTTTCAGTTCTAAAAGAATTATGCTACACATTTTTGTCTGAAAACAAAACATAATAAGTACGCTACTTCGTCTGAGTAACGATTACTTCATTTTCGCTTAGCGTTCTTTCTGACTTGTTTCTTATTACTCTGCTTGTAAGGGTCGTAGCGTGATGTTAATGTATTCGCCATAATCTTCCTCAAGAATTACGCTAAAAAGAACTATTCAAATCCGACTGGTAGTTCCAGGTATTAGCGCGTTCAAACAAATAAACTTTTCAGCTTTATTATTAGTATAGATTATTGTTACAGAGATAACTAAATAATCTGATCTGATTAGATTTGTTTTGTACATTGATTATACTCGCAAATCAAACATTGATTGACAGTAATGACAGTACCATGTGTCAATTTTGACAAGTTTTTTTTTTTTTGGGTGTGTTCACTTTATTATCCTAGACAATTAGAAAGGTTTGTTCGTTTTAGGAGTAAATTCACACTAAAATAAAAAAATATTTTTCTCAAAATTGGGGGCCTTTAAAAATGTATGATATAGTTAGAACCACTAGTTTTTGGGATATCTATCCATATATATTTAATTTATCCTTGTTAGAATTATTGAATAATAAAAAACCATTTTTGGACATGTCCTTTGACAGATTGTTGTAGCTTGATTTTCTGGCGTGTACACAGATAAGATGTTTTTTTTTTATATTAGTACCGATACTTATTACTTTACTGCATGCAAAATGTTTTAATAATAAAAAACGGCGCGCGAATACTTAGCCTAGCGACTCACTTGCCGAAAATTAAGCTATGGAAATCTCGCGTATTTTTTAAGTTTTATGAAAATAATAAATTGTCAACGTAATTTTCGGTCTGATGTGCTCGTGGATCTTTAACAGTCGTCACGGGTAGTCAGAATCCCGAAAGTCTGACAACAAGTCTTACCAAGGGGGGTATCCAGTTATTGGGTTGTGGAGATCAGATAGTCAGTCGCTCCATGTAAAATACTGGTACTCAGCTGCATCCGGTTAGACTGGAACTGACCCCAACATAGCTGGAAATAGGCAGATGATGATGTGTTAAAGGTGATTCGAAAAGCTTGGCAGGCGCTATCACGTGAACTTTCCGACCAGTTTCGTCAGATATGATTTAAGTTCTTAATATACTCGTACTCGTAGAGAAAATACCAATATTCCTCCATATGAGTCTTGTAAACCTCACTTTAAAAAACTCAAAATATTACCACTACCAACTATGTACATTTTTGAAATTTGTGTGTTTGTAAAATCTAATCCTAACCTGTTTGTGAAGGCTCGCGACATTTATAAACGTGATAATATTTACCCTCGTAGTTCAAGACATGGCCAACGACTGCTGTTAGAATTTGTGCCAAAGACTGCGGTGTTCAATAAAAATTGTTTAGCTATGTGTGTTAAAATTTCTAATAGGCTACAAACAACCATCCAAGATCTTCCTCTACCAAAGTTTAAGAAAGTGCTTAAAGAGCTACTTCTAATAAAAATGATTTACTCTGTAAACGAATATTTACCGGAATAATATATAATTCTATTGTGTGTAAAGTGAAAATAAATCCTTTTATTCTAAACTAACAAAGATCTTGCCATAACGATCTTTATTCAAAAAGTCTTCGCATAAAAATCTCTATAATTTCAAGTCTCAAATCGCGATAAAAGCTAGCCGGCGTGGGAGCAATACATCACTCTAGGACGGGAGCCGGATAGTCCAGTGGCGATCTCTATTGATACAGCCATTAATCATACCTTGTCTGAGGGGAATCTGAGAGGATCTCAGCCAAGTTTTCAGCTCTTCAGCCAGTTTTATTGAGTGAATTTGTGTTATGGGAAACTGAGATTGGTACTAAGCATATTGGTACGTAGCATAATTTTTTATGACAGTCTTTGTAGGATGATCGGTTGTATTAATGTTTCTTGATCAACCTAGAATAGAATAGAATACTCTTAATACAAATACCTTTTTTATGTAATACAAACGGGATTGAAGATTTTTATATGGAGCCTGGCATGCCTACTGTCCGCCATTTTGATTGATCTCAGCTGTTGATTTATATAGGTATCACGCGTAGCAACCATTTTGAAAAAAAAATGGCGGATAGTAGGTATGCCACGAACCTTAAAGCTCTTTGTTCCATTGCTTCAATAAGCCACGGATGTTTCCTTTTATTTAATTAAACGTTTAATTTTCCATTTGAAAATGAAAGTAATATTATTTCTTGTTGTTAGGGCTGATTTTTCAATCGCGATCGCGCGATAATTTTTAGTTTGACAGTTTTTGTATAGAAGAACAGTCAAAAACTCAAAATTATTCCTCCGATAAAATTATCTGGCGATGGAAAAATCAGCCCTCAATCTACTTAATTGTGTTTAAAGAAATTTATTCTCATAAAAGACTACAGTCACTTACATGAGAAATACATTAATAATAGTGCTTATTACTAAGATTTTCGTCGTTCGTTTTTTTTTTTTTGTTTTAACAGGTACTTCTATAATTCATCCAGTAGTACTTAGCTGCTATTGGAGGACTTACTATCGATATTTTTCGACTACATGTCGAGCAAGCAATTACTAAAGACGTTCAACACGTGAAGGTTACCTCTATAATTATATAATTAATATGTGTAATTTATTAAACCCTACTTAACTTTAAGGTTAAGATCATCAAAGGAGAGAACTTGAACTTAAATCTAAGAGACCCTTTGAAGAGCGACCCTTTATTAGATCTCTACTCCGTTTGATATGTCAAGTATTCATCTTGAAGGTCTTTATATTATTACTAAAACAAAACATAATATATTTATGTTTAACCTGTAATATAAGCTTCTTATGAGGGTCATTTACTATAATATTTTCTGTCTGGTTTGCTGTGGATTGTGCGTAAGGATCAGATTTTTAGCTATTAACGACGCCGTCAGGAAATTAAGACAATACACTGACGTTGATACAGCTCGTTTAGTCTATTTTAGTTGTTTTCACGGACTTATGTCCTACGGTATTCTGCTGTGGGGCAAAGCCGCTGATATACCAAATGTATTTGTTCTTCAGAAACGAGCTGCTCGAGCAATTTACCAGCTAGATGACAGTTTCTCTAAGAGATTTTTAAGGGATATTAGTATTCTCACGGTTGCATCATAATTCATCTTCGCCAACATCTTATATATTAGGCAAAATTTACACTTGTACACTAAAAACAGTAATATCCACAGTGTGAACACTAAATATAAGGACAAAATAAGTGCCCCCTTTCACCGGCTTCATGAGGTTCATAACTCATTTATTGGGCTTGGCTTTATTTATTAACCTTTTATAACAAGATACCGTCTTCTTTGCTAGACTTGCCTTTTAATGCGTTTAAAACTCAAGTAACATCCAACCTTTGTTTAAAGGCTTACTATTCCATCAACGACTACTCACACGATAAGAATATGTAGTTGGTCGCCCTGATTAACTCCAGACAATGTTTATGTTCTTTCTCCAGAATTAGATTACTGGCAGGTCATAGGAGTTCATATAATTCTTTATTTTTATTTGAATGTATAAGTCAATTGAGTTTAATTTAATTTTAATGTATTATTGACATTATCTACTCATTTTAATGTTTTTTAATGAGTTGATTGCAATATGTGAACTCGACGATTGATCATATTATTCTTGCCTGAACAACCGGCAGCAAGTCCGTCATGCTCCCTTAGATGTCACTGCTTACGGTAGCGTCGGGGGTCGGGTTGCCTCCTTCCCTCAAATATGGCGAGGGGGGTATTGGCTGATCTTTACATTATGCTCGTGAACGGGTGCTGCTTGTTATTAACTTATTTATTTATTTTACTTCGATGTCCTAGTTTATCATTTGTGATTTCAAGTGACAGCTATGTGAACAGAACCCAGCAGTGCATAAATATGTAAGCTATCACGCCCTGTATGCCTGGAGGCTTTTATTTAAGTAGTAAGTTTTTATTCACATTTTAATTTTAATTAATTATTTTTAGCTTGTGTGTAGTTCTTATTATATTAGTTGGTATATTGGCGTGGCTAGCTGACATATGGCAAATAATTTAATTTAATGTTCTGTGTCTTGTAATGTTAATTACTGAACATACGAGTACCTATTATTGTGTACAATCAAGTATTTTCTAACTGAACAGACAGCTGTGCTGCTGGGGAGTTTGTTGCGCCACTTCTTCTTCCCAGCAACAGCAGTAGGAAGTGGTGAAGTGCGGGCGATTTTGGGGGACTGTCTTTTGTAATTTTCACGTTCGAAAAGTGCTGATTCTCAGCCTAATTTGAATAAATTAATTTTGATTTCGAACGCAGATGTGATCCCGTCTTCTGCTTCTTCCGAAGGAAAATGATGTTCACAGATCGGATGAGGCGCAGTGCGGTTCACGTGTTTTTAGGCTGTATTTCACATGCTATGGTTATAACTTTATGGCCACGAACTAACCGGAAGGGATCGTCGTGCTCTTTTATGTGCATGCATAATCAGCCTATTATAGTCCGACTGCTGGGATACCTCCTCTCTGGGATAGGGCCCACTACGCGGGCCTAGTGTATTGGTTTTGGTGTAGATTGGCAGATGTCACATGTCCTGGAATTTTTGATTCTAGAACATGCCGGCTACCAATGTTTTCCGTCACCGTTTTGAGCCCAGTGGTGATGAAAGAATTTACAAACGGTAAAGCACTTGTCTGGGTTCGAACCTACGACCTGCAACTCGTAAGTCGCGACTGTCACTTCTGGGCAACTACTGCTCTGCTCAGCTAGTTGCTCTTTTTTATGCATAGACATAATCACGCAATCATTCAAGTCGCGTATATATATCTTTATTCAGGTAAACGATCACGTAATCGCGTATTTCACAGTCAGTTTTGGTTAGGACGCAGGGATACCTGTAGCGGGATCGTCCGAAAGGGTTACCGCTGCCCTGGAACATAAAGGGCTAAGGAAGGAACACGGGTGGGTTTTAGTCAGTAAGAGTCTGACACTCCCGCTCCACCTAGAGGGGAGGGGTCATTTGATGATTTCCCATCCTCAAAAAAAAAGGGATACCTGTTGCCGTGCGGTGTTTCTTGAATATTGTTGACGCTGCAAATCTCAGAAACATTACCGGAAATAATGCCGCCTTGTTAATAGGTACCATGAAACCTTAAAACGTTAAAATGGATTGTAGCGTTATAATAATATACATAGTTTGTTGCCAACAAGGACACTTAGTCGTTAATTATAAAACAGTTTTTGGCAACAAACTATATTATTATAGCGTTAAAATCCAGTTTATAGTTTCGTCCCGATTCACCCCTGCATCCCTATTCAACTCGGTTTCCGGTACCTAAATAATTTATAAACTTCATTAAATAAAATTGAACCCTGAAGAATCTCAAATATTTAAGGAATAATTATAACTTATTAGACGATACTAGAACTCAACGACCAATAAGAATTGGACGTAAACGTATAAACTCCGCAGTATTTCAAAATTATTTGCCATAAATTCATGAAGGGGATACTCCATGTGACGTTTTAAAAAGATACGTGTCCGTGCGGGAAAATCCTCATTTAATATACACCACAGCCAGCTAAGCACGGAAGCGAAGCTCTGGCGGGCACTTGAGGTATTTTCACGCATTTTAGATCTATTGGTGTGCTGACTCAATTCTGTGTAAAGTTACCGATGAATGGTGGGAGAAGAGTTTTTGACAAATAAAGCGAGGAATGCGACTTGACTATTTAGGCTATATCTTGGTTATTATGAAGGACTTGTGGCTAAGTAATAAGAGCCGCATGGGCCAATCGATCAGGCTAAGCGACGCTTGCCGTGATGGGTCCGTGGATGACCATCTTTATATAACAAAACCCTCCATGTCTCGGAAAGCACCCCGCCTGTCATTCGTGGATCTTTGCCAGTCGTTACGGGTCTGACAACCAGTCTTATCAAGGGGTATCTTATTACCCAGTTACTGGGTTGTGGAGGTCAGATAGGTAGTCACTTCATATAAAATACTGGGAGTAGCTCCCACTTAAACTGGAAGCCGACCCAAACATAGCTGGGAAAAGGCTAGGCAGATAATAATTTGTTATTATGTTCATGGCTTTGCAATGCCGAATTCAAATAGGTACAACGTTTAGCGATTTGCTTGAGAGAAAGCTTATACGAGTATGTGACTATGGACGTTAACGGGTTTTGTTGGAGTTTCTCGCTGTTGACGATACTCCAGAGTTGTTGTAGGTTGTAAATGATTAACACCAAACCACCATACACTTTAAGAGGAAATGCGGGCGAAAAGACTTTTGAAAAATAGGTATTTGAAGAAACTATCGCTGTCGCTCTGTCTCGCTATCTCTCGTCTATTCGTGCGATAAGGACAACTGCAGATCCGACTGAATAGCCTAAGTAAAAAGTCACATTTTCGAGGTTTGGCTCTCGCCTATTTTCTCCACCAATATTGAACCAATTTAAAAGATATTTCATAAACTAGATAAGAAGGATATATACTGTATTGCCATGTTTTCCTTTTTTCATTAATAGTTGTCAAATTTGTACCCTAGGCCTCTGTTAACAGCGGTCTAAATCGGCAATTTTGAGCATTTTTTGAGGGTTCTAGTGCTTATAAAAATAATGTATTATCAAAAAGGAAAACATAGGGACATACAAATAACTAAAATTTATTATTCTGTAAAAAATCATAGCCATATGGTCATTAACTAGACAGAAAACGGGCGAGAGCGTCTCTATAGAAAACACACCACCCGCATTTCCTCTTAAATGTTTATTTGTAAATAGAGTTTTCAAGTTACGTTTAGTTATCTGAGCCGCACTTATTTATTATTGACACATTACCGCGTGACGGAGGTGTAGTTACGACTAATTAAAATGATTGAGTTCATTATGCAAAACGTATTTTGCTGTATGGGCATTATTGGCTCGTGTAGGTTTCATGTAAGTAATGATTGACTTCACAAGGCAAGATTTATTTTTCGAAATCTGTAGCACAGAGTAATATCCACCCCACCACCATTCCCATCCCCCGCCCGCCCGCCACCACCATCCCCGCCTTCACCATTTTCATTGTTGGCTCTGCTGAGAACTGCTTAACAGAGCCAGCAAAGAAAATGATCTTCTATCACATCAGTCCAACTAGCTTCACAATGTCATTGTATTTCGGTCATGGCAGCAAATCTCAAGCAAATCTCAACGGAGACTAACCTTCAGCGCAGGATATATTATGCTGCACAAGTTTAGTGTGTGTGCAGACATAGGTGCACTCCCTCTTCCCTCAGTTTCATAGTCCGATAGGACAGCACGCAACCCGGCACGACCGGAGAGAGATCAGGTCAACCTGCTGCTGATGGGTGTAGACTTTCGTATCGGTTCCTGTCATAATTCCATTTTCGGGCTGTAAAAACCATCATCTAAAAAAAAGATCTATTCAATAGATATCGAGCCCTACAACCTACCCAACAGAACATACGCTAGCAAGCTTTATTACCTACATCAAAAGTACTAAAAATGCAACACTTTCATTACAAAGTCGCTCGCGTGCACTGCGCTAACAAAAACCAATTTATACAAACAATGTCATACAAATCTGGTTATGAAGCCCGAGACGCGCCGGACGTAACTAAGTTAAAACTTTGCATAAACACGATAATGTTTTGTAACTTCCTCTTTAGTGTAACGAAATGGATATTAAAATGTTTTAGTTTATTATGAAGATTGTTGTGAATGAAATGGATTGGGTAATGTAATTAAGAAATTAAATAGAAGGAGTGTATAGGCAGGCGTTGCGTCAAAGACAGAGAAAATTGGATCAGGGTCGAAATTCGAAGACATGTGACATCTACCGCCCGGCGGCCCGCACGGCCCGCGTGGTAGATTGTAGCCCACTCCCTCTCTAAGAGAGGAGGCCTGTGTCCCAGTAGTGGGAACATTTTAGGCTGATTATGATGTTAGGATCAAAATTTATTTTTCCTTTTGGATTTGAATAAAATGTTAAAAAATTTAACCCAGTAATAGGATAATTGCCTGGGTAAAAAAAAAATATTATATTTAGTCCGTCAGTTAGATTATTGAAAAATAATAGACACGTATTTTTTCTTTGGTCAATCAAACAAAAAAT
Source organism: Apamea anceps (assembly GCA_951799955.1). Taxonomy (NCBI): domain Eukaryota; kingdom Metazoa; phylum Arthropoda; class Insecta; order Lepidoptera; family Noctuidae; genus Apamea; species Apamea anceps. The sequence goes on along the minus strand of OX637515.1, from coordinate 13,933,040 downwards.
GACAAAGATAAAGCGCGTCAAAATTTGGGAGTAGGGGGTCGTCACGTCACGCCTTGCTAAAAAGTGTAGCAAGGCGTGACGTCACGCGGAACTTTAACGGGCGACATATTCATCATTTTTTATATAATTGACAAAAGAAAAAATACGGGGTCAATATTTTTTGATAATCTAACTGACGGACTAATTAGATTTTTTTACGCATCTAGCCTAGTCTTTCCATGTAAAATACTTGTATTCAGCTGCATCCGGTTAGACTGGAAGCCGACCCCAACATAGCTGGGAAAAGGCTAGGCAGATGATGTTAATGACTTGGAAAAAACCCTTTTGTCTTGATTCATATTTTGTTTGGTTGTGCATAGTAACTTGCATGCATACTTTCATTCCCTATTTAATACTTTTAGGAGATGATTTTTTGAAAATCCTTCTTTAGTGATCACCTTTGTTATAAAAGGAACATTTTCATGCTTCTAGACCCTGTGGTTTAGGCTGTGCGGTATCTGTCAGTGAACGATTTTTTTTTTACTGTCAGATCCTTCTAGATCTGGAGGAACTAGCTAAATAACAGCGGATATCGTAACAAACTATTTGCAGGCCTAGAAGCCACAAAAGCCTAGTAGATATCCTGAGTCTAAACTAAGTAGTGATCTTAACTTGAAAAGGATACATTGGATCCTAAAGGTAAGCGCACATTTTAGCTGTGGCGAGCCGCAGAGCACCACATTGTAAAAAAAAGGGCTTAAGCACATTAGGTGCCGCGGCGGGCCACATCACAACAGAGTAATTGTTTCAGACAGATTCAAAAGGGATTAAAGATTTTTATATGGAGCCTGGCATACCAACCCAGTCGCGCCATTTTTTTTTTTTTTCAAAATGACGGCCACGCTTTGTACCTATACAAATCGATACTGAATAGTGTGATGGTCACGTTTCCGAGATATTAAAGTTCAAAGTTGATTACGTAACATCCATATTTTTTCGAACTTGCGTAAGTACATCTTGTTGCTTAGATGTTTAAAATAATCACTCTGAAAGCTTAAAGTAATCGAAAACACGGGGCCGCCATTTTGAAAAAAAAAAAAACAATATGACGGACAGGTAGGTAAATTCAAAGGGGTTTTGAATTTAAATTTGAACTATTTTGACTACAGGGCAATAAGGTGCGCGCACAGTTGGGCGGGCCGCACCGAAAAACAACGCATTGCTAAAATTTACCTAGATCACTATCAGATATTTCGTATGAACCATCACAGACTACCTACAGGCGGGCCACATCGCAACGTAAAACAGTAGCCGCAAAAATACGCCTGCCGACCGATCCGCCACAGTGCGATGCGCTGCGGCCGTGACGAAGTGATGCAGGAGGATTTTCACAATACCTTGCGATGCGGCGCGGCCCGCCTTAATGGTCCGAGCCTTTAGAGGTCATCCACACTAGGCTAGTGGTTTAGCTTTCATGGGAATTTGGTCCTTTCCAACATTAACAATGGGGCCCAAGTTTGCTATTATTTCAATGACTCGAAATAGTTCCAGTATCAGAAGAATTGATTTATCCTGCACCTCGGGCAAAAAAAAAAAATTCTTACGCGAACAAACAAATTGTTCCAATCAATTCTTCTAATACTGTAACTATTTCGAGAGGAATTTTAAAGAATAACTGCACATTCTCTTCGAATGTTTTAATCTGCCCAGAAGAAACAACTAATTTTATGTACTTACCTAATTGATCCATAATTAGAGACTTTTTGTAGGTATCTATACTGACCTTATTATAGTGAAGCCGTGCTCATATCCTTTGTTTGCTCAGTAGAAGCATATTATTCTATCCATCGAAGAAATGCTTACTCTCCTTGAGTTCATGAACTAAGATTGTTTGCTTTCTCTCCGTTATACGTCAGTATACTAGCTGGCTTGACCATAACATATATAAACATAATATACGATAACTTTATTATACGTGTAGTAAGACCGACTCATCTCTCCGTTATGTAGGCTAAAAATTTATACATTTCAGGATAGTTTAGCTACCAACCCCAGGTCTAAACCACATCAGCTTTACAGTAAACTCGAAATAACTCAAACTTTGCCAATAAAACAAAGGGTTTTCCAATGTAGTTGTATCCGAAACCCGCTGATTTAATGAGGTCATCCATTGTTCGTATGTATACTATGTATAAGGGATATGATATGTTGGTCCCGTGTCCAAACGGTATGGTACTGTTTTTAACCAGATTTCTAGGATTGGCGCAATGTTCTATGGTAGGTTGAGTACATTATGATGAGCATAATTGAAATATTGTGCACGTTTTGTAATTACAGGTAGTTGTTGTCGTTATTTCAAAGATAAGATAAGATTAATTTCCCTTCCTTTTTCTGCCTTTAAGGGCTGATTTGTCAATCGACCGATAATTTTTATTCGTAGAATAAATTTGACGTTTGACAGTTTTTGTAGGGAAGAACTGTCAAAAATACTAAATTATTATTTTTCCGATAAAGTTATCTGGCGTTGGAAAAATCAGCCCTAAATATAATATATTTGTGTTTTGTGATTTTTTTATTTATATATCACATGGAAAACCAACAGCTTTACATAAATACAATAAATACCTATACTGAAATAAGAAACATGAAGCCAATTATAGGTTTTCACGGCTAGCTATACAATAATACAGTAAGAGATCTTATACACGACAAATTATCAAGAATATAACCGCACCAACCATCAAATCGGTACCGCCAAACCGTTTAGTAGTAGGTAGTAGACAAATAGCATGTATTATCCAAACAAGATGGTGGATGGATACCGTTAGTTCTGATTTTTGCCACGCGCCAGAGAACCATGATTATCAATGGTGCACACAGTAATAAGAATTAAACACACGACATCTTTAGTTACTTCAGAAACTTTAGGTTGTCTATCAATCCACTACTATTCGACCGTTGCGTCAAGAGAACGCGTTCCTGACAGCTGTCAGTGCGACAATTCTAGTAACTAATAAAGATCAAATTAGCAAGACACATATTCGTTTGTACGAAACTGACAGGTGTCAAGAAAGCATTCTCTCGACGGCTGGACTGTAGTCCATCACTTGCCTAATCAGATAAATATGACAGATCTCCACTGAGCCAGCCAGGTGATGTATTATGACGTTTTAATGAAATTTGAAATGAAATGTTAATTCCTGTATGTAGATCTTTGAGGACACTTTTACACGTAAATATTTTGTTGGCCAATATTTTGACACGAGATGGCGGCGGCATTTCCTGGCTGACTGACCCTGAGACGAAATAAAGCCATCATGAGGCTGCTTTTCCACCAGAGATGTGCTATGTAGCTATGCGAGGATGTGAAAGCTCCGTTGCGAAACTAAGTGACCGTTTCCACTAATGTTAAGTTTTGTAGCTGAGCGAGTAAGATGTGCTGTGATGATGCGCCGCCACGAGGTTCCACGATGGCATGTCACAAACGTGCACCTTCTGTAGGTACTCTGCTCTGCACATTGCTACATCACTCGCGCTCGCACATCCATATCTCCAATCCATAGCACGCATCCTTCCATATAAAAACATAGCATAGTTGAACCTGTTTCCACCAGTGCTATGCTATGTGCACCAATGCATATGATTGCTGGATATCAAACGCATCCCTAGCAACGTAACATAGTTCATATCTGGTTGATAAGCAGCATTATTCTAGTACGAGTTACAGACGGAGCTATGCATGACCGATAGCACCATACTTTTTTCGGACTGAAATCATGATGGAATTAATACTTCATAATATTACCAGGAATTTATTACTAATCCTTCAATAATTCATAATATAACCACTTTCTTCAACACAATAATTGACTTAAACCAGGAGCTAGTTCAATGATAAATGACGGCCAGTTTGCGAGCTCGTTCGTACGGTTAATAACAGGGCACGGGTTAAGAACTGTTAGATTAATATCTCATTGCGGGTTGAACCTTAATGTGGTATTGGTATATTTTGTGAATTATGGTTCGGCTATTTTATTGCAATTTGAAAGGTTTTATTAACTGCGGATGGTAGTGTTGCTAGGTTTATTTTGCAATTTCCGTGACAAATGCTAGCTTTTGTCTCTTTGCAAATAGCTAGCGATTTTTTTTTAATGGCATAAATAATCTTTTTTATTCATTCATACGATAAAATCATTGTGATAATGTTTATGTATAGTTATATGTAAATTAAATAGCTACTTGAGATACTGTGTAGGCACTAAAGACTACTGAAAAACTTTAAAAAAGAAAAAAAAAAAATTAAGGATTTTTATGATCGCAATGCGTATGATAGTCCCATCGTACCCTATAAAGACACTGTTATGGATTACATTTAGGCCATGAACCCGAATAGACTCTACGTATCATCAGCATTTAGTTGAGACAGAACTTGAAATGAATTAATATGAAAGAATACTAATATTATAATTTTTCAACGTAGGTAGGTATATCAGGTAGGTAGGTTTTATATTTTATCTTTTGTGTACTTTTTATCTTTTATTTTATCTTGTGTTCGTGTATATACACATTGTATCTTTAATTACTGTAATTGGTTTTAAACCGTTTTAATTAAAGTAATAAATAAAAATAAATAAATCAGTTTACTGGTAAACATGGCCTCCTTCTTAAAAAGGTAGCTTTAAAACTGTAGACTTAAAATAAGCTACGTAGTAGATCACTGCAAGGCTCATCCTCTCTCGATGTGGCATTGATCCTTCTACCAGCATGAAGATCTGGCCAAACTGAGGCGAATTCCACGCGGGATGCGGGACGATATTTGCTCGCATCGATTGTCGATTGTGTTAACTAACTTGTTTAAAGGTTCAAACTTACCTGAATAGTCGCGTGACTTCTTAATATAATAATGGTTTCAGGGTGCTGTTGAGGTTGCCCCGATTCTGCAGCGCGTCTGGCATGTTTTGCTTGCTTTGACGATTTCTTTGCCATTCGGAGGAAAAAGAGCGCATCCTTAATAAGCAGAATGAGGGCTAGCACCAACAGCATACTGAAAACCCTAGCCGAAAAACATGATGCAACAATGTTAAGACATGCTGTCCGGTTGCTCGTGCGGCAGGATAAATAGAATTTGTTTATTTCGATTTGATTTAATGTAATTATATTTAATTAATTAATATTACTAACCCTTAGTTGATAAGTTATTGTTGTACTAACCATTGGACCAATGTTGTCAAATTAAATAAATAAATAATTATTATTAATGATCAAACACACGAGCAACACGCGTTAGCGGCAGAGCCAACTGCAGCCTTCGATGAGTGTCGACGGTTATTGTGAACGCGTGTCGGCGACAGCCGCCGTCGACAACACGGCGCTCGTGTATTTGAGCAGCATGTTGCGGCACGTTGTCGACGGCGGCAGTTGCCTTTGTTGTTGACGCATGTTGCTCATGTGCACGCACACTTAATCATTAAACCAATCGATCCACGTAGTCGCGTCCTGCTTCCCGCGTGGGATTCACCTCAATGTAGCCAGACCTTAATAATTCTGAACTATAGCAATTCAAAAGTTTATTCCATAATTTTTGATAGCCAGAGTCATATTATAATTTACCGGCAAGGGACTTTTATATGCGGCCAACATGTGCCCTGAACCATAACAAGACGCGGCATAATAACATGTCGAGATTAAAAGTTGCAACAAAATAAACACAAAGTGACAGGTAGTTAATGAAAGGCTCCTCGGATACAATCCCTCGGATTGTATCCGAGGGATTTTAGCATTTAAATCATGGATCATGGGGTGAAATACTGAAATGTTTGGTGTAAGTATTAATTCTGTTAATTCAGAAGTCGACAGACGTGTAGACACTATTATTCGATTTACCACTTTCAACAACAATTCCCAGTAAATTGAAACTTCATTAAGTTTGAAACTACCTACAATACGGCCGTCAAGCGAAAATGTTCTTGACAACTGTCAGATTCATATAAACGAATACGTGTTTTGCGAATTTGGTCTTTATTAGCTACTAGAATTTTACTGTCGAACTGACAGGTGTCAGGAACGCGTTCTTTCGACGACCGAACTGTAGCTATTACACAGACTATTAATTATTTATTTATAAATACTTTATTACTATATGTATGTTGTGTGTGTATTTACTTTTTTACTATGTCGTTTATAATACAACGTGCAAGATACATAGACACCCATAGATGTCAATTATACCTAATAAGTATGTGAAAAGTTAATCTTAAAGATTTCATTATTACTCGCCGTGGAAAGGGGGGAAGATTTCGGCCAAGCAGATTTGAAATACTGTTGTGCTAGCGAAACTAAGAAGAAGAATAGATGAACACTAACTGTTATCCTATTTTCAATCAGATTATCAGCCAGCTTGTTTGTTGGCGAAAAGCTTCTTTACGGAGAAATAATTGTTTCCGTCTAAATGATTTTTAGTTTGTACTAGGGCTGATTTTTCAATAATCTGATAACTTTATTCGAATAATAATTTTGAAATTTTTACAGTTACCTATTTCATGCAAAAACTGTCAAACGTCAATTTTATTCCTCGAATAAAAGTTATCTGGCGATGGAACAATCAGCCCTTAGTCGATCGTGTAATACATATTTATTTCCTAATTTATGTTATAGGTATTTTGTATCGACCTTTTTTTCATTTATCAATGGAAATTTGTAAATTGCATTCAATGGCTTATTGTTTAAGAACACTGTATAAATTAGCTGTAAGTTTCCCGAATAGAATAAAATAAAAATCTCATGACTCATCAACAGATTGTTGATGATTGGATCCATTATCAAAAACGATACATATTTTATTTTTACTTTAAGACTGTAGAGTGTTCTCGCGTCCGGCCCTGGTTCAAGCCATGGTCCGGGGCGAGAGGGAGTGGGAGGTAGTCACCTCCTTCTGCGAAGCAGTCATGCTAGCAAAGGAGGTGGCGGGGTGGGCGAGGGAACGCACCTCACGCCTCAGCCGCCGCGGGAGACGCTCCGGGCGTCGGGAGCCGCATGACGACTCCCAGCCACCGTAGGCGCGGGCCTGCGGGCGGAGAGTAATGGGTAACTCACCGTCCGATCAGGACCAGGCCCGTGCCGGACAGCGCGTATGTGTTCCACGCGCGCCTCAAAGAGATGTCAGCAGAAGTGACGGGGCCCGAAGCCTGCCAGGGTAGCGGGATCGTCCGAAAGGGTTACCGCTGCCCTGGAACATAAAGGGCTAAGGAAGGAACACGGGTGGGTTTTAGTCAGTAAGAGTCTGACACTCCCTCCGCTCCACCCAGAGCGGGAGGGGTCATTTGATGATTTCCCATCCTCAAAAAAAAAAAAAGACTGTTGGTATATTTGTGAATATAGTTTTAAAAAATCATCTCCCTACAGTCTTAGTTACTACCACTGTTGTCTCCAGTGACCATATGACGATGCCCATAGACGTGATAAAAATAAAAACAGTAGTAAAAATTAGCGCGAATGTAGCTACATTCAAGTCGACAATCGTCCAGAGTATGCTTGAACAAAACTACCGTCGGCTTGTTTGGAATAAAACACGAGCTCATTTGGTATACAGCTCAGTGGAATAGCAGTAAGGATGCCATATAGTGAAAGAAGGTGGTGCACTGGATACGTTGAGAAAAAAGTAAAGACGAATTAAGTATTGGTATTTTATTTTTGTTGAAGAAATTAAATTGAGTAACAGTTTTTTTTAACTGTTGAATTCGGTAGCTAGTAAGTCACAACGGCTCCTTCTTGGTCAGTTCTACCATAAGATCTATACAGGATAATTTTTTATTCAGTGCGTAAATTTTCACAGGGTGTTCTACCCATGAATATGAACAACTTTCACTATGGGACCATCTCTGAAATCACAAAAAAAAAAATCAGCTGTTTCTTATAAAAGTTCAATACCTACTCGACCAAAATGTATGAATCTGCTGATTTTTTTTTCGTGATTTCAGAGATGGTCCCATAGTGAATGTTGTTCATATTCATGGGTAGAACACCCTGTAAAAATTTACGCACTGAATAAAAAATTATCCTGTATACTGACCTCGTTGAAATCTGTATCGTGTGTTCGGGTCTCAAGACCCGGCCTACGATGGCTGAAGATCACTTTTTGAAATAAATACGTTAAGTTGATAAGATTGTACCACAAAATATAATAGTATTTAATTTTTTGCTATTGAAAATCGACGCAAACATTTATCGATCAAATAAGTATTTAAAAAAAAATCTGTTGAACATAAATCTATGGGAGATTTATGTTCGCATAACTCGACATAATGTATGGATCAAATGATTTTTTTTGCACGATTTCAGGGTTGGTCCCGTGGTAAAAGTTGTTCATAATTATAAGTACAATGACCCCTTTTAATGATTAAAACGATCAAAATGTAACGGTGTATAAATTAAGATCATGAAAACCGCTAACAAACCCCGCTCTTCAATTAAATTATGTACAGTTAACTTAAACTATTCAGCATAACTCCTACTACCATTCCAAACATTTCTTAGCCGAACGTGTTGAGGATGGCGACCCTAGATACAGCTGGAACGCTAGTTACACTAGAAACGTTTCTTGCTACGACAGGGGTTTCCTGTCCAAGGATATATTGCAATTTTCACGTTTGCCACACTGCCTTACCTGTTTGTGTGGGGAATAAAATATTTTGTTTGTTTGGTGGTGATATGGTAATAAAAGACTTTAGTCACGATTTAAACCCTTTTTTAATAAACATCGCCTAAAGTTAAGAGATGTTTAAACATTAAAAATGTATTAAACTGTCGCTAATCATTACTTATAAGCAACGTCTATAAATAAACCTCAAAGTGTGATTTACAATATTTATAGAAATAGTTTGATTAGCACATTTTATTAATCGAAACATTTATCGACATCACACCAAATCATTGATTACTTGAATATTTGACACGTCTTTATTCTGGAGATTGATCCCAGTAACGAGATTGGTTATAAGACTTTTCTCCTACAGTGCGACCGACAAGAAAATGCGTTCTTGACACCTGTCAGTTGCATACAAACAAAATACGTGTAACGTGTTTTGCGAATTTGATCTTTATTAGCTACTAGAATTGTGTCGCACTCACAGAGGAGTAATTCTCGTAATTTTAAGAACGTATACAGTCTGATTTCAGTCTCAATCTGTCAAAAATAGCTCTAATTTTCCTACATTTTTGACAAGTTTTTGGCATTTGTTTGTCGCCGAGATGAGACTGTGACTAGATTTTGAACGATTTGAACTACGAGAATTGGCCTTCACGTGTCAGGAACGCATTATTTCGACGGCTGGACTGTAGTTTTAATTTAAGAAATAACAATAAAAATCTACGAAGAAGTACTAGTGCTTTTTTGAATGAAGCCTTGTTTCATTACCAAACAGTTATTATTCTAGTTTCCCTTGACTTAGAAGAAAATAGCTCCTGTCGTACTGAAAAACATTTGCTAGTAGTTACCATGTTCAACTACCCGGGGTGCGCACTTGAGTGTCATCGGTCGTTCAAATAATCTGGATGCACACTTTTTTGAGAGTATGTCATACTCACTCACTCAAATGTCTCGTTGGTGGTGGCGTATGTATTAAGCTCATTAAGTTCTCTTCAAAATGGTTGAGCTGGATAGTGCTGATCCGTACGTCATATTCGTGAACGGGCGCCGTCCGTAGGCGTCCGCCGTAACTGCCACGGCTTATTTTAATTTAGTTAAACATATTTTCTTCTCCATAGGAACCTACTGCCGTAAACTGTGGTTACTTTGATCCGCGGGATGACTGATCGAAACTTCCATTTCATATTATTATAAAATCGCGAATTTTTTTCAAGGTTAGCAACTTTCAAGGTTAGAAGATCTGTTGAATCCTTTCCTCATGACACGCTGTGAATTCACCAATGATTTTAATTTAAATATGTAAATAATTTTATTGTTATTCTCTATTTATAACTAAATAATTGTGCTGCAAAACTGCATGGGGTAACTTTGCAATTACGCAATACAATTCCCTATTTGATTGCGTAATTAAAAAACACAAAGTTATCAAAGTACTAGCTGCGCCCCGCGGTTTCGCCGGCATAAGTTTTGATCCCGTGGGAATATCGGGATAAAAAGTATCCTAAATGATAATGCTGGTTATAAACTACCTTACGAATACGATTTTCTACGTATAACTTTGATCAGACAGTTTTAATTTTTTTTCTCAAAGTCAAGCCATATTTTTTCACTTATTATTACAGAAATCGCAAGTTTGAAAAACACCGATCAATGGACATTTTTTATATTTTTTCACACCCGAGATTTAAAAGATATGGACCTTGAAAGTTGAATATTGATCAAAGTAACCCTGTACGCTTTGGACTGAGTAACTAGCTTCATCTTTCTGACTGAACGATCCCTTAACAATTTAAAAGTGCCTGTGATTGGTTAATTTTAAATAAATTACTTTTAGTTTTAATTGCTTTGAGTTGAGTTTCAGTTGGATTTATGATAGAAGTACTAACGTTATATAAAAGCAAACATCTCTAAAACATAAATACAGTGACAACTTCTGACAATTACATTAGGTGAGTTCGGACATTACCCGCGTCACCAACATTACCCAGATATTATGTGACATTGTCCGCAAAGTAATACCACAGTAAATAGCTACAGAAGGTCGAATCCATACAACGAAGTAAAATGCACGCACACACGGACACGCTTCACATACAGCGAGTTTAAGTGCACCTTGCTGGCATTCGACTGAGATCGCCGAACGTAGACGTCTTGAGCGCAATAAGGATCTTTTGGCACCTGAATGATATTGACAGGGGGCGCGTTGTTGGTAAATAAAACACGCATATAAACACGCTTCACATACAGTGAGTGCAAGCGCACTTGCGGCTGGTATTCGACCGAGATGGACAAAGATCGCCGTTCGTACCTACACGTCTTGAGAGTAACAAAGATCTTTTGGCACCTGAATGATATTGTCAGGGGGGCGTGTTGTTGGTAAGCATAATCAGCCTATAAAGTTTCGACTACTAGGACACAGGCCTCCTTTCTGTGAGAGAGAGTTGGTCATAATCCACCACGCGGGCCCAGTGCGGGTCGGCAGATGTCACATGCCTTCGAGTTTTGGGTTCTAGGATATGCCGGTTTCCTCGCGATGTTTCCTTTCACCGTTTAGAGAGCGGTGGTGATGAAATTAAATACACACAGTAAAGTGCATTCGAACTCACGATCTACAATTCGTAAGTGGAGGCTGATGCCACTGGGCCGCCAATGCTCTTATTATTGTCTCGTCTGCTGCTGGTAAACATTTGTGAAATTATTACAGAAAACTTAGCTACGCGCCAAATTATTCAATTCAATATTCGTTTATTTATGGCAACTAAGTCCAATTGTTAGTAACATTGTTCTTAACAACTATTGTTAGTAAACGAAAACACAGAGACAAAAATAAAAAGAAAAATAAAATTGTAAGGTTAGCTTTGGGGTCTTCTGACCAGCACCTCCACAGCGTGCGACAACCTAGGTGCGTCGTATTTTTCCATCAACATACTTAGGATGCTGTTAGAACTAGACCGCGCCCTTGACAAGATGGAATTTGTTTTTTTTGCGCATTATGGCGTAAAAATCATCGGTATGCGCAACTGCGAACATACCGGATGCACTAAAATAGCGCGGCAGTCCCAACAGCATCCTGAAGCAGTTATTATATTGAATACGCAGGGCGCCTAATTATGGCTTAGTATGCCTCAACCATAGGCCGCTCGTGTAGAACGATTGGCAACACGCTTTAAACACGTTACTATTATTATTCTTATTATTTATTTAAGTCAGACACAGTGATCCATAGTTATGTTAATAAACTTATGTTAGTAACCAAAGATTAAAATACATGCCACAATAATTCCATTATAACTTATAATTAAATAACTAAAATATAAGTATAAAGTCAAATTGCAAAATAAATTCATTAGTTCAAATCGCAATCATTTTTAAATTCATTAAAATCTTTATAATCATTTAAGTACATCTTTAAATTAATTAAAATGAATATAAATTAAAATCAAGAATTTCATTAAAATCATAAAATAAATAATAAAACCTAATAATAAATAAATATCCTTGTAGCGTTTTATGTGTGCCAGTTTTCGTCCGTTGTATGGAGTTGACCGTCTGCACCTATCTATTTCGTGATAATATCGCCAAGCGCACGTGGTGTAACGATCGCTCGTTAGCTCACGTCGTTACGATGCACTTTTGTACCAGAAGAGTTGGTAAGCTGTTGACTTGAGAATTTGTAGGAAAAGTCTCAAGTTTTCTGTTAAATTAATGGTTGAAAAATAGTAAGAAGTATACCTTTTGGTAGACCAACGCTGCCGAGCTATGTTTTCTTCAGGTTTTTTCACTCACTTTCCATTTAAAATATTTCTAACAGGCTTTATAAACACGATTTCAGATCTAAACGAAAGTTCCTTTTACCTTGGCCAGAGGCTAAGCATTGCCATATAACGTGGTAATGCCGCTAGTCTCTGGGGTATATTACCAGGCCATGCGTATGAATTTTTCGACGCCATAATTTAATTTGTGAACAGTTGTAGTTAAGTTAGGCTATAATTTTGTTATTTTTATTTATTAATTAGGTATGAGCTGCTATTTACGTACATATTATATTAATTCTGAATAATCTCATTATATTGAATTAAATATATGAGTTTAGCCGGTCTATTCTATAAAAATCTCATCGTGTAAACTTAAGTGTAGTGAGCTTGTAGTGAGATGTCAATAGTGGCAATCCCTAGCACTATGTGGAATAACAGTGAGATTTTTACAAAATAGGCCGGCTGGAGTAGGCCAACAAAGTGGTCCACCGGCTTGGTGAAGATCGAGGGAATCCGCTGAATACCGGAAGCGCAGGACCTCTTTTTATAGCGATGTTAGATCTATCTCCTAAGTCTATCTCCAGCCAGCAGTTGACGACTCGCTGATATTATTATGATGATGTATTAAATAACTATGTAATTATTTCTATATGTTATATATCTGCGTCACTGGTATAGCGGTTGGTAAGCGCTACTGCTAAGCTTGAGGTCCTGGGTTCAAGTCCCGGACCAGACACATTGTTATTGGGCTTTTCAATCAGAAATTAATCAGCCCGGGGACAGTGGAGAAACGGTAGCCTCATATTACATGGGATTTAAACATAACTAGCGAAATATGGGAGGAATTTAGCTACACCTCTGCTTAAAGCTTCGTCGAAAACAAGCGGGATGTTATGTTATGTGAAATCTTTTAAGATCCACGAATTATTGTTGACTTATGATTTTGACAACACGGTTACCGCAGTGGCTGAGCGATCGGACTGCTGCGCTGCGTGTCGCGGGTTCGATTCCCGCACAGAACAAATATTTATAAGTCCTGCATGTATTTGTTCCGAGTCTGGGTATTTTTCTATCTATAATATGTATGTATTTACAAAAAAAAAATGTATATAAGTAGTTTATCAGCCATCTTGTTACCATAACACAAGCATTTAGGTTGCTTAGCTTGGGACTAGATGGCGCTGTGTGAAATTTCCAGTGATATTATTATTGTACCTAACCGGGAGTAGTGGTGGCCAAGTGATAACGGCCGCGACTTACCACTTGCTGATCGTAGGTTTGAACTCAGACAGGCGCTTTACTTTGTGTAAATTATTGCATCGCCATCTTTCAAAACGGTCAAGGAAAACATCGTGAGGAAACCGACATGTCCTAGAACCAGAAATCCGAAGACATGTGACATCTGCCAACCCGCACTGGGCCTGCGTGTTCGATTACGGCCCACCCCCTCTCACCGAGAGGAGGCCTGTGTCCCAGCACTGGGAACATTATAGGCTGATTATGTAACCGTTTATACTTAGGTACGTTAAATTATTTTAGCCCAAGTCCTGAACTTACGAAGTCGCCCCAAAGCACACACACTAATGTCCAGACGTGACGTGAGCTGAATAACAACTTGTGTGCCTAATCGCTTACATCTTCGCTTAACTTATCAAACAAATTATATTTGAGCTCCATCGCTTAAATCTCAGCTTAGCTTATCAAGCAAATTAATCTTTAATTACATGCACCCCGAGTTGACCGCAGTTAATTAACGAAGGTATTTAGAGATCACGAATTTGTGCCTAAAAATTAATCGTCTATGTCAACCATACGTTTATTAATTAAATGCTCGTTAATTGCTACCAGGAACAGTTCATCATCATCATTAACCCTTGTTAAGACTGGTTGTCAGACTTTCGGGCTACTGACGATCCGTAACGACTCTCAAAGATCCACGAATGACAGCCGGGACCAACGGTTTATCGTGCTTTCCGAGGGACGGAGGGGTCTTCTCCGTGCCTCGGAAAGCACGTTAAACCGTTGGTCCCGGCTTGACAGGTGTAATGTATGGAGTGACAGGACTTTGCGGCAGAATTCGGTCGTAAAGCGATCGCTATGATTGTCGAGACTGTAGCCCCTGGTATGTCAAGATGGTCACCCATCTACGGACCAACCACGGCAAGCGTAGCTTAACCTGATCGATCGACCCGTGCGGCTGTTATTACTTAGCAACAAGCCGCTCCTCTGTTTACCAGGAACATTTATAGAGGATATGATCATCGACCTTAACGGACGTATTATGATAATATCTCTTAATCCGTAGTCGCCATGGGTAAAGAAAGAGGCCACTATTCTTCTCTGTGACCTGTGGGGTAATTGCATAAGACACTATCAGTAGCAAGTAGGTTTCATATAGACAGTTCAACAACATTCATTGCGTAATTTACGTTGGTGAGCAGACAACTTCTTCGATCATATGAAGGATTAGCGATATCCTTCAAAATGATTCATAATTATGGTGATTTATAGTGTGTTGTTGTGAGAAATTAGGTTGCTGTTACGAGGCGGAGAATATGTGTGGACTTTTTAGTGAATCTTTTCACAAGTTTCAATGTATGTATTTACCAACCTATGAAATTGAAAATTATCCTGACAGACCGTTCAAGAAAGAAAAGGCATACGTTTATTTGCGGTAAACATGACGCATAAAAAGAACACAAACACAAAAATAAATCGCTCAGCATAATGCTAAGACCCTATACGAGACAGCGCTGGTTTTCAGCAACAGCCGGCATTGACGTGATTACGATTTTAGCGAAGAACATTTAACTTTGTGAATATTTCTGAAACAATCTCATAAGACAAATACCATCAACTATCATCCCTTTGTTGTCGGATAACACTTACTGATATGCAATTAATTGAATTAGCAATAATGTACCCGTAGCATTTGAACAACGTAATTGAATACAACTTAATCCAATCATGTGAACTGCACCAATTAATAGTTAAACGAGCGATACTATGCAATTTACGCGTATCGGTGTAATGTATGAGTAGATTGTGTGATAATGTCCATTAGGTATGTATGAATCAATAATTCCTTTGATATGTATGATGAATGGGTATATGTTATTGCGAGTTTGCACGTTAGTGTCCCCATGTGGGGTCTTTGGCCTGCAATACGCAACGAGAGAAAGAGATCACCACGATTGCTCAATCGTGGATCGTCTTAGCGATTTTGAGTCATTACGTAAAAAAAGACTAATTTCAGCGACGGAGGGCCTAAACAAAGACTTACTTTATTAGCGATAATGATGATAGATACTCGTAAGTCAAAAATGTATTGCATAATCAGCCTGTAGTGATAATAATAATAATCTAGCCAATGGCTTATTAATAGCCAAAATCCTCGACCAACACCTGAGGAGGCTCTCGTTGGGCAGCTGGATCAAGGGCTTGATTCAGAAAGCGGTACTTCTGGACACGGCTCGCATTGTCAGGAAGTTCCTCTCTCTGGAGCCCTGACCGCCGGTAGCTTGGACCCTGTTCCCGATACCGGTGGGCTACTACTTTTTATATTTTAATTTTTTTTTATCCTTTTGTTTATAAAAATATTTAAAAATGTATTTTGTAAGTATTTAAATGAAATAAAAGAGATAATAATCTTTATAATGTGTGTGTTTTTTTTATAATGTTTTCACTGCTGGGACATAGGCCTCCTCACGATGAGAGGGAGTGAGCCGTAATCCACCACGCGGGCCCAGTGCGGGTTGGTAGATGTCACATCATGTCTTCGAAGTTTGGTTCTAGGACATGCCGGTATCCTTACGATGCTTTCTTTCACCGTTTTGAGAGCAGTGGTGATGAAATAATTTACACAAAGTAAAGCGCCTGTTGGGGTTCGAATCTACGACCTACAACCACTGGGCCACTACGGCTCAAAAATGTATTGGATTGACATAAACTTCCAAAAAGATATGTCAATTCTGACGAAAGTCGACAAAAACAAATGTTTCGTACCTAATAGATTTTTTTGCGACTGCAACTCCATATTCTTAACCCCCGACGCAAAAACGACGGGGTGTTATAAGTTTGACGTGTCTCTCTCTCTGTGTGTGTGTGTCTGTCTGTCTGTGGCATCATAGCTCCCGAACGGATGAACCGATTTTCATTTTGTTTTTTTTGTTTTGAAAGGTGAATTGGTCGAGAGTGCTCTATGTTTGATGAAAATCGGTCCATGATGGCGGCCGTCACAAAATGGCGCATTACATATTTTTTCACAACTCCTTCAACATGGGTATCAAATGAAAGGGCTTGACCAGTAGAATACTGTGACTACGCTACTTTTTTAAACTTTAACAGAACGTTAGGCTAATAACTAGGCGGTCCCCCGACGGGACAACATTTAATAAAAAAATTCATACGTACCTACTTACGTAGGGTCATAATTTCAAGGTTATTTTTTTATTTTTGTAGGGTTTCACGTTAATACCTTTTTTGTTCTATTTGTGGCTATTTTTTCAATAGTTTTTTTAATTGTTTTAGGCTTTTTACATTCATACTATTTTTTTTATTATTATTTTGTGTCGGGGGTTTTTTAAATTAAATTTTTTTATGACAGAAAGACAGTCATCACAAAGAAACCTCTTATTTCGTCATGAACGTTACTACGGAACTCTAAAACTCTACAGGATACGAACATGTCGGTAAAGACAGTTCGCATTATGAGAGGCAGTGCATCTGACGTGCAAGCTAAAAAATGCAGAGGCTCTTTAGTTCAGTAAACATCGCTTTTGTAGGATAAGATGCGACCATGCGGGAGAATCGTGCACAACTGTGAGAGTTTTTTAGCTTTTGAGGTCTGCAGTTTGGCAGGGTTCCTTTTTTATTTATTAGGGTTCCGTACCTCGAAAGGAAAAAACGGAACCCTTATAGGATTACTTTGTTGTCCATCCATCCGTCTGTCTGTCAAGACCCTTTTTCTCAGGAACGCGTGGAGGTATCAAGCTGGAATTTATATCAAATACTCAAGTCTACTGACCCTTGGAGCTGTGAAAACATCAAACTTCTAAGTTAACGCAATCAAAAGATACAGCCGTTTATGCCGCAAATTTCCGCAAACTTTCGACAGTCGCAAGGGAATCAAAACCTACAGGATACTTCCCGTAGAATCAGAATCTTGAAATTTGGTACGAAGCAACGTCTTATAACACAGGTAAAGGAAAAATTGCGAAAACCGTAAATTTTTTGTTACATACCTACAAATTTGTACGGAACCCTCGGTGCGCGAGTCCGACTCGCACTTGACTGGTTTTTTTTTTTTAGAGTTAGGTGGATTATGTGGGTTATAGTCGTTTGAAGTCGGCACTATAAGAGAAAGGCTTTTTGATAAACATTGTTTTGGTTAGATTTGGTAATTGCATAATTTTGGGCAGCAGTTTTTCATTTCATGATGCTTTCTGCGGTTAGTCCGTGGATGGGTGACCTTTACATTCCAAGACCTCCGTGCCTCGGAAAGCACGTTAAGCCGTTGGTACCAGCTGTTATCCGTGGATCTTTGGCAGTCATTACGGGTCGTCAGAAGCCCGAAAATCTGACAGCTAGTCTTACTTATCAAGGGGTATCGTATTACTCAGTAACTGGGTTGTGGAGGTCAGATAGGGAGTCGCTTCATATAAAATACTGGTATTCAGTTGCATTCGGTCAGACTGGAAGCCGACCCCAACATAGTTGGGAAAAGACTAGGCAGATAATGCGTTTTTCATGCATCGGTTTTGTTTCTCTCTATGATTTTTCTATCTTTATATACAAAGGTATGACGTGCTATGTTTTATTCCAGGCAAGACAACCCATGGGCGAATTATTATTATTTTTGAAGTGAAAACTTCTTTAGCGGCGTTGTGCACTTTTTTTGTATGGGTAAAAAATATTAAACTCGCGTCAGGACACGTAACCTGATGGAAAATTCGTAAGACGGAGCTCGCGTCAGGATACGTGACCTGATCGAAAATTCGTAAGACGGAGGGAGAGTTTTTTGTGATGGGTAAACATGTTAAACTCGCGTCAGGACACGTGACCTGATCGAAAATTCGTAAGACGGAGGGACAGTAGACCGCATTCCAAAATATCAAAAATGCACAACGTTAATATTCAAGTTTTCACTTCTGCCGGCACTCCCGGAGTGCAATTTTTTTAAAGCTCGAGATTTCTGTTAGTTGGCTATCAGAAATACACTTAAAAACAAATCGATACCTTCAAGCTAGTTACCGAAAGACCACTTTAAATAAAACCACAAAATTGTATGGCTTACAAAACACACACTCCATTTTAAGTCACCCAACCTCCTCACATCTCCCGAGACAACCATCCGTAATTATAACACGCAAACTTTTCGAATCAATTAACCCTAAAGTTAACTCAAAAACATACGAACTCCGTCTTTGTGATATAATCGCGGATGTTTCCCTTACATTTTGTGGACTAACGTTAATAAGTCTAAAGTTTATTTTCTTAGAGATTTATTCAACCTCTTAAAATCTTAGGAAAACTTTCAATGTTGCTCATAAAGCTGTGTTTGTAGTATAAGTAGAGACAATTATTTTTATGCTTAGCTATTAGAAACGTTTATACTTTAGCGTATGCGGCGGCAGTTTTCACACTGCGGGCGCGATCATAGTCCCGTCCCGCCGCGCCTTTCTTTCATCAAAAAGATGTTGAGCGATTCAGACGTGGAAACGCTATTGCTCTTATTTGCGCTAGCTACGAAAAAACAACGTAAACGGAAATGAGTGCATGAAATAAATTAAAAACGCGCTCGCGACCCGCCACGCCCCGCCCCGCCGCTTCTGACTTGTATTCCCGCTCGGCGCGGTGTCGGCGTGGCGCGGCAATTACCGTCGCGTCGAGCGGGGCGGCTCTGTGTGGTGTCGTCCGTAATATCTAGTACATAACAACTGCTCAGCGTCGCGTTGCCGTCCCGTCCCGCCGCACCCCGCCCGCTGTGTGCAGAGACCTTAAGGTGATCACCACCTTAATTTCTTAGTCTTTCAAACAGGATTGAGTATTCCAGGCGGACAACAATTCGACATTGACAAAAAAAAAGTAAATTTTTAAGAGGATTAATAATATTCCCTGTAAAAGCACATTGTTAATTTTACACTATATTTTAGTTAATAACAGCGCAGTCATTGTGAACCATATTGGTTAATCCATCTGTTAAACAAATACTGCAAAAATAAACACCGAAATTGCACTAAACATGAAAACATGCACCATATTGTTTCCGCAACACGAAAAAAAGGAGTAAAGGGGATTTCGTTCAGTTTCAAAAAGCTAGCTGTTGGCTTAAAGGCAGTGCAAATGTTAACGGCAGGCTATTCAATTTAGATAGTGGCACAGAAACAGGCGGAAGATGTTATTCGAGAATTTTCATTAACTCTGAAATATTCTGTTCGTTGCTTTTGAGCAAAATTTGTAAGAAAAGGCGAAAATCTTGTTACCTCGGTGCATAATGCCGCCCGTGTGAAGGATGCTTTAGTGCAGACAAGAATTTATGAAATGCAATTATATTTTTATGAGGCACTAAGTAAGAGAGTTGTGGAATTTTCACGTCCATCTAATTTTCTACTTGGAGAATAATTTCGTGCTAAATTATAACTTGAGTGGATTAAACAGATTTTCAGCTGTTTAATTATTTTCTCTTTGATATGCAAATGACATTGCCAAGTAGGTAGATATTCATAGAATATCATCATTAAAAGGACTCCAAAATAACGCAATAAGTAAAATGGTAGCAGTGACAATATTAATATTTAAAATATTAAATTTAGATAAAAAAATCGCAGCAACCAGTTCACAAAATACAATGAAATCCAGGCATTGCAAAAGAACAAAACAATTCACACAGGCAGCATCTGACCAAAATTTAAAAGTGAAATTCACTCCATTGAAAAATATTTCATAAATTCTGAAATAAATCACCAATAGCACTCGAACCTTGTTGAACGCAAATACACAATAAATAAAAATAAATGTTAAAAGATAAATTTTGTTCTTACTTACCTGACGATTTCATAACATGGAAGATTTTCTGAAGCGGCCTGCACTGGAATTCAATTTGTTGGTATCAGACCCCTGGCTTTGTCCGCAATAGCGTTGTCAGGACCAATATAGAATATAACCGTGGCGACCGAGGGCGGAATTCAAGGTAAGTTCGTAATAGAAAATCAAGTTCGGGTAACTGGTCAATAAAAAAAAAAATGAGATGTCTTTTTTAACGTGTCTAGATCTAAATTACATAACATACCTAATCAGCCTAGTGTTCCCACTGCTGGGACACAGGCCTCCTCTCGGTGAGAGGGAGTGGGGCGTAATCCACCACGCGGGCCCAGTGCGGGTTGGTAGATGTCACATTATGTCTTCGAATTTTTGGTTCTAGGACATGCCGGTTTCCTCATGTTGTTTTCCTTCACCGTTTTGAGAGCAGTGGTGATGAAATAGTTTACACAAAGTAAAGCGCCTGACTGGGTTCGAACCTACGACCTGCAACACGTAAGTCGCGGCCATTACTAGTGGGCCACCACTACTCTCTAAATTAGCGCGTCGTTATTTTTTTCCCTGCACTAGAGACCATACCTATGTACAGACGCCAGCAGGTCAAGCTACCCGAAACTGTCAAATTTTTCCAATCAACCTTCAACCTTAATGCTATAGCGATAAAGTTGAAAATCTATTAAAGAAATTTGACAGATTGTAGTAGCTCAATGTGCTGGCGTCTGTACAACAAGACAACAACAAAACTGCAAAAACAACAACACTGAAGACAAACAAAGCAACAAGACTAAACTTTCAACGTAAAAGTAAAAAATAAAGACTTTTTGCAAAAAAAAAAAACAACCGACTTCTGAAAAAGACGGAAGTCGGTGTCGTTGGGTTCGCATTATCGTTGTTTGGCACCGACTTCCGAAATAAAAGTTATTTTTCACTTTGTTGTGAAAAATAACTTTAATGGTTTCTTTTTTGGAAGTCGGTTGTTTTTTTTTAACCGAATTCAAAAAGGAGGAGGTTCTCAATTCGACGGTATATTTTTTTTTGTGTATTTGTAACACGATTACTCCGCCAATTGTGGACCGATTTTCAAAATTCTTTTTCTGTTCGAAATGAGATACTTCTGAAGTGGTCCCATAGAAATTTCAAAAAAGTGTTTTTGTGCAAAAAGTTCTTATTTTTTACTTTTAAGTTGTAATTTTTACCAGTAATTTTGGTTTAAACATCAAACTGCCGAACCGTTTTTGACGAAATTTCTATGGGACCAATCTGAAAGTATATCCTTTCAAATAAAAAAAGAATTTCGCAAATCAGCTTATAAATAACGGAGTTCTGAGGAAACAAACATAAAAAAGTAGAATCGAATTGAGAACCTCCTCCTTTTTTAAAGTCGGTTAAAAATACCACGACTTGCCGTCAAAAATTGGAATTCCACCGCAGCGGAAAGCCTCAAAAATGGATCGGAGGATCTAAAAATTCGTTGGAAATCCTGGCATCAACCATCTCTATTCCCCGGAACAGGGTCGCAGAAATTTCACTTCATAAATTTCATCTGGTTCGTCGTAATTATAGAACGAGGATGCCTCCGGATTCTGTATTAAATTCTTCGGGGATCAAAATTAATTCGGCTAATTTGAGCGTGCCGGTTTGCTTTCTGATTCTCTCTGGCGTATTTGTAGTACGTAGGTATATCGACGTTGAAGGTTTGGTAATAATAATGGTTTAAAGGAGATTTGTTTAAAAATACCTGTTATTGGCATGATAAATTGGGAAAACTTATATGCACATAATGTATTTCTTATAATGAAATGACAACCATAGTTTTCGTAAGTTTTTTTGTAATATAAATAATTATATTTTTAGCATCTATTATATTCTCAGGATATCATTGATGTTCTGAATCACGTGCTTCTAATTTTACTAATGTTTTTTTGTGAAGAGAAAAACAATTATTTTACGTAACAAAAACGACCCAAAGTGTCGAATTGTCTCTTCAATTCGACTCTTCTTGAGCGTCTAGCCAGTAAATTAAAAATTTAATGTCCACAAAATATTAAATTGAAACAAAACCTGACGCATATATAAACTTTAGATTAAAACCAGTACCAAAACCCAAACTTCAGAACTCAAGGCGACAGATTAAGACAGCTCCTATTAAACGTTGGAAAGTTAACGAACAAACAAACTGTCCCACGTAGCCTTGACTTAGCCGTCTGTTACACCGTTATAGCCGAACACTTTGAATTTCTCGACGCGGTCCGAAAACCAATTATTGTTGGGAACATTGGTGCCAACCTTTTGTGCAAAGTCTACTTCCTACTTGCTGAGTTTAATAATTTCTGGACGGTAGAATAATTGTACGTTAGACGTTGAAATACGTGTGGCGAGTTCGCCGAATGTTGGTGGTTTGGACGAAAACTTGTGCTTAGTGGACTAGTGAGCATCTGGGGTTTGTATAGATAGTGAGTTGGATTGCAGAGATTTCTTGCCGTGAATTAATTATCCCGACAAATGTCGTACAGTCTCGCTGGTGTCCGAAAGAAAGTTTTTGAAAAATATATCGTGATAACTGTTAGGTACTTACGAGGAAGACAGTCTCTAGGAGTTCGCTTGACGTGGGTTGGGTACCAAAATAACTAAAAGGTACCTCCGAAACTAATTTATTAATGAAATAGCTGCGACCCGCGGTTTCACCCGCATAATTCCCGATCCCGTGGGATTATCGGAACAAAAAGTATCGTATGTCCTAATCCATGACATGGACTACATCATCTGCCTAGCCTTTTCCCAACTTTGTTGGGGTCGGCTTCCAGTCTAACCGGATGCAGCTGAATACCAGTATTTTACATGGAGCGACTGCCTATCTGACCTCCACAACCCAGTTACTGGGTAATACGATACCCCTTGGTAAGACTGGTTGTTAGACTTTCGGGCTTCTGACTACCCGTAACGACTGTCAAAGATCCACGAATGACAGCCGGGACCAACGGCTTAACGTGCTTTCCGAGGCACGGAGGGGTCTCGGTACTGCCAGGGTAGCGGGATTGTCCGAAAGGGTTACCGCTGCCCTGGAACATAAAGGGCTAAGGAAGGAACACGGGTGGGTTTTAGTCAGTAAGAGTCTGACACTCCCTCCTGCTCCACTCAGAGCGGGAGGAGTCATTTGATGATTTCCCATCAAAAAAAAAAAAAAGGGGTCTCGGTATGTAAAGATGGTCACCCATCCACAGATCAACCGCGTCAAGCGTAGCTTAACCTGACCGATCGACCTGTGCGGCTGTTATTATTTAGCAACGGGCCCCTCATGGACTACCCATATGCCAAATTTCATCCAAACCCGTTCAGTCGTTTTAGCGTGAAAGCGTAACAAACAAAACATCAAATCTTTTTCTTTATAATATTAGTTTAGATGAATATGTAACCCAATACAATACAAATACTGAACAAAAGCCTTTTCCATATTTTGTCCTTTCGTTACCCAACGTAGAAACACATATCTGTCAATAGAATAAACGTTCATAAAACTAAAGTTACACACTGCTCCGTTTTTTTTTTTCCACCAATATCTGCAGCTTAACGTACCCCTAGGGGCCTAGTGTAGGACCAAATAAGCCGGTCGATAACCTATTAAACGCTTACCAAACCTTTTTGTAACACGGTCTACAACAAATGGGATACTTCAGCGAAAATGTTCCCCGATTCTGACAGCCGAAAATCCATTTCACGATATCTGACAGCGGGATAATTTGATATGACGTAGGAGAAACGGCGAAAATAAACAAAGTAAATAACTTATGGTATTTCTCCGAGAGAAGTGTAAACATTGCTATTCTTACGCAATCAGGCCGATTGGCTACGCTTGGTTTTCCATTGGGCATTCCGGCATTCATTTATGGCAAGTTCCATTTTCCCGATTTGTTTTTGTTTCGATCGCAAGATAAACAGCCAGTACTTTGTTGTTTTGTTTTAACATATTATTTTTGCTTGATACAATTTATTCCGTAATTGGAAGCGATTCAGCAGTTCTACTTTTTACCTGTGTTTCCAATTTCTATGTTAATGTGTTCCTTAGTTTGAAGACCGTATAAATTGAAGCCCCTATATTCAACCAGGAGCTTCTACTCTAAGTCTTGTTCTTTTAATTAAATTAAATCGATTATTGCCCAGATATACATCCATATAACAATCTATACCTAATATTATAATAACGTAATAGACATAATCAGTAAATACATACAAATAGGTACCTTTGATCTACCACTCTCTCAATCAACACAGGTCCCTACAGGGCTGTGTTGATTAATGATCTGTCTCGTATTTCTTTATTCCTTTTAATTTAAGAGAGTAGTGATGGCTCTGTGGTAATCATCGCGACTTACGAGTTGTAGGTTCGATGCCTGTCAGGCGCTTTAATTTGTGTAATTTATTTCATCATCACTGGTCTCAGTGATGATGAAATAAATTATAATAAACGGGGAAGGAAAACACCGTGAGAAAATAGGCATGTCCTAGAAAAAAAAAATCGAACACATGACGTGACATCTACCAACCCGCACTGGGTCCGCGTGGCGTATTACGGCCCATTCCTTCTCACTGAGAGGAGGCCAGTGTCCCAGTAGTGGGAACATTAACTGATTAACATTAGCTGTATAGCTGTAGCTATTTGTAAAGTATTCTATTATTTTAATTATTGTGAATGTGAAGACTACGTGGGTCATTTTATTTATATTATTTTTCTCTTTGTTCTCTTAGTTTTTGTCATGGTCTGACAGTTTGAGTAATTAATGTGGCCTACCCAAATGTCCTTTCTTTGGTATTGTTCGTCGAATCGTTGAGCTCCTTAAGTTTTGAGTTGAGCTGCACAATTTCTGACAAATGCGTGCACTGACTGGACAGGTCCTCTCAATCTGTGTGGTTATTTCCTCAAAAGACCATCTCAGACATCGACCTACATGGTCTTCATATGATCTGACAAAGATTATGTCTGGACTTTAAAAGAGACTGTGACGTCTGAGTTTGTTTCGGCCTTTCTTCTCAGACTAGTCAGATAGGAAACGCCGACCTCATCTAGTTTTAAAATATGATTGACTTATAAAAGTGTTTGTACAAACCTACTTACAAAATAAAATCATTTATCATTTAGCTGAATTTTGTAGGTATCTTTGATGTGCCCCGTGCTGATTAATGGTCTGTGACGTATTTCTTTATTCCTTCTAATTTAACTCTAAATCTAATATACCAATTTTACTGTACATTAAGTTGTCTAACAGTGTAGTTAACCCATCATTTATAAACCTATACATAGACGTGTATACCGCACCTAAATCCCAACATAAACGGTGATGTTCATTATGCGAATTAAGTTAATCATCCGTCGGTATTCAGGCCACGACGTTATGGCCCGTACTACCCATACTATTATATTTGCGGCACTTTGGCATGCGTCTGATGGGTAAACGTCTATAGTCTTTGGCACAGATTCAAATTGTATAGACTTGAGGCTTACGTGGATTTGTAAAGTTTGTTATGTTATTTGACCTATATTTTAGAGGTTAGTAAACTAACTATGACTTGCTTAATAATAATAATAAATTTATTTAGACACATTTTGATGATATTTTAAGCACAACAAACAAAAGATAGTAAAACAAAAATTAAAAATATTAAAGCTATAGTGCAATAAAGTAGCGCTAGACCCCACACTAGGATACTCTGTGTCGTGGGATCTAGTTATTCTGGCATTAATGACACATTATAAGTGCACTAGTGGGTGGTTCAGTGATCGTTCGGTTACTTATTCTAAACAATACTCAAACTTACTTAACTAAAGGAAACGTGCAAAATTACAATTATAATTAAAGTTTGTGTAGAGTGTAATTTAGTGTAGTTTTATGTACAGACGCTAGCACATCAAGCTACTACAATCTGTCAAATTTCTTTAATAGATTTTCAACTTTATCGCTAAAGCATTTAGGTTCAAGGTTGATTGGGAAAATTTGACAGTTTCGGGTAGCTTGACCTGCTGGCGTCTGTACATATGTTTATGTAAAAGGGATGTGTTAGGGGGATGTGTTATGCTTGGGTGAGTATTTGTGAGGGACTTACTGCATGGGAGTCAGGAGAGCATGCATACAGCCGTGCATAGTCCTGAGCTGATAGCCACTTACTTTTATTTTACAAGTACTCTTTGAGCAACCCACTATGTCCAGGATTTAGTTGATATGTTGGTAAACAAATGGACCCGTGTATCTTGGAGCTCTTTGGGCGAATTTAGTGCGAGTAGTGGATGTTTTCCATTTCTTCTGTCTGCACGTCCTATTAAATTTAGATTGGGTTTGGGCTTGCTTTAATGAACTTTAAATACAGGGTGGCAGGGACATTGATGCGCAAACTGTAATCATGAACTCCGCACATTATTCTAGACCTAGCGTCGACATTTTTCGACAGTTTAAAAAAATAAATAGTCAAAAAGCTGTTTCCTACAAAAGTGCAAAACATATGTGGTCAAAATGTATGCATCGGCAATTTCTTTTTTAAATTCGGTTCGGTTTAAATTCAGTTCAGGATCATGTACTAAATTCATGGTAACAGGTTGCGCCCCGATGTCCCTGCCACCCTAATTCCTGTATACACACTGATATATTATAAATACCTACATTTAAATGACTTCTTGGATTCCAAGGTGAAAACAGTCTCGCAGTGACGAAAATAGAAAATATGTTTCCGATGGAAATAAAAAAAAATCTTTAATCCCATTAAATGCTAAAAAACAGTGATTTATTTAAAAAAGCTTCAGAACAAAGGAAAAAGAAATTATGCCTAAGAAGATCAAAAACCGCCCTTATGTACAAGATCATACTTTGCATGGCTCCGAAAATTTTTAATAAGCTACCAAATGACATAAAAGATTTAAGCTTGACTCAATTTAAACGCACACTAAATCATTTTTTACTAGACAAATGCTACTATACCATTGACGAATTTCTTGTGACTGATCCTGTATTTATGATTTATAATGTAATATTCCTATCTAAAGACTTTTAATTTATTAGAATTGTATCGAATATAATGTTTTATTTGATTTCTAATATAGTTAAATTAATAGTGTAAAGGGTATATAGATTTTTGAGTTTCTATAAAATATCTGTAAGACCTGTTATATCACCAAAAATCGCGTTACTAAATACTTTAAACTTTGGCATCGACGCGCAATCTGTCACCATGGATTCAGTACATTCTAAACCTCACAGCGATGCAATTTCTCAAAAGTTATAAAAAAAATACCTATTCCATACATTTTAAACCGCGTAGGTATTGCACTTTTCTATGAAACAACAGATTGTATTCTTTATTCATTATTCATGCTTACAGGAGTGCGATTCTGTAACTATCTCACCGTGAAAACTTAGGTGAAGTGAGCGTGGAGTGAGCTGTCATTCCAAATAATGCTAGGGATTGACAGCTCACGCTAAGCTCACTTCAACTAATTTTTCACCGTGAGATTTTTACAGAATCGATCGGCAGTTCGTGCGTCGATGATGACGCAGGATGATAGGATAGCAGGGGCATGCCCTTGCTATCCTATAAAATAATTATCCGTTTAACGATAATACATCGAAAATAAATGATAACATTAGCATTACAAAATCCTTATTGTATATACTCCAACTATTCACTCAAACTAGATTCAGCAGCCTTCTTCCAACAAGCAAAGTGCAACGCTTATACAGCACAAAGCAAATTGGCTAGCTTATGATGCAATGTCAACCTCCCAACTGGCATGGTATAATGTATACCTATTTAGTCTCACTCTAACATTTATCAGTACTAACTCTATTCTCACATGGCTTGAACGTTAGTCGACGTAGGTACTGAATTTAGTCGTCGGATACCTAGTTATATCGCGTCGAATATCTCAGATTTGTCGAGGCCCCTATTCTGTAGCGGCAGAGTGTTATGCGCGGGATTTGCCTCAAACTTCTTAAAGACTATTCCCAAAAAAGTCTATTAAGGTTGAGACATATTCAAATGATAAAAACATGTGTTGTAGGTCACACCCACGATCTGCCCACAATCATTGTTTTTTTTTTTTTGTATTTTGCTGTGAAAAATATCTGAAGGTGCCTTTGGCATTGTGTATCTTGATCCTTTTCATAGTTGCTGAAAAACAGACAGTATACAATTCGACAGTAAAAATAAATGTGACGAGTGAAGGATCTCCTACCTCGGTTCTTGTGATGAACAAACGTTGCATGAGCATAATCAGCCTATAATGTTCCCGCTGCTGAGAAACAGCCTCCTCTTGGTGAGCGGGAAAACGCGTAAGTCACGACTGATACCATTGGACCACCACTACTCAACTGCTGAACAAACCTTGAACTGTGTTCAAATCTACAAAACAACACTGACAAGACAAATGAGAACAGTCATGAAAATAAAGCGCTGTAAACTTTACCAGCTCTGCACCACAAAACTCTCAGGCGCTGCAGTCCTCCAGCAATTCCTTCCACCATATATTAAGTGCAAAGCACCGAATAGTGGTGCGGCTGCCGTCTCGGGCATGCATTACGTTCTAATCCCTGGATGAGTTCAAGTGTGACACTGAATATTAAACGGGCTTTTGGTAGGTCACCCCGGATTAGATGATCCCCGAAACTTTGCCAAGAACGGACCAACTTTAATTATGGTTTAATCACGATAGTTCATATTTGCGTCAGTGTTTTTGAGATATTTGGTGATATTAGCGTGATTACGTTTGTTGACGTGATATTTAAATAAATGGATTGTACCATTATGAGCTTGTTGAACATTATTCAGCGTCATTGCGCGATTAATCTCTCCGTTTCTTAAATCTTTATAAAAGAGGCAATATTTTAGCCTGTCTCACCTGTTATTTCTTGGGCGTCATAAAAGGTAAAGGTAAAGGATAGTCCATTAGCAAATAGGCACATAGAAGGCACTTTTGAACGTCAAAATAGAATAAAATAGAATTGATTGTAGTCGCCCCTTCCAAAAGGATTTTTTCGTATGGAGAAGAATAGGCAAGAAACTCCACCGTTACCCTTAAAATGTTTTTCAATATTTTGTAATCATAATTATATACTAGCTGTGTCTTGCGGTTTCACCCGCATAAGCTTCGATCCTGTGAGAATATCGGGATAAAAAGTATCCTATATGTTAATCCTGGTTATAAACTATCTGTGTTTCAAATTTCGTCTAAATCTGTTCAGTAATTTTTGCACGAAAGAGTAACAAATATCCATCCATCCAAACTTTCAAGTCATAAGTCATTTATTCATTTGTCAAGTTTATAATATTAGTAGGATGTAAAGTAGTCTTCAGAAGTAAGAAGTAATTTTATTCTAGGTGCATCGTTGCACCTCGAATAAAATGACAATACTACAATAGATAAATAATTATAAATGAAGCCATGCCAGATAAATTAACTATGTGTTAAATGCATGGTGCTCACAAATCATTTTACCGCTTTATGTACAAACGGAGATTATTACAAAAATAACCCTCTCGACCATTCACGTCCAAAAAACGATAACCACCCAAATCAAAACATAACCCCACAATGCTTCATATTTACCTTAAGCACATCTGTATTGTTGGAAATAATTCGGGAAAGGGAAATCCTTTTCCTGCAACTTATATCAGAACTATTGTTCACCACAATAGCGCTGATTCCTTCACCCGTTCACTTGATGTAATGCCGTCACTAAACATCGGGGAAGTGAGAAACTTTGCTCTCTAGTTTGGGAATTGCGCCGTTATGCGCATAAAAATATGGAGGAAAAAGGCATAAACTATATGTGATATATGAAGAGGAATGTGTATGACGTCGAGGGTTTTAACTTTCGTGTGAGAAAGGTGAATAAAGGAGGTGTTAATCTGTAGTGTGTACCTTATTAAGATGTTTTTGTTATAATGACAACCTTTTTCAGTGTCGCAGATTTTTTGTGTTTTAGACATCCTTTTTGAAATGGCTTATAATGTAATGTAGTTAATTTGTAGAGGCTCTCTTTATCTTATACTAGCAGCTCCCCGCGGTTCCACCCGCATGTATCAATCCCGTGGGAATATCGGGATAAAAAATATCCTATATATTAATCCTGGTTATAAACCATCTGTGTGCCAAATTTCATCCAAATCCGTTCAGTAGTTTTTGAGTCAAAGAGTAACAGACAGACATTCATCCATCCATCCATCCATCCATCCATACAAACTTTCACGTTTATAATATTAGTAGGAAAAGTAGTACAATACTTCATTCTGCTTAATATGACAATTTTAAACCACGAAATGTTTTTTCACAGCACATTGATTATAGAAATGGAAATAACATGTGACATTTCTGAATTGTAACGGACTTTGAAAAGTTTAAATGCCGCAGGGAACGCTTATAAATTAAGAATGCTTTAGTATTGGACGCTGACCTAGCGTAGGCGTTAAAGCCACGGATACGCCTGGTCTTCTCACCGACATTGACAATATTGTGACCGAAATGTTTGCCGCCTACGCAAATTTCCAGTGAGAAAACACTTTAATATAATTTTAAATTAAACTTGAATCGTTTTGTTTTCGGACATTTCTAATACTATAAATGCGTAAGTAACTCTGTCTGTTTGTTACATTTTCACGCCTTCACAGCTGAATTCGATGAAATTTGGCACACAGCAGACCGTCACATAGAATACCAGAAAGATAATTCCTGTAATTAAAAACGTGCAAAATCTAGTTGGAATTTCATCTCAGCGATAATCGATGCCAAAAACTTGTCAAAAATGAAGGGATTAGAGGTATTTTTGACAGATCGAGGCTGGGATCAGACTGTAAACGTTCTAGAAATAACGAAATTGCCCCTCTGGTAGCACGTTCCCGTGGGATAATTTCAGACTTTCACGCGGGCGAAGTTGAGGGCTAATAACAATTATAATAATGACTCTGTTCCCGATACCGGCTACTATTTTTTATATTTTTAAATGTTTTTATACTTTTTATATTCTAATATTTAAAATTATAATTTATGTGTATTTATATTGAAATAAAAGAAATAATAGTAAAAATTTAATTCAGATCAAGTCAATAATAGGTAATCATTTATCGGTCTTAAAAAACAATAAAGTAGCCGTAAAAAAACACGTATTCCATATTATGTCCCTTAGACATATTGCTCACATTGTTCAAGTAGGTCAAGCATGTTGTAAGGGCCCCGTATTTACATACGAATTACATACCGCCCTTTGACAGCAACTATAGTCCCGTTTCGTAACATATTACCATAGAATAAACTTTTGATGAAAACTGATAGGCTGTTAAATTTTGAGTAATTATTGGATATATGTGTGTACTAGAAGAAAGACATAAAAAAACTTGAAAAATATCTTTAATTTTGGAAGTCAGTGGCCCTGATTCCCTTGTTCACAAACTAAACTAAATTTAAGTTCTGTGCATCTTTTTCTTTCTATTTTATTAAGAAAAGGGCGGAAGATAAAATATTAGTTTAGTCCTGTCAAATTAAGATACTCCATAGACAATTTAGACGTGATTAAAAACATGGCTACTAAAAATACGTCAATTTACGTCTGTCGCTGACTAATTTGACAGGACTAAACTAATATTTTATCCTCTGTCCTTTTCTTAATGAAATAGAAAGAAAAAGATGCACTGAACTTAAATTTAGTTTAGTTTGTGAACAAGGGAATTGGCGCCATTGT
Organism: Apamea anceps; assembly: GCA_951799955.1. Taxonomy (NCBI): domain Eukaryota; kingdom Metazoa; phylum Arthropoda; class Insecta; order Lepidoptera; family Noctuidae; genus Apamea; species Apamea anceps. The sequence goes on along the minus strand of OX637515.1, from coordinate 13,900,908 downwards.
CGTTGGTTCCGCATTTTCGTTTTTAGACACCGATTTAAGTTATTTTTCACTTTGTAATGTTTTTTTGGAAGTTGGTTATTCCTTTTTTGTAAAACACTTTTTATTTTTCATTATTTTAGTATCCACCCCACACAAATTCATATAACACTACTTGGTATGTCAATATCAGTGACAGGAAGTTATTTAAACATCATCAATATAAGTGGAAAAAAAATCGAATTGAAGCTAACTCAAAAACTACTCAAGCAAAGTTAATAAAATTTATATTTATGAAACTACCCCTGAGGCATACCTAATCCATTAAAAAAAAGAATTTTGCAAATCCGTCTATACAAGCTGTTGTTTTGCATCCTCGTCAAATTTCAGGAGACTGTTATGAAAGACATAAATAATCAAATAAAATTACGATCCGTGGTAAATAACGAAAACATAGTTGTTTTTGTAGTTATTTAAGTTTGACAGTATTTCAGAATACACCACTTTCAAAGAACAGAATTGCGTTATGGTATCGAATCAGCGGCCGCGTTTTTATGGGTGTGTAAAAGGGCTGTTACAGTGCGGTCTCACACAGGCCGCGTTTTAAAATGCGTGTCCCACACATGCCAATTTCCGAAAATTAGAAAAAAATAATAATACCTACTTATTTTATTATTGATTCGTGTCTAGATTCAGTAGCATAGTTACCTCCTTGAATGTGACGAGGATGCAAAACGACACCTTGTATACGACGGAGCTATGCCCGAACATACATAAAAAAATAAATATATAATATATAAGCATCCGAATTGAGAACCTCCTCCTTTTTGAAGTCGGTAAAAAAAGAAACACACGCATAAATTATAGAAAAGATAATTTTGCTCGTGTAGGGTATTATTTGATAGATATGTAAACACTGTCTCATTCAAGAGGAGGTAGCGGTTGTCACTAATATCATCTGTCAGTCCCGAGGAATGGCGGGAAACAGACAAAGTGAACCAAGTCAACACGATAGCGCTTGGTGTGATAATGAGCCATTGAAGTGATATATTCAACTGAAATACAGAATCAACAGGATTCTACAACTCTTACAAATGACAGAAAAAATATGAGTTGTGATATTTTCGCACCATAGGTACTGTAGAGGTTATTTATTTGTTACAGCATGGAAGACTCACAGCTAAAAAAAAACAAACAAAAAAACTAAACAATTTATAGTCCACAGAAAGCCAATTACAAGTCTTCGCGTTTGGACTTATAATAGAATTTGTGTTATACTTATTTTAGTCCGCTCAACGAATAACCTGAAAGGAGGTGTAGAGTGCGTGAGCTGGGACTTAAGTGATTTCTTCAGAAAGTTGTTTAAGGTGCTTAGGGAGTAAACATACTAAAAGTCCCCGCGTCTAGGTGAGCCAGAGTGGGGGGGATAAAAGTTCCCACTTTAGAGTTTTTCGCTAATATCTTTAAAATAGTGCGTCGTAAAGAAAAAATATTTTCTATGTAATGAAAGCTCATAAATCTACAACTTTTGTTTTATACACTTTTTTCGAATTTCTTCCCATTTTCAAACTACACGTGCCAGAAAAGTGAAAATCTTCGAAAAAACGACTTTTATCAAACACTCGCTGTTACTGAAATTGTTTTATTGATGTACTTCTCCTACAGTACGTACCTACATAGTCATGTATACAGTTTTACCAAGGCAAGTATTAGTCGCGAAAACATGGTAATTATTGTAATAGATCTATCTACCTTTTTCACATAAAAAACCTTATTTCCCTTTTTTTTCTAAAGAACCCACGGTTGATTAATTTATTCGCAGATACAATAATATGGGCAGTGATTTTTTTAAGAATAAGACAAATTTTCAAAAACAAAACACAATCTTACAACGGTTGCCACTCGTGGTGGCATTAAAGAAACCGTCTACCGTCTACTACCCTGCCACTTCAGTCTCCTCGTATTTACCACTACCCTCTACTGCGCATGACATCAACAGATGGCGTAGGTACACTTAGTATCTATTTCAATTAACACGTTAAATGATGCAGTCGAGAATAGACATTACCGCGTCATAGAGATGCTGCGTTCTTTTGGTATGCGTACAGATTTGATGCACTTTTGGGAAATTTATGAGGAGGAAGAGAATATTTTTGTGGTTGCGGTGTGAATCAAACTTGATGTACAAAGCGATGATGGTTGATCAAATCAAACTTGATATATAAAGTGACGATGTATTTTTCATAGGGTTTACTTTTTTTGACTTAGGGCTGATTTTTCAATCGACAGTTATTATTCGTGGAATAAAATTGACGTCCGACAGATTTCGTATGAAAGAACTGTCAAAAATTCAAAATTATTCGTCGGATAAAATTATCTGGCGTTGGAAATATGAGCCCTTGGTGGATTTTTTAGTTAATTTAAAACCAACAAACTTTTTTTCGCGAAAAATCTTGAGGAAATCGGCATGTGCCCGCGTGTTGGATAACGGCCCACTTTCTCTTTCTGAGAGAGGGCTTATGTCCCAGCAGTGGGAACAATATAGGCTGATTATTAAACTTTTATCTAATAAAGAAACTTTTGTTGATTCGCTCATAGACTTTGAACAGTTGAAAAGGTAAAAAAATTTACGCCCACTTTGCTCTTCTATAACTACGACACACAACAAGCTAATTTTAAGGTTCCCCTACGGACTGCAGACTTTCAATCGGTCGATAGTTTGGTTGAATAAAATGGGCGCCAGAATATATTGAAGAGCGCGTAATTTGATTCGATTCCTGTATTAAAAAAATGGGGCTTAGAGACGAATAGTTTATTTTGTTAATGTCTGGTCTATAAAAGCATGTCAAAAAGTAACTAAGAGATTCTCTTCTACTGACTTTTTCACATATTTTTGCATTAATGGTGCTTGTAATAATCTTATTATACTTTGGCCGGTAGTTATAAACTTAATTTTAAAGGCAACTGATAAGATCATATTCTTTCACAATTTTTCTTACGTTTCAAGAACAGATTCAAAATCAGAAGTCATTTGTTCAAGCTAGGCTGAGAATCAGCACTTTTCGAACGCCAAAATTACATAAGACAGTCCCCCAAAACGCCCGTCGTCCAATAATTTTTAGGCTGAAAAGTGGTACAACAAACTCCCCAGCAGCACAGCTGTCTGTTCAGTTAGAAAACTTGATTGTAGTGACTATCGTTCTTTTGGCCTTCGTCGGACTTGGGAAAAGTTGATCCTGATGCTGCAGCCTGGGTTCTTTATATGATAAATGATTTTATTTCTGTATGTAGGATTGTACAAACACTTTTACTCGTCATTCATATTTTTGAAGTAAAAACTTCTTTAGCGGCGTTGTACACTTTTGTTGTGATGGGTAAAAAATGTTAAACTCGCGTCAGGACACTTGACCTGATCGAAAATTCGTAAGACGGAACTCGCGTCAGGACACGTGACCTGATTGAAAATTCGTAAGACGGTGGGAGAGTAGATCACATTCCAAAATATCAAAAATGCACAACGTTAATGTTCAAGTTTTCACTTCTGCCGGCACTCCCGGAGTGCAACCCGTTAATTTTTTTTAACTAGATGAGGTCGGCGTTTCCTATCTGACTACTCTGAGAAGAAAGGCCGAAACAAACTCAGAGGTCACAGTCTCTTTTAAAGTCCAGACCAGTCTGTTAACGTAAGAGTAATTGTTGCTTTAAAAAACCCAGTCCAGTAGGACGCTTCACCCAAGATCGAGAACAACATCGTTTAAAACCTGCTTTGGTTTAATTTACACCTTGCCAGAGCCTTCACAAAGTATACGTATAACTTATAATTAATTTAAACTTCTTTCCGCAACTATCACTGCCTATTAACATAGTTGTTAAGAGAAAGTTTCAACTGAAACTTCGTAAGAAGATTATAAACAAGGTGAGTTGAGAATTAAATTAATTAAAGCTAAGTTCGTTACATTTTTAAGTAAATGTTTTGCGATCATTCTTTCGTTGTTTTACTAATTATTGTTTATCGATCTAGAGTGGTCTTTTCAAAATTTTGAGCAGCTTACAACACTCGCCGACACGGTTGGTGCAGTGCCTGAGCGATCGACTGCTGCGCTGCGTTTCGCGGGTTCGATTCCCGCATGGAACAAATATTTGTATTGCCTACAAAAAAAAAACAATGACTTTCTAGTATAGGTAACTACACATACATACATATGCATAAACTTACGACTTCTTCCCATGGGGGTAGCAACAGAAACTACATCCTTACTTACTCCTTTTGATCCTGTTGCTTTTTCCTTTATAGGTATTATCTTTCATTAACTAACATATGTATTTAAGTTAGCGACCAATTTCATTTAGGGCTAAATTTTCAATCGACAGATAATTTTTATTCGTGGATTAAAATTGACGTCTGAGAAATTTTGTATTGAAGAACTGTCAAAAATTATTAGTATTAGTGTACAAAACTATTCCTCGGATAAAATTATCTAGCGTTGGAAAAATCGGCCCTTTAATAATAAAGCCTTACAGAAAATGGAAGTCTTAGAGAAGTATCTAAAAAAAAAACCAAAATGGTTTAGAATGATCATGAAATTCATTGGGGTAATTAGTAAGTAAGTAATAATTTATTTACTAACAGACTTAGCCTAGGTAACATTAGTGTTGTTTCAATAAGGGATGAGTATGGCTATTACAGATGACTATAACCCCTGCCCTTAAAACTAGGAAAATGTCTCCTACTTTCAGAAAATTTTACTAACAAATAGTTAAAATGTTGTAATGTTATACATTATTGTGCGTATATTCAGACATTTAAACTATGTTAGAGTAGAACAAGAACTTGAACGTTTTTGAATAAACTGTACAAAGCATTTTGTTTATTGTAAGTTGTTTATATTGTAGGCGATGAACTAAAGTACTTAGCACTGACACTATAAAAGCGCTCGCCAGCACGGACGCGCCCCTTTCCATCGACGACCACCACAGCGAGCGGACCCATAACGTCAGGTGTTATCTGTATCGTGAGATTTCTTATTTACCTAATTGTTGCTCTGATTTACATATTGTTGTTGTGATTTATATTGTGTTGTGTGTAAGCTTTGATTCTGGCTCCTATTGATAAACTGTAAAACCAAAGTATTTAAATAAAAGTTTAGGTTACGTGACGTAAGGTTTGTTTTTTTAATTGAAATTCCACCTCCGATCTTATATCAGAAGTGGGATGTCAATCCAAAGCCTACTAACCGCTCAGATTTAAATTAACTACTGGCTAAACTTGGCAAACATCTTAAGGAACAGAATCAAAGCTACCCTCTTTTTTGTTTTTTCTTTATTTTTAATCAACTATGCCGAGAACACATAGCTCGCGAAGTAGATCACGTAACAGGTCACACCAACGTCGTCGTAAACGTCACGAGTCTCGAGAATCGTCTCATATCAAATCTCGTAAACGTTGCCGATCGCGATCTCGGTCCCGATCTCAATCGCGACCTCGGTACCAATTCCAGTCGCGATCTCGGTCTCAATTTCGGTCTCGAACACCACCCGTAGCGTCAAGAAAACAACCGGAACTAAGGGGATCGGAACCACGTACGGCTATCAATAAAACGTTAGACACGATCCTAACGCGACTAGAAGCAATAGAAAATAATGTTACATCTACCCCCATACCACATTCTGAAATTTCAACTCCGTCTGCCGCTCAGACAATCGTTGATGCGATTCAAGCCATTAATCCAATACGATCGCAAAATTATTACATCTCTAACTTCGACCCATCAATTCATGATATCGATGCATGGTGCGACGAGGTAGACCGCGCTCAGCTAACGAACCGTTGGGACGACAAAGAATGCCTATCTCGCGTGGCGGGCTGTCTGAGGGGCGACGCCAAAACCTGGCTGAACGAGTGGGCAACTACCGATAGGTCGTGGACTAGTTTCAAACGCGAGTTTAAACCACTCTGTCCAAGAAAGTTAGATTACGCGAACATTTTGTTCGAAACAATGAACAAAACATCGGATCAATATAACTCATATGCTGAATACGCACGACGATGTCTTCTACGTTTACGCATAATTAAAGGACTTAGCGAAGAACTAATGACTTTAATTGTCATCCGAGGCATCACTGATGCGCAAGTCAGGGCAGCAGCCGCAAATGCTGAACTCACGTCCGATAATTTAGTTTCTTTCTTGTCTATTTATACTAAACCTACTCGAGTAAAACCCCCGTTACAACATCACCCTAAGGGCAAGTCCACAACAAAGCCAGGTCCATCTTCAAATAAATGCTTTGTTTGCAATCAAAGTGGACATAGGAGCTATTCCTGCCCAAAAAATACTAAACCGTCTGAATCTCCTACCTGCACATTTTGTAAAAAGACGGGTCACACAGAAGATAGTTGTTTTGCCAAGGAAAGATCGGCGCAACGAAACAAACGCGATGTTAACCTTTGCAATGATCATTCGGGAAATAGGCGCAGTAGCGACATTGTGACCGCAGTAGTGCAGGGTATTCCCGTCGACGTACTCATTGATAGTGGGGCACTTAACGTTTCTTTGATATCCTCCGATGTACTTAAGTACCTATCGTGTTCTACCAAACCTACAAATTGCACCCTTAAAGGTATCGGTAACGACGAAATAGCGGCCAAAACGTGCGTAACACTTACCATAGAATTTAGCGACATTACCCTCGAAGCCGATTTCGTCGTTGTACCTGCGGAATCTATGGTCACGTCATTAATCATAGGTACGGATATCCTAAACAGGGACGGGATAACCTATGTTAGAACTAAAGACAAACAGTGTCTCACTCGCTCGGAAGAAAAGTCACACAAGGTCTCTTTAACACACGTGGTAAATAGTACTGACATAGTATCACCCCTTCAGGATATAGAGCGAGACGCCTTAATGAACGTAATCAAAGATTTTTCTGACTTCTTCATAACGGGTACCGCTACCACTACGGTAACCACGGGAGAGATGCATATTAACGTCACGACCAATGCGCCGGTCGCTTATCGACCGTATAAACTTTCTCTCGCTGAGAAACTGAAAGTTCGTGAGATTGTTAATGAGCTTCTTAGTAAAGGTATTATCCGAGAGTCAGAGTCCGAGTACGCAAGCCCGATCATTTTAGTAAAGAAAAAGGACGGTTCTGACCGCATGTGCGTCGACTATCGGGCTCTCAATAGAATTACAGTGAGGGAACGATATCCACTCCCGCTTATTGATGACCATATAGACCGGCTGGGCGATAAGAGTATAACTCGCTACTCATCACTCGATATGGCCACAGGATTCCACCAAATCAAAATAAGTCCATCATCAGTCCACCGCACAGCCTTCATCACCCCTGAAGGCCATTACGAATACCTGAAAATGCCGTATGGTCTCACCAACTCACCAATTGTATACCAACGCATTATAAATAAGACATTACGTAAATTCATTGACGCGGGTAAAGTGCTCGTCTATATCGACGACGTGCTATTAATGAGCACCACGGTAGAGGAAGGTATTAATTTACTACGTGAAGTACTCACCGTCCTAACTCAAGCTGGTTTTTCGATAAACTTACGCAAATGTGTCTTTCTAACCCCTGAAGTCGAGTACTTGGGTAGGATAGTCAAACAAGGTCAGGTTAGGCCGAGTCCCCATAAAATAAAAGCATTATTGAACGCACCCCCTCCGACAAACGTCAAACAAGTTCGGCAATTCTTAGGCTTGGCCGGTTACTTCCGGAAATACATAGATGGGTATGCGACAAGAACGTTCTGCATCTCTCAACTCACAAAGAAAGGTGCTTCGTTTAAATGGGGGCCCGAACAAGAAAAAGTCCGCCAAGAAATTATCTCACGGTTAACTAGTGAACCCATATTGGCCATCTTTAACCCTAAACTACCGACCGAAGTTCATACCGACGCGAGTAGTATCGGCTACGGAGCCGTCTTGTTACAAACCCACGACGACAACAACAAGAAAGTGGTGGCATATTTCAGTAAGGTCACACATGGTGCGGAGAGTAGGTATCATTCTTACGAACTGGAAACCCTAGCTGTTGTGAAAGCGCTGCAAAACTTCAGGCACTACTTGATCGGTATTCGTTTCAAAGTTGTGACCGACTGCAACGCCTTCAAATCAACGGAACGAAAGAAGGACCTGCTTCCGAGGGTAGCGCGCTGGTGGACCTACCTTCAGGATTTCACCTTCGATATTGAGTATCGGAAAGGAGCCATGATGCCTCACGCCGATTACCTGAGCAGGAACCCTCCCTTACATGTCCTTAACATCACGAGACCGCGTAACTGGGCCCAGATAGCACAGGCGGCAGATGAAGAAACCCAGACTCTTCTTCAACGGTTACGGGATAGTGACTTAGACTCTAGTCACTACGTCCAACGAAACGACCTTTTGTATTACAAGTACACACCCATAGGTGAGGATCCCAAGTTCCTCTGTTTTATACCCAAAGGCCACCGGCTCAGTCTTCTTCGCGTCTTCCACGATGAACACAATCACATAGGCTATGAGAAGACCTTAGATCTTGTGTTAAAACACTTTTGGTTCCCTGGCCTAAGACAATTTACAAAAAAATACATTGATCACTGCGTGACATGCATTTCAAAGAAACGCGTACCTAGAGCTCCCCAACAGAACATCACCTCATGGACAAAACCCGAGCTTCCGTTCTCCGTAATACACGTTGACGTACTAGGCCCTTTACCCGATTCTAACGGTTACAAATTCGTACTCTTATTAGTAGACGCATTTACAAAATACACACTGCTGTATTCCATCTATAGACAAGATGTACCAGAATTGATACGAACTATAACTAATGCGGTATCCCTTTTTGGCACTCCAAGTTTGATTGTAACGGATAAGGGTCGTATGTTTGAATCGGCAAGGTTCGTAGAGTTTGTAAGGGAAATGGGATCAGACATCCACTATATAACACCGGAAATGCACCACGCAAATGGGCAGGTCGAACGATACGCTCGAACCGTACTCAACATGATCCGCATAGTGGCCAGTCATCCAGAAGGTTGCTGGTCCGAAACATTATGGAGGCTGCAATTAACCCTCAATATTACCAAGCAGAAGACGACTCAGGTCTCTCCCCTGAACCTCATGATCGGAACCGATGCCACCACTCCAGTGATTCGGTCACTTGTTCGAGATGTGGCACTAGAAGGATCCCAACCAAACCGTGAAGCACTAAGAGAGCTTCGCAGAAACCGCGCTATCGAGTTACTTCGGAGCAACCAGAGCCGTCAAGACGAATACGTGAACCGAAACAGACGCCCACCTCGAACGTTTAACATTAATGACCTAGTTTTTGTAATAAAGTTTTCACAGTCTACCGGCAAGTTGGATCCTGGCATGCGTGGCCCCTACAGGGTCGTCCGCGCGCTGCCTAGCGGACGATATGAGCTGCGGCTATTGAGCGGGTCGTATGGGAAGACTACGCAGGCTGCAGCCCAGTACATGGTCCCGTGGAAGGGAGAGTGGTGTCCCGATACCTGCGCTGCATTCTTTGAGCGTGAGTAGTGTTATGCTTATTCATTGTAATGATCTGGTAAGGAAAATGTGATGAGGCAACAGACTGCGGGATGTTTGCCTACATCGTTGAGTGATACCTTATGTTAGACAGACTGCGGGATGTCTAAGCTTTATGTTTGGTAAACTGCGGGGTACCAAACTCATGTAGAGGACGGACCGCGGGACGTTCCTTTAGCAGGTAGACTGAGGGATGCTTGCCTACATGATTAAGTGATGCTTTATGTTGGACAGACTGCGGGATGTCTAAGCTTTATGTTCGGTAAACTGCGGGGTACCAAACTCATGTAGAGGACGAACTGCGGGACGTTCCTCTAGCAGGTAGACTGCGGGATACCTGCCTACATGATTAAAAGCTGAGCTGTGTCAGCAAGGAAAATGAATATGAGCCTGAGTTATAATTCAGATCAAAGCCTACACCCGTGGCATGTTTAATCTGTGTAAACACTATGTGTCACTTTGTGTACTTACAGAAGCCGATTTATCAGAGGACATCACCACCCCCGACCGCGAGATGACACATGACCCAGGCGACGCACTAATGGCAGAGGCGGAGGCTGGCCCATCCAGTCTAGCTGCCGCTGGAGTCTTCACCCCAGCACGGACCTTGCCGGATATATCAGATGCCGTCGAGGGCGACGCATAGTCAGGAGAGGCCGTGTAGGCGATGAACTAAAGTACTTAGCACTGACACTATAAAAGCGCTCGCCAGCACGGACGCGCCCCTTTCCATCGACGACCACCACAGCGAGCGGACCCATAACGTCAGGTGTTATCTGTATCGTGAGATTTCTTATTTACCTAATTGTTGCTCTGATTTACATATTGTTGTTGTGATTTATATTGTGTTGTGTGTAAGCTTTGATTCTGGCTCCTATTGATAAACTGTAAAACCAAAGTATTTAAATAAAAGTTTAGGTTACGTGACGTAAGGTTTGTTTTTTTAATTGAAATTCCACCTCCGATCTTATAATATAGTTAACATCGTATCTTATTATTTGAATAAAATTGTATTTGAAGTTTGTTTTATTTTACATCCACGAATAGGGCATTTTCAGAATGAGGCATATCGCGAATAAGTCCAATGCCTATTAAGTCGTCAATATTGCCCTGTGGATTTGCTTATTACACACGCGGGTTGGCCGGCCCGCATGCACCGAAATAAAAAACTGGCGAAGTTTTAAGCCAACAAGATGTGAGAAAAGAAATATAATATCTCTCAAAAGGGCGATTTTTTAGAACCGAAAACAAATACTCAGACATGGTAACAATCGGCAATCGCACTCAGGTCAACGACATCAACAAAATCATAATTTTACAGAAGAGCGTTTTGAACGCATAACTGTGATGATTGATAGAAGAACTAAGCTATTTTCATCTTTCAGCGTTAAGCAATTAGGCCATTGTTAAGGCCAATTTACCGTATTTTTTTAATACTTGCTATCGTAAAATAAAGATTTCCGAGTCGAATTTTTGTCATTATTTCAAGACTTCTAATGTTAAATATTGTTAAAATTTTTATTGTAATACAATTACTATAAAGTATGCTCATGCCGCCTGTGATACAGGTTTATCCTAGTACAGGCTTCTAACATTATTATACCTTTGTAAGTTATTTCTAAGACTTTATGTAAATATTTTACCAATTAAAATATTTATTATTATTATTTCCGAATCGAATCATGTAAAAAAGTGATTTTCGTAAAAAGTGCAGTTTACTTTTCGTTCTTAGCTGCCGTCGAGACAGAATTCAGATAATTCAGAAATTACACTAAAATACCCAAACACACATATTAAATTCAGACCACATCCAAGAAACAGAACAAAATCCTCCTGTGACGTCATAATTTAGTACGCATCTGGGTCTGCCAGTAGCTTATATCGTACAATAACTTAGCAAGCAAGTCAAGTGCGAGACAGCCACTGTTTTGTATGATTAATGATGCGGTCGTTAGCTGAGACTGCAAATGGCAACCGAGTGTCGTCTTTATTTTCTGCTAAATGCGTTCGTCTTTCTTCTACGGCGGTGTCAAATCTGGGTGACGTCAGAGATAATGATGGCGGTGTGAATGGTGATGCTTGCTTTTGTGCGTTTAGCTGTTGGTTTAGGGATGCTTGGTTGCACGATTTTAGTAAGGAAAAATAAGGGAATATTATGTTTTAATGGTTACGGTTTGGTTTTTAGCACTTTATAAATCGCTATTGGACTTTTTCGCTATGGGATTTTTGGTCTTACGAGCCGAGTTTTGATGTTGTGTCTTTTTTAAGACCTATACTGTCCTACTGTTGAGGATAGGCCTCCCAAAAGTCCTTCCAAGATCTCTTTTCCCGCGTCACCTTCAACCAGCCCTCGCGTCTCGTTACTGAGATTCAGTAACCACAATATGGACGAGTTCGTCACGAAGGGTTAATTCAGTAATACTGAATTAACCCTTCGTGACGAACTTCCCTTCGAACATGGATCCACGCGAGACACAATGGCTTTTTATTTGTTTCTGTAATTACGGCATTCAACTGGTAAATTAAGCTTAGTTTATGATAAAACCTTGATGCTTGTCGTTATTTGAATATCATGTATGATAAACGGTCCATAAACGTCAATTACAAAACATGAACCTCCCACATTTGACAAATTATCTCGTAAATAATTTCGGCGGTTTACAATTCGATGCATCTCCTACCAGTCATCACTATTTTAATGCGCGCTTTAATAATTTCTAAAGTGGTGATATTTTGTCGTAAAAGCACACGTCCACGTCACGGCATCACGATAACACAGAGAAGTAAAATGTATGGAAATATATGAAGACGCTTTTAAATTTCCATCCGTGATAACTATGTAACGGGTACGTGTTTCCATGCATTTTATGGATGCGGACGTCCACAATAATATGGTCTCGTTAGAAATTATGACAGCGCACATTGGAAAATGTTTTTTTAATGAAAGAAACATATTAATAATACCAACTAAAAGGGATGGTCACGTCACATATCACAAAAACAATCCATAAAATTAAAGTAGCAAGAATAAAATTCTTCTAAAAAAAGTCGACGAGACAGCCCTAATTAGAGCACTCCAACCCACTAACATAAGACCAGACCATTACATTCAACGGCAGCAACTGACAGCCCTACTTCCTGCAATTTCAAATGAAAAAGATAATGCCAAGAAGTCGCCTTCTTAGTTAACTCCACTGCATAGAACTTCCTGAAATTTTTACTTTCAATTAAGAAGTGCTAATGGAAAAAACTAAAGGACACTCACAATGGGGATCGTTAGTTGGAAAAAGTTTTTTGAAACGGTACCAAATTCACTCTTGATTCTATTAAACGGAAACTTCGGTTGTAAATCAAAAGTTTTTTGTAAGGCAGTGTCCAGTCTAATGTAGACTTGATGAATTGCAACTTTCGACCTTTTTGTTTTTGGAAAGTAAGTAATTTGTTAGGGAACTGCTGATGCGGTAGTAAAAGTTGAGGGTAGTTACATTTTGTTACCATTTAGTGGGTAGAACGGTAATTTATGAAAGAGAGGTTAACTAAAGAAAGAAAATACATTTTACACATTTTATACATTGCATAGACGAAGGGCGGGTTGTTTCACGTCCGCTTGATGCACGCGTATACGCTAAAAATGGCGCTAACTGTCGTCAAACAAAAAAGAAGCGTTGTTTCTAATAACAATTACAGAATTATGGCCTTGACTTACATCAAATAATTACGATTACGTACTCCGTTAGTATTTGACGTATGTTACGTTAACCAACCCTTTGAAACAACCGGCCCTAAAAGGCACACAATAAACAGCAAATAAAAAAAATCAATTGATGTTGTACTAAGTTTTATTATTATTAATAAAGCGTAGTATGAAAAGAGTTTTTTTTTGTTTCCATGCGCTAATCTCTGGAACTGCCAGTCGATTCGAGAACTGTTTTTGCACTTGATAGCGCAATTCTTGAGGAATTTTATAGGCTATTTATCATCACGCTACAACCCCGAACAAAAAGAAAAAGTCAGAAAGAACGCTAAGCGAACAAAATATAATTCATTAACAATCGCGGAGCCTAGCTTGTAGTGTACAGACGCCAGCACATCAAGCTACTACAATCTGTCAAATTTCTTTAATTGATTTTCAACTTTATCGCTGAATCATTAAGGTTCTAGGTTGATTGGGAAAATTTGACAGTTTCGGGTAGCTTGACCTGCTGGCGTCGGTAAGTACCTACATTAAAATTGTGACTCAAAATGGAATGCAAAGAAACAATGTATAATAACGTATGAGCAAGGGACTTTATGGTGCAATAAATCTGAAGAAAGCACTAGATGTAATAATATTGATTTCTGTGGTGTTTCTAGTCTTCACCGGGAGTTACTTTTCGTACAAGTGGCGTGGTCGATAGCACACTTCCTCTCAAAAAGAAGAAGTCAGTGTCCAAGAACTGGGAGCGTTGGGGTTAGGTTAGAGGAACTGCTCGTCCGTTGCAGCATCCAGGCACTTACAAGCAACCACAAATTAACATAAAAGGGCATTGTTGACGCTGATACGTCGGGTGCTCAGTTCCAGGAGCGAATAAATAAAATACGTGGAGTGTACAATCTGATCTAATGCAAAGTACAAATTTAAAGAGACGCAGTGTCTTCGTCGTGGTAAGATTTTGAGTGACGCGGCGCTCGGAGCTGGAGGACCGCGCAAGCGCCCGCGCCGCCCGTGCGTCCCTTCAGCCGCCGCCGACGCCCGATGCTGATGCCGCTGCCCGCGCGCCAGCTCAGACGCTGCGCGCCTCCAACCAGTCGTGGGCATGCCATGCATAGACAGCATTCAATTACCCGAAGCCACTGTAAGTAAAATAAGATGCTCAATAAAAACAAGTGTCTCAAACTAAAGAACAATTAAACTAAGAAAGGGGGTTTCATTTATAAAAGAATCGTTACGTCTAATTTCTTTCAGCAGTTCGCGTTTTTCTTTGTTTCGGGGGTACCTCGTTAACTTCAGTATTTGCCCACCTTTGCCTCAATTTACTTTAACGATGCTCTTGAGGAGACCAGTCTTTTTTGTCGGTGACTCTTGTACTGTTCAACCAATTTAAATTTGCATTTGGTAAACCAATATCGATAAGAGTAAAGCTCTTATTTTAACCCGATTAAGGTTCAAAATCGTTTGTCACGTTCGCTGCACAATGTCATTGTGTATCATCGTAGTAATGAGTCTAATGAAGGTTTTTCAAAAGGGTAAGGTTTACCAAGCGGCATTTAATTAAGACAGGACAAGCCCTGTTTGTAAATTTTCTTTGAATAGGTACACTCAAATGTTTGCTTTTTTATGGACCTTCTTCATTTATGGATGGTAACTTTGGTGAAGGACAAATAAGATGCAAGAATCGAGAAGAAATGGCGTGTAGGAAAACTGCTTGCCTATTTACGTAAAGACAACAACACGACTGGCTATGGTTGAAGCTTTAATAGGTAGGTATATCACAAGATAGTTACGAGTAAGGTATGTTAAAGGAGATTATGTGAAAGTGGTATCTGGACCAATAGCGATACGGTTTTGATTTGTGTAGGGATACCTCATCTTTACCCTTGTGAAAACTGGCATCAAAATCTGAACCGGCAATTTTTATTAACTAGTACACTTTTCTAAAGTACAACTTGAATATTCGGACGGGTAGTAAGGGCAGGTACCTTACCGTTGTAGCTACAAGAAAACATTCTTAGGAAACTGTCCTAAACGTTATGAGTAATTGCTAATGGCATGCGCAGATTTTGTAAAAATGGTACAGTCACCCAGAATTCTTCCATACTTCTCTATTAGTCGTCATCTCGGTAGTTACCTCATCACGAGCCATAACATCTTTCACACAGCCCATCCATTCCAGTCCATCAATTTAATACCAACCAACTTTTACAATAGATAGGTTAGTACATGTCATGTCAAACAAACATACACAATATTTTCCAGTTCCAAAAACCAACTAAACTCTTCATGGACAACTTCAGTGACTATTTCATTGTTCGAAATAATCAATATTTGCGTTCATTCTGTGGGAACGAGGAACTTCTGAGTACTTGATTGTTGAATACCGTAAACAACGGTTATACCGGTAAACTCAGTTTATCAGTCATTTTTAATCCAACAGCTGAAACAGACACATTGTAACACTATGTTCAGGAAAGCATTTAAGATATTAGCAGTAATCGTTGTTATGTGGCTGGTTTCATGTTTAACGATAGTAAGGGAATATAAAGGACATCATAGTTTTATAGGTAATAAACGTAACATGTTCATTGGTAGAGAGTTGTCTTATGAACAAGCTCTCAACAGATTCAGAAAGAGGTTTGACAACGGCAGTTCGGAATTTCGAGGTGAGTAACATTTTATATTAATTAATACTTTCACTTTCTAAATATGTTTCATTCAGTTCTTCTAAAAGACAGGTCAGGTAAGTGTCAGCATTTGCTGCAGCATGACAGCGGTATCCTTTTTCGTGAATATAAAAACAATGCAATATATCTCTCTTCTTCTTGGTCGCGTACTTTATTACTGAAGGTCGCGTCTCTGAAAGGCCTTCGTGGCTTTATGCACGATGTTCTTCCACTTTGTTCGGTTCTCAGCTTCTCTCAGGACGATCGTAACAGAGAGTCCAGTGAGGGCGTTACTCGGTCTTACCAGCGGTTAGGTGACCGTCCGCGAGGTCTTTACCCATCTACCTTGCCTATCACCACCAACTTTAGATTAGATTATACCAAAGTAATCGAGAATCATTTGGTAACAGATCGTGGATAGTCTATGCCATATCCAGACGATATTAAATTAAGGGTTGGTTGGTTTGCCAGGGTAGCGGGATTGTCCGAAAGGGTTACCGCTGCCCTGGAACATAAAGGGCTAAGGAAGGAACACGGGTGGGTTTTAGTCAGTAAGAGTCTGACACTCCCTCCTGCTCCACCCAGAGCGGGAGGAGTCATTTGATGATTTCCCATCCTCAAAAAAAAAAAAAAAAAAGGGTTGGTTGGTTGGGGGAGGTATTAAGCTTTAAAGTGGGGTTGTGGTCAAAGAATCTTTTGATGCACCTTCATAAATAAATAATAAGGGTGGTCGCACATCTGACGGAAAATGCGTCGCGTATCGTTGATCGCTTAGTGCCAGAATGGACAAGTAGATAATGAAACATTCAACCTTACAAATTCAACCAATGATGCGTTAGTGCGTCGACCGTACTAACTGGAAGTTGAAAGTTACGCCCGACGCAACTTTTGTCAGATATGCGATCACCCTAAGTGGGATATAAAAATGTCGGTACTCTTGTTTGTATTTTTAATTTCAGTATTTTCATCACTTCCCATTGAATAATAATCCTACTTATATTATAAACGTGAAAGTTTGGATGGATGGATGTTTTTTTACTCTTTTACGCAAAAACTACTGAACGGATTTGGATGAAATTTGGCACATAGATGGTTTATAACCAGGATTAACATATAGGAAAAAATACTTTGAATCCCCATATTCCCACGGGATCGAAACTTATGCGGGTGAAACCGCAGTGCGCAGCTAGTTACTAATGTATTAATCCTAATATGGATTGATGACATTTGCAGGGCAAACATGGCAGAGATCGCACAAGACAAGGGAACAAGTTTTGGAAGAAAAAAGGGGAGGCGTTTGCCCAGCAGTGGGATATAGGATGACAAAAAAATGGATAATTCTGATTGAACAATCAATTTTTAAATTTAATCTACTATATAAAAATAAGTCGGGTTTTCCTTCCTGACGCTATAACTCCAGAACGCACGAACCGATTTCCACGGTTTTGCATTCGTTGGAAAGGTCTCGGGCTCCGTGAGGTTTATAGCAAAGAAAATTCAGGAAAAATTTCAACAGAAAAGCGGGAAAATCATAGTGTAGAAGTAGGGTAGGAGTAGGGTAGGAGTAGGTTAGGAGTAGGGTAGAATTAGGGTAGGAGTAGTGTAGGAGTAGAGTAGGAGTAGGGTAGGAGTAGTGTAGGAGTAGGTTAGGAGTAGGGTAGGAGTAGAGTAGGAGGTAGGACATCACGCGATCGAAGTAGCGCCGGGCAGCTAGAAATAATTTATATGGCAAAACAACGTTTGCCGGGGTCAGCTAGTTTACTATATATTTATTTAATTTACATTATATTGACTTACGAGTTTGTAGGTCGTGGGTTTGAACCCAAGCAGGCACTTTTTTGTGTCTTTTATTTCATCACCACTGCTCTTGAAACGGTGAAGGAAAATATCGTGAGAAAACCAACACTTCTAGAACCAAAAAAATCGAAGACATGCGACACACCAATCCGCACTGGGCCCGCGTGGTGGATTGTGGCCCACTCCCTCAGAGAAGACCCCTGTGTCCCAGGCAGTGGGAACACAATAGGCTGGCTATGCTTATCATTTGTTAATACTAAAAATCACTAAAGCAAAAGCAAAACATTTCTTACAGCGTGGCAAATACTTCCATTCGCAAAAACAGGATTGACAGAAGATGAGAAAGAGTACATCATCAAAGGTGACGAGTATCCACCAGGTAAGGATTCTGGGTCATAATTATATTTTTTGCCTTTTTGAACACATATTTTTGAAATCAGCATTGCCTATACCTTGAAGTTAAAAAAAAATCGCCAAGTAATGAAAGAAAATCAATTTTGTTTTGTGGACCGAAACTTGCGGATATTTTAATAACTCATTCATATTATATGCATTTTTTCTAGACAAGTTTAAGCTGAAAGGGTACTAGCTTGACTTTTTTACACCCCGGGAAATATTTCGATAATCTGTATTTTTTCAGGAGTTGATGGTGGACCTGTCGTCTTAGTTAGCAATTTGAGGTATTATATAAGACAGGATGTACACAAAGGCTGGAGGGACCACGCCTTCAATAGATTTGTCAGTGATTTAATACCAGTGAACAGAACCCTAAAAGATGTAAGAGAGCCATGGTAAGAACATTCAAATATTTGTTATCTGAAGTTCTATAATGTAAAGGTTGACGACTGCGTGTCGCGGGTTCGATTCCCGTACGGAACAAATATTTGCATTGCCTACAGGTAGTTGTTCCGGGTCTGGCTGTTTGTGTATGTGAGTTTAAATGTTTGTAAACGCACCTACCATACAGGAGTGAATTCAACGTTTTTATAAAAAAAAGGTAATCTAGATAACATTAATTCAAAGACAATAAGTTTATTATCAATTAATCAACATCATGAGGAAACCGGCATGTCCTAGAACCAAAAATTCGAAGACATGTGACATCTACCAACCCGCACTGGGCTAACGTGGTAAATCACAGCCCACTCTCTCTCGGAGAGAGGAGACCTGTGTCCCAGCAGTAGCAATATTATAGGCTGATTATGCTATACTATGCTTATGCGATCAACACAGTCTATCGCAGTTCATTGCTGGACAGTAGCCTAGGTTTTTTTTTTAAGGATGCATATAACTTACGAAAGATTAGAGTCGTTGCGTTGTTTGACCTACTTACCCACATTTATCGAACCTAAATCAAATAATGTTTATGGAGCGCGGACGTGGGAATGCATGCTACCATCGTATATGAATGATTTACCTATGGAAATCTGCAATGTAATAAATTCGAAGAACTGCTCAAAGGTATTAAAAAGATACTTTCTAGATCGAAGTGCGAACAAGAAAAAAAAAATATATATCTATGTACCCAAGTACAGACGCAAGCAAGTCAAGGTACTACAACCTGTCAAATTTCTTTAATAAATCTTCAACTTTATCGCTGAAGTATTAAGGTACAAGTTTGATTGAGAAAATTTGACGGTTTCGGGTGGCTTGACCTGCTGGCGTATGTACCTAATTTGCACCGAGTTGCCGTGTCTGGCCATACCGCTGTTAAACCCGCGACGGTTTGTGTGGTATGTTTAATTGTTTAATTTGTATCTGTTTTTGTTTTGTGATTAATAAATAAAAAAAATAAAAAAAAAACTGGCCAAACCTTTGATAAGTAGTCATCATCGCCTTTGAACATCCAAACAATACCAAAGGTATTGCCGCTGGAGTATAGGAACGCTGCGTAGCGAGAGAACTACATATGAGTGCTTTCACAGATATTTTACTACCAGCAACTTAATAGCAACCTTAAGATAACGAAAATAAAGATTACTTTGATTTTGACAGACTTAACAGTAGTAGTGATCCAACAGAAATTTTATTGTAATGACAATAAAGATCATTATAATTTTGACAGTGATGCAATATCAGAGGTAAAATGACTCTGAAGGGACTTTAATTATGATAGTATTTCCATAAACGACAAATGACAACAAACACCTAATACAAATAAGGTTTAATTTCAATCATTGGTGTATTTTATTCCAGGTGTAGGAATCAGTCGTTTTCAGAAGATTTACCAAAAGTTACAGTAATTATATGCTTTTATAACGAAGCATGGTCAACGCTTATCAGGACAATAACATCAGTTTTGACAAGAAGCCCTTCGGATCTTTTGAAGCAAATTATATTGGTTGATGACTATTCGACGATGGGTAAGTCCTCAGAAATTTATTTTCTATGTCAAGGTAAAGAAAAACAGTTGACTTATTTTTTAGCCTTTTCATATTCTGCTTTTAATTTAACTATAGCCAAGGCCTATCGTTATTTTCACATTATTTATTATGTTCCCGCGGTTTCATCCGCATAAGTTTCGATCCTGTGGAAATATCGGGATAAAAAGTATCCTGTCTTTATTTACAAAATAACACTAAAATAACAAAATAATATCCTAAATTAAATAAAACTATTTACAAACTAAAATATAGCGTCGAAAAATTCATCGCCATCGCTGTCGACTGGTAAAGTACCCAAGAAACTGGCGGCATTGCGACGTTGTATGGCACTGCTTAGCCTCTGGCCAAGGTAAAAGCCAGCCCTTGGGTCATGGCAAGTGTCAACCAGTCCTTTCGAAATTTCCTTAAAAAGACCATGCGCACTGGGACCCCACGGTCCGAGGGTTTCAATCCCAAACGGCTCGAAAATATAATTATTAATGAGGTTATCCTATGTCTTAATCCTGGTTATAAACTATCTGTGTAACAAATTTCATCCAAATCCGTTCAGTAGTTTTTGCGTGAAATAGTAACAAACATCCATCCGTCCGTCCATACAAACTTTTGCGTCTATAATATTAGTTGGATTTATATTTTTGTGTTTCTCGTTCTGTGTCCAAATAAACGTTATTCTTTCTTTGTTTCTTTCGTTATTGCTACTACTTTTTAGTATTGCCAACTCAACGTACAAATGAAATTTGAATTATATAGATTGACAAGTTGGATCCCAGATTGAAATAGCCTACTAAAATAAACGAATTTATAATTCCCAGCTCATCTTAAGAAGAAATTAGATGATTATGTACGTACAGCACCTAAAGTTAAATTGATTCGAACAGAACGTCGTGAAGGAATTATTAGGGCAAGATTATTGCCGATAAAGTATGTGACTACACCGGTAGTTGTTTACCTTGACAGTCATTGTGAGTGTACCGAAGGTGAGTGTAACAGTGATGATCTAACTAGCTTTTGCAAGCAGCTTCTAGTGGAAAATTAAACTTTATCCCATGGAAACTTACTACCGTAATAAAAAAATTAATGCCAAATTGCATCGAAATCCAAACATCTGTTAAGACAGCTATTTATTTTATTTACTTATTTATTTCAGGCGACGCACGCCCATAGATAAATAAATACCTTAACCTAAACATACATATTTTTATTATAAAACTTCTCTTCACTAGCTTGTTCTTGAGCTGTTCTGTGGCACTTGTCCGCGGATGCAACGGAACATCACGTCCTGCGGCCGAAAGTCTTCTTCCATGATGACTAATGATAAAAAACTCAAAAGTATCCAATCTTTCTATAAACGAGTATACATGTTGGTATTGATGCGCAAACTGTAACCATGAATTCAGCACATGATTCTAGACCACAGAATTTAGAAAGAGAGCGTAGAAATTTTTCGTCGGTTATCAATATAACATCAACAGTTACATACATGCAAAAATACCCACGGTCAAAATATATGGCACAGCTAATTTTTATTCAATTCAAATCATGTACCTACTGAATCCATGGTAACAGATTGCGCGTTAATGTTCATGTCACCCTGTATTATATGTATAGTAGAAAGGAGTAGCATTGTTCTATGTACATATGTGTACATAGATTGTCATATAAAATAATGGGACATCCAAATCATTCAACTTAACTTTCTTCGTTTTTAACTTAACTTAGATTAACATAAAGTATAAGGTCATATGTAATTTATTTTAGCTAGACATATTTTTTTCAGGATGGCTAGAACCTTTATTACAATGCATCAAAGAAGATCCTACTCGAGTAGTCAGTCCGGTGGTCGATCATATTCACGACAATACTTTCGAGTACATATCACAAGAAATCAACGACCTTCAGATGGGTGGATTCAATTGGGACCTACACTTCGGGTGGATAGGTATGACCAACGATGAATACTTGAAACGAACTAATCCGAATGCTCCTTTAAGAACTCCAACAATTTCTGGAGGGCTGTTCGCCATTCACAAAGATTTTTTCAAAAGAATAGGATACTATGACGATGGATTTGACATATGGGGCGCAGAAAATTTGGAACTGTCATTCAAAACTTGGATGTGCGGTGGGACGTTAGAAATTATTCCTTGTTCTCACGTGGGACATATTTTTAGAAAGAGGATACCGTATGACGAAGTAAAGAATTCATTGAAGAAAAATAACGGGCGATTGGCGACGGTAAATCTGTTTCTTTACTAATCTAAGTTTAACTGTCTAGTTGTCGCAAGGGTTTATGCATAGGCATGAGATTATGGGTTCAAGAACCAGTTTGTACAGAGAGGTATTGGGTTTCTCACCAGAGATTTCTCACTAGCAGCCCGGAGTCCCGAGTCGGAGGAGTGCCCGATATTATGGCATTAGACTTGTTACTTATTAATAGGAGAGTGGCGAAATGTGGGTGTATACCTTGGCCGACCCCTTCAGGACACACAGAAGCCAAGAAGTAATTTTATGTGCTTTGAAGGAAATATATTCTTGTAACTACCTCGTTGGTCTAGTGGTCGCTGAGCACGAGGTCCTGAGTTCGATTCCCGGGGCGGGGAAAGTATGAGTGGATTTTTCTATTTGGAATTTCTCAGTAGCAGTCCAGTTTTTTTTATTTTAGTTTTCTTTTTTTTTGGATAAAACGTTGCCCCACACTAGGAATTACTCCTGTATCGTGGGTGTGTTTGCAAACATTTAAACTCACATACACAAACAGCCAGACCCGGAACAACTACTTGTAGGTCATGCAAACTGCGGCAACCGTGTCGTATTACATGGCACTTAGACATAACAGGCAAAATATGGGTAGATTATTACTGGATGTCCTCTGCTCAAAGACTATATGCCTCTGCTTAACTCCTTTGGAAACATGGAATGCAAGTAATTTTATGCAAATCAATATATATTTATTTTTTTAGGTATGGCTTGACGAATACGCTAAATACTATTTTGAAAGAATAGGAAAGGATAAAGTAGACTTCGGTAATGTATCGTCAAGGATAGAGCTTCGCAGGGCTTTGAATTGTAAACCGTTCAAATGGTATTTAGAAAATGTATACCCACAATTGGAATTGCCTGATAAGTATGCCGCTAGTGGGCAAGTAAGTATTATTAACCTAAATGTTATATAAATATAGGCTCCAAATATAGGCCAACTGGCGCGACGCGACAGTGCGACGTAATTCCGATAGAATAATTTCAATGAAAGTTTTCTTAGAAATTGTTCTACTACAGTCGCATCGCGCCTGTCTGCGGGAGCCTTAAAGTCTACCTCGTTATTGCTTCATTAATCTAAGGTTGATTTTCACTTGCATGTTATGAAATGACAAGTCTATTTGTTTTTGTGACAGTCAACAGAGCTTTTGCTAGAAGTGGTCACCGTGTTAGTGGTTCAGCAGCTTCAATAAAATCAGGGGGTCTACTCCGAAGTAGTATCGGCCGAAAATGTTCGGCCGTTTCCTGCTGCGAAGTTACTATTTGGTTCGGTCGGTTCCGATCCTACACTCCTACACTCTTTCGAATATTGACTATGGTCCCGACCCAACTGAGCCGATCCGAACTTTTTTCGAATTTTTCAATAATATTCGGTTCGGCCATGTGTCGGTCCGATCCGAACATTCGCACTTTGCACTTCGGAGTAGGCCCCCAGGACTGTGCCGGAATACCAGTTTGTCGTGGACGAGGTACGCGGCTCCCCTGACATCATCACTGTCATCACAAGGCAGCGGCTATGCATCTATCGATGCGACGCTCTGCTGGAATGACTGTCACTAGCCAGTGTCACTCTTATCCGGCCTCTTCGGTGGTTCGTAATAACTTCGTTACAAAACTAGGCGTGCCACTTGCTGCGCCGTCGACATTGTTGAAGGTTCAATCATTTGGGAATTGTTGTCAAAAGTGGTAAGGCAAATACGAGGTTGACTATTAGACCTATTGAAAAAAAACATTTTTAAGATTTGCTTAATTTTAATAAGAATGATTGTCATTCATTTGGCATGTCACAGTGACTTGGCACAACAAAATTTTGGTTTAAAAGTTTTTTTATAACTTATGATGGGCTCGTAAAGCTGCTAAATAATAACAACCGCTCTGGCGGATCAAAAGTTAAGCTACACTAGCCGGGGTTGGTTCGTGGATTGGTGACCATTCATTACTTATCTAGACCCCTCAGTGCACCGAAAAGAACGTAAAGTGGTCGGTCGTGGCTGTCATTTGTAGACCTTTGACAGTCGTTACGGGTAGTCAGAAGCCCAAAAGTTCGGCAACCAGTCTTACCAAGGGGTATCATGTTATCCAGTAACTGGGTTGTGGAAGTCAGATAGGCAGTCGCTCCATGTAAAATGCTGCATATTATGCATTATGGTAATCAGCTGCATCCAGTTAGACTGGAAGCTAACCCCAACATAGTGAGGAAAATGCTACGCAGATTGATTTTTTGATTGATTGATGATCCTTGAAATGATTTATTATTAGGTACTTATTAATAATTGACAGTGCACCTTCAAACGTATCATCGATCATTATTGGCAATACCGGTTATTATATATTTTTGCTATTATTTTATCCTGTTACCGCGGCCGGGTAATTGAATTTGTACACCTTGAAAATTTTCAAAAGTCAATGAAATGGCTCTTGATCAATTTGATACAAAAGTTAATTATAAATTATTATTATTAATAAAATATCATTTATTACAGATCTATAGTGCAAGTAGTCCCGGTGTATGCTTAGATGCACATCCGGCATCACAGAAATTTCACGACGCAGTGCAATTATTGCCTTGCCATTTCCAAGGTGGTAATCAGGTAAGCATTAAGAGCGTGTACACGATGACCATTTGCAACAGAGTGTCAATGTTAGTTCCTGAGACGCTCGAATCAAGCTTTGAATCGGCACAAAAAACAACCGTCATCTTGTATAGTATAGTCCAGAGTACTTGTTTATTAGAGGTCAGTGCCACAACCTCATACAAATTAGTTGACACAATTAGCACGAGTAAATTTCGTTCCGACTTCCGCGCGTGATTCGTCTTAGTTTGGCCAGGGCTTAAGAGGGTGCACACAGGTCCACTAGCGCCACTCCTTTAAAAAAATATTATCTCGTGACTGATAAGGAATTATGAAAATCTGCTCAATCAGCGACCTCGGTAAGTGTGTCTAGAATTTTCTAATGCCTTTTATAAAATTTCATATTGAGACACGAAGCAATAAAATTCGATCTAAAGAAAAGCGGCCACATTCCTATATGTCGTATATAATTGCTTCGTGTCTCAATATGAAATTTTATAAAAGGTATTAGAAAATTCTAGACACATTTACCGAGGTCGCTGATTGAACAGATTTTCATAATTCCTTCTCAGTCACGAGATAATATTTTTTTAAAGGAGTGGCGCTAGTGGACCTGTGTGCACCCTCTTAAGCCCTGGCCAAACTAAGACGAATCACGCGCGGAAGTCAGAACGAAATTTTCTCGTGCTAATTGTGTCAACTAATTTGTATGGGGTTGTGGCACTGACCTCTAATAAACAAGTACTCTGAACGATACTATACAAGATGGCGGTTGTTTTTTGTGCCGATTCAAAGCTCGATTCGAGCGTCTCAGGAACTAACATTGACACACTGTTGCAAATGGTCATCGTGTCGTTTTGGCACGTCTCTGATGATTTAGGTCTAAATCCTGGAATAAGACTTTTGTGTGTATTTTGTGTTTACTACGAGATATTTAGAACATTTTGATCATGAAAGTATGGGCATTTTGTAAAAACTCACTATCAAAAATATTAGTTCCACGGACGCTCACGTTGTTATCAGCGCCAAAATGGCGAAAATCAATTGTCTTCGTTTTGTCATCGATAGTATGATGTCCAAGCGTACTTGTATAATATAGGTTGGCTTGCATAATTTGGGTTGTGGCTACTACTGTATACTGGCGTGAACTTCTCTTCTTAACATGACTTCGTCCCGAGCGGGAGTCGCCTCAGTGTGGCCAAAGCTTCCTCTTAGGGACGAGCTGCAACAAATTCGTACCGCTTGTTGTACACATGTGTAGGTACCATCTCGTCCTAATGAAGTTAAATTTAATTTAATTTTAATGTAAATGATAAAACGACTCCACATTCCGTTCGTTTATTAAATTCATAATTTGGAAATGTAAAGATATTAAAGAAATGAATTGAATTGACAAATTGGTCCAACACATTTTTCTTTTTTTGTTATTATTTCAATTACTGAGTACACAGTTAACACCAACGTGTAATCGACCATTATGTTGACAAAAATTGGATATGTACGTATTTAAAAAGATTTAATGGAATCATTATTAAACATAACTGGGGTTTATTTATAAACATTACATAAAGTTAATTAATGACTAGCGACTGTTCAATCATACATTTTTGACGACTAAACGTCTATTAACTTTAAGCAACGTTTATAAATAAAGGGGTTTATGTTTGCAGTTTTGGACATACAGTAGTACTGGGCAAATACGCCGTGACGGATTTTGTCTCGACTACATACTAAATTGTATCACAGTATTCTTCTGTCGGAATTCGGCTACACAAGTCTGGTTATATAATGAAAAGGTAATTATAATTAACATAGACTTTAACTACTCTTGTTTATAAAAAAAAACATAACCAAGTTATCATAACACAATGGTTTTAATGGTTTCGGTCCGGCTGTCATTATTTAATCTTTTGCAGTAGTTACAGGTAGTTAGAAGTCAAATTGCCTGAGAAACAGTCTTACCAAGGGCAGCCAGTGACTCCATTTAACATTTTTAAATGGAATGTCTGCCTATTAGACTGGGAGCAGAACTCGATACAGTTGGGAAATAGCTAGGTCAATGATGATGCCAATGGCTTTGGCCTTGCGTAGGAGAAGTTGCGGTCTAGCTTTCTTGACAGCTAGGCGTCGTTTTGCATCCTCGTCAAATTCAAGGAGGTTACTATGCTACTGATTCTCGACACGAATCAATAGTTGGAAGTAGGTTTTTTTTCCATCTAATTTTCGGAAATCGACATGTGTGGGACACGCATTTTAAAACGCGGCCTGTATGAGATCGCACTGTAACTGCCCTTTTGCACACACATAAAAACGCGGCCGCTTATATGATACCATAACGCGATTCTGTTCCTTGAAAGTGGTGTGTTCTGAAACAGTCAAACTTAAATAACTACAAAAACAAGTATGTATTCATTATTTACCACGAATCGTAATTTTATTTGATTATTTATGTCTTTCATAACTGTAACAGCCTTCTGAAATTTGACGAGGATGCAAAACAACAGCTTCTATTTCTCTAAAACAATCTAACAAGATAGATGTATCAAAACCAAATACTAAAGTCAGAGGGGCAATTCTCGTAATTTTAAGAACGTTCACAGTCTGATATCAGTCTCAATCTGTCAAAAATACCTTTAATTTTCGTACATTTTGACAAGTTTTTGACATTGATTGTCGCTGAGATGAGATTGCGACTAGATTTTGAACGTTTTTAATTAGGAGAATTGGCCTTCTAATATCTTTTATCCGTGGAATAAAATTGACGTTTTTAGACGTCAATTTACGTCGACACATGGAAAAACTGTCAACATTTCAAAATGTATTCTTAGGATAAGACTTATCCGTTGTAACTTATGGTATAAGTTGACATTAGCCCTAAGTAGTTTAATTATTTGAGCCCGTTAAACATTTTGTCGCATTAGCTATTACAGCTGCTAATAAGAATTTCGAAGTTGACACTTGATGATTTTATTTTTCAGTCACAAGTTATAAGGCATATGACAACAGACCAGTGTTTGAACATTGCCAATTTCCCGGAAGGCATAAAGCTGGTGTTAACAGAATGCACGCCGTCATCTTCACAAAAATGGATTATGGAACATTTTAATTTTAAAAGACTTGCCCCACAAATGCAGATAGGAATATCAGAATGGGAGGAAATGAGGAAGAAGGATTATCAGAATGGGGGGAAATGAGGAAGAAGGAATTTCAGAATGAGGGGAAATGAGGAAGCTATAAAGGATCGTTTATGTTGCTAAGAAAATCGTTATTTATTTTTCTATTTGTAACATAAAATGGTATAAACGATATTTAAAAGAATCTTTTGAGAAGACTTGCAGACAAAGGTGGCAATAAGTTAACTTTACAATACGTTTTGTTCTGAAATATGGTGGAAGACCACCACAATAAAAACGTTTAGTTGCTGCTTTTTCCTGCCAAAGAAACCACTAGCCCTTTGAGACACCCATGGTAAGAGCAAAGGTGGTATATCCAAACCACAGAGCTTGTTATGTACCTAAAAGAATTTTATTACAGTCCTTTTTACAACGTCTAACCTCAAATGAGGACCCCCGTTTGAGTACAGTAGCATTATTGTGGTTTGGAGGAAAAAGCACCGTAACGTAACACAAAGGAGAATTCGCTTCGTTCTGAATGTGAATGGTAGCTGTATTTTTAGTGTAAAATAAAAAAATATGGAATGTAACAAAAAGATATTTTTTTTGCATGCATTTGTTTTTAGATCTGACGTTGAAATATTTTGTATTTTTATGAAAAAATGAAAATACCAGGCCCCGTATTCCCGTAATTTGAAACGTTCAAAATCTAGTCGTAGTCTCATCTCGGCGACAAACAAATGTCAAAAACTTGTCAAAATGTAGGGAAATTTGACGTATTTTTGGCAGATTGAGACTGAGATCAGACTGTGAACGTTCATAAAATTACGAGAATTACCCCTCTGGTATTTTCATTTTTTCATAATGTATTACTTGAAGAACTATAACTAAAAATACTGCTCGTGTTTTTGTCATGAATTAATTAGGTGTGCGCTGGTTTTAATATGTGCGTAAATAATAATGGTTATATAAATAAACAAATTTAAATGTAATTGGAATAATAATTATTATAAATTACTGTGTTATTGAGAAATATTCAGATATTCCTAAGGCATTATATGATAATTATTTTTCATGATAATTCAAAGGTACCTAGTTGAATGAATCAACAAAAACGTTATTATATAGCAGTTCAAACATTTGGATCACAAGAATTTTAACATAATCAGTGTGTCAAAGCAGAGGTGAAAAAAATTCAACTTTTGGAGGCCAGTGCAGATGAAATTAATAATAATAATCTTTATTACTAGAAGAATGGGTACAGTAAATCTACTTAGAAACAGACAAATTTGATCTTATGTAATCTGCACTTAAATGTCAAAGGAGTGCTTTGGTACTCATACTAGGATTACTCTTTTTTTTTTTTTTGAGGTTGGGTAATCATCAAATGACCCCTCCCGCTCTGGGTGGAGCAGAAGGGAGTGTCAGACTCTTACTGACTAAAACCCACCTGTGTTCTTTGCTTAGCCCTTTATGTTCCAGGGCAGCGGTAACCCTTTCGGACGATCCCGCTACCCTGGCAGGCTTCGGCCCTATCGGGCCCCGTCACTTGTGCTGACATTTCTTTGAGGCGCGCGTGGAACACATACACGCCGTCCGGCACGGGCCTAGTCCTGATCGGACGGAGAGCTACCCATTACTCTCCGCCCGCAGGCCCGCGCCTACTGTGACCGGGAGTCGTATACTAGGATTACCCTGTAGGTATCACGAATGCCATCACCAAAATTATCTTCAAATATTTATGTAAATGTTTTCCAACACTTTACGCACAAAGAAAAGCCAACGAATAAAACTCACTTCGAAGAATTTATTAAGATTTAAAACTGACTAAGGTACACTAAGCGAACGCATTAATTAAAACTTATTATCTTTTAGCAAACACTAATTAATTTTGCTCAGTGTCGTGCCGCCTGTTTGTTTTAATGATAAATACGGCAATTATCTGTCTACCTGCCGCTTTTAGGAGTTATAACACAATTATACCCTGCTTCCGTATAGAATGAGATATTTTATACAGATTAAGAAATGCAGTTTGTTTTTTTCCAGAAATATTTCTCTCTTTTGAGCAAGCTTTGGTTTTTCTTATGTTGAATAAAATATGTTATTCAAATAGAATGCACGTCTATAACTAAGTTGGTAGGTATATTTCAAACATCAGTACTGAGAAAGTAATTTAAAAATGAAGGCTTAAAACAGTCATTTAAATTATTAAGTATTTCAAGTTCCAGTTTGTAAAAGTTACATACACACATTACTGATGCCTTCATCCCATGAAGGTATGTAGAAACTGCAGAACGCCCGCTATCTGCTACGATCCTAACATACCCCTTTTACTTTGTTCACTGGTCACACACGGACGCCGGTTGTGAGTACAGTCACGAGCAAAAGTATGTATACACTCGGCTTTATTCAAAAGCGATTTACTCCTTTGTTTTTGAATGAAATATTATGCAGTTACGAACATAGCATTTTCGAACCCATAGGTTTATGTACTGTGTCGTATTTCAATGTTGCATTCGTTATTTCACGAAAAAATCGCATTCGAAAGTTGCCAAGTGTTGAGATATTGGTGCTCGTGACTGTACTTGTACGCACCTGAGCTTTATGAAGAACCACCATTACCAATAAGGTAACTAGAGGGTCAAATTAAATTAGCTAGCGAAACTCTACAGTCATGAGGGTATAGATATCTCGAAAATAAATTAATTGGTAATTTTTGTAGTGTAAAATGCCAGTTTAAAAAAATCTTTTTTATTTTTTGTGTAAACTTTACAGACGTGATAGGTCTGATATCTAATCACCAATAAACAAAATAAAACTGATTTACTCGGCTCATATTTCAAGTAACCACACTACAGCGGTCTTTGACCCCAAAACCCCCAAAACTGACATTGAATCTTTTTTATTTTTATTATAATTATCATGTTTACATATCGATACCCATCAAGTCTGCAGAGTTTTGCTAGATAATTTAATTTAATCCTATATAACATGTCCTTCTCGGGTGTCCCGGTAAAAAGTTAGTTACAAAATATCCATCGCTGTAAAAATACTCATCAACATTGTACAAACAGACTGTTCATAAGCGCCTAAAGCGAAAAAGCGGCAACGGTCCATAAAAAACACAAATGAAGCCCTGTTCACACGTATTCTAGACAAACTCTCTTAATCTACAAAAAACCCTAGTCCAAACACATGAAAATGAAAGCACGGAGTTGGTAATTTATAATGTACCTTTTTGTAAAAGTAGGCGTTATCTACGGATTAACTTAATTGTGGCCATAAAATAAAATATTTCGCCGAAACAAAATTTTCCGGGAAGGTTTTTTGTTTTAACCTTAGTGGAGATTATGTCGGATTTTAGTTGTTGTTTTTGGCCAGCCAAAATAAATTACAAGGCCCACAGTTTGGGGTGAATTTTGTAAGAGAAAGTGGTGCGGTTTGCTTCGAGCAAGGGTTTGCAGTTTGTTATTTTTTTGTGTTTAGTTAACTTTTAATGTGTGTTTTGTCAGGTTAATTTGATACTTACTCTAAAAAGTAAGTTATTACGTGTCATTTTTGGTATAAGTTCCTACTATTTCCATACCTAGGTACATACAAAATGCTGGGACCACTTTGGATGAGAGATCATTGAGTAATAGACTGGAATTTATGTATAAATAATTTGGTACCTGTAATAAAATGTTAATCCTAAAATAATCCTTATTTTACACTACCCAACCCAATTTCGGACGAAAACTATCCAGAAATTTTCACCATTCATTAGCTCCAAAATCTCGACAAATAATGGCCACTAAACTAAATTAGGGGCATGCAGAAACAGACCAACTCATGTGGTCAGAGAGGAAGGATTAATTCTCTAAGCAGGGCTCATGGGAGATACTTTCAAATACTTAAAAGGCAGTATAAAGGATTTTGGAACTTTAAAATAGTCGCTGGAAAAGGCATTAAAATACTTAGGACAAAGGGTTTGATGGAAGGGCGACACTGTTTTGTTGGAGTCGATTTTTGATAGTTACGTGATGATTTTTGAACTGACCTATTGTTTTTTTCGAGAGTAGGTATAGAATGCCGTGAAACCAAAACTTTTCGATTCAGTCTTCAAATGATAAAAAATTATTTTATTTTGTAAGTAGGTCTGTACAAACACTTTTGCACGTCAATCACATTTTAAAAATTAGATGAGGTCAGCGTTTCCTAGTCTGACTACTCTGAGAAGAAAGGCCGAAACAAACAAACAACATTAGAGGTCACTGTCTCTTTTAAAGTCCAGACATAATCTTGGTCATATAAACACCTTGAAAGTGGCCGTTAATGTATTTTTGAATTTAATTTAGTAGGTATTAAGTGTATCGTGCAAACTCGCCATCTCTTATTTGTATACCGACTCATTTGTATACAGACCCACCAATGCCATTAAAATAATGATCGGAATAAATCTCAACGAAAAACCTGATTTATTTTCCATCAATGCTATTACTTCGATTCACCTCACTTTTTTAATCTAACAAATGACTGTTTTTCAAAGCAGCAGCAGCATTACCTACTGAGCTGTTCCTTGCTTTCCATTTATCCTGAGCGATGGGTCCAGCATTCGCCGATAACCGCAAAGTGAATGAGTTTACTGCACAGTGTTTGTACACTGTGGAGTTTATTTTGTGGTATCCTGTGATGGGTAATTAAAATAGGTGGTGATGTTGAAATACAATGTAGACTACTGTGCATAATAAAATTGGTGCGGTCCATCGTTCGTCTACCGTTTGTTTTTCTTACTAATACTGATTTGGCACTTTTTAACACTGTTCAGTAATTTAACTAGATCTTAAAGACTATACAGCATGTATCAGGAAGGTGTGGTCATATCTATGGGTGTGATACAGACCATCAAACTAAAAAACTTTCTCTAATTATATTATTGAATTCCTATTGAAGTTTTAGGGCCGTTGATAATTTGATAGTTTGTACCACATCTTTATTCTGATACAAACTGTATTTAAACTCTACTATGCCACGCTTGCTAAAGTATCTCACCGTAAACCTACTTTTTTGTAAATTTTATAAATATCAAAGAGCACTGGTGACCCAGTGACATAGGTGACTTACGAGTTGTAGGTCGTAGGTTCGAAATCAAGCAGGCACTTTAATTGTGTAAATTATTTCATCACCACTGCTCTCAAAACGATGAAGGAAAACATCGTGACGAAACCGGCTTATCCTTGAACCAAAAATTCGAAGACAAGTGACATACGCCAACCCGCGCTGGGCCCGAGTGGTGAATTGTGACCCATACCCACAACCCTCTCACAAAGAGGAGGCCTGTGTGCCCAGTAATGGGAACATTATAGGTTGATTATGAATGTCACTGATATTTTTTTTTACCGTGTGTGGAGAAAAATGTAATCAGTTCTTCAAATTGTTATAATAATTTTTTAGGTACATATCATTTCAATTTGAAAAACTTATTACATTTTTCTAGGTTGCCGATTGTACCTACATACCAAATATAAGGTAATAATTGGTATGTATGTACTATCGGCCACCTAGAAATATATCGACTATATTGATGTCTAATACCTACCTAGTAAACTGAGAAGTAGCATAAATGGAGAGAGGCTTAAATTACTAGGCACTTAACATTGCCGTAGCATGTTCATGCAACAGTAAGGCATTTCCTGGAAATCTGTTTACTCAAGAGTGAAACGCAATGCCCGAGCTACTACATAATAGTATTGATGATCGATCACTAAATCACTAGAGCCGGCTACGTTGAGTCAAATACCAAGAGCATTTAGCAAAAGGACTCGTGGTTAAATGATAAGAGCCGCACAGGTCGATCGAAGGCACGTATACCGCGGTCTGTTCGTGGATGGGTGAACTTTCATTCATTTATACCTCCGTGTTTCGGAAAGCACGTTAAGCCGTTGGTCCCGGCTGTCATTCGTCGATCTTTGACAGTCGTTATGGGTAGTCAGAAGCCCAAATGTCTGACAACCACTCTTACCAAGGGGTATAATATTACCCAGGAACTTGGTTGTGTAGGTCAGATAGGCAGTCGCTCCATGTAAAATACTGGTATTCATCTACATCCGGTGAGACTGGAAGCAGACCCCAACGTAGTTGGGAAAAGCTAGGCAGATGATGACTAATCAGGGAAATCTGTTGTTAAGCAAATAAGATCCTACGTCAATTTGCCGTGTTATACGTTGTGAGTTTTAGAATGACAGTTGAGATGTGAATATACGGACAATTTAAGTTGGTAGCCAATTTACTTAACAATATACTTCCATGACTTTACATGCATAGATCGGCAAATACGAATCTTTTAAAATGTCTGGTTTTTAAAGTATTACTTCCAATAAATAAACTGCACCTAATCGCCCAGAAAAGTAATTCAATTAAACAGAAAACTTTTACAGCTCACATTGAATCCAAAATATATGTCCAGCCACATATATTTGCCTCGTGCTGATTTGCATAATGGGCACATAGAAAGATATACGGCGTTTTCCAGGGGCTTCCCAACATATTGAAGGGAGGGATGAAGAAAAATTGCTTTAGCATCGCGCCCTGAAAACTGGAACCTTTAATTTACATGTTACTTATAGCTCTTATTTAAAAGGAGCAGGGTTGAGAATTGAATGAAGTGTTTCCGCTTAAATGAAGAGTAGAATGGGGGTTAACAAATATGTTACGGGCGTTCAGAATTTATGAACGGACGATTTTCGCGTCTATTGCTTGGCACCTGGCTCTTCGTTATATTGTATTTGTTGTTTTATTTTTTAGAAATCTACATAATTATACACGATTATTCGTCGTGTTAATCCCGGGAAAGAATTAGCCACTTATTTTTCCGGGGATGCCGTTAAAAGAGGATTATGAAGCAGATGTTATGTTGACGCTTATTTTAGGACCCTACTGCCCCATGACCCATGTCTGTTTCAAGTATGTTGATTATGGCAATATCCCTTTTCACATAATCAGTCTATAATTTTCCCACTGCTGGGACACAGGCCTCCTCTCTGTGAGAGGTAGTGGGCCGTAATCTATCACGCGGGCGCAGTGCGGATAGGTAGATGCCACTAATGTCTCCGAATGTTTGGTTCCAGAACATTCCGGTTTCGTTACGAAGTCTTTCTTCACCGTTTTGAGAGCAGAGGTGATGAAATAATTTACACAAAAAAGGCCAACGAGTAATTCTCGTTCTTAAAAAACGATCAAATTCAAGTAAAAAAAATAATCTAATCTCGAAAATTTCAGAATTATATCGTTAAAAGTGCTAACAAGTTTTGTAACCCGGAAATGAATCGGGGAACATTACTAAGAGTCTGTAACTAACTCTGTTCTCTCAAGGTCTGAGCTATCAAGGTCATCAGATATACATAATATGATCATGAATTAGTAGTATTAGTATCGCACGCTTGTGCGACACACTGAAGCTCGACATCACGCTAGTGCGACATGAAGACACATTAGTATGTGTCTGTGTGTGTGTGACAGTGTGTGTGTGTCGCACAAGCGTGCATTCGAACTATGGGGAGTCGCAGTCACGGTCGCAGTACAGTTTTGTCGCACAAGTGTTATTCGCACATCCATTTGTCGAGCTCACGTAGTACACTCACGACAATCAATGATAAAAACTTGTAAAAACCGTAGATAAATTAGAGAATTTTTTGACAGATTAAGACTAAGATTAGAATGCGAACGTTCTTAAAAACGTGTGAAAGGTCAGAGGGGCAATATCCTTTTATGTCGCTGAGATGAGATTGCGACTTCTACTTGAAAGGAAAGAAAGGAAATACGTTTATTTGCGGTAAATATGACGCAAAAAAGAATATTAAAAAAAAAATAAGAAAGGGTTGGGGGAAACATGCGTCACATCCACGCAAAACGGCTATCGTTCAGCATTATGCTGCGACCCTATGCAAGACAGAGCCCCAGCGCGAAACAGAAACTTGAACGTTTTTTAATAAATAAATACAATAAAAAATAAGTACGAGAATTGACGTTCTATCCAACAGTAGACGTTAACAGGCTATAAGGATGATGGTGGTAATTATTAATTAATTTAATGGAGACGCTGCTAGGAGGATAGAACCTCATAAAATCTTATGACACCGCAACTACGGAAGTAACTTTTCTTTTTCCCCCTCGGTTATTAGACTCGGGCATAAAGAAGTACCTAGAGTAAAAATGAAATATCTAATCTAATGTCTAGTTGAGATAAAAACTCTTTTTGCATTCCAAGTGCTTTAAATATAACTAAACTTTAAATTTCGAAAAGTTTGGTGTTTAAAATAAGCTGAAATTTGTAATTTGGAATCGAAAAATAAGTACCTACCTAAGTAAGTTATCTTACTTTTTAAGCAAGATTGCTAACCTCAAACAACACACCTATTTATGTTCAGTTTCGTAGCAATTTGCTATGTTTTTTAGGACTTGTATATGACGGCACAGCAAGTGGCGCCATCTCGTTTTGTTACGAAGTTACTGAAACTATAAGACAGATAAGACTGACACTGGCTAATTACTGTCACACTAGGAGAGCGTCGCATTGATGGTTAGCGTGACGGCTAGCTTCTGATGACAGAATATGATGTCAGGGAGTCGCTGTAGTACCACGTCCACGACGAACTGCCTATATTCCGGCACAATCCTAAGGATATTGACGCTGCTGAATCACTAATACGATGACCACTTCTAGTAAAGGCTAAGCTATTAAAAAATTTAAGGACACGTACGGGACTAATATTATTTTAGTACCTACCTTCCATACTAAATACTGTAGACACTATAGCCTATTTAGTGCCTTATTGAATACTTAGACAAGTAGATGGCAGAAAGATGACAGAGACGATGATGATGGCAGAGAGTTCTTCTCCATAGGTACCTACGCTTTGGAATGGGCAACTATAGTTTGACCGAAACTGCTGTACCGCGCCTTAGGAATGCGTGGCGAGGCGGGGGGCGGGACGCCGTGAGCGATGACGAATGAGCGGCCTGCACTGCCCCCCCGTCTTGGTCAAACTATAGCTTCATTTTTCTGACTGACCGACCCCTTGACAATTCAAAAGTGCCTGTAATTGGTTTAATTGAAATAAATACTTTGAGTTTGAGTTTGAATATGAGACAAACATTGATTTATATAGAGAATAGAAAATACAACGGTAGGAATGAGATTTGGCTGACAAGGCAAGTGATAAGAATAAAAATGTAAATACGTAGAAACATCTACTAGGAATAATTAATTATTGAAGTAATATGACAAATGGCGGTTTAATTTACTCGTCCCGGTACTGGGAATTCATGAAGCTCTCACAGTACTAGCTATATCTACCTACACGAAAGTAAAGGATCACTTAGTATTCCCTACAGTGGTATGCCCAAAAACTTCGCGCAAGCTACCAAAAATCTATGAATATTCAGCAACAACATATTTTGTTGCACTTAGTGTAATTACAAGATTCACATGAGCTCGCAATTCCTTGTCCTGCAAACTTGTAGAGTTATGTGGACTAGGTCTTGCAAGTTTTATTTTCTTGAGTTCCCTGTTCACGGATATAGAAAAAGATGGAAGGCCTTTATCATCTTGTTGAACAGTGTGTCAGTTCTAGTATATCATTTTTTTTTGTTTCAAAACAGCATTTATTTCAATAAAACCATTTACAGGTAATCGTCTTTTATTAACCCCTGACGGAAAAACGACGGGGTGTTATAAGTTTGACGTGTCTGTGTGTGTATGTGTATTTCTGCGGCACCGTAGCTCCCGAACGGATGAACCGATTTTGATTTTGATTTTTTTTTGTTTGACTGGTGAATTTGTATGTGGTGTAATAATAAACTGTTTAATAAATAAATACAGGGCATTGGCTATTAGATTGTCAAGAAGTCGGTCAGTCAGCAAAATGAAGCTAGTTGCTCATTCTAAAGCGTAGCAGGGTCCTATGGGCAGTCGCTTCGGCACATTCTTTAGAAAAATAGCGCATGGTATGTTGTAATAGAAAAATTAGCCACTGAGCATGCTTTTCAGTCGGCTGTCTCCATTCATGGTCACAATTTATATTGAAATTAAGCGTCCTTACAAATAGCTCTCTCCTCCATAATATTTTGTGTGTGTGTCTGAATTGTGTTGTTGGGACGCAAACCATGTGAATGTTTTCGGAAAGTTACTTGTAGGTACAGAGTGACCGCACGTCTGTCAGTGGTAGCACGACCTAGCTAGTCTGTGGAAACTGACCTAGTGTAGTACGAAGTTTTAATAGAATGCAAGACCAGCTTATATTGGTTTTGTTAACACTGACTGACTGCCTCTTGCACCACAGTAAGTACTGTGAGGGTTGTCTGCAAAGGCAACATGTAAGGTTGCCTTTTGCAGACAACCTTTGGATTTTGCTTTAAACATATTCGGCGTTATATGTAACTAAAGATGAACATTATGAAAATGACAGCAACCTATCCATTGTATATGCTTACTAGAACACCACTTACTCTCAAATTAAATGCCATTGCTAATGCATAATAAAGTGAATATTACGTGTTTTTAATCCACATAAAAGTCATAAAAATAGAGCAACATTAACTGGGTGGACCGTAAAGAGAGCACATAAAAACGATATGGCCTGTCGACCCCCAAGGGGAAGTGCCAGTGCAATAATATGGAAGATACCTTCATATAATAGACCCGGCTTTAAGCGTTCATAAAAATAATTTTTCGTGAATATTTTATTCGTATTTTTTGGATAAATGTGGTCTCCGTAAGAAAAGACCTGACGAAAAGTGTGGTGTATTCGTGAGAGTAATAAAATGGCGGGCGAGGGAAATATTTTAAGTGTATCTAAAGTATCCTCTTTTAAACATACTTACTTTTATCTAGTATCATGACGCAAAATAAAAACCACATTATATTTTTAAGTTTATTTTGTAACCGCCAGCAACGTTTTATAAAATATAAATATTTTTTAAATTAAAAAATATATTCTGTTAGTAAACCACGATATATTTTTAAGCGGTTTCACGCTATCTGATTTAAAACTTGACTCGATGGTCCAGTTTAAAAATGGGTTTTTAATATCACATTATTCCAGCACAAGGTATTCTACCATATATCATTATTATGATATTATTGCAGTTAAAAAAGTTGGCAAAATAAAATAAAGGGAAGCATCTCTCGTAATTTTCATTTAAAACCAGATACCCATCCATGCGTTATGAAGCAGCCCTTACGAAGAATTATTAAATTGCGTTCACATCATTCCTACAATGTTTAAGGAATAATTTCTTTTTTTTTACATAAATCATTTTTTTTTCAGTCGGAAATAATTACGTCAAATTAATTTGTATGTTGACAGTTTTATTATATTAAACACGATGGTCACCACGTGAGTGATACTCGTATTTAACTATAATAATTACTACTACTGTCGATCTATTCTGTAAAAACCTCACCGTGAAAACTTGGGTGGAGTAAGCTGTCAATAGTGTCTATGGAGGTATGAGGAACAGGGTGTAAAGTTCACTCAATCTCCATAGAAAAGGGAGGATCCCTCCGACCAGACGGGTGTTGTGTCTGCCCCACGACTGATGTCGAGAAGTTTGTGTATATGCTAATTGCGCGGTAAACTCTGCTTGCGAGATGCAGGATTTGCGTGACGTCAGTATGACGCGTTGTTCGCATCTGGCGTTGTAGATACCGCTACAGTGTCCATCTCTATTATTAGGTCGAATGACAGCTGACTTTAAGCTCACTTCACCTAAGTTTTCACAGTGAGATTTTTACAGAACAGACCGGCAGTGCGGCCGACAAGAGAATTCGTTCTTGACACCTGTCAGTTTCATAAAAACGTATATTGTGTTTTGCGAATTTGATCTTTATTAGCTACTAGAATTGTCGCACTGTGTCAGGAACGCATTTTGTCGACGGCCGGACTTTAAGTAGGTATAAAAGACTAACAACTCAAGTCATAATGCTACTAATAATGCTCTGTTGGCGTCAGGACCGTAATTCGATTCACACAGTGCTGCTTTATCACGGGGTTTTGCTCAACACCCATTAAAAAAAATATAGACGTTGTATGGACTGCGAATCTTGTTCAATTTTATGATACAGACGCCAGCACAGGTCAAGCTACCCGAAACTGTCAAGTTTTCCCAATCAACCTAAACATTAATGATTTAGCGATAAAGTTGAAAATATATTAAAGAAATTTTACAGATTGTAGTAGCTTGATGTGCTGGCGTCTGTATCATAAAATTGAACAAGATTCGCAAAAAAGATATTTGTGTTATCGATACATCGATATCGTAACCGAGTTATTAATCGATTTATTTTTCAACGTTTACCGATGCATGTGTTTTCGAGAGGCATATTGGTAAACCAACGTAACCGAATTATCATGAAATTCGATGACGGTGTCAATTTGATGACACCGCCCCAATTACTAGAGTTTGTTACTAACAATTTAAAAATCTGCAAACTTCGGTTGCAAACTAAACCTACCTACCTACCGAGTAAATTACGCTAAAGAAGATGGATGGAATTGGATACCAAAAGTTAAATTGGAAAATGATACAGGTAATTTGGATTATCATGGGATTAGGTTGGTAACCCCTTTTAGATGTTTTCTTCTTTGATGCCTACAAAAACCAGAAATTCGAACCCCCAGGATACTGCGCTCCATGGCTTGCTAGCAAACCTCGAGCTTAAAGAAAAGATTAAAGAAAATATAATTTCTTTAATCTTTTTTGCCATTGTAGAAAGTACCTACTTTATAGTTTTGTAAAAGAAATCACAGATAGAAATGTCAGATTATTTAATTTGGTAATTGAACCATCAAAACTTAAAAGAAACAAATGTAGTTTTAGTAGGTAATTATTTAACCAACCGAGAAAAAACCGTTATAAGAAACCAAAATTCTTTTATCTGAGCACACTGCACGGAAGGCACTAGAAGACAGTGTATTAACTTGAAACCGAAGTGAAATTGAGTTAGAAATAAAGTTAGACTTCATCAAAGTTGGATCAGCCGATACATTGCAGTAAGGTGAGAACCGAGGGAGTTTCTCTGAACGGTGGAGAGAAGGCTCTGAGATATAGTTTAAAAGGATTCCAGCGTTTTAGCATTAGTTGTAGTAAATTTTAATGAAGTAAAAGGAAATGCGATTAATTTCAAACGGACGAAACTGTTAGGTAGGTTTAAAATGGTATTTTTCTAGGTTAACTAAGGTTGTATCGTAAAGGTATAGTTATAAGTTTTTACGTTTGAAGTTAAATAAAAATATTATAGCATCCCCATTGCATTATTTGTTTATTTGGGATCTCCAACAAAAGATACACATATTTATTAAACATTAATAAAAAAGGTTCTTTTACGTGGGCTCCTTCAATTACAGGAGACCACACGATGTACATTTTAGGTACAGGTGTAAACACGATAAAAAAAAATAATGGAAAAAAAATAGAAACAGAAAAAAAAGTAAACAAAAATAAATTATGAATGACGAATATAAATGATGGAGGTAATCAAATTAAGATATCCAGATTGATCATTCATATTACAAATGGTGTAAACAGGAAAAAAATAGAAATAAAAAGAATAATTGAATAAAGGAAAAAGAAAAATATGAACATGTTGAGCAATTGATTTTGACGTTCGAAAAGTGCTGATTCTCAGCCTAATTTGAATAAGTGACTTTTGATTTGAATGATTCGATTTGAGCATTCATAATTATTATAACACATATTACATTTTATTGTTTGTGAAGGGAGTTGGGAGAGTATTAGGAGTTGCATTTTGGCAATCACCATCGCTTTACCTAGTTTGGTGCACCAAAAAGATATTTTTGATTTGCATTATATGATATTATATTGAAAATATTTAGGATAGCCCAAAAATTTCTTCCGGCGTTTTGCTATATGTAGATGTCTTTTTAATAATCAAAAAATCTAATACTGATTTAAGCTTTAACTAAACGATGTCCCAGAATTGCTTGCTGCCAAAACATCCCATTTTTATTTCTCCGAAATTTTCTAACATCAACAAACAAGAAACGAAAACTCGGCAAATTGAATCTGTGCCGTATTTACATAAAATGTCAATGGAATCAAGGGAACGCATGCCAATCTAATCCTATGCAATTGGGGCGAAGAAAGCGAAAAAGTTCGCTTACCCTCCTGAAATATTCAATCAAACTTTGGCCCTACCTGGTAAAAGTTCGCACTTCTAGATACATGAGAACGTTGAGCTTTGTGGAGGAGTGAGAGAGTGGATATGATGGCTAACATCTGTAATTTAATACTATACCTATTAAATATATACGAATTTTTATATTAGCCGTAGAACCGCTGAACGTTGGGGTTATGGTTTGGGAATTCCCGTCAATTTCAAAGTCTCGGGACACGAGACAGTCTACAATCAAAGTCCCGGGAATTCCCGGGACTTCGAGACTTTTACAAAAAAAAAATCTTTAGTTTTTTTTTAAGAGGGGTGTAAGCCTTTTTTGAAGAATTTTAATTGAGTTTATTTTCTGGTGAAACGTAAAGGCAATTTTTTGTAAAAATCAACATTTATTAAACAGAAAATTAAATCTTAATAACTTTAACGTTAATTTCAGTCTTAATAATTGTTTTAACTCGAGACAACTGAAATTAGGAAAAGTCCCGGAATTTCGAGACACGAGACGTCCCGGGACCTAAACCCTAGTTAGGGTAGACATGACATGTTCTTTAGTGGTGTGCATCGAGCTGAATGGCGAGGATTGGAGAGGCCTATGTCCGAAGTGGACTGTTGTAGAAAAAAAAATAATAATCGGTTCGATCACATAACCCATTTGGCGGGTAATTTTTTTCATAATATTCTCTTCCATTGTTCTACATACTGAAACTGATACAATAAAAGTTGTGTGATAGAATAGTATGTAGGTAGGCACTTAGTTATGGTAGGTACACTACCTACTTAGAAATGCTGTTGCCAAAACTATTGACTAATGTAAAATTACATACCTACTTACATAAAAGTTTTTCCAAATTACTTTGTTATTCATATTTTTTACACTTCTGCCCAAAAAAAGTGGTATGTATTATGTTTTCAAGCTCATGTATGCCTTCGAACATCCAAAAACCGAGAGCACTTAGTTGCTTCAC
Organism: Apamea anceps; assembly: GCA_951799955.1. Lineage (NCBI taxonomy): Eukaryota > Metazoa > Arthropoda > Insecta > Lepidoptera > Noctuidae > Apamea > Apamea anceps. The sequence goes on along the minus strand of OX637515.1, from coordinate 13,857,757 downwards.
GACTCCATGTTAAAGTTTTGTCATGATACGCAAGTTACGAGCACCGAGCAAGATTGGTGTTTAATAAAAGAAAATTTGACGACTTAGTTCTCGATGATAACAGGATAACGCTGACTTATAGAAAAGTTTAGGGATTTTCACAGGATATACATAGCGATCGTGAGGTAGAAATTAATAAAGAAAAATGAGAAAAATATCAGTTAATACTCTCATTTTATTTGGTTAGCATCATAATGTCTAGGCCGACTAACCCCTGCTGGGTCACAGGCCTCCTGTCATTGAGAGGGAGTGGGCCGTAATACACAACGCGGTCCCAGCGCTGGTTGGTAGATGTCATATGTCTACGAATGTTTGGAACAAATTGGAATTTTTGGACATGCCGGTTGAGAGCAGTGGTGATGAAATAATTTGCTCAAAGTAAAGCGCCTATCTGGGTTCGAACTTACGACCTACAACTCTTAAGTCGCGCCCGTTACGACCACGCCCCCTCCTCAACACTACCACGCCATGATGCAATAAAGCAGCAAAAAAAAATCTATAAAATTGTATTACTTTGAACACAATACGAACTCTTTTTCCGTAAAATACACTATGCAATATCTCTGGCACTTGATAAAATCAGTATTAACCCGAAATGAGTGCAGAAATACCGAGCAAAAATTTTCGTTCTGCCAAACGACCACTGTTTATTTTGGCACACTCAGTTGTTTAATTTTCTCTTTCTTCAACATTTTTGGTAAAAAAGTTATTCTTTAATTCTCAACGCGAGCCCGCTTGTCCGTAATTACGTCGGTCTCACTGGCCATTCCGGTAAAATGAAGTCCAGAAAATAAATTACGTAGAAAGATTTCTCTTTTAAATAGACATCGCTAATTACCGTCCTTTTGAGAGGTAAATATTCTGTCATTTACATTTAACGTAGTTATTTTGGTCATCGATGTTGTAATTAAACTTTATGAAAATATTTGTGAGACGACCGAGTGGCTGTGGAAAAATTTATTGCGAAAAATGATTTTTTTGGCGTTCTTTGATGTTATTGGTCGTATGGAGTAACTTTTTTCTGCTGTTTTGATGGTTTTTGCCTCTACTTTGAGTTTTTTGGAAAGAGTGCACGTACCCACTTCGGTTATAATTTTTAGGTACTGAAAGCGGTCTCTAGCAAAGTCGCATTAAGTACCTCATTTTTATAATTATGAGTAATTCGTCGTGAAAATACTCCTATCATAGTGCCGTAAAGCATATTATTATTTACTAGCTTCTGTCGCTTCATGTAAAATACTGGTATTCAGCTGCATCCGGTTAGACTGGGAGCCGACCCCAACATAGTTGGGAAAAAGCTAGGCAGATGATGACTAGCTTCTGCCCGAAACTTCGTCCGCGTGTTTCTTGTTCCCCCAACTCATCCTGTCGCATCGCCTCGCCGACTTGTACGTCAACTGGCGAGTGTCAAACTCGCGAGCCGCGCGCGAGTTGACATCTTCCGATATTACCTGTTTTTTTTGTCGTCAACTCGCTCGACCGTGAAAGTCTGATGTATTTATGTACAGTCACCTACATAAACGTCTTATAAAATGTATAATATAGGTACCCACTGTAAATTTTTAAGACATTTTATACGACTTGACGTCGGGCATGCCACCGACCGGGAGAATCAATCAGGCATATTATCTTCGGTTGTTCTCTTCTAGCTAACGGAGAGTACTTGCATCGATACAACCTTGTAGTCAGGATAATCCTGCCCGCACCATTACTTCGTTTTCACTTAGCATTCTTTCTGTTTTTTCTTTTACTTGTGCTCGACTCCTAAGGGTCTTAGCGTGATGTTAAATAGCCTTCCTCAAGAATTAGGCTTTCGAACGCAATAAGATTTTTTTCAAAACCGACTGCTACTTCCAGAGATTAGTGCATTCAAATAAACAAACGAACTCATCAGCGTTATTATTTGTTTAGTATAGATAGATTTATGAGAAGTTTACAGAATTCTTGTACTTAAAACAATGCCCTACAAAACCGTTTCGTTTGATGCAGGCAGATAATTAGGTCAGACCCATGGTCAAACATAACTACAATATCATTATCAGTGTTTTTGGATTGACTGACTGTCACGAAACTCAAATTATAACGCAATAAATCTAAGGGCTGCCGGGTAATGAGGTAATGCCGCCAGTCTCTTGGGTACATTACCAGTCGACAGCGATGCCGATGAATTTTTCGAGTCAATATTTTAGTTTTTGAATAGTTTTACTTAAGTAAGGGCTGAATTTTCCATCGCAAGATAACTTTTATTCAAGGAATAAAATTGACGTTAACTGGCAGTTGTTTACTTACATAAATTCATAATTTACTTACATCACAAGAACATAAAGTTAGCAATATAAAGCAAGTGGGCCATTCAGGCCCACTTTCGTTTACATCACATCTATCATCTAACGACTTCCCTTTTGAACCTATTTCATTCAAACTAGCTAGTATAAGGCACTTAATCCCTTAACTTTGTCTGAACTCTGAAGTTCAGGGAAACTAATAACCTTTCGATCTTACGTAGATTACTTGGTTTACTGGGCCTTTAGTTATCTACTGGTTGACTATATACTCATTATTTTTGTAGGGAAATACTCTATAAAAATAATGAGTATAGGGTAGAGTGTAATAGTGAATCAAAAAAAAAAAAAAAACATTTCATAAAAAAAACTAACAAGAAGCTTGTTATTAAAAACAAAAGGTTTTCATTTTACTTTTTGTTTTAAATATTCGTAATAGTCCAAATTACGTTTTTATGGTAAGAAATTTGGGAAAGCTGCCCCCAAAATTTAATAACTCGGGAAAAACTGAAAGTGCTTTTTTCTATAGATTGAAATTTGACAAGACACTGTCGGGTCAGCTAGAAAAAATATTAAAAATTGTAGTAGCACTTTGCTCGCGTCTTCATCCGCCCTATATTCTCTACTAGCTGAGCCCCGTGGTTTCACCCGCATAAGTCTCGATCCCGTGGGAATATCGGGTTAAAAAATATCGTATTTAGGTCACGGTCTACCGATGTGCCAAATTTCATCTAAATTCGTTTAGCCGTTTTAGCGTTAAGCAGAAGAAACAAACACAAAATCAAAGCTTTATCCTACTTCCTACTAATAATAATAATATTATACACGCGACAGTTTGTGAGGATGAATGAATGTTTACTACTCTTCGGCGCAAAAACGACTGAACGGGTTTGAATGAAATTTGGCACAGATAAAGTGCCAAACCACGATTAACACATGGCTAATTTTTATCTTGATATTCCCACGGGATCGAGACATATGCGGGTGAAACTGCGGGATGCAGGTAGTTTATAATATAAGTTTAGAGTCCGTGAGGATTGAGAAAATGGCCAATAACCTTGTCTATATTATAAAAGGAGCCTCTGTGCTTTCAGCTTTCTTGGTCTAAGGGTTTGGGCTGGGCGTCGATGAGTTAGGACTTTTGTTTTTGAACTCTGTATTGATTAATCTCGTGTCAACTTTAAAGCTTACGTCACAATACTTTCTCATAACTTTCAAATCCAATTTCAAGCAAAAACGCAACGAACTCCACCACGTTCTTTGTACAACTCGCTTCATTACCAACTTGCTTCCAAATAAAAACATTGAGGCTCTCCGTCGGTTTCTATTTCAATACAATGTTAGCTTTCGTTGGGACTGTACCGAACTTCATTTCCGAAGGTAATACCTAGACTAGCAGAAGTTGCTTCGACTTTTTAGCAAGCGTTGCGAGCAAAAGTTTGTGTGTTTATTTGGATTGCATCCTGAAACGTATTGCTTTTTTTCTTCTTTCTTTATTTCTGTAGGGATTATCACTTTGTTGGTGTCGGATGAGTTCGTGTTTTCTGCTTTATGGATTGTTTTTACTTTGCAGTATTTGAAACTTGTTAATTCGTGTATTTCTTGGCGGTAACTTTGTTTGCTTTTATGAGTTCATTATTCCTTTAGTAGGTTTGAGTGGTGCATTATTTGTAAAAACTCTTCGTAGAACATCAAATTACTTTTACAAATAGGTTCTTCACTTGAAAATATTAGTTAGGCTTTGTTTCTCTGCGGCAGCTAACTTACAGGACTTATATTTCAGAGCCCAAAAACGTTCAACAATTCAATACTGAAACCAGTACGTGCCTCATAGATATTCATAGTAGTTAGACTTTGACGAACAATTTCCAGCTCGCTCGTTGCCCAAAAATTTTCTATCTAGCAAAAATTTTAAAAATGGAAAACACCGAGGTGGCCTTCCCAGGCCATATGTCAACGTGAACGCGCCGTTTTTCAATAGTATCGCAGCAGAGCCGATCGGTTCATTGACAAGATTAATTTATCGTGTAACAACTGGCGCACACAGTGTTGTTTTAAAATGCCGAGGAAATTTTTGGTCGAGGAGAATTTTCGGGCAAGTTTTTTTGAAGTTGCTGTTTGGTTTGTCTGATAAGTTGTATGATTGGATATTATTATTAAAGATGCTTGAATATTAAAGCTTAAATCTTTTGATTGTAGAGAAAAATGTGTTTTTAGCGAAAGTTTACGAGTTCGAGAGCGCGGCAGGCGCTTTATTTTGTCTAAATTGTTTCATCACCTTGGCTCTCAAAACGGTGAAGGAAAACATCGTGAGGATACCAACGTATCGTAGAATCAAAATTTCGAAAACATGTAACATCAATCAAACCAACCCGCACTGGGCGCGTGTGGTGGATTATAGCTCACTTCCTCTCACCGAGAGGAGGCCTGTGTCCCAGCAGTGGGAACATTATAGGCTGATTATGCATTAGGTTAGTTATTATGAGATTTTGTTTTTCTTTAGAATTGCGACGAGAGATAGTTTATAACCAATAGGCTGTTTTACAAGAACTTTTGAAAGTGTTTCGACCACGAGTTTCGAAAAGATGGTAGAAGACATTAAATACCTGTGTAACCTTCTATTTTCTGGAGCAGTAGGTGAGAAATAATTCCCTAAATAGAATACTAAGAACTTCTACAACGTAACGATGATAAATAATCCTATAACGACCTTCTATTATATCCTAGTATGATACTTCTACTTCAAAAAGATGGCGAAAACGAGCAAAATCAGGGATGAAAAGAAAAAAATACGTTTATTTCGCAAAATGGATGGCTTCGTTACCGTGATTTACAATATCTGTTTTGCTTGAAATATATTTTGGCATAGTTCGTGAGGTATCGTCTGAAATGTCTTCGATGTTTGTAAGTTACAAAAATCGGTTCAAGTTTTCCATTTTATAAAGTATACTTATTATTGAAATCTTTTTATCACGTTTTACATTTAGAGGCAGTTAATTAATTTCTGTAGCGGGGCTCTTGGCTAAGTAATAAAAGACACACGGGTCAATCGATCAGATTAAGCTACGTTTGCCGCGGTCGCGCCGTGGATGGGTGGCCATCTTTACATACCGAGAGCCCTCCGTGCCTCGGAAAGCGCGTTAAGCCGTTGGTCCCAGTGGTCATTCTTGGATTATTGATAGTCGTTACGGGTCATCAGAAGCCCGAAAGTCTGACAACGAGTCTTACCAAGAGGTATCGTGTTATCCAGTAACTGAGTTGTGGGGGTCAGATAGGCAGTCAGTATTTGCGCTAAGACACATATTAACTACCGTAGTAGTTAAGGAGTATAAATTTGATGCTGTTCCACAAACGATGGGACACTTAATATCGTGTCCTACGTGTCCTGTCAGCTGCACGTTGCAGGAACTGATGGACGCTGGTGATGGCGCCAAGCAAGTAGGTAGCCGAATTCTGGGCCGAGCCCTTATAGATTACTATCGACACGCTATGAAGAAGATTTCCATAGTTTTATTGGTAATCAATATTCAGATACATCAATATTTTTCTATTGCTGTGCCAAAAATATCGTTTGGTATGAACTTGCCTACCCATGTTGCTAAGCGCGTTTATTAAGGGTAGTTTTCCTCGATAGGATAGGGTCGGTTATATTGTAAGTAAGTATAAATAAATTTTGTTCCCCTTTCGTTACTATGACGACATTCAAAGTGACAAATAAATAAGGTTTGTGAAGGTTAATCTTTTGAGAATATTTTTCGGCAAATTTCTTTTGAATTTATTATCTTCTAGAGTTTAACAATTGATAAATGATTTTATTTCTGTAAGTAGGTCTGTACAAACACTTAAACGTCAATCATATTTGAATAACTAGATGAGGTCGGTGAATCTCACCGTGAAAAGTTAGGTGACGTGAGTGCTCGTCGTCCAGTCAGTGCTCGTAATCGTGCTCAACTCAAAACTTAAACTAGACGGGTAATGAAATATAAGACGGTGTAATAATAATTCCTATGAAATCTTACAAAGTTTAGCCTAAGAAATTGAATTAACATTAGTGTTTTAAATAGCTAATCTCTTTCAAGATACACGATCATTTATTATTATATTTGTCATATATTGTTTATATGTCAATTCTTTGTGTATTTGTTTTATTTTATTTATATGTAATTTTTACTTAAATTATGCATTTTCAATTAATATACATTAATTATGACAACTATGAAGTTCTATTAATTAGTATCTGTAGGCAGGTATTTTCTTTTTAATTTTCAATTAAATCTCATTTCGAGGTGAGAGTATGAGGAACCTTACTTGAATGCAAACTTTACATTTGAACCAAATACATTGTAATTATAACGAAACGGTAATCATAAACAGCTCCTTATTCTCTTCTATTAAGGCTGAAATTCGCAAAAAGAAAGCGCAAAGAAAAATAATGCCGACTGCATGAATGCAGAAGTTTTAAACAAAAACCTTTAAAATTGACACGGTAAATTATACCTTGGTCCCTTGCTATGAAGTTCACTTCTCTTTGAAGGAAAAGGTTTAAAGTAAAAATAAGGCTTGGTGTATGTTAGCTGGGTCGTCACGCCCAGGAGTTTCGTGCTTGACATCAGCCATGTTGGACGATAAATCATACAGCCAGGCCGGGTCCACGTGCTCACGTGGACACAAATTGAATTTTTGACCGTCACTACCGTCTGGGAACCTACTGGGTGATTTTTTAATAAAGCTGTGTTCAGACGTTTTTCTTGCTTGGCTGGGTAAAAATGTAGTCCTGATCAACTTTTCATCTGGTAAGTACGAATTTATTTATTTAAAAAAAACATAATTATTGTACCTACGTGAAAATGTAAAAGAACCTAACGAGCAACTTCCGTATTTTTACAAAAGTTCGCATCCTAATTTGTCACAATCTTTCAAAAGTACAATCAGCTTACCTACATTTTTGACAAGTTTTTGACATTGATTGTCACAATCTCATCTCAGCGACAACTTAGATGAGATTGCGTCTTGAATTTGATCGTTTATTGGCTTTCTGAGGGGCAATTCTTGTAATTTTAAGTTCACAGTCTGATCTCATTCTTTAAAAAATACCCCTAATTTCCCTACATTTTTGACAAGTTTTTGACGTTTGTTTGTCGCCGAGATGAGACTGCGACTTGATTTTGAACGTTTTAAGTTACGAGAATTGGTCTTCAGATATCAGAAAATTCGGAATACATACTGTATATACCTACTTCTTTTTTATATAATTGAAACTGATTATCTATAGCTGCTTAATCCTTTACTTTTAATCGCATTATTAAGTATATTTAAGTCCGATGCTAATAATTAAATTATTTAACTATTCTACCTGTTACTAAGTAAGCCCGGTCATCAGCCATTGTTAATCTATTCTAAACAATTGGAAGCTGGATTAATATTTCCATTAACTTATGCAAATTATATTAATCTACTATTCAATATTGAGTTAACTACAAGAGGTTAACATCAATTTGGTTTTTTGGCTATGGTTTCTAACAGTTACTTAATAGTTACTGAACCTACACATATTAGGTGTAGGTTCAGTAACTAAACGGTTTCGTCGTTTTTTGACAGATGGAACTAGTGATTGCAGCAACACACAATACATTGATTGATACACGTACGGTATTATAATGTTTGTAAGAAGCCATAAATAAGATAAATCAGTAAGATAAGACAGTTTATATATTTAGTTTATAACGCATTTTAAAGATAACTTTTACGTAATCTGGAATAGTTATGTTCTAAGACAGCTGTTACAAAACGGTTAACCTAATAGATAGGGTATAGTTACTAACCCTGGTATTTTTCTCTCATAGAAAAAAACCCTGGTATTTTTCTCTCATAGAAAAATACCCTGGTATTTTTCTATGAGTTAATTGTCTGCACGTAGATGATCTGTCGTAGCAAGGCCAGGCCGGGAGCCTGCTTGCTCAGGGGGTTGGTGTTTATCTAGTTCGCCAGATATGCGATTTTCAATTATTTTTGTAAACAATTTGTAGATATGTAATATAAACTAATGGGCCTGTAATTATTAATATCGAATTAATCACTCTTTTTTTCAAATTAATTTAAAAATATAAACTAGATAAGGCCTATTTTGTTAGTAATATAAAATCACGTTATATCTCGCTTTTTTTGATAATTCCAAAGCGACAGCATTTCACACACATCCATTTTTGACGCCTTAAGCAACCAAAAAATTGATTCCACCTATATAGTTCTGTTAAGTAACATTTACAAAAATAGTACAGCCGCAATAAAACTTGAAACCACCGGTCTCTTTCCAGGCGAGACAAAATAAAGAAACCACAAGACGAACGGAAAACGCCTGGAAGAGCTACTGGTCCTTGATGGATCTATTTAAGGGTGAGTTGCCTATGGCATTGAAACGCAGGCTCATGGATATGTGTACTCTTCCCGTCTTAACCTATAGTGCACAAACTTGGTCTTTGACTTATAACACCCAGAAGTCCAAACTCAAGGTCTGCCAACGAGCAATGGAGCGTAGTTTACTAGGCGTTAAATTAACGGATCGTGTTCGAAACACAAAACTGCGCTCCAAAACAAAGATAACTGACATGGCTCAAAAAGTTGTCCAATTTAAATGTGACTGGGCAGGACATGTCTGTCGCATGCCGGACAAACTGTGGGCCCAAATAGCACAGAATTGGTGCCCTGAGACAGTGGGGTCGCGGCAGACCACGTAGGAGATGGCGGGACGAGCTGGATAGGTTCCGACTGACGATAACTGGGAGGAGGACGCGCGGGCTCGCGAAATATGGAAGGAGTGGAGAGAGGCCTTTGCTCAGGAGTGGGACAATAAAACATATATATGTAATAATAATAATAAATAATAATAAAATATATATATTTGACGTGTTTTTAACAGCAAACTGGCGCGACGCGACAGCACGACGGCGACGCGACTCTAGTAGAACAATTTGTATGAAAACTTCATGGAAATTTTAATTTTAACAACCAATTTGCAGAAGTAAAATATCATATCAAAAATATTTTCTGGATGCTCTCCGTGGGAAAAACATGAATTATTTCGAAGTAAAAATTTAATAACTGAAATCTAGTAACTTCTTCGTCTAACTGTTACTACGCCACTTCTACTACGTTATCGGTCAACCTTTATGTATAATGTATAAAAGTTTATGTAAAACCGATAGTGGGTAGGTACTTATATTAGAATTAGATAGTTCGGTACACACCAACTCAAACACAAACTTTCAACGCAAATCCTGCTCCGAAATTCCGAATCCATCGATCCCCATATGATCGCCGAACCGATAAAAATGTAGGGTGAAATTAAACAAAAACTTTTCGGACCGATATCCCGCGTCGGAAGTTAAAGTTGGCCAATTGGTCCTATCCATACAAATGGCCGAAGAATGCCCTAGTTGGGCCGTATAGCTTTGTTATACAGGGTGGCGGGGACATCGACGCGTAAACTGTAACCATGGATTCAGCACATGAGTTTAGACCACATAGCGTCGAAATTTTTCGTCGTTTATTAAAAAAAACAACTATTGCTGTTCCATACATTTTGACCGCGTAGGTATTGGTACTTCTCTATGAAACAGATTTTTTTTTTTTTTGATAATCATCGAAACATTTCTACGCTATGGGGTCTAAACTCATGTACTGAATTCATGGTTACAGTTTTCGCGTCGATGTCCCTGCCACCCTGTATTTGTTTTTGCAGGTCACATTAATTTTCAAATCCCTGGTCCTAAAGATATAGAGCCTAATCATTTTTGTACGACAATGTATACTTTATCGTAAGCCTTAATCAGCCTATAATGTTCCCACTGCTGGGACACAGGCCTCGTCTCTGTGAGAGGGAGAGTGGGCAAAAATCCACCACGCGGGCCCAGTGCCGGCTGGTGATTGTCACACGTCTACGGATTTTTGGTTTTAGGACATGCCGGTTTTCTCACGATGTTTTCCTTCACTGTTTTGAGAGTAGTTTACACAAAGTAGAGTGCCTGCTTGGATTTGAACTACAAATCGTAAGTTGGACTGCTCACTATATCGTAATGCATTGTTTATTTCTTACAGGTCAATATTGTTAAAAATTAAATTTAAAAAGGTATAAAGAAAGAGTTTTCATACAGGCAACTGACATATCTAGATAAAATAAGTTGGTATAGATTAGATCCGTCAAGAATTCAAGCGTTTCAGAACTGTAGGCAGGCGTTAAAAGAGTTATGACAAACCTATTTTACGAGCTTGTAAACAAGATATAAAAATAAACTGAAACGAGCTCTTATAATTATGGCAATCAGGAATAATCACGACTGCCCCATTGGTATCGTGGTTACAAGCGCGACTGCTGAGCGTGGACGTTCCTGGGTTCGATTCCCAGGTCAGACAAAGTGTTATTGGGTTTTCAGGATTTTCTTAGTAACAGCCCGCAGTTTGGAGGTTTAATACCCCCGTGCCTCGGAAAGCACGTAAAGCCGTTGGTCTTGCGCCTAATCTCTCCCCGGTCGTGTCGGATTGCCGTCCCATCGGACTATGAGAGTAAAGAAACAGAGAGTGCACCTGTGTTTGCGCGCACACTTGTGCACTATAATATTTCCTGCGTACCTCGGTAGTCTCCGTTGATATTGGCCACTGTGAACGAAATCAATCGGGAGGCTATTATTATTAGTATGGCAATAAATTTTAAATAAATTACATTCCATTATTTTACAACCCGAAAGAAACCGTCCCGATTCAGCAAAGGTTACACACACACACTTATAACAATAAATCAAACAACAAAACCCATATTTTGTACATTCATAACTCCATCACTTCAGATGATAAACGATGGATCCCACTGATCCTTCCTGTACAAGCAAGCAGCAACCGGTATCATTTGTTATAATAAATTGTAACACCGTTCTCGACTGCGGAATCTAATGTATTGTTATTAATGTTATTTTGAGTAACCGTTGAGGTCGGATAAGATGCTAACAAACATGTTTGAGAGTTTAAATAATGGGGTGAAATGTTTTGTGGAAAATTTAGGATAAATGGAGAGAAAATTTCCTGTGAGGTGGCAGTGAAATAATTAATTGTTTTAGGGGAAGATAACCACAATTGTAAACAGTTAACGATTACGATTACGTACTCAAGTAGGCCGCTGCAAACACAAATTAGTTATACAAACAAAGTGGGGAATTCATGACCCATCCGACACCCAGTGTGACTATGGTGCTTCTGATCAAACTATGTCCCACCTGCTGGAGTGTCCTGGTTCACTTGTACCTTTGATGTCCTAAAGAATGTCACTGATGCCGCAATCTATGTGGCCGCTTAATGGGGTCAAACAATACAGCATAATAAAGAAAGAAAGAAGGAAAAAGTATTTATTGCGACTCGCACAGGATGATCATAAAACTAAACTAAACACAATCAAAACTAAAAAACCCAAATTATATTAAAAAAGTAGGTAACAACACCAAATTATATATTGAAAAAAAGTAGGTAACAAAACCAAATTATATATTAAAAAAAATAGGTAACAAAACCAAATTATATATTAAAAAAAAGTAGGTCATCATCTGCCTAGCTTTTTCCCAACTATGTTGGGGTCGGCTTCCAGTCTAACCAGATGCAGCTGAATACCAGTATTTTACATGGAGCGACTGCCTATCTGACCTCCACAACCTAGTTACTGGGTAATACGATACCCCTTGGTAAGACTGATTGTCAGACTTTCGGGCTTCTGACTACCCGTAACGACTGTCAAAGATCCACGAATGACAGCCGGGACCAACGGCTTAACGTGCTTTCCGAGGCACGGAGGGGTCTCGGTGTGTAAAGATGGTCACCCATCCACAGACTAACCGCGACAAGCGTAGCTTAACCTGACCGATCGACCTGTGCGGCTGTTATTATTTAGCCACGGGCCCCATTAAAAAAAAGTAGGTAACAAAAACAAATTATATAAAAAAAAAAATAAAGTCACAAAAAGAAAAATGAAACACAAAGTCCTGTACGAGGCCAAAAGGCTCCTATCTCAGCATAATGCTACGACATTTAAAAAATAAATGTCGTAGCGCCATCAGCCCATAATGATCCATATGCTGCGACACAGGTATTCTCTCTTTGAGAGGGAGTGGGGTTGTGATCCACCACGCGGACCCGGTGCGGGTTGGAAGAATAATAATAATAATATCCCTGGACATTTCACACAGCGCCATCTAGTCCCAAGCTAAGCAACCTAATGCTTGTGTTATGGTAACAAGATGGCTGATAAACTACTTATATACATTTTTTTTTTTTGTAAATACATACATATTATAGATAGAAAAACACCCAGACTCGGAACAAATACATGTAGGTCATACAAATATTTGTTCCGTGCGGGAATCGAACCCGCGACACGCAGCACAGCAGTCTATCGCTTAACCACTGCGCCAACCGTGCCGTCAATGACATGACTTCTAATTTTTGGGTCTAGGACACACTGATTTCCTTACGGTGTTTTTGTTCACCGTTTTAAGAGCAGCGGTGATCCAATTATCTACACAAAGTTAACCGCTTGCCTGGGTTTGAACCCACGACTTACAACTCGTAAGTCGGGGCCGTTACCACTGAGCCAGCAATGCTCAAACAACGTAACAGTGATCAATGAAAGTGTCGTCGATATGAAAAGAAAGAGAATTGTGTTGATTAGTTTTCTCAACAACTTCTCACTTTATGAGAAATATTTAAGACCGAAAGCAATTACCTGTATAGACAATAATGGCACCAACATATTTTCTAACAGAAAAGAAAACACGACTGCTAGTCAATGACACTAGCTATACTGAAAATAATAACAATATAATGGCCCTGATTCCCTTGTTCAAAAGCTAAACTAAATTTAAGTTCTGTGCATCTTTTTCTTTCTATTTCATTAAGAAAAGGACAGAAGATAAAATATTAGTTTACTCCTGTCAAATTAAGATACTCCATAGACAGATTAGACGTGATTAAAAACATGGCTGCTAAAAATACGTCAATTTACGTCAGGCGCTGACTAGTTGGACAGGACTAAACTAATATTTATCTTCTGTCCTTTTCTAAATTAAATAGAAAAAAAAAGATGCATTGATCTTAAATTTAGTTTAGTTTGTGAACAAGGGAATCGGCGCCAATATCACATATTACGCAAGATATAATATTGCTTCGACGTAATAAAGAATAGAGGTCAATATTTTTTTTCGAGGCCCCTTCACGTCAAAGATTGGATTCTGTAACTCCATCAAGAAAATGTTACGCCATTATATCACCGAAAAACCGTTATTATGACGAACTTGCTTAAGTCACGGTTGGCGCAGTAGCTGACCGATCGACTGCTGCGCTGCGTGTCACGGGTTCGATTCCCGCACGGAACAAATATTTGTATTGCCTACAGGTAGTTGTTCCGGGTCTGGCTGTTTGTGTATGTGAGTTTACAAATATTTAAAAAACCCACTTCCACTTTACACTTTTTCAAGATTTAAGGTCACTCTAGAATAGAAAGAAGTCAAGGATTTCGGAAATTCTATAAAGAGGCCTTGAATTCGGTCTGGATCTGAATTCCTACTTTGCATTTACTCGTATAAAATATAAACGCAAGCGGTAAAAGAACATTGTGAGGAAACCGGCAGGACCAAAAATTCGATGATATGTGACATCTACCAACCCGAATCTGGGCCCGCGTGGTAGATTACAGCCTACACTCCCTCACGAAGAGAGGATACCTGTGTCGCAGCATATGGATCATTATGGGCTGATGGCGCTACGACATTTATTTTTTAAATGTCGTAGCATTATGCTGAGATAGGAGCCTTTTGGCCTCGTACAGGACTTTGTGTTTCATTTTTCTTTTTGTTACTTTATTTTTTTTTAATATAATTTGGTTTTGTTACCTACTTTTTTTAATGGGGCCCGTGGCTAAGCGTGTGTTTTACAAAAATTAAAGTCACACCACTGACTAGCTACGTGAGACATTTTGAAGTTGGTACCTATAACTAAAAATATTTTTCTATTTTTTTCTAGTTCATAAAAAACAAACACGGTTTTTTCCCAGAAAAGCAAAATTTCGTACTACATAACAAAACAAAAAGAACAATTACAGAAGAATATTCAAACGACATTAAAATTTCAATATTTTTACGTGAAAATCTTTTCGGGCCTTCGAGACCAAAAATTTCAAATTACTTAACAAAATCGGCGTCCTTTATGTATCTAAGTTTGTTACGTTTTGTTAACTTTTATCATCCCCTCCTGGAATTTTAGATAAGTATCATGCCTGTATAGCGAAATATTATTTTTGTCTGTCTGGAGAACGCACCTAATTTTGTAACTAGTTAAAATTACTCCTACCCCAAAATTACAGAAAATATTTATGCTAACTCAACATGAACTTTTTCCGTAATCTTGGAATCTATTTTGGCCGTCGCAAAATGATCATTTATGTACTTTCTAAACAGAAGGCCAATTCTCGTAATAAAAAACGTTCAAAATCTAGTCGCAGTCTCATCTCGGCGACAAACAAATGTCAAAAACTTGTCAAAATGTAAGGAAATTAGTAATTTTTGACAGATTTATGTAATTTTTATTAAATTATGTAATTTTTGACAGATTGAGACTGAGATCTAAAGGCCAATTCTCGTATTTTAAAACGTTCAAAATCTAGTCGCAGTCTCATCTCGGCGACAAACTAATGTCTGTCGTGTGAGAATTGCCCCTCAGACTGTGAACTTTCTTAAAATTACGAGAATTGCCCCTAAGACCTGTAGCATCAGAAATATTTTTGCCTCGAATTATAAAGTTCGTTTTATTTTAAATAGGTATATGGAAAATTTCCAAGAGACCCTCCATTCTCATACGGCCCCATAAAGGCTCCAAAAATGCGGTCACTAAGGTGCTTGTCAGTCAAAAATTGCTCCCGAGTGAAGTCAGGCCGGGTCAGTATGGGCAGATATAATCAGGATGACACGGGCCAAGTTAAATGGAAAAGTTTTTGTAGGCTTGCTTTATGCATGCCCTTATTGCCCTTTGGGCTAGCTCGACCTTAATAAGCAGTGCCTTTAGAAGTTGTCCGCTCGTAAAAAAGTTGCGAACGTGAGCGGGAGGGTTTAATAGAGGTGAACTTTATTTAAAATATCAACATGCGCTGTGGTGGAAGAACTGTATTTTTCCGGTTCTGCTGATGTAGTTTTTATTTTTTGTAACTTCATTTTCTTTTCATTCCGTTGGTGTTTGAGTTTTCTTGGAAATATATTTTTTTCATTTTAAACTTTAGTACTTTTAAGTTTCTATGTTTTACGAGAACAAATTCAATTAATTTCGAATAATGTGAACGAATAGAAATTATTTTTGAGCGAAGTTGTGAAAATAATTGCTTGTATCAAAGATTTCTGCTAAATTATTTCAATTTCACATTAAATAATCAATTTTATCATACTATTCGACTGTATACAAACATCATCTCTTATGGAATATTTTATTTATTGCTTACTTTTAGCATAAAATATGTAATTAAAATCAAACACTCACAAAGGACTCAATTATTGCTAAATGAAGCCAGTATTAACAAACCATATGTTAGCAAAACGAAGCCAGTATGAATGAGCCATATACAGGATAATTTTTTATTCAGTGCGTAAATTTTCACAGGGTGTTCTACCCATGAATATGAACAACTTTCACTATGGGACCATCTCTGAAATCACAAAAAAAAATCAGCTGTTTCCTATAAAAGTTCAATACCTACTCGACCAAAATGTATGAATCTGCTGATTTTTTTTTTCGTGATTTCAGAGATGGTCCCATAGTGAATGTTGTTCATATTCATGGGTAGAACACCCTGTAAAAATTTACGCACTGAATAAAAAATTATCCTGTATAACATATTTACAAAGTAATAATGTACAGACATCAATCTACTACAATCTGTCAAATTTCTTTTATAGATTTTCAACTTTATCACTAAAGCACTAGGGTTCGATGTTGATTGGGAAAATTTGACAGTTTCAGGTGGCTTGACCTGCTGGCGTCTGTACATTAAAATAGACCAGTAAATACAGATATAAATATGTGTTATTTACTTACTTCAATAAATTGCTAGTCATTGGAAAGGATTCCACAATTTACGAATGGGTCCTTTGTGTCGTTTTCGATTAAAATAATATTTGACTATACGTATATAGAATGGGACCTAAATGGGACTCACTATAAGTATAATACATCATCGGCAACTTACACATAAAAGTACCTACATTGAAAAGGGTACATGATAAACTAAAATGATCACAACTTCCTGTACAAAATTATACACATACATTTATGCTCACACCCTCTTCGCATGGCAGGCATAAACTACAGAACGCCACCTGCTATGATCCTTAGTATATATATACATGAGCGATAACTCAAACTCAAACTATATATATGTATATGTACAAAATTCTATGGTATTTATGCTGCTTCGTCCAGCCCGTTGCCGTGTAAGTTTCTGGCCAAAAAAGTACCTTAATAAATTGTTCTACTCTAATAAGTTCTTTCAAAGTAGCATTCCGTGAACAGTTACTTCAAGGTTGATGAATGTAACCAATATGTTAAAGCCTACATTACGAACTACAACCTCTTTGTTATTGACTAAAACAGTTGTTTAAGTGGGACAGACATTTGTTTTCAGTAAGCCTACGTTAGCACTTGCGCTCTTTTAAAGGCGACGTTTATTACCACGCACTGGATTTCTAACCCTAGGCTTAGCGGAGTGAATTGAAAATCCAACTGTGTACTTTTTCAATGCACTAGGGATGCACTCTGTGGGATTACCAACGCTCGGTTCGACGCCGAGAGTTGAAAATCCTTTGCACGGTCAAAAACTTTGCGTTTAAAAAAGCGCCTGTGAGAATGTGGGCTAAGCGTGGGCTTTAACAAGTATTGATGGTTGAATTTACGACGTTTTTATCCCAAATTTGGGTCAATACATACAAGATAATGAAATAAAACTCATTTTGTGACGCCCTGCTGCGGAGAGGATGAATAGTTCGAAAATGATTCTGTGAACAATTTTCGCGGCTGATATGATTTTGGTGAACGATTTCGTTGATCTTATTCGATTTGATGTTGCAAAAGAGATAATGCAGCATTATCCTGACAATTGCGACACAAGAAAAGAATCGACCACATCAGTCGAGCCATTCTCAAGTATATGCGGCAATATCTCAGGTACAGACAATAAATAGCATCAAGCAATTACAATGTGTCAAATTTCTTTAATAGATTTTCAACTTTATCGCTAAAGCATTAGGTTCAAAGTTGATTGGGAAAATTTGACAGTTTCGGGTAGCTTGATGTGCTGGCCTCTGTACATACTCGTAGATAAAGAATTTTCAGGACAGTAAAAAAAAACTTTCATTAAATATCTGAGTAGCAATCGATACTCAAAAAACTCGTCAAAACAAATAAAAGCATTATCGAAAAATCTCCAGAACCAACGAAGATGGAATCACTATTTTCCTTATTCCAAAATGGAAGCAGTCCCACACGCTAGAACATCGTAATTTTGCTCACGTTCCGTTCCAAGACTGACCGAAATGGTTTGGGTGACAGTGAAAAATCTTGTAGTCTAACCTTTAGAACATTTAACAAATCATTCACTCACCCATTTTTTTTTTCGGGCCTGTAATGGGATCAATCAACGCCTTCACACTAGACGTTACTAGCTTACAAAGTGTACAGTCATCATTTGATGGGATATTTTTGGCTTTTATTCAGTCAGTGATAAAATCGCCTACTTGGGTTTATGAGGGTAGTGTAGCGTTTTGAGTAGCTTAACTTTTTAGGAAAATTATGTGTAATTTGTCGCTGCTCTCAAAACGATGAAGGAAAACATCGCTGCATGAAGGAAACCGGCATGTCCTAGAACAAAAAAATTTAAGACAAATGACAACTACCAAACCGCACTCGGCCCGCGTGGTGGATTACGGACCGTACCCTCTTACAGAGAGGAGGCCTGTGTCACAGCAGTAGGAGCATTAGAAGGCCGTGAATTTTCCTAAATACCTTATTATGAAAGCATAATTTCACAATAAGGCATTTAGGAAAATTATTTGTATAAAAAACTTGACAGTTTTTGTTTCTTTCTGTGGTATTTCTGAAAATAGTTGCAAAAAATTCCAAAATTATTGACAAAGTGAAATTATTGCAACCTACATTATATCAGATTTATAAAAACTTTACAGGCCTGATATTTCAATAGACGGATAAATTTTATCTAAAGAAAATATATTATGACAGTTTTACATATGTTCTATATAAAAATTGTCAATATTTATTCCTCTGATAAAAGTTATCAGGCCATTGCAACAGAATATTAACAAATGATATTTTTTCCTAAGAACATTAATTAATAATATTTTTATGGAAATGCAAATTGTATCGTTTTAAAAAGTAATACTGTATTAAATCCCATTCCCAAACATGGACGGTACAATCAGCGATGTAACCAAGCTGATTAAACAGAAAGGCTGGCTCTGTCGACCGCATCGCACCAATTTGCGTTTCACCATCGCTCGGCACAAATGCATCAAATCATCCTTTACGTCAATCGTTTAAAGCCCATTTAGCGCGCAATGGGCGCGAACGAATGACGATTATACAGTTTTATGGATTAAGTGGTGACTAGCTATTGCATAAAGCCATCCTGAATTTTGTTTGCATTGCGCTTAATGGGCTCCCGGAATTTCGTTAAAATGCTAGCAGTTATACAAACTTTTGTACAAACGACAACTTTGATTAACAATTATTTATTCAATTCAATATAATTCGTAGCATAAAATATATTTTCAGTAATTCGAGATTATTTCCAGTCAAAGGATCACGATATAAATAAATAGACCTGCCTACGTTTTATTATGACAATTAATTATTAATAATAGGGCCCGAAGATATTTTGGTAGTGATAAATATAACTTGCGAAGGCCATCAAATATTATAAATAAATTCTTGTCGTGTAGTTTTGGGCCACAAATAGATGCTTTTGGGCTATATTCCTATGTACTTATAAGTCTTACATATTTTAGTTTCAGTACCTACCTATATGTTTGTACGTATCTAGAAGGAACGGTAGCGTCGGTCAGTATAGTAAGGTAGGTGTATCTACACAAAAATTTGACACTAATAATAATAATAATAATATCCCTGGACATTTCACACAGCGCCATCTAGTCCCAAGCTAAGCAACCTAATGCTTGTGTTATGGTAACAAGATGGCTGATAAACTACTTATATACATTTTTTTTTTGTAAATACATACATATTATAGATAGAAAAACACCCAGACTCGGAACAAATACATGTAGGTCATACAAATATTTGTTCCGTGCGGGAATCGAACCCGCGACACGCAGCGCAGCAGTCAATCGCTTAACCACTGCGCCAACCGTGCCGTCTACACTAGCTGGTGCTAAAAATTTCAGTAATAATAATAAAAATCTTTATTTCGTCTGAGTGTATTTTACATTTAATGATTTTTACAAATATCGAGGATGAGAAGATGCCTACTTCCTTGTTTCAGGACCTAGGCTACCTAATTTCATAAAGATCAATTAAATAGGTTTGGTGTGAAAATGTTACAGACGGACACTGAGTTACTTTCGCATTTATAAAGATAAAAAGTCGTCTATCACAAGGTTTTGTAAAAAGCATTGCAGATGAGCTTTAATTATCTGTCGTGCAGAGCCTCAGATTTGCACAATAGTGTGAAGAATTCACTCATACTTAAAGAAAATATCATTTCAGCACGACCCCACCACATTACATTGTTCGCAATTTCAAACTTTCACAAGTCCAGGCTTCCCTTGATATGTTCCTTCATCTAAAAGTAAAATCTTTGAGTAAAACATAAACGCTTGATTAAATCACTTTCAAAGCCATTAATACACCCACGAGGAACAGAAACTCCTCCTCATGTGACAAAGAGTATCGTCAAGTAAACAAGTGTACGATCACAATTCACGGCACGACTCGACTGTACTACCGGAAAAACAATTTTGTATACGTCTGTACTGACAGCGAGATAAGTGACTGATACTTACACCGTTGTGTAACATTGTGGAGTATAAAGATGTGTTACAGCGAACTTACAGCTAACAAAATGAACGAAAATTAACTGAACGTCTTTGAACTTTGTGTGAACTGGAGATCAGGAAAAAAATATTTTATTTTACTTATCTTGATTTTTAAACGTAAAATACACTAGAAACGACGCTAAATATAATCGTTAAAACCATTGCGTGCTTACATGCAAACGGCCAGAGCGATTACGGTATCGATGAGTTCATAGATGACAAACGACAGCCACAATTAAATTAATGATGAATTATTATTTGTGTTCATGTAATTTTTCATAGTGGATAATTTAATTTTCTGTTACTGAATTATTGACATATAATTATTTATTAATGATAGTGTTGCATTTAAAATGCGTAATTAGTTTTAAATATGAACGTACTTAGTGTTATTTATTATTATTTTATTTATCACTAGCTTCTGCCCGCGGCTTCGCCCGCGTGGATGTCGGAAATTATCCCACGGGAACGTGCTAACAGGATAAAATGTATGTGCACCAGGATGCCATCTATCTCGCGGGCCCTTTGTGGCTAATTACAATAGAAAACCAATTGTGTCTCATTAATGGTGATTAAGAGGGTACCTATATGATATCTTTACCTAAGTACCTACCTAATTAAAAAAATAAATAAACTCAATAACAGAAAATAAAATACCTACCTACTTAAATAAACCTATTTATGACGATAACTAATCTAAACTCAATCATCATCTGCCTAGCCTTTTCCCAACTATGTTCAGGGCCGGCTTCCAGTCTAACCGGA
Organism: Apamea anceps; assembly: GCA_951799955.1. Classification (NCBI taxonomy): domain Eukaryota; kingdom Metazoa; phylum Arthropoda; class Insecta; order Lepidoptera; family Noctuidae; genus Apamea; species Apamea anceps. The sequence goes on along the minus strand of OX637515.1, from coordinate 13,836,531 downwards.
TGCAGCTGAATACCAGTATTTTACATGGAGCGACTGCCTATCTGACCTCCACAACCCAGTTATTGGGTAATACGATACCCTTGGTACGACTGGTTGTCAGACTTTCGGGCTTCTGACTACCCGTAACAACTGTCAAAGATCCACGAATGACAGCCGGGACCAACGGCTTAACGTGCTTTCCGAGGCACGGAGGTGTCTCGGTATGTAAAGATGGTCACCCATCCACAGACCGACCGCGGCAAGCGTAGCTTAACCTGACCGATCGACCTGTGCGGCTGTTATTATTTAGCCACGGGCCCCTCAATCTAAACTCAATAAATAAGCAAAATCTCTAAAAACTAATATCTATACGAATGACTATCCTACCTAACAGAAAAAAAAAAAAAAATAAAATAAAATAACCTACGGTCACTACGTACACTATCAAATATACTACCTATACTTTAAAATTAAAATCTATACCTACGACTTATATAAAAATAAACCTAAATAACTCTAAAAAGTAAAAGGAATAAAAATGAACTCCACTGCGTGTGACTTAACCTACGACAAACTTATTATTTGCGGTTGGTACAGTAATCGGATCTAGGGATCGAACCGCAAAATTAAGTTTGTTTTTTATTGTATATACTTTTACGGGATAAAAAGTACCCAGTGTGGTGCCCAGGATATTAAAGAATAATTATACCAAGTTTCATCGTAATCGAACCGGTAGTTTTTGCGTGATGCCTGAACAAACAGACAGACAGACAGACAGACAGACAGACAGACAGACAGACCGACAGACAGACGGACAGACAAAAATTTTTTTAATCACATTTTTGGGTTCGGTGACGGTATAGTAACACCCCCTGCCATTTATTTTTTTGATATTTTCAATGTACAGAATTTTCACTTCTACAGATTTATTATAAGTATAGAAGATATAGATTACTATAATATTTTCAACATCATGTATTTTGTTATGAATTAAATAACTTATGACTTCTAGTAAGCGATCGTTTGACGGTTTAAAATGTGGTTTGATAGCTTCTATTTCTTTACTTTAAAGAAGTAAAGAAATAGAAGTAAATAATAATCCCTGTAATTATTTGATATTATTTCTTTGCAGTATTACAATGTACAGACGCCAGCACATCAAGTTACTACAATCTGTCAAATTTGTTTAATAGATTTTCAACTTTATCGCTAATGCATTGAGGTTCAAGGTTGATTGGGAAAATTTGACAGTTTCGGGTAGCTTGATCTAGAAATAACCAGATGGCGGCAGCGTTAGTTCCTATTTTAGCCATGCGCCAAAATATCATAATATCTTCTTTAGACAGGGTGGCAGGGACATCGACGATTCGACGATCGCAAGGACAGCACATGATTTACCTAGCGTACATGTTTTTCGCAGGTAATATTTAAAAATTTACCAAACAGAAGAATGCCTACCACAGTAATTCATTTTTAGGTTAATATCATTACTAAAATCATTACTTTAAACATTCAGAGTGGTTATTTGAAACGTCTATGCTAAAATATGTAAGCATGTTCAAAAAATATGGATGTTACGTGATCGAGTTTGAAGGGTAATATCTCGAAAATATGTTACTTTACGGGGTTTGGTCCTAGTATGATTTCTGTTTGCATTGATGCTAACTATTGATTTATATAGGATAAATGTGTGGCCGCCATTTTGAAAAAAAAAATACAAAATGGCGGAAGGTAGACCGCCACGTCCTACCATCGCCACGGACGTTCAAAGCCCTTTTAAATACTTTTGATTAAACATAGAAAAGCTGAATATTCATTTGGCCACTTGTATCAAACAGTGTGATAGTATCTCACGTTTTAAAGTAAATCTATTGTTACTTACGGCTACTGAGTGAATTTTGGTTCTAAAAATAAAATGCGATCCTGTATAAAATTTTTGATCACTTTACCAAAGTGTGTATATTGCTTAACATAACTACATCTTTCTTATACCTATTAGCCTAGCTGACCCGGTGAACTTTCTACCGAATCAATAAATGTTGGAATGAATTATCTTCGTTATTATTTTATTTCGTAAAAAAATCCCGTTTTAATAGTTATTCTGTTATTCGCGGCGGAGACAATAATACAACAAATCAAAGATCATAAGAATCGGTCCAGGCGTTCTCGAGTTAAAAATGGTGTAACTAACCCGACTTTATTTTATTTATAAAGAAAAACAGTAATTACAATTTTATGTTCAAGTTGAACTTTGATGTCTAAAAATATTTGATACACTTCTGTTCAATTGGACAGAAAGGTAAAAAAACCTTGAACATAAACACATTAATATTGGGCGGAAAACTTTGCAAGGTCAACAAAAGATTCGAAAAGAAAACAGTTTTCCTTTCGCAATCTTTCGCCAAAACGAGCGATACATCTCTATTTATTTATAGGCGTCTAAAATAAAAAACAGAATAAAAATAAATAAAGAAAGTTTTTGCTCACACATCTCACGTAGACAATACTTTCGGTGAATAACAGCTATGTATCTATCTGAAGTTACAGTATCGAGGTTTGGTGAAATATGGAAGGAATGTTTGAGGATAAAAAAATAAATTATTTTATAAAGAATTTGTAATATTTTCTGGTTTTTGGAGCCAAACCTTTTAAACAAGTTAAAGCAGCCAAAAAATAGTCACCCAAAAAACTGTTTATTGGCTAAAACTGAAATGACTTACGATCACGCATTTTCTTGTAAAAAAGTAAATAATCCAATTTAGAGGCACAAAAAATATGTATTAGCATATTTATATCCCCAAACACCTCTATAATTGAATAGCTAACAGTAACTCAGACAAGTTTCACCGAAATTCACAAACTTCAGCAAATCTCGTCAAAACTTCGCGAGAACGAATCAAAGTTCCACCGATTCGTTTAACTTAAAACCGGTGGGAACCGGTAAAAACCAGATTTGTTTGGCAGATTTCTTTGTTAAACAATATTTTTAAAGACGTAATCAGGTTTGTTATGGGCGAACAAATCCGGCTTGGACGCGAAAACAAATTGTTTTTTAGAAAAAGCCTCTTCAAAAATTCAGTAGGGAAAACTTTTAGGCGCTAGTCTTCCGTCCTGGTTTTAAATACTTTTGAATATTTTAGAGTTTTACTGAGAACCAGGTGAACTTGTATTTTATATTTGACATAAGTATTTTTTTCTTTGTCCTTGAATTCTTGAGGACTGATTAAGTCACTGAGCCTGCTGTCAAAATTAATGCTAGCGGGTAATCGTGATTGATTCAACACAATTTTAAGGACAAACCGAAAAAAGTTTGCTTTTTTGGAAAAAATATACATCAATTTCTTCGGAATAAAAAATACTACATCTACCAGTTTTAATCATTTGCAATAGGTCACTATTACAACAAATACAACCGCGATTGCTGAAAATATGTCAGCACGAAAAATATTTTATTACTAGGCTGTAAATTTTTAGGATGATCCGTAACATATTTTATTACGTATACGATTTTCTTGCAGCATGTACTTAGGCCTTATTCAACCATTCGTCTTACGAGTGGGCGTTCGCAAAGACGTACGCTTATAGAATAAGAAGGAATTTACTGTAATTGGGGTTGCCATGCTGTAAATTGAATTGTACTTTTGTGTGATAGTAAACTGATGTTTTTCACCGACTTTGAAGGATAGCTGAGGTGGTTGAAGTTCACGTTGTTTTGTTTTCAACATCATATATATTTATTTTCTCTCAAAAACAAAGTTAAAATGGCAGCTGATAATAAATCTCGAAATTGTTTTAATTTTTAACTATCAGAAATAAGCTGGGCTTATTTAATAAAGATTGGTCTTTGGCAGCTCTGGACAGAGAGAGGTAGAAGGGGGGGGGGGAGTAGGGAGGCCTTTGCCAGTGTAGTAACGGCTATAAAAAAAAACAGAAACGAAAATATATAAAAAAATGTAGCAGCCTAATGTCAAGCCTGCTTTAGATACATTTATAATTTTTTCCAGTACAGGCCGTCTCAATGATAATAATTACATAATATAACTTCATACCTGTATTCTCTAAAGGGTTAGCCAGATGTGTACCTATATTAAACCCACATTTCCCCAGTTATGTTTAAGCCTCATATAAAACCCATAATAAACATTGCTACGAAAATGCCTCTAACTTAATGTGCGCCTTTGTACAGTATTTTTTTACTTGTGCATAAAGTTTTAATGAATTAATAAATAAGTAAAAAACAGATACATTTTTTTTTAATTCCTGTCTTCAAAAAAATCTCTTTTATACCCCGAAACATGGCAACACTAAACACATTTGTCACGTCTATGTTATCTTCTGTCTGTCTGTCACGTGGTTGATAGGGTAATGGCAAGACCCGCGCAGAATTTTAACTAAAACCTTTGCATTATTATTCGTGGGCATAAAAAAATAGCCCTGTATAAGAATTTCAATTTTCATGAAGACACGTACGTTGCGTACGTAAATGTTTATTATAATATAATGAATTATTTATTAGCTTTTGTTTCTTTTCATTTGTTTTGTTTGTTTGTTTGGGAAGATGTATTGTTTTTTGCTAAGGTGGAAGTTTTCTGGTTTGTTACAGATTAAAAATTGTGCGATCGGTATGGAGCGAAGTTAACTGTCGTAAGTTAACATAACATAACATTACGCCTGTATACCTCGAAGGCTTAGGCAGAGGTGAACCTGCAGTATACCCACATATCGCCAGTTATGTTTAAGTCTCATGTTATAGGGGCGAGCCTATTACCAACGGGCAGACTCCGGGCTGCTATTGAGAAATTCTAGATGAAAAACCTCAATAACATACTCACTGTCTTCATGCTGGAAGAGATTTCTTTAGAAATAAGCATTACCTTTGTACCTATTTTTCTTTTTTAACTTCCGACGCAAAAACGACGGGGTGTTATAAGTTTGACGTGTCTCTGTGTGTGTCTGTCTGTCTGTGGTATCGTAGCTCCTGAACGGATGAACCGATTTTGATTTTGTTTTTTTTTTGTTTGTTTTCTAATCTGTTTATATAAATGTGTGTACATAAATGGTTAAATAAATAAATAAACACTACCGAACTGGTAACTGAACCCAGGACCTTTAGGGTCAGCAGTAGCGCTTATGACCACTAAACCAACGAGTCTGTTTCTATAATACATTGGGCAAAAACTCGTAACGGTCCAACACAATAACAAAACACCTAAAAATGGCAACCAAATAACTGCAGCACTAAAAAGTATTTTTATTCCAGCCGTTTGTAAATTGTCCAGTGGTGCCGTAAAACGGGATTGGTTTAATATATAATATTAAATAAGTAAGCTTTTAACTGCGGACCGCGTCGTCCACTCTAGTAGTTGTTAATTTTAACTTTAATTAAAAATAATTTCTCTTCTCTGCTGGACAGGGGCGATGTACGAAACAAAGGTGCTGGTGTTAATAGTTTTAAGATATTGTAGTTCTTGTGGGTGACTTACCTTATTAATTTAAGAAAATGGAGATGGCGGGATGAGCTGGACTCCTTTCATAAAGATTGATCCTTGGCAGTGGAAAGAGAGTAGGAAGGCGTTTGCCCAGCAGTGGGACATTAACGACTAATAACAAAAAAAAGTAAAAAAAAATATTTTTCTCTTTCTTTTTTTTTCTTTTTTGCAGATTAGGTACTTTCGGTTTCATTTATGACTAGCTGTGCTCCGCGATTTCTCTCGCATAAATCTCGATCCCGTGGGAATATCGTGATAAAAAGTATTTTATGTCCTAATCCAGGTCGTGGTCTACCCCATGTGCCAAATTTTATCCAAATCCGTTCAGCCGTTTTGGCGTGAAAACGTAACAAACAAACATACAAAAAATCAAATCTTTTTTTTTCTTTATAATATTATAGGATTATTAGTTTAGTATTTCAGTGGACGCTGACGTTCGAAAATTTCTTAGAAAACGTGACTTTTAATAACTGTTTTATCAACATAATATCTGAAAGGTAGCTAATTAATTTTGGCTAAAAACCAATAATTATTTTTTAATAATTACTTATTCATTAAAGTTAGTAGGTAAGTTTTTTCGTTCGTTCTTACCCTTCAATATCATCTTCGATTACATTGTGCAAATATGAATACATAAACAAGTGACCCAATTAATAGAATCCTGAAACAAATGGAATCTAATTACCAACTACTTCTGTTATTAGAGGGCATTAAGAGGGCACACTTGTGCAGTAAATAGCGCCTTATTACTATTATTTTCCACAGGGTGGTAGGGCCATCGATGCACAACCTGTTACCATAGATTCAGCACATGATTCTGAATTCCCCCCCTGCCATGAAATTTTTCGTCAAATAGTTTAAGAAAATTTGCTCGTCCACATTTTGAGCGTGCACTTCTCTTTGAAGAACCGATTTTAGGGTTCCGTAGTCAACAAGGAACCCTTATAGTTTCGTCATGTCGTCTGTCTGTCTGTCTCTCCGCGGTTTAGCTCAAAAAGTATTGGTACTAGAAAGTTGTAATTTTGGCACGTTAACGACGCCGAAAAAGTGATAAAATAAAATTATGAAAAAATAATAATTTCGGGTAGTTCCCCTACATCTGAAGTGGGGATGATAATTTTTTTTAGTCCTTCCCATAGTGTGGGATATCGTTGGATAGATCTTTCTAAAATATTAGGGGTTTGGGAAGACTGTTTATTGATTAAGTAAACCGTTCGTGACTTATCAAGCTTTAAAGTACCAATTTTCGTTAGAGTCAAGTGTACCCCCCCTCTACCAACTAAACGGTTGTAGTTAGAAATTCAAATGTCACGGCAGTAGTACCTATACATAACGAAGTTTAAAGGAAAACTATCACACTTAAGTCGGCTTTACAAGTTTACGAGTAATAGTCGACCAATTGTATTAAGACTCGAAAATTTCGAACAACTCCAAAGAAATGTCGAAACTCAAAAAAAAAAAAGCTCAAAACACAAAAAGTTTTCATCATCTGCCTAGCCTTTTCCCAACTATGTTGGGGTTGGCTTCCAGTCTAACCGGATGCAGCTGAATACCAGTATTTTACATGGAGCGACTGCCTATCTGACCACAAAACACAAAAACAAAAAAAGCACAAAAAGACAAAAAGCAAACACAAAAAGTTTTAGAAAAAAAAAATAGTTGCTACACCGGATATGACAAGTCTTATCCAAATCTCAAAAAAAAAATTAAAACTTTCCGTGGAATTTTTTTTTGATAATCTAACCAAAATTTAGGGTCTAGAATCATGTGCCGAATTCATTTTTACAGTTTGCGCGTCGATTTCGATGCCACCCTGTATTTTAATTACCAAGTCACTATGAGCTTTCATCAATTTAATGTTTTCGTTATTTTTCGAATAGCCCAGGCTTACAGGAACGAAGTATAGGTTTAGGTAAAGTCAAATAAATGAATTGTAAAGTAAATCGATTACGAACCTAAATTGTCCGTATATTCAAATCACAACTGACGGCAAATTGATGTAGGGTGTCACTTAGTTAAACAATTAATTTCCCTAACCCTACAATATATTTTTCACATAGGCTCATACATTCTTATCCATTTACGAGTACTTTCGTGTTCCCAGTTCGCAGTAATTAATGTTTCGTGGTAACAAAGTATCCATTTAAACGTAACTGGTGGTTTTAATTTCTCTCGAAATGTTTTAGTATCTTGCGTTTTTGGGACGCGTGCTGTAAGGACTGATTAGCGTGTCCTGGTATTTATCGTTTTAAAGTAAAAGTTAGGGCGTACCAGGTAGTAAATGAATTTATATATTTACGTAAGTTTAATTATTCACCGTCCAAACTAAGGGCCGGTTTTTTGATCCGTAGTTAAACTCAACCAATTGTTAAAATAGTAACTAATGTTTAAATTTTTACGGATCAAAAAACCGGCCCTAAATAAACTTTTATAAATTATCATAATACATTTTAGCTTGTCTCGTAGGCCGCGTAACATTGCTTCGTAGCACGCGTAGCAGCGTAGCGACTCGATCGGCGTAGCAGGTACAAACATTATGGAACTTGAATGTGATACAAGACGTTAGTTTCAAAAGTATTAAAAAGATCATTGTTACTTTGTGTGACATAAATCGTTATAAAAAGGACCGAATCCAGACCATATTTTACTTTGATTAATGTCTCTGAATCATAATGTCCTTTTTAAGTAGGTAGGTACTAAAATATTTCAATTTATTCTTTTGGAACTCCGAATAATTATAGTTACAGTGTGGGCCACCTCACGGAAATGATGATCGGGGACAGTGAAATGAGCCCTGAAATGTCGGGGGATGTAAAAGTTGAATAAATCACAGAATAATGGGTCTGTCAGTGTGTATTGTAAATCATGGACATGTTTTTCATGACAAACGTTAACATTGTTTTCCTGTTATTGGAATGAAGTTTTGGAACAAAGTTCTTTAACGGAGCTTGCGGTAAGAGTAAACTAGTAGAAATCGTTACGTAACGAAAAAGCGTTATGCAACTTTCTCTCTGTCTGTCTCTTTCTAATATAATAGAAAGAGTCAAAGGCAGAGAGAGAGAGAGTTTCACGATTTTCGAAGGTGTTGAAACCAAACATAATCAGCCTATATAATACACAACACCATGCTGGTGTCAAAATAACTCCAGATACACGCAAAAGACGTTTAATGCCCTGCGAGTGCAATACAAAAATGCTTTTAGGATACTGCTGTCGTGGCCTGCTGATTCTGTAGTGCGTCAGGGATGTTTGCAGCAGCGCATACTGATGACTTTTTTGCGATCATGCGTAAAAAATCCGCAACATTACTTAACTGCGTCGGATGCGAGACAGCGAGAACAGTCTCCTGAGCATTGTTACGAATAAGACTGAAAGTCACCTGATGAGGCACCTATGCGCAGTGCATGTACTGTTGCCGGGGAGCTCAGAACGGTATAGCGAATCACTCTTCACCGATGGTACGGGTCGCCGAAATCACTCTTAGTCGACGGTTGGTTCCACGAATAAATCCATCGCCGATAGAACTATTCGCCGAAAACGCTGTTCATCGATGCTCGCTTCAGCTACAACACCTTTTACCGATGGAACGGGTCGCCGAAATACTTCAAACACAAATAATTTCACATCAGCTTCCTGGTGTAGGTCTCTAGGCCTCAGACATTAAATATTAATAATAAGTAGAAATAGCAACTTTATAAAAAAAAGTTGTTGCTTGCTTGATTTTAAAAAGTTTTTTCTTTTCTTTTTTAATATAAATACACTACTATAGAAATACACACCCTGTGAAAATGAAAACTGTCTACCTATTACGGTTCATCAGCTTCATCTGTCAGATAGACGGACGGACAGACGTACGGATGGACGGACAGACAGTGGAGGCTTTGTAATAGGGTCCCGGTGGCACCCTTTGAGTATGGAAACCTAAGTTGAACCAACAACTTTTATTTCAGAAATTAAATCCTGTGACTAACCTTACACTTAAAAAAGAAATACAAATCTTTAGGTACAGACGCCAGCACATCAAGCGACGCGAAACTGTCAAATTTTCCCAATCAACCTTGAACCTTATGCTTTAGCGATAAAGTTGAAAATCTATTAATGAAATTTGACAGATTGTAGTAGCTTGATGTGCTAGCGTCTATACCTTTTCACATTAACGTTAGTACTTTAGAAAAAATAACATGTTGCCAACTTTATAAAACTTATAACGCAATTCTTTTTCTTAAAACGAATATCGTCATAACGGAACCTTTAATTGAACTGAAGAGGAACAGATAATTAGTGGGAAAATACTAAAATGTCTGACTGTTGGTAATTAAGAAGGGAAAAAATCTCAACTTTGTGGCAATTGGCGGTACTAATGAGTTTATTTCTTTTTATTATGTTCCGAGTGGAAATTGCTGTGCCATAAAAAGGATGTAGCAGTAGAAAAGCAGATAATTAATACATTCTCTAAATTTGTGCCATGCCTAGCATTAGTGACTGCTGAGCATAAGGTCCTGGGTTCGATTCCCAGATCAGGTAAAGTGTTGATGATGTTTTGGTTTCATTTAGCGTTAAACTTTTTTAGTGATTCTAGCGGTCTAAGTAGCTCCGGAAGTGTTTAATGTATTATAAGTGTGTTTTAAAAGTGATGCATATAATTATTATGAGTTTAATTCAAATAACAGGCTCATGAGAGGTCCCTAAATTATTAATGGGTCAACAACTCGTACCATTTTCCAACAAGTGCCCTGACGGTTTTTATTTAATTATAACACAAAAAATAGCAGCCAAGTGCGAGTCGGACTTGCACACAAAGGGTTCTGTATCACCATTCAATATTTAACAGACCCTTGACATTTTCACAGAGTGTGTACTATGCACATTCTATTTATCTATTATGGTTCAAAAGATACAGCCCTGTGACAGTCGGATGGACGGATGAACAGTGGAATCTTGATAATCTGGGTCCCGTTGGCACACTTTGGGCACAGACCCTAAAAGATGTGGTAACTTAGGTGCGTATATGCCCTATTTCTCGGAATTTGAGAAAACAGCTTATTAATATAAAAACTTCTTTGCAAAAAAAAAAAAACAACCGACTTCCAAAAACGACACTACAAAGTGAAAAATAACTTTAATTTCGGAAGTCGGTGTCGTTGGGTTCGTGTTTTCGTTGTTTGCCACCGACTTCTGAAATTAAAGTTATTTTTCACTTTGTAGTGTCGTTTTTGGAAGTCGGTTGTTTTTTTTTTTTTGCAAAATTTTTTTTATTTTTCACTTTTTAGTTGTCATTTTTACCAGTAATTTTGGTTTAAAAACCAAACTACTAAACCGTTTTTGATGAAATGTATATGGGACCATTTGGAAAGTACACCCTTTCCAACAAAAAAAGAATTTTTCAAATCGGTTGGCAACTGACGGAGTTATGTGCGAACAAATATAAAAAAAAAGTACAAACATCCGAATTGAGAACCTCCTCCTTTTTTAGAAGTCGGTTAAAAATACCAGTCTCCTCAACCCACCTAACGCGCATCGTCATCAATACACCCCACCTCCACATTATACACACCACTTCCATTCCACCTTCATCCTTACCTTGTAAATAAATCCTTAGTTGATATCTACTTCCCTTTATTATTTATTTATTTATTTAAACTTTACGCACAAAAAGGTACAAAGGCGGCCTGTGTCCCTTTCTTTAATTTAATTACCTTTGACTTTTAAGTTAAGCTTTTCTTGTCGTTACACGATATTACTAAGATGAAAGAAAGCTCGCATGTCCATTTGTCGGCATGGTTGGCGCAGTGGTTAAGCGATTGACTGCTGCGCTGTGTATCGCGGGTTCGATACCCGCACGGAACAAATATTTGTAAGATCTACAAGTAGTTGTTCCGGGTCTAGCTGTCTGTGTATGTGTGTTTAAATGGTTGTAAATGCACCCACGATACAAGAGAAATTCCTAGTGTGGGGCAACCTTAAAAAAAATGTGACATACCTTTTCCTTTGAGAAAAACATAAAAGAAATACCAACTCTTCAATTAACTTCAAAATTACTTCTAAATTGACATAAATATTAAACATTATGAAATAAAGTCTCCACATTCCTACTTTATAAAGTCGGGGCGAGTCAACAACTTTGTTTCTTGGTTCGCTGAAAATAACTTTAGAACTACGTGGAAAACGAAATTCTAACAGCTCAAACTTGTATTTTATAAACCGCAAGAAGTTTTGAATTAAAACAAAAATAACTCAGTGAAGATTTTTTTGGACTTCAAACTAAGTTTGGAAAATAATCTTGTAGCAATATGGTAACACATTTGGCAGCAATTTGATGGAAGTTTTACTTTACGCCTGTTACTGGTGAAGTTGTTATTAAAATAGTTACATAATAAAAAAGAACAGGCTTGAAGCTAAGTAATAACTACGCTTGCCGCGGTTGTTTTGTGGATGGGTGACAATCTTTACCTCTCCGTGCCCCAGAAGGCACGTTAAGCCGTTGGTCCCGGCTGTCATTCATGGATATTTGACTGTTTTTAAGGTCGTCAGAAGCCCGAAAATCTGACAACCAGTCGTACTAAGGCGTATCGTATTACCCAGTATCAGGTTTGTGGAGGTCCGATAGACAGTCGCTCCATGCAAAATACTGGTATTGAGTTGCATCTGGTTAGACTGGAAGCTGACCCAACATAGTTGGTAAAAGGCTAGCCTTTTAGCATAAAAGTACCTATGTTCATTTGCCTAGGCAAATGAATATAGGTACTTTTATGCACCGTGTGACAGTAATAGGTATTTTCTTCTTAGCATATCGATGGTTATCTAGATAGAGTTAGTTATCTAGGTAGAGACAGAATTGGCTCAGAATTTTGGCTTCAGTGGCGTCCATCAATTCTGTGGCGTGCAAACAATAAGACACACTGGACACGATATTAAGTGACCCATTGTTTGTGAAACAGTACCACGTTTACACTCCAGGGCGTGGTCATCAGCGGGCGGCGTTTACTAGGGCTATATTACGGGGGCAAACCTTCAGTTATTTACTGAGCACAAATCTTAACTCCGAATGTTTATCGATGTTAATCTATTTAATTTTCTAGTTTGATCTACAAGTATTTGTTATGGAAGACTAACACTCTTTTTCTAAGCCAAGACAACCTACAGTACTGAGACCAATAATGCAACTCCAATTCAACATTTTGTACACCTTCCTATGGACCACTAGGTACCTCTAAAAAGAGCTAAGTTTTATTTTGAAAGCACTTATAATAGTTTTAACGACCCCCAAGGCTATCTAAAGGTTTAAATAAACTGACATTACGGCACAATTGCGAAGCTGAATGGGTCCCGGCAGGTGCATTGAGAAAGACACCACGGTAGATAATGCACATAACTACGGGAAGTCTTTCAATGCAGCGCTCTTGTGATTTCAAATAGTGTTAGAATAAAGATTTTTAATGGAGATAATCATTTTTATGTCTTATTCATTCACGCGATGTTGTATGGGATACAAATATTTTGAGCTTGCGGTGAGAAACGTCTTGAAAACTACAGAATAGTGGCTGTCAGAATGAGGGAACAAGAATGTTGTGGAGAATGAAATTGTAACGTCGGACATGGAATGAAAGTGACAAGAAGCGTGAAGAGATGCCTAGGCCACGTAAAATATAGCTGTCGGGAATTGGTCGGCGGCAAGCGTGTGATAAGACGTTAAAATTCAATAAATTATGGGAGCTATTCTCATGTGAACTCATGTGATATGGTAGTCTGGTCACAAGCAATAAAAAAACAAACAAGCCAGCAACAAATCATTTTTATCTTGAATAAAAATAAACTGAGCCTTGGGGATCAACACATACGTATAATAAAATGACTGTACCTATCATTTTATTATATACTAGCTTCTGCCCGCGACTTCGTACGCGGATCCTGTTGCTTATGCCAGCGACAACGAGGTCGTCAAAATCGAAGATCTGAAACGTCTGATGTCGAATTCTAAGAGCCCGGGGACGGGAAAACAGCGTGATGCGCGAGACGATTCGAGACGTTCCAGATCTTACATTTTTGTAAAAAGTCGGCATGAATCCAGATTTAGTGACTTGATGAGCTCCAAATGAAGTCATCTGAAAAGCACTGTTATAGGCTCGAATATTGCTTAAGAAATGGTTGGACTTGGGATGCTCGCCATTCAAAAGAACTCGTAAGACCTCCGGTAGCTCTTGCATAGAGTTTAGTCGTAACTTTCCAGACGCACAACACATTCCCTTGGTCTCTCCCTTCCACTTACGCGCGTGACAGTGTGCACACACCTCAGACATGGTGCCACTGTCTCCGTGTTCGATGTAATTAATAGATGGGTTATAGGAAAACGCGCTCCTTTCTTTATTGTTCCACGGTTGCTCTTCAGGACCATAAACCATAGACTCAGTATCAGATGAGGATGAATTGCGAAGATTGCGACTTATACGGTCTAGATCAATTTGGGCCACACGCTGTTCGACTGACTTGCCCGAATTTCCTGAATCCGCTCACGTTCTTGCGTGGAATGAACAGACACCTTAGCACGCATGTCGTGATTTCTTTGCCGAGCAAGTGCGTTGCGTTGCTCGCGCTGCTCGTCTGTCTCCAAAGACCGAGCTAGAGCATGCTGTGAGCGGTCTGCACTAAGGCGCGTCTCATGCTCTTCAGGATTCTCAAGTGATCGAGATGTGGCAGTGCGAATACGCTGGGAGCTTAAACGCGAGTCACTCTGCGTGTAAGTCTCCGAAGCGCGAGATACTGAGTGGCGCTCGCGATCACTTGCTTGACGTGTATCGCGCTCCTGACTGACCGAGCAGTCTCAATGCGGAAAAGGTGAAGACTTAATCTCTGCTTTCTCTCTGTATCCGTTTCGGAAGCGCGAGATAAAGAATGACGCTCTCGGTCACGCGCAAGTCGTATCTCACGCTCCTGACTGCTCTCAAGTGATCGAGCAGTCTCAAAGCGGATATTCTGAAGACTCAACCTCTGATCGCTCTGTGTAACCGTTTCGGATGCGTGAGACAAAGAATGACGTTCCCGGTCGATAGCTAAACGCATTTCTCGTTGTTCCACACAACACAAACTTAGTGCATTACGCTCACGGTTAGCATCTAGCCGTTGTTCACGCTCTGCGTCGGTTTCGAGAGATCGAACTAACCTGCGCATCTTAGAAACCCTTGAGTTTAGAGACAGATTTGATGTTTTTCTAAAAGGCATAGCTAAAATTCCTTCTTAATCCGATACTAACGATATTCAAATCAATGAAAAATAATCGAATAAGTACGTAAGAATTGCTAGTTAGTAGAAAAATAATAATTATTCGCAGGAAAATTAAACACATCAAGCAACACAGGCAAAAAAGGTAACCCCCGTTTCTATAGGATGAGAGCGGCACATTGGCACCTATAACATTACTTTTTGGGAACGAAACCATAGCGCGATCTAACTCGACGCCAACGCCATACAGTTAGAAAACGGAAACTACCATAATATCATTTAGGTACCCAAATTAATTAAATTATGAATAAAACTAAATTGTGGTTAATTTAACAGACACCTACATTATTTTTGCATTAAAAAAAATATGGTAACAGCAGCAAGGAACAAAACTTAGAATTACATACTTAAATCAATTACCTACAACAAATGTGCTTGGTAAGATATAACTTAGAACCAAAAGTTTGACTTGACTTCATGATAGTGTAGCTTGTTGTACCACCAATCTGTTTAGTATTATTGGTGTGAAACTCTCCATACAATTAGATAGGACATGTAAAGTTCTCAGATTTCATAACAGTATTGTTCCCAATGCACATAAAAAATCCGAAAACTAAAAAAAAAGAATTTTACGATTGTTTAAAACATGATGGCAAAAAAAAAATAGTATGAGATTCGAACCCGCACCATTTAGTGCGGTAAACGGTCGCCTGACCTTACCGCTAAATTCCCCGTTGACATATTGTTGAAATAGCTGTTCCCTTGCAATTTATAATATTACTGCCCCGCTCCCTTATAAAAATAGCGTGATTATTATGTTCCCAGAGTTAAATTATTATTAACTAAATAAATAACATGTCATTTTGTGCATTAAATTATATTGTGCATTCAATTACTAACAAAAACTTTTTAAAATCAATATTGCTTACCTCCCGTAACATACGGCGTGATAATATGTAGCCTAAAGCCTTCCTTGGTTTACAAAGAACATTTTTGCTGAATTTCAATTCAATCTATCCAGTAGTTTTGGCGTGAAGCCGTACCATACACACAGACAAACAGACAAACAGACAAAAATTCTAAAAAGTCACTTTTTGTCATCAGTTACGTTTTTCTAACAAAAGCCACTTATTTTTTCTCGAAAATTCTCAATGTACAGTTTTTCTTTCGTTACTGTTTTATTATATGTATAGATAGATATATATATATATTGATCCCCGACGTACGTTTAATATTTTCCAAAAGATTCACTTAGTTATTTAGTGTTCAAAATATTTAGTAAACCTTTATATGTTGTAATGCATATTTATCTATATAAAAGAATGCTAAGCGAAGTAATAGCGAGAGCAGGCGATGCGATGCAATGGGGCGGGTCGGGAGGCCAATAAATTTCGCGTGGACGAAGTCACCTGCAGAAGTTGACTAGCTGACTAGATTTTTTTTATATCTGACCAGATCATCATCTGCCTAGCCTTTTCCCAACTATGTTGGGGTCGGCTTTCAGTCTAACCGGATGCAGCTGTTTACCAGTATTTTACATGGAGCGACTGCCTATTTGACCTCCAAAACCCAGTTACTGGATAATACCCATGCCCTTGGTAAGACTGCTTGTCAGACTTTCGGGCTACTGACGACCCGTAACGACTGCCAAAGATCCATGAATGACACCCGGGACCAACGGCTTAACGTGCTTTCCGAGGCACGGAGGGGTCTTGGTTTATGAAAATGATCACCCATCCATAGATCAACCGCAGCTAGCGTAGCTTTACCTGATCGATCGACCCGTGCGCGCTGTTATTACTTAGTAGATATAAAAAAACTGACTAGATATAAAAAAAAACTGTGGTAGCTTTCACATCTAATTTTCAAATAACAGTCACATAGTTTAAAATTAAAGCTGTTCCCAAAAATCCCAACCATTACTTTCAAAGAGACAATCTAACGATACCACTTCTCAATTTCCTCCCGCACTACAAATTCCGACATCATCCTTCGCCCGCACTTCACCAGGATAGTATTCAGTTCCACTTTTGTACATAAAATTCGAGCGCTCATAAATTCAAAGGCGTCAACTCCTATATACGCTTCGGAGCGTATTTCCTTAGTAAACCGCCGTATCTTGACTCGGCTCGCGAACAGCATGTTCTGAATGCATACGTACTGGGTTATATGTTTTGATCGTTATAATAGATGTGTGTATGTTGACGGTGAAGTTATGAGATGATTTTGGAAATCCTACCTATATTATGAATGTGAAAGTTTATATGTTTGGATTTGTGGATGTTTATTGCTCAATCACGCCAAAACGACTGAACGGATTTGGGCACACAGATAGTTTATAACCTGGATTAACACATTTCTTCTGCTTACATTTCAAATCCAGTTTTGTCGGAGTCCGATATTAAAATGTTAAAATAACGTTAATTTAAATCGCAATGGTACTTCTGGCTAGAAAAGGGGTACCTACTTCCTGAGATGACCACTGATAAATATGTATAAACGAAGACGATAGCGGTGCAGCATTATGACTAAGCCACTCACCAACATGTTCGTTGAAACGATCTTCCTGTAATGCACTACGTTTGAGGAAACACTCCCAAAATACAAGTCCTAGTTTGGGTATTAGTACCTATAGCACAAATGCATAAATCCTACTAATATTATAAATGCGAAAGTTTGTAAGGATGGATGGATGGATGGATGGATGGATGGATGTCCTATCTCAGGTATGCTGGAAGAGATTTCTTATGAAATAAGCATCACCTCTATACCTATTTTTTCTGTTCTGTTTTTCAATGTCTGTTTATATATGTGTGTACATAAATGGTAAAATAAAATAAATGTTTGTTACTCTTTCACGCAAAAACTACTGAACGGATTTTGATGAAATTTGGCACACTGATAGTTTATAATCATTATTGACACATAGAATACTTTTTATCCCGATATTTCCACGGAATCGAAATTTATGCGGGTGAAGCCGCAGGGCGCTGCTAGTATTTTGTATATGAACCAAATTCTTGTAATTGCTCTCATTTCTGACAATAAACCTTTTACTTTATTTTTAGTTTATTGTATGTATCAAATTATTGTAACTTTAAAAATTAAAACACAAGATTTAGACGGTACACAATTTTAATGGTTGCTTGGTATTTTCAAAACTGAAGCTACATAAATACTCGTTGATGTGACTAAAAACTGGAGCTATAGTAGCAATTTGTTTCCCATTTTAAGTACCAAAATAAGCATTAAAATATTTACACCATATAACCCAAAATAATTATCCTTTATTCACAATTTCCACTCCCCAGTTACATAGTGCATGGAGCATGTTGTGCAACGGGACAATAGATGTCGCCGTGGTAGGTCTGAATGTTCGCCATTATCTGGGATATAATTTCTGTGCCCCACTCCCCGCCCCCCCTCGCGGTTTGCTGGCTCTCAGTAATTAAGCTCGGTATGCTCCATGTACGCCTGATTTTATTTTGCTATTTACATTTATATTATTTTGTGTGTGTAATGTTGAAAATAGAACCGTAAAAAATATTTTAAAAAAGAATGGCTTACGGCTACAGGAAAATGGAAGAAGGAAAACCTCTTCAGATTTCCGAGCCAACATTTCAGGATAACGTTTGCTTTGCACCGTGTTATTTATTTATTTAAATGATGAATCTATATTTTTAAATGGATACTGAACTTAATGGGCAAATATAATTATGACAATATCAGCACGTTGTATTATAAGGCATGGCATTTTTTTTTTTGATCCCCAAATAATTCCAAAACTAAGACCTATTAAATACTTTCCGCTCTGAAAAAATTGGACTTTAACAAATACATTTCTTTTATACTCCCACAAAAGAACTTCGTGCAAAGAGGATTGACAGGGCAACCATTAGTTGACATTTTAATCTGGAGGAATTTTCGTAATTAAGACCGTTCACAGTCTGATCTCAGTTTTAATCTGTCAAAAATACCCCTAATTTCCCAAAATTTTTGACAAGCTTTTGACATTGATTATCGCTGAGAAGAGATTGTGACTAGATTTTGAATGTTTTTAATTACGGGAATTAGCCTTCTGCTGTCAACTATAAATAAAAACGCACTTAATGATTCTCAAAAAGTACAAGACTTAGATGAGTCCTTTGTTCGACTTTATTAATTAATAAAAACACTATTAAATCCCTTGAAAAACTTTCGTCTCGACCATTAAGGCTATTCCACTAACAAAAACCTTCTTGACTTACTCTTGAATAATGTCTATTCCTAATTGAAGCCATAGACGATGTCTGTATAAAGACCGATGTAATTAATCTCAGTTTGGCCGGTAATCCATCTTTTAGTGGGATTCGATCGAAGGGAGGCGGAACTATTTATCTAATACGACCCCAAATTTATCTCAACGTCAGGTGACTCAGATTACATCTTCGCATTATAACGTAATCTGGGTCGCGCAAATTATCTTTAATTTGGGGAACGTAATGAGCACGTGATGCAAGGTATCGTATACGTGACGTCAGAGATAACGGGAGGTGGTTTAGTGGCGGGAACTACAGATAACCGAATAATGGATGGAAAATTACGGCTAATATTACCCATGACGATGCTAAGGAACGACGTAACGTATTTTGATATTCTGTTGATGATCACACTTAAGCTGTACTCAATGCTTTTAGGCAATACTGTGATACGTGATGGGAATATTTTAATACTACTATGTATAACAAGTAAAGTAAAGAACCAGTAAATAGGGGCTTGTGTCTAAGTAATAACAGCCACACGAGTCGATCGACGAGGTTAGGCTACGCTTGCCGCGGTTGGTCCGTGGATGGGTGACCATCTTTACATACCAAGACCCTTCCGTGCCTCGGAAAGAACGTTAACCTGTTGGTCCCGGCTCATTCGTGGAGTTTTGACTGTCGTTACGGGTTGTCAGAATCCCGAAAGTCTGACAACCAGTCTTACCAAAGGGCATCGTATTACCCAATAGGTAACTGGGTTGTTGAGGTCGGATAGGCAGTCTCTCCATATAAAATACTGGTGTTCAGCTGCATCCGGTTAGACTGGAAGCTGACCCCAACATAGTTGGTAAAAGGCTAGGCAGATGATGATGATGCATAAGAACAGTAAAATTGATGATACAAAACTACGTGAAGATATTACAAGCGATAGAGATAATCATCGTTATGAATTTGTCGCTACTTAATTATATCGTCGAGATAATCTTAACTCCATTTCCTCAAAGCATTGTACTAAAACAAAACAGCCACGTCTTGTCCAAAGTCATGAATTAATATGGAGACGCGTAATATCTTCAGGCCATTCATTACAGGCGCTTCCGACTGCGTGCCGCTCTATGGGTAGCTTATCAAGTGATTGATTGCGTAGATACTAAGAGCCAGGATCTACGTTACAACTTTAGTGCTAAGTACCTATGAAGTTCAAGGCTTTATATCAGAACACACTGGAAAAAAAGAAACGTATTTTGGGGTACAGCCAAATATTTATTATCACTATTCAGATGAAAGACTATCACTATTGGGTATAATTACGTTCCTTCCAAGCATATCCACCTCTAAGTCTACAATATCTAAATGAATAAAGAATAAACATAACATAATCAGCCCCTATTGAACCCACTGTTGAGACACATAAAGGAGGCTTTTCTCTGTGAGAGGGAGTGGGCTGTAATCACCACGCGGGCCCAGTGGGAGATAGTAGATGTCACATGTCTTCGATTTTTAGATTCTAGGACATGTCAGTTTCCTCACGATGTTTTCCTTCACCGTTTTGAGAGCAGTGGTGATGAAATAATTTACACAACGTTATGCCCTTGTCAGGTTTCAAACCTACGACCTGCAACTCGTAAGTCGTCCCTGTTTTCGCTGAGCCACCACACAGCTCTCTCCTGCTCCAAATAAATAATGTTGGGAAAAAAATAATTGAAAGACTAACTAATTTTATCAATTAAAGATAAGAAACAAGTTATTATACAGAAGTCAATAAAGGTTATGAAGCAGTACAAGTGTACGTAATGCGTAAGGAAATTGAACTGTAAGTTTTTTGGGATAAAATTC
The DNA here is from genome assembly GCA_951799955.1 of Apamea anceps. Taxonomy (NCBI): domain Eukaryota; kingdom Metazoa; phylum Arthropoda; class Insecta; order Lepidoptera; family Noctuidae; genus Apamea; species Apamea anceps. Next base: position 13,815,770 of record OX637515.1, on the reverse strand, counting down.
ATCAAAAAAATAAAATACTGGAGGAGTTGGACGGAAGGACTAAACTTATGTGATGTCCACAAGAATGATGTTTCGTACAAATAACAAAAAATACGTTCCAAATTTAGGGTATGTTGGAATATAGATCTCGGGGAGAGACAATCTAGATGTCCGCTCATAAGTAAGGGAAATCGTAAAAATGAGGAAATATAAGACGAGGATTTTGCGTTTTGGCAGAACTTTGTTGATATTTACTAGGTTTTTCGTAGAAAATGTTTCGATAAGCGAGTAAGCCTAGCTTATTTATAACTGACTAGTTTGTGCCCGCGACTTAACTCAGACAGACAGAGATTTCATGTGGACGTGAAATTTCTTTCTTGTTTTCCCGATCAGCACCCTAATTGCGTAACACACAATCAATAGTAATCTGAATCATTTTGAAGCAAAGTGCTAATCCATTGCTTTATAAGTACGAAAAATTTGTCTGCTCAACACGTACAAAATAACGCAATTAATGTTGTTGAACTGTCAAAATGAAACCGATTCCGATTAATTGTGTGTTACGCAATTAGGGTGCTGGTCGCATAGCATCGCCTAGCCACACTATTGCTTTGTTTTCGCTTACCGTTCTTTCTTACTTTTTTATTTTTGTTCGGATCTTAAGAGCCATAACGTGATGTTAAATAGCCTTCTTCAAGAATTGGGCTATCAAATGCAAAAAGACTTTGTCAAATCTGACCGCTACTTCTAGATTTATTAGCGCTTTTAAACAAACAAACAATTCAACTTTATTATTACTATAGATTGCATTTATTACGAGTGGCATTGTGGCATTTATTATGAATTGGCATTTATTACGAGTATGCAATACGAGTAAATGCCAATTAGAAATATGTGATAATTGAAATACGAGTGAGTGAGCTTTTCGAAACCAATTATGTTTTGATTTGCGCCTACGATTCAATAACCAATCCAGTTGTTTTTAAATCACTGAAGAATTTGATTATAGTATCCCACCAAAAAAGTAAAAATTGCCAAGACTCATATATAACGCTTTGAAAGAAAGAAAAAGCATTTATTTGCGGCAAACATGACGCATAAATGTGTGTTTTGATGTCAATATTTTACTAATCTAATTCTATGGACTTCAACGTCTGCAAATAAATGATTATTATTATTATTATAAAAAAAGGACATAAACACACAAAAAATAACAAGTTGGGGGTAAACATGCGTCACATTCACGCAAAACGGCCATCGCTCAGCATAATGCTAAGACCCAATACGAGACAGAGCCCCAGCGCGCCCCAGTGCGCTTTCACTCTTATATAGTTATCAGAACTATGTAATGTAAAACCGAGCCCCTAACTGTACATGGCCTAGTTGTACAAACCTTACATCTTGGTCAAAATGTTCCCTCTAAGCCTCTAGCATTATCTAGGCTGAACCTATGAGGGTGTGAAAATGCCACGTAATGCTTCGGGAAAAGGTTGGTAGTGCCCCCTTGCTTTTTGTTTTTGGCTCGACTTGGGCTATTCCCGTGACCCCAGATTTGGAAATCAAACTCGAGCTTAAACTCAAAAACATTTAATTCAATTAAACCAATTACAGGCACTTTTGAATTGTAAAAATATGCATATATGAACAAAGAAAAAGAATAATATACAAACCAAAAGTGTCTAGGAAGCTTTCTATCTCTGAACTCGTGATATAAAAGGAAGGAATATATTTAATAAATACGGGTCTCGTTTACAACGCAAACAACTCATCAGCTAGTCCAAACAAGGCACGCTTCCCGTTGGGTGTTTTTATGCAGCATTGTGGAACTCTGAATTTTGAGATGTGGGATAGAAACACGTGACGTCATATCGTCAGTACATTACGCTTGGAATATCCGAAAAATCTTTTGGAAAATCTCTACCTAGCACCAAGGGGCAATGCCACTTTAAGCAATACCTTTAAAAGCTATTCATTTCCTGAATTCCCAGCAAATCATTAGCAATTCCTCTAATTTTCGTAAACTTTCATTTCATATTTGGTGTAAACATTGCCGCATGAAAAAAATAAAAACCGTAATTTATCGGTAAAATTTTCATTACAGTTTTTATTAATCAAATTGGTTTTTTATTTTTTATTTCTACAGTTGAAATGTTATTTCATTGTGATATGAATTGCACACAGATCATATCATGAATTGTCAGTTTGTGACCATTTTACGATTTTTAATATGATTCATATGGTTATCCTATTATGATTCTGCCAAAGTGGCCTTTTTAGACTCCCAGGTCATAGATGGAATGGAAGGAAGTGTTAAGTAGGAAGGTAACTATAACGTCAAGTGTCTAGGAGCAGCCATTAGAAAGCAAAATAAACCTGAGATATAACATCACGCTTTTAATCCCCGAAGGATTAGGCAGATGTGCAACGATAGTACACCCACAGTTCGCCAGTTACAGTGTCAGCAAATAGATTTCGTTCTGCTTTGTTAAAGAAACTTAAGGATTCCGATGTATAGTTACTTGAACAGTCTTGTAGTCTTACTCGCATGGATTGTTCATTAGTAAAGTTATATGAATTGTATATGCTGTGGATAACGGTGTGAGTTTCACATTTATATAATATCTTTGTTTATGTTATTTGCGCAGATATAATGTGTTACTGTTTGTTTGTCCCAAATAAATAAATAAATAAGTTACGATTTAGTCCCATGTGATAGAGAGCGAGCCTATTGTCATCAACCGGAGACAAATCCGGACTCTGGGCTGCTACTGAGAAACTCCAAATAGGAAAACCCAACAACACTTTGCACGACCCGGGAGTCAAACCCAGGACCTCATGCTCAGCAGTAGCGCTTGCGACCACTACACCCTGTCCATTAGGTTAACCGTTTTTTGACAGCTGTCTTAGAACGTACATATTCCAGATTTCATAAAGGTTAACTTTAAAATGCGTAATAAAATAAATATATTATAAACTGCTTTATCTTATTGAATTATCTTATTTATGGCTTCTTACAGACATTATAATACCGTACGTATATCAATCAATGTATTGTGTGTTGCTGCAATCACTAGTTCCATCTGTCAAAAATGGTTTACCTAATGGATAGAGTATCGAGGCAGCATGCCTGAAAATAGGATCTTAATTAAAAGGTTATTTACCTTCGCTAAGCTTATTAATCTTAGTAACATCCGAACAGAAAAAAAGAAAACATTCGCACAACCAAAAGTTGTGGTAGTACAGACGCCAGCAGGTCAAGCTACCCGAAACTGTCAAATTTTCCCAATCAACCTTGAACCTTAATGCTTTAGCGATAATCTATTAAAGAAATTTGACAGATTGTAGTAGCTTGATGTGCTGGCGTCTGTACTTTCCATCATACTATAACATCAAAAATTCCCACATTAGATGGGCAATTCTCGTCAAGACCGTTCACAGTCTGATCTCAGTCTCAATCTGTCAAAAAATACTTCTAATTTCCCTACATGTTGACAAGTTTTTGACATTTGTTTGTCGCTGAGATAAGACTGCGACTAGATTTTGAACGTTTTAAATTACGAGAATTGACCTTCAGATAAAGGAGCAGATAAACATGAAATAAACCTATATTGTTTTTAATTAAACCTAATTAATTAATTAATATATCTGTCTCAGCCTGAAACCGGCCACATTCTGTTAAGAGATGAACAACATCTTCCAAATTATCACATTCCTCACAGTTAGGGGAGGCACATTTTTTCATTAAGAATGCAAAGTTGTTAAGCGGCACGTGTCCGGATCTCAGTCTGAGAGCTGTTACCAACAATTTTCTACTCATTTTACAATTTGAAAACCATGGTATACGAGGAGGTTCACAGACTATCGTTTTAAAGTTGTATAGCTTTGCAGGTCTTCGTTTTGTTAAATAGATGTAAGAATTATATTTGTTTAAGTTTAAGATATAAGGTACAATGGGACTGCCGTGTATTTCTGTATAAAAGTTCCTAATCAAATAAAGAGAGAAAAAAAAATCCCATAGTTAATTAATCTTACTTGACAATGCTTAATTAAATAGGTACCTACCCAAACAAGAACCGAAATCAATAATGTAACAAAGCCATGTCCTAATCGATTTACATTTAAAAACAAAAAGGTTCTTGAGCAATTAAGCGTGAAATGGGGTCACGTCACATCAACATGAGACATTGAGGCACCGTATCGGATCAAAATAGGAAGGCTCAGAAGGCTGACTAATTTAATAATAAAAAGAAAATACCGGAAATTATCGTTGTTATGTGAGTATCAAAGTAGTGTCATGCGGGCAAAACTTAACGAACGTAATCCATTTACTTCCCCTTTTTCCTTCTCAACTTCCATTTACTAATACTACTACTTTATATGGTCGAGCCATTTGGGGTTCAAACTCTAGGGCCAATGGGGTCCGATTGCCTATTTAGTTTTTCAAGAAATTGCCAAACGGTTGGTCGACTCTTCACATGACCTGTAGGTTGACCTATTTTTGGCCAAAGAATCGTGCATTGCTATACAACGTGGCAATGCTGCCAGCCTTTTGAACACTTTTCCTGTTGACAGCGATGCGGATGAATTTTTTAATGCCCTATTATACATTCCCTTCCCTTTTTTATATACTTGTAAATATTATTATTTTAAGACGGTTAGCTTTAAAATTTTCTAATAATATAAATGGGAAAGTTTATCTGTTACCTTTTCACGCCTTAACGACAGAACGGGTTTCGGTAAAGTTTAACTCACAAGGAAACCATGACGTAGGACCCGGGATTCTTTATAACATATTGGTGGTACGTTCTCGTGGTATAATAATAATTTTGTTACCAACGCGGACGAAGTCGCGAACAAAAACTAGCGCTTAATAAATCACGTCTGGTTTCTATGTCATAGTTATTAAATATCGATTGATAGTTGTATTGTTTAAACAACTCAAAAGAAAAAATCTAGAAATATTATGGCTAAGCCGCGAAGACAAAGATAGAAAACATGTTAATGAAATACTAAAATGTTTGTGGAAATATAACTAATCTTGAATGATATTAGCGGAGTTAAAGCTAGAGTTAACTGAAATCAAATGGATACCTTGTTTCGTTATCTTATCTAGCCATATTTTTAAGACGCTTATTCTTGATGAAGGAGGGGAATGTTTTGGTGGACTGTCTTAAGTAATTTTGACGTTTAAAAAGTGCTTATTCTCAGCCTGAATGACTTTGATTTTGAATTTGAATGCATATATCCCCTTTATTTTTAAACATTGCTTAAAGTTAAGCAAAAATTTGCGACTGTTTAACCAAACATTTTGACGTATAAAACGTCTCTTAACTTTAAGCGACGATTATAAATAAACCCCTAAATGTCTGTTCTAAATGCTCCTGTATCTGTCTCTACCAACATGTTCCTATAATAACTGGTTAAAATATCGTCTTTGTGCACCTACAATTATCTTACCTTGTCGTCGTGTTTCCCTTCTGCATAAATCTATCCTGTGGGGTCGGAAACTTCCCGAGAGAAGGGATTTAATATATCTGCAGCCAAGTTCTCTTATGATAATAGACTTTTGGAGTGCACTCAGTTGGAAATGGTTTTAGAAAATGTTGGCATTGTCTTCAGAATAACTGTTCAAAACTCAAAGTGTGGGATTAACTATTATTTCTGATCTTAAAATACAATTGCTTTATTTTAATTTCCAGCAAGTATTAAAGAAAATAAAAATGGTAATGGTGGTGGTGGTGGTGGTGGGCGGTAATGGATTTTTCTATTGTGCTATAACCAACACTACCCATAGTAAGCCCACAGTAATTAAAATATGCCTGATGATAACGAGAGACAGATATACCTTCTCCGTCAAGATTTTCATTTCCATTTTCTATTTTGTTAGTACTTGTTGACGGACCTACACTGTCCGTCCATATCTGTCAACACTGTAATATGAAAACATTGTAAAAGCTAATTATTTTTAAAATAGTAATTGTGGAGTTTCTTGCCGGCACTTCTCCATAGTAAACGACCAATTGGAACCGTGCACCTAGCTTCTGACATCTCATAAGTGCAAATGTAGGTTTATGTGAAATAAAATATTTTGATTACCATGGCTTTTATGTTCTCATACCTGTGACATTTAGTTTAAGAAAGAACACAACATTACATTAGTGAACCCATTCGTTTCATCCTAGTAAAACATTTATCGTACTTTATAAAATAGGCCAGGCACTGCTATTCATCACGAATTACTTGATCGACTAGCAACTTTACTTTACTATCACATTCGTTGTATTAATAATTTTGTCTGCCTTTTCTTTATTGGGATGAATGGATACTCTCGGTCGGGGGAGAGCGGAGGGTCATGTGGGAGTCCTACCACCTAAAACCCCACTGTTCCTTCAACTACCATAAATCTAATTTTGTCTGCCTAAAAACATGGATTTTCTTGCCCGTTCTTCTCCATAGAGATCTACGTTTTGGAATGGATAACTAGCTTCAACTTTCAGACTAACTGACCGACAATTTGACAATTCGAAAGAGCCTGTTAATTATTGTTATTATTATTATTGGTTAGACATACTAGCAGCTAATTAGCTGATGGGTGTGCATCGTAAAGCTTGGAGCTATTTTATCTGTCCAGTCGATTCTTGTAGCAGTTCAGTGTGGAAGCCGTCACAACATTTTACGGGGGCCTATTCCATACTGTTACAACTCGGTTAGACAAGAATCGCTTCAAGAGCGTTTTTTATATGAATAAATAGGTACATTTTTATGGTAAATAGTTTAATTAAAATAAATGCTTCGAGTTTGAGTTAATAATATGTGTAATACGCTAACTTTGCACCACCAAAACACATCAACGTCACAACAAAAATATCATAAAGAACACACATCATTTGCCAAGCATATACTTATACACATACCTCCTACGTCTGCTAAACGTACATACATCAACGTCTCCAACGTCTCCTCGCTCCATTACACTACTAATCGTATGAGATTCCACGCTGATGCCTCTAATTAATGGCTTACATACAACCGTCCCTTCAAGATGTCTTAAATGGAACCGAGGATTAAATTCAGCTGCTACCAGGGTGAACGTTAATTTAACTGCTGAATTAGGTTTTATAGTATATGCTTTAGGATAGTTTTGAACGGATTAATTTGGTTTAAGTCTTTTAATTTTAGTGTCTTTTAAATTTTGGATTTGCTTTAAGTATTTGACCTCTGAAGTCTGGGTATTTTACTATTTTTAATCTATTTACATGTTACACTTAAATTGCTTAATATATTAGTGTTGTAGAACATATCTCCATTTCTGTATCTAAATTATTATTTAATTACCCATGATTTTGATAAAGCGCCATCTATGGGATTCACTGTGAGCGTTTCAGGCTTGTATGAAGTTGAAATGCCGCCCGCCCTTTATCGAGTGTCTCTTGGGCGGGCGGGTAAAATGGTAACCTTCATAGCTGCTGTCTAGTTACGTTGACTTATCATAAGTTCCTTTAGAATGATAAAGATGGCGCTTATTCGTGCATAGTAATAAGAACTCGAGTAGTACTTCAAGGATAAGATACGAAATTAACAACTAGTAAAATTATTAGTAGTTAATTTGCTTATGTCCTCAAGTTACGAGGTACATTTAAATCCACCAACAAAGATTTTATTTTATGCCTATCTTAATAACTTCTTAGTATAATTACTTCGGGCATTACTACGAGTAAATGCTCATTTTTCAATTAATAACTATTAACTATGAGTACTAATGAGAAATTAGCTACACGTGGTTTTTGACAAAGCATAAGACACTGCGTCTTCATGGCATAAACATCGTAAAACAATGACTAAGAAAATGGACAAAAAGGATCTTTCTTTTTGCATATGGCCAAACCGTCTGCCAAGAGTTATTTTGACCATGAAAAGTCAACAGACTAATAATTGACTTCTTGGCCTTGAATTCCAATATCTCCCTTGCTCAAACTCTCAAACAGCGCATCATAGACTACGCTGTTGCCAGTTATTTCGATGCCACCGAGGAGCTTTTAAATAAATTTGCATAAACATCCTATAATGTTCTCACTGCTTAGGACACAGACCTTCTCTCTGTGAGACGGAGTCAAAATCAAAATCGAAAGTCATTTATTCAAATTAGGCTGGGAATCAGTACTTTTCGAACGTTAAAATTACAAAAGACAGTCCCCCAAAACGCCCGCCCTTCACCACTTCCTAGTACTTTCGCTGGGAAGATGAAGTGGCGCAACAAACTGCCCAGCAGCACGTAACACGCAGTGGGCCGTAATCCACTACGCGGGCCCGGTGCGGGTTGGTAGATGTCACATGTCCTCGAATTTTTTATTCTAGGGTATGCCAGTTTCCTCTCACGATGCTTTCCTTCACCGTTTTGAGAGCAGTGGTGATGAAATACTTAATATATGCAAAGTAAAGCGCCAGTCTGGGTTCGAACCTACGACCTACAACTCGCATCACCTTTGTATGCATGTATTTTTCTGCTCCTTTCTTCTTGTCTATTCAAATGTGTGTCCATAAATGGATAAGTAATTAAAAACAGGCGTATCAGAAAAGTCCACACCCATTAAAGCATTTAACAGACATGTTCTACACTAGACTAATGTTATCTCTCTAATATAGTTAGAGAATACAACGTATAGTACCTAAGTACCTGCATAGTTTTTCCTAATGTCTAACTCTTATTCTTTTTTTTTTCCTCTAGCCTATATTGTCCCAATGCTGGGCAAAGGCCTCCCCCATATTCGTCCACTTTTCCTTGTGCTGTGCCTTCTCCGTCCAATCTGTTAGGAGCGAGTCCAAATCGTCACGCCAGCGTTTCTTAGGCATGCCTCGGTGACGACGTCCGTCTTCAGGCACCCACTGTGTGATGACTTTCAATTCAATTTATTCAGGAAGAATTCACATTGTGTTTGACATCATTAAAATTATAAAACTAACACATTCATAATGGGTACAATATATCATAGAAGAAAAAAGAAAAAAGAAATACTTAAATAAAAAGAAAATACATTAACAATAAAATTCAATAACATTACAAGCTACTACATACTAATATTATTCGGTATCTCATTAACTAATCAAATAAACAAATTTTAAAACGTGGATATGTCGTCGTCTATAGAATACAGACATTTCTTCAATAGGAACGCTTTAAGTATTGACTTAAATGAGCTCTTGTAAATTATAGTTTTTAAATCCAATGGCAACCTGTTAAAAATCTGGACTGCTTGATATTGAGGACTATGTTGAACAATAATTATGAAGTTGGGGTATTAACTTGTTTTTAAAGTCTTTCCTGCGCGTACTTTGGTCCATTTGTCTGGATGCATCCTACGAGTGTGACCCACCCAGTCCCACTTCAGCGTCGCAGACTTGGCACCAACGTCAGCTATGCCCGTCTTGGAGCGTATTGTGGTGTTGCGAATTTGGTCGGTGAGTTTTACTTTTAAAATACTACGCTCCATCGCTCTTTGGCAAACCTTGAGTTTGAACTTCTGAGCCTCCAGTCTAACTCTGAATTATCATAAAAGTAAATAATACAGTAAAACGAGATGATACGAGTTTCTATGTAACTATAACAGTGTTACTTTTCCTGTATTTGGGAATTTGCAATCTAATCATTCTTGTCATTCAATTATGACACGATGCTTAATTTTAGCAATTGAAATAAAGCTTTCACTAGCTTCGTTTCATTCATGAATCTCACCTTCACCCATTGAGCAACGACCTTCCGTCGCGACGGCGTCATATTGATATCATCCTGGGGCATGCGCACTGGATCCCGCGCATGCGTATCACCTGTTTAAAATGTTGTGTATCATGTACCAAAACCTGTCAAGCTGCAATAATAAGTCTGCATTATACCGAAATGGCTTTCTAAACGTGTTTTAAATACATTTCGTAGTTACTTTTTGTTCAGTAGCTCCTTCTTTCTACAGTTTAGTCTATTTGGACGATATAGTGTTGTGTGTGTTCGCTCGGACTAACGAATGCAGTGTAATTGATAAAGCATTTTACATTCAGTGTAGATTGGCCCGCACGTTAATAATTCAAAGAACTGTTTCATTGAAGTGTATAAGGTGATACATCAACAGGTAGGTAGGTTTTGTTTGCCTATAGTTATCTGATGACAAACGTATAGATGTACGGTGGTAGTGGGCGTTACTCCAGACAAACTGCGTGGGTGGAACATCTGGCTTGTCGTAGACTGAACGACGGTAAATAAATTCAACTCACGAACGATTCAAATACGATGCAAATGACTTTGATTGTCGTAGAGAATCTTGTTCGGTATACTGTATAATACGACAAGTGACGTCAGTTTTTCCTCGTGCATATAAATGTATACTATAATAGGAGTTACATATTTCGAACCGCACCACAACAAGTTTTTAGAGCTAAACTTTACATACAAAGTATTTTAGTTGATGACATGTCCTTATTTTTTATAATTTGGTGGGATACAAAGACTAGGTATCGAGATAGTTTCTTTTTTTGGGGAGTATTAGATGGATATAAGTATGCATTGGTTACAGCGAGATGTGATTTGCGATTATTGAACATTTTAAATTTTTCTCACTAAAGAGTGTGAATGTGGGCTATAAGACTAAGTAGTAGAAAAAAAAAAATTCCCAACCTATCATCATTTCCATTTTCTAGTTCCCATTTTACTAAAATCCCAATAATCTTGTTCTTAGACAAATTCAACAATACTCAAAAACTTAACCCATCGTCAGCATATTACTCACGTCCTCTCAAATCCCTCCTACCCCTTGTTAAGTGGCGTAAATTCTCACAAAATCAATATTGACTATTGGGTACGCTGCAAACGCTTACGGGTCGTTGCTCGTGTCCTATATACTGGAACATGTTAACGATCCTCTACGGGAATTAACTTCCGTTGCACCCATTTACTTGGTACCGGGAGTTTATTAATTACTAGCAGCGCCCCGTGGTTTCACCCGTATGAGTATCGATCCCATGAGAATATTGGAATAAAAAGTATTCTATATCTTAATCCTAGTTATAAACTATCTGTGTGCCAAATTTCATCCAAATCCGTTCAGTAATTTTTGCGTGAAAGAGTAACAAACATCCATCCATCCAACAAAAAAAAAACAAGCGAAGTACGCTCGCTTTTTCAAAAAAACAACAAATGAAAATCAAAACTGGAAGCTTCTGATTCGCGTTACATGGAAATATAAAAAAAACTGAAAGCAGTATGCGGATCTCCGGGAAAACAGCGTAACACAATAACAGTAGGTACGGCTTTAATTTTGACAGTTCAACAATATTCGTTGCGTTATTTACGTTGTTTCAAGAGACATTTTTTCAAACATATAAAGCAATAGGTTAGGTTAGGTTAGCGTAGTAAGCGTAGTAAGCGTAGTTTAGCAGAAAGGACTCAACCCTCATAATGTAATTTTTAAGCTATCGAGGTTTTAAGCTTAGGTGTGTATTGCTGCAATGATATTGTATATTTTGAAATATTGTCACATAAGGGCAAATATACCAATATTTTTATGAGTCAAGTTGTATTACATACACTAACGCAATTTTAGAGTTATTGGGAAGAATGTGGGTTGAGTCCTGTTTGCTAAACTACATCCATTATTGATAGTGTGTTTCGTAATTAGAATGCTGTATCATTAGTTACATTTTCCTGTGGGCGTTTAGTATCAAGGTTCAGCGGAGATAAATAAATAGAAGACGCAATAAGCGTATTATCAATTAGAATCGACGTTTCAAAGCAAGATTAATCCCTAGCTACTGATAATAGAACTAAATTATTTTAATGAATACTTTGTTCATTAATGCTTTCTACAAGCTTTATACACTTGCACAAGGAATAAAGACTTACTCATTAATTATTATAATAATTAATTAACATGTAGCTGCAATACAAACCATACTATTGTAGTCTCTGATACAAACATACATCCGTTCGCCGCCGCTGTGCGCGGGAATAGTTTTTTAAATTTATTGCAAGTGTGGCAACGTTAGTGAAGGACGTCATACTGCAAGGCATAAAATAAACCCTTCAAGAAACTATAAACATTAATTACATAATCAGCCTATAATGTTCCCACTGCTGGGACACAGGCCTCCTCTCGGTGAGAGGGAGCGGGCCATAATCCACCACGCGGGCCCAGTGCGGGTTGGTAGATGTCACAGCATGTCTTCGAATTTTTGATACTAAGACATGCCGGTTTCCTCACGATGTTTTTCTCCACCGTTTCAAAGCAGTGGTGATGAAATAAATTACACAAAGTAAAACGCCACACGTAAAAATTACTTAATATCACACTTTGTTTCTTGGTCAGATAGCGATGTACCCGATGTATAGTATCAACATTTCGCCGGTTATGTTTAAGTCCCGTTTAATGAAGTGTTTGGTCATCAACTGGACACACATCCTGACTCCGGGCAACTACTGAGAAATTCCTGATGGAAAAATCCAAAAACCTGTGCCCGACCTGGGAATCGCACTCAGGACTTAATGTTCAGCAGTGGCGCTTGCTACCACTAGACCGATGAGGCAGTCTTTTAACATTTACGTGATAATTACTCCGTGACTTACGAGTTGTAGGTCGTAGGTTCGAACCCAGATAGGTGCTTTACTTTGTGTAGGTTTGAGAAAACCGGCATGTCCTAGAACCCAAAATTCGAAGACATGTGGCACCTACCAACCCGTACTGGGCCCCTATGGTGGATTACGATCCACTTCCTCTCATCGAGTGGAGGCCTGTGTCTCAGTGGGAATATTATAGGCTGGTTATGTTATACTCCTGGCTGGCTGGTTATGTTCCTAGTATTGTATACATGCAACTATATTCTAACTAAACAGACAGCTGTGCTGCTGGGGAGTTTGTTGCGCCACTTCTTCTTCCCAGCGATAGCACTAGGAAGTTGTGAAGGGCGGGCGTTTTTGGGGGACTGTCTTTTGTAATTTTGACGTTCGAAAAGTGCTGATTCTCAGCCTAGTTTGAATAAATGACTTTTGATTTTGATTTTTGACTCTTTTGGCTCCTTTGGTATGTAGATGGAATGACGGATGAAATAAAGATTCAATGTCCTGTACCAAATCAAAAGAAATCTTATCAGCTGTGGAACAAAATGTGCAGCATTCAGAAACTAATAGGACGCATCCATCAATTTACATTTCAAACTACAGTGACCGATGGTTTTGTTTACAAATACACTAATGGGTATTGAAGGCTGCCATTACTAGAATACAAAGTAACATTTGTCAGAAGTTGAGACTGTTTTTCAAGTCTTTGGTCGTAAACTTTACTTTGTGCAATTAGTTTCAACTGTCTCGTTCTAAACTCGGTGTGAGAAAAAATAGAGGGGAAATTGGCATGTTTTAAAATAAAAATATACATCATGTCGTCTACCAGTCTCAGTTCTATTGCCTGAGCCTGAGTTTCAGCAATTTATTGGAAACATTTTTTTTATGATTTCTGTCGCAATCTATTATTGCAGATATTCAGCAATATGGGTGGTATTTGGTGGTTTTTTCTATCGAGTTTGTACGGAAGCTGTCCAGAAACTTCTCCGTTTATTCTTGCAGGCTCTTAGGTCTTGAGGATTCTTTCTTTTTGGTCTTCTACCAACTGTTTGGGTGTTCACCAGGTTTATTGCTAGCAAACCAATTTTTTTTTTGACATTGATTTACGTCCTGTAATTACTTTAATCCACACACTGATTTATTACTTGTTAATCTTTGTACGCTTTTGTCTTTTCTGAGATTTCTTCTACATTTTGATACAGAGGTGCGGTCGTTACCATTCTTAATATTTTTTACTGGAACCTTAAGCTTTGTATTATTTCAATATTTGATTTTGCCGCTGATCACCACAGGTTGTAGGCCGTATATCCATATAGGCTATTATTATGCATTTACATAGAAACAATGTGTTTTAGAGTGAGAGTTGAGATTTCTTATTTAGTAGCCAGTACATAGTCTGCTATTGTGTGCCGGAAATTTGAGTTTATTCACTTTTGAACGCCAAAATTTACAAAAAATATAACTGATTCTAGTGTCCCCTTCCAAAAGGTAGTTTCGTTGGAGAACAATGGGCAAGAAACTCCACTGTTACTCTTTTAGCAATATTTAGTATAAATTAATTAGTTATAAAATTATATGTAAAGACGTTGCACCTAAGTATAACAAAATTACTATACCACAATAGGTAAAAAGAATTTAAAGAATAGCAATGACATAACCTATTAGTACGTGGTAAAACCCAACAGTTTTGCCTATCGTTTCTACCAAAATCCAAACGTTTCCATGAAAATCCAAACGTTAATGTATTTCGAATATCAAATAACCCTCCATTAACGAAACCACAACTAAAATACAAACTTATATATCAAAGCGTGTACACAGTACCACCCCATCGAACAAGTCTTCATCAGAACACACACAACGGTGTGAAAACATTCAACTTCAACTTGATTTGAAAATCTTTTTGATTACTGCTATGCAAATATTCATTTACATTTAAAACCATTTCGCATACTGTGAAATTAAATTGCTGTTTGTTCAGCGCAAACGTTTCAACGAAATGAATCCCTGTTTCCTTCAAGTACTAACAGGGCGCGGGTTTGATCTGCTTTTCAAGGAATTCCTTTTTATATACTTTTGTTTTCAGAGAAAAGTAATGATGACTCTTGTAAGATACCGTTTTCATTTCTCTTTCTTGGAAGGTGTATACTGCGTGTAGATTTTTAAGATAAATTATTGACAGCATAGAGAGCAGTGCTGGTTTTGAAAATATAATGGAAATGTTTTTAAGGGAGATTTCGAAAAGGTAGCGAAATTATTTGTAATAAAATTCTAATTACCATTAACTAGATAAAAGTTTCAGCAAACCTGCCAACTTCAGAAAACTGGTATCTCTTTCTGCGAATTCGGAAATTAAACTCCGAACACTCGTCAGTTACGAAAGCTTTGATTCCTAGACTAGATCAATATAAGCATACAACAACATAATCAGCCTGTAATGTTCCCACTGCTGGGACACAGGCCTCCTCTCTGCGAGAGGGAGTGGGCTGCAATCTACCACACGGGCCCAGTGCGGGTTGGTAGATGTCACATTTTTGACCAATATAAACAAAACGTCAATGTTAATATGATGAATAAATTGGTTAATCAAACTCTTTGTTTTACATTTAATAAAGCTAGTCTTATCAGGATAGGCCAAACTGCGTCAGCCTAAATGAACGCGTGGACCTAGCTGATACAGTTTCATTATAATTGAATCAATTCAGTCGCCCTGCCCATGCGTCCCCCGAGTGCACCCAAACCTATGTGCATGTATGAAATACATATTTCAATTTCCATTAGTCAGGCGCCTTGTCTGAAGGTAGTTGTAGGTATGCATATTTGCATCGGCACAAAATTGGAAATTCAATGGGACAAGACTATGCCAGAAACGGAAAAAAAATGTTTCAATAACATGATTATACATGGTATAAGTTGCAAAGTTTTTTGTACCTAAGCTTAAGTCTAAGCATCAATTTACATCCTCGAATGCATAACCTCCTCCAATTTAGTCGTCTGCTAAAAATCAGGACTTTCAAAATTAAAATTCACATTTTAATTATTCTCGAATTTTTAAATGACGAATTTTGAATTTTTATCAGTACTTACCAACATCTGAGTAAGCTTTTTCGAATCTAAAAGCTGAAGTTCAGTGGAATCTTTCTTTGTAATCAAGAGGGCAAAAGTCAAAGAAATAAACTTCAAAGCAACGTAGTACGACATTCCATTTTCTTTGTGGAAATTCCCCTTATTCTTACTACTTCCGCCGCTAAAGGAACTGGTTCTAACGTGTTTTCTCTTTATGTATCAAAGTGTTTAAGAAATTGTTGATTTTGAAAATGTAGATGACGCAAGAAGTCCTTTAAGTTTATTTTTTGTAAATCTTAAAGGTAGTGTTCTATGAATAAAAGAATGCATATAAGTCTTATGAAAATAATTTATTTACGAGAAGTAGTTATGTGACTATATAACCATGTCTGGGAATAAGTAGACGAACAAATTCTAAATGACGTTTAAAACGGCTTATTTAATTATCCAAAGAATAAAAACTAGTGTTACTTTGATTAAAACAATTTATACCTAAATCATCAAAATATGAACGCGTTTTAAAATACGATGCAGTTCCCACCACATTAAAACCTTTTCAACTTGGACCACAAACCTTTCATTCGGCGTGAAGGCATGCGTCACATCCATTTCCTATTTTCCGTCAGTCGCAGTTCAGACGCCGCGCGAACCGGTCGCTGCTGTGGCTTCCGTCAGATATTTTATATTAATTTTTACATCGTTATCTATTAATAAATCGTCTTCAAAATGGATATCACTATTACCAGACACTTTAGTTTAGATGAAGTGAGTATTTATTAGCATAATTTTTTTGACTGTATTTTAATTAATGATGTTACCAAAAGTTTTAAAAGCTATTCACTGTATTTATTTGCATATTCATATAATTGTTTCATTACAATTAAATGTTTGAAAAACTTTTTCCTCACTTGACAATCGTTATTACGCCCACCTTCTTTTAAATACTTGGGATTTTGACTAGCCAAAGCAATTATTTTGGATTTTCATCATTACAATTCTACTTCAAAGGCTTTCTTTCCATTTGACATACCTACATACCTATGAGTAAGATCAAACACTCCAGTTTCTCTCAGAAGACGAGGGACAAAATCTATTCAAGTGTTGTTCAAGACTTGTTTCAAATCCAATGAATTGAAATTCAGGATCATTCAAAGGTCTTTCAATTTCTTCAAGGACATTTTTATTTTTAGATTCTTGAAGTTTCAAGTTTTACCGAAAAATAAAATAAAATAAAAAAAGATTCGACTTTTTTTATTTTATTTTATTTTTCGGTAAAACTACAGTCATCATCATTGTTTTATTTCATCATTAATTAGATAGTTCGGTAGGAAACAAAAAAGGAGGTGTAGTACTGTAACTTGCGGTATGAGTTGAGAAAATATTATGTTTTATGGTTTTTAGATAGCGATGCCAATCACGTCAGTGAAGTTTACGTAACAAAAAAAAAACTGATATTTCATGTAAATTCACTAACAAAAATCGACGACTCCACAAAAAAAAATATCATCAAATTTATTTGTTTTTTATTTAATCATGTTTAGATATCGATACCCATCGCGACTGTAAAGTTTCGCTAGCTAATTTAATTTAACCCCGCACCATAATTGCGTAACACATGATCAATCGGAATCGGTTTCATTTTGACAGTTCAACAACATGCATTGCGTTATTTAGGTACGTGTTGAGCAGACAAATTTTTCGAACTTATAAAGCAATGGATTAGCAAGTTATCCTGTATTTCCTGCATCGCGGTTCATACATTTTCCTGAAATAGGTACATCTGCTGGATAAGTAATAATAATGTCTCCTCAAGTTTTTCCATGATTAAACCATACCAATAGGTACATATTGTTTGTAGGGTATTTTTAAATTAGATTAATTCGTTTAATTTTTTTTTTTATTAGTTAATTGTTTCTTAATTATTTCGACGTTAACGTCAATGATTCATTTTTGTTTCTTTTTTTTTTTGTCCATCTGGAATTATTTCAATTCTTTTAAAATGTGCATAATATCTTTTGTTTTTACGATTCATTAATTTGTTCTTGTCCTTCTGTTATACATTTTTTGTTTAGTTTTTAAAGCTATACTTTTATAATTATTTTATCAAACCTTACTTTGAGAATCAATTTCGTCCCCAATTTTCACGCAAATTCGTATTTATCGGCCAGTGATATTTCTCGGTATCGATCGTGAAAAGCCTTAAAACGTTACTATAATACCGTGCTCATAATATCCAAATTCCATATATTTCAAGAGCCGGACTCCACTTAGCAAGAGGAGCATGAAACCGCCCATCTTGCAAATCATAAGGGTATGTAATGATAGTACCTAACCCTCTCGTATTTCGCAATTTATCATAACTTGAGTATTATTTATGTTACCGTTCGAACGAGGAATGTGACTTATACGAGGTCTGAAAGTCTATTTTTGCATCGGCTCTGAAATATATTGGTTATCCAGTGAAATATCATTCGAAATGTTTTACATTACAGATGGAAAACGAGCATAAAGAACCGTATTCGTATTCATTTCTCCAATTCATTGATTCACGGAAATACGTTCAATTTTGCGAGACCAATTTGAACATCAGAAATCGTTCATTATCGCCACAGTACTTAAAAATAATTGTATTTCATTACGCTTTTAAATAAGCTTATAACAGCAGCCGAAGTTTTTATATAAAAATATATAACAAGGTAAAAATTTTACCAATAAATAAGGAAGTCGTAATGAAATAAAAACACCCATAGAACCCAAATTGTTCAAGTTATCGAAGCCTTATCGGCTTATAAGCGGTTAATACCATCACATTTAATCCTCAAGGAAAATTTCTTCAACATTTTATAAAAATAAAGAAAGAAAGAAAAGAACATTTCCTTCTAAATCCTAATTAATCTGTCCGCTAAGCTGATCTTCTTTTACCTGGTAGTTCTAGCTTATCAAATGGTTCGTTTTCATCTAACGTTAATGGGTCGGTCCGGAAATCTTCACTAATTACTAAACGACGTAACTCCTTATTAAACTCTTCGGAACCTTTTAGTATTAATTCGATTAAGATTAATTTAATTCCATTTACAATCTTCAAAGGTTTCAGATGAAAGGCGACATGTTTGTTTTAGAGAGAACAGTTTAATTCTGGTTTTTGAGCAAGAAAAATCTTTTAATGTAACAATATGGAGATCAATTCGACGATCAAAGAACATTTATTAAAGAAGTGAAATATTTCTAAATAGTATTTATATATTTCGTGTTAAGCAAATCTTATGCTGACGGTTAGCTAAAAATAAGTAACAAAAAATACTTCTCACAAAAATCATTCACGGTTAGCGAACCTTCAAAGAGAAATCAAGGTTCATTCAGCCATTTTAGTTCGAAGTTTTTACTCAAAGGAAAACTACATACTTTCAATGTAAATAAAATTCAATAAAACATTTCGCTCTCAAAATTTAATTTTAACTAGCTCGCGTTGCATCCAATTAAAAGAAACTTGGATGAATAAATTCTCTTCATTTTCAGAATGTTAATTTACAACACAATTTAATGAGTGGTTTTGTAATACACGCGTCACTAAAGTGTCCTACTATTTCTTGCGTATGACATTGCATTGTGACAACAGCTGTTGAGATATAGCTTTGAAAATTGTTATAGTTTAATGATTAATTTTATTTATAAGTAATAGTCCTTATAAACAATATCTAACACAACTATTTATAAATACAATTACTAACTAATTGACGAATTTAGGTTCTATTATCAAGGAAAACGGCATTATATCATTCGATAATCGAGATCGAGAGCAGTGGTGGCCCAGTGGTAATGGCCGCGACTTACAAGTTATAGGTCGTAGGTTCGAAGTGTTCGAACCCCGTCAGGCGCTTTACTTTGTGAAAATTATTTCATCACCACTGCTCTGAAAACGGAGAAGGAAAACATCGTGAGGAAACCGGCATGTACTAGAACCAAAAATTCAAAGACATGTAACATGTACCAACCCGCACTGGGCCAGCGTGGTGGATTACGGCCAACTCCCTCTCACGGAGAGGAGGCCTGTGTCCCAGCAGTGGGAACATTATAGGCTGATTATGATAATCGAGATGATTATGACAAAACCCTCTCAGAACCAATCGATCAAGGACCGTTTGAGACTTATGAGAAACTCGATCTTTGGTCATCTCAGACGGTAAGGTACTTAACCACCACTGTTCATAACAGTGGCGGCATATTGATGTATGAATAACATTATTTTGGTAAAGATGGTATACCATTTATATTTTTAGGTATAGAGGTGACATGTTGAAATAGTATCTACCAGCCTATTTTGATTTTCCGAAAATCATATCCTTGGATTGAAGGAATTATGTGACTTTTTCTATATAATTATTTCCCGGAACACGAACTAGGTACCTGCCTTTTTATACAGAAAATTACTTTACCAGAGGTTTTGGAACTGGGCTGGTAACCTTTTTCATTATGGTAGATTTTGCTTTCTCCGTATTCCTACTTTAATAAATATGACGCATCGTTTTTAGGGAACTGTAACCAAAGAGCGTCAATGGAACACATATTCCTAACCCCACGCTATCTGTCTGTCTTTGTGTCCGTTACAGGGCTATATTTTTTAACCAAAATAAACTTCATATGCGAGTCCGGCTAGAAACAGGTCAATTTTTGAAGTGAAAACTTCTTTAGCGGCGTTTTGCACTTTTATTGTGATGGGTAAAAAATGTTAAACTCGCGTCAGGACACGTGATGATCGAAAATTCGTAAGACGGAGGGGAAGTGAAAACCTTTTTAGCGGCGTCGTGCACTTTTATTGTGATGGGTAAAAAATGTTAAACTCGCGTCAGGACACGTGACTTGATCGAAAATTCGTAAGACGGAGGGGAAGTGAAAATCTTTTTAGCGCCGTTGTGCACTTTTGTTGTGATGGGTAAAAAATGTTAAACTCGCGTCAGGATACGTGATGATCGAAAATTCGTAAGACGGAGGGAGAGTAGACCGCATTCCAAAATATCAAAAATGCACAACGTTAATATTCAAGTTTTCACTTCTGCCGGCACTCCCGGAGTGCAACCCGTTGATTTTTTTAATAATAACATTTTTTCTGCAGTCGTCAATGCGAAGCGGGGCGCTAGCGGCAATGGAGGCAGAGCCTGACCTCAGCACCTTCGAGAACAAGTCAGGCCTGGCTGAGGATATGAAGTTCCTCGCCTCTATGCCGGAGCTGTGTGACGTCACGTTTCTGGTGGGGGATACCAGAGAGCCAGTGTGTGCTGTCAAAGCTGTGCTGGCTGCTAGGAGCAGGTTTGTCGATCATAGTTTTAAATAATTTACTACTATTACTATTGTTACAATTCATACTTTCCATTCTAATATTATTATAAATGCGATATTAACTTTGTCTGTCTGACTCATTGTTTCCTCCCTTTTCATGCCTTACCGGCTGAACTAATCGTCATGACCTGGATTGGGACGATACTTTTTATCTTCGTAGTACGTTCCCGTGGCATAATCTATAACCACCACGCGAGCGAAGTCGCAGGCAAAAACTAGGTTGATGATATTTTTCTTCATTTTTTCTCATGAACGAACTATGTGAGAATAGATTGTGCCGTGGAACAGCGTGTTTGATGCCAAAAAGCAAAATGATAGCGGAGCTGACTGCTCAGGGCTCACTGGATGTTTTAAATATCGCCACTAGTGTTGTAGGTGGCAAACAGAACAATGGTCCTTGTCGGTAGTCACTGACTGATACAGATAACGGGCATCCACTACAATATCAGAGGAATCGCTGGTGCCTTGCCAACCTACAGACAAAGCTGAAATGTCGCTTTGGTTTTTAAACTAAAATTACTGGTAAAAATTACATCTTAAAAGTGAAAAATAAAAACTTTTTTGAAAAAAAAAAACAACCGACTTCCAAAACCGACACTACAAAGTGAAAAAATAACTTTAATTTCGGAAGTTCTTTTCGTCATTTTGGCACCCACAGCCTGAAAAATAGGACACATTAATGCTGTTAAGGATACAAATATGTACGAAATAGTGGTAAAAGATATTTTCCCAAACGAGAGACTGTGACCTCTATGTAGAACTGGGTTTCTTCTCAGAGTAGTCGGTTAGGAAACACCGACAGTAAACTTCTAAAAAGGAGTTATTTCTTTTTGATACGTAAAAGTGCTTTTAAAACCAATTTACAGAAATAAAATATAATTTATCAATATGCTCGAAGGAGCATATTGATAAATTAGCTATTAACTACTACTACTACTACTAGCTATTAATTGCTCTTTGTGAAGACAAAGAGCAGTTAATAGCTAGTGAGCTTTGTAAAGGAGCTTGTTGCATTAAAAGTTATGCCACTGGTAAGAAATACTTCAAACAGAAGCTTTTCAATAGGAAAAATTAACGCTTTCAAGTTAACTTCTTCGGTTTCAAGTAGTGTTACTTTCCAATCAATTCCATTTTTAATATACTTCAGTTTAAGCGTAAACATTGAAGGATTTCAAAATATAATCATGGATTTTATGAAAACAACGTTGCTTATAATAATAAAAAAAGCGTTGCTAGTAAAATATGAAGACATAAACGAAAGGTTGCCTATATTACCTATATCTAAAGTCTAATTGTGGTAAAAGTTACTTAGTGGATTATAATGTTAATTTCGTATTAGAAAATTAATTATAACTTGGTATACGTGGTGGGTAGTTTCTATATCGAAGCAACGTAAGTGAAAATATTTCGTTCTATTTTCTAACAATATCTCCTGCCGTATTTGCTACCAATTGTCAAATAATTATGAGTTCAAGAGGGAATTTGTCCTTCAACTAAATATTTGGCAGACCCATTCCTGAGTTTGGTCATATTCTGATTGATAAGATATGTGAATATAATATATATGTAACGGGACTTTATTAAAATATTTCAGAAACAACGCTTGCTAGGAATGTCGCTCATAAATGTTTCCAACAAGAGATTCCACACATAGCTCACATTATTGTTAAGGTTTCCTTTGTGACCCATGTTACCCTCTGGATACTTTGCATATCTGGGAAAACATTGGCTAAGTTTTCATGCTCGTAAATAATGTGGTTTATAAGTAACGGTACCATTTATTATAACTTTCATTTAAAAAAAAGTAAGAGTCATTCTACATCATACAAAATTGCTCTTTGACTATTGAGTCATTGTCAGATATGCTAATTATCCTAAAAATCAAAAAGGACTGACTAAATAAAACATTTTCTACTCATAGTTTATACCCAAAACCGGATACTGACATAGTCATATGTATCTCATTAACCGAACCGTGTACAAAGGATAAACATAGCTAACGTCATTTCTACGGGCTCATAAGTTAGATTAGGAATACCACAAGGCTACATAGTAAGCCCAGTTATCTTTTCTTACAAAATTATTTTCTACTAATTATTTAGTAGTAAGTTAAGTATTGCTTTTTTGCCACCAGAGTTTTCCAAAAGATGCTCTACCAGGCTCCCAGTCCTCAACGGAAGAAGGAACCAGCACCCAGGGAGAACAAACTACGGCTATTCCTAAAGAGATCTTCGGAACCTCTGCTCAACCTTCAGAACGCCGCTCAGCAGGTAAAGGAGACTTTGTTACCCTGTATAAACCCGTGTTGGACTGCAAGAGAATGTTAAATGTTGAACCTCCCTTATTGGCGACCTTTAACTTGAAATCATCATTGTCAATGGCCTTCAGTTCTTAAGCTCTGTTAAAAAGTCCTGATTATTCGTTGTTGAGTTCAATGAGTTGCATATTTTATCTTGGTCTTTATCTTTTATCATTGATTGAGGCAAAGTATGAGTAGTCAAGGAAATTAATTGTTAAGCAAATTGACACCTTATGTCAATTTGCCATTTTATAGCCATTCCATACAACCGTCAAATAATGAAAATTTGACGGGCAATGTAAATTACTGTAAACGGGGATTGAAATTTTTTATATGCTTGGTATACCTACAGCGTCTGCCATTTTGCTTTTTTTTTTTCAAAATTGTGGACAAGCTTGAATCCTATTTGGTCTTACTATGTTTTCTATTTGCATTAATGTCAGCTATCGATTAAAGGGATTTCATGAGCGGGCGCTATTTTGAAAAAAAAAAAATGGCGGACAGTAGGTATACCACGGACCTTCAAAACCTTTTCTTAACAATTAATTTTCCTGAGTGCAGCAACGGAATGCAACTGGTTGTACGTTGGTGACACGTATTAATGTGGATCGTCAAACATTTCCAGAAACCTCTGAGGCTTCTTTCTCATTAAAAATTACATCCCATTGCAAAGAAGTCTCCAGTATGCACAAAGAAGCCCTCGCACCATATTGGTTCATCCTCCGTCCCACATATACCTACCTACCCACATTATGAACAACAAAATATTTTTAAAAGGACTCCTCTCATTACTCGAACCAGACTACATAACTTGATAACATGAATGCATGAATGCGGAAAACTTTTTGTCAAAAGACAAGTCCTTTGATATTCTGTATTGATAACTTCTACGCGACAGAACTTTTAATGGGGAAAATGTGTCTACAAATTGCAATAGCATCGATATTTTTTTTTATGTTAACGTTGATTTTTTACTGTGTTCACTTCAGAGATCGACATTCGCGCAGCAATTGGCACCAATACAAGAGGTAAAAACAAAATTAACGGTGTTTTAGGGGACTCACTTTTATCGGTTTGAGTACTCGGTGTTCATATTGTATAAATTTTCACTTTTCAATGCAAATGTAGATAGGCAATCGTCTGATCGAATTGGAACCTTTTTCTATTAAAATTTTATTACACTAGGTTTTTGCGTCACAATTGTTGTGTTGCATGCTATTGTTGATATTTTCTCGTTCTTAAAAAAGGTGAGTAAATCGATGTTGTTTCATTTCCACTTTTTATTCCACGTTTTATTTTTTATTGATCCTGATGTAGTTGTGACAGCATGTTTGGCGTGTTCATTGTTCTATCCACAAATCAATTTTTCATATTCTTCGATGTTGTTTTCACATTGTTTAATGGTCTTCATTCATATGTTTTCTTCAGGTTAGTTTCCATTCTCAAGTTTTCCACTTGAATTACAAGATTGACAGGAACCTTACTTTACTGAACGCTCAACGCGTTTCGATTATGCAAAACACTATCTCTTGTGCCTTTTAAATTGCTTCCAGTTCAGTTCATGAATGATTTTATAAGGCACTTAATTTTAAGTTGTTAATAAAAGCACTGTAAAAACGATCTTAAGTGTAAAATACGATTAAGAATAAAATTCAAAGTGGCATTATAGACGTTCTGTACCAAATACAATTATTTTAATTGAAATTAAATGAAATTGTTTATTCTGTAAATAGGTTATTGGAATCACTTTTAAAACTCATACTAAAAAAAAAATAAGCTAGATGGAGTCGACATTTTCTTATCTGACTGAATAGAAATGGCGAAAAAAACTCAGGGGTTATTTTTACAATTAATTAACGAATAAACTTTTATAAGCATAAATTATTGATGAAAAAAGCATTTTTTATTTGCATTTTTTTATTCATATTTCAATTTGGTACAGAACTCTGCTAACTTTTTAGTAACGTATTTAAAAAACTAATTTGTATTATTTTTTGACAGCCATCTTCACAGCAGCATCAGACCTTGATCATTGAAGAGTTCGAACCGGATGTCTTTCGCCAACTGATTGAATACATTCACACTGGTTGCGTGACTCTGCAACCCAGGACATTGCTAGGTAAGTCATACTAAGGCCGCATACAGACATCGTGAGACAATGCGTTGAATCCACTCGCAACGTGCGGTGACTGCTCACAGTGAGCTCAGGTACACACAGCTTAAAGCATACGTGAAAAATTATTCATTCATCATCGACTGTCGCTGAAAACCAGCGCTGGGGCTCGTAGGGTCTTAACATTATGCTGAGCGATGGCCGTTGTACGTGGATGTGACACATTTTTCTTCCAACGTCTTCATTATGCGTCATGTTTGCCGCAAATAAAAGTTTTTTATTTCTTCTTTCTTTCTTCTTATCATTCATGACGCATGGCTCACGATGACTGCACGCGTCTCAAAACCTGTGTACACAATAAATACTCGTACATTCAAACATGATTGCGGCTGTCCTCAAATATTGGGAGAGGGAAAACTGTGATAAAATATTTGAACTGTACTCAAAGGGTGTAAAGAAAATAAATTGTTTATCTCTTTAACGATGAGCGATCGATTTCTCCGTATTTAAGTACCAAGTTATTAGTTTATCAAAGTGGAACGTTTATGGAATGAAAATTCACAAATCAGTAAAACCGGAGTACTGAGAAAACTGATTAATTTAGATGAGATTTCACGATAGTTAAATGTTGATTAATTTAATGTTTTGTACAGTAAACAAACTTCAGTTTTGATATTCTGACGAAATACTTTGAAAGTTGTGTGTGGGTGTAACTCTAGATAGTCCTCAAATTCGTTAGTTTTATCAAATTATGTTTCAACATGTTAACCTACAATGTTAATAAGATACTCAAAATTTCATTAGATGTTAATAAAAATTCCAACAAAGTCGAAGTAGGTCCGAAAAAGTATTTAGTCTGACCATTCAACGAGAAATAAAAAAATAAAACTGCGAACTCGATTCAATTTCCGATTTACCGACAATGAGTGGAGTGGAGCTTGCCAAGTGGAATTTATTACGAATCAGCAAAATCGATACCTATATTAAAAGCTTCAGCTGAAAAGAAAATCAAGTTTAACGTTGACGTAAATTGAATTTTTATTAGTTTTCAACGCAGAATACCAATTGTGCTCGTCCATGTTGTTTTTTGCCTTTATTGGTATTCACTGAACGTTGATGTACACATCGTACCTACCTCTACGTATTTATAGTCGACCTCATAATTGCTTTTTGACCCTATCGCCTGATTTACACGGTGCGATTTAATAGCTTTGACGTACCATAAGTTCCAACACCAAAAATGTTGCACCGTGTTTAGACGATGTAAGTCATTTTTGCTTTAATTTTATTGTATACCACAGGCAAAAAACTTACATCGAGTAATTCGTAAAACTTGTTGGTCTAAACCACAAGATATTTTTTTCTGTGACAGTAATTAGTTACAAAATACATTAGTGAGTTTTAATTAACTGGGAATTGATGTCAAAAGTGGAAAAACAATTACGAGGTCGGCTGTAGGCCATATTTCGGCCAAGGTGGCAAATCTCAACAGAGACTAGCCTTCGGCGAAGGACATAATGTATTAAGTGCACAAGTGTGTGCGCAGAGGCGCACTTTCTCTTCCCTCACTCTCATAGTCCGTTAGGACGGCAATCTGACACGACCGCAGAGAGATCAGGCGCAGAACCAACGGCTTAACGTACTTTCCAAGGCACAGGGTTATAGAAAGAAATAAAGAAACCCTTAGCCCCAACTGGGAATCGATTATAGGAGATTATGCTCAGCTGTCGCGCTTGTGAGACTAACGGGACAGTTTGACTATACCTACATAGTTAAGGTAGATTTTGTTAAAAGGGATCTTGCTTTGAAGACGACCCGGATGTCACAAAGGGTCAACTTATCGCATCGCCTACAAATATTTGCTTATAGTTTGGGTGTACGTGTGATGTGTGCGAACATTTCATATTTACCAGGAATTTTAACGACTCGTTCCACGATTTGGTTTATTCTTGCTTGGAAATCTTTTTGGTGTTTTCGAGTCAAAGTGATAAAATATTTCAAGTAGGTATCCAGAAATATACTCAGAAGGCCAATTCACGTAATTAAAAACGTTCAAAATCTAGTCGCAATCACATCTCAGCGTCAATCAATGTCAAAGACGAACGAAAAAAGAACTTGTCAAAGATATAGGGAAATTGGAGGTATTTTTAACACATTGAGACTGAGATCAGACTATGAACGTTCTTAAAATTACGAGGATTTCCCCTCAGTTCTTAATTGCAACCATCTTGTTTTTTCTACTTGTTAACGAGGTTTCATAGTTTTTATTTTGTAATTATGAAGTTTCATTTCCCATTTCAAAAGTAAGTAGATTAAAGTAGGTCTTTTGAAATCCATTTATTCTACAAGTTGCAAGAGAAATGCTCGTCGCAGAAGCAAAAGCAAAGCAATTAATTAGTTTTAACGCAGTGACTAATTAAACGACAGTGGTTAGTTACCTCAGTTGTTAGGAAATCCATCCCCAGTTGTGGTTTGCGTTAACCTAAGTAAATCATTGAAGCGTATGTTCAGTTTCCACGAATTAATCGCCAATATCCATGAATTTCTCACTCACTTCCTCTAACCCAGTGGCTCCCAACCTTTTTTGATCAGGGACCCTTTTAATTGCTATTTTGGTAGGGGGTCCTTCTGGCTTAAGCAAAATAGATTGTGTCAATTTAAATGATAAATTAACATATTCAATAAACTTAAAAGTAAAATGCATTAATAGTACTATAATAATAGAGACAACCACTTTTTTAATAAAAAAATAAAATTCGGATTGCGCCAATATAATTTCTGTGCTTAATGCACGTTCTGTCATCATCATCATCTGCCTAACTTTTTCCCAATTATGTTGGGTTCGGCTTCCAGTCTAACCGGTTGAAGCTGATTATCAGTATTTTACATTGAGCGACTGCCTATCTGACCTCCACAGCCCTAATGCATCTTCTATATACAAGTTAAAAAGTACGAACAAAAGTTTGAAAAACCTTGCAGACCACAGGTTGGGAACCAGTGCTCTAACCTAACTGAATTGTTTGCACCAACGGGTACCCAATTTAACATTGGAACGTAAGGTCCTGACATGTTCCCATTCACAACTTTCATCCCTTGTCAAACTCAATGCAATTTCAACCCTTTTGTCAAAACTGAATGTTTAAAGGACCGCGAAATAGATTTTGTATGAATACCTACTTAGATATACAGCATTACAAAGGAGTGTCAAATGTTGACAGTTTGTGAATAAGCTCTCTATTTTGTTCGTGAAACGTTTAGAGATTCTGTTTCTGATAGGGTTTTTGGGTAATCAAATAAGTTCAAACCGGGACATAACGAAATTGCCTATTTTACTGCCAAACCCACATTTTTTAGATCTTATGCTCGGTTTCTATACAAAAACGAATCGCTTACCAATGGTAGCATAAATAAGCAGTACCTTTGTACTCATATTATGATTATGTCATATCAATTTGTATTTTTCTGTGTGTACATAAATAATAAAATCTTCTACATGGGAAGGTCTACTATGCAAAGCCATTGATGGGGTCTTTGCTAAATTATTGGAAGAGATACAGGAGTCTTAATTCTACGGTCCGTAAATTCGAAATCGGCCCTAAGTCATTTTCAAGAATTGTTAGTCCAGCCGTCGAGAGAATGCGTTCCTGACATCTGTCATGCGACAATTCTAGTAGCTAATAAAGATCAAATTCGCAAAACACCGTATTCATTTCTATGAAACTGACATCAGGTGCCAAGAACGCATGCTCTCGTTGACCTCACTAGTTACTACTAAATATTGTAAGTTGAGATGTTGAGATAAACATGTCTTATTAATATAGCATGTGGGGTGTGGCATGAACGCTAACTAATATCGTTATCTCCTCCCCTATGCAATTATATTAGCTCTGCCGTTAAAGCAGGAGCTTGTTACCTAAAAGTTTTCAACCGGTCTGCATGTAACAGCATCCTGAAAGCTCATTTACATGCGGATAGTTTCTCGCTGAGTATTTTTTTTTTAACTTTTGCATGCGGTATGGTAGAGTGCGATGGAACCGCTGTTATAATGTTTACATCTTATTTTGTACCCACATTCATTGCAAAATAAATGATTTCTGATTTTCACCTTTGGACAGGCGAGAATGTCGATACAAGTCTCTTTGGCGATCATCGCAGTCAGTTGTCACTCTAGCGAGAAAAAATAAACGCCTGCGAAACATTTCATACTAGATTTGTCTGGCGATTTTCTGTGTTTCAAAAATTTGAAATAAAAGCTTTTGTTTACACGGACGCGGACGTTTCTAATTTTAAAAGATGAGACAATTCTCGCATTATATTCATCGCCTAATAGGTACGTAAAAAAAAAAGTTTTTTTGTTAATAAAGCATATTACATTGTATCTAAATATTTGCAGGATAAACTATAGGATTTTGAAACAAAAAAAAAAAAAAATTTATTTCTTTTTTTTTTGTGTATTTTTATGTACTTTGCATGCTGAAAGGTAAAATATGGTAATACCAACACTGTGATATACAATTATTACATGAATGTAAAACATTGCATATATTATTGTTTACCCATATTAGCCAATAAATTATTTGGAATTTGAATTCGCTTTTTACATGCGAGAATGTAAAAACTCGCTTTTTATCTTTCTAAAATCGCCTATTCAAGACCGGAAAAGCTGGTCGTGTAAATGAGCCATTCATGTAAGTTAATTTGCATCCACCGTAACCCGGACGTAAATTATATTAGAACATACACTTCCCCTAAATTCGATTCATTATAGAATACAGAATACGTACCACACACAATCGCTTTATGCAAACTGTGTTAGGAATTCTATTAGAGATGCATTTGCGGAAATATGGTTAGTAAGTAGATTAGACTGTGTCTTGTCTGTTACACGTTTTTCTTGCCGTAAAAAACTACGGTTTATATGCCGTGTGTAGGTGTGTCGTCAGTGTTGTATGAAGCACTATGGAAGCTTGTTGACAAATACATTTTTTCTAGATGAGCCTGAGCGTGTAACCTTCAAGGTTATACTCCTGTCAGCACTTTTAGTCACTTTCGGCATAATGATGGCGATTATTTACTTTGGAAAACACGGAACAACAGGATTAAACAAATATTTATCTACTGTCCTTTTCTTAATGAAATAGAAAGAAAAAGATGCACTGAACTTAAATTTAGTTTAGTTTGTGAACAAAGAAATCGGCGCCAATATCATTGTTTCGATACTAATTAAATTACGAAGAGCGTGGTCAGTAGGTTGCAGACTTTTTTAATAATAACCTTATGCAAGAAGTTTTTTTTTTCTGTTATTTTTTATCGTTGCTGTAAATAAAAATATCCTCTTGAGCGGCTCTGGGGTATCGAGGCTTATTTATAAAGATACTGAAGATAGTATTTCATCTAACATCTTTTTAAAAATGTTTCAAGGGAACTCAAACTCATCTTAAACTCAAAAACGTTTTAGAACTCGTTTTGAAAAGCTACTTAAAAAAGTTAGTAATTTCAACTTTATTCCAACAAAAATAAAGTTCTTCATGCGAAATTGACAATTTAGACTCGGGTTTAACGTCAGTTTTCGTAATAAGAACATTAACTTTGTCGGATTATAAGTCGAATTTCATAAATGGCCCGATAATGTAAATCTGTGTATAAAATTAAATAAATAATAATTAGTAAACCTGTGTCTAAAAATAAATAAATAGTTAATAAGGTACGATGGGGTTGGCATATCCGTATGGGTAAAAACCCCAACAAAGAATTTTGTAATAAGGCCGAAAGCATTATTTTCAATTAAACCAATTACAGGCACTTTAAGAATTGTTAAGGGGCCGCTCAGTCACAAAGATGAAGTTAACTAGTTGCCCATTCCAAAGCGTAGTAAAATTTTACGGAGAAGAACGGACAAGAAACTCAACGGACGCTGTTTCAAGTCCTAACATGAGACTTTAATAGCTGGCAAAATGTGGGTGTACTGTAGGTACACTTCTGCCTAACCTTCCGAGGATTACAGGCGTGATAGTATGACTATCGTCATTTTTGGGCCGAGAGTAATAATTATGAATATGCCAGCAAAAGTTTGGCCTAACTCTGGAGAAGTAATGAAATACGTGACAAATGTTTATTACTGATTATGAATGATCCACCAAATAATATTTGCTTGATGAACATTTTTAGTCTTCGTTGCATAGGAATATTCGTATTAATGAACTAACTCTGCCCTGCGCTTTTGCCTGCATAAGTTTTGATCCCGTAGGAATATCGGGATAAAAAGTATCCTATATCTTAATCTATAAATATATATGTTATATATGATATTTAGCTTAAATAAATAAAATCGCGGGAAAAGCCTGAAAAACGATTGTCGTCAAAAATATCAGCTGATTTATGTAATAGGCTAGTATAACAGTGGAGGCATTTACTTCATAAAATAGTCTGCAAAGGAAACAACGAGTTACTCTGTGGTCGTTAAAAAAATCGCTCAATTTATATCATGTCTAGCGGCTGCATCCTACGGAGCGCTAATTTATTTATTTATTAAGGTACATCAACAGCTTCTATGTATAAATTATATCTTAAGATCACAATAGTCTCGGTCTTACAAAGTCGCCAATTATAGGTTTACCAGCAATCAAGTAGGAATACTACAAACACACAGCTAATTGGGTAGGAATACTACAAACTGCATTCGCAAATACTATTGCCAAGCATAATTATTTTCCTATGACTCTGATAAGAAAGGCCGAAACAAACTAGAAGATCACAGTATTTTTTAAAGTTCAGACATAATCTTGGTCAGATCATGAGAAGACCATGTTGATTGATGTCTGAAATAGTCTTTTGAGGCTTTCCTCAAAAGACTATTTCAGACATCAATCAACATGGTCATATACGAGAGAAGATACAGTCATATGTGTGGTACTTTTACCACACATATGACTGTATCTTCTCTCGTATCAGCAGCAACTAAATATTATTTAAAAATAGCTCCTACCGTGCTAGAAATATTACGAGGAAAAAAATAACATCTAGATGGTTAATTATGCATAGCTAGTAAGTAAGTTGGTAACCAGGCTGACCGCCGTCCATGCCTGAGTGTGTGCCAGAAGAACATTTAAGTAATAACTGTTCATATTATATCTATTTTATTATTTATTTATTACTGTGATTGCCCGTGACATCACAGCGGGCCCTATCAGAATACCAGCGCTGCGACATTTATTTTTTAAATGTCGAAGCACCATGCTGAGATAGGAGCCTTTTGGCCTCGTATTGGACTTCGTTTCATTTTTTCCTTTTGTTACTTTTTTATACAATTTGTTTTATTTTTATTTTTAACTGTGTTTAGTTTAGTTTATGATCCTGTATGAGTCGCAATAAATATTTATTTATTTATTTAACCATTTATGTACACACATATATAAACAGACATATAATACTTTTTCTTTCTTTCTTTAAAATTCTGAGCAAACATAAGCAATACTAAGATGTGAAGTACTCCACCATAACGCAACAAGAATACAAGTTTGCGTTCCTTATATTCTTGTTTGCAGTTTCCTGATACCCGAACCCAAGGCCGTTGCCATGGCAACAGTCTTAACAATAGATATCCGTACAAGATCACTGAAATTAATCAGGAACACGGTCCACCCTACCTTTATCAGCTGTTGTTCCAATATTATCTATTAATTAACTCTGAAAGGTCACTACTTGATAGTGGAAATTAATAACCGTATGAATATTATTATATGGAAGGATTAGATAATGATTAATTGGAAGCTTGGCTTACACAGGCTGCCTTGTAGATAGGCATAGGTAGGTAAGGGTGAAAACATAAATTATGACGTGACCTTTCATATTCGTATCAACTCGGCTTATCACAGTCCACTGCTGGCAATAGGCTTCTCCCAGGCTTTGCCACAACACCCTGTCATCTGCCTTCCGCATCTGGATGCGGAAAAGTAGCTGGGACAGTCTGGCTGTCCCAGCTGCTTTTCTAAGGTTGCTGCTGGCGCGACCCCCAGCTAGATGGGCCGATACCTCGCGACTGCAACCGTCAACCACGGCGAGTAACGAGTGTAGGAGTCCTCGCAAACTCCGCCTGCTGATACGCGGTCGACCGCAGCGAGGACTCGTCTGCTCTAACGGCCATCTATCTTTCGACTGCAGCATCTGGACTTCAGATTGCTTACTCTGAAAGCTATGTCGGTAACATCAGTTAATTTCTATGTATTTCAATCTTCGTATACTGGGTGATAATATTGTGTCTACCATCAGGCATAATCATAATGGAACATTAGTTTTTTGTGAATAAATAATTTAACCATGTATTTTGTAGAACTTTATGAACATCAGTGCTCCTAAGGACAGAAGAATCTACTAATAATTCACACGTAGACATTTTAAATGATTTGATTTGATTTGATTTATTTATTTATAGAATCATGAGTATACATACAAGGCATGCAGGTTGTTCATAAACAAAAAAGATCCGTCATGTTCGGCCTTTGTGGCATACAAATATAAAGGTAAAAAGTCCACAGCTAATAAACATTATTAAGTTTTTACATAAACTAAAAATTAAATTTAAGCAATAAAATTATACATTTGA
Organism: Apamea anceps; assembly: GCA_951799955.1. Lineage (NCBI taxonomy): Eukaryota > Metazoa > Arthropoda > Insecta > Lepidoptera > Noctuidae > Apamea > Apamea anceps. The sequence continues at coordinate 13,781,782 of OX637515.1, read as the reverse complement.
ATTAAATTGTCCTATAATCTAATTATAAATAATGTCAAAATTATAAAATGTCATTAAATATTTGTTCAATTCATAACATTACACCTTGTCATTTAAAAATTCTAAAATACTGTAGTATGCTTTCCCAACTAAATATAATTTTAGCCGCTTTTTTAATATGTGTGCACTTAGTTCCCTCCATCCCTTAGGAAGTTTATTGAATATTAAAGGCGCCATGCAAAATACACTTTTTCGCATTAATGCTGTTTTGGAACTATGTGAGCAAAGCATGGTGTTATCGCGTCTGATGCGACCGGCTTTGTCTGCCATGCGAGGAAATAAATGCCGATTACATTTTACAAACATGACAACTTCAAATATGTACAGAGATGGTAACGTCAGTATGTTATAATTAATAAAATACGGATGATGAAGTGGACATAAGTGCCCTTTTGTTTGATAACGCGATCACCAATGGCCGACAGCTAAGTATGGTGATTACAGAAGGAACAAGTCAGTCAATCCCACTACCAAATGACGAGCCATTCTCGTCAGGTACCAAAGCTTTCTTAAAAGTTCGTGCTAAAGAGAAGATCATCATCATCATCATCACTGGCAGCCTTGTTCCACCCATTGCTGAGTAGGTAGGCCCCACCCTTTTGTGCCATGCTTTCCTGGTCTGTACGAGTCTTATCCAGGTCTTCCCCGCGATCTTCTGTAGGTCATCCACTTACCTAAAGAAGAATAATAGAAACAATGATAGACTAAAAGAATACATTTTTCGCCGGCTGATCGACACTTCACGTGACCAGAGGGCTGGATCGTTCTTTGGCCAAAGAATTAGCATTGCCATTCAACGTGGCAATGCTGCCAATCTTCTGGGCACGTTTCCGGATGACAGCGATGCGGACAAGTACTTCGACGCCTAAATATCCTTTTGTTTTTGTATTTATACAGTTAGTTAGTTAGTCTTTTAATTTAGTACCTAGTCTGTTTATTAAAAAAAGATAAGTACAATATATAGAATAGAAATAGACAAGATACAATTTCCTCGAAGTTAGCTAGTTGCCTTTGAATCCCACACAGTGCAGAGTTATTTGTTTAGCCGGAAATAACACTTCACATTTGACTATGGCAAATGTAATTCCAAGTATAAGTCTTTTGCCATAAAACGCTATTTCTCCGAAGGAGGCAGTTGGAGTAGTGGATTTCCGTTAGTCTATATTTAGAAATTATAGGATTTTTTGCACCACAGAAGAGATAAAATAGGTGTTTGTTTGCACCCACACTTTTATTTCTTGACTGTAGAAAGGGTTGAAGTTTCTTTTTACATTTTACAAGGTATTGCTTTCAAACCGCTTTTCCTTTAAAGGGTACCTACATAAAAACTTATAGATTCATACATCACCAACTTACTTGAAGAACTTTACACCTTCCCTTATAAGGAACAAGGTGTAAAGTTCTTCATCCTCCATAGAAAAGGGAGATCCTCCCACCAGACGGTGTCTGGTGGATTACTGCCCGCCGATTGATGACTGGACGTTGTATACAGGTAGCAGGACCATTGACGCACAACTTGTTAATATGTATTCAGTACGTGATTATGAAATTTTCCTTTTTTTTTCAAACAACGGTCGGTCTGTTGTTAAAAAAAAAATTACTGTTCAGTACATTTTGACCGTGTACGTTACACTTTTCTATGAAACAGCAGATTGTTTTTATATTTAATTTATATTTATAATATATAATAATCAAAAAAATCTTTTAATGTGTAAAAAATATTTTGGAGAAACCAATTCTTTAGTTTTTTTTTTTTTTTGTAGAAAATAAATGATAGCTCTCTTATTAGTTTTGGAATATATATTATGTATATTTTAATGGACATAAGGTAGCTGTTTCTGTAGTGGAGAGTAATATTACAAAATTTGTTATTTAACTTGAACGTCGAACTTCGCTTGCGCGGTTCAGGAATTTGCGTGACGTCAGTGTGAGGCCTAGTTTGCATGTGGCGTTGCAGATGTTGCCACATTTTATTGAGCCGTGTAAAAAATAATAATACCTTGTGTGATCACTTATTTCTGAGATTGCTGGTAAACCTATAATTAGCGACTGTGTAAGACCGAGACTGTCGTGATCTATAGATCAATACAGACCGACAGACCAGACCAGACCAGACTACCGACCAGACTTACTAGATCTTTTTACTTATGATGTGTTATACATAGAATCTGTCTACGCATAGCATCGCTAAGGCATCTTTCAAAAATCGTAAAGCCCTCTAACAAAATGTTAAAGAATCGAAACTGTATAAAAAGATTCAGATTAATTGGACCATTAATGAACTCGCTAACTGAAGAAAATTTTCGAAGAGATATTGTAATAATTTTCAAGCGAATTCTCTTCATAACTCGCAAACAAGACTCCTTTGTTTCATTATAGAAGTTTTCAAGTTTCAGTTCTTAATACTTAGAGCTTTTAAGTATAGAAATACTTTACAAATAATCTGATTTAATAATACATTACATCACATCTGTCCCCCTGAAGATTTTTGGAGAGGTGTAGGTACCAGGGCTTTAAATATCGGTAAAATTTTCATAACGTTACCTTCATTTGACAGCGTTACCGTTAATATTAAAATAACGGTAATGGATTTAACGTTATTTTAGCTCCATTTTTTCGGTAAGCATTATTAACGTTAGTTTTTTAATAACGTTAATTTTATCGTTACTTTTAGAACGGTAAATCTAGTGAGTTTGAAGTAGAAGGGGACGAGGCGCGCGGGGGCGGGCCACCCGCCGTCGGCGCGGTTAGCGCGTGGCGGAGCGGCAACAGTGCATCTAATCCAATGTTAAGCGAGGCGCCCGCGCGAGGTCACAAAAATATAAACAGTCGGAAAGGCAACGTAGCTAAATTAACGGTAAAAATAACGTTACTGGTGTATTTTGCGTTAATGTTAATTACCGTTACTTTACTGGTAATGTGATTAAGTAACGTTACATTTTTGTGAACGTTATTAAGGTATCGAATTGAAATTAACGTTACTTATCGGTTACTATTTTGTTATTTGGTAACGTTAACAAGCCCTGGTAGGTACGGTCAGGGAAATTAATTGTTACGCAAGTTGACAACCAACGTCAGTTTACCATGTTATAGCCATTTCAAATAACTGTTAAAGAATTACTTGTGATTTTAATATACCTACGGAGATTTTATGTTAGGATTCAATTAGCTCTACAATAAATTTCCTGACTTTTGCATACCTACTCGTATGTTATGCCAACATTTTTTTTCAGTATATTTTTATCATTGTTCGGCTCAACTAAAGCACCTGTCATCTAATCTCTTCATAACCCTTGGTTGACTGGTACAGAATGCCTAAGGTATTAAATCCGCCTTAGTACCTTTTTTTGCGAAAACTACTTTTCGCAAAGAAAGGTGCGAATGCGGTGCAAATGCGGATTAAGGTGCGTTAAATAAATAAATAAATAAACATTTTGATAAAGAGACGATTTACTCTGTTTCGTTTATAATTACATAATAATCTTCACTAAATTAGGATAATAAATTAAATTAGCGTAGTTTCTAAGTTATATCTAAGTTAAACGTGACATACTTAAGATTTAATTAAGTTAGCTACTTAGCAACGGATGTTGGTAAATAGATATGTTAAATTAATTTTCTCCAGAGGGCTTAGTTTCCACGTTAGTTTAAGACATAATTTATCATGTGGAATGATCCACATGATAATTTATGTCTTTACCTGACCTCCTGTCTTGACCTTTATGTAACTACTAGCAGCGCCCCGCGATTTCACCCGCATAATTTTCCCGTGGGAATATCGGGATGAAAATGAGCCTATGTGTTAATCTTGGGTATAAACTATCTGTGTGCTAAATTTCATCCAAATCCGTTCAGTAGTTTTTGCGTGAAAGAGTAACAAACATTCATCCATCCATCCATCCTCATAAACTTTCACATTTATAATATTAGTAGCAGTAGGAAGTAGGAAAGGATATAATTCATTATCACCATTCTCATGCCTTTATCCTAATTTATTTGGAGCAGCATTTCTTCTTCTTCCATACTTCTCTATTAATCATCAACTCAGTGGTCACCCCTTTTCTATGGACCTATCTCATCATCTGCCTAGCTTTTTCTCAACCTTGTTGGAGTCGGCTTCCAGTCTAACCGGGTGCAACTGAACCTGACCTGCCGATCGATTCTGTAAAAATCTCACCGTGAAAAGTTAGGTGAAGTGAGCTGTCTATATTATCAATCCCTAGCATTAGTTGGAATGACAGCTCACTCCACGCTCACTTCACCTAAGTTTTCACGGTGAGATGGTTACAGAATCGCACTGCAATATTTTACATGAAGCGACTGCTTAACTGACCTCCACAACCCAGTTGCTGGGTTATGCGATACCCTTGGTAAGATTGGTCATCAGACGTTCGGGTTTCGACCCGTAACGACTGCGAAAGATCTGTGCTTTCCAAGGCACGGAGGGGTTTTGCTATGTAAAGATCAACCACGGACCAACCGCGGTAAGCGTAGCGTCACCTGCCCCAGCAGTCTCGACATTCATAGAGATCGCTTTACGACCGAATTCGATCGCAAAGTCCTGTCACTCCATACATTTCACCTGTCAATTCGGGACTTTGCGACCGAATTCGGTCGTAAAGCGATCGCTATGAATGTCGAGACTGCTGGGGCTAGTCGATGGACCCTTGCGGCTGTTATTACTTAGCCACAAGCCCTTCTACAAATTATTTTACAAATACCATGAACCTATCTCATTGAGAATGATAAAATAAAGGTATACATTACTTATACTGAAATAAAAAAGGAAGTGCTTGAAAGTAGCGTTTTGACTGCTGCGTTGCGTGTCGTGGGTTCGATTCCCGCACGGAACAAATATTTGTATGACCTTAAAGTAGTTGTTCCGGGTTTGGCTGTTTGTGTATGTGAGTTTAAATGTTTGTAAACGCACCCACGATACAGGAGAAATTCCTAGTGTAGGGAAACATTTTTTTTATTACGATTTATCGTGCTTTCCGAAGCATGAAGGGGACTTGGAATGTAAAGATTTTCACCCATCCACAGACCAACCGCGGCTAGCATAGTTTAACCTGAAGGCCAATTCTCATAATTTAAAACGTTCAAAATCTAATCGCAGCCTCATCTCGACGACAAACAAATTTCAAAAACTTGTCAAAATGTAGGGAAATTAGAGGTATTTTTGACAAATCGAGACTGAGATCAGACTGTGAACATTTTTAAAATGACGAGAATTTCCCCTCTGATCGATCGACCTGTGCAGCTGTTATTATTTAACCACGGGCCCGTATAATCAAATCACAATGGTAATTCTTTGACAGTTTTATGATATTATATGGTATAAAACGGCAAAGTAGCGGTATCAATTTCCTTAAAGATTAATTTCCCTGACTGTACATAGGTTCTGGGGATGGTTATCAAATACTCCGGAGGTAATGAAGCATTTCAAATGTGTAAAAGTGATTCAAAATTCCAACTTACGTAACACACGCACCAATCCATCCATTTTCATCACATACACACACTCACTTCACACTTACACTCACACCCAAAAGCCCCTAAACCTCTTATCATCAAACTGTCTTTCTACAACATAATAATTTTAGTTAGTTAACTTTTTATTACTTTGTAATTAAGTTTTTAATTATTTTTTTTCTTTTCTTTTATTTCTTTCAAATTAATTACTTCGACCTAAATAAATGAAATTGTTTGCCTTACTGAGAAGAGAGACAACTTACAGAGACTACGACAGAGGGAATCCTAGTGCGGGCCCAAGGCAATTGTAGGCTGTACCCTACGACACAGGAAATTCTAGTGCGGGCCCAAGGCAATTGTAGACTGTACCCTACGACACAGGGAATTCTAGTGCGGGCCCAAGGCAATTGTAGACTGTACCCTACGACACAGGAAATTCTAGTGCGGGCCAAAACCAATTGTAGACTACCCTACGACACAGGGAATTCTAGTTCGGGCCCAAGGCAATTGTAGACTGTACCCTACGACACAGGGAATTCTAGTGCAGGCCCAAGGCAATTGTGGACTACCCTACGACACAGGGAATTCTAGTTTGGGCCCAAGGCAATTGTAGGCTGAGCCTACGACACAGGAAATTCTAGTGCGGGCCCAAGGCAATTGTAGACTGTACCCTACGACACAGGGAATTCTAGTGCGGGCCCAAGGCAATTTTAGACTGTACCCTACGACACAGGGAATTCTAGTGCGGGCCCAAGGCAATTGTAGGCTACCCTACCACACAGGGAATTCTAGTTCGGGCCCAAGGCAATTGTAGGCTATACCCTACGACACAGCAAATTCTAGTGCGGGCCAAAAGCAATTGTAGGCTACCCTACCACACAGGGAATTCTAGTTCAGGCCCAAGGCAATTGTAGGCTGTACCCTACGACACAGGAAATTCTAGTGCGGGCCAAAAGCAATTGTAGGCTACCCTACCACACAGGGAATTCTAGTTCGGGCCCAAGGCAATTGTAGGCTGTACCCTACGACACAGCAAATTCTAGTGCGGGCCAAAAGCAATTGTAGGCTACCCTACCACACAGGGAATTCTAGTTCGGGCCCAAGGCAATTGTAGGCTGTACCCTACGACACAGCAAATTCTAGTGCGGGCCCAAGGCAATTGCAATTGGCTCTGTCCTTTGTCCGTCTGGACCATAAGGCTCCAGCTATCTCTATAATATCGTCACTTCATCTTTTAGAAGGTCTGCCCTTCCTTCTTTTTAGGGTTCCGTAGCCAAATGGCAACGGAACCCTTATGGATTCGTCATGTCTGTCTGTCTGTCTGTCTGTCTGTCCGTCCGTATGTCACAGCCGCTTTTTTCCGAAACTATAAGAGCTATACTGTTGAAACTTGGTAAGTAGATGTATTCTGTGAACCGCATTAAGATTTTCACACAAAAATAGAAAAAAAACAATAAATTTTGGGGGTCCCCATACTTAGAACTGAAACTCAAAATTTTTTTTTTTCATCAAACCCATACGTGTGGGGTATCTATGGATAGGTCTTCAAAAATGATATTGAGGTTTCTAATATCATTTTTTTCTAAACTGAATAGTTTGCGCGAGAGACACTTCCAAAGTGGTAAAATGTGTGTCCCCCCTAAAATAAGAGAATGATAAAACTAAAAAAAATATATGATGTACATTACCATATAAACTTCCACCGAAAATTGGTTTGAATGAGATCTAGTGAGTAGTTTTTTTTTAATACGTCATAAATCGTAACGTAACGGAACCCTTCATGGGCGAGTCCGACTCGCACTTGGCCGGTTTTTATATATTGGGTACGAATTTGAGATAATTTGTGACCATCTTTCATCTGTAGCTCTCTGAATATGACCTGACCATTTCCATTTCAGTGTCAGTACCTGTTTAGCCGCATCCCTCGGCTTTGTTCTTTTTCTTTTCAGTGAGCTTTTAACTATATCTTTTAATTTAATGTTCATGTAGCTCCGTTATATTCCTCTTTGACAGCCTCTTATTTTATTTAAGATTGATTTTTTGAGAGACCACGTCTGGCGTGCTTAGGTAAGAACCGGCGTAAGGCAGATGTTTATCGCTTTCGTTTTTCGTTGCTTTGATATTAGGATCTAATAATAGCCTATCCCGATATTATGAAGCAGATTCGCTTCCATCTAGGTTATTACAATTAACACCTACTGTTTATTCCTGAAATAGCTTCATAGTATCAAACTACCTACGCAAAACTGGATGATTACATTTGTTCGTATATTTGAAAACTACCTACGCGAAACACGCGAAACGTAATGACTTGTTTGTTGGTATTTTTAGAGAGTTTATTTCCAACGTTATTCATTTATGAAATGGAAAGATTTTGCGGAAAATGTTATGGTATTCAAAACGAAATCAAATAGTTGTTTTTATTTTTTTTTAAAACCCCATAGTTAATCCTGATACAAGTGACGTGGCGCCCAAATGGCTGCCGACATACCTTCGGCTAGTTTATGGAATTCTCTTCATAATGAAAGTGAGTGGGTAGGTTTGGGAATGATATAATTTTGTGATGCTATTGAATTTGAAATTAAGTTCCGTTATTGTGTGGGCCTTTTTTGTAGGCTTGTGGGGCATTTGCGTAACCGTTATAGGTACTGGTATTGTGGGCTTTTATAATTTCTAACGTGACGATATTAATAATATTCGACCAACACATCAGGAGGCTCTCGTTGGGCAGTTGGATCAAGGGCTTGATCCAGAAAGCGGTATTTCTGGACACGGCTCGCATTGTCAGGAGGTTCGTCTCTCTGGAGCCCTGACCGCCGGTAGCTTGGACTCTGTTCCCGATACCGATGGGCTACTATTTTTTATATTTTTAAATGTTTTTTTTTATGTTTTTGTTTATAAAAATATTTAAAATATAATTTATAAGTACTTAGATGAAATAAAGGAACAAAATAATAATAACGTATGGAAATATCAATCTGCCTAGCCTTTTTCCCTACTATTGTGGGGTTGGCTTCCAGTCTGACCGGATGCAGCTTTTACGTGGAGTGACTGCCTATCTGGCCTCCAGAACCCAGTAACTGGGTAACACGTAACCCCTTGGTAAGACTGGTTGTCGGTCTTTCGGGCTTCTGAAGACCAGCAATGACTGTTAAACATCCAAGAATGACAGCCGAAACCTACGGCTTAACGTGCTTTCCGAGGCACCGAAGGATCTCGGTATGTAAAGATGGACACCCATCCACGGACCGACTGCGGCAAGCGTAGCTTAACCTGATCGATCGACCCGTGTTGTTATTACTTAGCCACGAGCTCATCAAATGTATCCCCAAATGTATGGACATTTATATGAAGTCGAAGAATAACGTGCAGGTATTTCCATACATTTTCCCTGTAGTGGACGCCCACGCCAATATCGTCTCGTTACAAACTATAAGAAGTTCATAGTGCCTTTTATTTTGACAGTTCACGAACAACATTCATTGCGTTATTAACGTTATTGAGTTCACGAATTTTTCAAACCTATGAAGCAATGCATTAGGAATCTGCTTCAAAATCATTGGATTGGAAAAATTTGTCGTGAAAATAAGTCGTATCTGGATTCTGAAAATCAGATTGAAGTCTTCCAAACCAATTTTAATCTCGTGATGCTGAGGTTGGGCGACCGAAGTAAGAACAGACAATACATCAGTAAGTTATAAGGGTAACTAGCGGTTGGTGTTTTTTTTTTTTTTCAATCCCCACTTCGTTGTTGTTTTGAGCATCTGGTGCCGTAAATTACAGTCCTCCCTGCATCCAAGAATCCGTTCAATAACTTTTAAGGTTCTATTAAATTACAAAAAAAAAATCTTCCAATAATCCCCCACACAAACTTTAAAGTGAAAGGTTATTTACGGTTCACTTTGACTACCCGGCTTAAAATAAAACTTCAATATTTACTCGGATGTTTAAAAAGATGGGACCGCTCGCTTATGTAGGAGTCAGCTTTATATCTATTGTAAGTCAGGATACGTACATTTTTCCATCCTTTTTTAGAAGCAGGGATTTTTCTCAGGAATTTCCTGATAAAAGAAAGAAACAGGTTTATTTGTCATAGAAATACGTGCACACAAAAAGATGATCAACTCGAATAATAAAGAAAAATAAAAACAAAATAGATCTATAATCGCGAGCACAAAACAGAAATATTGACAGCTGCACGTTATGACTGTGATAAGATAAAGATGGATAAAGTTCTTTCTGACGAGCTATACAATTGAAACAGAACTGGCCTGAAAGGAAAGAAAGAAAGAAAATTTGTTTATTCTGCACAAACAAAACGCAGATTGCAAAAAAAAAAAAATATACACATACAACGTAGTCAAAAGCCTCGTATTCGAGCATATAAAAGTTGTCAATTTTGTTTATTACTTGATGTCTAGGCCAGCTGATCTTTTCTGTTAAAATCACACCATGAAAACGTAGGAGAATCACAGAATTTATTGAAAACCTTATCTCAAAATATTTTATAAAAAAATATAAATTGAATTATTATTATTAAAATTAATTTGAAAAAAATCTTTTTTGTTCAGCTCACGCTGACAATACTGTTGGATCAAGCCCTTGATCGAGCTGCCCAACGAGAGCCTCCTCAGGTGTTGGTCGAAGCTCTTAGCTATTAAGCCATTGGCTATCACGGCAATCGGCACAATGATCGCCGAGTCCATATTCCACATGTCGGCAACCTCGCAAGCCAAGATAATTGATTTGTTTATCTTTTTCGGCTTTCACGAGGTTCTCATCATGCGGGACGGTTATGTCAACAATCATATATCAACTATCAACATTATTATTAGTGTAACTGCCCCGTTGGTCGCAAGCGCGACTGCTGAGCATTCCTGGGTTCGATATCCAGGTCGGGCAAAGTGTTATTGGGTTTCCCCATTACGAATTTCTTAGTAACAGCCCGGAGTTTGGAAGTTGGTGGTGTAATACCCCCGTGCCTCAGAAAGCACGTTAAGCCGATGGTCGTACACTGATCTCTCTCCGGTCGTGTCGGATTGCGTGCCGTCCCATCGGACTGTGAAAGTGAGGGAAGAGATAGTACACTTTTTAACCGACGAAAAAAAAAGGAGGAGGTTCTCAAGTCGACGCGTATTTTTTTTATATACATAAAAAAAAATACTCGTCGACGAAAAAGTTATGCGTGGTCGTACGACCACGCATAACTTTTTACAGAGTAGTCCGATTTTGATAATTCTTTTTTTTTTTGGAAAGGGTAAGCCCCAAGGTGGTCCCATATAAATTTGGAAAAACAATCCAACCCTAAGGGTGGGAAAATAGGGGGCGCCGTTTAAATTTAAGGCAATTAAGTGATCTTTGTTTATTGATTGTTTGGCGCCGACTCAAAATTACTTAGGTATACTTACATTAGTTAAAGGAGAGGGCCCGTGGCTAAATAATAACAGCCGCACAGGTCGATCGGTCAGGTTAAGCTACGCTTGCCGCGGTTGGTCTGTGGATGGGTGACTATCTTTACATACCGAGACCCCTCCGTGCCTCGGAAAGCACGTTAAGCCGTTGGTCCCGGCTGTCATTCGTGGATCTTTTACAGTCGTTACGGGTAGTCAGAAGCCCGAAAGTCTGACAACCAGTCTTACCAAGGGGTATCATATTACCCAGTTACTGGGTTGTGGAGGTCAGATAGGCAGTCACTCCATGTAAAATACTGGTATTCAGCTGCATCCGGTTAGGCTGGAAGCCGACCCCAACATAGTTGGGAAAAGGCTAGGCAGATGATGATGACATTAGTTTAAGAACTTTGTTATTAAGGTTAAATAAAAAAGGTTTATTATTTTTTGCTTTTCAGTTTTTTCGGCGGTTTAATTTTTTTGTTAAAAAGTTTTGTCTGACATACTTGTGCACTTTAATATTTCCCGCCTCGAGGGCTAGTCTCTGTTAAGATGGCCGAAATGCGGTCTATAGGACTACATATATCATTAGTGTATTCTACTGTAACGTGACTATCACTACCTTTACAGGTGTAATGAACGCCGCCGACTACTATGGTCTAGACGAGCTTCGCCGCGCCTGCGCAGGCTTTGTGCAATGCTGCATCACTGTCGACACGGTGTGCGCCCTTCTCGCGTCTGCTGAGAGATACATACAGTACAAGTGTACCAAGTCACTTGTGCAGAAGGTGGGTTTATTTTTAATTAGTCTCGAAAAGGTTGCGACGTGTTGATCAAAGGAAGGCGCTTTACTTGTGTTACCAAGTGTACAAACATACTGTGAATGTGTGTTTGTAAGCGCAGAAGCTTTCGACCGATTATATGACGATATGACTGATTCAAACTTAATGAAAATTGACTGCAAAACGATATTGAATCAATTTTCTCGTATTGAAATTATTTTATTTTGGAAAACCTTAAAAATACAGCAGTATTGGAATTGTTAACACAAGAATAGCTTGAATAAATTGTACGAAATTCTGCTTACCTTACTTGCCTGCTTTACTTACGCACTGCTTAGCGTCGAGAGTTGAAAAGCCAACAGTGTGTTTTTTTAACGTGCTGGGAAGCGCTTTGTTGAATTCTCAATGCTCGGCTCAACACTGAGAGTTGAAAATGCACTGCGCAATAATTTTACGGAAATCCATTTTTTCTGTTGCAGGTGTTGGAGTTTGTAGATGAACACGGCAATGAAGTGTTGAATCTCGGATCATTCACGCTGCTGCCCCAACATGTTGTAAGGCTAATATTAGCACGGGATGAGCTGAGGGCTGATGAGTTTACTAAGTTTCAGGTAAGATAACATCTATTATTTACAAACATTATGTAGGATTACGGCCCACATCCTCGCATAGAGGAGGCCTGAGTCCAGGCAGTACAAACGTTTTGCGCTGGATATGTTCTGTTGCAAATTCTGGCAACCACAATTTAAGATCATTGGATTTAATTGCAATTAAGACACAGTAAGCTTGTGGATATTATCACCCATTTTATCAAATAGTTATGACGATAGATGCAATTTTGTAAAATTTATTATTCCATAAACAAGGCAAACGGAGGAAGTAAGGAGTTTCTGTGTTTTGTTCTGTTAGAAGGCGTGATTTTCTGTTATTTATGTAATAATTCGATCTAAAACATTTACCTACATTAGATACATAATGTAGGGACAGTTTCGTTTCATCAGTAAACTCATTAATTAAAAAAATATATCTTCTTGTCTGCATCCATAAAAATCTGGTATTCAGCTGCATCCGGTTAGACTGGAAGCCGACCCCAACATAGTTGGGAAAAGGCTAGGCAGATGATGATGATGATGATGATTGTCTGCATCCACATTGAAATGACTAATTATACATCTTATCATTTCCAGGCCGCTCTGATGTGGAGCAAGAAGTACTGCGACACCAACCAGAACATGAACTTGAAGGAAGTCATCGGTAACTTTCTGGAGTACATCCAGTTCCACAAGATCCCTGCTAACGTGCTGATGAGAGAGGTCCACCCGCTCGGCCTGGTACCTTACTCCATCATAATGAACGCGCTGGCGTACCAGGTGCTGTTACGTAACATATTCAATTATTTGTTCAAGATTGGGCTCATGTGTCTGCCTTGGCAAGGGAGAGCGTAGATTTGGTCACATGGTAACTTCTATGTTTTCCGCCAGACAAATCGATTCTTTATTGCTCATCCTTCAGTACTCACTTTGTATGCTCAGTGTAATAGTATAGAAAGCTGCTGAAACTACTCTTAGTTCTAATCTATTTACACTTCTTGCAATTAGAGTAGTAAATAGTGATGCTCACAGCACTGTTAGCCAAATAATTCTTGCCCTCATATCTTGTGCTTTATGTATTGTAATCTCTGTTCTTCTTGAACTAACATGCTATTGCCTTTAGTCGTAGTGCATTGAATAGAACGCTGAAACCGCTGTTGTTGCAGGCAGACCCGGCCAGCGTAGATCCAGGCAAACTCTCCCCAGCGCGAGTCCGACGCGCTGGCCGCTCCATGTCCGTGCAGTCTTCGCTCGACCCCTATGGCTCCAACACCACCCTCTCCTCTACCGGCTCGAGCGATGTTCCGTCGTCAGACTCTCGACACAACTAACGCGAGGGGAACCTCCCCCGTCCTCCTCCCGAACCCACCCCTGGCCCTTCCTCAGCTCCTGTTCAACCCATTCCCGCACCCCCCACGGACAAGCCTCCGGAGAAACTCGGACTTTTCTCCTCCATCAAGCGTGCTGCTAGTAAGAAGTTCGGCGATCGACGTTCCCCCACACCGAAAACGAGGGAGCCCCGATCGAAGTCGGATTCTGTCAAGCACGCAGCTCTAACAAGACAGGTCTCTGAAACGGTGGCAGCGTCAGCAGACCCAACGTTCGAGCGATGTAGACCGAGAAAACGGGACAGTGAAACAGAGTTTCCAGTCCGCAAGTCCACTTCAGAGATATCTGAGAGTTTCCCCTTCGTGAGGCGTGCGCTAGCTGAGATAGAAAATGGACTTAACTATTTTAGGAGGTCTATCGCGTCAGATACGACTGAAACGAAGCCTCCGTTATTGAGGACTGAGCCAGTGGTCGTGGTTGCGGCAGCCGAGGATGATGAGGCGCCTGTGTCGCCGCCACCGCAGATGGGATTGAAGGAACGTCGAGGTTCTCGTGGATCACCGTGTGCTAATCTTCCACCGTTGACATTACCACCAATTACTCCGGAGCCATCGCCCGGGCGTTTGACTCCAAGTAGACTTTCTCCGCAAAGACAACAAGAGCCAGCATCGGCTCCAGTGATGCGGAATCTTCCAGCGCCTCGACGCACGAGGACTCGATCTGAGATGCCACCTGAACCTCCTCCGCGTTCTCCTCAGACTCCTCGGCCAGCGTCTGTTTCTCCAAAACACACTTTTGCATTCAAAATAGTACTGAAAAAAGTAGAGAGCACTCCGAATACATCATTTGATAGACCGGACCAATGAGAGTACCTCCTCTAAGCGCGGCCGTTGTTATACGGTGGGGTACTCGAGGTTATTAACGCGCTTTTCTCCGTTTTCTAGAAACAGCTAGCATAGATTAGTTAGCGGCGATGACGAAGACTCGCCAATGAATATTGTATTAAAATCAATGACGCTTCGGAAATTTCTTCGTAATCTTATGAATTCAGGGGCTGGTCCTCTGGTTGGTATGTATCGACATTGTGTGTCGGACTTTTGACTATATGATTAAGATAAAAGAATTGAAATTTATATGGTTCATATACTTGTTGTTAATAAATAATACACGATGAAATTATTCATGAGTGCGTTCGAGTGGTGTATGATAAAGTGTGTAAAACTTCGTGTGAAGAAAATATTTTGTGTGAAGTATATTATAAAGGATATTGATAGGTCTTTTTCTATGTTTTTCGATAAATTCCAACCACGATGATGTTCACGAGTCTCCTTTTTTATTATGAATGTGTATATCATAATCTTCTTTAAACTTCTTTCTGTCGAATGGGGAGTTCTAATATAACACTTATGCTATGTACTTTTATACGGACACTGACATAATAAATGGACAGTCTAAATGTATTTTCGATGTTATACAAATTGTCTGACGTGAAAGTATTTTTATAATATTGTATATAGATGGAGATGTTTGTTGTTACTTCGATAGCAGTTTTGAAATTATAATCTTGTTCATATTCTTTTATCATCACAGAAGTAAACATATCCGAAATAGTTAATATACTGATTTCAGACCATACGTTTTTACTCAATTCAATTCAGAAATTAGAATAAGATACTGCATACGTGTTTATGGTTACTGGTACTTAAACATTTTTCTTTTTATGTATTGGAAAAGGTATTTCTACTCAAACATTTATTTATAATATATATTATCTATAATAATTACGTGTTTAACACATAATAAAGGCACAATTGTTGTTGTGATCTGTGTAAATTCATCATTGTCTGTATCAACCCTCTCTAAAATAGATGATAACTTTTTAATCCTGGCTTTTTGCAAAACAAACTTTCGACTGGTATATAACTTTTTTGTTTCCAGTGAGTGAGTTCTTAAAGATAAATATAAGCATAATCAGGATATATCGTTCCCACTGCTGGGACACAGGCTTCCTCTCTGTGAGAGAGAATGGGCCATAATCCACCACGCCAGCCTAGTGCGGGTTGGTAGATGTCACGTGTCTTCGATTTTTTGGGGACGGTTTTCCTTTATCGTTTTGAGAGATAAAGATATGTGTTCTATTTACTATAAATGTTGCGTTTTAAAAACTTTTATTCACTTTTATGAAAGATTTTTTTTAAACAGGTGAATATTTTTCTCAGTCAATATTAATAATTTTAAAAACCACAGCCAGAATTAATATAATAATAAAGATGTGTTGTTGTATTTAAATACAAGTGTGTTATTTTGCTTTTTTATCAATATAAATGTATAGATAGGTAATTCACAAATTTTTAATCAATTTTAAATCAGTGTTCTGTATTATGCAAGTGAAATATTCTGTTGCTAGTAGTGTCCGACTGAAAGTTGAGTTGAGTAAATGTTTTTTTTTAATTTTTTTTTATATTTTCGTATTTCAAAGCTACCTTTAAGCTAAGGTGTGATGTGCAAAATATAAAACATCTTGTGTACTTGTGTAAACAACGCTTAAGACTATAAAATATTTTTGGCTGTATAATATTATCATCATATGCCTGCCCTTTTGCTAGCTGAATACCAGTATTTTATATGGACCGACCTACCACATAACTATAGGTGCCAATATTTTAGGTAGGCAATATTTTAGGGTCTTGGTCGACACTCTTGTTCGAGAGAGACGAGTCTGTGATTTGACTAAAATCTGATTTCCATTGAATAACTCGACTTTTCTAACTAGCTTATATTGACTAGTTTATTTTAATCCATATTTGTTCAATGCTTCACCCTGTATTTATCTTGCAGTTGATATTTTTTGCAGATACCGTCATATACGCAAGCTCAGCTAGAGCCGCATTCTAGTAGTTTTAAATATCTTGTGCTTCGAATGGTAAGGCACACATGTGACGCATGCCTCACGCTGAGGCATGCAACGCACTGCCTGGACACATCTTTTAAGAACCTATTGATTTCATCGGCTGTTGTTGTTGCTTTGGGAAACCAATCACAAATACTGGACATACATAGCATTTAAAAGGTTTCGAAAATAGGGGCATAAATTCAAAATCTTTTGGTCGGATACTTTAGCAAGTTATGTTATACCATATCGATGTCGACTGGAATTGTACCAAACCATAATATTTGTTGTACGAAACATTGTGTTTTTTTCTAATACATAATATTATTATGTAAATATTGAAAAATGTGGTCAAGAAGAAGAGAAATTGGTGTCCTTGCTAAACTTGTGTTTTATTTTTATCTTACCTTTTGGCCTGCAGTTTGAAATGAGTAGTTTTGATATCAAAAGAAGTTAAATTGATGTAGTTGTGGTATTCTTACCTACAGCAATCTCAGTCCGGCTGTCGAGAGACTGCGTTCCAATTCTCGTAATTTTAAGAACGTTCACACGACAGACCTCTAATTTCCCTACATTTTGACATTTGTTTGTCGCCGAGATAAAACTGCGACTAGATTTTGAACTTTTTAAATTACGAGAATTGGCCTACTGATACCCTGTCAGTGTGACCATGATTTTAGCTAATTAAGATCAAATTCGCAAAACACGTATTCTTTTGTATGAAACAGACAGGTGTCAAGAACGCATTCTATCGCCGGCCGCACTTTAATACTTACTACACCGAACTTGGTTGGTTTTATTTATTTATTTATTTTATTAAGGTTAACCAACAATTGTTTACATCAGTACATTAGCAGCTTATTATTTGTAATAGGATACAATTGCGGATGCAACAATTAATTATACTTAAACACCGCTAGCACAAAAAACAGTGGTAAAACTATTAATTATTAAATTACGACAGATTCATAAAAATACTCTTGAATAAAATATGAAAATTAAATTAAATTTCTTTCAGATACATATTTCTAGTAATAACCTACCGGTTAGTATGGCATCTTTAGGCAATGGTAAATTACTACGGTGCTTTCACAGTCATTTTACCTCTGATTTTAAGTCACTATCAAAATCCCAGGGATCTTTATTCTCGTTGTATTTTGGAAGATGCTGTTGGCGTGCTGCTACTGACAAATCTGTCAAAATCACAGTGATTTTAATGCTCGTTGCAATAAGATTGCTGTTGGATTGCTGTTCTCAATTGATTGGTAAAATAACGGTTAAAAGATTGTATTCAAATAGGAAAGACGCCAGCACATCAAGCTCCTACAATCTGTCAAATTTCTTTAATAGATTTTCAACTTTATCGCTAAAGCATTAAAGCTCAAGGTTGATTGGGAAAATTTCACAGTGGCGCTGATTCCCTTGTTCACAAACTAAACTAAATTTAAGTTCAATGCATCTTTTTCTTTCTATTTAATTTAGAAAAGGACAGAAGATAAATATTACTTTAGTCCTGTCAAACTAGTCAGCGACTGACGTAAATTGACGTATTTTTAGCAGCCATGTTTTTAATCACGTCTAATCTATCTATGGAGTATCTTAATTTGACAGGAGTAAACTAATATTTTATCTTCTGTCCTTTTCTTAATGAAATAGAAAGAAAAAGATGCACAGAAATTAAATTACTTTAGTTTGTGAACAAGGGAATCAGGTCCAGTGTCCACCATTGATCTCGAAAGTTCAATAATTGGATTCATATGAGTATAATTATGCTTATTACGACGTATTTAGAGTTATTTTTATTCATTATTATGAGAGCACTTATTAGGGAGTGTTTTTTGTTGATCACTTCTTTTATTAGCCTCAATATGAACAAGCGTGTTTTTATGCAGACATGTCATTATCTGCCTAGCCCTAGCCAACTATGTTGGAGTCGGCTTCCAGTCTAACCGGATGCAGCTGAGTACCAGTATTTTAGGTACATGGAGCGACTAATACAAAAACCCTTGGTAAGACTGGTTGTCAGACTTTCAGGCTTCTGGCGACCACTAACGACTGATAAAGATCCACGAATGACAGCCGGGACCAACGGCTTAACGTGCTTTCCGAGGCACGGAGGGGTCTTGGTATGTAAAGATGGTCACACATCCACGGACCACCCGCGGCAAGGGTAGCTTAACCTGGGTAGCGGGATCGTCCGAAAGGGTTACCGCTACCCTGGAACATAAAGGGCTAAGGAAGGAACACGGGTGGGTTTTAGTCAGTAAGATTCTGACACTCCCTTCTGCTCCACCCAGAGCGGGAGGGGTCATTTGATGATTTCCCATCATCAAAAAAAAAAAAAGGGTAGCTTAACCTGATCGATCAACCCGTGCGGCTATTATTGTATAGGTAAGTAATGCTTACAAGTAAAAAATAAGCACGTTTTTTCAAAAAATCCAATCCTGTTTTCGAATATTTTTATCCAACGAACAATGAAATGGTTCAGTATAAAAATGCAAAGAGGAGTTTCCAGTTACGGTAAACTATGTACCTATCGCACTGAATTTTGTCCCCAATGGGCAGAGTGATAGCCAAGCCTAGATATTCGTATAAAGCACTGTATTTTATATCCCTTTGTTATTTTAAGCCCGCAGTAGAAATACTGTATTTCAGAAAAAAGCCTTGCTACATTTTGATAGGTATTGTGTTCATTTAAAAAACAAAGTTGTTTTCAGTTACAACGTTATTTTGTGTGTGTGTTTCATCGGTTTTATTGGAGTTTTAAATTGGAGCGAGCTTTGGATAAAGTAATGTGTTTTTATTGATTAAAATACACTTTTTGAATGATTATGTTTCATTTTTATACAGTGAAACGTATAAATCTGATTTGATTTTTTTTATTTATTTAATAGAAATAATTATAATAGGGAAGTTGGCTATAAGAGTAGAAGAAGACCAAAAAAAAGATGGATGCACTGTGTGATATGGCCATAAAGGGGGTGACTGTCAAGACGATTAATAGAGAAGCACATTGACATTTAGGGCATAGACAAGTAATGAGGTCACGTCTGGCGCGGATTAATAATGAATTATTTATTTTATTTGATTTTTTTTTAAATTAAAAAAAAAAATGTATAAATAATAAAACAGATTATTTATTTATTTATTACTGTAACTGCCCGTGACATCACAGCGGCCCCTATTAGAATACCAGCGCTGTGACATTTATTTTTTAAATGTCGTAGCATCATGCTGAGATAGGAGCCTTTTGGCCTCGTACAGGACTTTCTGTTTCGTTTTTCTTTTTGTTAATTTTTTTAAATATAATTTGTTTTTTTTTTTTGTGTTTAGTTTAGTTTAGTTTTATGATCTTCCTGTACGAGTCGCAATAAATACTTTTCTTTCTTTCTTTCTTTCAAGCATAAAAGCAAAAGACATGTTGCGCCGACCACATAAATGGGAATAAGTGCAAGAGAGTGATGAAGATATAAGAGGGCAGTTGTATCTTTTTGAATGCAAAGAGAAGGACGCTTAGAATATTTCCTTTTAATTCCGTTAATAATAGTACAGCGGGGTAATCGCGTAACACACTATCAGTAGGAATGTCATTAATTTTGACAGTTCAACAACATTCATTGCGTTATTTACGTTGTTGAGCGGACAAATTTTCCGATCATATGAAGCAATGGATTAGCAATATGTTTCAAAATCATTCAAATTTTGATTGATATTGTGTTACGCAGTTAGGGTGCTGTTACACCTACAATTTGACTAATATTAATTTTTCTTTCAAATTTTCGAGTACCCCGAAATAACCATACACACAACAGACACAATTTTGCGTCAATCTTCCTTAAATAATTATATCTTATCTCTTTATAGCCTAATAAGCTGCGCCCCGCGGTTTCACCCGCATAAGTTTTAAACCCGTAGGAATATCGGGATAAAAAGTATCCTATAAACCATCTGTGTGCCAAATTTCATCCAAATCCGGCCAGTAATTTTTGCTTGAAAGAGTAACAAACATCCATCCATCCATACAAACTTTCACGTTTATAATATTAATAGGATAAATCTAAAGATACGGAACCACACATACTGCTTAACTTGTTATTTCTCATCGTGCAAAATTTTTTATAACACATTTAAAAGTATTATAACCGTAAAGAAAAATATAACACCGCATTAATTTCAACCGTAGTGAACGTTTTTCAACTTAATGAACGATTAAGCTAAGTTAAGACATATTTAGAGCTGTGGTGGCTCGGTGATATCGGCCCCGACTTACGAGTTGCAGGTCGTGTGTTCGAACCCAGAAAGTCACTTTACTTTGTGTATTTAATTTCATCACCACTGTTCTCAAAACGGTGAAAGAAAATATCGTGAGGAAACCGGCATGTGCTAGAACCAAAAAATTCTAAGACATGTAACATCCACCAACTCGCACGGGACCCGCGTGGTGGATTATGGCCCAATCGCTGTCACAGGGAGGAAGCCTTTGCCCCAGCAGTGGGAAAATTATAGACTGGTAATGCTTAGTGCTTATGCTAAGACCTATTTTGTTGTTAAGAGGAATATTTTCTCATAATCTTACATCTCTTTAACATAACAATGTAGGTAGCTTGACGAAGGAAATGAAGGTGTAAGCTGCAATGTTTGAAAAAATCCTAAAAAAACTACCTTTAATTTTTGAACACCTGAAAAATGTTGTGCTCTTTATGATTTTGATTTTCTATTAGTTTATTTTTACCTTGTATTAGACCTCGTGTATAGGTTTTCTTGGCAACATTAATTAAATAAATTAGGTACCTCTTCATAGGATTTCTCGTTAGAATCTCCTTGGTTTTGTTAACTTCAACAAATCATACTTGCCTACCGACATAAGTGGGTATTAAAGAGCCAACCAATCTTGAAAAAGGATCACTTAGTAGATTATTCCATTAGTACAAAACAGATCAAGAGTCTCTCTTGACTTTTTCATTAGACCTTCGCAACCAATTTTCAATTCCTTTTATATTACTACTAGCAGCACCCCGCGGTTTCCCCCGCATAAGTTTTCGATTCCGTGGAAATATCGAGATAAAAAGTAACTTATGTGTTAATCCTGGTTATAAACTATATGTGTGCCAAATTTCATTCAAATTCGTTTAGTAGTTTTTGGAACGAAGTTTATCACGCGTTGCGAAAGGGCGCTAGACGGAAAAAATTAAGGCCAAAAGTTGTAACGACACTTTTTGCTATAAGCCGTGCGGCGTGCGCGTGTTTCTCTTTCTGTCTCTCTCTCTCTCTCTCTTATAGAAAGCAAGCCAGTTTTTTTTTGTTTGTTTTTTTATTTGTTAATAATAAAAAAAAATATTATTATAACTTAAAAAAAAAAAAAAATTACAATTCCTTCACTAATTAATCGAAAGGAACTTCGTTCCATCCGGGTGTCCCTTGACACCTTTCAAGTTTTGCGTGACAAACATCATCATCCATCCATCCATCCATCCTCACAAACTTTCACGTTTATAATATTAGTAAGATTTCCTTCCTTTTTTTTATTTTGGCCAATTTTCTTAACCTTTTGGCAGTGTTTACAAATAACGTAATATAAATTGCCTCTTGTACCCTAATTCGGAGTGGCAAATTAGATATTTTTCCCATCCTATTAGAAGGTCTTCATTTATAAAAGGGGATCTTTCTTCATGCCATATTTTATTCTAGAGCGTAATTCTGTTAGGAGCCTTAGAATTGCTGTCGTTTTATGCAATAGAATACTCTTGCTCTTTAGGGGCCCGTGGATAAATAATAACAGCCGCAAAGGTCGATCGATCAGGTTAAGCTACGTTTGCCGCGGTTGGTCTGTGGATGGGTGTCCATCTTTACATACCGAGACCCCTCCGTGGCTCGGAAAGCACGTTAAGAGCGCGCCTAAAGCCAGTAAAATTTTAGAATAGAAAAAAAAACGTAGTATGCGCCAAAACTGTTATATCGTAATAAATCTAAAACTAAAAGGAA
This sequence comes from Apamea anceps, assembly GCA_951799955.1. Lineage (NCBI taxonomy): Eukaryota > Metazoa > Arthropoda > Insecta > Lepidoptera > Noctuidae > Apamea > Apamea anceps. The sequence goes on along the minus strand of OX637515.1, from coordinate 13,759,308 downwards.
TTACATAAAATACCTAAGCACAGCCTTTACTCTTGTATAAATATAATTAATTATCAATTTTTTGTCGCAATAGGCATTACCGTATTGAGTACAAAACGGAAAAATATGAGAATTAGAGGTTACTTCGTGAGTTTTTTCTATGAGGAAATGTTATTATTTCATGTTTTTGATCAAAGTGAACCCTCGGAAATATCATGTAGTTATTCATACATTTTTATTTTAAGATTTGGTCCGGAATTTTTCATGTAAAATCAAATATAAGATTGGTAATTTTGCTTTATACGCGCTCTTAAGCTGTTGGTCCCGGCTGTCATTCGTGGATCTTTGACAGTCGTTACTGGTAGTCATAAGCTCGAAAGTCTGACAACCAGTCTTACCAAGAGGTATCGTATTACTCAGTAACTGGTTTGTGGAGGTCAGATAGGCAGTCGCTCTATGTAAAATACTAGTATTCAGCTACATCCGGTTAGACTGGAAGCCGACCCCAAATTAGTCGGGAAAAGACTAGGCAGATGATGAATAGAATACTCTTCTTTTTTAACTACTCTTTTTTTTTTAATTGTAATACGATGTGACTAGGGTAGTTGACTTATTATTGTGGTTTTATTGTACAGACGCGAGACGCCAGCACATCAAGCTACTACAATCTTTCAAATTTCTTTAATAGATTTTCAACTTTATCGCTTAAGCATTGAGGTTCAAGGTTGATTGGGAAAAATTGACAGTTTCGGGTAGCTTGACCTGCTGGCGTCTGTACCAGACTATTTCATAGGCCTTTGCCCAGCAGTGGGACAGCACTGGCTGATTTATTCATTTTATTTATTTCCCACGAAATTTTTGAATAATAACAGGCGTGCTTTTAAAATAATGGTCTAATAAGTCCTGTCGAAAATATTGAGTATTTTCAAATCAGTTACAAGGTCGAAGTGGGGGATTACTGAACCATCCAACACCCAGTGCGAGTTCGGTGCTCCTGTTCAGACCATACCAGACTGGAGTGTCCTAAGTGCCCGTTCACCTGCACCTAGGATGACCTAAGAAATGCCACTGATGCCGCAATCAACGTGACTCAAACTAAATAAAAAAAAACAACGAGGAGTACCACTGAGGCTGCACTGGTTGACGTCATTACGTCAACGCCGGCTGTCGCTGAAACCCAGCGCTGGGGCCCTGTCTTGTTTAGGTTATTAGCATTATGCTGAGCGATGGCCGTTTTGCGTGGATGTACTGCATGTTTACCCCCAACTTGTATTTTTTTCTGTTTGTGTTCTTTTTTATGCGACATGTTTGCCGTTAATAAATGTTTTTTCTTCTTCTACTATCATCGATACGAGATGAAGAAGAGGAGGTAAGTGCAATGACAAGGACTTTACAGGTACGATGTTTTTTTAAATATGAACAAAACTCTCTCCAAGGTCAAGTCATTTACATGTAATTATGTCGTCGTATGTGTTTTTGGTTCTAAGATATGCCTGCGTGCGTGTTTGTTTCCTCACGATGTTTTCCTTCACCGTTTTGAGAGCAGAAATTATGTAGTATCTCTATGTATTTTACTATGTGCACATAAATAATAAAATAAAATCAAAATCTGACTTTCGATCAAAGGTAGGGTTATTGACCGAAAAGAGTTACTTAGGTCGATCCCAATAATTCTATTTACAGCAAACACGGAACTCTAATAGTTCACAAAGTGCGGAAAAGCTTTTGCTTGTTTCACAAATATAATATTATATTTATTTTCTTTGCCAACGTAGTGGTGCGAAAGGACTTAACGATTCGAGAGAAATATATATTTTATTTCTTGAAGACAGTTTGTTTATTTAAACACTTCGGTTGACTGTATTGTATTTGACAACGTATGTTTTATATCGCTACTCTATAGGTATCTACAAGGGGCCCTTGGCTAAATAATAACAGCCGCACAGGTCGATCGGTCAGGTTAAGCTACGCTTGCCGCGGTTAGTCTGAGGATGGGTTACCATCTTTACATACCGAGACTCCTCCGTGCCTCGGAAAGCACGTTAAGCCGTTGGTCCCGGCTGTCATTCGTGGATCTTTGACAGTCGTTACGGGTAGTCCGAAGCCTGAAAGTCTGATAACCAGTCTTACCAAGGGGTATCGTATTACCCAGTAACAGGGTTGTGGAGGTCAGGTAGGCAGTCGCTCCATGTAAAATACTGGTATTCAGCTGCATCCGGTTAGACTGGAAGCCGACCGCTACATAGTTGGGAAAAGGCTAGGCAGATGATGACTCTATAGATATCTACAAATATTTTCATCATCATCAGCCTATGGCAGTTTACTGCTGGACATAGGCCTCTCCTATTGTATGCCATTCAACTCGATAAGAGTAAAAAAAATATTACAAATATTATAAAGAAGTAAAATTTATGAGTCTGTAAGTAGGGGGTAATCTTCGGAACTTCTGATCCGATTCCGAAAATTCTTTCACTAATGGAAAGCTACGTTATCCCTGAGTGTCATGTTTCTTGCACGTGGGTTAAGTCGCGGGCAGAAGTTGGTCTTGAATAAAAAAACAAAATCAAAATCGGTTCATCCGTTCGGGAGCTACGTGGCCACAGACAGACATACACACACAGTGACACACACAGAGAGAGAGAAACACGTCAAACTTATAACACCCTGTAGTTTTTGCGTCAGGGGTTAAAAACAACACTATCGTCCTCCTTCTGTTATCCCTATTTATTTCAGTAGGTCAGTGCATCTTGTCTTCTCCAATTTTCTACTAGACAGTCATTCTAGAATTCACATCCTTTCTAGCCTCACTTTCTACATACATTTATTGTTAAAAATATACAGCAGGTAACCCTTGCTTATGCTTATTCGTGTAGCATCTAGGTACTGATAAAGGTCAACGCACATGTCATAAAGACTGACCGGGATCAGCATCACCTTACCTCATCGGCTCTTCATCAACCAGGGTTCAACCCAACGCGGCAAACCTAAGCAAGTTACCGGATCGGCTCAGGACCGCCATGACGTCACCGCTGCGTCGCGTCACTTACAGGTCATCACTCATTATAACAGCACCGGTGCGACACAGCAAATAACTTGTCATTCAAGTAAGGATTTTCTGCCCGCAAGCTATCACAAGTTGCGCCGAGCGCTTGCTTTAAGTGAGCAGCCTGCTCGACGGCGAAGAAGCGCCACCTGGCGCGGTTCTTGCTCCGCTCGCACGGCTGTCTCATGACCGGCACTAATGCTCGCAAACCGGTCTGTAAGCTGAAAACTAACCGTTGGCGCGTGGATGGTTAGCTGTCACCTTACCGGTGGCGTGCCCACAGCGAGCGGTCGTCTTGCTGACGGCGCGTTGGCGACAAGCGGTTGGAATTTTTTTGACGGGCGGTTACTGCGCTCGAGTGGTGTGGTTGTAATGAGTGATGACCTTAATTGTCATCATTGTCTTGTGACCTTTAGGCTGCGACGACCCCACGTAAGCTGGGCGGCGGCTTGCTGTATGCGGGTCCCGAGCCAAGGCGATGCCATTACGATGCATATAATAAGTGTGCGTTGCAATATAGAGTTCTATGGAAAAAGTCCTGAACGACTCGAGACGATGCCATGCTGATCCTGTGCAATGCTTGTGTGCTTTTTCCTTTAAAGCTACAAAAACAAGTTCAACTAAAAGGTATATAATGTTCACAATATTCATTCTCTGATGGAAAACATGGATAAAAAATAAATTAATAGATACTGTTTCAACTATAATATTGACCAACACAAATAAAAACGTGAATCGCGTACATTAATTACAAAATAACATTCAAAGAATTCACGTCGTTCCGTGATGAAACCAATTTTACAAATAACGTTTTCAATATAACATCAAAATTATACTGTTTTCGTAGTATCAATATAGGTATCACCTGCTTTTATTTTATTCAATATATTTAGGGTCAGAGCAGCACGATTTTTCTTCCACTCATATGTGTTCACTGTCATAATAATGTTATTGATATAGAATTATGCGGAATGGGGTGTAAAGTTCACCTCTTCCTCCATAGAAAAGGGAGGATCCTCCTGCAGTCCAGACGGGTGTCATATCTGATAGGCAACTACCTGACGATTGATGTCGGGACCATGTTTATACATATACTAGTTGCGGCGCGGTAAAATCTGCTTGCGCGATGCAGGATTTTGCGTGACGTCAGTGTGTTGCGTAGTTCGCATGTGGCTATGTAGATGTACATACAAACATATAGACATCCATCTATCTATCTTTTCTTTGATCTGTCTCTGTTCTCTTATCATTCACATTCCAAAGCCAAACAGGATGATGTTTAATTGACTGGGGCATAATAAAATTGAAGCAACAACAATAGTTACACCGCTCTAAACAGTGTTTAGACGATGCAAGTCAGTTTGCCACAGACACGAAACTTGCATTCTGTAAATGAGGCTTAACTTAACAATTTTCTTAAAATATGCCTCATTCCACCATGACAATGCAGCTACCCCTAACTTTTTCTGTCATAGGCGCTACCTTCATGATCCTATCTTGTTAAAGTGGACTTTGGATTGCCATCTCATGTCTGTGTAACGTGTGTCATGTGTAACGTGCAGCTGCCAGGACACGCATGTCCTGGCAGCTGCACGTTACAGAAACTGACGGACCCTAGTGATGGCGCCAAAACTGTAGCTGAATTCTGGGCTGAGCCCATTTATATTGCCATCGATACGCTAAGAAAAAGATCTTATCTATTCTTTTTCCCATCATAATATTGCAGTTGACTTCACCTCACATTCACAGGCGCTACTTTCTAAGGAAACAAAACAGCAAAACACTGCCCGAAAGCTTTGAAAAAACTCAAACAATTGCATTTTCCGTACGACTTCCCCAATGTACTCGCACGAGTACATACGTTTGTTTTAATTAATTAAAACGAGCAACACTATGTATACATCACTTGCTTTGTTTAATTACTGAAAATTGACGCACGACAATTACATGGGCGAATGAAAATTGAACAGAACTCCTCGTAAAATACAGTCCATAGTTAAAATTAATTTGAGGTTTTGAGTGTAATGCATGATCAATTTGTTAATAAAATAAAGGTAATTAATTGTTGGTATTGATAACTTTTAATGGTGCATGATCGAGTTTATTTCATAATCAGTCTTTAATTTTCCCACTGCTGGGACACAGGCCTCCTCTCTTCGAGAAGGAGTGGGGTGTAATCCACCACGCGGGCCCAGTGCGGATTGGTAGATGTCACATGTCTTCGAGTTTTTGGTTCTAGGACATGCCGGTTTCCTCACAATGTTTTCCTTCACCATTTTGAGAGCAGTGGTGATGAAATAATTTACACAAAGTAAAGCGCCTGACGGGGTTCGAACCCACGACTTACAACTCGTTAGTTGGGGCCATTACCACTGGGCCATCACTGCCCTCGAGTTTATTTGTTAACGTTTAATCATAGTTTGATTACCCACTTGACAGTACAATTTTTTTCAGTATTACTCGAAATTATCTACAGCTATTAGGTGGAAAACAACAAGGGCTAAGAAAGTCAACCGTAGTAGAGTAGCAGACCATCACTGATAATTTGCGTTTTAAGAAACGCTAGCAAGTTGCTGCACACATTTATAACAAAGATGGAAGATTAAAGAAGATGTTAGATTCGACTATAGAGGTATGAGGAACAGGGTGTAAAGTTCACTCATACTTTATAGCAAAGGGAGGATCCTCCGACCAGACGGGTATTGTGTCTGGCGGGCAATTGCTCCACGACTGACGTCTGGAAGCTTGTATGTATGGTAATTGCGCGGTAAACTCTGCTTGCGAGATGCAGGATTTACGTGACGTCAGTATGACGCGTTGTTCGCATGTGGCGTTGCAGATACCGCTACATCACTCCCCTCCGGAGACCGTAGATCGATAGTGGGCTGTCTTGTATCTTTCGATGCTTGCCAGGCCAGCTGAGGTTCCAGAGAGTCGGAATCGGTTGCCGCATAGTTCACGGTTAGTCGGAACTGTCTGCGGAGATGCCCCAGTGTGTCAGGGTGGCGCATAGTTCGCGGTGAGTCGGAACTGTCTGCGAAGATGTCCCCAGTGAGTCGGGGTGGCGCTGCGTTATACTCCAGTGCTTCGGATGTCGTACAGCACTGGGTTGAGGCTGGCTGCTGCGTCGACCAGGAGAGGAAGATCTTCTTGTTGTTTGGCCGAAAGTGCAGTGTGCTGTGCCGATATTGCTGATAAGGCTGAGGGTGATGACCAGGTATGCGACCGCGTCAAAAATGGCCACGTTTCTGTTAATGTTGACAACGACATTTGAATAGTATTTGCTCGTATTGAAAATAGTATCTATCGTTCCATGCGGAATGTGTGAGCTCACTCTTCTCGGTGTGGACACTTTTTCGAGCGACGTAAGTACAGTACAGTAGTAGTAATGAAGGCAAATCTAACGATTTAAATCTTTGATATATAAGATCTGGCTGAATGACTGCCCAGAATTCGCTGACTGTCACTTGTCTTTCCGGCTATCTCATAATCCAGAAAAAAATAGTTTCCTATTGAATCAACCAACTTTTGACTATCGGCTACACATGTCATCGTTCATTGTATCAAACATGGTGTCAACGTTAACCAAGTTTTTTATATCACCCAAGATAAAAATTAATAGGTGGTTTATCAACCACGTGTTTAAACCTCTGTTCCAAGCCACAATGTGCTAATTGTTGTTGGCGGTACCAAACCGCACGTGGGGTTAACGTATTTCCTGTTGATAAGTGTCAATTTGCACTGCTGTGTTTACATTGCTTTGCTCTCGAATATTCGCTGTGCGTTTAATTTAGCTGCTCTACCTCTCGAAAGGAAACACATAGGATTCAAACAAATATACTTATAACTCAAGTATGTTTGTTTGAATCCTATATGTTATACTGATTAAGAGTCTAATATTATTCTTCAGTTAACAATACATATACCAATCTCAAGCAAAGTAGATATAGAAGATTAGAATCGTCAACATAGGAAGAGACTGAACATGTCGTATCTACACTTATGATAAAAAAAACTCACGCAAGACCCAACCAAAAAATATTTCATCGATAGACTGAAAATATTTTTATTTTTGTAAAACTTAATGATACATAAATGACAAATGATTTTATTTTGTAAGTAGGTTTGTACAAACACTTTTACAAGTCAATCGTATTGTAAAAACTGATGATGATGAGGTCGGCATTTCCTATCTGACTCTTCTGAGAAGGAAGACCGAAACAAACTCAGAGGTCACAGTCTCTGTTAAAGTCCAGACATAATCTTGGTCAGATCAAACATATGAAGACCATGTAGATCGATGTCTGAGATGGTCTTTTGGGGAAAGAACCACACAGATTGAGAGGATCTGTCTAGTCAGTGCACGCATTTCTCTGACATCGTGGAGCTCAACTCAAAACGTAAGGAGCTCAATGATTCGACGAACAATACAAAAGAAAGGACATTTGGGTAGGTAAATAAACACAGTTTATATATACATTCGTCAAGTGAGACACACACCGCCCAGAGTGATCGACCGTTATAAATTTACTTGTACAAGGTGTCTATGGGTCAATTTAGCTTTTTAATCTTTGTTTTTTTTTACGTTTCACCTTTTTTTGATGTTTTTTTCTTTATTATGTATTGTGTCTTTTGTTGCACTGAATAAACGTATTATCTATCTATTTATCTAAGTGTATCAGCTGCTTTTCTAACCGGACAGGGTAAAAATGTCGGCCAAGAGAAAAGGGTCCGAAGGATCAAGCACATGATATGTTTGGGTAGATGAAATTAAAATATCCCAATTCTCCGAAGGGGATTAAAAAACAGGTGGTTTGTATCCGATAATTTGTGAACGAAGTACTCTTTCAATGGACTTGACACTGGACTGTGGATTTTAATTATGTATACATGTTAAAATGACAGGAAAACAAAAATGGAAGAGTAAACTTAATAACTATTTGTGATTTTTCTAAATAATTCATAGTCTCAATGGAAAAAGACAATCAAAATGGCATAGCGCTGGGAAAACAACATTAATTTACGTTAAATAATAAATAGTGGTAAGTAAAAATTTTTCGTTCATAGAAGAAATTAATTAATTCTGCAAATAGAATTCCTTTTAATTATTCATTTACGCTATTATGTCAGGAATCCCAACTTCAAAAACACAAATTTAAATTAAGCACTCGCAAAACCAAATCACACAAAAAAATATGCATGAAATTTTTAGGTCACTTTGTTCGCGAGGCAGGGTTCCGTCAAGTGCCCTTTAGATTACTAACGAGGTTTCACACAAATGAAAAACCACTTCTGTTCAACGTCAGAAGAACTTTGTCTCTATTTTAAAACTGATTCGGAACACAAAGAGAACTTCACTCCTGAACTTGTTTTTTAAATGGAGTGACGTTTCTGGTCATTCTTGTGGAGTCTGGTTGAAGAGTTTGTTCTATAGTGGGATGCAACTGCTTTGGTGTAAAATTGTTAGGAAATTAAATGTAGATTTTTAGCCCTTTCTTTATAAACGTTGGTAAAAGTTATAAGACGGTTAAACGTCAAAAATTTATGGTTAAACAGTCGCTAATTATTACCTAAGTTAAAACAACGTTTATAAGTAAACCCAATAGAGACTAGCCCACTATGCAGTATGAAAATTCAGGGAAATTAAACTAATGGACTAACAAATATTGACAGTTGTCTTGTACTATGAAATCACTACTGTCATTCTTTGAGTGTATGAAATAGCTACAACACGGCAAATAGACGTAGGGTATCATATACCTACATTAAATTCAACTGTATCATCGAAGTTTTTTTTATCGTTCTATTTTATAACTATGCACATTTAGACATTAGCAGAATGGTCGATATCGGCTTTGCTTGCCAGAATAAAAAATATAATAGACGTGGGGTTTCAAATTGCTTAGTAATTAATTTCCTGGCTATAGGTACCTATTAGGTATTTTATTAATTGTTTTAAATGCCTCGCCTCGCTGCCTTATTGGTGTAATGGTCGCAAGCGCTACTGCAGAGCATAAGGTCCTGGGTTCCCGGGTTGGGCAATGTGTTATTGGGTTTTTACAACAACTTCTCAGTAGCAGCCCGAAGTCTGCCTGTCTGTCTCTCTGGATTTGTGCCCAGCTGAAGCAAATAGGTCTATTACAATGAAGGGACAAAAACTTAACTGGTGAAATGTGGGTTTACTAGGTGCACCTCTGCTTAACTCTTCGGGGCATACAGGCGTGATGTTATGCGTTAAATTTGAGTATATATCCAAATTTAACACATAACATTACGCCTCATCACTCTATGATGATCAGGCGTAAAGTTATGTGTTAAATTTGAACAGCCTGAGCCTGAAAGGCCCTGACCCGGAAAAAATCTCATAAACCTTTTAAAAGCAAACAATATTCTTTTACAAAAATGCTATCAGCGAGCTAGAAAACAAACATTTTAACGGTTTAAAAATTTCAAAAATGCCAGCAGTGTCTTTTACTACAACTGTCGCAAAAAAATTAAAATTAAATTAAAAATAAAAATGTTTATTTCAATTAACATAGTTAGTTTGCATTATATGGTTTGGAGACTCCTTTTAAGCAAGGAAATGCTTGTGTTAGGAGAGGCTCTTCCACTTATCATTTCCAAAAAATAATAGAATTGAAAAACATGTATTTAGAAAAGAGCATGCAAGTAGATTTAAACAATAATCAAAAAGGAAAAATAAGCGCGATTGAGTGAAGTGTAGTGTAGTGAGAGGTGTGTGTGTGTGAGTGTATGAGGGTGAGAGAAGGTGCAATGTGATATGATTAATTTAGGTATTGTGCAAAAGACGAGTAAACTAAGTCGACTAGTGAATTTCTGTGAGTCAAGTGGGTTTATCTTGGTGAAGGTTAACAATGAGGGCTACAAAAATTTATGAAAATAAATAATACTTATAAAAACGTCTTTATAAAAAAATTCCCGTTTTATTTAGAGGACTAAAGGCTGATTTTTCCAACGCCAGATAATTTTATCCGAAGAATAATTTTGTATTTTTGACAGTTATTTCATATAAAAACTGTCAAACGTCAATTTTATTACTCGAATAAAAGTTATCTGGCTATAGAAAAATCAGCCCTAATGGCATCAGAAGTACGGTAGCGTTTAGGAGCAGGTATTTTAAAAGCAAAGGCGATTAGTTTTATTTTTATTTACACACATATATAAACAGACATTGAAAAACAGAATAGAAAAAATAGGTACAGAGGTGATGCTTATTTCATAAGAAATCTCTTCCAGCATACCTGAGATAGGACAATAGATACAGAGATGTAGACAGCGTGTGATAGAGCAAGGGAGACAAAAAATAATACATAGAATCAAAAACACAATTCACTTAAAAACTAAACAAAAATTACGAGAATATTTATTTATTTATTTATAATAATAAGCACACCAACAGCACAATCACTTACGATTCAAATTAAATATCATCTAAAATTAGCATTACAGTAACCATGCAAATAACAGGTATGCATGACATTTAACTTAAAAAAATATGCGAGACAAAGGAGAACAATAAAAAAAAATGTGTTAGTAGATCTTAATCTAGAACACTACAAAACAAACCAATTTGACTACTACTAACACAACACACACACACACTACAATTTGATATACTAACATACATACAAATAAACATACATAAATACTTCTAAAATAAATATTATTTTAAAAGTTAGACTGGCCGATAAATCGATACATTGATGTGGAAAAGTAAGAGAATGAGATAGATTTAAACAAGAAAAAAACTCGTATGGACTGAACATAAATTAAGTGATATGGTTTATGATGGCACGCATCTAAGTCGAGCGAGGCTTCCACGGAGTGTATCTACAACACAGAACGCACTGCACAATTTCATTTATTCAATAAATGCCTAATCTGATTAAACGCTAGCGTAATATCACTCCACCAATAAACTTAAAGCAATTAAAATCCGCACTATGCATAGAAACCAAACCGAACCAATTCAATTATTTATTATAAAGACGCGGCTAGATTATTACCGATAAAATGGCTCTAAACGGCTACCAATTTCATTCACAATCCGCACATTTATAGTGGGCTTTATGGGGTCCATATGTGGCTACTAAAAGTTATTACTCGTGCCATTTAATTACGCCATAATAGATTTTTATGATGCATTTGCCTGAAACCTCCTGGGAAAACCTCAGTGAACATCGTAAAACGAGATGAGTTTGGTTCTTATTTATTAATGCAATTCTTGGTTTGATTAAAGGGTTTATGTTTATTAAAGTGTTACGATAGTATTTCTGCTTTGATTTTCGGCTAGAATGGCTCGACAGTACAAATCATTCACAACGTGTAAGGTGCAAAGCTCTCTGTGAAAGTGTTCGTCTCATCAGCTGAACTAGCTACGTACCTGATCTACCCACGTGTCGTGTTGTGTCCTCATTTCAACTGCAAAAAGTATTCCTGCTCATATTTTGTTTTCGATGAAAATTAAATTCTAGTTATTAATAATGAATTTAATTTTAAGTTAAGACGTCAACTTTGTCCGACGGTCGGCAAGGCGTTGACTGTTGCTTTGTAGTTCCAAATATTCATTCCCTAAGGGGAGAAAAATTCACGAATAATAGCTTTGCCGCACGTTTATCAAGAACATGGTTATCAGTTTCAAAGACTACTCTTGCAAAGTGCAACTTTTTTACACTTCAATTTTTTTACACCACGAAAAAACTTGAATGAACAAATTAAATATTTCATTTAGAAATCCGTTTGTGAACATTTCCAGTTATGTGAAACAAAATTTGAATAGCTACTTTTTATTGCAACAAAGATGTCTGACATATGACTTTGGTTCATATTAAACTTGAATATGACTAAGTCGTTATGTAAATATTTCTCGTACAGACTGGTGACTGCAAATCCGGCTTGTAAAGCACTGAAGTTTCTAGAATTGTCGTATTATTTCTGTCTGGACTTCTATTACCTACATGATTATGTAGGTAGATTTAACAGAAGACACATTACATGATTTGGAAAATACCAACACATATACATATTTATTTTTGTATTATTATTTATCAATTAAGTAAATTCTGTAGCTACACCTGTTTTTTCTGCGCTAATAGGGAATTTCTGGCAACTACCAAAAATACCAGACTTTCATATCCACTGCTAAAGCAGGTAAGTTTCGTTTTTTTTGCCCCACACTAAGAATTACTCCTATATCGCGGGTGCGTTTACAAACATTTAAACTCACATACAAAAACAGCCAGACCCGAAACAACTACCTATAGGCAATATAAATATTTGTTCCGTGTGGGAATCGAACCCGCGACACGCAGCGCAGCAGTCGATCGCTCAGCCACTGCGCCAACCGTGTCGTCAAAATAAAGTAAGGAGTTGATACTGGTTTCATCATTGATATTTTGAGAAACTCATCTAAATGGACTAGCTGTCTGTTAGTAGCTGCATTTCACCAACTGTTTTAAGCATTTCACCAATTGTGTTAAACTGTTCACCAACTGTATTAGTGTCACTTTCTTTGAGCTATACACATGTGCAATTTATGGTTTTCCATAGGTCTTTAGGTTTTTAAAAGTGCACGAACAAGTGACAATGGTCTAGCTAGTATATGCGCCTGGAGCAACTTGGTTAGTTTAAGCTATATTAACCTTGCAACACTGGCTAATCCAAGTAACAAGTTATTCAGACTGGACAGACAATCCGAATAGGCAATCTGAATCTAATGATTACCTATGAAAATATCATTATTTTCCGTTTGTTATTAAATTGATAAAAATACAAAACTATTTAAATAAATATTTTATGTGTTTAAACTAGGTATATTCAACCGTTGCTCCAAGTATTCAAATTATGCGATGTGTTAAAAAGAATGAGTCACAAACTCAGAAAATAAAATAATATGCAGAAATAATGGCAGTCTTCGTTTGTCTGTGGATCCCACAGAGACCGGGCGTAGAAAAACTATGTTAAATATTTGTATAAGTTACTGGAAGTTTGCTGATTTAAGCTACCTACGAGAAAGACAGGCTTCTTTTTCCAAATAAAATTATTATTAAAGCCAAACCACGTGCCATTTTTTTAAAATGATGTTTCCTGCCTACCTTCATACATTTTTGAACATACTAGATACGTAAGGTGACTTTCATGTTATTTTTTAATTTATTGAGCAAAGTAGGGTACCATCCATTAATGCATGAAAGTGACAAAGTACCTTCAAACGAAATTGATAGTTTTTTATTTATCGCTTTCAGCGAAAGGATAGGGTGATAAATATTTAAACAAAACAACATCAAAACCATAAATCTTTATTTCACACTTTAAATCGCAATTTATTTAGATGAAGTAGGTACAATTTTTACTGTACATTTTTCACAGAGTTAATTTAAGTTTTCAATGCAATAGAAAACAGAAATTAATAAATTTTAAAATGGCGTCGTACATCAAACAAATTAAATTCAACTGAATCTGCACACATACCTACAGAAGTCCAAGGATTTTTAACTTATTTCAAACGGAAAGGAAAATAAATGTTTTTGTTGGTGTGCATAGATGATAAAATCTGCAAATATATTCATGTTATAAAACCATGTTTTGACGAGGTCAAGAGTTTGCATAATCTTACTTGATGTTGGGATTTGATTTTCATTGGAAACAACTACTGAAAACTTACTGAAAAACTGTCAGTTTTTTTATGACTGACAGAAGTTTTATGGATAAAAGTAGTTACTAGGTAGCTATCTATACGAGGGTCAAACACAATAAAAATAAATAGTTGGTTTGATGACGATGACTTGCAACAACACGAAGCCCCTCTATCATAAAAGTTTTTATTCCAGAATACCTGAGTACGCGACACTACCGTTATCTTTTACGTGTGACATTTACTTTCAGAGAGACAATGCATTATTCTCAAAATAAATCATCATCTGCTTAGCCTTGTCTCAACTACGTTGGGGTCGGCTCCCAGTCTAACCGGATGTAGCTGAGTACCAGTGTTTTACATGAAACGACTGCCTATCTGACCTCCACAACCCAGTTACTGGGTAATACGAAACCTCTTGGTAAGACTGGTTGTCTCAGACTTTCTGGCTTCTGACGACCCGTAACGACTGTCGAAGATCCACGAATAACAGCCGGGACCAACGGCTTAACGTGCTTTACGAGGCACAGAGGGGTCTTGGTATGTAAAGATGGTCACCCATCCACGGACCAATCGTGACAACCGTAGCTTAACCTGAACGATTGACCCGTGTGGCTGTTATAACTTTACCACATGGCCTTCTAATCTATTCTCAAAATAATTTCGACTTGAAATAGTATATTTTCGAACAATAAAACAGCAAATGACGACATAGCATCGTGTTACGAACACCGAGAAAAACATCACCGGAGAAAAACGACTTCTTTGTGGAAGTAAATTAAATCCTCCGAGGTGGTGGAAGGACCTTTCCGTAAATCTGCGGACGAGACGGCGTTGGGAACATAGTGGCGAGAGGTCGCGGGTACACTTCAAACTGATTACATTATAGATGGACTGTTTGTATTTTAGTGCGTTTTGGAGTACATAAAATATCCTCCGCTATACGGTTGACGATACTTCAATTGTACATCTGGCATCTTCTAGGTTGTTGACCATGCTACCACCTAGCTGATTTGCTATAGTACATACTAGACGACAGAAAAGAACTGTATATTTATTGTTCTCAGTTGGTTTTATTTTTTTTTTGTTGTCTGGCAGTTATAGTAATTTATCCGACTTACTCAAATGCTTTAGTATTTTTTGTCGAATCGTGGAGCTCTATACGTTTTGAGTTGGGCTGCCCAATTTCTGACAAAAACTTGTAAATACTGACTGGCTATCCACTCAATCTGTGAGGTCTTTTGAGGAAAGCCTCGAAAGCCTCGACTTAAAAAGAAACTGTGATTTCTGAGTTTTTTTTCGGCTTTTCTTCTCAGAGTAGGAAAGGCCGAAACTGCACTCATTCAATTTAAAAAAAAAAAGTGTTTGAAAAAGTGTTTGTACGAACCTATTTACACAAAAAAAAAACATTTATAATTTTTTTTCATTTTGGTTTTTACATGTGTAGGTATTTCGAGTCGGGGATCAGCGCGATCGTACGCGTCTCCCTGGCTTTTGACACATTGTGTCAGAACCCAGGGAGACTCGTACTGATTGGTTTTACCCGTGGGTTTTACAATCGGTAGGAGATAATCCGCGGCGCGCACTGCGCGACGACCTGCTGCAGAGCGCGCGCGTACGGCGCGGTGCCACCACCGCGGATTTAGGATTATCGGGGCCCCCGCGTCGCTTCTTTCTGAACGAGAGGCTCACCAAAACAAATAAATATTTGTTTTGTCGGGTGCGTGAAGCTGACAGCCGTCTAGGGTGGAGGTATACGTGGACAAAGTTCGGCCGCATTCTGGCTAAGCAGGGTGACGGCAAATCCAATATTCCCACGGGATCGAAACTTATGCGGGTAAAACTGCGGGGCGCAGCGCAGCTAGTACGAAATAATTCTCGAATATAAAATCCTCCCTCATGGCCGTTCTTTGCAAAGGTCAAAACCAAACAGATTATCTGAGAGAGCAATGAAAAAATGAGTAATTAACAAAATAAAATGACTGAAAACGAAGTGAGAAAGGTAACAGACAAACCCTGTTTTGTTTAACCAAATTATATCCCCTTCACATTCCCCTTTGTGATGGAAACAAATTCAATTTATTTCTTGATGAAAAGCACACAACCAGCTTGTGAATTTTATTATTGTAATACGTAGGAGTTAATGGACGCTAGTGAGAATTAGCTTTTTGAGGAGCTTTCAAATTCCATCCTTAACTCTTGCATCTTACAGTTCATTTTGGAGTTTTGACGATGTAACGTATTAATAATGTCTATCAAACGTGTGTGAAAATAAGCAGGAAGTCGTAATGAACCTTGCAGGTACCCGGCTAAAGGCACACTGTTATTAATTAGGTGTTAGAGCGGACATGACTAGTAATTACACAAAATTGAGACGTTTATATGGTAAAGAGAAGAACTTTGCTCAGGTATGGAACAGAAATAATGCAAGCAAGGTAAATAAAATGATTATTCCTTAAGTTTAAATTAACACAAACAAGCAAAGCATTTATTTCAAGTGAACCATTTACTTACTTAACTTTTCAAATGTTAAGAAGTCGACCAGGAAGAGAGATGATGCTCGTTGCCCATTCCAAAGCGTAGTAGATTTTTATGGAGAAGACAGGGCAAGGAAGTCTATGGACACTATTTTTAATCATAAAATATTAGATACATCATTCAAGTTCAAATTATACGTGCGAACGAGTTAGAAATGAATACCTTATTAAAATAGTAAAAGTTCTAGGTTATTATCGGGATTAACCTGATAAACAATCTCGAGCTTAAAAATCAGGGGCATAACGTTTAGGCCTTCAATATGACACAGTCGATGTTTAAACTCCTAAAACTAAACAAGTGAAAGTTCAGCTAAAAATCACATTAAAATCGATATTAATCTGCCCAGCCTTTTCCCAACTATATTGGGGTCAGCTTCCAGTCTAACCGGATGCAGCTGAATAACAGTATTTAACATGAAGCGATTGCCTATCTGACCCCCACAACCCAGTTACTGGGCAACACGATACCCCTTGGCCTTACCAAAGAGTATCCTGTTGCCCAGTAACTTCTTAAAATTGTAAAACTACATCACTTAGAAAACGCTAAGCCCTGTGACCTTGGTACAATAAAATCCGGTAAATGTTAACAATATAAAGTGATTCTTTTTAGCCTACATTTCTCTTGGCACTCTGCCAAGGAGGGAGCCGTGAAGGGCCACATTCATGCACGGTATGAATTCTAAAGTCACTCGTTATTAGGGTGCGAGACTGTTGTATCTACGAGTACGTTAAAGAGGTTTCTTTATGAAGGTTGTACGAAATGAGTACGTAAACATGGTTGGTTGGATTTTATTGTGGCTACAACTTTGAATTTTAGAGGGTCTTCATTTTTATCTCAGAAGTAGTTGATAAGGTAAAGGCCGTATAGGAAAATAAAATATTATCGGTAAGAATGACTTGGGGTTATATTGACCCCTTATATTCTTTGATCTCTATTTTCTATATCTTTTCCAGTGGTCGTTTTACTAACCTACCTCTAAATCGATTTTTTTTTTTTTCAGGATGGGAAATCATCAAATGACTCCTCCCGCTCTGGGTGGAGCAGAAGGGAGTGTCAGACTCTTACTGACTAAAACCCACCCGTGTTCCTTCCTTAGCCCTTTATGTTCCAGGACAGCGGTAACCCTTTCGGACGATCCCGCTACAAATCAATATTTAAGGCAAAACATACCTACTTTATCGAACTTTTCTTTTTATTTAGCTAATTATATTTAAGCAACGCACATTGTTTCAAGTAATTTATCTAAAATAAAATTTTGATGTAAGACTCTGTGATTTTGTTGAATAAAACTTATAATTACCTACATGAACCACAAAAAAACCGTAATGCAGTCTACTACACACGTAACGATATACCTGCGCAAGTTTAGACTTGCACAAGTCTGCCTGATACCGAATGGTTTGGATACTTGTGCTCATTCATCCCTCACACCTTCAGTCTTCATGTCGCTATCACGACAGTTCAATCGGAACGTGTGTCAGTAGCCTGCATTACATTATCGAATGAGTCCAGAATACTTGTAACAAAGATGAATGGTCTCCAAGCATTTGTTTCTATGTCAAGGGGGTAAGGCACAGCTTTCACCACTTGTTATAAACGAATAACAGTTAATTAAATTGTAATATCTTCTGCTTGAAGGTTTTGTATAACTATCTTTCGGGGTTTTTGTAAAACAGAGAATTAACATCTGTACCAGCAATAATGTTAGGGTCATTTGAAATGTCTTTTAATGTCTTTATGACCAGGCTATTATTTGTCTCACTGCAGGAAAAGAACTCTTATCATAATAGACAAGGCATAAGAATTGATCACCATTCTTGGTTGGGCCAACCCAACCAAGCGTGGTGATCAATTCTTATGCGATTCTTATTCTTCAACGATTTCTAACATATATTAATGAGTATTAGTATTATTAGGTATCCTGGAAGAGATTTCTTATAAAATAAGCATCACCTTTGTACCTATGTATTTTTCTGTGCTGTTTTTTTTCTTGTCTGTTTAGTGTGTACAGACGCCAGCACATCAAGCTACTACAATCTGTCAAATTTCTTTAATAGAGTTTCAACCTTATCGCTAAAGCATTAAGGTTCAAGGTTGATTGGGAAAATTTGACAGTTTCGGGTAGGTTGACCTGCTGGCGTCTGTACATAAATGGTAAAATAAATAATATAAATAAATAATTTGTTTGAAATAGATCTATAGGTATATGCAGATTTATTAATTTATAAGTCCAGGTTTCGTGATGATATACGATGATGATACGATGTTGTCCTTCACCAATTCAGTGGTGTCTAAGATAAACTTAAAACGTAAATATTATGGATTGAAAAAGTCACAACTTCATGTAGGTATGAGAGGCGACGCCTTAAACTCTGGGTCATCATGACACGTCTTTTATTAACACTTAATAATACTTTCGGTTTTAAAAAGTACTTAACTTAAATAAAACATTCGACATATGATTTTTTGTTTTTTGTTAAGCCTATACTGTGGCAAACACAGCTGGGCAAACACCTCTCCAAGTCCTTCTAGGAACAATAATATTTATCTCGTCATCCTCATTTCAGCCAAAAGACGTCCACTGCTGGACATAGGCCTCCCCCAAGCACCTCCACTTCGACAGGTTCTGTGCTTTTCGCATTCAACGGGTTCCTGCGGCCTTCACAAGGTCGTCGGTCACCTTGTGGGAAGCCTTCCAACGCTACGTCTTCCGGTACGCGGTCGCCACTCCAGAACCTTTCGGCCCCATCGGCCATCTGCATTATCAATATTAATCTGCAGAAGAAATAAAATGATAATGGCTTAGAAACAATAGGTAGATGTCTACCTACCTATAGCCTCATATAATTAATTCATTGTCATCTCACCTTTACAAATATCTCTTATAATTAAAATACTGTTATATTTCTGAATGATGTCAGACTATAAAACAAAGATGTCCAGCGTTTGATAAATATTAATTATTCTGTCCTCGAGTATTTCAATGATTAATTGGGGACAGTCTTCATCATTTTGTTTTAAATGAGAAATGACCTTCTTGTGAGCTTTGTGTTACATTGAATAGAATGGAATACCCTTTATTTTGTACACTATATAAAATACAGATATAAATGTAGAAATTTTACCACAGATTACTAAATAGTTACTACGTAACAGATACTTCACTCAGTAGAAAATTTCCAATACCTACTGCTATAATAGCCTACTCCGTTGCGTCAGCAACCGCTGCATGCTAAAATGTGCCTAAATACTCAAGGGTACAGTTGAAAATTGAACAACGTGCGTGCGCTTCGCTTACGAAAACCGCACTGAATTTGGTCCGCAGACGGCCCGAGACCGCTCGGCCGGGCGGTAGGTAATTATAGCGCGCAAGTACACGGAGTGACGGAGGCCTGATTTTACAAAGCGTGAAACAATGGGCGGCGCTATATTCTGTTAATACCTATACTCTATACATTGTACCACACTTATTATGTATACATCCATACATATACACACATTTACTTGCCTGGGCGTAGGAAGAAGCTACAGAACGCCACCTGCTACGATCTTGCATGCCTACTTTTGCTTCGTTTATGTTCATCAGTTCAGCCATACACGCACGCCGCGCCGGTTGCGAGTACTACGCACCTGACCTCTCAATATGTAAGTACGTACTAACATTTACCATTATTTTTAATTATCATTCCTACAGCTGTTAGATAGTATTGAAGTTCAAACTTTTTCGAAAAATATATTTGAAACTCGACACTACCTACCTATACACAAACCTACCATTTTGTGCCCGGCTGAAAATTCCTTAATTGAATACCTACATATAATAATTATGTCTAGAAAATCAATTAGAAAAAAAAAACTCCGAACCTAAACCAAGACTTCTTCCCACCAACAGTAAATTCACCATCACCTACTTGTAGAAGTACTTAGGTTGAACGAGGAAAATACTTTAGGGTAGTGTAAGTACTCATAAAAATGATCAATTTTTACTTCGGGACCAATTCTAACATATGGAATTAAAAAATTACCTGCTCCTTACAAAGTGCAATAAACTAAACTCAAACTCCAAGCATTTGTCCTACTAACATTATAAATGCAAAAAGATTTAATGGATGGATGGATGGATGGATGTTTGTTACTCTTTCACGCAAAAACTACTGAACGGATTAGGATGAAATTTGGCACACAGATGGTTTATAACTAGTATTAACGTATAGGATACTTTTTATGCCGATATTGCCACGAGATCGAAACTTATGCGGATGAAACCGCGGGGCGCAGCTAGTATTATAAATGCGAAAGATTGTATGGATGGATGGATGTTTGTAACTCTTTCACGCAAAAACTACTACATAAATAAGGATGAAATTTGGCACACAGATAGTTTATAACTAGGATTAACACATAAGAAACTTTTATCCCGATATTCCCACGGGATCGAAACTTATGCGGGTGAAACCGCGGGGCGCAGCTAGTTTAAAATAAACGAATTATAGGCACTTTCGAATTGTCAAGAGGTCGGCCAGTCAGAAAGATGGAGCTAGTTAGGTACCCATTTCAAAGCGTAGTAGGTACCTATGGAGAAGAACAGGCAAGAAACTCCACGGACACTCTTTTGGTCCTTCTCCGCTAATTTAGTATTTTTTATAATTCCTGGCTTAGCCTGACACCCTGTATAATCTCCATTGCACAGACATTAACCTACTTAAAAAAAAATAAAATAAAGGTAAACAAAAAAACAACAGCAACGTTATGAACGAATTATAACGTTGCTAAATTGAAAAGTACAACTGTGACGTAGCATGAAAACTGAAGTGACTGGTATTACGTTTAGTCGATTAACTAAGTCACGTGGTTTTTTTTTTGTTGTTTACCTTTATTTTATTACCTAAACAATTGGAGTATAAGTACAATACAAGCTCCATACATAAATGCCAATAGACTAGCTACCACAAAGCAACCGTTCGTTGGCGTCTATTGATAAGATCCGATACGAGGTGTCGGGAACAAGCTTTGTAGCTGCACTGTATTGACGTGTCACGAGGAGACCGCTGCATCTGTGTAAGGAGAATGACATATTCCTGGTAATACGGATTTACGTAGGCGTTTCTAGTGATTCTGTGTATAATAGAATATACAAGGTGGAAATGACAATCCTACTAATATTATAAACACGAAAGTTTGTATGGATGGATGTTTGTAACTCTTTCACGCAAAATCGACTGCAGGGATTTGGATATTTTCTACACATATATGCAGATCGGGGATCGAAACTTATGCAGGCGAAACCGCGGGTCACACCTAGTATGAAAATAAATTAAACACACACAATTAAACAGTCAAATATATCCAATAGTTTAGTCAGTTACAGATATCAAAGATCGCCGAAACCCATAGTCGGCCCATAACTCAGGGGCAATTCTCGTAATTTTAAGAACGTTCACAGTTTGATCTCAGTCTCAATCTGTCAAAAATACGTCTAATTTCCATACATTTTGACAAGTTTTTGACATTTTTTTGTCGCCAAGACGAGACTGCGACTAGATTTTGAACATTTTAAATTACGCGAATTGGCCTTCTGGTATTAAGCTTGTTTTAATAAATCACTTTTTTAATTTCGATGTTAGAATTTCTTCGATAGTTTCAAAATACTCTTATGCAGTGTTTTTATTTATTGTTGTACCTACTGTTGTCTTCACATTGTATACGATAGAACCGGATAGAGAAGTAGAATATTGTTATTTTTGTTTGTAATCTCTGCCTATAGTAGTTTTATGTCAGCCATCTTCTTTTATACCTACTCTGTATCTGCTTCTCAAGCATCACAACAAATTGAACATAAAGAAAGAAAAATATTTTATTTGGCACACCCACAGAAAATACAAACAGTAAAAAAGGAGCTTAGAAAACTAACAAAATTACTTTAAAAACAACCAAAAAAAAAAAACAATAAAAACAGACCTGTGTTAAGCCAAAAAGGCTCCTATCTCGGCATAATGATCTCGGCATAATGATCTCGGCATAATGCTGCGATATTTTAAAAATAAATACCGCAGCACTGGTACTGTTGGGAATCGAACCCAACACAACACCTTGCGCGCGGCCTGCACTCGCAGGCATCGTGATCAGCGCGACATCGGCAAGCTGAGGCGCGGCGCGGCGACGACACGGGTCGGTCCGATGACTAGTGATGTATTAATAGTAGATGTTTATCGACCTTTCATTAATCTAGATATTATCCGTGTTTGTCTAACAATAGATTGAGTGAACACAGACTACTGATGAATGAATAAATTATCAATACTGACATTAATTGGAACCCTACTCGTAGGAATTAGATTTTTCTCGGAAACCGCTTAGCAGTTTCTGGGAAATGAAAACAACTCAATTTGTACGAACTTTGATTTAATTATGGAACGATTAATCGAAGTCTATATGTTCAGGCTACTTTTCATTGGTCGATAGGGCTCGTATGCGGGCTGCAGGAAATATCTTTAAAGCATGGCATAGGGCCCGTGATCGGGAAACCGTTTTCATTAGTCAATAACAGCCTCTCAGTGTCACATTTTTAATTCGATCTAACAAGTAAAGAAGATGCTGAATATCATTCAGCGAAATTGCAAAGCAGATTCTATCGTGCAAGGAGCAGACAAAAATAGCCCTTAAAAAGTGACGGACATATTTTGGATGTGACTGTACAGACGAGATAAAAACCTTCTTTTCCCTAGTAGTGTTATTTTTGAGTTCTTATTTAAGAAAGTACCTTAATTTATAAGTATTCAA
The DNA here is from genome assembly GCA_951799955.1 of Apamea anceps. Classification (NCBI taxonomy): domain Eukaryota; kingdom Metazoa; phylum Arthropoda; class Insecta; order Lepidoptera; family Noctuidae; genus Apamea; species Apamea anceps. The sequence continues at coordinate 13,736,314 of OX637515.1, read as the reverse complement.
AATAGTTCAAATAAGCCCCGTAGCCAGGACGTGACTAGCAGAACAATTTCTGTGAAACTCCATGGAAAATTTTCTACCAGAATCACGTCGCACGGTCGCGTCGCGCCTATGTAGCAGAGCCATTGGTTATTAACTAAGTTAAATATATGTATTTCAAAACAGAACTTATACTATGAATTGCCTTACAGATTCAATTACTGCAGTATAGCTGTTGACTATTTACTAAAGGCAATATAAGCGAACACATCGAGCGCTTAAGCGTAACTTTCCACCAACCCTATGCGAATTGAGCCATCGCTCAATTAAGACAATTAACCCAAGAACAAAACATTATTAAACCACGAGCACCGTTTGTGATTGGTTATCGACAAAGTAAATGAAAAAGGAAGCTACTGAAACACCGCCGCTACTGAGTCACCTTGTTTCGAGCCTACTGTACTGCATTTTATACGACCAGCCTGTGGGTGTCATACTCACGGAAAGCCTACGGAGCCCTCCGAGTTCAATATAATAATGCGCTGAGGGCATTGCTGCGGCTGCCTCCCTTCTGCAGCGCGTCGGGGATGCTCGCCAGTGTGCGTGTAGACTGTTTTTATGCCACTATGCGCAGGAGGGCAGCCTCTATAGCGGGCCGAGTGAAGGCCAGCGGCAACAGTCTCCTCGCCATCGTCACCAACAGGTTAAACGGGCCATTCATGCGGCATTGGTAGGCCCTACATGCGCCCATATTTAGAGCGTGGGTGAGATAAATAGTAGTTTTAGGCTATTATTATTATTTTGGATTATATTTTATTTATTATGTTATTGCCAATTCATCTAATCAATCTAATTGACTATATTATTTTAAATTAGTATGATGTATAATTATGTTACTTATTTTGTTATTTTAAATTGCCTATTTTGATTATGTTATCTAATATTTTTATGTTACGTCGAAATTGTGTTTTGTTGAATAAATTGTTTTGTGTTGTTGGATATTTTATTGTGAGTATGTCATGCTCACTCTAATGTCTCGCTGGTGGTGGCGTGTGTGTTGGATCATTAAGTTCCCTCCAAAATGGTTGAGCTGAATGGTGCTGATCCATACGTCATGTTCGTGAACGGGCGCCGTCAGTAGGGACTGGTGATCTCTTAGCTGCCACAGCTTATTTTAATTTTTAATCTGACCGACCCTTTGACAATTCAAAAGTGCCTGTAATTGGTTTAGTTGAATTAAATGATTTGAGTTTGAGTTTGATTTGTCAATTGAATTGAATTGAAAGAGATATTGAAAATATATGGTAATAAAACCTGTCTGGATATTATATATTATTATTTCGTGTTGGTTTTAATAATCGACGAACATCAACCCAAGGGGGTTCAGAATCATGTAATGAATCTATGGTAACAGGTAGTGCGGCGATGTCTGCTATATTGTAATGAGTACGAATATTACGAGCTATTTTACCTGACAAACTGATATCCCGTATGGTCTAGTGGCTAGGATACCTGGCTTTCACCCAGGAGGCTCGGGTTCGATTCCCGGTACGGGAAAATCCTTTTTGTGTTTTGGTTTGCGCTGTTCTTTAACTAAATGATCGGAAATTAACTTAACTGTAATAATAATCATTTAAAATGACCTGCTGTTTACAGTTAATATAAAATGTACTGTTTACAGTTTAGCCTGAAACACAGGTTGGAATAAACCTAGTTCGGGCGGGTCGCTACCTAACACTCTAATTCCGAACCATCATTACTTGCACCTGTAATAAAAAATATTTTAGTTTTAGTTTTTTTTTAGGCACTATAATTGTATGGGGAATTTGCTAATCTTGGCTAAATGTACAGCTTTTGTAAACGTTTTTATTAAATAAATTATTACTATGTATATTAATATGTTTTGTTCTGATTTAATCGGAAGGGAGGAAAGTATTTTTTATTATTTGACATGACGTATATAGACAATTCTAATTTCAACTGTTTATTAGTGGTTGTAATGGCAGTCATGTCACTTGGTTTTAATAGGTTTTTATATTTTATCTATCCTCTTGATAGATTCTTCTATATTTTGTAAATGTGAGGACTTTGGAAGCCTTGTAGACTTTAGATCTGTAGACCATTTTTTATTTTATCAAGTACCTGGTACTTGTTGACAGGCCTACGCTGTCCTCCCATACCTACTGTAATTTGAAAACATTGTTAAAGCCAATTATTTTTAAAAGAGTGACCGTGGAGTTTCTTGACGGCTCTTCCCCATAGGAAACGACTAATTGGAACTGTTGACTAATCGTAAACCAAACACTTATGAAACGTCAGAACCCACCTAGGTTCTGACGTTTCATAAGTGTTTGGTTTATGTGAAATAAAATTTTGATTTTGAGTATTTAGCTCGCATTGAAATTGGGACAACAAAAGCAGTTTTTTGGAACTGAACAGAATTCTGATGAAGAAAAAAATTTTGTAGGCTTAACTGCCACAAAGATAAAAAAATCCAAACGCTCGATCTATTTAAAAATCATACACAAAAACCTACAAAAACGGTGCTATAGTTTGACCAAAACCGCTGTACCGCGCCTTCGGTATGTGCGCGGCGAGACGGGGGGACAGTGCAGGCCGCTCATTCGTCATCGCTCACGGCGTCCCGCCCCCCGCCTCGCCGCGCATTCCTCCCGCCTCGCCGCGCATTTCTAAGGCGCGGTACAGCAGTTTCGGTCAAACTATAGCAAATATAACAAAGCAAATGCTGTTTAACGAACTGAAATGAAACGGTTGTATGTAACCAATATTTGCATATATGGTTTCAGAAGAAGGAGATAAAGGTGCCTAAGCTCTCTATGAGTGAGAGAGATAGAAAGATAAAAGATAAGTAGGTTATTATGTACAGTTGTGCAAATACATGAAGAATTTCTATTGTTGATGAAAGAAATAAATCAGACTTTTAATTCACAATCATTGTTTTGTAAAGGTTGGTAGTTGTATTTTTGTGAACAAGGATAGTCATTTTTAGGGTTCCGTACCCAAGGGGTGCCAACGGGACCCTATTATTAAGGCTCCGTTGTCCGTCTATTCAATTGAAAATTTTGTGTAATCACCATCATCATCATTTCAGCCGAAACACGTCCACTGCTGGACATAGGCCTCCCCCAAGCACCTCCACTTCGACCGGTTCTGTGCTTCTCGCATCCAACGGGTTCCTGCGGCCTTCACAAGGTCGTCGGTCCACCGTGTGGGAGGCCTTCCAACGCTACGTCTTTCGTTAGTGGTAATAATAAATATAAAATAAAGCTATACCAAAATTAAAGGAAATACAAGAAACGGGTTTTTTTCAGCAAGTTTTCCTCGATCTGAATTAACTTGAGTATTTAAAGTATCGTATCGAAACCCCGACTTGGCCGGTTTTTATTTATTTTCCTACTAATATTATAAATGCGAAAGTTTGTATGGATGGATGGATGGATGAATGGATGGATGTTTGTTACTCTTTCACGCAAGAACTACTGAGCGGATTTGATGAAATTTGGCACACAAATAGCCGCCGCCGCCATATTATTAAATAGTTTATAGCCAGGATTAACACATAGAATACTTTTTATCCCGATATTCCCACGGGATCGAAACTTATGCGGGTGAAACCGCGGGGCGCAGCTAGTAGCTACATAAGTTTTAATTTCAGAGAGCAGTGGTGGCCCAGTGGTAATGGCCGCGAATTAGAAGTTGTAGGTCATAGGTTCGAACCCAATCAATCAATCAATCCAATCAATCAATCAATCCAATCAATCAATTCAATCAATCCCAATCAATTTTTTCATCGCCACTGCGATGAAATAATTTACACAAATGAAAGAGCCATCACACAAATTCAATTAGCCTATAATGTTCCCACTGCTGGGACACAGGCCTCCTCTCGGTGAGAGGGAGTGGGCCGTAATCCACCACGTGGGCCCAGTGCGGGTTGGTAGAGGTCACATGTCTTTGAATTTTTGGTTCTAAGACATACCGGTTTCCTCACGATGTTAATCTTTATCCTACTACCTACTAATACTATAAACGCGAAAGTTTGCATGGATGGATGGATGGATGTTTGTTATTCTTTCACGCAAAAACTACTGAACGGATTTGGATGAAATTTGGCACACAGATGGTTTATAACTAGGATTAACATATAGAATACTTCTTATCCCGATATTTCCACGGGATCGAAACTTATGCGGGTGAAACCGCGGGCGCACCTAGTATTAATCTATTATTAAAACCTAAAACTCAGTACGCTATTATTGTTTACAAAATGAGACAAATAAATAGGAATACACTCTACCTTAAATTATTCATAGTCTGGTCAGTTAATATTAGCTAGCCACTGATTTGTTTGTTATGAATTATGGAGTCTGACAGTTTGACATGGATATTACAAGTATTATCTGACCCGATGTCTTCGGTAAGCATGTTTGTGTTTTGTTATTTATGATGGCTCAGCTTCGAGTATTTTTAGTCTACTGTAATAATCGTCTACTTCATAAACGAAGAAGGATTCAACTTAGCGATCCGTAAATAAGTTTCATTACGATCGTCTCGGTTTCATAACAAACGTTTTGGTTTAAAGCTGATTATGTATTCTCAAGATGGCATCCTATTTTCACTTGAGCGTTTTCAGCAAATTTAGAATTACAGAAAATGTTTTACTAAACTCAAACTCTGTATAACTGCATTAAGCTGTGAACAGCACAATCAGCCAATAATGTTTGCACTGCTGGGACATAGGCCTCTTCCCTGTGAAAGGGAGTGGGCAAAAATCCACCGCGCGGGCCCGGGGTGGTTGGTGATTGTCACACTTCTTCGGATTTTTGTCACGATGTTTTCTCTCGCCGTTTTAAGAGCAGTGGCGATGAAATAAATTACACAAAGTAAAGCGCTTGCTTTTGTTCGAACCGACGACCTGCGACTCGTCTGTCGGGGCCGATACCACTAGGCTTCCACTGCTCTAAGCTGTAAATGCCTCCGTTAATTAAAACGATACATTACTTAATCTGCATTCGCGACATATTCGCCAAACATGTAAACAAATATGAGTTTATGGAAAAATAACTTTAATTCCTACACAATAAAGTTCAGTTTACGCTTCAAACATTGACATTGACTTCAAACATTTTAATAACTTTTTCAATGGTGTTACTCACCCTGGAATCAAATTAATTACCATTAAAATAAAGTTGATATTGGTTTAACCTGAAATAACGTCAATTTGAAACATAAATAAAATTTGAATATATAGCTATTAGTGATGATAGCATCCCAAACCATAACAATGTGCAACTATGTATATGTAAGGTGTAGCGGTATCTACAACAACACATTTGAAATACGCGTCATACTGACGTCACACAAAATCCTGCATCTCGCAAGCAGAGTTTACCGCGCAACTAGCATATATTCAACAGCCCGACATGAATAATCGGACAGTTACCCGCCAGACACAACACCCGTCTGGTCGGAGGATCTTCCCTTTTCTATGAAGGATGAGTGAACTTTACACCCTGTTCCTCATTCCTTTATACTGGTGACCCCGAGCATGAACGTCAGCGCAGCCTTTGTGCAAATTTTTCAGCGTGACGTCATCATTCATCACTCCCGCCAGCTTTAGCGGCTACTCTATAAAGGCAATACTTAATATATAAGGTTAGGTTTTAACTGTGAACAACCGCGCTGGAACTGAATTGGTCGCAATAACTAAGCTAGGGCACCCCGATCAAAAGATACAATCGCTCGGGAGCCGAGCGAGCGCTTCTTCCATGTCGATCGCAGTTACTTGGCTGTTTAGTATTTTTAGGAACCCATAACAGGCATTATTAAAGGTCCACAAAAACAGTTCAATTCATTTATTCTATTAGAGTACTAGGAGCGACCCGCGGTTTACCCGCATAAGTAAGTATCTATCCCGTAGGAATATCGGGATAAAAAGTATCCTATGTGTTAACACAGATTTTAAACTATCTGTGTGCCAAATTATCTAAATCTGTTCTGCCGTTTTTGCGTGATTGAGTCACGCAAATATACAAACTTTCGCATTTTTTATATTAAGCAGGTTAGTGGATTCAATCATATTTTTAGGAAAGGAAAATGGAATTATTTGACGTTTGAGAAACACGTGCCGTTTCTATGTAGAATGCTCTCGAGCTTGGCGGATCGTTATTCACGTTAATGTTGTTGACATTGCGTCACAGAATGCATTATACCTCATGTACTTCAACTTAGGGTGGTTTCGTGTTGCGCGTTATTTACGCGTGGACGTTGGCGCCACGTAGCTAGCACCCACATGTGCCAAAGCGGGCATGAAGCACGGGAGTAGCTAAGTACAATCGTGACAAAAATATTTGGGATAGAAAAGTGTTAGGCATATAGTAGACCGAAAACTTTACAATGTTTAAGGGTTTAGAGTTTTAGGTTTCTGAGCTCAAAAGCTGTCAACGGAGGCCTTTTATTAGTAAAAAGGTCTCGGTATACAAACGTATTGTATACAAACTGAAAGGTTTAGGCCAACGCCATCTTTCAGTTTGTATGTCGGAAGCATTTTTTTTACTATAGAAAATTGCCACTTATTACAAAATATATACGTGTTACTATCCTATCAATTTCACAATAAATTATTACTTGACAAGCGGTGCTAATCCTTGTTTCAAAAAAGCGCCTAATGAGAAGACCATATTTAAACGTAGTTGCTTACATTAGTTGGCATAGCAAGCTAGCTCATTACGCGCCTAACTCACTCAAATATGTATTGCAGACAGACAAAGGCAGCTACGACTCAAAAAGAATAAACATGAAGACAGTCTTGTTACATTTCTGTAGACCTTGAAGTATGAAACGAAAATGAAAAACTAGAGTAATTATAATTCTATATACTTCTTTAGGTATAAAGTTTTCATGGATGTATGTACACTAACTGCGCTCCGCGGTTTCGCCCGCATAAGTTTCGATCCCGTAGGAATATCGGGATAATAAGTTTTCTATATGTAAATCCTGGTTATAAGCCATCTGTGTGCCAAATTTCATCCAAATCCGTTCAGTAGACGTAGTGTTGGAAAACCTCCCACAAGGTGGACTAAAGATCTTGTGAAGGCCGCAGCAATCCGCTGGATGCGGGAAGAAGTGGAGGTGCTTGGAGGAGGCTTATGCTTAGCAGTGGGCATCTTTCGGCTGAAATAATGATGATGATATTATTATACTAGCGATCCGCCCCGGCTTTACACAGCAAGTAAAGCCGGGGCTGCAATTTACATGTGAAGAGATATACGATAGTTCACGAGACGTTGTGCATAATTTCAGCAGTAACCTAACAAAAATTAGGTGCTAGGTTTACATGAATTCATGATGACCAAATTATACTTATGAAATACTTTCATAAGTATGATTTGGTACTTTTTTAAGTGTATATATTTACATAATATAAAGCCTATGTCCATCTAAAATAATGTACCTTTCAAATGGTCACAGAACTAAACCTAAACAGACTCGCAAAATTCGGTCTCTCTTTAAAATAATTATTTAATATAGTATAGCATGAACACACCTACATAAACTCTTATGGGGACTGTGTTCAGCAGTGTATTGCGACAAACTGAGTTGATTGACAATCATAAACTCACAGCTTTCTGTATGGGGCGAGTACTACAATGTACAAAATATAATATTTACTCAATAACTCTTATATCGAAGACGCTAAATTAATTTTGATAAAATCAGGAGAATGCTGATGAACTCTTATCGAAGATAACTAATAAAGTCTTATGAGAACTTTCAGCTCTGAAACTTCCAGACTATTCTCCAACTTATCTGAATAAACTAGGTAAATATTTCAGTTCCGTATCCGTTCATCATCATCTGCCTAGCCTTTTCCCAACTATGTTAGGGTCGGTTTCCAGTCTAACCGGATGCAGCTGAATACCAGTATTTAAATGGAGCGGCTGCCTATCTGACCTCCATAACCCAATTACTGGGTAAACCCAGTCATATTACTACGTATAGTTAATTGAATGCTTGAACTCCCAGCTTGTTCAGTTTACGGCTATATTTCGACTAAAGTTTGTAATACCTGTATACCTGTACGTAGGCTTTTAATACATAGTTCTGAACGTGCGTTTGAGTAAAGTTGTTAAGAGGAAATGCGGTCTTCGGCGTTCATTCCATACCAACGTATTCCTCTGTTTTCTCCTTGATACTAAATCCTAGTAAATAATACTAGTTCAATTCTTTTTTGCAATATGTATAACTGTAACTGCCATGTTTTGTTTTTTGGAGTAATGATATAAATTTTAGAAAAAAAAAAACTTTAACTGTTACATCTGCCAACCCGTACTGGGCGCACGTGGTGGATTACGGCCCACTTCCTCTCACTCAGAGGAGGCCTGTGTCCCAGCAGTAGGTATATATGCTGATTATGCTGGAGTCCTGACACAACTACAAGGCGTCGCGGCAGACCCCATAGAAGATGGAAATCCAAGTAGACATCGTTAACGTCTAGTCAAACCGGATTAGTATGCGTATAGACAAGTTCAGCGTCGGTACAGTCAGTCGAAGAGTTAAGTAAACATGCTGCTAAATTATAATACGTAGAAATTTTGAGAGTATTTTATATACTATACCATAGAGTTAAGCAGAGGATTCACAAGAATGAGGAAAATGTGGTGAGGAAAGTTTTGAATGTCGATGGCTATAAGAGTAAGGGAAGGGGACCCCAAATAAATGGGGATAAGGGTAGAAGAATGATGATCATGAGGGTTAAGCAGAAGTGTACAATCAGTGCTCTGCATAACCCAACCGTTTTTCCCCTTTTCTTCTTTGTAAGAGGGTTCAGGTATTGCAGAGCACTGGCCGACTTCTCAATTGTGGGAATGGCTGTACAGTCACGAGCAAAAGTATGTATACACTCGGCTTTATTCTAAAGCGATTTACTCTTTTATTTTTTAATGAAACTTTATGTTTTTACGAACATAGCATTTACGAAACCATAGGTTTATCTAATGTGTCGTATTTCAACGTTGCTTTCCTTATTTCTCGACAAAATCGCAATTGAAAGTTGCTTAGTGTTGACATATTGGTGCTCGTGACTGTACGGGGAGGTGGGACTCGCTGAGGAACAGCGGGTCAAGGCCTGTTGGGGGAGCGGTGAATGCTTATGTGATCCCGAACCCCCGGCCATAGTCAGAAGTGGAACACGCGGTGGTTTTAGCCGGTAAGAGTCCGGCATACCCCTCCGTCACCCCCACGATGGAGGAAGTCTATGAGGATTTCCACCGCGAAACCAAAAAAACAAAATGTTTCGGGACGCATTATCGCAATAATGCATCCGATATTATCGACATCCGTTATTCTGTCACGAGGTATGGTTTCCCGGGTTTGAACAAGATTAAAGTCAAAATTTATTCTTTATTAAGTTTTAACATAAAACTAGCTAGATGATAACCAGCTTCAGGTCATTAATGTGAACGTCGCCGCGTCGTTTAAGAACCACATAAAGCTGAAAACATAAAGATAGCAGACAATTATATCGTTATGCTGTCTGCAAACTATACGACTGGTCTGTGCACTGTGCAGTCATCACAAAAGTAATGTTGTATTTTTTAAACCAAACATCATTTTCTGCCGAAAGACGACCACTGCTGGACATCGGCCTCCTCCAAGCACCGCCTCTTCAACGAAACATAATGACATAATTATGTTACCTTTATACAAAAGGCTCTCGTAGTTAAAAATATTCATGATCCAATGTCCAGATAGGGATTTACACGCGTAAAGGGCTTGCAAGTGGACGGAATGTGTTGGCTCATATAAACTCGGTTATACGCGTTTGTCTGCATACGTATAGTCGTACTGGTGTGTGACGCTTTATTTGGATAGGCTCAGATTATTCACAACTCGTATCATAATTATAAACAGGATACAAGGTTCTCACTCCTGGGACACATGACTCCTTTCGGTGAGAGGGAGTGGCCCGTAATGCACCACACAGGCCCAATGCGGGTTGTAGATGTCACATGTCTTCGAATCTTTGGTTCTAGGATATGCCGGTTTCCACACGATGTTTTCTTTCACAGTTTTTGAGAGCAGTATTGATGAAATAATTCACAAAACGTAAAGCGCTTGTCTGGGCTGGAACCTACTACCTACAGCTCGTAATTCGCGGCCGTTACTACTCGGCCAACACTGCACTCACAACTCGTATATTTTTTATAAAGTTGCTTAACCAAATACCTATCCCATCATCGCATGTTGAGTCACAACTATTAGCCACCGACCTCATTTAATACAGCCTGTTCAGACCGTTCCCTATATCCCTATGTGATGAGGGCAAGGATGTCTTCAATGAAGTGATTTTATTATTTGCTTGGAATAATTGTATATTTTTATAAATAGTTTTACAATAATGTTGTTGAGAGACACGCAAAGTTAACGATATTTCGTGGAGAGTGAAGTTGGCTGCGACGGTGCCGCTACCCACCGGAAGAAGGAAAGATGGCGCACGATGTTCACGCCGCAGAATGCTTGTGCCATTCGCCGCTTGATGGCCTTGTAGGTATATCGAACACAGCCAATTTAGATCAACTACATAGCTCAGATGGTTGCTTAGTGTAGTTATCTCTGCAAATAATAGTTATTCTGGTAACACACTAGTGCAGACTCGGCGATAAACTTAAGCAAACTTGAGCTGACACAAGACGGCAAGTTGCAGACTAACTGTTAACTACTTGGACAAGCCAATAATGCTCATACAGCAGAAGTACGATTACGCGTACCTAATTAATAATCACTCAAGTCAGTCGTAACTACAAGTCCAACGGTCGATCATAATCAGTCTATAATGTTCCCACTGCTGGGACACAGGCCTCCTCTCTCCGTAATCTACCACACGGACCCTGTGCGGGCTAGTAGATGTCACATGTCTTCGAATTTTTGGTTCTAAGACATACCGGTTGCCTCACGATGTATTCCTTCACCGTTTTGAAAGCAGTGGTGGTGAAATTATTCACACAAAGTAAAGCGCCTGGCTGGGTTCGAACCCACGACCTACAACTCATAGGTCGGGGACTTTACCACAAGTACCCACTGCTCTTATAGCATAACATCAACAACTCATAAGATAACTAAACATACAGAACTTTAAACTATTTCCATAAAATAAACTATTGAACTTAACAGTGGTTTGTGTTACCATAACTAACTACCAACAACAACTACCAAGGTTTCCTCCGTCAACGACAAGAAAACCCCAACGCAACTAATTGAGGACCTAGCGCGTCTCCATTTTAAGGAAATTTCTCGCCGGCTGGTCGACACTTCACGTCACAAGACGGCTGGGTCGTTTTTTGGCCAAAGAATTAGCATTGCCATTCAACGTGGCAATGCTGCCAGTCTTCTTGGTACGTTTCAGTAAATAGTTAAGAGATTAGGAAAATATGTGTTGCATTTGTAATTCCCATCTATGCAAATTGTAGGGTTGTGAAGTTTTTAATTACCTACCTATTAAAACGATCATAAAATATCATCTTGGTTAAGTAATGGTAGGCTACTGCAGTTTTTCAGTTAAGTTTTTATATTTTTGATATTTTGGGTTTTTTTTTTGCGGGGAAGTGCATAGTGTATAAGGTCATAAGCTATGGCAGGTGAGAGAGAAAGTAACTTAACAATCACTTCGTGTCTTTACTTGGAAAAAGAAATTAAAGTATCCTATCCTACTAATATTTCTTGCTATAATATTATAAACGCAAAAATTTGGATGGATGTATGGACGGATGAATGAATGTTTGCTACTCTTTCACGCAAAAACTACAGAACGGATTTGGATGAAATTTGGCACAAAAATGGCTTATAACCAGGATTAACACATAGGAATCATTTTATCCTGATATTCCCACGGGATGAAAACGTATGCGGGTGAAACCGCGGGGCGCTGCTATTAATATTATAATACTAAAAGACTAATTAACTAATTAAAGTATTGTTGCGAGCCACAATTAATGCCTGGTACATGATGACATTAGTTACCACTAGTGCCATCTAGAATCGAGTAGCAGAGCTAAAAGAGTCAAGATCCTTCTAGAAATTTCGATGCTATCGATGTCTGGAATTGAACTTTCTAGAACTATCGACGTCTGGTCAGCCGGGGCCGGTATGTACTCGAACATTCTAGATGTTTCTTCAATAGAAGGTTCTAGAACTATCTGCGGCACTACATAAGGCCGGGTCAGAGTTGGATAAGCGATACAAGTAAATACATCGAAAGTGATCTTCAAGTGCGACTTAAGTGCAATTGTGTTTTATAATTCAATTTGTTTTTTGAGTTATTATTAGTGTTGTTTAATTAAAGTGTAATTTATACCGGCAGTTTTTATTGTCACGAACCCCGAAACTCGTAACAGTATTATTTTAACTTATGATTTGTTCCTAAAAGCCCGTATGTCACGTCGTATTTATTTTTACACTGGCTTCTGCCTGCCACTTCGTCATGATATTACGGCCCCCGGACCCACCGTCTTCGATGGCACCGCATAACATCGCCATTACTTCATTTTCGCTTTTTTTTTTCCTTTTGCTCGGTTCCTAAGCGCCATAGCGTAACGTTAAATAGCTTATAACCTTCGTCAAGAATTGGCATTCAAATGAAAAAAAAAAAAAATAATCCAGCTGGTAGATCCAGAGATTTACATACAAACTTTTCAGCTTTATTATTAGTATCGGTAAACTGATACAAATAATTATATTAAAATATATAAATCTATAGATTTCATAAAATTTCCACTCATCATTATATTTTATAGGTAGGTACTTCTCACTCTCTCATTTTGACGATTCCATGTTTGTTTGCTCACAATTTTTGGCAGGAAATTACAAAGGAAGTTATTTGAGTAACAGATGTGGCAATTTACAAAAACATGTTTTCCCGTCAGTAATGTGGCACACACACGACTCAAAATGATATACCCCTGATAAACAAAATGTCTCTATAACTTTTTATTTGTATAAGATTTACCCCATAATTTTTCTTTATTTAGCGTGTAATGACTACCCCACAAAGCCATGTAAAGAGAACTTAGAATGGAGTTTCTTATGTTACTAAAAAGGTCCTAGACTGGTAGTAACACTAAAGAACCATTATTATGCCAATCCCCATAGTGAAAACTTTGAATATTTCCGCAGCCACCATCTTGTATTTTTATTTTGACCTCACTATCGGCACCCTTGAAAACCATGATAAACATTTGAAAATTTTCGCGGCTGCCATCTTGGATTTTCATTCAAACATGATTAACAAGACATTGTCGTTACAATTTTATAAATACACATGACCGTGAACCATTTGGACTTTATTAGCAGATCTATTTAAGAAGGCAGATTAGATTTAGAAGGGTAAAACAGTTTAAAAGAAGCGTACCAACATAGTTTATCAGAAAAACAATTGAAAGTCAGAAAGATCAATTCGTAATAAAAAGATCACAATAGGAATTTTCCGCTGTCAGACTTTAAAAGATCAGATAATTTAAATAAAACACAAAAATTAAAAAAGAAAGCTTAATAATTTACAGAAAGTTCCTTATCCTTGTGAAGTGCAAAAACTAGTTTGACGCGCATTTAAATATTTCCCTTAAAAAGGCAGATTAGTTTTAGTATTAAATAAAAACTGAAATTGTTCATTGAATATTTGTTTTTTTATACTGCTGATCAAAGGCCTCCCCCAAATCCTTCCAGGAACTCTTTTCCCGCACCACCTCGAACTAGCCCTCTCGGTACGCGTCCAGTTCATCTCACCATCTCCTTCTGGGCCGGCCTCGGCGACGCCGTCCATCTTCAGGCACCCCTTGTGTGGAGATTTTTGCCTAGCGGTTATCATTCATGCGGCTGATGTGTCCCGCCCAATCCAGCCTGGTAGCGTTCTTTCCTACATACAGTATACCCGTTTTGGAACGCAGCGTCGTGTTCCGAATTCTGTCCTGTCTTTTACACCGAGAATGTTGCGTTTCATTACTCTTTGGCATATTCCAAGGTGGAGTACCGTAGGTACTAATTAAGATATTTAGTTAGAACTAGTTCATTTAAAACTAATATTTAGTTAAAACTAAAATTTTTAGTTTGAAAATCAATCGCTTGTAAATTTGTTGTAATTGAGCCTAACACTGGTTTCAATACGGTGATATTAAGTTACCCAGAATCTTTAGAGATAAAAAGCAGCCATGCTCTTGCTTACTCTACCACTTCTGAATAGTAACGAGATACAGATACACGTCTCAAGGGTAAATTCCTAGTACTTTAAACGTAGTTAGTTACAATGTTATTACACAGTGTACCACTGATGTGACTTGTCTACGTGGAATAATTACACTAGGTCGATTTTCGGCGTGCGGCTGGTCGCTTACCAAATCGCCACTCTATTTACACAGGTCGGTAAAAATCGCAGGTGACTACTTCATTTTATAACCGACTTCAAAAAAAGGAGGAGGTTATATATTGAATATAAAATAAGTTATAAGTATAAGTTGAATATTTTTTTTTATGTTTGTTAACCCAGATCTCCGCTATTCATAAGCCGATTTGTCAAATTGTTTTAATGTTTAAAGGATATACTTTCAGATTAGTCTCATAGAAATTTCATCAAAATCGGTTCAGTAATTCGATTTTTAAACATACAAAACAAAATTACTGGTAAAAATTCAAGTAAACGAGATTGCGTCGTTTACTTTCCTATGATTTTTCCAGGGGTGGCTTAGTGGAATTGTCATGGGATTTGATGGGATCCATTAAGATTTAAGGGGATTTTGGTGTGGATTAAGTACAACTTAAAAAAGAAAAAAAAACTTTTTTACAAAAAAAAAAAACAACCTAAGTACTTCCAAAAGACAGTGAAAAATAACTTTAATTTCGGAAGTCGGTGTCGTTGGGTTCGCATTTTCGTTGTTTACCACCACACACAGTTTGTAGTGTCTTTTTTTGAAAAACGGTAGTTTTTTTTTGTAAAGAAGTTTTTATGCTTCAAAATATCGACTTATATGCGGCGGGTGATCGCCTGTGACTGAGCATTTTCACGGTAAATTTTAGACAAAAGTCGAAACCTATTTTTGAAACTTGCGATTTTAGTCATCTGCGGTCTAGCCAAATTGCTGTTTAGACCGCCGTGTATCAGTTGTCCCATGGGACTAGTGGGACAAATAATCCCACTTGTCCCATCATGGGACTCGGTCAATGGGACTAGTGGGACAGACCCGTCGTTTTTCGCTTTCCCGCAAAAATCGTGCGGCTATAGACACCTATGTAAAGCCTGCAGAACTTCTATCGTAGAGAAGTTACATAGACCTGTGTAGTCTCCATGCGTAGGCTGAATTGAGTTATTAACAGTTCGTAACTCAATTCAGCCTTCACATGTCTTATACAATGTGGAGACGACAATAATTTAAAACATTGGCAATACTGGTACAAAGGAGTATTTTAAAACTATCAGTGAGAGCTAGTGCAAAAATTGTGACATGGAAACAAATTGAGATTGCGTGTGTATGTGCCTAACTAACAACAGCAACTTACTATCGTAACATAGAAATAAAAAAAAAACATTTTTTTCAAATAAATTAATAGTAGTGATTGGCCAACTGTAGGTTGTCACAATTTTTGCACTAGCTATTATAGTGACTAAACTATTGGATATATTTGGTTGAATTTTTGTATGTAGATTGGGAACGTCATTAGATAATATTATAAGAAGTTTATTTGCATTTATTTAGCCGTAAATTGTCGTCTCCACCTTTACTATTGACTGAAATTCAATTAAAACTTTTCGTAAAAATATACTTAATTTAGATGTGGATTTTAACAATGTTCTTTACAAAGCAAAGAAAGTCCAACTCCAGTGTACCTGTATGTACGCAAACAATTCAGATATCAAATTCAAGGTCCATATTGTCTGCAAATGACCCAAATATGGGTTTAACTAACGGTCAAATAAAAGGTAAATACAACAGATATGATGGTCAGGAAACCGGACGATGTTTGAGATCCAGAGAACAGACCCTTTTACAAACAATGTTTCAAGGTAAAATGATTTGAATACGATATCTGAGTTAGGATAGGCGTTATGTACCGTATGGCGTAAGCATACTTTGTTAGGTAGGACTTCAGTTTTTATTGAATGTTGTTTAGTGGTTTTCAGAGATGGTAACGTTACCCAGGTACAAAGTCTCAGTATAAAATATAAATGTAAATTGAGGCATTTTACTCTTATCGAAGGTTTTTTTTTTTTTTTTTAAGTATGACTATTATTTTTCATGGTTTAAATCAATATAAAATCAAATCTGCAAATGACAATACTGGTTTTTTCAGCTGAATCCGGTTAGACTGGAATCTGACCCCAACACAGTCGGGGATGAGGTAAGGCAGATGATGACCGAATCTGCGAAAGAAGTGGATTGCTCGGTATTTTCGTACTGGTGTTAAAGACATCAACAAGGACATCACCTTTCTTTTGGCAAACTTGATTAAAACAGTCATTTCCAGAAGTAATAGTCTTCCAGGCCATAAATCAGATATGGCGGCCAATCTCAATGGAGACTAGCCTTCTTCGCGGGATCTCAATGGAGACTAGCCTTCTTCGCGGGAGATATTATAGTGCACAAGTGTGTGCGCAGACACAGGTACACTCAATCATCCGTCACTCTCATATTCCGATGTAAATGACCGATGTCCGACGGCACGCAATTCGACACGACCGGAGAGAGATCAGGCGCAGGACCAACAGCTTAATATACTTTCCAAGTCACAGGGGTATCACACCTCCAATTTCAAAACTCCGGACTGCTACCGAGAAATTTCTAAAGGTAAAACCCAATAACACTTTGCTCGACCTGGAATCGAACCCAGGACTCCAACTCAGCAGTCGCGCTTGGGACCATAACGGGGCATTTCAAAGAGTAAGACGACTGCAAAATAAAAACACAGACCAGACCTAGTAAACGAAGGATTTATAGCTTGAAAAGTAATTTGTCTCAATTTATTTGCTGAATTTCAATTGGTTTTCACAACACGTCGCACTCCGTTGTACAATAAATGTCCCGAGAACATGGCCTAGACAAAATAAATGTGGAAAGATCGAATTCCCAGCAAAATTAGGTACCTATATAATTATTTTTCTAGTAAGTTTTAAACGTGAACGTTTTTAAATGGCGTTTTTTTATCGATAAAATTCAAGTTAGTATTGTAGAGGCTTGTCTGCCGAAGACGACCTCACATGATGCAGACCGGCTATAATTTATGCGCGGGTGGCATTCTAACGCTCAAGCTAGTGTCATATAATTTCATTAGGATTCTAGTTTAGAATAGTGAGTTGTAATTTAGACAGAAATATGTAAAGAAGTTCTTACAATATATTATTATTCTTTAAGGCTTCGTATAGTTGTGATTCCTCCCGTTGCTTCGGAGAGCTCTTCTAGCTCTCTACAGTATCAATGTAATGAAAAAAATCTTTACCTTTTTCAAAGAAATGAAGAACACAAGACATTTTAAAAATTATGTTTCTAACTACTTTTATTCTCCGTTTTTGCTGTTGCTAAGAACTCTGAGCAAACATGTTCATCCTACTAATATCCTATCCTACTTATAATATTATAAACGTGAAAGTTTGTATGGATGGATGTTTGTTACTCTTTCACGCAAAAACTACTGAACGGATTTGGATGAAATTTAGCACACAGATGGTTTATAACCAGGATTAACATATAGAATACTTTTTATTGCGATATTCTCACGGAATCGAAACTTATGCGGGTGAAACCGCGGGGTGCAGCTAGTTTATTTATATATAAAAAATTTACGCCTACTTCCCATTTCTTATGAAAGAAAATGGCTGAACTCTTCATGGACATAACAGGTTAAAGTATTCTAGGTCTTAAAATATTCGCATTCTCACCCTATCATATGTATGTCGGAGTCATTCGTTTGACTATTCGGAACGCTAGCGCCATCTCGTGGCGCTAGACAGAGTCTAGCCTGCGTTCGTGGAGGTGAACGAGAGTGATAGCTACAAGAACGGTGTGAGCAGAGCTCTCGGGGACATCGAAACATTGGACATCGTACGAACAACATGTGCTTAGAAACTGTCTCGCGTTCCGTATCGTTGAGTTGTGTACCTATAGTGTGTGATTCACTAGTGTGACTAACTTGTTCGTAAATTATAATCTGATTTGAACTGCAAACCATTTTTCTATTGTTCTATAACCAACACTACCCATAGTACGCCCACAGTAATTAAATTATGCCTGATGTTAACGAGAGACAGACATACCTTCTCCGACATGTATGAGACAATTTTAAACAAATACACGTTCAGAATCAACGAACCTTTCGATTCGAGTTGCTCATGCTTACAAATAGACTTTGTAAACGCGAGCTGACTATTAACAGTAGGGTAACAGAAAGAAAAAGAGTTTTCTAACGGGTACATGTAAGGGTGCGGTTACAATAGTGAAGCGAAAACGTTGTGAATATTAAGTTCCCTTAGTAACTGAGTTTTTTACTCTTTTTACAATGTGGGAGGCCTTCCAAGGCTACGTCTTCCGGTACGCGGTCGTCACTCCAGAACTTTTCGGCCCCATCGGCCATCTATTCTGCGAGCACATTATTCTAGCCCTGACCACTACCACGGAAAAGTAGGTATACTACACGCGAATTAATTAATTACTTAAAGTCTATTGATTTCAAGCACTTTTATATCATTTCTGTAGTAAAATAATTTAACATTGTTGTTTTTTATAAGATAATGTTTATTTGCCACAAACAATGTTTACGTTTCCTTATAGTTTACATTAATTGCAAGGTTTACAAAAAAAAAAAAAAAATAAGATGCAAAGGAAGCATTTTGCTAATGATTCCACACTAGGTCGAGCCTGTCTCGTGGAGTCCTTGGGTGGTATGACTATATCGATACTGGAGATATGAAATAACGTAAGGGAAATTTTGTCAAAAATGAGTTAGGTACATAATTATAGTTAAAATGCGCATTACATTAAATGCGCATTTTTATTTATTATTTATTAATACAGAAAGTGTTCTGTCGAGAGAAAAAGATAAAAAAGCGTAAAAAGCGTTTTTTTCTTTTGTTTAGCCTATACTGTCCCACAGCTGGGCAAAAGCCTCCCCCAAGTCCTTCCGGGAACTCCTTTCCCGCGCCACCTTGAGCCAGCCTTCGTGGTACGCGACCGGAAGACCAATTCTCATAATTTAAAACGTTCAAAATCTAGACGCAGTATCATCTCGGCGACACACAAATGTCAGAAACTTGTCAAAATGTAGGGAAATTTGAGGTATTTTTGACAGATTGAGACTGTGAACGTTCTTAAAATTACGAGAATTGCCCCTCTGGTCATCTTGCCACCGCTTTCTGGGCCGACCTCAGCGGCAACGTCCATCTTCAGGCACCCATTGTGTGAAATGTGCAATTCTGCCTCGTTCACAAAACTTCAAACTTCCTACTTCAAAAAAATAACGACATTAACACAAAATTATTTGATACACTGATTCAAGTGACTCCTAAGTTTATTTTATTGAAATGTTACATTAATTAGTCCGGTTTTGAAACATTTTTGTCGTTTGATTTAAAAAAACCGAAGTGTCAGACTTTTCCTTGCTGACTGTTCACGGCATGTTCAAGCAAAAAGCGCTCATAACTTACCATAGCAAGTTTCAAGGCATCGTCGCTTCACGTAGCTACATTGCTTCGATATCGACAAAAGCCTTTGTGTGCAATTTGACGTGCTGATGTCATACTGGAAGGTGCTACATTATAAGTTTTAGAGTTCATTTACAATTTAGGTATGAGCTTAATTTTGGTGATAATGGCGCTGATTCCCTTGTTCACAAACTAAACTAAATTTAAGTTCAGTGCATCTTTTTCTTTCTATTTCATTAAGAAAAGGAAAGAAGATAAATATTAGATTAGTTCTGCCAAATTAGTCAGCGCCTGACGTAAATCGACGTATTTTTGTAGCCATGTTTTTAATTACGTCTAAACTGGAGTATCTTAATTTGACAGGACTAAACTAATATTTATCTTCTGTCCTTTTCTTAATGAAATAGAAAGAAAAATATGCACTGAACTTTAATTTAGTTAAGTTTGTGAACAAGAGAATCGGTGCCTGTTTACTGATACTTACTTTGATATCATTAAGATGATCGATAAAGGTTTAATTTACCACTTCAATGTAACTTACGTTTTTCATTTTTGTCGTGTCTTGACTGCTATAATATTGTCGCTCTATTCAGTGGGTTATTATTATATCATTTTATTATTCCGCAGTCGGTTTTTGTAGGTACGTATATTTACTTTAATTTTTAATTAGTACGTTTTTTTTTTATTTTTATTAAGACCAATCCAAAGACAGTTCTTAGTTCAGTTAGGCTGCGGGTGTAAAAGGGATAAAACTCCTGACAAACCCACCTACATTATTATAGCCAGAAAGATTCATTCAAAACTTCTCGGCCGTAGTCGGGTAAAACACTGATATATAAAAACATGGAAGATACGTGAAGCCGACGAGAGAATCCGTTCTTGCCACCTCCCTTGCTTGCTGTCAGTTTTATCCAAACGAATACGTGTTATGCGAATTTGATCTTTATTAGCTACTAGATGTCACACTGACAGGTGTCAGGAACTCTCAAGACGGCCAGACTATAGTGCACAAATACACTTTTTCTATTCAAAAATGGAATCAGATCCAGTCTCCTGACGTCTACATCTGCATTGCTATTGAATACTTGTCACAAGAATCTCGACGTTATTACACGTTACTGGCATCTTAGATTCTAGTCCGCACTGACGATACGATCATGCCTTTGAATCGAAGCTTTGAACAGTACGATCAGTTTTGGAGTTACAGTAATGAGTGCGGTGTCTGTCTGTTTAATTAAGGCTTTAAGAGAATGGAGTGTAGTTTTGTTCGAAAACTCCTAAGTGGCGTAAAAGTTGCTATACTGTAGGAACAAGCTCTCATCTTGACAAGTCAGCCGTAAGAAAGAAGTACACTGCTGGACCTAGGCCTCCCCCAAGCACCCCCACTTCGACCGGTTCCGTGCTTCTCGCATCCAACGGGTTCCATACAAACAAATAAACACAAATATTAAAGTCACAAGGAAATAAAATACACTATCTTGGCAAGTGTGTTTTATCTCCTTGTGACTTTGATATTTGTGAAGCAGATACAAAATTTACACTGAAAATCCATATAGGACATAAACACAGTATGTACGTATTATACTGCAAATGAACACAGTATGGTCTCTTTTCTTACTACATACTCATAATTGGCCAGTGATGCACTGTAAACTCAACGTGAATTTGTTACGGTCGTGAATCATATTTTAATCAACATACAATCAAACACCCATACACAGACCTTTTTTGGGTGGGAAATCATGTATTTATTTATTTATCACAAACAACTAATATTACAGGGAATTCCTAATGCGTTAGCGTGGTCCTTAATTAAACTATCCTATTCATAAGTATTTTAAATAACTATTTTACATAACATAACACATACTATCACAGAGAGTCGAATCCAAATCCGTTTAGTAGTTTTGACGTGAAAGATTAACAAACATCCATCTATCTATCTGACCTGCAAAATATTCTTATAAAAACATAAAATAATTGATTCAACCGCAATGCAGTATAATTTGTTCGGATTCCGACACTGATAGCATCGTTCGTAAGAGCTTCGTGACAGAACTAATAAATCGGAGGTTTCTTATAGTTTCAGACTTATATTTAACTTAAACGCGTTGTTAAGGGACCGTTAAAAGTAGTTTATAGACCAAACGCTTCCTTATACCGCTGTTATAAAGTAAATGTTACGTGTAAGTATTTTTGATAAGACAATTTGTTATTTTTGAGACTGCTAAGTGAGATGTGGGTTATTAATTTCCACGGTGCTAGTTTGTGGCTTGCCGTAATGTGGGGCTTAAAAAATGAAATTTTAACAACCGACAGTTTAGTTAGTTGTCCATTAGACTGCCTAGCGTGGGGTCCTGTGTGCGACTCTCGGGTCGGGCAAAAGTGTTAAGTATTGGGTTTTTCCATTGGGAATATCTTAGTAACAGCCCGGAGTTTGGAAGCTGGCGGTATGATACCTCCCGTGCCTAAGAAAGCACGTCAAGCCGTTGTTCCTGCGCCTATCTCTCTCCGGTCGTGTCGGATTGCCGTGCCATCGGACAATCAGAGTGAGGGTCTGTCTGCGCACACACTTGTGCAGTACAATATCACCCGTTCCGAAGGGAGGTCTCCGCTGAGATCGCCATGCCTGAATTTCGGTCTGGAGTAACTTTAGTAGCCAAGGTATGAAAAGTAAGTTAATTTAAGCATATCAGCCGAGTCACTAGGCTAAACGAGGGTCTAAAAGTAGTGTATTTTAGTTTTTATCAAAAAACTTATTTTTAAGTGTACCTACCGATAAATATGAAAAAAAATGTTCCATACGTTTACGATATTCAATACCCTAAGGCTTTTTTTTTTTTTTTTTTTTTTTTTTTTTTTTTTTTTTTTTTTTTTTTTTTTTTTTTTTTTTTTTTTTTTGAGGATGGGAAATACCCTAAGGCTTAGATATGAAATATGATGACGCAGCAAGTGGCGCCGTCTAGTTTTACTACGAAGTTACTGAAACCACTACCGAAGAGGTCGGATAAGTGTGACACTGTCTAGTGACTGTCACTCTAGCAGTGTCTCGTTGATGATTGCGTGGCGGGTGTCCTCTGATGACGGATGATGTCACAGGGGAGCCGCTGTTGTATCACGTTCACGACGAACTCCTATACTACTACCTATACACTCACAATCCTGATGATATTCAGGCTGCCGTACAACTAAAGTCAAAATAAAATAATTTATTTCAAATAGGCACAAAAAATACAAAAAACATAAAATTCATTCTAATATTATGGCCACATCTGGTAAAGACCTTAGGGTAAGGTAAGGCTTCTGGTAAAACAACATCACCACTATTCTCTACACCGATCCATTCAAGAAACTATCAAGTTTCTCGAACTAAAACGTTTCCCACGTCGTCACCCACTTTCCAACCTGATAAATAAACAAAAGATAAACCTACCATGTCGGTATTTAACAGCTGTCATTCCGTTCAAGTTGTAGACCGGGGTAAATAGGTCACCGTGTCACACTTACACACGTTACGGTATATTATGACTGAAATACAATGTCACTCGTTTATTTGATTGTATCGTATAGTAGTAAGTATATCGGAATATTCGACTGGCTGCATAAGATTTCAATGTTTAGATAAGTATGTGATCATTTTGATTTTGTAGAAGGTTAGGATAATGATATTGACATTCTTATACCTACAGAATCTGGTTAAAATAACTAAAACTAGTAACTAGCCAATGATGAGGTGCTGCGGGGTAAATGCCTAACCCGCTAAAAGTAGCAATGGATTTTCATTTTGACAATTCAACAGCATTCATAGCTATTTGAAATAATGCAATGAATGTCTGAATCTGAATCGTCTTGAAAATCTGAATCATTTTGAAAGATATTGCTAATCCATTGCTTCATAATATTCGAAACTGCCCCGTTGGTCTCGTGGTTGCAAGCGTGACTGCTGAACGTGGGGTCCTGGGTTCGATTCCCGAATCGGACAAAATGTTATTGAGTTTTCCTTTAGGAATTTCTTAGTAACAGTCCGAAGTCTGGAAGTTAGCAGTTTAATACCCCCGTGCCTAGGATAACACGTAAAATCGTTGGTCCTGTGCCTGATCTCTCCCCGGTCGTGTCGGATTGCCGTCCCATCGGACTATGAGAGTAAAGGAACAGAGAGTGCATCTGTGTTTACGCACACACTTGTGCACTACAATAATATCTCCTGCGTACCTGGCTAATCTTCGTTTAGATTGGCCACCGTGACCGAAATCGGTCGTGAGGCTATTATTATTACATTATTAATGTTCGAAAAATGTGAGTAAATTTTTCGAAAAAATTTCGAGCAGTGGATTAGCGATATCTTTCAAAATGATTCAGATTGTGATTGGTTGATTGTTACCTAATTAGGATGCATGGACTCCTTTATTAAGATTGGTCCCTGGCAGGTCTGCACAGAGAGAAGTGGAAATAAAGTAAGGAATGTTTTGCCCAGCAGTGGAACATTAATAGCTATTAAAAAAAAACTAGCCAAACCACGTCTATTACAAAAATAATTACGTCCACCACGTCTATTACATATTATTATTTTCTAGATTTAGAATAGAGACAATTTTCATCTTGGTAACTCGAACTCACTAGAACGAGAACGAGCAGCAATTTTCTTCAAACGTTTCATGTTCATTTCACAAACAGTTAACAGTCCCAAGCTATAATTAACATTGTCGAGAAGCCTTTATAGAATTCTAAAAATAATCGAATACAGGTAAACTAATCTCGTATTCTATTCCAACCCACACTTCACAAAATCGATACTAATGAAGTATTAACGTGCTAATAAAACCTTCACAGAAATCGACTTCGACGAAAATTGTTCAAACAAAAAAATAGGAAACACTGAATCATGTTTGATTCTCGTAGGAGGTAAGTGCAGGTGGCGACAAAAGTCGATGATCGTTTCTGAATTTTTATTGTCATACAGGGTTATGAATTTATGATAAAGTTAGTGGTGATTCCGACCTGTAGCTACGTCATAAAGTCAAACTCAAATCATTTATTTCAAACTAGCAGCACCCTGCGATTTCACCCGCATAAGTTATGATCCTGTGAGAATATCGGGATAAAAAGTATCAAAATCAAAATCAAAAAGGTTTTATTTATCCTATGTGTTGTTAATCCAGGGTGTCAGCTACGTCCACACAAAATTTCATCAAAATTGGTCCAGCCGTTTGAGCGTGAAGAAGTAACAAACATACAAACACACACACACATTAACTCACAAACTTACGCCTTTATAATATTAGTGTGATAAACCAATTACAGGTACTTTTGAATTGTCAAGGGGTTGGACAGCCAGAGAGATGAAGCTAGTTGTCATTGCAAAGCGGAGTAGGTACCTATGTAGTAGACGGGCAATAATACCCCGGACACTCCCTTTTAAATCATAAAATTGCTACAAAATATAGGTTACATCATTCCTGTTCGGAATATTATTTTCTCGGCTAAATTGAAATATTCGAAATTTCTGAATCAAATTATTGCTTATAATTTTTATTTTCTCGGCTTTGAATGATCTAGGTCAAGTAATACTCATCAAGTTACCATTCACCAATCTCTTATTAAAACTGTGAATAGTGTTACTCTGAAAGTCTGAAACAAACAAGTTCTCATACTTTCATGGAAACTCATTTTGGAAACTCACTACCAATGTTTTACCTCATAAAGTATGGAAGACAACGCTATCGACAGTCCTTCATGAAACAATGTGTTACAATGTTATGCAAATAGGACAAGTCAATATGAATTTTACTAGCAACGTAGAGTAGAACAATGTTATTGACTGGTTTGAAAATGGTGGGAATAGAGATAGTCATAAATTAAATAAGTATTATAGTGCGGACGACGAGAGAATGCGTTTTTGACACCTGTTAGTTTTATACAAACGAATACGTGTTTTGTAAATTTGATCTTTATTAGCTACTAGAATTGTCGCACTGACATAATGTCAGGAACGCATCTCGACGGCCGCTGCCGCGGCACCGTTCGCTTCGCTCGCTCAGCTCGTGCGTAGTGTGGTCACAGTTCTAACCTGGCTGTTTCGGTTTAAAAAAGATATATGCGTGTTACGTTGCAAATTTCACTAAACTCTAAGAAAATTATAAACTATACATGTCAATCTGTCTGATATAATTGCAGATGACGTCATTCAAATACTAGGGGTGAGTTTATCTGACGTTTACATGTCAATTAATATTATATAGTATTAAAATGGATTCTAACCTAACCTACAGTTCTGGTAGTACTTTATTTTTCGTTCGTCGTTCGTAACCATACATATAGGTTTTTACATTTATATGTTCGTAATCATAGATACCTTTTTTTTTTAATCTTATTTTTGTCTTTATATTTTTTTCATGACTAATTATTTGACTAAATGTTTATTGTTTAAAGATTGTTTGCTGTAATAAATCATTTGATTAAAGAAGAAATGCCTTAGTGATATTATCCTTGGTAATATTCTGCCGAGTAAAAATTTTACCAAATGAAAATGTGCGTACCTACTAAAATCATTCCAAATATTGCATTGGTATAAAAAAAGTTGCTAAAATTTGTTTGGATAATGAAATTTTGTCAACATCATTTTGACAAAACGGCAGGCTCCCGGCTGGCCTAACTGAACAGTGGTCACATGGTGGTGGAAATGATTAAAAAAGAAGTAGCTAGCAAAGAATAATATAATATACCCGCATAAATGACAACACGGTTAGCGCAGTGGCTGTGCGATCGGACTGCTGCGCTGCGTGTCGCGGGTTCGATTCCCGCACAGAACAAATATTTGTAAGTCCTACATGTATTTGTTCCGAGTCTGGGTGTTTTTCTATCTATAATATGTATGTATTTACAAAAAAAAAAATGTATATAAGTAGTTTATCAGCCATCTTGTTACCATAACACAAGCATTAGGTTGCTTGGCTTGGGACCAGATGGCGCTGTGTGAAATGTCCAGGGATATTATTATTATTATTAAATATAAAAATGTACCGGCCAAAAACAAATAGGGGAGGTAGAAATAGTAAGCATAAGCTTAATCAACCTATAAAGTTTCCACTGCTGAGACACAGGCCTCCTGTCTTCGAAAGGGAGTGCTCTAAGGGAGCTGTAATCTACCGAGCGGACCCAGTGCGGGTTGGTAGATGTCACATTCTTGGAATTTTTGGTTCTAGGACATGCCGGTTTCCTCACGATATTTTCCTTTACCATTTTTAAAGCAATGGCGATGAATTTATTAACACAACGTAAAGCGCCTGTCTGGGTTCGAACCCACGACCTACAACAGATGTTAGTAGCAGTGCCTAGTGGTAACGGTTCCAACTTATGAAATAGTAAAAAATACTTAAACTGATTATGATGGTTTGCCTGACTCAAACTCAAACTCAAACTCAAACTCAAATCATTTATTTCAATTAAACCCTTTCAGGCACTTTTGAATTGTCAAAATTAAATTGTCGGTCAGTTAGTCAGAAAATTGAAGCTAGTTGCCCATTCCAAAACGTAGATCTCTGTGGAGAAGAACGGGCAAGAAACTCCACGGACACTCTTTTAAATCAAGATATTATTACAAAATCCTGGGTACATTATTTTTATTGCTTCTATATGTGAGAACAATGTAAAAAAAACTAAACAATTTAAAATATAAAATTCAAAAATAAGCCCTGGCAGTTAAGAGATGACCAGTCTCAACCGACGGCGCCCGTTCACGAACATGACGCGTGGATCAGCACCATCCAGCTCAACCATTTCGTAGGGAACCGAATGATCCAACACACGCGCCACCACCAGTGAGACATTTAAGTGAGCATGACATATTCTTAACTGCCGAGCTCTGTCAAGTCAACATCAAAATATCGTAAAAAAAAAGAAACGAATCCATGGTTCTTACATTTACAAAATTTAAAAAAATGCTTCTAAATTATACAAAACTATAGTTTGCAATTTATTTAAATATGAGAAAAAAGAAAAAAATACTACCAATCGGGAAGAGGTATATAATATTGAAGTATATTAAGAATTAAAACTTGAATGAATAAAGTATACATTAAGTTCGTAATGTCAAAAATATTTAAAAAAAAAATAAAACAAAAAGGGGAAGCATCTCTTCCAAATATTGAAATTGCAATCAACTAGCGTACCCAAGTGCCTGTGGAGCAGGACCAGCATTAAGCCAAGCATTTTTATCAACGATATACTCATCCAATTTATAATATGCTTGTCTACATAGTGTGCGTTTAATGCATGTTTTAAATTTCTTCTCATTTAGTTGAAGAATATCGAGTGGTATTTTATTATAACATTTTACACAGTACCCCATAAAAGAAGTTTTTACTTTAGACAATCTGAAACGCGGTTGATCTAGCTTGTTCCTATTCCTAGTGTTAAAATTATGCCTGTCACTTATCTTACTAAAAAGATGTAGATTTTTCCGAACGTACATAATGTTTTCGTATATATATTGACAAGGAACCGTCATGATGTTAATTTTTTTAAACAGTTCCCTTAGAGATTCGCGTCTGCTGAGATTGTAGATGGCTCTGATAGCCCTCTTTTGCAGGATGAAAATAGACTCAATATCTGCAGCCCGTCCCCACAGCAAAATACCGTAAGACATGATGCTATGGAAGTAACTAAAATAGACCAGTCTCGCGGTATCCACGTCTGTTAATTGACGGATTTTCCAAACAGCGTAAGCGGCTGAACTTAGCCGCCCTGCAAGTGATGTTAGGTGAGGACCCCACTGCAGCTTTGAGTCAAGCGTGATCCCCAAGAAAACCGTATTTTCGACGAATTCAAGTATCTCCCTATTCAATACAACGTGACATTCACTACTTCTAACATTCGGTAAAGCGAATCTAATGCATTTAGTTTTTTTCTCATTTAATACTAAATTATTTACAGTAAACCAATTATGGACCATAAGCATAGCGTTATTTACGTCGTCAAGCTCCTGTGCACGTCTGCTTACTTTAAAAATCAGTGATGTGTCATCAGCAAATAACACCATTTGTGGCCGGGTTTTTAGTAAATGAGGTAAATCATTTATATATACTAAAAATAGGAACGGCCCCAATATTGAGCCCTGCGGTACACCCATTTTGACTTTTAAGCCCAATGAGTTCACACCGTTTATTTGAACTTGCTGAAATCTATCATTTAAATATGATTTTAATAAGCTAAGAGCTAGTTTACCCAGTCCGTAATGCTCAAGTTTCAACAGCAGTGTTTCGTAATTCACGCAGTCAAATGCCTTGGATAGGTCGCAAAAGATGCCTATTGCATCTTGTGCCTCTTCCCATGCGTTAAAGATGTGTTTTAATAAGGTGACACCGGCGTCAGTTGTACAACGTCCTTTGGTGAAACCATACTGTTGATCGTGTAGGATGTTGTTACGATTGAAATGATTGAGCATTTGATTTAACATTACTTTTTCAAACACCTTGCTGAAAACCGGCAAAACCGATACGGGTCTATAATTATTTGTGTCTTTACTGTCCCCAGATTTGAAAAGTGGAATAACTTTACTGAACTTCATTAAATCCGGGAATACCCCTTGATCTACACACAAATTAAATATTAGAGCTAAGTAGGGTGCAATTGTCTCAATAATGGATTGACAAACTTTAGTAGACATGCCCCACAGATCTTCGGTAAGTTTAATCTTAAGTTGCTTAAATGCCTTTATAATGACTATAGGGTTAATATGGTTAAATTTAAATTCCACAGTACAGGCTGAGACATTCGCTCTTAATAATTCTATAGCTAGTGCGGGCGAGGAATTTAAAGTTTCTGTAGTTTTAATTGGGATATTGGTAAAGAAAGTTGTAAATTCCTGAGCAACATCGATGTTATCGTTAATGAGACCGCGGGAAGTGTTAAGTGAGAAATCAGTATTACGTGTTTTGTTCCTGTTCGTTTCATTGTTAATAATCTTCCAAACGGTCTTTATTTTATTGTCTGCTGATTTAATCTTGTTACTAATGAATGAAGCTTTAGCTGCTTTGCAGATATTTTTAAAAGTTTTAGAATACGTAGCAACATACTTATTAAAAGTATCCGTGTTAATATACGGCTTAAGGCCATACAGTTCAAATAACCTGTCCCTACTTTTTCTGATTCCTTTAGTTGCCCAGTCACTGAATAAAAACTTAGGGCAAATAGTTTTAGAGTTCTTCTTAAAATAATGATTGAACTCTGTTTGTACTACTGACATGTTTGATTTGTATAATGTATTCGTCGTCTTCTCCAGTACCCAACTTTTTTTTTTTGCCGCCTTTCGCGTAGATACCCTCAGCTTCCTAGCTAGCCATAGATACTCTTCCATCTAGTAAAATAATCAAAGGTATTATAAATTACTGTCGCTTTTTGTATCTTTTTGTGTGACCGCGATGTTCTTCTAAATTATGCAATTAATTTTGATCGCGATTTTCACCATAATTTAGAGAATTTATTCCGGATGGTTTGTGTGTTTAACACATTAATATTAATATGTTTCAAGTTGTAAAGCCTTGCAAAGCGGGGGTCTACTCTCTAAGCATGAAATCCGTATTTACGACCAGTATCACCTTCAGACTTATGATTAGTTCGGGACCCGAACTAAGAACGAATGACAACACGATTTGACAGTTGTCCTTACTCCCGATGTGTTTTTCCCGGACCGAAAAAGTTAATTAATCAAGAGTAGGGTTAGTTCCGAAGTATCAAACTTCTTTCAGACGGGCCCATATCTTCGTTGGTGAACTTAGGGAGTAGGTGCCCTGGGTTGGCTCGCTTCGCTAGTATACCATAAATCTTTGGTCCTTCTGTATTCTTCACATTATGCTTAAACATAACAAGTACACTACAAGAGATTTAAAAAAACTCCAATAATTTCAATGTGAAAATGGCCACGTATTAAAAATTCAGCTTTGTATAAAATTTTGGTCTGATAAAAGTCCAATTTCACTTGAAAATGTTGCTACAATTTTGCCGGATTAAAACGTATTGTACAAAGATAAATACAGGTGTTTAAAATGTGTGGTTACGTTGTGTTTTAAAATTACTTTTTAAAGGCTTTAAAAGGTAAATTGAAATGGTTGAATTCGCTTTTATTTTACGAATACCATGCCACCATGCTATTTTACCTAAGCGGTTTAATATTTAGGTATTTATTTAAACTTTTCGCCATCGATCACTAATAAAGATCGATGCTTTTCGCACAAAAAGGTACAAAGGCGGACTTAATGCCTTAGGCATTCTCTAGCAGTCAACCAAGTGTGGTGAAGAGATTAGATGGCAGGTGCTTTGGTTGAGAGGAACAATGATAAAAAAAACTCTTAAAACTAGGTACACAAATACATAAATAGGTTATATACACATACATATTATTACTATAATATATACTTATAATATATATATTATATGTATTGATTTAGATATATATATACATATACAAAATCAAGAGAGAGGGGTGTTGAGGTGACTCTACGCAATTTTTTTGAAAATTTGTTTTGAAGATAACTCTGCAATTTCTGCTTCAATGCATATTTAATTTTTGGTGAAATAAATTTGACTACATTTTGAAGTGGGGAAACCGACTGTCACATGTTTTCGAATTTTTTGGTCCTACATTACGAAGGTCCTATAAAAATACCATACCTGCTTGGTAAAGTTACATAACGCTGTCAATCTGGCCCTGTTCGTCAGTAAAGTTCAGCGCATAATATCCGTGGAGAACTCATTACAGCTTCATATTTGTTGCTCATTATTTGTTCATAATATATCACTGGTATATTAAATTTCATTAATTTAAAACTGGATTTTGCACCGCTTCACAGAAATTTCATATTTTGACTACGGAATTACATGGTTCACTTTCGATTTCAGCAAATTGTTTAGTGTAAACATAAAAGTGATTTCATCCATACTTTTAATTAATAGTCTGATTGATACAATACATAATCAGCCTATAATGTTCCCACTGCTAGAATACAGTACCTCCTCTCTTCAAGAGGAAGTGAGATCCACCACGCGGGCCCAGTGCGGGTTGGTAGATGCCGCATGGCTTCGAATTTTTAGTTCTAGGACATGCCGGTTACCTCACGATGTTTTCCTTCACCGTTTTGAGAGCACTGGTGATGAAATTCACAAAGTAAAGTGAATGTCTGGTATCTACTCACCCGCACTAGGCCCGCGTGGTGGTTTACGGGCCTCACCGAGACTCCTCTCGGTTAGAAGACTGTGTCCCACTGCTGGCCACATTATGGGCTGATTATACTTAAACGTACATATTTATGAACAGTGTATCTTGAATACTTACCTTCTAAGCAGTTGTCATTGGAATAGATGGCACTGAAATTATTGTTGTGACAAGAATAATTATGAGCGTCTAGGCTATGTTCGGTAGGTTTGTCTGTTCCATCGTAGAATCACCCATCGCTTCTTACTAGGCCACATCGATGTAAATAGCGTCACAGATAACTAAATAAGGTATTTTTACTTGCATTATAAATACGAAGTACGTATGTATTTATTGTATATTTATGTGAATGGTGCACCACTACCTGCTTGTCTCTCCTTCTCCTTTTAATCCATTCAAAGGTTGTCTGTAAAAAATATGTCTATTCGCTTTTAGCGATAAAACATAGCACCCTATGTAAAATTTCTATATTTTAATCTGTAATTTTTATCGTATACAGACGCTAGCACATCAAGCTACCCGAAACTGTCAAATTTTCCTAATCAACATTGAACCTAATGCTTTAGCGATAAACTTGAAAATCTATTAAAGAAATTTGACTGATTGTAGTAGCTTGATGTGCTGGCGTCTGTACATATTATAGAGTAGTCTATCTACGCTATCAATACGAAAGTAACTCTGTCTGTGTTGTGACCCTTTCGCGGCTTTACGGCTGGATGGGTTTCGATGGCACACAGGTAGACACAAACCCAGGTTTGTATCTACGTGTATGTAAGGATAAAGGATACTTATCTCATCTATCCCGGCAGTACCTACGTTCCCGTGGAATAATTTCCGACCTACACGCGGGCGAAGTCTCAGGTAAAAGCTAATAGGTAATCTATCTTCGTAGCGTTTTCCCACCTAGTTTGGGGTCGGCTTCCAGTCTAACCGGATGCAGCTGTATTGGTATACAGCTGCATCCGGTTAGACTGGAAGTAGCTTCATGTAAAATACTGGTTTATTTTACATGAAGCGACTGCCTATCTGACCTTCACAACCCAGTTACTGGGTAATACGGTACCCCTTGGTAAGACTGGTTGTCATAAAAGCTAATATTATGTAGGTAATAAAAGAACTAAAATAAGATTTTTAAAATTTTATTTCATTGTGATAGTAAATAGACGTAAGGATGTAAATAGTAATTGTACAATATACTTAATAGACCTTTCATAATGTACATTAAAATTATGAGCATTTATAATTATAACAATCGTGACCATTCAGAGATATGTACAATT
Source organism: Apamea anceps (assembly GCA_951799955.1). Taxonomy (NCBI): domain Eukaryota; kingdom Metazoa; phylum Arthropoda; class Insecta; order Lepidoptera; family Noctuidae; genus Apamea; species Apamea anceps. The sequence goes on along the minus strand of OX637515.1, from coordinate 13,703,154 downwards.
TTAGTTAGTAAAACACTATATACGGTATGCATTCTAATATCATGTAAAAGCTACACTAGTATTTTAAATTACAAAATAATTTTAGTGGTGTAACATCTAAACCTTTAGCCCTATATCTTATAATTTTAGAACATCGTCGAATCGAGTAAATAAATAAAATATCGATTAAATTTTGGGTCCGATTACAAAATGTAAGGTAACCTATAGAAATTATGTTCCTTTATTAAATTCATTCACATCGGACCGTAATAATAACACCTGTTAACAGGCCCAAAATTAATTTCAAAAAGTTAAATTTAGAAAAATATGGCTGAAAGAATTGAAAGTACAAAAGGAATAGAGAAATATCGATAAAATATTGGCACAAGACAACTTCCATCATACACAGATTTGATTGAAAATATCAGAAGAATCCTGTTTCTTTATAAACAAGTTGGAATTATGAAAACAATGTTCCTTACATGTCTTAAAACTTATTTTACAGTAAAAATCTACACATAAGAATCGATTTACGATATGACACTCTTTAGAATTTATTAAATCGATTCAAAAGATACATCTGTATTTACTTTCTATGTAATTGCTGGTTTATGAACTAAGAAATTCTTTTTATGTCTAAGATTTTTTATGCTTATATTATTATGCTATTTTTTTTTTGCGAATAGAAAATATGCTAGGTATATTCTTAAGATATCTGCTACATATTGACTCTTACGGAAACCAACACAAAATTAAGCTCTGTACATTTACTTTAATTATTCTACATTAACTATCAATCAGAAAATTTTATATTTTTGTGTAATCTCTACGATTTGGGATTAAAATTGACAACTATGTTATAATTTCTATTAAATATAATAATTATTTTAACTGATTTTCGGAGGGTTTTTACGAATTGCAATACTATTTCAATCGAAGTAGAAGAGATGGGATATTCGTAGGTTGATGGCTATAATTTGAGTCAGAAGGGTTTACTATTAAAAAGCCACTTCTACTTTCTATAATCTATTGCAATAGAGACGTAGCTCAGTAAATTGCTTACGTGTACAATCTCTTTAGAGAAGTTTATAATTGTTAAACGAAATAAAGTCTAAACGTTTGTGCAACACACTACTATTCAAAATTGATGAAGGATAAAATCTATAAATAGTGGAGGGAATAATAAAGTCTTAGCTTTTGAAATAGGGATTATTATTTCAAAATTTTAATTATAGGATTTGGAAAAAACTCCGTGATTTGGATTTAAGGCCTACTGTGACATGTCTGTCCATCTGGTCCCCAAACACCAGTACAGATTCATACATTTAGAAAATAAACAGTTATTTAAATACAATATAGACTAATTTTATCGATTCTTTAATTAGTGCCTTCAATATACGTAGTTATTTACAAAAATATGAATCAACGTTAACAAAGTTGGTATCGGTGCCGAGATACAATTGACATTTAAAAAATATATTTTGGTAATTTTGATGAGTCCAAAAATAAAAATATACAGGTGCTCAGAAAATAACAATTCTAGATTTTGGCGTTATCTTAGATTCGTATTATTTTTAGAAACAAATAAAAAGTGGGCGGAGTCGAAGGATTAATAAATACAAAAGCCTAAATACTTGATATAATATTTTACACACATTTATAAGTAAGTATTATACAGAACTCTGCTATAGTAACTTCCCATCAGACAGAATTCTCTTACCAATACAATCTTACACTCTAACACACCATGTGCAGGTAATACATTTCATTGGACCAAAGTTCAACCTTCAAATCATTTCATAGATTCTACCGCTACATATTATACTAGATACATGCAAAATGTTTTCATACCTACATGCAATACAAAATTTTATGCATTATAATTACACTCACAGTGAACTAGTAACTAAATTAAATGAAAAAGTCTAAGACACTGCAGATTATTAATTTATACATCGTAATTAAGATTTAGACGATACTTACATCGAAATTGCTTATGATAATTTTATAGACACTTCCAATAAAGTTAAAAGTGGCACTGTTATATTATTAGTATAAAGTTATTGTGCAGTCCTTACACTATCAAGGTGAATTAAAAGTCTAATCGCGATTTCTTAACACTCAATAGACACGGGAGATTAGATACAAAAATATCAATGTTAGGATCAATGAAAACACACCACTCTAAGCTATGGTCCCTCAACAAGACACACAATAAGAACTTCAGCGGAAAGTCTTTGAAATTCGTTGTGACGCCGAAGAGTTAGAACCTTTCATTCAAAAACACACACTATCACAAAAGGAAAAGTTTATGTAGTCCAGTGCAGTGCGATGCTAGTCTAGTCATCAGCTTAAGGACTTTGTGCAGGGCTAGGCCAAGGTGGCCTAACCTTTTCCAGCACATATTTCAGCTGGAAACTGGTGTGAAAATGCTACAGATACTCATCTATCTGGTCGTAGTCTTCGTCTGGGGGTGAGGGGCCAGATACTGAGAGGATCGGTAGACCGAAATGTTTGACAGTTTCAACACTGCCACTGATGCTGTCATCGGATTTCGCTTCTTCATTGATGGTGTCCTCTCTGTTTTGTTTACCTTTGCACAGCCGCTCTGATGAGTCGCTTAACGCTGTTAAAGGTATGTTGTCGGCTGATCTGTAAGTTGATATAATTATGTGAATAAAATGTGCACTAAAAAGTGACTAATTTGCTTGATACCTATTTTTATCTTAAATATTTATTCAATTGAAAATTCCTTGAAACAAGTACCGTTTAAAGAACTTGTGAACACTGGCTACTTACCTGGCTTTGCGACAAAGTTTAGACTGAGAGCCGTGTCGCCTCAGAAATTCACCAGCATCAAAGCCTGGGAAGCCCCCAGCTGGTTCGGCTGACACGAAGATTGCCGAGTTCACACGAGGCCGGCTACATCGGGCCAATAACCGCTCCTCACACTCCAAGCTTTGTGTATGTGTGTGCGACCACCGCATGTGCTGCAACAGAGAGAAATATTCTTAGAACTTGGTGAAACTTCACGATGTTGTTTCTACGGAGAAAACTTAACTCTGTGTAGTGATTGGTCCAACTCCGTGATCTAAAATCTCTATGGCTATAAACAAAAAAAAAACAAAAACGGAAAAGGAAAAAGTGAAGAATTTTGAAATTCAATAGATACAAGGAAGAAAGATTGTGCTCAAAGCATTCCAATAGTACAAATACACAACCACTGCGAGTGAAAGTTCAAAGTGTTGTTGGTATTCGAGTAATCGGCTGTAAAGTATTTAATTGTAAGTATTTTGGTATTCAGAATTTCTGAGATTTTTGTAATACGAATAAAACAGAAAATCAACTTTTAATTTTTCGAAATGATATTTAACATCAATGAAATTGTCCAAAGTTAGCAAAACTCCGAGAAATGATAAAACGGTTTTGATTAGATATTGGAACTTGAAGACAGTTATAAAAATAAAGTTTTGAATATTGAAGGTTTGTTGGTATTTTGAAGGTTTGAATGAAAACTTTGCTGTACTATACTGATCTCAGCATAGAGATTGAAAACATAAGTAAGTATAGTTTAAAAACATTTAATTTTTGGTGGTGGTGGAGTATAATTAGTTTTTGGGTTACGTCTCCGACTGTGGAAATTATGACTACAGTGCGGTCGACGAGAGAATGAGTTCTTGATACCTGTCAGTTTCATACAAACAAATACATGTTTTGCGAATTTGATCTTTATTAGCTACTAGAATTGTCGCACTTCATTTATTTATTCATGTAACAATGCGCATTATGTTTGAAATAAGTAGTACACTAATTAATTTATTACAGCTAAAAAGAATAACACCTGACAGGTGTCAGGATCGCAATCTCTCGACGGCCGGACTGTACATTGTTGTATTGGGTTTTCTCCTGTAATACAATAATACAGTAATAGTAATTCAATATGTTTGTGTGGAGCATGTACAAAATTTTACAAAATATTAAAGTGAAGAAGAAAATAAAAGTGAAACATTGAGAAAGGATTGCACAAAATGTAAAAACTATCGCCGTATTGGATTCAGGTAACAAGTTCCGAACAAGATCCTTTTACTGGTGTGGGTTGTACAACTTCAAGAGGAAAGTTTGCCCGCATAATACTTACCGAGATAAATTCAAAACCCTGTAGAGGAGTGCTATTCTCTAAGTATCGCTTTGAAACTCGAAAGGAAACGATCTGATGACGACGATGAATGAATGCTTATGAATGTTGTTGAATATTAAAAACAATTGAGTTCACTATCGAATTGTGTGCGGTCACTTGAGTGAGGTTCAAAGCGACTTTTACGGAATATCAGTGCATTAATCGTTTTATAAAGTACATCATACATAAGTACTTAGATTTATGTTGTACATTGCAGGAATAATACAGCATATATCAGAACGGTGTGGTGATATTTTAGGGGAAAGGTACAGACCATCTAACTGAACAACTTTCTCCATGGGTAAATATCGAAATTGCGAAAATCTAATCAGCCGTCCCAAGCATTTGGATCGAGTAGGTATTGAAGTTGTGTATAGAACAGTTGACAATTTTTTCGCGATTGCACTTCTTAAATATGACAACACCTGTCTGATACATGCTGTATAAATTCAGCGTTAAATTATATAGTCTAATAACTTGTTTTCTTTCTATGGAACGGATGGTTCTTGATCAAATTCAAAATCGTGTAAAACAGGCTTTATTCTAAAGCTTTCAAAATCTTTCAATTTGACTTAAATTTTCATCTAGTCTAGACTCCATAAATGTCTGTATACGACTGGTTTTATCGTTATAAGACTAACATTTGCATAAGGTTCAGAAAGTTCAATATAATTCATTGACTTAACTCCCTTTTACAAATTATTTACAGTTAGATTATCTATAGTTTACTGTTTCGTATTTTTAAAAGATATTCTTCCAAATTATCCATAAAGCAAAAACCACCATAATAAAATTTTGAGAGCTTTTCTTTTCGTGAAATAAGCACATCATCACACATAAAATGCTATAGATACTGGTGACATCAACAAACCAACGATTCAAAGTGAAAACACACTCCCCTTTCAAGTAACTCAAAAACACAAAATTGATTATCCTTAACTTCAAGACATAAGGTTCAATTTTATATAGCAATATTCCTAAAACCACGGGGCTATTTGTCATTGTAAGACACGCGATTCAAGAGCTTTGGAAGGTAAAGTTCTGTTTGATAAATTTGTTTGTTTAAAGAAATGTACGGATTTAAATTCGTGACAATCAAAGGAGGTTTTAGTATACTTCAGTGCTAGTAGCAGTGACAAATCACAAGTGAAACATTCAAAAGAAAAACATCGTATAAAAACGAAACTGGGCGTATGATACACCGAAACCCTTAGGCTGGATTTAGCGCTGATTTAATCGGTAGTGACTTAGCGTTTATTGCTTAGCTGAGGAAAAACTGAGTACTCAATAGAGATACTGCGTACGCGCGTACGCTCAGTCGCTTGGTCAGCGTCCATCTATATTACTATACTCTTTGCACTAAATGCCCTCATATACCGACATAGCGCGTCAGTCGACCGACGTACGCTCAACCGAGGAGCTCAACAGACGGTCCTCGTCAGCGCGACGTAGCTGTACGCGCATACCGATTCATCAGCGCTACACTGTATTTTGTTCATAAGTTTTTATTGATATAGCAACGTTCGCCCAAAGTCATCCATCACTGACTGTCTGTCGAGCGCTAAATCCAGCCTTAAAGTGCGCTTTGAAAAGTGTTTGAACGAGGCATTTCACTTTTATACTAGATATTGTTTCTTTTCTACAAGTGAGTCAAGATACTGTGATAAACTGTACTAAAACTAGACAAGATACACATTTACTGGGTATACTATAAAGATAGAGTACACAATAGGCCAGTTTCCTAAAAAATTCTAAATAGTCTGTCAGTTAGAATATCAAAACATATTGGACCCGTATTTTTTCTTTTGTCAATTATATAAAATATGATGAAGATATCGCCCGTTCAAGTTTTGCGTGACGTCACGCCTTGCTACACTTTTTAGCATGGCGCGACGTCACCACCCCCCACTCCCAAATTTCGACGCGCTTTATCTTTGTCAATTTTGATTGTGTCGTATTTCAACGTTGCATTCGTTATTTCACGAAAAAATCACAATTGAAAGTTGCCAAGTTTTGACATATTGGTGCTCGTGACTGTCAATTTTTTCGATAATAATAATAATAACTGACGGACTAAATATAATAATTATTTTTTTACCCAGGAAACTAAACTATTATGACAATATTTTCTCTAGCTTTTGTCCGTATCTATGACTTACATAGTTGGACGGTTTGGTGACTATGAATAGAGATTTCCACGATACGTAAGGAAGAAACCCCATTTTTATATTCACATTATCTTGTATGTTCCTTTAACCAGAAGTTAGTTCAAGGAAATAAGAAGAGATTTTTTATAACATTAAAGTTCAATGTCCTATCACAGAAATGTACACTGTGATTCAAAAAAAGTTCTCAGTTTTCAACAAAATGTTTTAATAAAAGCTTTACAGCCCAACCGTTACATGTTAATGTGTAAATTTTTACACATTCACTATTAAAAAAAAATCTACATTACCTTACACGTCCTAAACGCTACAGGGTGTTTTAAACTTTTATTATTTGCCTATTACCGTCGCGTGCAGCCGTCGACGTTGGCAATGTGGGCCATGGTTTTGTTTCAATTTTTTATTAAACGTTGTTCACCTGGCTTTATTTAAATCGAAGGATGACTGACCTGGGTTTACGGTTTGTTATTTCTGTCCTAAAAAAACTTAACCTTTACGCTTTTTTAAATAAACGTGTGAAGTTTTTTATTAAGTTCTATTAATATTTTCTTTAGATTTATAGCGTATGTATGCGTGTCTTTTGAATAAGAATTTATGTGTGAATAAAAAGCAGCTGTATTTTTAGTATAAAAATGTGTGGATGTGTATTTTTCTTTGGTAACGAGTTTATCTTTCAGGTCCTTTTTTTGTGTCAGCAAAGCGTTTGATCTTACACGTAGACATTGCAATGTAATAAAATTATTTGAAATATACAGGGTTCAATTAAAATAGATGGACAAATTTTACCACAGCGCTCAGTACGTCTAACCAAAGATATCAAAACAAAACACTGATTAAAATGATTTTATTTTGACTTAAAAATACCCGGCACTCTAAAATAAACACATCCATCCATTACATTTATAAGTGTATTTTTGTTAGCTGATTATTTTAATTGTAAATATCTAATGCGTTTTTCTTATATATTTTTTTACCATTGTCCTTATTTTGGTGGTCTGAATGATTTCTAAAAGTTTGTCTACCTATTTTAATGGGACCTTATATATATTTGAAAAAAAAAATAGTAAAATATCGCCTCAGTGGGCGCAAACTATTTGATTAGCATTCTAATAAAATTGTTGGAAAAATCCGTGTTTTTTTAATAAAAATTGTGACTGCCGTTGTATGAAACAATGTGAGTGATTACTACAAATACTGGAATAAATCTGATAAAACTAAACAAATATTGTAATTGTACATTGGAACGTCACGTGTGTTTTATTTATGGCTTTTTTCTAACATTGTTTATCACAATAGCCTTCATTTGCTTACATTGCAATTAAAACAAACACCAACCTAATAGCTACAATACTGTGGCGACATCTACACCGCCACATACGAACTACGCATCACACTGACGTCACGCAAAATCCTGCATCGCGCAAGCAGAGTTTACCGCGCAACTAGCACATACACAAACATTAATCGTTGGGCAGCCACCAGACACGACACCCGTCTGGTTGCAGAATCCTGCCTTTTCCATGGAGGATGCGTGACCTTTACACCCCGTTCCTCTAACCTCTATAATAATACTATTTACCGCTGTGTATGGTTGTTATTTATTTTATTGAATACTTTAAGCATACAAATGTACAGCGCCATGGGCATTTTCTACCAGTCAATCTGTGGATGGTTATTACTGCCATATTTTAACAATATTGTAAAAACTAACGCTTAATTTAGGCCAATTATAACCAACAAATCGTGCATTAATTGAGGAGAAAAGGTTTAAGAATCACGAACTGAATTCAAAATTAATATTAAAATTTTACAGACGTTATAAAGGAACGTTTTATCGGGTCATTAAAGTTATACTTCCGCCAGTAAATTATTCAACAAATTGCTGGAAGTCGAGAATTTTAGGCAAATTATTTACCTACTTTTATAAGTATATGAAATTATGTACTCTTTAATAAGGCTGTAAAGATTTCTCGGTACCTAGGTAAATGATTTTACAGAGCGTGTATTTCGTCTGAAAACTTTTAAAAGTAATTAAACTAATTAATGAATTGTATGCCTAAGGGTAATGTCGTCATAATCATAATTGGTAACAAAATAGCCTTTTTGCCTTTAGAGGAACTCCAATCTATGTTTTATTTACTAAGGAAAAATAGCTGCATTCTACCCAACACAAGCTGTAAAAGTCAATTGAGAAAAATGGATTGCCTTGTCCACGGAAGTGACCATTTCTATTTATTTACTTCTAAGGCCCTGATTCCCTTGTTCACAAACTAAACTAAATTTAAGTTCTGTGCATCTTTTTCTTTTTATTTCATTAAGAAAAGGACAGAAGATAAGATATTGTAGACAGATTAGACGTGATTAAAAACATGGCTGCTAAAAATACGTCAATTTACGTCAGGCGGTGACTAATTTGACAGGACTAAACTAATATTTATCTTCTGTCCGTTTCTAAATTAAATAGAAAGAAAAAGATGCATTGAACTTAAATTTAGTTTAGTTTTTGAACACACATTTGTTGTAACTGTTTTAGATCCTTTAACACTCTTCCATCATCACATGCCTAACCCTTCCCCAATTACGTGGGGTCGGATTCCAGTCTAACCGGATACAGCTAAACAATGCAAACTAAAAAAACGCAAAAACGCTGAGCGACTGCCTATCCAACCACCACAACCTAGTTGCTGGGTACCAGGATTTCCCTTGGTAAGACTGGTTGACAGACTTTCAGACTTCTGACGACCTATAATGACTGTCAATCCACGAATAACAGCTGGGACCAACGATTTAACGTGCATTCCGAGGCTTGGTGGGATCTTGCGTATATAAAGATGGTCACCCATCTACGGACCAACCGCGGCAAGATTTATTACTTAACCCCAAGCCCCGCTCATCCTTTAATTCTCTAGAGCTTAAATATTGTCAACCGAAATACAGTGGGTTCCAATCTGATATGATTTCACCTCAACTTGTTTCATCTGACATAAATATTTCGACTTTAATCTTTACTAAATCTGTATGAAGTACTTATCGTCTGAATCTCCACATAAGAAAACTTATGTTACACAAAACAACACCTAATAATGTAAGTAACTCAATTTACAAAACCTAATCGAAAACAGATCTTAATTCACCGTTCATAACTTCATACACACGGCATGGCCCGTCTAACTTATTCTAAAATGGATCCGGAACACTTATTAGTACATTGTTTGGAGTTTACAGGAAATTCAATTAGGGACTAACTTTAGAGGGTTGGGTATCAAGCTTTTGTTACAGTGCGGAAGTATGAAGCAGTAACTCAACCGGGCTAATAACTTTAAGCATCAAAGCATAAAATCCTTAACCGTAATGAAAAGATTGCGAAATAACGAAGGACGTGGATGAAGCAAAGGGTATGTTTATAAGAATCATAACTGTTTCTGCCTAGTTTTATGCAAATAAATATTATTTCAATTTCTAACGATCTCATAGGTCGTGTAGCGTGTCTTTGTGAGTACCTCGATTCGGGTGACTGTTCGTAGGTAGTTATTCTACCGTTAATAAATGTACTGTTCTTCTGTTGTGTAATGGTTACGGACAGGAAGGGCTGCAACTGACGTGCATATTGCAAGCTACGCGGGCCGATGTTGTATAATTTGACAGGTAGATATTTGTCCAAATTGGGATCTGGTTGTTTGCAGGTTATTTTGGTTATGCAATCTAAGGGAGGGATGGTAATGTCATTGGTATACATGATATAGATACTACAGTCAGTAGGAAGGCAGAAATGAAACTGCTGATTTATTAAGGAGTAGTGGAGCTCTACGTAAAGAAAAGACTCAAATGGCCAGGTGGTAAAATATTTAGAAAATAATCTCTTATTAAAGAAAATGAAATGATCTAAAGCTTGAAACTAGAAAATCAACAAACAAAAACTCTTGGTTATGTACAAAGCCTTTTAAACAAAGCGGAAGCTGGCATAATGCCAGAAAAACTTGAATGGAAACAAAGGAAAATTACGGCAACTTACAAAACATTTCTTTTTGATCCATCACTCATTGCTGTCAACACAAAATGGTTCGCAATTTCGCCCCCCAAAATGGACTTAGTCGGCTTCAAACCAGATTTACGAACAAAATTATTAAGTCAACCAACCACCGCTATTTAGAATGTGCACGGAGGCAACGTTAGCTGCGCGTTTAATTTGTTACCTAGTCAGCATTCGTGCGTAGCGTGTCCGTCTTAGTGTGCAGCGACAGCCGGCAGCCGTCAACGCGTGTTGGCGGCATCCATGTATTTGACGGCTCGGTTGGCGCAGTGGTTAAGCGATTGACTGCTGCGCTGCGTGTCGCGGGTTCGATTCCCGCACGGAACGAATATTTGTATGACCTACATGTATTTGTTCCGAGTCTGGGTGTTTTTCTATCTATAATATGTATGTATTTACAAAAAAAAAAAAAAATGTATATAAGTAGTTTATCAGCCATCTTGTTACCATAACACAAGCATTAGGTTGCTTAGCTTGGGACTAGATGGCGCTGTGTGAAATGTCCAAGGATATTATTATTATTATTATTATTATTATTATTTGAGCACCGTATTCAAATACAATGTGCAGTGGTGGGCCAGTGGTAACGGCCCCGACTTATGAGTTGTAGGTCGTGGGTTTGAACCCAGGTAGGCGCTTTACTTTGTGTAAATAATTTCATCACCACTGCTCTCAAAACGGTGAAGGAAAACATCGTGAAGGAACCGGCATATCCTAGAACCAAAAATTCGAAGACATGTGACATCTACCAACCCGCACTGGGCCCGCGGGGTGGATTACGGCTCACACCCTCTCACAGAGAGGAGGCCTTTATCCCAGCACTGGGCACATTATAGGCTGATTATGATTCAAATCTACGCATGTCGGTGGATGCAGTTGCCTCTGTCGTCGACGCGTGTCATTCGTGTATATTATGAGCACGTAGTGGACGATCTCGCTTACATTTTCATACAAAGTGAAGCTAAGTACACGTGCGTACCATAGCCATGGGGTACTGTGGTGTGTGTCTTTACAGCTACGATTATCGATAACAGACCCTTGAAAATTTACCACGGGAAATGAGGCAGCTTGTTACGTTGCTAATATTTCCTTTGTCCGGCAAATAGCAAGCATGGCTTAAAGTGGTTGAATGCAATTTAGGACGGTAGGCCGCATAGTAATGATTATCGTGGTTCTGCATATGTATTTTTGGATAGTTCAACGTCTGTTGGTTTTGGGTCTTTTGTTTGGTTTCCATTGTCTGTTCTATTCCTATTTGGTTGACCTGGTTTTGAATACAGGGTGGCAGGGACATCGACGCGCAAACTGTGACTATGTGTTAAGCACATGCTTTTAGACCCACTAGCGTTGAAATTTATCGTAGCTTTTCAAAAAAGTCATACGTACTAATACTACATAAGGTAGGCATTTTGACTTACGAGGTCAAAATGCACAGTAATTCTTTTTTTATTAACCAACGAATCATTCAGAATCATAATTATACTAAATCCACCTCGCCTATGTCCCTGCCATCCAGTATGTTATATCTTTGTCTGTCTACTGTTTTTGAATTGGCAGAATTAGGTTAAGACTGGGCTTAAAAACTATAAAATCTAAATGATATACAACTACACTACAAAAGTCTACACTTTTTAATCCAACATCTTCTCTTGTTGTTCACATTTCATTCCTTTCCTATTCAGTTAGATCCGTGTTGCTTAGCGTTGACTTGACACAAACCTGAGCGATAAGCCTCTCGCTAAAAGAGGTTAGACGTGACCCTAGAGAATAATGTCATTAAAGCTCTAGTGGTGGGGGCTTCGACAAAAGCAAGTGGATATAAAAATCACGTTACAAAACGGGAAATTGTGCAAAAGAATGCTTGCTTGGGAAAATATATATCACATTTTGCAACATTTTTAGTGATGTAAATGCTAGCGTGCATAATCGGGGCTTTGGTGAACAAACGTGTTTGAAAACCTAGAACACTGCAAGTGCGATTGTGAATTATTTGTATAATAACATTATTTGTTCCTTCATGAACGATTCTTTTTCTGAGACAAAAGGTAGTACAGGGTAAAGCACTGTAGAAGTCAACCAAAGTAACTTTAACACGCTTTTACACCTTTGCTGCTTAACACATATTATTATTATACATTTCTATCTTCAAACGTTCAATAACTCCAGTGTGACCCCGTGTCAACCCTTACAAGTGACGTGTCACCTAAAATGTGCTGAAAAATATTTGGATCTGGGTCCAAGGGTCATCAAACCTTTGTTGAATAGGTCTCGGTGGCAAATAGGGCCACCACATTTGTTTCGCTGGATGCCTCAGTGGGTCTCTGAATATTTATATCAGATGGAGTGGCAGCATCTTCCTGTGAAATAACATTAAACTGTGATTGAAAACCCGCTGTTGGTGATATGAAGCTACCTTCGGAGGTGACGTCGAACAGACGTTTTGAAAATGAATGAAAAGACGTGAACCGGTGCAAGTGTCGACGTCGTGAGTAGCGTGCTTAGCAGAAATACGTGTGAACTCAACGCGACTTTGTAACACACTAGTAAGCGTGCTACTGCTTACTTGGTGGTCGCAACCGGCACATCGGCATTGGCAGTGGGGGCATGCCCGCGATTTAGCGCGGGCAGGGCTCCGCTAGCTACCATGGTTTTGGTCGTCTGGCGCGGCATGCAGCAATGCAAATTGACAGCCGCAGTCGCGGGCGCTCCGCCGCGGGTATTGGAAGCAACGGTCCAGGAGACAGCATACGTCCTGCGCACGATACGATTTAAGCAATACGCACATATAGCAACTATACTATGCCTGCTACCTACATCATAACAAATAGGGAGAAACGTCATACATTTAGTAGTGGGATGGGAATATTTGACATGAATTATGTAAGCGGCAGAATACGTGGTGGTTAACATAACCAGACAAATCATCGCCAAAAAATGTTAATTATGGTTAACACGTATTCTTGCACTTGCATAACACTTGCTAAATAATTCTAAGCCTCTTAGAATAATACAATAGTAATCTACGATGTACTGTTTGTTTTCGCAGTATTGTTCACTAAGTAATGAATTGAGTCGATTTTTTTTTTCTCGCAATAGGTAAGATCAATGTTACTGAACTAAAATCAATTACTAAATATTAGGAGATTATGGCACAACAAATGTATTATCATATACGTCAAAACATGTCAATTCTATTTACCGCGTCACGAATTTATATACACTCAATACGAACATCCGTATTTCAGACGTTATTAATAATGATAAACTGAAAATAGATTCATACGCTGGGTTTCTACTGGACCTATTGTTTGTTAAAATAGAAATAATATGGTCGAACGTAGGTTTGACAGCTAAACATAATAATATCTAGTTTTAACTTTTATTATTTGAATAAACAAAATTATTTGGGATACAATAGGCTGGTAATATATATAAGTTTGTAGGTATTATTTCATCGATTTATGAATAACACAACAATGATTTGAAAGTTACAATAAAAAAATCTCACAGTCAAAAAAAACGAGGAAAGTCAAAAACGCATGTTTTTTTTTGATAATCCCGTATGGTTTGCAACCCTAGCTGTTGGTCTACGTGACGACTGACATTTTAAATCGTATGAATGTGAACGTGTCATGTCTAATCCGTTCATAATCCTACTTATATACAAAGCCTTAGTTGTGGACAAAAATAAGCTATTTTTATGTTAAACAACTTTATTTACCTGTTTTGTGTTATAATTCTCATTTTTTTATCGGTGTATTATTTAAAAATATGTCATGTGACACTTAACTTTCCCGTATCCAACACATAATTTTACCAATATTTATCATTGACCAACACAGTTCACAATAAATCGAATAAATCAGCACATCTTCAAGATCGTTCTGACTAGACTAGTATCTTCCACCAGATTGAACACATCGTTCAATCCAAGTAGATAGCACTCACTGCATATCATGCGATCGAGATTTTCATGTCTCCATAAAATTCAATTTATTTTTAAAATCTTGAGAAAATTCCTAGTGAAGTGAAGGTTTTGGGTTAGCATTTTGCCAAAGACAGATTTACAGTAGGTTTTGCATCTAAAAAATTGTGTTTATTGCAACTATTTATAAAGAAAATAACCGTTGATATGCTGGGTATGGTTCGTAGGAGGTAATATTACATAATATGTAACATTAATTTAAAAAAAAAATGTATTCCTATTATCCTGAGAATCCGCACTTTTTGAACGTCACTTGTTTCATAAGACCACTCTCCTAAACGCTCACCCTTCATGACCTACTTTCTATGAAAGAACTGTGAAGAAGTTGAAGGAATATCTATAGAATAATATTCGGTAGTAGCTCATATAAACATCAAATACATACATAGTTACAAATCCAACAACAGTATCTGTATTACAATCCCTATTCCAACTTCAGCGTACATTGTCGTATCAAATAGGTAGGCCTTCGAATCGACCAAGTGAACTTCAAAGGGTAATACACTAAAATCCTATTGTAGTCACCGACTTTGCCACAATACATGTCGCCGTAATCTCATATCATATCATTTCTTCAGAATTTCTATGAAGATCAGACCCGTCCTTGTGTGTGAAAGCTCTTTGGATTTATTTCAGCTTAGGATTAAAATGCCACTGGAACAGGATTTGGATAGTAGAACAAGAAACAATGTAGAATTTTATTAAAATGGATGTTAGGTTTCCAAATAAAAGAGTTGGCCAGAGGCTATTGCCATACAACGTGGTAATGGCCGCCAGTGTCTTGGGTTAATATAAACACTGCTTATACTTCTAATTCCAAATAAACTTAAAAACTATAAAATAAAAATATAATACCCTAACCTAACGAAGACTATTAAAAAAAAACTTTTTTGCAAAAAAAAAATTCAACCGACTTCCAAAAACGACACTACAATGTGAAAAATAACTTTAATTTCGGAAGTCGGTGTCGTTGGGTTCGCATTTTCGTTGTTTGCCACCGACTTCCGAAATTAAAGTTATTTTTCACATTGTAGTGTCGTTTTTGGAAGTCGGTTGAATTTTTTTTTTTCACTTTTATGTTGTAATTTTTACAAGTAATTTTGGTTTAAAAACCAAACTACTGAACCGTTTTTGATGAAATTTCTATGGGACCATTTGGGAAGTATACCCTTTCCAACAAAAAAATATTTTTTCAAATCGGTTGGCAAGCGATGGAGTTATGCGCGAACAAACATAAAAAAAGAATACAAACATCCGAATTGAGGACCTGCTCCTTTTTTAGAAGTTGGTTAAAAACTAAAATAAGGCGTCTAAAAATTCTTCCGCGTCGCTGTCGACTGGTAATGTACAGACGCCAGAATATCAAGCTACTACAATCTGTCAAATTAATTTAATAGATTTTCAACTTTATCGCCTTTAAAGCCAAGGTCAAGGCCAAGGTTGATTGGAAAAATTTGACAGTTTTGGGTAGCTTGACCTGCTGGCGTCTGTACTTGCGCGCTATAATTACCTGCCGCCCGGCCGAGCGGTCTCGGGCCGTCTGCGGACCAAATTCAATGCGGTTTTCGCAAGCGAAGCGCACGCACATTGTTCAATTTTCAACTGTACGCTTGACTATTTAGGCACATTTTCGCATGCAGCGGTTGCTGACGCAACGGAGTAAGCTATAGCAGTAGGTATTGGAAATTTTCTAGAGTGACGTATCTGTTACGTAGTAGGTAACTATTTAGTAATCTGTGATACGGTCTGGAGGACTAATTATTGTGCGAGTCCAAATCACGCACTAAGTGTTCCATAGGCACCAAAACTATCATAGATCGTAGGTAAGTAATAAAAAGAAAGTAAATTTTTATTACTTTCCTACGATCTTAACAGAGGGGCAATTATCGTAATTTTAAGAACGTTCAGTCTGATCTCAGTCTCAATCTGTCAAAAATACCTCTAATTTCCCAACATTTTTGACAAGTTTTTGACACTGATTGTAATTGGGATGTGATTGCGAATAGATTTTGAACGTATTTAAATACGGGAAGTGCCCTTCAGGTGTTCTGTGAACATTTCAATTACCTATTACTGTTCAATAGATACAACAGCCCCGCGGTGTCTGGCAGTCGGGCAGAGAGACAGACAGGTACTAGGTACTTAAAGTCCAGCCATCGCGTCGAGAGTATGCGTTCCTGAAACCTGTCAGTTTCATAAAAAGTAATACGTGTTTTGCGAATTTGTTATTTATTAACTACTAGAATGGTCGCACTGACAGCTGTCAGTGTGACGAACGCATTCTCTCTACGGCCGAACTGTAGTAGGTAATTGGGTTCTGTTGACAGCCTTAGGGTATGGAAAAAAGATAGAAATGCATTTTTATTATCTTTTAGCTTGTCGTTTAGTGCCCGTTTGAAATAGTCTCTATAAACACAGATAACAATCGAAGTCTGAATACTGGAATATAATCGTAGATGTAAAAATTGATAATGAATGATAATGAATGGTTGGCGTGTGTTGAATGCACGTTGTCTAATTATTTATTAAAATTAAGTGTTTGCCTTGCAGTGTTAATTGCTTTTTAAACCAAAATGTAAAAATAAATTGAAACACGAAACTTTTA
This sequence comes from Apamea anceps, assembly GCA_951799955.1. Taxonomy (NCBI): domain Eukaryota; kingdom Metazoa; phylum Arthropoda; class Insecta; order Lepidoptera; family Noctuidae; genus Apamea; species Apamea anceps. The sequence goes on along the minus strand of OX637515.1, from coordinate 13,686,213 downwards.
AATGCATTTTCAATATTTTTCTTCTCATTATTACATTATTAAAAACCTGTGATGTCCTGCAGGGCAAAAGCCTCCGTACTCTTTTTCCACTTTTCTCTGTTTAAAGCTATTAAGGACCAGCATTGCGATTCTGTAACCATCTCACCGTGAAAACTTAGGTAAAGTGAGCGTGGAGTGAGCTGTCATTCCAACTAATGCTAAGGATTGACACTATTGACAGCTCACTCTAAGCTCACTTCACCTAAATTTTCACGGTGAGATTTTTACAGAATCGATCGGCAGTTCTTGTTGAAGGAGTCGCTATCTCCGTCTGGGCATTGTGTAGGTTTAATCATTTTCTTTCTCATTAATGTATAATTTAGGTTTAAATCTAGAAGAAACAATTTAAAAAAAAATTGACAATTATTATTATATTTCCTAACATACCTAATGCAAAATTAACGCAAATGCAAAAATATTAATGGATAAATTGTGTGAAGTATGATAGACAAGAAAATGGAATGAATAATAAAGTGACGGCTGGCAGGGGGGAGAATGGAAGGAAAAAACGTGTTGCACCGACCCCAAGCAACATGGGACGAGGGCAGAAAGTTGATGAAGAATGCAAAAATAACAAGTAAAAATAATATTTCAAATTAATAACGAAACATCGGTCAAATAAAATGAAATAACTATAACGGTGAAAAAAACATCGTGGGGAAACCGGCATGTCCTAGAACCAAAAAAATCGAAAACATGTGACATCTACCAACCCGCAGTAGGCTCGCGTGGTGGAATACGGCCCTCTCACCAAGATGTGGCCGGTGTCCCAACAGTGGGAACATTATAAACTGATTATGTTTATGCTTGTATCACAACCAATTTTGAAGCGAAGACAATTTTATTGATAAGATTTCTTTTTCTAATTCCACAAACTCATTTTGTTAATGTCCAATCTTTCTCGTTCTTCCATGAAAGTCTTTGAACGAAATGATACTAAATAAATGAATCTTAGAGAATTCTTGATTTTCAGCTTCAATTTAAATTCAAAGTCTGGTGAAAGATTGATTCATGAAAGCTGAAAGGGCGCCGCCCTTACTTAGTTATAATGAAAAATTGCCCGTTATTACAAATGCGTCACCGTAATAAAAAAGGCTTAATTAAGTGCTAGACAAATTAAGTTAATTAATGTACTCAAATGATTGGCTTAATGGGTGTAGGTGGAATTTATGCTGTGAAATTATAAGATTATTATTATTATTAATTATAATTTTATTTTCAGTTATTGTAGTGCAGTTAAATTTTATAATATTTACAGACAAGTACCTACGTACATAGATTTTTGTTTCTATGATATTACAGCTTCATGTCCGTGCATTTTAAATGTCATAATATCAATACGACGGGTTGACTGCTGCCCAATGCCGCGTGTTAGGACCGCTTTTGCAAAACGACACATTATAAGCTCTAGCTCCAAAAATGCACAACAAACTACTTAAAACCTATAACGACTGTAAAGTCTACACTGTCTACAAATTCAAAACCAAATTGACAAACAGCACCCTTTTGGAGGCATGAGGAACAGGGTGTAAAGTTCACTCAACCTCCATAGAAAAGGGAGGATCCTCCGACCAGACGGGTGTTGTGTCTGGCGGGCAATTGCCCAACGATTGATGTTGGGAAATTGTATCTATGCTAATTGCGCGGTAAACTTTGCTTGCGAGATGCAGGATTTGCGTGACGTCAGTATGACGCGTTGTTCGCATGTGGCGTTGTAGATACCGCTTCACCCTAATTGTGTAACACACGATCAATCGGAATCAGAATCATTTTGAAGCAAATTGCTAATTCATTGCTTCATAAGTTCGAAAAATTTGTCTGCTCAACATGTAAATAACGCAATGAATGTTGTTGAACTGTCAAAATGAAACTGATTCCGATCGGTCGGCGTGATATTATTATTCAATTCCAGCCGCGGGCGGTAAAGTGAAATTAAAAGGATCGAAAGATTCGAGTAATTCTTAATTGCAATGGCACCTTATTATCTCTTGCGAAGCTTTAACATTTAAGTCCTATTTTCAAAACTCCACCAATTTTCAAACAATCCCTTTGTCAAACAATTTATACAAATTCTTACCATTGCGCAGAAACTTCAAACACATCTACCTTGATTTCTATCACAGACTATAAATGTGTTCGGAGGCCTATTCTCAAATCTTTTTGAATCTGATTTTACTCTTTGAGCTTACAAGTACCGTTTCCCTACAAGATCGCGATAGCACCCCCTTGAGAATATTTTATTATAACCTGTTCTCGAACAATTTTCCAAAGAAAAAACATTTTTGAGTGCGACACTAAAAATGTTCATTTGTAACTATATTCCTTTTTCACATTTATTGTTTGTTTTCTACGAAATACAATATACCTTTCCGATAACTCACGGAAAATGAAATGGAAAACATACGGGCATTGACATTCTTTCACAAAACGTAAGTACCAAGAGTATAAAGAAAATATCCCTTGCTCATTCGTAAACTAGATCGTTTATTTTTTATATATTCGCAAACGGTAATAAAACAAGGCATTTCCCGGAAAACATGAACGACATACTAACGAGAACAACGGCGTCTATCTCATACATTTGAAAAGCCATAACTCTTCCCCAATGCATTCATAGTTCTATTTGCGTCCGCCCATAATCGTAATGTTTAACGGTTTGAAATAAAAGTAGACACTTACGATTAACTGGGGTATTCCAGTTAAATCTGGTTTGGTTTAGATTTATTCCAATGTTTATTTTCATAACGGATCCGATGTTGTGTTTTGTGGACAGCAAATGCTAAACATAGTATATTAACAATATTTTTCAGAATTGAGACGAAATAGCTATTCAAAACCATTCGACACGCTTCCGTGCCAAATCGAACATTAATCAATGTTATCGAAGAAGTCCTCTAAACGCTGTTTACAAATCCAAAACCCAATTTTTAATTGAGTGTGTCCAAATTGACAACCGCTATACTTCCAAAGGCTATTTGCTGTCGGGATCTAGGCAAACCAGGTAAGCGAAAATGTGTCATTTTCGATTCGGAAGTCTGTCGAATGGTTGTGAATTGCTATGCTGACCTAGAAAAGATGATTCACTCCTCAAAGTTCCTCCTCCTTCCTCCCACATTGTAATTTAGGAACTGTTCTATACATAATTTCATTCTGATACCTCTGTAGTTATTTGTAAATGTGTTTGTAACACGGCAAGTAAATTTTAAACATAATTCGCTACAAAATAAAGGTATCAAAAATATTGTTGACGGACGATTTGAAAAGTCGATTACAGAGTCCAGCCTTCTACAATACCGACCTGCTAATAACCTACCATTAAGTTAGATTAGCTAGCTATGTGAATGAAGGAAATAAGCATTTTGGGAAAATTGTGTCACATTTCATTTCTTGCAGTCAAGTGATTTATGGATTTTTTGCTTGGATTAGAACAATCACTATAATGTACATAATTATTCTAGTACGTATTTATTTTGATGCAAACATGATGGCGGTTGATGAAAAAAGCACTACATGGTGAATTGGTGTTTAATAATAATAATAATAATAAATAATTTATCTCAGATACATCCTAAGATAACATACATATTTGTTAGTAAAATTGCGAGCTTGCTAATCACAAGTATCTTCAAAATACTTAGAAAATAATGACTTGTTTTTGGTGAATGAACCCTTTTTATTCCGTGTTGACAAAAGAGTAGCATGATATGAACGATCGAATCGATAAACAAAAAAAAACTGAAAATACACAAGATGTTAAAAATAATGACGATGAGAAATTAATTAATACGATGAAAAACAAAGCAAAACCGACATTTTCTACTACCAACAACAACCCCGTTATCAAAGAACTGAATCATACTAAAGCCACACAAGAAAATTGCATTCAAGTTGAACGACCGTAAATAAAGGATGACGACTCCATCTCATTAAGTTGTCAGACAATAAATTAAAAAATGAACATAATTCAGCAGTAAAGCTCTGTATAACGTGACGTTGCTGTTGAGCAGAAAATTATTTATCTCAGCTGCGAGGCACGAAATAAGGATGATAAAGGAAAACTTGTTGCAAAGGGAACCACAACAGCGAAAAGAAGATTATTGCACCGTTCAGTTTGGTGCTAGTTTTTAAGTATGCCAAAGGTTTTAATTTGGTGATGGTAAACCTAATGATGACGAGTCAATCATCGCAATGAAGAATTTGTAAAAAGCAGCAATAAAAAAAGTTTAAATTTTTGTTTCCTAAGAAAGCAGTGAACGGTCACAGAATAATAACTGTCCAAGTACAGAGCGTTTTTTTGACGAAACCACTCTTCTAGAAAATTGTAACTTAAGCGAAAAAAAATCTGAATTCAACGGTGAAGGAACACATCGGCAGGCATGTCTTAGGGCCAACAATTCGAAGACATGTGACATATACCAAACCACACTGGGCGCGCGTGGTGGATTACGACCCATTCTCTCTCACAGAGACGAGACCTGTGTCCTAGCAGTATGGGAACGTTATAGGCTGATTATGCTTATGCTACTCAATTATCTAATGTTTTTTAACTGTCAGATCAAAGGACGATAAGGTAGCTTCAATTGTTTCCAACTCTTAAAACCTCTCTGTCCTAAATAGCTTTGACAAAATGCAGTGACACTAAAAATTCAACAAAGCTTTGGACTGACAAATCGAATAACAGTACAGCCATCTGTCCCATATTCAGCAACTCGAAACTCAAAGAATTTACTGGTTTATATAGAAAACTCCGATCCCTGAAGCCAGGATTCTCGCTACTAAATAATGACGTCACAGCAGCGTATCGTTAGTATGGACAAAGCTCGATGCAACTCGAGCTACATTCAGCTTCAAAGATAAATGTGATCAATCCGTCAAAGGGTTTTGCATGTGTGTTATATTTATACATATGTCTGTCCGTTTACATGTCATTCTATATGACCAGCTTTGAATTCTGAATGCTGGTTTGTAGATAAAGATGGAGTTGATATTATCGTGACTACAGTAATATTCTCTATTGATGTACAGACGCCAGCAGGTCAAGCTACCCGAAACTGTCAAATTTTCCCAATCAACCTTGAACCTTAATGCCTTAGCGATAAAGTTGAAAATCCAATAAAGAAATTTGACAGATTGTAGTAGCTTGATGTGCTGGCGTCTGTACGACGTGTAATAGTTTTGCTAGAGGCCACAATAAACCATTGTAAATCGCAATGACTTAAGAATTCTTCCTTTGTTTCTTGAATGATGACGACTTATTTAAACCTTTTTTAATTCTACGATGCAAATTAAAATGCGAAGTAAAGAATAGAGAAAAATCATCTGACAGGAAGATCAACCTGTCACTACACAGGCAAAATGACGAAAAGAAACTACTGAAAAGTTACAAAACAAAATCTAAGAACGCAAACAAAAATCAGTTCTACCGTAAACATGTCAGCATATCTATCAAAAGTCTTTAAGTAAACACCTTGTGTGTTGCCGCCCACAGTTCTGACGTCATCTTTTCTTTTTTATGTTTTATACTGCGCCCTGAGGCGCTTTTTATATTTAGGTCAATTGCTCTTTATGTGTGATTAGGCTTGAAAATAATAGGTCTAGAATTCTAGTTGAACCGTGACGTGTTCAATTATGTAAACGTGTGGAAGCTAAAGCTGTAAGTAGACTTGAGTTAAGACTGTCTGTAGATAGACCATCATTCTACGAAAAAAAATTGCATCCGCAACCGCATACAACCTAAAAACGGCATCAATAGGCAATGTCGCCATCTACGGAAGTGATTCCATAGAGACATACAAACCAGAAATCAGTCGTGTCGCTGTGGTCTGGCATTGCTTTGCTTTGCCGCTATGGATTGCGATTGTGGTCGCATTTGGAATTGTACCTTTACAATTGCATCATGGCAAACAATGATAAATAATAAAAAATCTGTTTTGCCATGTGACATAAGTGTTATAACACATGACAAAAATGTTTTTTCTACACCAAACAAAATTGTTTTGACTCTGGTGTGCCGGTTGTCTAAACGTCTATAATTTTATGTTGATGAAAACATGAATGGGTAGTATCAAAAGAAGTAATGACAAAATAAGCTGACAGCATTAAAGGTTCTGGCATTTTTATAGGGATAAACCCCTAATCCTTAAATTGTTACGCAAAGGCTTGGGTTACTAGAGTTTGGGATTTTGAGATGACAAGATAAAACGAAAACCATTTCAATCTCTGTCCGGAAAACAAGTTGATATTTTTGTGAAAATAAAGTTACAGCACATTGTATAAATATTGGAGGTGTTGAATGTAAGAGTGCTGACAAACTTTTACTCAATTAATACCGTTATATGTACAGTCAACAGCAAAAGTAGATCAACAAAATCAGAAATTCAATACTAATGAACGGAGTTTGCGTCAGAACAGTGTGGCGTCGAAGTGATTCAAAAGTATGTGATTGTAAATTATACCAAACATTTACTACTACACAGTACGCCACGCAGTTCTGACGCGAACTCCGATTTCTGATATTGATCATCTACTTTGCTGTTGACTGTACTAGTTTCTTAACAATTTAAGAAACAAATCAATAGTTAAGACAGTAAGTAATTAAATTGTCGGTTTAAAATCAGATCATCCAAGAACAACATAAAAAACTAGTTAGTTTCTTGAAGAACTCAATGAGTTTTTCTTGAGATTTCTGGCTTTTCTAGTAGTCTAACCTCGGTTGGTACAAAAGAGACTTTTAATCCTTATACAAAATTGCATCGATTGACATCATAAAAATAAAACGCGAGAATTGACGTTTTACTAGTGTATGCATATGCAATCTATGTAGCAATTATTAAACAAGTTAAAGACGAACGTTCCTAAGAACGTTTTCCTGTAGCTGCCTACAACGACGGTTAAGACATCTGTGCTTACTGCCCCTCTAGAAAATCCAATCTGTATAAGTACTAATAGCATGCAAATGCTGTGGTCGCTATAATGGTGTGGTAAACCAACTAATCACCAAGCATTATGCCGACAAGCTTTGACATTTAGTGCGTCGTTAATGCAGTTGTATGCCAAACGCATTGGTAACTGGATTCAGTCTATTGGTACTAAACACTACAAGTACCATAGGTTTGGGATAAGATAAGACTTTGAAATAGGGTTACAGATACATTTTTCATTTCATTTTCATTTAATTTATTCATAAAAACAATTTACATTGTGTTGACACACTATTACATTTTTTTTATGTTAAGTGTAACACAATTTACATTATGTTACACTTAACATAACAACACGCCTGTATTTTCTGAGTGGTTAGGCATCCCGGGTTAAGCAGAGTTATAAACATAATACACCCATTTCGCCAGTTATGTTCAAGTCCCGTGTAATACTGGGCGATACTTTTTTTTTATTTTTTAAACTTTGCCGCACACTTGGAATTTCTCCTGTATCGTGGGTGCGTTTACAAACATTTCAACTCACATACACAAACAGCCAGACCCGAAACAGCTACTTGTAGGCCATACAAATATTTGTTCCGTGTGGGAATCGAACCCGCGATACGCAGGGGAGACGGCAGGCACTGCGCCAACCGTGCCGTCGAAATCGATCCCATAGCCATCAACCGGGCACAAATCTACCCTCCCGGCTTCTAATGAGAAATTTTTGACGGCAAAACCCAATAACACTTTGCCTGACCTGAGAATCGAACCCACGACCTCATGCTCAGTAGTGGCGCTTGCGATCACTACATCAACGAGACAAGGTTATTATTATATGTCCAGCACATATAACACAAAAAAAAAAACACTAACAAATTGCAGGTATAAACATATCGCCACAAGTACATGTAGGTAGGAAAATGTTATTTCATGCATAGTTAGCTGTTAGTCAGGTCACGACACGAGTACATGTAACTTTATATCTTTTTAAAATGTGAAGATCCATTGTAAAACCGAGCTCCCTGCAAACTGCAGCGAATATCGTAAAATCGTTTGTGAAAACCCAGTATACGTAATAATATAGTCTTAGTAAAATGAAAATCTTAAACCAATCCCTTTCTTTGTGCACCATCGCTGGCTTAGAACCAAGGTTCACTCGCAAGGTCGGATATTACCTTTCATGTATATTACACACCCGGTCTTATTAGAAAATGTAGAATTTTATGTTCTTAGGTATTGGACTAAGAAAGTTGTGATATGAGAAAAGTAGGTAATATTACTGTGTATAAACTCTAAATTAGAATATTTAGAATTCACTAAGGGTCAAGTTACATAGATTGATTAGGGTTTCGACTTTTGGGCTTCATCGCAATCGGGTAAGAAAAAAGATTGTTAAGAAAGCCAGACAAAAAGACATAACATGACAAAGAAATAACAAAGGAACGGTCATAATAATAAGATTGATTTTACTTTTGTAATGTGCTTTAAAATCCAGCTGATCCATTCTGTTAAAATCTCACTGTGGAAACTTAGAAGTGAGCGGGGATAACAGCTCACTTCACAGTCACTTCACCTGAGTTTTCACGGTGAGTTTTTTACGAAATCGACCATCAGATGTTAATATACAAATCCTGTACAATAACACAAACAAAGACTATGTAACATTTAAACACGCAACACTTCATGAAGACTAACAACTGTGAAAAGTAAAATTCTTAGAAAATAATATATACACTGTACTTTTGTTACCACGTCAAAGGACTTGCAATTTATGGAAACATACACAAAGGGCTACGAATCTCCTTGATCTACATAAAAAGAAAACGCAGAATAAATTGACTAGAAGAGGTACAGCGAAAAAAATATATCACCTATTTTTCCTACAATCGCTTGGATTTGACAACATAGTGGTACCTACTCCATCGGGAAAATCAAACAGATTGATCGATCGAATCTGTGCGGGCAGAAACAGTCTAAAATGATTTAGTATTTCTACTATAACAATGATAAACAAGAAATAAAGAGAACTCTATCGGATAGGATAGATAGATTTACTTTCTTTATTGTAAATCATTCCTATTAGCAGAAAATACGAAAAGTGTAATATGAACTTTTATCCCCTATTTCACTCCTTTAGAGAATGAATTTTGAAAAATGCTTCCCTAGCATGTTTAAAGGCTTTGAAGGTGGCTTACCGTGGCTTACCTACCTGGCCGAGTTTATTCAGACTGATTATTTCAAACATCTTAGATGCAACAAGATGTACAGTCAACAGCAAAAGTAGATGATCAAAATTAGAAATTGAATACTAATGAACGGAGTTCGCGTCAGAACTGTGTGGCTTACTAGTAGTAAATATTTGGTATAATTTACAATCACATACTTTTGAAACACTGCGACGCCACACAGTTCTGACGCGAACTCCGTTCATTAGTATTGAATATCTGATTTTGTTCATCTACTTTTGCTGTTGACTGTACCTACGCAAGTTAAAAAAAAAGGAAGTCACGTGATCAACTTTGAACGTTAACGACTCGGAAATATGACGGTTGACGGTGTTTGGTCCTAGTATGTTTTCTGCTTGCATTGGTGGCAGCTATCGATTTATAAAGCATCATGCGTAGCGTTGAAAAAAGCAGGAAAAATTCCCGTTTCTTTCCAATTCCGTTGTTTTTTCAATGTTTCATTCGAAAGTTTCAAGAAAATTTGCCTGTATATATTTCATGTTTTTTTCCAATAAAACCGAAGAATATGTAAGAAACGGGAAACTTTTCATGTCTTTTTTTCAAATACGTACTTACTTATAATTTAGCTTCTATGCTTTAACTCTTCCCATAATAATACGTAGTACGTACCTACTAACCACCACCTACTAACCTGTATTTCACCTATTAAAAAATATTTTAATTTCAATAAAACTGGTTTTTTTCAACTTTTTATAACATCAACCGAAACATTCGAAAGAATCCTGTTTCTTTCCAAAGGATTCCTTTTGTTAATTTTTCTATGTGACATGTGATAACAACGGAAAAAAACCACAAATTGTTTTTTTCGTGGAAAAAAACAAATTGTTATTTTCGGCATTTTCAACGCTAATCATGCGTGGTCGCCATTTTGAAAAAAAAAAATGGCAGACAGTGGGTATACCAGGCTCCATATAGAAATCTTCAATCCCCTTTCATGCTTCAAGACCCAGTGGTTTAGGCGGTACGTTGTCTCTCAGTGAATTAATGAATTTAAGGTTTCTACCTTATTGCCATTCGGCGCACTCGTGAAATGCAACAACTGTAGGTACTAAGATACTTTGCTCATGAAAAATGACAGGTAGATTAGAGAGAGACTTATATACTTTAATTAAACCCAGTCTTGGTCCACGTTTCATTTCAGAGTGACACAAGTTGTTGCCTTGATTAAAAATTCTACAAAATGTTTTAATTTTGCAAACTGCTTCAGCTTCCCAATTAAGATTTGCTTCGCTTTGTCTTAAAATTAAGTGAACAATGCTTTGATATCTGAAAAAGAAACTTTCAACGCTAATGGCAGTATCATTAACGCTGAATTATCAATACACGAAATATAATTCAAAGTAACACTGTAATTTTGAAACTAGTTAACAGAGTTCACTTTTGAAGATCACCTTAAGGAAATCATCATCAATTTAAACTCAATTTCTTTAGTTTTTAATTTATACTTTATTTTAAGGATGACTATTCATAATTTATTTTTTTGTATTCATCGCAAAACCCTGAAGGCCAATTTCGGAAATTAAAACGTTCAAAATGTTGTCGCAGTCTCACCTCAGCGATGATCAATGTCAAAAATTTGTCAGACAGATTGATAGATTGAGACTAAAATTGTAATGCAAACGTTCTTAAAAATATGGGAATTGCCCCTTTCATATCATTGAAAGATGGTTTGAATAGAATACTCTTAAAATTGTACACCAAACAAATTACAGAACATAAATATATAAGATTTTACAAAGGGTGACACAATGGGCGGTCTTATCGCTAAGAGCGATCTTTTAAAGACAACCTTTGGATGGATTAAAATTAAGGAGAGACAAATATAGTAGGTAGTCTGTGGTGTTCCATTTACATTATACAATTAATATATACATAAAGTATATTTTACTAATCTAAATAAATGGATGGTTCTTATGTGAAGGCAGTTGAAGGGAATATTGTGTAACATTTACTTCAATCTTACACGTCACAATATATCTCCTGACGTCACCGATACGAGAAACGATGTCACCAAAATATTACCAACCCCTGAACCGAGGTCAAAGGGTCAAGCGGGCACATCCACGCCAAATTAATCGGGGCATGAATCACGTGATCTAAGTAAATAAAAGTTAAGCAAGTTAATAGCTGTCCTGAGAGGCATCCCTCGGACTACATCCGATGAACAGAATGGGGTCAATAAAATTGTAGCACGCTGTAGGGAGTGTTTTGTGAATGTGTGGATGAAGTTGTGAAAAGAAAAGAGGGTGATTCTGTTAGAGGGTTTGCTTAAGGATACTCGGTGTGGTTCTGAAATCAGTGCTTGGATGTTACCGCTCAGTGTATTACGGTTTGAGAGTTTTGTAAAAGAATGCAGTATTTGTTGGCAAGAAACAGATTTACACATTCATAAGTACAAGTGTTTTTTGTGTGATTATTTCTGTTTTTTTTTTTAAGTGCATCATTTATGATCGCCTTAAATATTAGTTTCGGGATATGAAGAGAATTTTTTCACACAAAAAAAAACTCTGAAACTAATGAGCATGACATGCTTATTTATCCTTTTTTCGTCTTTTTTTACCACTTATAGGAAACGACAGGTAGGTATTTCCTGAGATTACGTCGCAACGATTCATCATCAGCCTACAGCAGTCAACTACATGGACGTAGGTGTCTCTAATTGCACGCCATTCCACTCGTAGAGATTCTACCAGGCACGCAGGCGAAGGTTTTCCCCAACCTAGCCGAGGGCGTCCAACGTTACGCTTGACGATTAAAAAGAAAGAAAGAAAGAAAAAGTATTTATTGCGACTCGTACAGGATCATAAAACTAAACTAAACAGAGTTAAAAATAAAAAATAAAACAAATTGTAGAATTGAAAAAAAATTGAATTGAAAATTGAATTGTTGACTTGTGTTGTTGATTGTTGTCGATTCGCAGTCTCCTTTCAAGAAGACGTCTACCCCAACGGTAATCGATTTGTACGGTACAACCGCACATTCTGCAATTCAGCAGTTCACGCCGCACATTAATTTCAACTCATAATAATTAGTTCAGTTCGCGTTTGGCTATCAAGTCAGCCAGGCGTTCTCGTTACAGCCAACAAGGGCCGCGTCACTCACTTCATTTCCACACCATCAATCCATTAAGCTCATTTTACCTTTAAGTACCTTTGGGACAATTCAGTAGTGTTTTAATACTTAACTTCTTTTATTCCATTCATCTCTCATCTAAAAGTAATGTATGGTCTAGCAAGGGATCATACAAGATTCTACGGCTAATAATAAAATTGTGACCGGCCATCTGAAAAACGATTATTTTAAACTATTTTAACCTTAATATATCTATGTATTGGTAGATATTTTTACTGCATATTTTTTAGCCGCCCTACTTTGCTTTGTATTGGATTCGGTGTATAATGTCGATAAATTAGACTTAATTTTATTTGTCCTAGTCACGCGAAGTTTGGACTGTTATATATAACATTGGAAAATAATATGTGAAAGTTTTCGTTTGAAATAGTAAATTAGGATTAAGATTTTATATAGTTCCTTATTTTTATTCAATGATTGAAGATTGATTGTTAAATTACATATTCATTCCTTTGATTTACAATCGAAAATAACGTAACCCCTTTGCCAAACGCGTTTACGTTATTTTATTCATTTACCATTGGCAAAACCCATTGTCTGTTTTTTTTTTTGTTATTAGTAACACAATTGGTGCCCGCTTCCATTTTATGCATCGAATCTCCATTTTAATTTTATCCTTTGTTTCTTTTTAGTTATATCGTACCTTTGTTCACTGGAAAAATATTCATCAAATTGTGAGAGCGACGAAAAAAAAATTAATACTTATTATAAAGTCACGTTTCATCGTTATACTAGAACCCCATGGTTCAATTGGCCACTTAAATTTTTGTACGAACAGCTTCGAACAACCTCATTTCATCGTCGTAAAATCCACATTCATAAAGTCAAGTACTTCAATGCATATTGTAAAGTATCGATAAATCAAAAGATATCGACATTCAACGCTTTTATTAAGATAAAATGCATACACACATCAATATGTGAGTGGCTACACCTAATATCAACACGGACTATAGGTACTAGTCGTATATACCTCCTACGCTGTTTGAATTCGGAATGAAATTGTTTTTTTTTTTTTTCGACAGTGTGAAAACCCTCGACCTCCGTGAAGTATGACTTCATTTTTAAGGGTCACCAATTTTATAGCTTGAAATACATCTCCATTTTTGAACTGGAATTTAGGTCCGTGAGAAATGTGGCTGGATTTTTTTCGTTGATTGGAATCTGTGATCGGAATTGCGTAGCCTGATGGACTTGTAGATTGATGGTTTGTCGATAAACGGTTTGGACAATCTCAATAAAAATGAATCAAAGATTCGAAAAAAATCTACCAATTTTCTCGCGGGAAAATAGACAACGGGCACCTCAGAAAAGCAATTAGGCACGCACTTGGAATACAATACAATCTACTATTCAACAATATTCGCAATCCATAACCCTATTTTCAATAAAAAATAATTTCTCAACACGCACAAATCGACAAAAAGCCCACAAAATAAAAGGAATGACCCAAAACAATTGCTCACTTGAGCAAATAGAGATGGACAGTGGGTTGTTATACTTGACAGATAACGATACCGGCTCCCTTGACCGATGATCTCGGGGGAAAACCTCTCTAATACCTATTTAAGCCTACCGGACCACGATGTGATGTGGGGTAAATAGAATTTATTTACTATTCTCTAAGGATTGTTGAGTTATTATTTTGTTAATAGACGAAATTAATAACAAGGTAATGTGTCTTTAAAAATTGAAAGCACTTAAATAACTTGGAGATTACCAAAAGCTTATTACTTTGTTTTATCCTCTTATACGCGGTCGTAAATCTTTTGTATCTTTGATCAAAACGATGAGAGGAAACGTTGATTGAAGTCTATTTTTAGTTTCCGAACCAGATGAGAAACTGAGTAAGTATACCCTTGAGACTCAAAGACCGTAAGGGTCAAAACCAATAACTGGTAAAGCCTTTTACGCCCTTCAAATTCCAAGACACCAAATTATTCCCCAGTTATAAGCTCGTTAAAATAAATTTTACAATTTCCAGAACGTTCCACAGTTTCAAGAACAAAGTGAAAATTCTTAAAAGTCCATTACATTGCAGAATTCTGTGAACCTAATGTTTATTTGATATTTAGCTGTTCTTGGAGACATTGAATTATTCAATCTAACGAACTAAACCCATTACGATCAATCAGTTTAGATTGACACAGTAATTAGTATGTTAGTGGCAGACAATGATGGCGCAGAATACTAATGATATCCCATTAGTCATCCCATTAGTCACATGAGGTGAGCCCTAAAATAGATCTTTTGATTTAAAATGTAAGTGTATTTTCTTAACTTTGTAACAGGAAGTGAAAATAAGGGAAGTTGTATTCATTAAGGTATTTGCAGGAACAATGATGTAGGTTACAGAGTTTTTTTCTTAATTAAGCTTGAAGTCTTTTTTGCATATTTTAGTTTATTATTACTTTTTAGAACAGCAGACTGGTTTTTTAATCCTTTGTAACGTGGATCCACGCGAGACACAAGGGCTTTTGAATTGTTTCTGTAATCACAGAATTCAACATTCAAGCATACTACACCATTTTAGAATTTTTAAATGACAAAGTGTAACATTACGAATTTAACAAATATTTACTGACATTTTATCATTTTGACAATTTATAATTGGATTATAAGACAATTTAGTTCAAATTTATAATTTATTGTTTAAATTTAATTTTTAGTTTATGTCAAAATTTAATAATGCTTTAGCGTTGTTTAAATACCTATGAATGACTTTTCTTAGCTTTATATTTGTATGCGGAACATGACGGATCTTTGTTGCTTATGAACAGCCTGCATGCCTTGTATATTATACTCATGTTTCTACAAATAAATAAATCAAATCAAGCGGTTAAAAACGAGTCTGGAATTTAACAATGGAAATAAATAACGCGTAGATATTGGCAAAGATAGAACCTAAGTTCTAACAAAAAAAAGAGTGGAACTTAGAAATCCAGGGTCAAAAGACCCAGCCTCTAAACAACAATAAACAAAAGAAGATCTATAGAATAAACTAGTATAAATAAAACTGCCTCCAAAACTTACCATCCACGTCTTGCAAATCACGTCAACTCTAACAATCTCAAACGGCCTATCAACACCGATTTTATTGTCTCCTAATAAAATAGAAACTGCAAATCACATCAGACTGAAGTAATGAAAAAAGACACATCTGCCAAGCTTGTTTTATTTGAAACGAGAAGCTTGGTGCAATATAATGCCATATAAAACACGTTTTATAACTAAGTTTATCGTATTCCTAAGGGCTTATGCAGATAGGGGCGATTTGTCGTTTTGGACGCAAACCGTCTGAATTTGACCGAAAGCGTGACGAACGGTAAGTTTTGTGTTTTTGTTTTGGTGTGTGAAAGCCAAAAGTTCTGAACTGTATTATTAGTCAGGTAAATACCTTCAAAGTTAATGACAAACAACTATTTGAATGTTTTTTTGCTGTCGCATAATTGGAAAAGTTTCTGAATGATTGTAAATTCAAGTTCAAGAAGTAATAATGAAAAGACAATCAGTATTTTATTTACATATGCAAATTTAATAAACAAAATTGTTTATGATTGCTAATATTGAATATTTTATTTATTAATTCTGTCTTCGTTCATAATCGCGAGTCGCACCAAAAGAATCGCTCGAAGTCGCCCCCATCTGGAGGAGTCCTAAAACGGTAAAGATAGAACACGGAGCGTGATTGCGAGGACCTATCATGTTTGCTTACGACCGCTAAAAGTACTAAGGCTCACTTCCGTCTCCTCTAAAAGGAATTGTAATAAGAATAATGTTTTATTCGCCATTTTACGTACCGGATGGAAACGACAGATTTTAGTGGCTATTATTGAATCAACGACTTCATTCGTGACCATTTATTTATGTTGGTTGGGTGTACTGTCAGTCAAGTTAATGTTGGTATCGTGCCGTGCATTTTTTTATTAACTTGAATGGGAATGATGCGGTAGTGTTAACAGTATCTTGTATCTTGTTAGATCTTCTTCTTCGTCATATCAATAATTCCCTTTATTAATTTTATAGAAGTTTCAACTAGAATTCAGCCACTTCGACAGCATTAGCGTTGGCCTCGCAAAGGTCTTCCATAGTGCAGGTGTTTTTGCACAAAGGGCACGACAAGAGGTGAGTCTTTTGTGATGTGGCTCTACAGTCACAATTGTTTATTATTATTGTTTATTGTTAATTAACACGGTAACACCAATTACATTAATTAACATAAAGATATGGTAGGTATACAAAAAATATTTCCAATACTAACATATTATACAGGACACCCTAGCATACTTCATCTCACAAAACGTCAGACATACACGCATAATTCTACTCCATTCATCGGCAAACAGATCACATTCAGGATTGGTGTTCAGGAGGGCATTAAGCATCCTTAAAGTACGACACACAGGGGACTCAGCTCTGGCGACAGTTTTAGATGACGGCGGTGCGAACAGATTGTGTCGACGGCTTTGGCGATGTTCGATGTATTTGTCGGGAACAAATAGCCGACAGAAAAGATCATGGAGTTCGGGACTGTCGATGCGTCCTCGGAGAGTTTTGCAGGCTACTGTGAGCTGTTGAAAGCTACGTCTAACCTCCAACGAGTTGAAGCCGAACACTCCTAGGAGGTAAAAATGTAGCTTGACAATGTGGCTCATCGGCGTAATCCCCACCTTACTAAGTTGTACCTGCAGCGACCCACTCGTTTAAGAGAAGTCCAGATGAGCCATGGTAGTTGGTGGCCCGCTGGCATAGGTAAGGTGTTCACAAAATAGTATTTTTCTTAATCTTAAAAACTTCACCGTTCTGCTGCATAAACTTATTTGAAACCCATTATCAGGCTACTATAGTTCATAATTTTACAAGACAGTAAAGTTTTCGTCGATATAATTTCATGTCAACGCAGATTATCGACTTACCGACCAAGGGACTCAAAACGGTGAAGGATAACATCGTGAGTAACCCGGCATGTCCTAGAACCACAAATTCGAGAACATGTGACATCCAGCAACTCGCACTGGGCCCGCGTGGTGGATTATGGCCCACTCCCTCTAACAGAGAGGAGGCCTGTGTCTCAGTAGTGGGAACATTATAGACTGATTTTGTATGACCAAGGGAAACATTTTCTCACGTTTTCTAGCAAAGTTTAAAATGATATTGGCGTTCTAGTTCGTAACAGCCTTAAAGAGGTGGAAGCTATAAAATTGGTTCGACTTCTTTTCCATCGCAGTCATTCAATAAAACGAATAAGACCACTTTGAGAAGGTTATGAAAGTGAAGTACAGTCCGGCCACAGTTATTTTTCCTCTGACAGCAGCAACCTTATTATGACGAGAATAAAGCTCACAATGATCTTGACCGACTTGTCAATGGCAGCAACCCAATAGTAACCTTATTAGAATGAGAATAAAGAGCTGATGCTTTCTCAGAGGTAAAATAACTTTGAATGAACTGTAAAGTATTTTGAGTAGGTACATCAAAGTATCAAGATCTTGTCAGTATTTACTTTTTAAACTTTCCTTTTTTCGTATGCAGTGCTCTTGCAAGTTGGTTGAATAAAATGGAAAGAGTTTTCTCTTTGATATATGTCAATATCATCATAAAACATGAATGTAATGAAGTGAATTTTATCAGGATAATGTGCCGAAAACTTTTGACTTAAGTCAAATATATATATAAATATATATTTAAAATATATATAAATATATATTTAAAAAAATATATATATAAAACGTGTTTTTTTTTATATCCCATAACTCTAGGGGACCAAACCCGAAGTCGCGAAACAAAAATCTGGTGTTCCCTACATTTTGACGAGTTAGGTACATGAACATAAATGTAGGGATGTTGATTTTTTTTTCGCGCTTTCATGTTTGGTCCCATAGTAAAAGTTGTTCATAATGATGAGTACAATGACCCCCTAGAGTTATGGTATATAAAAAAAAACAATATATTAAAAAAGTAATAAAAATAAAATAAAAAAACAATAAATATAATAAAAATAATAATATAATAATAAATATATATATTTTCATTCTTTCCATTTGCTACACAGCCTAAATAGTATTAGAAATAAACAATCACCAATAAGAGTCGATGGTTAACTTTCGTAGGACGGTTAACAGCCTGGAAAAATCCTGTAATTACGGTCAAAATAAAACAAGTAATAAAAAAGAGGCAGTGGAGTAACTGCGTAACACACTAACAGTACCAATGGGTTTCGTTTTTAGGGTTCCGTACCCAAAGGGTAAAAACGGGACGGTATTACTAAGAATTCGCCGTCTGTCCGTCCGTCTGTCTGTCACCAGGCTGTGTCTCAAGAACCGCGATAGCTAGACAGTTGAAATTTTCACAAATTATGTATTTCTACTGCCGCTATAACAACACATACTAAAAATAAAATAAAATAAATATTTAAGGGGGGCTCCCATACAACAAACGCGATTTTTTTCAATAGTGGCAACAGGTAAGCTCTAGAAATATTCACAAAATACTCAGTTATATTTTTACTTTAATAATAAAATAAAATAAGTATTTAAGGGGAGCTCCCATACAACAGACGTGATTTTTATAGATAAATGGTACGGAGCCCTTCGTGCGCAAGTCCGACTTGCACTTGGCCGGTTTTTAATAGTTCAACAACATTGATTCACATTCAGAAAATTTTTTCGAATTTATAAAGCAAGTTGCAAAATGGTTCAGATTTTGATTAAAAGTGTGTTACGCAATTAGAGTACTGGTTAAAGAAATATTGATGTAACTGCCACTGCCTTCCTAGCCATCCTTGTTCTACTACTGAACGACGATGGCCAGGAAGGCAGTGAATTCTGAGATGCCCGTTAATAAAAATGTATGGAAGAAAAAGATATGCTGCGCAGGCTACAAATAAATTGACATAAGCACAGAAGGGTGATGTACCCAAAACAACCCAACTTTTCTAAAAACAGTCAACTATACCCAGAAAACTCCTAACAGTTCCCTAAATTCCTTTCCAATATTTAACACTTGAAACAAAAAACGCGAATACGAACCAACTTCATCGTTTCACAATAACAGCAAGCAGAAACTAAAACGCATCCGAGCCTGATGTAAAGGGCTTTTCTGGAAGCACGCCGCGTTTTATCTTACAGTTTTACAGCTAACGTCCGTCCACATCCGATGTTTCATTATAGAACGGGTGAGTGAAGCAGAAGAGGTCTGTTTTGTTTCATTTATAACAATCTATAAGGAATATGTTTAGATATGAAAGTGTAAGCAGTCATAGTTTTAATGACAGCCACTACACATTAGTCGATCTAGAATATCCTCGCGCTTATTAATGAGCTTGTATAGGTACGAGTATGTTTTATAGCATCTGCCCACAACTTTATCCGCGTAAAATTTCGGCTCGCGACCCACAGCATCGCCTCTAAGTTTTTTACGTTTTCTTCGGCTCCTAAGAGTCGTCGCATGAATTAAATATGTAGACTAACACCTTTCCCAAGCATTAGGCTATCAAATGCTAAGATTTTATTCAAATAGTAATATGTAGTTCCAGAGATTCCTCAGTTTTATTTTTAACATTAGCTTAGATTTCACTGTGTAATAGGGTAGTTGTCTGGGTAAAAAAATAATAATTTTAGTCCGTCAGTCAGATTATCGAAAAATAATGGACACGTATTTTTTCTTTTGTCAATCAAACAAAAGATGACAAAGATGAAGCGCGTCACAATTTGGGAGTGACGTCACGACCCCCCAGGTCGTGACGTCACTTGCTTGCAAAAATGTTTAACGGGCGATATCTTCATCGTTTTTTATATAATTAACAAAAGAAAAAATACGATTTCAATATTTTTTGATAATCTAACTGACGGACTAATTAGATTTTTTTAGGAAAATAGCCGATTGTAATTTTTCAAAATAAATGTTCTTGTTGTTTTGTATTTTTATGGCTTACTAAATGATTTTTTAATAAATATTATGAGTAATGAAGCAATAGATAGATTTTAAGTAGGAACTGACCACCGCAAAATGATAAACTCATCTTCATTTATTAGGTCTAACTTTTTTTTATTGAGCAAACCAACTCTTTTTACGACCTTTTTACAATAAAAAAAAGGGCTAAAGAACCGATGAGACCTTAAACTGTTAAACATTTAACTTACTCCAATTGTCCTTTATAATAACAAAAATATCAATCAAATCTAGCCATTATCAATAAAATCAAAGGGCACGCAACGTTTAAAACAATAAGCCCAATAGTTCTATATATAGCTTCAAAGCTGCAGGATTTGCTTTGACCTTCAGCTAAGTAATGCTGCATTGCGGTTAGAAATCACGCTACTTCGTTTTACTGCAAGCCAAGTAATTCACTAACCTTGGCAGTCAATGATAGAGTTGAGATAGTGGAGGTATCTGATTCAAACGTATTTTGTCATTTGTTTTTTTTGGCCATTTTAGTTGCGGATTTTCGGGTGGTTTTTACTTCTGCCCTAAAAAAGTTTTAGTGTGGTTGTGTAAGCGTAGCGTGGGACGCCCAGCAGCTAGATGGACCGACAACCTTAAGAAGGTGGCTGGGACAGACTGGATGCGGAAGGCGGAGGACAGGGTGTTGTGGCGTAGCCTGGGAGAGGCTTATGTCCAGCAGTGGACTGCGATACCATCATTGGTGTCGACTCTAGCACTATAAAGGACAACTTATGACACTAAAAAATGAACATAGCATATTGCGTTCAAGGGCTGTCAGTGTCATAATTTTATTATTGTAGAATATTGACATTGACAACGTGGTTTAGATTTATTTATTTATACTG
Organism: Apamea anceps; assembly: GCA_951799955.1. NCBI lineage: Eukaryota > Metazoa > Arthropoda > Insecta > Lepidoptera > Noctuidae > Apamea > Apamea anceps. Next base: position 13,665,084 of record OX637515.1, on the reverse strand, counting down.
ATCACGTTCAGTTTTATTGGTGAAATTCACCCGTAGATAGTTTATTCATAATTTTATGGAGGCTAACCCTGACCTTACTTAACGATCTTAAAATATTATCTAGATTGTATTTATAAGTCCTAAAGCAACAGTTAATAGGCGGGTAACTTGAGTTAGTATATTTTTTTTTTAGTGGTTGAAATGTTAGCTTGTCATCATTATATTCCATATTGCTACCAAAATCCCACTAAATTTAGAGAGTTATAGTTTCCTAGAACGATTACTTGAAAAGTTGAGGTAGGTCTTTCTTTTCTTTTTAAAAAACGATGCCCCAAACTAGGAATTACTCCTGTATCGTTGGTGCGTTTACAAATATTTGAACTCACATATACAAACAGCCAGACCCGGAACAACTACCTGTAGGCAATACAAGTATTTGTTCCGTGCGGGAATCGAACCCGCGACACGCAGCGCAGCAGTCGATCGCTCAGCCACTGCGCCAACCGGGTCGTCGTCTAGGTTGAATAGTAGGCGTAAAATTAGCGTGGGTTGTGACATTTGTTTTACACCTACAATAAAGTTGCTAGTAAGTATTCTAAGGCAGTTAAAACCAAATTACATAGTATAATGGACTTTTATGTTTGTAGGCGAAGTTTTACGTTTAAGTAGGTAATTGTACCAAGCTATATCAAAATGTACCAACCCACATGAATCTTACAATTTCCGAATTTACATAGTACAGATGCCAGCCAGCACATCAAGCTACCCGAAACTGTTAAATTTCCCCAATCAACTTGGAACGTAATGCTTTAGCGGTAAAGTTGAAAATCTATTAAAGAAATTTGACAGATTGTAGTAGCTTGGTGTACTGGCGTCTGAACATCATTTTAAAATTTTTAATCCCGGTATACCAGGACTTTTCCCCGATAGTACTATCACCACGTTTGTAAAATTGGAGTAGTTTAATGTGATTGAAAATTATTGAAGTTTCGTGAGTTGATACATTTTGTAAACATTAAATCTGTAGTGCTATTCTGGTAAAAATCTCACCGTGAAAAATGAGGTGAAGCGAGTTAGAAGTTAGCTGACAAACCCTAAATTCTCTAGCGTCAGATAGAATATCAGACCAATTCAAGCTCAGTTCATCAACATTTTTACGTTGAGTTTTTTTACAAAATAGGCCGACTTTTAGCTCTACTACGAGTAGCTTTCGGTATAAAATATCAAGACTAGCAATGCTAGCTGGAGATTTATTTAGATGTATATTTCAAAACAGAAAATATTTTTCAGTTTTCTATGATGCAAAAGATGTTCTCCTTTATATTGTTACATTACCTACTACAATGTACAAAGCCTTGAGAAATGGAGAAATGTGGTATTACTTGAAGTACCTTGACATCGTATCAGATTAACATTTTTTATGAATAAGTATATATTATTTCATGGTGTAATTTTAGAATACCTGTTCATGAGTATTAACTTGTACTTAAACCATAAAGCTGAAAGGAATAATTATGCTGTTAATCTGATTTACAATAACATTTTTGGTTAAAATCGTTAAAAAATAATCTTACTGAGTATAAAAAAGTTAGTTCTGTGGAATTGTAATTTTTCTTTGCACGTCAACGGTGACTCCTAAAACATAAATTTGATTAGATGATCTAACTAACAAAAATATCTATTTCAGTTTTAAATTTATCACTTAATCGAATATCCAATTACCAAAACCAAAATAAATTGGATTTATTTTTATTGAAATAAGTTCATTAAGTATATTAAGTTCTGTACAATTTAATCGTGATGTACAAAAAAGTAATGGAAAGTTTAGATGAGAGAAGTATTTGGAAAGATAGCTTAAAAATAATTAAAATTATTTTAAAACTACAAATTCTACAAGAGATTTTGCTATCAATTTTCAGGAGACAACAATTAAAATAGATAAATCCGATGAAAATATTTTGAATGCCTTTGATTCTGATATGAATACTGTTAATTCATTATTGTTGTCTGAAACATTATTTATATTTTATTAATTTTGTGTTTCACGAACTGTGTCCAAATGAACTTTTTTCTTTCTTTCTAAAGTCAATATTGATAGCAAAATCAATAAGATATCTACAAATATACAGGAAAATGAAATTACATTTACCGAACAGGCCGACGGCGCGGAATGAGCCCCACAAGTACCTCCCGCCGCTGCAGCCGCTAACGCACTGCTTCCAGGTACCTGACAAACGAAAATATTATTTTAATTACTCACTCTTAAAATCTATTTCAGATTAATATGAAAGTTTTATGATCGTCTTTAAGAGACCTAGATATGGTAAAAACTTTCCAAAAGTCTGTCGTGAAATTGTTTCCGAGTTGTTTGTTCTGTCATAGCCCTTGAAGTCCTGAATAATCCGGCATAGCTTTCTAATTGCAGAAATGTCTAGCAAGCATTACATAAATTCTCTTTGAAGTTTCATTCTTTGACAAAACGATGCAAAGATTCTAATTGATACATAAGATTGAAATTGGCAATACCGAATAAGCTAAAACATGAAATACGAGTATGTAGTATCACTCCTATGAAAACGAAAAAGGATAGTTTGCTTACAGCAAGCAAAGCTAAATGGAAACTGAGGCTAGAAGTACCTATCTACAATATTGAACGTCCAACTTTCTCAACAAGGGTATAAAAAACTAAATAAATTACGTATTAGATCTTGTACACGAAGAAAAGGCATAAAAAAAATAGATATCAGAAAAAAGTTTGGTAATAATCGAACAATTCATAGCGATTATTTCTAAATACTTTATTATGATTACTAGGTAGAGGAATCTAAGTTTACTGGGAATATTAATAAAGTAGAAATTTCGTGGGCTATGAACAAACCATATTGAAATCCTATAGCGACGTTGGTACATGAGAAGTACACTGATCCACCTGTTGAAGTTATATTTGCTTGTACGATTTTTAAATATAAAAAAAGTTCTCTAGAAAATAAAAAGAAACATCCACAGTAACAATTTTCAATTATACAAATGACCCTCTAAGTCTATTCAATTACAATTCTTAATTTCAATGAAAGCAAAATAAAGATAAGATATATTTAAATTTATTCCGACTAATCTTCTAAGTAATTGAATTGTACACCTAGAATGTCAAATAACGAATAGAATAGAGATAATCTCTAAGTGTTCATTAAAAAACTTTGATCTAACAAAAAATCTTTGCTTAATAAAGAAACTTTCTATTTCATTATTTATTTCTAGATCTCCCAGCATCTCAACTACAATATTTTTATCAATAATAACCATATTGTAATTAAAAACTATTAATTCCTCAACTAAAATGTCTATTTCAGTGTCAACAGTATCGAAATTGTCATTAATAGCTTTTCATTCCTCTTCTACAACTTCATCAGTATATACAATATCAATTTCATCATTAAACCTACCTTCAATTGCTCCTGTTTATAGTCAGGCTGGTATGGCAGCAGCATCCTGATCTTCCCCCATCTGTTGAAGAACAGTGCTATCGCCCCGATCCAAACGATTAGCACCAAAACTACTATGCCGATCTCCACACCTCGTATCTGTTTTAAACATATTAATGGGTTTGTTATTATTTCATGTACGTTATCTTCGATTTCTTCTTCTTCTAGATTAAGAAAATCATGTAAAAAAGAAAGTCAGGCTTTTTGTTTAGTAAATTGACTACGTACGTAACTTCCGTATATTGAAATCACAATTCTCATTCTTGGTCTATAGTGTATAAAATGCCTATAACACGACAAATTGACGTACAGTACGTCAATTTCATAAATATTTAATTTTTCTTACTATGACATCCAAACTCAGTATATAAAAATCCTGCTATAATAATAATAATAATAATTTATTTATCTCAGACAACCTGTAGTCCATACCATACTAACTTTTTGTCTTTACTTTAATGAGTTGATAAAAACTGTGATAGAAAAACAAAAAAAATGGATTTTGCCAAAGAGCAAATTGCAACTTGCGGTATTCAGATTGAGCAAGTCAATGGAAGGACTCTTGATAGTAAAGAACCGGAGATTGAATTTCTCAATTTCGTAAATATCAATGTTCTTACTTCACTATTTTTAATAGAGTTCGGATTTTAGATAATGTGAACTTTCAAAGAAAATGTAATAAAAGACTTGCTATCGCTCAGAATCTTTACCAGTCACACTGAAGATATCGTTTTAATAGGTTCTTATATCTACGAATATATTTTAAATTAACAGTTTATCAATTATCAGTTTTTAAATTAGTAAGTAAGTAAGTAATTAAAATTATCAGATTAATTACGAAAATACATTTAAAAATAAAACAAACACCAATGTTCTATTTTCCAAAACCAACAATCTAAAAACAGATCAATTAAAATTTAAGAAGTCAAGACAAAAAAAATAAAGAGAAAAAAATTAAATCGAATTCACAATCACACCAAGAAAACAAAATTAATTAACACATCTATCCCCTCAAAAAATCCAATAAAATTGAAAGCGAAAAGAAAAATCTTAATTTAAAGTTAAACAAGATTTGATTGCCTCCAACAGCTCGTGGTAAATCTGATAAATTCTAACAAAGCGGACCATCCGGGCATTCGTCCAAATATAATAATCTGAATTGCTAATTTCCGTCATGAATACAGTCAGATTCGGCACCATTGTCAAAGTTAACTAAGTTAATCAGCGTTTACTGGCAGTTCTTATTAGGCATAATACACAGAATCAAATCTTCTGTGAACTAAGCCTAATAAGAAAGGTGAAATAATACAGTGAAGACAGACAGACATCATCATCATCATAACGTTAATCAGACATTACTCTTGATAAAAATATGTGGAGTATTGGAATCGTTTTTCCAAAATTCGTAGCTGCAACAGTTAGGTACATAACCTTAATTACTCTTTTAAAGACGGCCATTTAACCTTAGAAAAGAATAAACATTTGCCATCGACTCGAAAAGAAGAAGATCATTGTGATTTGTCACCCCTAAAAACATGGCCTTGACTTCGGTCAAGATCGATCGAAGCTTAACTTTTAGACAATTTTCATTTCATGTAATTGGAAAAGAGACAAGTCAAAAAGTCAAATATGTCACATTTAAAACTAAATGAACAATCTTGTAATTTATAATGAACTAGAGTTCAAATTATAGTCACCTCGAACAGGTGTTAAATCAGGCTTATGCCACCAAAGTCACCTACGTGAGTAATAGCTAGCACATGAATCCTAATAATTAAAATCTCATTAATCTGAACAATAGAATCAGTGTCCTGTCAAAGGTTACGTTAACCATACAGAAAGTACTCTTTCTGTATGGTAACCAAGCTTTACTAAACGTGATTTACACGGTGCGTTTTAATTGGCATGGCATATTATAAATTGCTGATTTGTCTAAACAGTGTTTAGACGATGCAAGACATTTGTTGCTTCAATTTTATTATATGCCACAAAAATAAGAAACTTGCATCGTGTAAATGAGGCTTAACTATGACTGCTTTCTTAGTAATTGATACATCTCCGACGAGCAATTATTGCAATGAAATCTCTCACAACAGGCCATATCTTATCTTATCTTTGAAAATAATGATAATGTCAATGAAAATAATGAAAATCACACAATTTTAACTTGCAAAATATAATTGAAGCAACGATGAAAATTGAATTCAGATTCTTAGAAAATTATCAAGTTTCGGATAACACTAAAATTTCATTGTAACCAAAATAAATGAGAGAAAATCAACTTAGACTGCCTACAAACAGAATATAGCTGACGGTATTACGTTAGCTATATTCTGTTTCAGTTTGCATCGTTGCTTCAATTAAAATTGTGTGATATACTTTATCATTATTTAAGTGGCAATGGAATGTAAAATATCTAAGCTTCTGGATTTAAGGACAGCTGCATTATCTGCAACCACCAAAGTCCTATTCAATGCAGTTTCAAACATTCTACCTTCAACAGTCCTTTCAAAATCACGATCCACAGCATACATTTTAACCATCCTTACCACAGAACTCAATATTACCGTAGGAAACGTCGGCGAAGGATCGGGTGGCGAGACGGACGACCGGGGCGTAGCACCCACCAGCCCTCCATCCTGTTGGGGCGAAGTCCTCGGGGGCTCTGCACAAACATGATACCGGCATTAGTTTGATAATACCGTTGTTTTAAGGCTTAAACTAAGGACTGCGTTTGGGTCTAAAGATAGAGTAAGTTATATAGATGGAGGGAATATTCGCTTGGGTGGGATCAGAAATGAAATGGATCGTTCACGCTTAAACAAACACTAGTTTAGTCTATTTGCTGCTGCTTGTGGTTTTAATTTCATCTTAGGGGAAATGTCTCATATGCATACTCATATTAAAAGTACCCTATGTCCTGTCCCGGGTAGTGTTCTAACTCTGTGCCAAATTTTGATAAAATCAGTTTAGTAGATGAAGGGGCCCTACACCACAAAATTTAACAAGTCTACAAAATTGTTAAATTGTAAAAAAAATGTGTTACACAGAAATTACAAATATGTATAAGTTACAATTTACAATTCGCATTTTTAAAAAGCATAATACAAAGTATGAGGGCTATGTATAAATTGTAGACTTGTCACTACAACTTATATATTGGAACGAAGTTCCTTATCGCGCGTTGCGAAAAGGGGCTAGACGGAAAAAATTAAGACCAAAAGTTGGAACGACACTTTTTGCCATAGTTGTAAGCCGTGCGGCGTGCGCGTGTTTCTCTGTCTGTCTCTCTCTCTCTCTCTCTCTCTTATAGAAAACAAGTCAGTTATTTTCGTTTCGTCTTTCTATTTCGCATTGAACAGTGTGGTGTCGCGACGATTATTTTTGTTGAGTGTATACAGGTTTTTTGTACATAATAAAAAATAATAACAACTTCGTTCCACCCGGGTGTCCCTTGACACCTCTCAAGTTTTTTGTAAGATTTTTCCGTTACAATTGTGTCGCTAACTTAGAGTTCTGTGGTACGCGGATTTGTACGAAGATGTACAAATTTGTAAATTGTAATTGTAAAGTTTTGTGGTATAAGGCTAAGGAGTATAAAGAAGCAGACACATTTTCGGATTTATATATGAAGTATATTTATGAAAATGTATATTCAAGTTCAAAAAATAGCCATGACAATATCTAGCTAACTGCTCCCAACTGATGTCGCTAACGTTTACAATTCTAAAACTATTTAACAGAAATTAAGTTATAAACTATTAACAATACTTCAACTCTTCTCAGCTGTTTACATAGGTAATCAGCCGAGAAGAGTTGGTTTTGTGATTAATGCATAGGCATTAATCACAGAATATTTCAGTAAATTGCTCTGCATTACAGAACACTTGAACAAACTTTCAACTGATTACAATTTGCAATAACAAGCTCGAAGCTTATAATCTTGCAGGTGACATTCACGGAGACTGAATAAACATATTCATTGTGAATGTTTAGATTTTGACAGAGAATCAATCAAGCGAAAAAAACAGCTGTTGATGCATTTTCAAAATAATACAGATTTTACATCATACAGGGTTAAATTAAAGTGTCTAAGCAGGATAAAACAAAATAATAATTTGATGATTTTTTTGTAGGGGAACCCTGTATAAATTACTAGCGACCCACCCCTGCTTCGCACGCTTTTTACGAATTCACAATCCATCGAAATTTCTTTGCTAAATGTGTGTTTAATATTATTTTGATATACATTTGCCTTCTGGAATCAATTCTCTAAATTATGGTGAAAATCGCATCAAATCCGTTCCGTAACAGAGTAAGACACACAATCAAACACTTTAATTTATAATAATGTATACTTTAAGATAGATTACCGACAAGTACCTATCTACATTATTATTCATATTAATGCAGAAATTCATCAGAATCTGCAAAAAAACCTATTCATTTGAACAAAAGGGTATATAAAGAAATACGGGATGTGAGAAGTCGTTACTTAATACATACGAAATAGAAAAATAATACACTGGATACCTTACAGAAAACACAATGATAATTTATGTAGAGTGTATTCAACCCAGCCTTTTCAATGGGTAACATTTGCTTGTATGGGAATCAAAGGAATAATATTCTACTTTTATAATAAAGGCATTGTGCTTTGATGCTTCTGGGGTTTTTTTAAATAAAAATAGTCTGTTATGGGCTGATTTTTCAATCATCTGATAACTTTATTCAAGGAATAATTTTGAAATTTTGACAGTTATATCAACAAAAACTGTCAAACGTCAATTTTATTCTTTGAATAAAAGTTATCTGGCGATGGTAAATCAGCCCTTAGTAAACCAACCAGAGAGATAGTTTTACTCTTCAGGTATTTTCATAAATATTTTCATCGTTTTTTTTAACAACATAGTCCATTCTAACTGAACAGACAGCTGTGCTGCTGGGGAGTTTGTTGCACCACTTCTTCTTCCCAGCGATAGCACTAGGAAGTGGTTGAAGGGCGGGCGTTTTTGGGGGACTGTCTTTTGTAATTTTGACGTTCGAAAAGTGCTGATTCTCAGCGTAATTTGAATAAATGTCTTGATTTTGATTTTGATTGCACAATCATGTAAAATTAAATATTATAAATAAAATTCTGTTAATTTCAAAATATTTGTTTTGTGTATTTGTTATTCTGTCAGTTTTAATTGAGTTGAAAGCCAAATTGGTCGTAGTAACCAAACTAGGGCATCCAACCATGTGGGTTAAGTTAGAACTGTGACTCATCGCTACATCTAAGTTGGTCGCTATTATTTGGCTATTTAGTATTTTTTGGATTCCAAAATAGGAATTATTTAAGGCTCACAAAAAGAGGTGCAATCATTTTATTAGAGTGTTTAATGATATTTTTATAAAAGAAAATTTTTAATTAAATGAGGTTCGATGAAGTACATGCCTTTTAATTGGGTGGGAAATCATCAAATAACTTCTCCCGTTCTGGGCGGAACGGGAGGGCATGTTAGACTTTTATTGACTAAAACCCACCCGTGTACCTTCAGTTGCCTGTGCCAGGGGCCAAGGTAACCCTTTTGAACAAACCGCGACCCTGGCAGATGAAATAAAAAAAAATAATAATAAAAATATTGTTTTGCTGACCCAATGATCCATAGTTTTGTTAGTATTACACTCGACTTAAGAAAGTATGTTAGTAAAAAAAAAAAAAACACAAACAACACAACACACAATACATGCCTTAATTTAATAATTATCGACAATTACTTAATCCAACGGTTTATCTAAAATGGCCGGTCCTCTCAAAACGTAGAGAAACCGATCTCTGAAACCGTTGATATGCAACAGTACTCCAGTAAGACCTAGTAAACTAAATGTCGAATCCAATTTTAGAAATCGGTCAGAGCACTCTCCTGTGTACTTTGTACTCAACGGGAGTATTCTATTTGCGCGATGTTCGCAACGTCTGCAAGAAATTAATTTTGACAAGCTCTTTGAAAGTAAACGTACAAGAAACGTGTTTGTTTTGAAGTACCTAAACTTTGGGTATGTTTTACAAAGGTTTAGAGGATTTAAAGGACCAAAATTTTGATGACAAGGACTAAGAAAACAGACGGTTAAAATAAGACTTTTAAAACAGACTTAGAAACAAAAAGGAAACCAATATTTATCAAACGCAGAAATAAGTTGAACCAAATTTATTAAACCATCTTATTTCTGTGTGCACCACCTTTTTTTTTTTGTTATCGTGAAGAAATGCTCATGCATTCTGCACTACCACGGGGAGATAGTACAGTTATGTGGGACTCTAATCCACTAAAACTCTACGGTGTCCTCCTCTGCCGCTTACGGCGGGAACACGGGCACGCGTGAACATGGACACACTTATCCGTGAACCCACCACGGCTGTCCGTCACCGGACCCTTCTCTGGGGAGTACTCCTCATCACCGGCGCACCAAAACACATAGTACGCCGTGATCCCCCAGAGACTAAACCAGCAAATGGGTGCCAGACGACCCCGTGTCTGGGCACCCTTGGTCCCCCTGCGACGGGTCAGGTCATTGGCCCCGCTGCCTGCCAATTTACGGCCGCAGAGGATAGGGAGAGCGGCCAACGTCATACCAATACTCCTCTTCCCCTGCGGCCCCACCGCGTCCGCCATCAGACGGTGGCGAACCCGTCAAGGCCGCGGAAGGTAGGGAGAGCGGCACACCGCAATACCGGCACTCCTCTCCCGCCGCGGCCTCTAAACCTCAGCCGTGATGCCTCCTTTACGACATCGCAACCCGCCGAAGTTGCGATGTCGCCCAAGCGGCACCGCAACCTACTTGTTGGCCGCTACGTCGTCGGCTTACTGGTAAAGCCCTGACGAGTGGCCCCTCCTCGGGTTCCTTGCTTGGCTTCACCGTGGGTGACCAAGCTACGGCTACTGAGCCCCCTCGCCTCGACAATGCGGGAACCCACCGGGGGGTGGGTGCACCACCTGAAGTGCTAAAAGGTTCCTAAATTCGCGAGAAATATAAAAAGTTAAAACCGCAAAGTAATCCGCAAATCGGAGTTTAATCGTGAGGTTAAAACCGGTCCGGACATTTAAAACGTTTTTGACGTAAACTATCCAATCCCTGGAGTATTTGGGGTGTTGAAATTGAATAAGTCTCGATTTAAAATCCGGGAGGCATACACCGTACAGCTGAATGATTTATTTTGAAGTATTTTAGCCGAGTTCGTAACAGAGTGTACCTGATAAAAAAGATACGTTTGCAATATTTATGTAGATTCATCAATTACTCTAAAAGCTAAGCTATGTAAATACAGCTTTATCGTATTTATTATTAAAGAGTCCCGTTTTAAACATTAGGTACCAGTTGTAATATCAACTGGTTTTTCTTGAAAATATCATAGTCTTGACATCACTCATTTTGAAATTAAACTGTTTGTGGGCGTAAGTCGAATTTCATCAAAGAAACTGAGCACATCTACTCGTAAACCGCGTTCAAGAGCTGCTGTTGTAGTGCCATCATTGTTGTAGAATACACTGACAGCCTGACTGACAGCAGCAGGTTTAGGTGAGCTGAGGGGCAACTCCTATAATTTTAAGAATGTTTATAGTCTAATCTGTTTCAATCTGTCAAAAATACCTCTAATTTTCCTTCATTTTTGACAATTTTTTGACATTGATTGTCACTGAGATTGCGACTAGATTTTGAACATTTTTACAAGCTTTTATTTAGTTTTTAATTACGGAGTTGGCTTTTTGATTACGTTCAGTTTCGTATTGGATTGTGTCAATATGCGATTTGAGAGACCAGGCTAAGATTTTTACAGTAAAAAAAACTTTTTTGCAAAAAAATACAACCGACGACGAAACAAAGTGAAAAATAACTTTAATTTCGGAAGTCGGTGTCGTTGGGTTCAGATTTTCGTTGTTTGCCACCGACTTCCGAAATTAAAGTTATTTTTCACTTTATAGTGTCGTTTTTGGAAGTCGGTTGTATTTTTTTTTTTTGCAAAAAAGTTTTTTATTCATCACTTTTAAGTTGTAATTTTTACCAGTAATTTTGGTTTAAAAACCAAACTACTGAACCGTTTTTGATGAAATTTCTATGGGACCATTTGGAAAGTCCAAACCCCCCCAACAAATAAAGAACTTTTCAAATCGGTTGGCAAGCGACGGAGATATGCGCGAACAAACATAAAAAAAAAATACAAACGTCCGAATTGAGAAGCTCCTCCTTTTTTAGAAGTCGGTTAAAAAAAAACAAATTTTCAATTAGTATTAACTTATATGATCTTAACCAAAACCATCAGAATAACACTCCACATAATACACATATACGCGTACAGTGATGCATACGGAAGATCGACTGTAGGGTAAATGAACCGGTTGGAGTCGTGCCAAAACTTACTGAGCAATGAGCAAGTACAAAAGGTAAGCGATACAACAAAGAGCAGGCCATACTTGGATGATCAGTGCTCTGGATTAACTGTACTACTTACTTGTTATGTAGTTCTGTCGAGAACAAGGGCTTTGTATAAGGATATTGTTTGTGCCAAAATGTTTGTGATACTCAATAAGTACTTACATACATTGCTTCATTCCTCATACTTTCATATTTATCATAATTTCTGATTGTAGTTAAAAATATAATTAATAATAATATATTTAATATTGGTAAAGCAAGCCGATAGTGTTAGACTCTCGGTTTACTTTACCAATATTAAAGCGTAGTTTCCATAAGAGAACGAAAAACTCAAAAGAAACGTTTACAGGTGACATAGACACCAGAACCGTTTCAAAGACGCATTATTATTAAAATTATGTCTCAAGAAAATTATCCTAAAAGTGCTGAATTTTTTCAATATTCAACTATACTTAGTTTCATTTTAATTGTTAAATCAGCTTCGCTAAATTTTTAAACTAAAGCTAAGCTAAGCTAAATTTTTCAAACAAAATTTATTTATTTTTCTTTTCTTTTTATTTTATTTTTTATCTTTTTTACTAGGAATATCACAATTATTACAAACTAAATAAAACCTTTACTAAACCCTACTCAGACAATATAAATTTTAATTTACACCCCGCATTAAAGCTTTTTGTGGAATGAAGAACTGAGTGAGTAGGTGTTAGTAGGTACTCAACTTTAATGTCTTATAAATTACCAAGTAGTGTACTGAAGGATTTCGTAGAAGAGGTTTTACGCCTTGTTTATCTACAGACGATCATTTACTAATGCTTTTTTTTGTGTAGACGTAAAAATAATGTTCTACGGGCTTTCAAATTAATGTCGACACAAGATTTTCATGACGGGGCCCGTGGCTAAATAATAACAGCCGCACAGGTCGATCGATCAGGTTAAGCTACGCTTGTCGCGGTCGGTCTGTGGATGGGTGACCATCTTTACAAACCGAGCCCCCCCTCCGTGCCTCGGAAAGTAAAACCGTTGGTCCCGGCTGTCGTTATGGGTATTTAGAAGCCCGAAAGTCTGACAACCAGTCTTACCAAGGGGTATCGTATTACCCAGTAACTGGGTTATAGAGGTCAGATGGGCAGTCGGTTCATGTAAAATACTGGTAGGTATTCAGCTGCATCCGGTAAGACTGGAAGCCGACCACAATATAGTTGGGAAAAGGCTGGGCAGATGATGACGACAAGACTTTCATGCTGCTTTGGAAATGCTATCACTAAAATTATTACATACATAAAATCACACCTTCTTCCCATAGGGGTAGACAGTCACTACAGAACGCCACCGGCTTTGATCTTTAAATACTACTTTTGTTTCTTTACGTTCAGCAACACACAATTAGTCCATAGGTACTGTAGGAGAGGTATGTTACATCAGTCAAACAACATAGATCTTTCAGATAAAATAAATAATTATTTCGGAATCGTTTTACGTTTTTGTTCCGTACCCAAAGGGTAAAAACGGCACCCTATTACTAAGACTTCGCTCTCTGTCCGTCCGTCTGCCTGTCACCAGGCTGTAACTCAAGAACCGCGATAGCTAGACAGTTGAAATTTTCAGAAATGACCTATGTATTTCTGTTGCCGCTATAACAACAAATACCTACTAAAAACAAAATAGAATAAATATTTAAGGGTATTGATGTGGTGATTTTTATAGATAATGATACGGAACCCTCCGTGCGCGAGTCCGACTCGCACTTGACCGTTTTTTTTTATTTTTATGTCTATTTTTTGTTTCAAATTGATGTTATTTCAAGTTAAACAAATATCAACTTTATTATCATAGAAATTAAATTTATTTCAGAGTGACTAGCACTATTAAACTAGCACTAGTAACCTGAACTTTATTGTCTAGGAATTAAAATTATTTTTCCATAAACCCATATTTGTTTACATTTTTGGCAAATAAATCGCAAATGCAGATTACATGTTTACATTTGGAGCTACATGAATTCAAATAACTATCTACACTCCTACAATTTGTAATACTACAGTTAAAATAAACATTATCCTTTGTTCACATATACATACGTAGCTTGTTCATAATGTATTTATCAGTTATCCAACCCTTTACTGAATTAATATTAACGTATTAAGGTACCTACATACATTTATTCAGCAATACTTGGAAATACAGACTCACTCCAAATCTCTCGAATACTGAATCGAATCAGATTCGAATTAGTGTCAATTTGACACTAGTTCGATTCGATTCAGAATTCGTAGGATACGTTGGGAATAAGTTAGCACGTAGGTAGATACTTTTAAGCTACTTATGTATAAAAGTGCTACGTATAGTATACATATATACGTATGATTGTGAACACCGTTAGTTTATAATTTTTCTCGCGAGATTGTAAACTGTCGATAAATTGTGAACTGTACTATACTGCTTACAATCTATCGTATTCATTTTCGATAGTTGACAAATGTTGACCAACTGCTACTTCCACTTAGTTGGTCGCAATGATTTGACTATTTAGTATTAGTGAAGGTGCGATCCGTCGGATGCAAGTTTAATACCTGTTCACAATTTTTCGGTTTCAAACATAATCAGCCTATAATGTTCCCACTGCTGGGACACAGGCCTCCTCTCGATGAGAGGGAGTATGAGAGGGAGTAGGCCGTAATCCACCACGCGGGCCCAGTGCGGGTTGATAGATGTCACATGTCTTCGAATTTTTGGTTCTAAGAAATGCCGGTTTCTTCAAGATGTTTTCCTCCCACCGTTTTGAGAGCAGTGGTGAGGAAATAATTTACACAAAGTAAAGCGCCTGTCGGAGTTTGAACCTACGACTTACAACTTGTAAGTCGCGGCCGTTACCAATCGGCTACCACTGTTCCTATTTTTCGGTTTGCCATGGACAGACTATAAATTATCGAAAAATAATGCATTACCTACTAACTCAAGCTAACTTTTTATTTTTTATTTTATTTTAAAAACACATATACTATCATCACTGGCTTACCTAATACAATAGTGTAGTTATAATAGCTTACAATTAGACTTATTATTATACTTTCAAATTAATATCTTGATTCCACGAAATATTTACAATTCTGGACACTTTTCTCTTCGCAAGTCAAACATCAACATTCCTTCAAAACTATTCTTGTGTAATGGATAGGGTTATTCAACTTCTTAAATAGTTTCATGCCACGGTCATTGAACTTCAGTACCCAAAGTTGCCACAACTTCTAATAATATTATTTCTAGTCTGATATTTTTGTTGAATTTAAGTTTTGTAAGTAGGTGTTTTGTTAGCTTTTGTGCTTTGAATACTGACTTATTATTTTCCACTAGGAAAGAGAAACACTAACGCAAAAAATTACAAAAGGCAACTAACGCAAAAAATGTAATAGTATACCTGTACTATTAAATTTTTTGCGTTAGTTTTTCTCCCTATTTTAGCCCTGAATCAATTAGAAAGAAATTGCGTTATTTTTATACGTTATAATATTCCGACTCATCATCATCATTTCAACCTGGAATCACCAACTGCTGGGTGGCCTCCCCTTTCTTCTGCCATGTTTCCCTGTTCTGTGCGTCTCTCATCCAGGTACTTCCTGTGTCTTTGATGATATCGTCAACCCAACGCGCTTTCGGAGGCCTTGGCGGAAACACCGCCTACTTAAAAAAAAAATAAGGACGTTACTCAATTCATGAATTAAAAAATCTTTCCGACTTAAAACGTGTCAACAAAGTACAAGGATTCGTACTTACCTTCCAAAATCGTCAAAAATTGAGTCATTAAGACTTCATTTTTGACGGGATTTTTGAAAGTACAGACGCCAGCACATCAAGCTACTACAATCTGTCAAATTTCTTTAATAGATTTTCAACTTTATCGCTGAAGCGTTAAGGTGCAAGGTTGATTGGAATATTTTGACAGTTTCGGGTAGCTTGACCTGCTGGCGTCTGTACAAGCATTCGTAATGCTTGTACTTTTCTAAATGTCATTTCTTCTATGTCGCTTTTGACCTTTCTCACGAACATTACAGCAATTTTAAAGACAATACTGAACAAAAAACATGACTACATTCCCTAATAACTTAAAACTACCCTGCCTTCAAAGAATCCTCGGGGAGCGGACACACGCTCGCGGCACACGCAACAAGTCACTTTATTTACATCAACAACTTTAGTTGTGTACACCCGCTGTTTTTGCTGGTTACACTGTTTGTTTGATCTGCAAGTTGTGCTGTGTTTTGTTTTTGTAGTTCGGGGAAAGTTGGAAACGAAATTCTTATTTGTAGCGATCCTTAGGACTCCCTAAGGATCGCTACAAATAAGAATTTCGTTTGTACTTAGGGTGTACTTTTCCTTCTACGCCACCAACTAAGAAACTATTTATTTACTCATTTATTTCAGGTGACGCAAGCCCGTAGAAACTTAACTTAAAAATACATATTTTTATTAAAAAATAGTACTTCGCTAACTTATTCTTGTGCTTTTAAACTAGCTATCAGTGTTGAAATCATGATGGGGCTGATATTTCTTGAAAACGTATTTTTTACTATTATAAAGTAGATGTGTAAATGTAAACGATGAAAATAATAGTTTGGTTTCGGATTTGATTCAAATATGAACAAAGAATGTTTATAATTAACCCACTTAAAAAAAGAAGGTGGTTCTCATTTCGGTTGGTTTTTTTATGTTTGTTACCTTAAAACTCCGTTATTTAAAAGCCGATTTTCAAAATTCTTTTTCTATTTGAAAGGATATACTTTTTACTGTAGTATTGTATACTATTTTCCTAGTACAGGCATCTAACATTTTTATAATATCTTTGTAAGTTATTGTTATTTCTAATACTTTATGCAAATATTTTACCAATTTTAATACTGAATAAAATATTTATTATTTATTGCAAATTACGGAAATGTAGAGAGATATTTGAATTCATGTAGCACCAAATGTAAACATGTAGGTACCTACAGAGTATTTTTTTGTGTTGTTGAATGTAAATGAAGCAAAATGAGCAATAAAGTAAGGAGGCATTATCGTAGCAGGTGGCATTCTTTGCTTTCAACCTACCCTCGTGCGAAGAACTACAAAGTATTACAAAACTTAAAAAAAAGATGGATGAAATCGGTAAAGTCGTTCTCAAGTTATGGCGTGACCAAGGGAAATAGGGATTCATTTTTAATAGATAGATCATAAAGAGATCGGACTAACAATTGGCTCATCTGATGTCAACTTACATCCTACTAACATTATAAACGTGAAAGTTTGGACGGATGGATCTTTGTTATTCTTTCACGCAAAAACTACTGAACGGAACTACTAACAGCACACAGATGGTTTATAACTAGGATTAACATATAGGATACTTTTATCCCGATATTTTCACGGAATCGAAACTTATTCGGGTGAAACCATGGGGCGCATTTTATTCCTATTTTACAATTTTATTTATTTAATTATTTTATTTTACATACTTGCCCTATGCACCGAATTATTGTGCCACTAACTTTAGGAAAGCGATAAGTAATAAAATTCATCATCTGCCTTGCCTTTTCCCAACTATGTTGGGGTCGGCTTCCAGTCTAACCGGATACAGCTGAATACCAGTATTTTTTATGGAGCGACTGCCTACCTGGCCTACACAAACCAGTTACTTTGTAATACGACTCCTGGGTAAGACTGGTTGTCAGACTTTCGGGCTTCTGACTACGCGTAACGACTGTCAAAGATCCGCGAATGACAGCCCGGACCAACGATCCCACTCATCCACGGACCAACCGCGACAAGCGTAGCTGAACCTGAACAATCGACCCGTGCGGCTGTTATTACCTAGCCACAAGCCCCTCTTATTAGTAATAAGAGTAAAATTCCAAAATTATTGTCACTGTTTAGAATTAAGACATAAATCCCATGAACGTGCTCTAGAAAGAAACCAGTTGAAAATAACAAGGTAGATGTTCCAATAAATCTCAACGCAACAGGTCACTTATTTACATCGACAATTCTGCCAATGTTGATCTCCGTTTTCCGTTTACCTCCGTTTTTTCGTTTACCTGTGTCCGTTTTTTCCGTTTCGCCATGTCCGTATAATCTAGCTTTGTATACGGAGGCATTAAGAACGTGCTCTCGTTTGCAGGTCGGGGATTTACAGTAAATCTAGTATTTAATAAAATCCTCGGCGTGTTTGTTATGGTTTCAACGTGAATCTGTTGTTGCTATGTTTGTTTTCTGATGAGGCTAGGTAGATATTTTATTAGGTACTAAGAGGAACTTATTATGCGCGAACATACATTAAAAAATGTATATATAAACATCCGAATTGCGCACCTACTCCCTTTTTTGAACTCGGTTAAAAAGACACTACAATTTACGGTAGAAACGGCCAGTTCAGGTCTCTTTATGATCTTGAAAAAAATATTTGGTAAAGGCACCTGGAAGGACTTGGGGGAGGACTTTACCCTGCAGGGGATTACTGCCCAATGTATAGTTAAAGTATGCAGAGCCAGTCTTTTCGCGTAAATGACAGTTCAATCCACGGAAATGGTTTTTCGTCTAATTTCTTCATTTTGCCAAATGCAATTATTCGGCAAAACTAACTTCGTGAACGTTTACGAGTATTCGAGTTTGACATAAAAACCCTAAATACCGCGCCTCGAGTAATTCCATCAAAAGCCGTTACACAAAAACATTTAGATATTACATCGCCCACAGTTTGAGGTAATTTAACATAATGGGGGGGTCAGTGACCCATTATTTGTGTGTATTTGGGACAGACTCACGCGACTGAATCACGCAACAGGTGCACTTACTTCACTCTGAACATCGTTGACATTAAGAAAAGTGGTTGAAACTAGATCAGCATTGAAGACATTTTTCTAGAATTAAATAGAAGTATACACCGTTCAATTTTGATCATTTTAATCTTTAAAAGGGGTCATTGTTCTCCCCTCCCCTAAAAAAAATCTGTTGATCCATACATTATGTTAAGTTATGCGAACATAAATCAATGGATCAACTGTTTTTTTTTTCACGATTTCAGGGTTGGTCCCGTAGTAAAAGTTGTTCATAATGATGAGATCGTTCAAAATTTCGATCAAAATTTAACGGTGTGTATGAAGGATAGTAGAAAAAGGGTAATTAAAACAAAGCTGGAAAAAATGATAACAGCTGAAGCCGGAGGATATAATGACCGGTCTAGATTCAGAAATTAGGTTTTTCCTGTTTTTCATTAGAATTAACTTACAGTTGCTTTCTACAAGGTTTGTTGTATTTTATTTTAGATTAGAATTGAAGAAATAGAGGAAAAACATTGCATATATTATATTTTAATTTAGAATTTAAGAATTTTTTAAAGTTATAAAACAACAAACTGAATGTCATACTTAACAAAATTCAAATTCCATGGCAACCAAAAACTTATGAGAACCTCTTTGTTACAAATGTTCACTTAAAAATCAACTTAGAATACATTTTACTAAAGTAAATAACTGTTTAGGTGGCGATGGAATGTAAATTATCTGAGATTATGAACACTGATAAAGGTACAGACGCCAGCAGGTCAAGCTACCCGAATCTGTCAAATTTTCCCAATCTACCTTGAACCTTAATGCTTTAGCGATAAACTTGAAAATCTATTAAAGAAATTTGACAGATTGTAGTAGCTTGATGTGCTGGCGTCTGTATCTACGTAAAAAACATGCGCCAAAATTACTGGCTTGTGTATTTAAAATCAAGCAGAAACTGACATTTAAGTTTTTGCCAAGATTTTGTTAACACAGTTTTTAATAAAAGGTTTTTGTATCACAGTGACAGCAGAATACTGACTCCCAAGACACAGGATCTCCAAGTTTGGGAGTCAGGGTTACTTTATCTTTAATTCACTGAAATTCACGTGTCTTTAAGCAATTTTGTGTAAATAAAGATTTTTATTTTTTATAATATTATTTTTTAAGTAATAAAATAAACATAACTTAAAATCGTGGCTCTGAAGGGTTAGGCAGAGGTTTACAACTTTTTCTTTCTTTCTCATCTCGGCGAGAATCAAATGTCAAAAATGCAGGTAAAAGATTTACAATTTTTGACGGATTGTGACTGAGAATAGAAAGTGAATGTTTTTAAAATAACCGCATTTAGATATAAACAATTGACGATCGCGAAATCACCCGCGTTCATGTTCACATTGGTACGACTACCAAATAAAATTTCCCTTCAAAGCCAACCAAAAACTCACACGCTAATAAAAAACAGAAATCATAGATACCTCACAAACTCCGACCTCATCCTATTAATGCTAATGTTCAGCTTGCATGTTTCGGCGACCATATTAACAGTTGACACGCGAAACATCGGACAAGAGGATGACTACTGAAAGTTCGTTCACATGTTAGAAGCACGTGCAGGTTATAATAATTATTACAAAGGTGGTGTGTGGAAGATCTTAATGTCATGGCGTTGATTATAGGTGACAACATTTTCTTTTGTTTTCTTTTTTTAATGGTGACTTGTTTGGTGGCTAATTAATTACGTAAAAATCTGAACATATTCGGCCTTGTTTGTTGTAAGTTGTAAAGTTCTAATTATAAAAACTGATTCTCAGCTGTTGTCATTTTTGTATGAAGAAATTTACCTGTTTTTTTTTTGGGTGAGAAATCATCAAGTCACGTCTCCTGCTCTGGGCGGAGCAGGAGAGCGTGTCAGACTTTTACTGACTAAAACCCACCCGTGTTCCTACAGTTGCCTGTGCCAGGGGCCACACTATCTTTTTCGAATAACCCGCGGCCCTGGCAGGCATCGGCCCTAGCGGACCCCGTCAGTTCATGCTGACATCGCTTTGAGGCGCGCGTGGAACACAACGCGCCGTCGACCCTGGCCTCGTCCTTACCGAGCGGCGAGCTGCCCATTGCTCGCCGCCCACAAGCCCGCGCCTACGGTCAACGGGAGTCGGTTGCTGACTCCCGACGTCCAGGGCGTCTCCTGCGGCGACTAGGGGCGTGACGGCGCAGAGATTGCGTCTCCTTCACGCGCTCCGCCTCCTCTTTTGCGAGCGTTACTGCTTCGCAGAAGGAGGTGACGACTTCCCATGCACTCTCATTCCGTATCATGGCCTGGACCAGGACCGGACGCGAGAGATCGCCGCCGCTGAACGCCGCCACAAGGACGCGGCGGAGTTCCGCCCAAGCCGGGCAGACCTCCACAGTATGCTCCACCGTGTCCTCCGGGTGATCCACACAGTTGTGACACCCTGGCGTTTCCTCCCGCCTTATTTCGAACAGGAACCTCCCGAAACAACCATGTCCGGTGAGGACCTGCGCTTGGCGGAAGGTAAGGGCGCCGTGGCGCCTCTCCAGCCACTCCTCAAAGAGGGGACTTATTGCCGCAATTGTGGCGTGCCCAGCACTGGGTTGCGACAATCGTACTCTCCATGTCACCATGAGATCCCGCCGGAGCTCTGTCCGCTGTACCGTAATTTCTCGAGGCAGCGGAGTTACGCCCCGGCGTTTTGCCTCCTCTCGCCACTCCCATATATGGGCGAGGACTTTTGCCTCCAGATCCCATAGCGGCAATTCAGCAAGGAGGCTCGCCGCCTCAGCGGAGACCTTGTGGGAACTTTACCTCAGTCAAAATACCGTTCAAAATATAATAACTTACTGCCAGGTTTGGGCTTGAACTAAAGTAGGCACTCGTTTTGTAATAAGAGAGTATGAGTTTAAAAAAAAAATCATATTATTATTTGTGCTTTTCTACAACCTCTACCTTCAAGTAAAATCAGTTAGGCTAAGCTGACATATCCTTGTCTTGAATATTTTTTTAATTATTAAATTTTATTTTTTTATTTTCATATAATCTGACCAAGATTATGTCTGGACTTTAAAAGAGACTGTGACGTCTGAGTTTGTTTCGGCCTTTCTTCTCAGACTAGTCAGATAGGAAACGCCGACCTCATCTAGTTTTAAAATATGATTGACGTGTAAAAGTGTTTGCACAAACCTACTTACAAAATAAAATCATTTATCATTTATAAAACGCTTCTCTAGTAAGTAAACAAAACAATATCCAAGCAAAGTCAGTAATGATTTCAGTTGTAGTTAAAGCTCACGATGATACAAAAAGGATAGAATATTAAACAAACAATAGAAATTCGGTGATTACCCTTTATACCCGTGACCCAATGCTACACGTGTAACGTTACCATTGGAGTTTCCGGAATTCGATAATGTTAGCTCCAACAAATATTTGCGCTGGGTGTTTTAATAAAGATGGATAAAGCGAAATATGTTTCGCTAAACTATCCGAGATCTGAACAAACATTGGATATTAAAACTCAACTGCCCCGTTGGTCTTGCCCACAAATAAATTAACTTAGTGCGAGCAAAACTTGCGTGGGCGAGTAAATTCGTGCGAATTGAAGAACTTGACTATTACATACATTATTCTCCGTCCGTATTATTTATTCAATACAAATTAAAATGTTATTAGTCTAATCTTAAATTACGAGGATTCAATAATTGTACTATGACGATTGAATTTTTCTACACACTCCACGGAAATATAGAACAAGTATGTAAAAAAGTTCCTCTTTAGTCCAATCCGTCGAGAAAATGCGTTCCTGACACATTTCAGTGCACCAATTCTAGTCATAGCGAATAATGATCAAATTCGCAAAATGCGTATTCATTTGTATGAAACTAACAAGCGTCAAGAACGCATTCTCTCGACGGCCGAACTGTAGGATGCGAGCAAAACCACGAGCAACAGCAAATTCCTAAAAATACTTAAAATGATCAGACTCACCCAGCGTGCGGAAGACAATAGGCCTACTCCTGTATTTGTGTCCGCCCCACAGCGCGGCGACCGTCACTTGGTACTGCGTGTCGGCTTCCAACCCGCTCAGGATGACAGCATCCGAGTTGCCAGCCACTTCCAGGACGACTCTGTAACTAATAGACGATGAGTCAATTTCGTTGTATTCTAGTGAAAAGCTGTATACGGTGAGGCCACATTTAGAAGGTTCTAGAAGATTTTTTGAATAATGTTTCTGATGATTTATGACGTTTTAGCATTTAAGCCCGCTTGCACTAAATCACTTAGTGAGCATAAACAAGAGAGGCACGCCTAAATGGCACGCGCAATTGCAGCCTTCGGCAATGTGCCGCTGGTGTATTTTAGTACGGTGCTCAAATATACGAGAGACTTGTTGTTGACGGCAGTCGCTGACGCGTCGACGGCTGCAGTTCCCTTTGCCGTTGACGCATGTCGCTCGTGCGTATGCACACTAATGCGTTTAGCGCTAAATATAATTATTTAAACCATCACTCTATCAGCTTCTAATATCTGATAGAAACTGAACGATGTTTTAAATTTGTAGCTTTAACCACAGTCAGTGATTCGTGGTGCAGTCGGGCCTAAATAATAATTATAAAATATAAATAATTTTCAGCGTTCCAATAAGAGGTCGGTACTGATATTATTTACATAGAATTTATTAGTAACACTGAAAGCTTTTGGTTAGCCACATGCTACGTAAACACTGCATTTAAAAAAAAATTATACAAAAATATTGGACAGGAAGTTTACGTTATGTCGGAAAATAAAACGAATTTATTTTTATTTCAAATTCATAACATCTATACGTGAAAGACAAAAACAAACAATCCTTTATTCAAGAAGTTTTATCCCATTGTCTTTTATAAATTTACAAGAAACCTCGCGTTCAGTATCACACAGCGTCAACATTGACTGATTAAAGACAAAGAATTATGTCTAACGCTCCACTCTATGCTCACAATTATGCTAACGAGTTTGATACTATGGAGCGTTGAATTAAATACGCGCGTCGTGCGGCGTTTAATTGATTTTTTAATCAAAATTTACTTATAATTTTAGATGGAATGTGGCCCCACCGTCAGGAAAAAAGAAGTAAGAAAAATGATGAAATAAATGGGACAGATTTGACTAACACTATGCGAAACCTTAAAACTCTAAAATAAAATTGACTTAAGCAGTACGTAGCCCTTCTACATAAAGACATTTTTACTATGTATCTTCACAATATCCTGAAAAAATACCACTGGTTTTATAGGTACGCTACACGTGTATCGAATATTATTATTTGTCAATTCGCTATCTTCATTGTCTGTGTTGTTTCGTAAATTGAGCTTTTAAAGATAATATAATATGCAAGAAAAATGAAGTCATATTTTTCTAGAAATATCGGGGGTCATGCCTTCCTGTGTGACTTGAAAGATTGTTAACAGAGTGATAAATTGACAGGCGTCAATACGCCTCTCAATTTATCTTTATTATCATTTTATTTGAATAGGTAAAATTAGGGATTGCTCTACATTACCTATTTCTTAGTAGGTAATGTGTTTCTGTCAACGTTTCTATATTTCGATATAGGATTATATCGAGGACAAAAAGGCTTGGGATTGAGCTGCTTCCAATTTTTTTTACATATTGAATGTTTTTTTTTTGCTCTATTTTGTTGTTGTTTTTTTTTTTTTTTTTTATATACACTGACATTAATGAATTTTACATATACTATGACATTTGCTTACTTTGTTAAGTATTCTATTATTTTAATTATTGTGAATGTGAAGACTACGTGGGTCATTTTATTTATATTATTTTTCTCTTTGTTCTCTTAGTTTTTGTCATGGTCTGGCAGTTTGAGTAATTAATGTGGCCTACCCAAATGTCCTTTCTTTGGTATTGTTCGTCGAATCGTTGAGCTCCTTAAGTTTTGAGTTGAGCTGCACAATTTCTGACAAATGCGTGCACTGACTGGACAGGTCCTCTCAATCTGTGTGGTTCTTTCCTCAAAAGACCATCTCAGACATCGACCTACGTGGTCTTCATACGATCTGACCAAGATTATGTCTGTACTTTAAAAGAGACTGTGACGTCTGAGTTTGTTTCGGCCTTTCTTCTCAGACTAGTCAGATAGGAAACGCCGACCTCATCTAGTTTTAAAAATATGATTGACGTGTAAAAGTGTTTGTACAAACCTACTTACAAAATAAAATCATTCATCATTCATCATTCATTCTTTTTAAGAATTTGCCACAAAGAAATGAAACAGGTTTATGACCAATCAGAACCTTACAAGAACTCATTACTCTAAAATAAAATAGTAGTAGGTATGAATGGTCATGCTGTCGTGATTTCCTTGATGTTGAATAATTGAAATGATGTCATAGCGATGATTTAAACCATTGGGTAAGTCGCAGGAAGGTTCTAAATCAGGAGCGGAAGGCTTAGGCAAAGTGACATTTTATCGGCGATAATGATGGCGAAACAGTCATGTTGAAAGTCGTTGTAGAATTACGTAACGATACGAGCGATTGCTACCTACTTCGCTACGAAATCTATCAAGCAACGTTAAAATGAATCGAAAAATTTCCACTAAAATCGCATCTTCGTGATAACTATCCATTACAAGTCTGTAATCAATAGTAGTGTGAGGAACTCCATCGAAACAAATTAGGGTTACGCGGACAACAAAAGCGTACGAGTTTTCGCCAGGAAATTTATCGGTAATAAGACTTCCGCCCGCCACCCCTACCTATTCCGTTCACAATTTGTGGTGAATTCGTTGGTTTTTTGTACACTATTGTGTTATTTTTATTATGACAGAGGAGAATTTTGTATGGTTTTATGGAACGAATAACGTTTTTTTTATGTATTCAGGTTTGAAATAACATTCTTTTGTGGGTCTAATGTTTTCAATTCACTAAATTTGCGAAGTAAATATTCTAAATTCTTCTTATTTTTCTAGGACGTTGTATAATTTAAAAAGAAATAAAGTAAAATCCCGTTCACTTCCTGGGTACCTATTTGTCAGCGTCGACCGTTTTCCGCCGGGATTTTCGAGATTTCAACAAATCCTTTCTCGTCTGCATCTAAATATAAATTCACTTCGCTTGTTTTATTGATTTTGATAAGAAAAAACGAGTAGTCCCTTTGGTCCTATAAAATTTTAATGTTTTTGAAGAAGTTTGAAATATGTATGCAGGTATTTAATTGAAACAAGTCGGAATTCTGCAATCTTTTCATACGTGCCCACAAGACAGTGATGCCGTAATTAAC
Organism: Apamea anceps; assembly: GCA_951799955.1. Classification (NCBI taxonomy): domain Eukaryota; kingdom Metazoa; phylum Arthropoda; class Insecta; order Lepidoptera; family Noctuidae; genus Apamea; species Apamea anceps. The sequence continues at coordinate 13,639,105 of OX637515.1, read as the reverse complement.
GCCATATACACAGAGGTTATTAGAAATAGGTATTTAGAATAGACAAGTTGTTTGAATTTTACGAAACCGTACAAATAAATAATGGAAAAACTGTCGGAGATTAATAAGAAAGAAACTTATTAAAACACACTCCACATAGAAATACCACTGGATATACTTAATGCTGGTCGATAAAAAGTGAAACGATGGCCAGTTTATTAGAACGATCATTTGTACTGGCTGTCTGGCGGCAGATTTATGTTTTTAAATACGATTATTTCAAAAATGAATAAATGGTGCAGGGGGAGGGTTATATCATTGGAATCACCGGTCGTGCGCATTTCTCAGTCACAATGTCGCTGTGGCGGGTGATCATCACGCGTTCGCAATCGAGGCATTTTTCAAGAACAACGATTCTTACATTATCGCTCGTCTACAATTTGGTTCACACTTCAATATTCGACGGTTAAGTGATGGAACAAGAGTGAATTTAATTTGATCCTGGGTACAGAGGTTCCGAGCAACTGGTTCTGCTTTGAATACCCTCCTTCCAGGGCCTAGTCAATTTGCAAGAACACTCGAAAATATTGAACTGGTGGCACAGAGTTCACGTGAAAATTTACGAATAAGGGCAGCCTCATTGGGACTTCCAAGAGCTTCCAAATTTTGAAAAAGGATGTGATGTTCCATGCTTTTAAATTTCAAGTCGTTCAAGAACTGAAAGAAAATGACTTTTTTATACAAACAATTTTGTGAAACGATGGTGCTCCAACAACGTTTTCGCACTGTGAATTGCATTTTTTTAAATACACATAATTTAAAAAAAATTGAATCTGCATATTTACTCTGATTTCCTATACTTTCATTAAAACAATACGTCAAGTAGTTAGTTTTTTTATTTAATTTTGAAAACATAAATCTATTTCCATTTCAAGAAACGAATGACAGCTGAACTAACATGTCTGACATACTTGCACAAGATAAAGCCCGTATCCCATCAGAAAATCCATAAATTCCGAAAGCGAATAGTTCCAAACTCTCACAAAACTTTTGTCAGTAATCCACCGAGGTGTAATAGCGAAGGTGATAACGTAACTTAGCTAAATGAATTCATAATCGGCTATTAAAAGTTTGGAGACAACGTAATCCCAATCCCATTTGATGAAGCAATGCATAAAGTAGAAGCTGAGGTACGTGGAGACACTAACGTGACACCTGACCTTTAAGCCTCGTTCATAGTAAACACGTGGTGTGGTGACTAGAGCGATAGCGTGTACGACGGTTAGGAGGCCACAGAGCATCGCGAGTTGGTTTAAAGGACAAACTGTACCTTTAGTGAAAAGTGGTATAAGTTACAAATCCTTGTTTTGAGAAATATATATAAAAAGTTTTGCATTTTTAAAACGGAAACAACTTTTTTATTACAGATTTTTTTTTTGACTTTTTGCCTTTAATTAATTTGAAATTGTTATTATTATATCGGGTATGCTTTGATTTGGTTCAAAAATATTTATAATCTGAGATATATAAAAAAAACTAGACTTATATCATTAGCCACATTTAAGTTCCTATGTGTACAATGTTACAATTTCATTTATATCATTTAACATATTCTAAAATGCACTGGTTTTGAATGTTACAAGTATTTTTGAAACATCTTTTTGATAGCAATAGAGTTGTAAATGATAAAAACACTAGAACTAATTTTGTTTCGTAAACATTGAGATTTCATGGGCACCGTGCCTTTTTAGTGTGCTATGATAAAATCAAACTTATATCAATTTACACACATTAAACACAATAGAAGATGTGGTGTATTTCGATTTACCTTTAATTATATCAAATAAACTTTCGGTGTAAAATAATATAAGTTTAATTTTACTTCTATTGTAGGGGCCTAGTCCTGGCCTAGTACTTATACGGTCGGGGCCTACTTTATTTTACAAAACGGGTGAGTAAAAGTGTAAATATATATTATATTTTTTTTTGAGGATGGGAAATCATCAAATGGTCATGATCATCTGGGTGGAGCAGGAGGGAGTGTCAGACTCTTACTGACTAAAACCCACCCGTGTTCCTTCCTTAGCCCTTTATGTTCCAGGGCAGCGGTAAACCTTTCGGATGATCCCACTATGCCCTATGGGGCCCCGTCGCTTATGCTGACATCTCTTTGAGGCGCGCGTGGAACACGTACACGCCGTCCGGCACGGGCCTAGTCCTGATCGGACGGAGAGCTACCCATTACTCTCCGCCCACAGGCCCGCGCCTATGGTGGCCGGGAGTCGTCACGCGGCTCCCGACGCCCGGAGCGTCTCCCGCGGCGGCTGAGGCGTGAGGTGCGCAAGGTGCGTTCCCTCGCCCACCCCGCCACCTCCTTCGCTAGCATGACTGCTTCGCAGAAGGAGGTGACTGCCTCCCACTCCCTCTCGCCCCGGACCATGGCTTGAACCAGGGCCGGACGCGAGAGGTCGCCGCCGCTGCCGATCACCTCTACGAGGACACGGCGATGCTCTGCCCAAGTAGGACAGACCTCCACCGTATGCTCCACCGTGTCCTCTGGGCGACCCTGACAGTGGTGACACCCGGGCGTCTCCTCCCGCCTGATGATGTGCAGGAACCTCCCGAAACATCCGTGTCCGGAGAGGACCTGCGTCAGGCGGTAGGTGAGAACGCCGTGACGTCTCTCTAGCCACTCCTCAAAGAGGGGTCTTACCGCCGCTATCGTGGCGTGCCCTGCGCTGGGTTGCGATAGTCGCTCCTTCCATGCCGCCATGAGATCGCGCCGGAGGTTCGTCCGCTCCGCCGCGGTTTGCCGCGGATGCGGAGTTTCCCCCCGGCGTAGTGCCTCCGCGCGCCAATCATACAGGCGCGCGAGGACTATCGCCTCCAGATCCCATGGCGGCAGTCCGGCAAGGAGGCTTGCTGCCTCGCCCGAGATCGTGCGGTAGCCCCGGATCAGCCTTACGGCTACTACCTTTTGGGGCACGTTCAGATAGTGTGCGGCTCGCAGCCGCAGTGAACGCGCCCATACCGGGGCCCCATATAGGGCCATGGACCGCACGACCCCCGCGTAAAGCCTCCGGCAGGAGGCGTTTGGCCCCGTCAGGTTGGTCAAGAGCCACTTTAGAGCGGCCCCGGCCCGTTCCAGTTTGGGGGCCAAACTTCGGAATTGCTCGACGAAGTTCCATCGGCTGTCGAGGACAAGACCCAGGTACCTCATCGTGGTCTCGACGCCGATGTGAACCCCTCCTACCACTAGTTGGGATCCCGGAGGTGGCCCGTACCGGGGCCCATGAAAGGACATGGCCTCGGACTTGTGCAATGCCACCTCGAGACCCAACCGCCGGATCCTTTCCACGACTATCGCAACCCCGCGCGTCATCGCGTCGGCCGCCGCCTGATGCGACCTCCCCTGCGCCAGGACCAGCGTGTCGTCAGCGTAGCAAACTACGCTGGAACACGAAACTGCATAGATCACTTTACACAGTAATCACTATCGATCGGTTTTTAAAAATCCTATACTACAGCGATATAAATACATTAATATTATTAAGAACTAAATGCGTTACTAAAAATATTTCACGTGTTGTTTGATAGAGGTTTAGTTGTAACACTTAACACGTTGGTGATATTTCATGCTGCACAAACTTATGAGATATAATTTGAGTTATATTATCATTCACAATTGATAATTATAGGGTATTTTTTGTGTCACTTAATATAAATTGTGTTGTATTAACAAGCACAAAGCTCATGTAGTTAATATTAAATGTGTCAAGTGTTATAAATCGAGATAGCCTTACTTACACGTACTTGTCTATTTTTAAGCTTTAGTTCAATTTAATATTAATGAAGACATATCAGTATACACAAAAAGTATCATCAAAATTAACCAAGAATGCAACTTGTATTATTCAACACGAAACTTATTTCCCGTTCTATAATAGATAGAGTTAAACTGATTAGATAGAAAAATCAAATAAAATTCAAGCTTCAAGATTGTATAAAGAACTCAAAACTGCTACAAGTGGAGATATATCACTTTTCACTAAAGGTACAGTTAGCCCTCTATAGCCCGCTAAAACATCTCGCAATGCTCTTGAAGACATATTTCCACAGAGACAAAACAATAGACTGTCGCTCGCTAGCTATTTCATATTCAAATCCTTGTTTTCTTTTCACCTAAACGAATCTTTATAAGCCACTTATTTTGTTTACGTGTTGTAATTTACATTGCGAAAGCAGGACCTGTCAGTATGGCTGCAACGTGTGGGCAGGAACGTAGAAACTACGTGTCTTCCATAGTTACTATACTATGGACGCTAAAGGCGATTGCATAATTTTGATATGCCGCGCCCGCTTCAGCACCCGCGTAAGCTAATCACCTTGGCCGAGGTCTTACACTCGATTTAGGAAGCGCTAAGTCTCAACTGATGTCACTCGTACCGACAGAGACGCTGTAAGACGTTAAAACCTTAATATAGTGACTGAAGATAGTAGAGGTCCTGACATAAAGGACAGGAGCGCGAATAATAAATCAACACGCCTGTATTTCGAGACGGGATAGGCAGTGGTTTATTACACCCACATTTTGATAGTTATATAGAAGTTTGCGGAACAGGGGTGTAAAGTTCACTCATACTCCATAGGAAAAGGAGGTTCGTCCAAATAGGCGGGTTTTGCGTCTGGTGGGTTACTGCCCGACGATGGACATTGTATACACCGTTAAATTTTGATTGTTTTAATCCTTAAAAGGGCCAATTATTATACTCATCATTATGAACAATAAAAAAAAATGGTTTATCCATTGATTTTATTTTTCACGACTTCAGGGTTAGTCTTGTAGTAAAAGTTGTTCATAATGATGAGTATAATGACCCCTTTTAAGGATTAAAACAAAATTTATCTGTGTATATGCTAGATGCGTGGTAAACTTTGCTTGCGGATGCACGATTTTACGTGACGGCAGTGCGTTGCGTAGTTCGGATGTGGCGATGTAGATGCCGCCACAGTTATGGTAAAGTCCCATGTAATAGGAAGAGGGAAGAAACTATTGTCAGTAATCATGCCAGTAATCCAAGACTCTATAGAGAAAGAGGCTGCTATAGAGAAATTCGTAATGGTTCTAATGTTTTGATTTTGAACCATTTATTACGTTATATTTATTAATTTGATTATTTGTGGTATCACAGTAAAATACATAGACAAACGACATATAAGTTTTGAGTATAAAGATTATTTTGAGTGTACCTAATGGTTACATTGAATTTGAAATGTATTTGCAGGCTCACCGTTCAGATATACCTACATAAAGGTGACTAAACACGTATAACTGCTGGCTTTCTATGAAATACTAGTATTACCTCCGAGTGCATCATTGGGACATTGTTATGATCATAATGCGCCTTATACCTGGATCCAGAATATACTTGATACTCTGGTTTTCATAATACTTAATATTAGAAGTTACGAATAGAGAATATAGAGACTATAAGATATTTAGAGTAAATGTAAAATGAAATTTTCCAAGTAATCTGCTGAAAAGCAAATAAAAATAATGAATTACCTTACTAACGAGTATTACCAGTTATTTATCCTGATAAAGATAATTGAGGAAAATTACAAAAAAAAAAAAAAATTGGTTGTTATTCAGCAAGATTTGGTCCAACAATAGAATTATTGTAATCAATCACGTTTTTTAAGAAAATATGAAATAAGTCGTACCGTCGTACTAAGAACATGATTGATTGTAGAAAAATAATTAAGAACTTTTCGTTGACAACCTTTTTCCAGTACCCACCCTTTTTTCTTAGCGTGAAATATTTTTCAGAAAATCTGCCAGCCCACCCATCACATTAACACCATCTAAATCAAAGCAATTTACTCGTCGACTTCTGAATCAACAAATGAACTTAACGATAGACCGCCTAGTCTTAATAATAAATGAGATCGTATTCAAGACTATGTCGTATAAAGTGGGGCTAAAATCGACCTACGGTCTATTTCAAAACTATTTGAAGAAAATGTAAACAAATAAATCAAAGAATGTACCTGTGGATTAAGTGCTTTGATTTGATTATTTTAAATACTTAAAGCCTGAATTCTAGTTTTAAATCAAATTAAAAAAGCTTTTCATTCGACAATAATTATTGAGGTTAATTTTAAAACCTCAACTTTCGTCGAAGATTTTTTTATTCTTCGTAACGTATCGATGACAAAAACATCTTTGGCCCAAAATTAAGCTCCGGTCACTGACACAGTCATAGAATCATCAAGTGCACATTTTTTTTTACAATTTGACGATGTTATTCAAACAATAATAATTAGAAAAAGTGGTGAGACATAAAGATGAAACCTTCTAAATACAGATGAATGTGTTATTATCCCTGTAATGAGTGATTGCGTAAGAATTTAACCTGAACAGGGTTTGTTTACACTTTTATCAGATACTTTTGGAACAGACATTACACTGTCAAATGATTCTTAGGAATACCAAAACTTTGCCTAAATATTGAATATTCGGGTCGACACTTTCAAGTCTAGCCGTTTGTGGGATGACTGCTCAAATATTGATAGACCCGCCAAACTAACATTATAACCTAAAAGTTCAATTTTCTGTCTAAGAAGTTGTGTGTGTGTATTTTTGAAGATAAATGCTGACTCAAGTTTTTTTATATTGAGTTTTAGAAGAAAAATAATATTATGAACGAATTTCAATGCAAAGAAAAATTATTAAATTATTTTTGGTAGCAAGACAACTCCTTTTTAATCTAATTAAATACGTTTTTTGAAACAAGACCAAATTAAAAACCAATGAATCATTCTGCCTAGCCTTTTCCGACTATATTGAGGTCGGCTTCCAGTTTAACTGGATGCTGCACCCTAATTGCGTAACACACAATCAATAGTAATCTGAATCATTTTGAAGCAAATGCTAATCCATTGCTTCATAAGTCCAAAAATTTGTCTACTCAACACGTACAAAATAACGCAATGAATGTTGTTGAACTGTCAAAATAAAACCGATTCCGATTAATTGTGTGTTACGCAATTAGGGTGCAGCTGAATACCAGTGTAGCGGTATCTACAACGCCACATGCGAACAAAGCGTCATATTGACGTCAAGCAAATCCTGCATCTCACAAGCAGAGTTTACCGCGTAATTAGCATATATACAAACTTCCCAACATCAATCATTGGGCAATTGCCCGCCAGACACAACACCCGTCTGGTCGGAGGATCCTCCCTTTTCTATGGAAGATGAGTGAACTTTACACCCTCTTCATCATACCTCCAAACCAGTATTTTACATGGAGCGACTGCCTATTTGACCTCCATAACCCAGTTACTGGGTAACACGATACCGCTTAGTAAGACAATTTTAGAACCAAGAGTAAAATAATAAAACAATAACATTTGCCTTAGCCACTCATTAGCTAATCTAGATTCGAATACCAATAAAACACACCTAAAAGTGATACATCGTACCTTATAAGTCGTTTCATATGGGAAAAGTCATTACATTTTCTCTTATCCTGTCAATAAAAATAGTTTTAGTATGACACGCCCTTCACATGATGTGTCTTGAGTAAACATCACATTGACGAAGCACTTACAGAGAGAAACATAAAAACCTTCATTACACACCGGAGATGGGATTTATTCGCTACCTAGACACACTTTTACAACTACTAAGAACTCAGATAATAAAACCTAAACCTTACTAAGAGAAGAATATCGCCTATAAAAACACGATCGTCTCATTCGACAATATTTGTATGAACATCTGCTGAGAGCAAAGGAATATTCGTCATAAAATCTGGCTCGACAAGTTGTGATGGATCGCGTCGTCTCCAATAAAAGTTTAATCGATGAACAGATAAGAATATAGCTACTTATTATACAACATATCCCTGAATTAACGCATACCACCAAACACCCTAATTAGAATATTATAATGATAATACATATGTATATGTAAGTACTGGTAAAATACTGGTATTCAGCTGCATCCGGTTAGACTAGAAGCCGACCCTAACATAGTTTGGAAAAGGTAAGGCATGTATTGATTTTTTACTATTATGTATTAGTTATTGTGATTGTAAGAAAAATTATGGTTCCATTACAAATCTACGGACACACACAGTCGCACACGCATAAGGTAGAGCCTTATACGCGTAGTAAGTACTTCGTTCATTTTGGTTTGTTTTGACGGTAAAACGGCAGTTTGGTTGTAATTTTATTATTTTTGGGATAAAAAGTTACCCCTCTATTATAAACGTCAGAAATCGATTCTGAACAAACTACTTTTGTAATGTGCATTAATTCAATTACACATTGTAGATATGCGAGGTTTAGATGGGATTAGGCAGTGGCACTTATAAGATGTATCGGGATAGATGGGCCAGGATCGTCACACAGTGCGTGCCTGAAAATGGACGTCTTCACCGAGGCAGGCCTAAGAAACGCTGACGTGACGATTTGGACTCGTTCCTGAATGATTGGACGGAGAAGGCAAAAGATAAAGAGAATTGGAGGAGTATTGGGGAGACAAACTAGTTTAATATTTTAATCAAATCAAAAAGAGATGAGAATTATTTTTATCATGAATTTTAACATGGTACCGCTGATATTGAAACATAAGTAACTTATGTTCCTAAAAGTTATTATGTTACTGCACTACCAAAAACAGCACGAACTTTTTGTTTTTTCTGAAACAAAATACATATAGTTGCGTTTGCAAATTCGTTCAAAAGCCTACTTCTTCTTAGCTTGTAGACATATATTGAGTCGATACAGAACTTAGCCACTAGTTTAGCGTCATCAATAGCGTCCACCCTGTTCTGTGCATCTCTCATCCAGGTCTTTCCCGCGACTTTGACGATATCCTCAACCCAACACGCTTTTGAACGGCCCTGGTAAAAATAGCTATAGCGTAAAATTAATTAAAGAAATGCCAACTTGCATCCCCACATTTCAGAATAGCTTGCTTTCGTGTCAAAAACCTTTCCCTCCATGCTTTAGCGTGTTGTTATTCCAAGTTCGAAAACAATGTCGTGTACAATACCATCGAATATAATCACGATCGCAATCACGGTTCGCTTTGTCGACGATAATTCCATTATGCTATGTTTAATCAATACACGCGACCCGCCTTCCCTACATATCGAACGCATTCTCCTCTAGTATCACTATAGCACCTATTCCATATATATCTGCTTCTATTGGAGATTGCATGTCATGATACTTATTGAAATTATTGTGGAGAACGGTATTAAGCGTCATTTCATTGGAATTATGTCGCACATTATTCAGCAGTTTTTTGTTCATATGTTTTCCAGTATCGTTTTTGTTATTTTGGTTGAGGAATGTTTTAAGACTGTCTTGTTGGTCTAGCACTACTGCTGAACAAGAGGCAAAGTATGTTTTAAGGCTGTTTGTGTATGTGAGTTGAAATGTTTGTAAGCGCACCCACGACAGAGGAGAAATTCTTAGTATGGGGCAACATTTTTATAATAAAAAAAAATGGCAGGCAAAGTGTTATTAGATTTTCCATCAGGAAATTCTCAGCAGCAACCCGGAGTCTGATGGCAAGAGGCTTGCCCCCATTACATGGGTCTTAAAAATGTGCGTATACCCTAACCCTAGGTACAGACGCCAGCACGTCAAGCTACTACAATCTGTCAAATTTCTTTAATAGATTTTCAACTTTATCGCTAAAGTATTAAGGTTCAAGGTTGATTGGGAAAATTTGACAGTTTCGGATAGCTTGACCTGCTGGCGTCTGTACAACTCTGCCTAACCCTTCGTGGATTGCAAGCGTGATGTTACGTTATAATAATAATAATAATTAAATAATTATTTTCAGACCATAGATCCATAACTTAACATAGGTATGACCAAGAAACAAAAATAACTAATCTAATTAAACCTACAAAATAAACCATAAAAAAAAAACCTACCTCACATAATATATCTGAATGACGGTCTGTGTGCCGCCATCCAGTGACCTATTATTTGGCCATTCACCCTGCCGGCTACAGTAGCCACGAGACTGTTGGGGCTGCCGCGCACCCGGCGCATCAGTGATGCAATTCGCAGACGCAGAAGCGAACCGAAATCCGGAACGCGTGCGTCCGCGAATATCCCCGACGCGCTACAGAAGCGCGGCAATCCCAGCATTACCCGGAACGCGTTGTTATATTGGACTCGTAAAGCATTGTACGAGCCCTGTGCATAACTGACCCACAGGGCACACGTATACATCAGCGACTGGCTATAGGCCCTGAACAATGTTATTTTAACCTCTCGCGTACACCGTGCGAACCTGTGGGCCAGCATGTTACACCTGACAGCCAACGCTCTACGTTCCCTCTCTAAATCGTCATCATCCGACAGCCTCTCGGTGACCCAGTGCCCCAGGTATTTAAAACGAGACACTTTTTTCAGCGGAACCCCACCCAAGGTGGAACAACGTCATATATTTTATTTTGCGCCCTAAACATTAAGAGCTCGCTTTTAGTTGAGTTGTACCGCGAGTTGTCGCTTGTAACGTTGTTGTTATGTGTTGTTACTTTTAGTGGGGAAAGTTAAAGTAACGATAGTTAATGGAGCAGTCGTATTTTTTAAACTTTTCACTAATACAGTAAGTAGGTAAGTAATAATCATTAATTTTTTGAACATGTTTACATGTTTATTATTATTATTATTTTTTATTAATGTTCAAAATGTATATCGCAGAGTTTAAATTATTATATGCTAAAAACCACCTAGTGAGTTCGGAAGTATATTAGATATATTTTGCCGAACTCACTAGGTGGTTTTTTTTTTGGTGGTACTACAAAGAAACACATTTAGACGCTAAGTTTGTAAGTTTTACATTCAAAGAATATTTTTAAGTCTTTACTTATTATTTAATATATTAATAGCATAAATAAAGATGGTAGTTAGTGTATCAAACTAAAGTACATATTCATAGTTTGTTATTTGCAGAAAATGCTTTTTTAACAAACATTTGGCTTTTTTATGGTTACAGAGGTATTTTTTTTTTTGTATGTCCGTAGGAAGTTCGTTTACTATTTTTGGTAGTATTTAGGTGTATGTTCTCATACCACATGTGTATTGTTACATCTAGGCAAGGTTAAGGTTTTTATATTAGCTAAATTCGAAGGTCATTTCTTTTAGCAAAAAGGTACCAAACATTAATAACCGAAGCCGTATTTTATCCAATAATAGCAACAAAGGGAATTTAAAATTGCTGTCGTACAGAAATTCAATTTGTTTGCGTAAGTAAATATACAGGATGTTCGCTTTGTTCGGAAAATATGAAATGTGTTCAAAGATAAAAATCAATTTGACGTGCAAATAATAAAAATGTTTCCTTATTGTATGTACGTTTTTTATAAAAAATAAAACGAAACTTATTAACCTATAGAGATCAGACAGCTGTTTTGTAGTTAAAACAAATGATTCCCTGAATATGATCAGTTGGAAAAATATATAGGATATCTAAAAGCGAACTGAGTGAAAACGACGGAAAGTTACTGTACAGACGCCAGCACATCAAGCAACTACAATCTGTCAAATTTCTTTAATAGATTTTCAACTATATCGCCAAAGCTAGGTTAAAGCTAGGATCAAATTTGATTGGGAAAACTTGACGGTTTTGGGTAGCTTGATGTGCTGGCATCTGTACCTACTAGACAAAAACATCTTCATCTACAAACAGGTAGGTAGCACAATTATTTAAACCTTAAACATTAGGGGTTTATTAATAAACGATGATTAAAGTTAAGTGACGTACAAACGTCAAAAATGTATGGTTAAACAAACGTTAATCACTACTTTTGAAATTTTGAATAAATAAATAATAATAAATACTTAACTTAAAGAAATAATTATGAATAAAGCGGTTAGTATAAAGAAAATAATAATTATGTCCAACAGGAAATCACACAGCGTTAACACGGATGCACAACCCCTGAGTAAACCGGAATACCTAAATAGTACGTTAGCAAGTTTATGTTTACTACAAACTTCCTTGTTGCCAAAGTTTTGAGCAGTTCACTGAAACCTACCCGGTACCTTGAGGCTTACATTGAGTGAAATAATATTGTTCGTACAATTTATTTTTAAACCATATGGAGGAAGTTTCGAGAGTGCTTTGTTATTTTTGCTGCACGTTTAAGCTGAAGTTTTATTAAGGGTTGATTTCACCAAAGCCATATATATACCTAGATATCTGACTTTACTTGTGGAATAAAATTGACGACTGACAGTTCTGTTACAGAAAACTCAAAAATAAAAAAAAATATGCTCAGGATAAGACTTATTCTAGGTATAAAAGTTTGGAGAAATTCACCCTTAATTGGAATGAGAAAGTATTTGCTTTACTTTGCTTCGTTATGTTACTTCATTAGCGTTTATATTTACAAGTTTATATTAGAAGTAAAGTAGGTACTTTTCAAAATAAAACTATAATCGTGTTTTTTTATCTTTTTTAGCAACGGTTTCTTCTCATACAAAAAAGGGACGAACGTTATAAACACGCTTGCTCAAGATGGATTGGGGATTTCAGACCTATATTAATTATAAGTCTAGGTTTCTTCACGATGTTTTCGTTCACCGAAGTCATTCTGTTTCTATTTCATGACAAAATTCTTCCACACCATCAAACAAATTTATAACCCACATTTGTAACCATGTCATCCTTTTTTATGGACATAAATTCCACCACAGCCTGTGCCATAATTGAGTAAGTTTCCCAATAGAATATAGCTCTCACCAATAATTTGGTTAGAGAGTTCTAAAAGCAATAAACGGGTATATTCATTAATTTATCTGGATATACCGGGTCAAATAAAATTTGCTAGCGAAACTCTGCAGATATATCGGTAGCGATATATAAATAAAACAAAAATATGTAAACATGTTAAATCAAAAAAGAAATTAATTTCATGATTTTTTACTGTGGGGTCATCGACGGCTCTTAGTATATCTACTTGAAATATCAGATGAAAAATCATTTAGTTTTAGGTAAACTTCACAGACGTGATTGGTATCGATATCAAACACCATAAAAAAAAACTCAACTCATACTTCAAGTAACAACAACAACCAGCGGTCGTTGACTCCTAAAAGAAAAACATCAAATCTTTTTTATTTTTATTTTATCGTGTTTAGACATCGAAACCCATCACGTCTGTAGAGTTTTGCTAGCTAATTTAACTTGATCCTGTATAAAGGTCTTAGGTACTTGGATATTGGCGGTTGCGGTTTGTGACAGTTTGTCTGTATGAGTGGGTAAGGGTTGGACACGTAATATCTGGGAATTAATTGCTTTTTGTTGCTTCTTGGAATTGAGTGGTCTATGAATTTGGTCGGTTTGGAAACAGGTTTGGAAGCTATGAAGTAAATATCCAATTTCGATGACCTCAATAAGGTATGTTATCAATATAAAGGCCTGTTTCACGGTGTCCTGGAATTGTTTGTTAGATAAACTACACATAAATAATTTTATATTGCAGATAATTTTCTTATCAGAAGGTGTTTAAACAGGCTATTTCAACTCCATTTAGATTGCCATGGACGTGCAAAGAAGGAGAAGAAAAAGGCCACAATTCCTTAACCCTTCGTATTCAACGTGAACGTGAACCTGGATTCCCGCGAGACACGATGGTTTTTTATTGTTTCTGTAATTACGGCATTCAACCGGTTAAGTGGCCTGATTTAGTATTTTACTGAGATGTCCTTTATTTAACATACACTGATTAATTACTATTTTTACAAGCTAACACTAAAATATATATACAATTATATACAAGTATATATACAAGTTATATGTATTTATTTTACTGGTAGTAGTCAAAATGAAATTTCACCATACAAAGATTCTAGTACCATCATCTTTACATACCAAGACCCTCCGTGCCTAGGAAAGCACGTTAAGCTGTTAGCTGTCATTCGTGGATCTTTGACAGTCGTTACGGGTAGTCGGAAGCCCGAAAGTCTGACAATCAGTCTTGCCAAGGGGTATCGTATTACCCAGTAACTGGGTTATGTAGGTCAGATATGCAGTTGCTCCATGTAAAATACTGGTATTCAGCTGCATCCGGTTAGACTGGAAGCCGACCCCAACATAGTTGGGAAAAGGATAGGCTAGGCTAAGGTTAGCTACGCCAGTAGAATTTGAAATATATACTAGAGTTTTGAGTCGATAATCTACCATACTTGAAACGAAAAAGAATCCGCACCGTCCTAAGTACAAGTTAAATAATTAATTATTTACGAAAATCTGCCAACCGTCCAGGGATCGTCAACAAAGAAAAACTAAACGCTAAGAGTATAACGATAACCGTTTAATTTCACAACGGTGTCAAGATCCGATTCAGCACAGTCAGGAAACCGATCTAATTTCCATTAATTATCATATTCCCTTTTTAGTGGCATGAACTTTCAACTTTTAGCGTTGCACTATCGACTAGCAACTCCTGAATATTTAGCAGTTTGCGGTGTTTCCATTTTAATATTGAATATTTAAAACAGACGCGCGCTGATTCCGTAAATATAATATCTGCGAAATATTGCAATCGGATTTACTTGTTCAAAGTTTGCGTGGTTTTCCTCTGCAATGTCTATTTTTGAAAAAATCTTGCGCTTTGTGCTCATCTTAGTACAAAATTAAATGGCTTCGTTATAACCATTGCGCTCAATCGAAGGCTTTGACGGATGGTAAAAATATGACACACGAAGATGATATTTTTGCATCCCTTAAGCATCTAAAAATGAAGAAGTCCGTGAAATTTGAAATAACTTTCTTATGAGTTTCTCTTGTTCTTAGGGCATAGTTTATATATATAGCTCATAGAATTACACCATCTATAGTAGAATATGAGAATCCCAATGATATTTATGGTTCCCTTTTTGATGTTGTGCAAAAAGAGTACCAATCTATTTTTAAGACCAAAACTATTAACATTAATGGATCCTCTGTTGGCTTTAATCAATGGGCTACTCCAGGTATTTATAAAAGTAGAGCGAGACTATACGAGTTATATGGTTTGAAAAAATACAGGTTTGATACTCCTTTCCTAGAGTATGTCAAAAATTATTCAAAATTATTCAAAAAGATTAGTGCTTTTGCTAAATCAAAATTTTTAGGCGATACAATTAAAAATTCTAATAATAAAGTAAAAGCCACTTGGAAAATTATTAACAATGAAACTGGTAAATCTGTTAAACAAGAAAAACAACTTGAGATTATGGTCGACAACAAATTAGTTAATAATGCAGCTGACGTAGCTGAGGCATTTAATGAGTTTTTTGCCAACATACCGATAACTACGACTCGCTCCTTAAATTCGTCCCCGTCTAAAGCTGAAAACCTTTTGCATAGTAGTGTACCTAAATGTAGTCCTTTATTTAGTTTCGAACATGTAACCCCACGTGATGTAGTTAATATTTTTAATACACTTAAGTCTAAAAACACCGGTGATTATTGGGGCATCTCCATTAAACTTTTAAGTAATATAATAGCCATCGTAGCCCCCTATCTAGCTGTTACTTTTAATAAATGTGTTGATTTAGGAACTTTTCCTGACCTCATGAAGAGTAGTAAAGTCATACCATTATTTAAATCAGGTAATAAGAATGACGTTGGCAATTTCAGGCCTATTTCTATTTTACCTGCATTTAGCAAAATATTTGAAAAGTTAATACTCAAGCAGTTGCTAAGACATTTTAATTTAAACAGCCTCCTCCATAATGATCAATATGGCTTTACAAAGGGTCGTTCAACTACAGACGCGGGTGTTGCTCTGCTGAGACACATATTTGACGCATGGGAGAAATCGCAAAATGCTATTGGAGTTTTCTGTGATCTCTCTAAAGCCTTTGATTGCGTGCACCATGACACGCTTTTGCGTAAGTTACATCATTACGGTGTCAGAAACGAGGCTCTCAACATAATAATTTCATATTTACATAATAGGGTCCAATGTGTAGATGTTAATGGCGCGAAATCTTCCGGGCTACCAGTTCAGTTAGGTGTTCCGCAAGGCTCAATATTGGGTCCATTCTTGTTCTTAGTTTATATCAATGATTTACCATTCCATTTGAAGGGCATCTGTGACGTTGTACTGTTTGCAGATGATACCTCTCTTATTTTTAAAGTAGACAGGAATAGACAAGATTTTGACGACGTAAACAGTGCACTCACAATAGTTACAGATTGGTTTACGTCAAATAACCTAGTTCTCAATGCCAAGAAAACGAAATGTGTAAAGTTCGCCTTACCGAATGTCAGAAATCTAGGACCCAACATCGTCTTAAATAAAGAGGTGCTTGAAACAGTAGGCTCGGCAATTTTTCTAGGACTAACAGTAGATGCCAAACTTCAGTGGGGACCTCATATATCAAGTCTAGCAGGAAGGCTCAGTTCGGCTGCCTACGCCGTCAGGAAAGTAAGACAATACACTGACGTTGTTACAGCTCGTTTAGTCTATTTCAGTTATTTTCACAGTGTTATGTCCTACGGTATTCTGCTGTGGGGCAAAGCCGCTGATATACAAAATATATTTGTCCTTCAAAAACGAGCTGTTCGAGCAATTTACCAGCTAGGTGCCAGAGTTTCTCTAAGAGATTTTTTTAAAGATATTGGTATTCTCACGGTTGCATCACAATTCATCTTCGCCAACATCCTATATATTAGGCAAAATTTGCACTTGTACACTAAAAACAGTGATATTCACAGTGTTAACACTAGAAATAAGGACAAACTACGTGCCCCCTTTCACCGGCTTCATAAGGTTCATAACTCATTTGTTGGGCTTGGTATAACCTTTTATAACAAGATACCCTCTTCTTTGCTAGACTTGCCTTTTAATGCGTTTAAAGCTCAAGTAAAATCCAACCTTTGTTCAAAGGCTTACTATTCCATCAACGACTACTTACACGATAAGAATAGTTGGTCGCCCTAATTAACTCAAGACAATGTTCATGTTCTTTCTCCAGAATTAGCTTAGGTACTGACAGGTTACTGTTATTAGTATTAACTCACTTATTTATTTCACATCGATGGTCCTAGTTCATCATCTGTGACTGCAAGTGACAGCTAGGTGACGAACCCAGCAATGCATAAATGTGTTAGCTGTCACGCCCTTTATGCCTGGAGGCTTTTATTTAGGTAGTGAGTTTTTATTTTTATTTTAATTAATTATTTTTTAGCTTGAGTACGTATAGTTTTTATTATATTTGTTGGTATATTGGCGTGGCTAGCTGACATAATATGGCAAATAATTTAAGCTTCTTGTAATGTTCATTACTGAACATAGGTTCCTAGTATTGTATACATGCAACTAACTATATTCTAACTGAACAGACAGCTGTGCTGCTGGGGAGTTTGTTCCGCCACTTCTTCTTCCCAGCGATAGCACTAGGAAGTGGCGAAGGGCGGGCGTTTTTGGGGGACTGTCTTTTGTAATTTTGACGTTCGAAAAGTGCTGATTCTCAGCCTAATTTGAATAAATGACTTTTGATTTTGATTTTGATTTAACGTCAGATTGACGAAAAAAATATATTTTATTGACTCTCAGCAAGCTTAAACTAGAAACAACTCCATTTAATTCAAATTACATGTTGGTCTTTATCGATCATATCTTACGGATAAACTATTCGCTATTTATTTTAATTTTCTAACTATTCTATTTATTTCGGTAAAAAATGCCTGAATAAATGATAACATTTAGCTTATTGGCACGATACCGCAAATCTTCCTACCAAACTGTTACATTTTTCTTTTGTTCATAGATTTAATAAATGATTTGATATTTGTGTTCGATTTAATGTATACATTCTAAGTGCACTTTTCGACATTACTTAACTACGAAGAGTTATTAGAAACGATTAATATTATATTTTTATAAAATAAAATTGTACAAAATCTACATTGAAATGCGTCAACAATAAAATTAAATTGTTTCTATTCATGATACAATTAAGATGGAAGCACCAGGGTAGCCCATGAAATTCAAATTTTCTGGTTTTATGTTGAACATAATATGATTCACGATCGTAACAAGTATGTACGGGTATTTACAGAAAGATAATCATTAAAATCATCAATATAATCCTCGAAGTTCATATAACCCTATTGCTTGTTATTTTACATGAAATAGTCAGTCAATAGGGTTATATGGACATGTCGCTTCCCCCTTAAGATCAAAGACCAAATAGGTACATTTTGACAGCAGTTACCTCAGCTTTAGAACCCTTCGTATGAAGGTAGCAATTAATTTGCCAACGGTAACCAAACCTTAGGTTCAGTGACGATATTCAAATTAATGTATTTAACACAGATATGACTTATGTTTGGATAGGCTTAACAAAGCGGTTTGCGACTTGTAATGGGTTAGTATAAAAACAAAATTTTATCTTTATCCACTGTTTCAACATATTTGGTTTGGTCATTATTTGAATTGTACTATGAAGCTTTGTGTGAATAGGATAGGTCCTATGCACGCAAAGCTATATAATAGAGTGTTATCAGTAAAAACAACATTTTAAAGCAATAATAGGTTACTGCTCTAAAATCTTGTCTTTACTGAGAGAAAGTCATATTATTTATTTATTTATTAAAAATCTCCTATTACTATCATTACAGGTTGTACCTAACGCGATAGCGTGGTCTTAAAATTAACACTAACATATTAGAGATGGGCCGAATGTGGTTTGAACCGAATCCGAACTTCGGCCGAACATTCGGTTAAAATGAAAAGTTCGGCCGAACTTCGGTTCAATTTCAAGCGCTTTCTCGAGAGCGACACATCGTAACTTGTTTACGCATTTACTTCAATATTATTGCTAGATGTACCCCGCGGTGAGGGGTCACCGCACTCCCACCGCGTGGCCCGGAGCCGGCCGGTCATTAGCAAATAAATAAATGACAATGGCCCTGATTCCCTTGTTCACAAATTAAACTAAATTTAAGTTCTGTGCATCCTTTTCTTTATATTTCCTTAGGAAAAGGACAGAAGATAAAATATTAGTTTAGTCCTGTCAAATTAAGATACTCCGTAGACAGATAAGACGTGATTAACAACATGGCTACTAAAAATACGTCAATTTACGTCAGGCGCTGACTAGTTTGACAGAACTAAACTAATATTTATCTTCTGTTCTTTTCTAAATTAAATAGAAAGAAAAAGATGCATTGAACTTAAATTTAGTTTAGTTTTTGAACAAGGGAATCGGCGCCAATGACTGAGTAAAAGACATAATTTTATTTTACAGTAATGCTATTAAATTTCAGTCAAAATAGTGCAAGTAGGTATTATTTTTCTTGTGCCGAATGTTCGGCATCTGAACCGAATTTCGGCCGAATGCCGAAGTTCGGTTCAAGCTGCCGAATTTCGGTTGAACTGAATGTGAACCGAATTTCGGCCCATCCCTATAACATATACAATTTAAAACTATGAAAAACGTAAAAAACTAGTATTACTTACTTATAATACATTTACAAATAATAATTTCTTTACTTAACTTCCCTATATAAAAATAAAATAAAAACACAAAATAAAGCCTACTCTAATCTACACTATAACACAAAAAGAACATCAGTATTTTTTTTTCATCATCAGTATTACTCAATACTCAAATCTTTATTGCATTCCATATGTGTTTCATAGATGGTATAATATACAAGGTATGATTATGGACCCTGTCGGGTACAGCAAAAATTAAGGAGAGAGGAAGAGAGCTAAGTGGCAATTCAGACAATTAAATATTATTACATGTGCTATATATAATTATGTATATATATATATATATGTTTTGTGTATATAGGTATAGTATATAAGTTATTTTATGTGTTGCGTAAGAATATGCAGGTAATTATTATTATTATTAGTTTATTATTATTTATTATTATTTGGTATTTATTAATTATCCTACAGCAGTCCACTGATGGATAAAGGCCTTTCAAATGGCACGTCATTTAACTCTATTCTCGGCAACTCTCATCCAGCTGCGAAGATCGTCGCTCCACCTCGCCTGAGGGCGTCCTACCTTACGTTTGCCTAATCGCGGTCTCCACTCACGAACACGTCTACCCTAATGGTCACCGGTCGTAAAAGTCGCATAGAGGGGGCATAACGTACGGCACGTTGACGGCACGGTTGGCGCAGTGGTTATGCGATTGACTGCTGCGCTGTGTGTCGCGGGTTCGATTCCCCCACGGACCAAATATTTGTATGACCTACAAGTAGTTGTTCCGAGTCTGGCTGTTTGTGTATGTTAGTTTAAATGTTTGTAACCGCACCCACGATGCTGGAGAAATTCCTAGTGTGGGGCAACGTTTTTTTTTTAAAAAAAAGCCACGCTTAAGAACTTCGTTCCAATAGCTCATGTAGTTTGTAAAATATTAGCCACTAAGCAAGAGTAGTATTAAGGCTGAATATCCTTTGAATTCAGAGCTGAGTCTCTATCAATCTGATTATACTACTACCATAACCATTTGATCCTAATCATACCCTACTTATATTGTAGCGGGATCGTCCGAAAGGGTTACCGCTACCCTGGAACATAAAGGGCTAAGGAAGGAACACGGGTGGGTTTTAGTCAGTAAGAGTCTGACACTCCCTTCCGCTCCACCCACAGCGGGAGGGGTCATTTGATGATTTCCCATCCGCAAAAAATAAAACCCTACTTATAAACGCGAAAGTTTGTATGGATGGATGGATGGCTGGATGGATGTTTGTTACTCTTTCACGCCAAAACTGCTTAACGGATTTGAATGAAATTTGACACACAGATAGTTTATAACCAGGATTAACACATAGGATACTTTTTTATCCCGATATTCCCAGGAAATCGAAACTTATGAGGGTGAAACCGCGGGGTGCAGCTAGTGTTCAATACGAGTATCGGGGTAATAGGTATTATTTGTTCCTTTTCTAAAATGCTGTGCCACTTTCACCTCGTCAACCTTGAAAATATTTTAACAACACCACAACACCTTTGATTACTCCAGCTTAGACACAAATGGGAAAAATTAAATTGAAAAAGCAGTGTGAACCGTCGAAAGTTCCCGGTAAATGTCTAGGGTAGTTACTGTAGGCAGTTACCGGGAATTACTACAGTTTACTTACAATATTGAGTTGTATTAACTCAGTATAATATAATATTCAGGGAGGCACGGCTGGGTGAACCGTATGCCATTGTAACGTGTGTAACAGTCGTGACACATGACTCAATCCTAGGAAATCAGCATAACGTCGTATCAGTGTCTAATTGACTGTTATTGGTTAAGGAATATTAAAATCTGTGTGTTACGTCCGTATTATTAGGACTTCGGAGAATTTACCTATTCATTATGGTGATGCGGTAATTCAGTTGTAGTAGTTTAGGTGGAAATCTATACCATTGTCCGTGCCTTTTTCTTATATAATATACCTATCTGGTATTACAGTATAATGGCAGAGCGGCCCGTAGCTAAATAATAACAGCTGCACAGGCTGATCGATCAGGTTAAGCTACGCTTGCCGTGGATGGGTGAATATCTTTACATACCGAGACCCCTCCGTGCGTCGAAAAGCACGTTAAGCAGTTGGTCCCGGCTGTCATTCGTAGATTTTTGACAATCCTTAAAAAAAATACGTTTATTTGTGGTAAACATGACGCAAAAAAGAACATAAAAAACAAATAAAGAAAAAAAACAATAAGAAATGGTTGACAAGCGTCACGTCCACGCAAAACGGGTATCACTCAACATTATGCTGCGACCCTATGCAAGACAGAGCCCCAGCGCTGGTTTTCAGCGACAGCCGGAAATCAAAGAAAATACATACTCACTAATATTTTCACTATATTAGTCTAGTAAGATAGTTATATTACTAGACCGTGCTCGTATCATAGTTATATTCCTAGTAAGACAGTTATGAATTGCTTTCATATAACTTTATTACGGTATATAGCTATACATCCCTTGGGAAATAACTATATCACGGCTTCAATCATCTTACTGTGACCTTGCAGCGCAAACAGTAGGTTCCTATATTAAACCTACAATACAGAAGCAACAATACGTATCCCAGGTGCGACTTAATATCAAGATGTAATTTACACTCGCGTCTTGAACTAAATCCAACGTACGTTGAACGTTCTGTTCTGTGTGTAATCAGAACCAAAATATATTATTAGTCCTGCTACACACTTGTTCAGGTTAACACATTTGATTGCCCCGTTGGTGAGAGCGTGGAGTTCGATTCCCAGGTCGGGCAAAATGTTATTGAGTTTTTCCACTAGAAATTTCTCAGATGTTTCTGAGAAATTTCTAGTGGAAAAACTCAATAAAAAACCAAACACCAAACACCAAACACTGGGCTGTTGCCCAGTGTTTGGAAGTTGGCGGTGTGATAACCTCGTGTCTCGGAAAGCTTGTTAAGCCGTTGATACTGCGCTTGATCTCTCTCTGGATTAACGTGCCGTTCCGTCGAACTATGAGAGTGTGGGAAGAGAGAGTGCATCTTGGTTCTGCGCACACACTTGTGCACTATATTATCTCCCACGCCGAAAGCTAGTCTCCGTTGAGATTAGCCGCCCTGGCCAAAGTACGCTCTGGAGGATTATATATAGAAAGAAAGAAAGAAAATACTTTTATTTGCGGTAAATATGACGCAGAGAAAGAAAACAAACACAAACAAAAAAAAATAACAAGTTGGGGAATACATTTGATTAAAAATATGTCACTAGTGAAAAGGTATGTAGTATGTTACTATGGGAGGAGAGTGTAGGGGGTAGTTTAGGCACACAACAAGTACTAGACAGTGTTTGTTGAACAACAAAATTGACCCGAAGCAATAAGGTACATCTTACTTATACTGCATTCGCGATTTATTTGCCAGAAATATAAACAAATAAGAGTTTATGGAAAAATAACTTTAATTCCTACACAATAAAGTTCAGTTTACGCTACAGCTTTAAACATTTTTATAACTTCTTCAATATCACTCTGAAATCAACTTGATATTTGTTTAACTGGAAATAACATCAATTTGTTTGAATAGACTAGGTAATTAAATAAATGATGTGATTTTGCCACCCGGCTGTGTCGATTAACGCCGACCCAAACAAGTGTAAAACACGCCTTACAGAGAATTTACAATTTAAATCTCTGTAAATGTTGCTTATGTTGTAAATTACAGTAATTAATTTGATTAAGAGGCGTCTTGTGTTGTTTTAGCTCCCGTTAAGATCGCGTCTGTTTAAAATACGTAGGCGAAATGTTTTGTTCTTAATTTTGTTGTGTCAACATGAAATATGGTGCCTACTTGTTCTTACCCTAGAGTATAGACGCAATTATTAAGATTATATCGTAATGTGAGTATCACCTCATTTATTGCAGTCCCCAGTGGTAGCCTAGTGGCTACAGATGGAACTCGTACACTCACGAGCACCAATATGTCAACACTTGGCAACTTTCAATTGAGATTTTTTCGTGAAATAACGAATGTTAAAACACGAATGTTAAACAACGTTGAAATACGACACATTACGTAAACCTAAGGCTTCGAAAATGCTATGTTCGTAACAACATAAAATTTCAGCCAGGAAGCTGATATCGACATTTTCAATACTAGTTTTGCTAAATTGAAGAAAATTTTATCTAATTGCTTCTTCGAGCGTAATTAGTAATTTTTCTGTGTTGTGTTATATGTAGTCTATTATTAATTTTCATATGATTTATATACTGCATGTGGAAACTTGTAATTGGCCATATTTTGTATAAACTATTATTTACTGTATCTGTTTAGCTGTAAGTGTTTCTAAAATAAATAAAATAAAATGTATGTAACTAAAACCTTTGTATCTTGTGCTAACTGTTAGCGATCAATACCGGAAGTGCTGTTATATTTTCAAATACTCCTATGCTTGCAAGTTGGTCTCATTGTCTGGTATATTTAAGTAACTGATTGTAAGTAACTCATTGTTTTGTTATTTTTAGTCTGTAGTGTAATACTAACAAAGTTTTAGAACCTTTGTAAGTAACAATTATTATTATTATGAATATACTTACACTAGTGTCTAAGTTGTGTATGTAATTATTAACAAATTGGATTTTATGATCTGAAAATAAATAAATGATGATGAACAACTGCTGGACAAAAATTTAAATCAATTTAAGGACCACATGATTAGCCTATAATGTTCCCACTGCTGGGACACAGGCCTTCTCTCTTCGAGAGGGAGTGGGAGGGGGTGGGATAATCTACCACGCGGGCAAAGTGCGGATTGGCAGATGTCACATTTCTTCGATATTTTTGGTTGTAGACATGCCGGTTTCCTCAAAATGTTTTACTTCACCGTTTCAGAGCAGTGGTGATGAAACTATTTACACAAAGTAAAGCGCGTGTCTGGGTTTGAAACCACGACCAACATGATATCCATTAATTTTTTTTTACAGAAAACTATAATTCCGTTTAATTCCAAAACTGTACCTACTTATGTAAACCATTATTCCGCTATAAGATGAACGGCATTTCAACTTTCTTTTCGTAATATTCCTTTTATCTGGATATTCTTAGAGAACGCATAATTAAGTTAACACAAACTATCGGAAAAGGTGAAGTTATAAACTAATTAATCTTTTATAGCTTTTATAAGCGTACCTAGTTCGTGAGAAAAACTTCCCTGTCGTTGACGGCGCCACGGTTAATCATTCAACCGTTAATTACGGCCACTAAGTAGATCATGAAAAATATCAAGTTAAGATTACTTTTCTTCTACGTAAAACTTTTTTTTGGAATGAATAAGATGAATAATAGATCAAAACAGTAGGTACGTCTAATTGCACAACTTCTACTTCTTTTCGTGTCGATGGTTCTTATAGTCGTTATTTTTTAGGGTTCCGTACCTCAAAAGGAAAAACGGAACCCTTCTAAGTTCACTTCGTTGCCCGTTTGTAAAGACCCTTTTTCTCAGGAACGCGCGGAGTTATCAAGTTGAAATTAATATCAAACACCCGTGCAATCCCTTAAAGCAGTGAAGAAAATCAAACTTCTAAGTCAACGCAATCAATAGTTACGGGCGTTTATTATTATTAATTTATTTATTTTACCATTTATGTACACACATATATAAACAGACATTGAAAAACAGAACAGAAAAAATAGGTACAGAGGTGATGCTTATTTCATAAGAAATCTCTTCCAGCATACCTGAGATAGGACAATAGATACAGAGATGTAGACAGCGTGTGATAGAGCAAGGGAGAAAAAAAAATACATAGAATCAAAAAACAATTCACTTAAAAACTAAACAAAAATTACGAGAATATACTAACATACATACAAATAAACATACATAAATACTTCCAAAATAAATATTACTAGAATGGCAATAACATCATACTCAAAAAAAATAAATACATACACAACTATGATGAAGTGGACAGATGTGATGTTCCGTTTATGCCACATATTTTGACACTCGCAAGAATCAAAACCTATACCATCGCTCAGCAGTCACTAAGCTAGACCAGCAATATAACAGCCATCTAAGAGTAAACAGCTTTAATGAAGTCGGTAGCAATAAACAATGCGAAAGCTAGAAAAAAAAATTCTGACTATTGTTTGACCAAAACCGCTGTACCGCGCCTTCGGTATGTGCGCGGCGAGACGGGGGGGCAGTGCAGGCCGCTCATTCGTCATCGCTCACGGCGTCCCGCCCCCTGCCCTCCTCCCGCCTCGCCGCGCATTCCTAAGAAGCGGTACAGCAGTTTCGGTCAAACTATAAATAAATAAAGCCAACTATTTAGCAGCCGACATTACATCATCATCATCAGCCTATAGCAGTCCTTTGCTGAACATAGGCCTCTCATATTGCACGCTATTCAACTCGATTTTTAGCCGACATTTATTTGTACGGTTGTTTAAACTTAAACGTCAGCAGCAGGTTACTGACGATGTAAATAGCGCGATCTCTAAAGTAGTCCACTGGTTCAATGTTAATAATTTACTTCTAAACGAGAAAAAAACCAAATGCATTAAATTTACGTTACCTCACGTTAGACAGGTGAAAACTAATGTGTTGATAAAGGGCGAAGAATTGAATCCTGAAGACAGCACAGTATTCTTGGGCATAACTTTGGATGCTAAGCTACAGTGGGGTCCACATATAGACAAATTGTCAAAAAAGCTAAGTTCCGCAGCATACGCTGTTAGAAAAATTCGTAATTTAACTGATATAGAGACAGCCCGTTTAGTGTACTTTAGCTATTTTCATAGTGTAATGTCGTACGGTATCCTATTGTGGGGAAATGCCGCTGATATTCAGACTATCTTTGTTTTGCAGAAGCGAGCTGTTCGATCAATTTATAAATTAAGTCCGAGACACTCGCTCAGAGACAAATTTAAAGAAATTAATGTTATGACTGTGCCTTCTCAGTATATTTATGAAAATCTTTTATATGCCCATAAAAATATAAAATTGTTTAAAAAATACAGTGATATCCATGATATAAATACTAGGAACAAACACAAATTTGTTGTACCTACAACAAGGCTCAAGAAAATAGGTGGCTCGTTCAGATGCCAATGTATACGCTTTTACAATAAAGTTCCAAGCCTCGTTCAAGATCTAAGCCTTAATAAATTCAAATCATTCATTAAACGTAAGTTGTGCCAGAAGGCCTTTTATACCGTTAAGGCTTATATCGAGGACAAAAAGGCTTGGGATTAAGCTGCTTCCAATTTTTACATATTGAATGTTTTTTTTTTTTGTGGTTGTTGTTTGTTTTTTTTTTTTTTTTTTTTTTTTTTTTTTTTTTTTTTTTTTTTTTTTTTTTTTTATATATACAATTTGACATTAATGAATTTGATCTATGACATTTACTTACTTTGTAAAGTATTCTATTATTTTAATTATTGTGAATGTGAAGACTATGTGGGTCATTTTATTTTTTATTTTTACTTTCTGTTCTGTTAGTTTTTGTCATGGTCTGGCAGTTTGAGTAATTATTGTGGCCTACCCAAATGTCCTTTCTTTGGTATTGTTCGTCGAATCGTTGAGCTCCTTAAGTTTTGAGTTGAGCTGCACGATTTCTGACATATGCGTGCACTGACTGGACAGGTCCTCTCAATCTGTGTGGTTCTTTCCTCAAAAGACCATCTCAGACATCGACCTACATGGTCTTCATATGATCTGACCAAGATTATGTCTGGACTTTAAAAGAGACTGTGACGTCTGAGTTTGTTTCGGCCTTTCTTCTCAGGCTAGTCAGATAGGAAACGCCGGCCTCATCTAGTTTTAAAATATGATTGACGTGTAAAAGTGTTTGTACAAACCTACTTACAAAATAAAATCATTTATCATTTATCATTTATTTATCATTTATCATTTACGGAAATAAACTTCACCTACGATATCAAGTGACACTGCTAGATTGAGCAACCCACTAATGTAGACGTTAAACGTTAGGAAATGTTTCTTTTTGTGACTTCTTTTATTAGTACAAATGTTGTTCAACAGGTTGGGTTTTTGCATGAAAAATATTACAATGAGTTTCCAAGAGGAATTTGATGCTACTAATATTATAAATGCGAAAGTTTTTATGGATGGATGGATGGATGTTTGTTACTCTTTTACGCCAAAACTACTAAACGGATTCGGATGGAATTTGGCTCACAGATAGTTTATAACCAGGATTAACACATAGGATGATTTTTATCTCGATATTCTCACGTAATTGAAACTTATGCGGGTGAAACCGCGGGGTGCAGCTAGTTGTAAATAATTTTAAACTTTAACTGGTTTTAAAAATGTAACCAATTGTTTCTAAACCAAGATAATGAATATTACTATCTTCTATACCTACATAAACATTATTGTAAATTAAAGTCACTTTTCGCGTTTGTCCGTGTGTCCGTTGCGTAGTTATGAATAACAACACAGCCAGCGTTGTTCTTTGCGGTTTACACCATCAGTTAGATCATTTACTCCGAAAGGGTTATGTATATAAGACATTAATAATAAACTGACTTATACTAAAGTAATTGCGATGTTTTGCCAAGTCGTAAATAACGTACGAAGCAGGGGCGGTTCGCTAGTGAGGGATAAGATAAAGGAAAGCCTTATGTGGCTGTTATTTAATCGGGTAATATCCACTAGGTATCAAACACAAAATCTGTTTGATAGCTGAATAGAACGATGAGCTGTAACTCTACAGCTCTTATTACTTAGCCAAAAGCTTCTTAGCTTGTGGCTAAGTAATAACAGCCGCACGGGTCGATCGACCAGGTTAAGATACGCTTGCCGCGGTTGTTCCGTGGATGGGTGACCATCTATACATACCAAGACCCCTCCGTACCTCGGAAAGCACGTTAAGCCGTTGGTCTTGGTTGTAGTTCGTGGATCTTTGACAATCGTTACGGTTCGTCAGAAGCCCGAAAGTCTGACATCCAGTCTTACCAAGGGGTGTCGTTTTGCCAAGTAACTGGGTTGTGGAGGTCAGATAGGCAGTCGCTCCATGTAAAATACTGGTACTCAACTGCGTGCGGTTAGAGTGTTAGACTGGAAGCCGACCCCAACATAGTTGGGAAAAGGCTAGGCAGATGGTGATGAGCTGAATAAGATATGATGATAGTACTTACTTTCTCGAATAAATCTATCTCATTAAGCGTAATTTTACAAAATTCAAGTTTCGTATCAGAAATACACTCGAGAGCAATGAATCCGGGTCACTTGAAGAATCCTAAAAATCTCGGAAACTAAAAATGCCAGGTTAATGCAATAAATTGTATTTAATAGACAATGTAATACTCCTTAAATGAAGGTATTAAAACTTCTTAGTTATTGTAAAGTTATATCATAAAAAAATCAAATTTGAAAAAGGGCCACTTTCGAAGATGGAACTACGAAATTACAGCATTTGGTTTTGCTTTTGTTTGTAATCTGTCATTTATGTGGGTACATAAACCATGTTGATAGTGCTCTATATTCATTATTCAAGCTGAAATTATGTCGATTACGCCTGAAGAATGCACCAGAATACTTACAATGCTGGAAACCGGCCGGAGTCAGCGCGATACAGCCAGGACTGTCGGTGTGTCGCTGTCAACAGTACAAAGAGTTCTCCGACGTTACGAAGAAACTGGTTCTAACCTACGCAGACCAGGAACGGGCAGAACCAGGTGTACCACAGCACGAGAAGACCGATACTTGGTGAACACCATGCTTCGAAATCGCTTTCTCACAGGAACTGAACTCACAAATCAGTTTCGACGCCTCGGAGGAAGTAACCCAAGTGCATGGACAGTAAGACGTCGGCTTGCTGAATCTAACTTAAAACCCCTTAGACCTGCAAACGGCCCTAAACTGGAGCGTGGGCATCGTATTTCAAGACTAAGATATGCCCAGAGCCACGTAAATTGGAGTATTGAAGATTGGTCAAAAGTTATGTTCTCCGACGAATCAAAATTTATGCTCTACAAGCACGATGGAAGACACAGAGTGTATCGAAGACCAGGGGAAAGATTCAAGCAAGCATGCATCGAAGAAAAAGTAGCCTACGGTGGTGGGTCTGTACTTGTGTGGGCCGGAATTTCGTCTGAAAGTCGCACAAAGCTGGTGATCATAGAAAACGGCTCTTTAACTAGCGTAAGATATGTGGAAGAAATCCTCAATGATTACGTTGGTCCATTTATGGTCAATTTAGGTGAGGATGCTATATTTATGCATGACAATGCCCGACCTCATACAGGTAGGATTGTGAATGACTACCTTCAAGAGATGAACATTACTCGTATGGAGTGGCCAGCACGCAGCCCGGATATCAACCCGATCGAGCATGCTTGGGACGAGCTAGGCAGATGCGTAAAACAAGGAAACCCTCCCTCAATCACGCTTCGTGAGCTCAAAATTGCTCTCACAGAGGAATGGGAGAATATTCCCCAAAATCGTATAAGGAACTTGGTGTACAGCATGCCAAACCGCGTAAACACAGTAATGGAAGCACGAGGAGGCAATACGAAGTATTAAAATTCAAGAAAATCGTAATAAAGTTCAAAAATTTCATGTTTCCTATTTTTGTTTTAAGGAGAGATCAGCAGTTTTTTTCTTTATGTAATTTTGTGTTAATAAAATGTATGGTGACTCATATTTTTTTTACTTTCATTTAAGGAGTATTACATTGTCTATTAAATACAATTTATTGCATTAACCTATCATTTTTAGTTTCCGAGATTTTTAACATTCTTTGAGTGACCCGGATTCATTGCTCTCGAGTGTATATTAGGCAAGTAATAAATTAAGTAAGGTTCCAAAAAGGTTGTTGAAAGCAACCATTGACAAATCTGTCAATTCGTTAGCTATCTGATTAAACTCGAAACAATGTAATTGAATTCTCTGTATAATTATTACCTTTCATCCGATTTCTAAAATGTTATTATAGGAAAACATTACATTACATAATTGAAAATGTGGGAAATAGTTGGTGTTTATTTAGCTTTTAATTAACTTTTGCAAGCATTAATTAACTGACTATGTTTATTTGTTAACAACGATATCATAATATTAGTAATTCTGTTGAAATTGCGGTAGAATCCTGTTTGGTTAGCGAATTTTATCATTTACCATTGTGATAAACAAGGTATTTAAAATAGTCGAAATAGTCGTGTCGGATTACCGTCCCATCGTACTATGAGTGTGAGGAGAGAGAGAGAGTGCTGTACCTACCTGTACACACTTGTACACTATAATATCTCCCGCACCGTAGGCTAGCGAGAATAGGAGGAGTCGCCATGGCTAAAATTCGATCTGAAGAACTATATTTTTTTTAAATAGTAGAGAAATTTGCTAGTAGCTCAGTTCTGTGCTGACACTATTTTACATACTGGGGAGAACTTAGTTATGTCTTTCAGTATCTATATACAGAATCAAAAATAGAAGTACTACAAAACTATCATGATATTACAAATGGCTTTAGTGATAAGGGATCTCAAATTAAGAAAATTTCTCTAATAGTTAATACTTAATAGTTTATATTTAATAGCTATCCTACTGACGGCCTAAGTAAAGAAGGATTCATAACTAGATATTGAATGCTGTAGTTCAATTAGTGTGTACCTACTATAATCGAAGTAGTACCTACCTAATCGATAGTGTCACCGGAGAATTATCAGTACAATTACACTAAAGACTATTACGTAGACATCACCAGACCAGACCATTACATAGACATCAAATATCTGAAGGGAGACGTAATAATTACTCTGAGGAATTTCACATCTTGAGAATAACAACCTAATCTTACTGACAACGCGTAGTTCGCGAAAACGACGGAGCCAAAGCTACGCTTCATTTCAGTAATTATGTTTTCAACATAACGTAATGTTATGTTTAAATTATGGCAGTACATAGGACTGTTGACTCGCTTTGAATACTGCGAGTACATAGATTTTCTAATCTCTCTCTCTCTCAACACTTTGAGTGTCATAATCATAAATTTACAAGTCGTGTGCCCGATGGTATTACCCATCGGCTAAAATAATGAACGGTTAACCTAATGAACAGGGTATATAACATACAAACTTTTATCCCCAGTTTAAGCCCTATTGGAGATGAATTCTCAAAAATTCTTCCCTAGTGCTCACTTTCGTTACATAAAAAACGCTTGTGCAAAATTTCATGCTTCTAGACCCAGCGGCTTAGGATGTGCGGTATCTGCCAGTAAATGAATTTAAGATTTTTTACTAAGCAGATGTCAACGGAAAAGCCATGATTAGTCTGTAAATAGCAGGCAATCAGGTAGAGAGCAAAGGAAGACAGACTTCTAAAACATACTGGAAACTAACAAAGATAATATTAACCTCCCACTAATTGTAAGTGGCGTTCTGATTCTAACTTTTATTTTCGCAGACCAGGAATAGCTAATTCTAATGAATATAGACACAACGAATATTTATTTTATTTTTACTTTTAAACTTTGCTTCTGCACCACTTATGTATTCATATATTCGGAAAATCTGTTAGCGTTGCTCAGCTCTCGACCACTATTTTATTATTGAATTAAATTCCATGCAGTCAAAAAAAAAGATTGGTATACAAAATATTTATCTGCCAATATTTAATTGTATGCGTAAATATTTTTATAGTCAAGATACTTTTATAAGATTGACGTAAAAGACTTGCCTACTCAGGACACTCCACGGATATCGAGATACTCCTAAAATTGTTTTAATAGTTTCAAGTTAGCTGCCTGTAAACCAATTGCTCTATATGGCTGTACTTTTATGTAAGGATCGTCATTTATTCCTGTTTTACCACTGTTGGATTCCATTTCATATTCATTTGGTGACGAGTCGTCAGAAGCCCGGAAGTCTAACAAACCAGTCTTACTCAGTAATTGGTTTGTGGCGGTCAGATAGACAGTCGCATTCAAAATACTCGTATTCAGCTACATCTGGTTAAACTGGAAACCGAATATAGAAAGCTAATCGAAGCGAAGCCCAATATAGTTAAGTAAAAGCTCGGCAGATAATGATGATTCATTTGGATTCTCGTGTTTAACTTCATCATTAATTTGTGCAACAGGTCAGGCACGTGCATGATTAAACATGTCAACAATTTGAATAGCAGCTGACACAAGTACTTATATATATTGTATAATGTTTAACTGCTCATTTTCATACATATTCATTCCTGCCTCAATTAAATGGTATGCTTATTTGTATTGTAAAGCCTGTTTGGGTTTCACTATCGGGCTCTTTTTTTGTTAGGATAATTACGTCATCACTAGTTTGAGATTGTCATTCATCAATTTCATGAGAAAGCAAGAATAACGAAATCGGAGGAATATTAGTATAATTGTACAAAATTATATCTCTAATTTTCATTTTGGAGAGTAAACGGAGCGAAAATTGTACCTAATGAAAAACCATTTTTAAAGAGAGGTAGGTACTATTACTCCAATAAAATATGTTTATTGTGGAAACCATGAGACCATTTACAACATCTATTATATTGCTGTGATACTGTTCAATGCTTTCAAAAGGAGAATAGGAACATGGCCGTCCCAAGAATGATACGGCTACAGTGAATAATATCACTTGTAAGGGGTTTGAAGATTTGGATCCTAGCATACCTACTAGTCTTATTATGTTTTCTGTTTGCATTGATATCAGTTAGCGATTTGTATAACAAAATGGGGAACAGGTAGGTATGATACGTATGCCATGAACCTTTAATACACATACATGATTAGTTTATTAAAAAATGTATGTAAATTATTAAACTTGCTTGTAAGTCGGCAAGAAGTGCAATTTATTATGTAAATGTCGCTCAAAAAGAAGTCTAAATTAGTCCCACCATTTATTTAGTCAAAAAACATGAATATACGGGTGTAGAACCAAATAAAACAAGAGAAAATTCAAAACAACACAGAAAACATGTTCTTTCCATATACATCACGACAAGATAAACTATAAGCTCTTACGCTCATAAGCGCTTGAACACATTCCATAACGTTTCCATCTGCAATTCGAGAAGAGATGGCGTCTAAAATAAACTTAGCATGAGTTATGACAACTCTCGTCTACAAAATTTAGGACATAAATAATATAAGCTACTCTGTCATCCAGATTTATCTTCCATCACGTAGTGCATTTTTCAACTGAATGCCAATTTTTCAAATGTACCTACACGATTTCTATTTTGATGTGGATTTGTTTTTGTTAAAAAACGATGTTCAAATGTCAATTTTAAATGTGTTTTGTATGATCGATGGAGGAAATTTTGTCTAGAGAAATGTTGTTGATGTTATGTCTAGCCACATTTCAAGCCCATTATTTTAAAAACTTTTGTGATTTTGTGAATGTTGGAAGTTGCAACATTTTAGATAATATTCACACATTGTAACATTGTAGGTACTACTGTCATTTTGACGGATCGTCTGTCAATGGTGTGACACTGCATCTGACAGGTTCGTATTCGAGGTAACAAATGCGTGTTGTTTATCTTCCTTCTTATCCCTCATCTCCTGGCAATCAAACCAATCTACAGTCCATTAAATAAAACAGGGAGTTGTGCGGATTTGCCGAGTAGTGCCACACACCAGCATTTCACACCGTCGCGCGTCGACACCTCGAACAGTGAAAGTTATGGAGAATTTTAATAATTTTGATTAAGAGTAGTTAATTGCAACGTAGAATCGTTAAACTTTTTCATTTTAAATCATTAAGCATTCACTATATGATATTTATTTAATATCAAGACAAGCTTATGAAAACATAATAATTATAATAATATCATACCATTTTTTTTTGCAGCTTGTTTGTTTAATACAAATTGTTTTTATACAAACAAATATGATTCCACTTTTCAAATTCTATTTTGTCATGAAAAAAACAAAAAAAAAAACATTTAATTATATTTTATTTTATCCCGAGCGGCAATATTTTATTTTCATTCAAATTCTGATCTCTTCAATGTCAAACAGATTCTTTTATTCGTCTACAATACCGAAGAAAACAAAGCATTTCGTACGTGAAAGTGTTTACTGCTAACCGCTTTTTATCTTCAAAAGAATTCGCTTTTCAAACTCAAGAATGTTTGAGAAAAAAATAAGTTCTGTAATGTTATCTGTGACACGTAGTTTCCGTTTACCGAATTTATTTTACCTTTGGTTTTCTTTTGTTAAAGGGAACTTCAGAGCTTTGAAAATATAATGAAATTTTTATCTTTAGAATGCTGACATTATTATTGTTTTGGGTTTGAAAATTATGTTACACGTGTCATTGGAATTTCGAATATTGTGTTTTTCTAAACGTTTATTGTATCGCCCTTTTGGTCACATAAAGTTATTATTATAGGCTGAAGGCCAATTCCCGTAGTAATAAACGTTCAAAATCTAATCACAATCTCACTTAAGCGGCAGGCAATGCCAAAAAAATTAGAGGTATTTTTGATAGATTCTGACTGACATCAAACTATGAATGTTCTTAAATTTACGTGAATTGCCCCTCAGAAATTTCGTGTAAGTTCTTGTCACTTCAGGTTAGTATGCATATTTTTGTATAGTTTTATTACCTATATTTTTGTTAAGATAGTCATTATTTTCTCTAAATTCCTCCTTTCTCTTTCTATACTGTCTTTTTTTCATAATTTATTTATTATAATATTTAATATTCACAATGTTGTGTGTTGGTGGTTCCCACCCTAATTCATGGAAGTGAATGTTGGGTGTGGCATAAGAGGCATGAACGTAGAATAAATGCGATGGAAATGCGTTCCCTGCGAAGCATGTTTGGTGTAACTATGAATAATAGGCTGAGGAATGATGTGATAAAGCAACGCTGTGGTTTAAATGAAGATGTAGTGACAACAATTGAAAAGAGTATGGTTAGATGGTTTGGTCATGTTGACAGGATGAATGAGAGGCGACTAACAAAAGGTATCTATATGGTAGATGTGAGTGGACACGCTCTAAAAAGACGTATAGTGACCTCAGTAGTGATGTTCTTCATAATGGTCAGGTGCGTAGTACTCGTAGCCGACATGAGTGTATCATCAGAAGGCCAATTGCAGTAATTAAAATCGTTCAAAATCTAGTCGCAATCTCATCTCAGCGAGAATCACTTTCAAAATCTTGTCAAAAATGTAGGGAAATTAGGGGTATTTTTGACAGATTGAGGCTGAGATTAGACTATGAATGTCCTTAAAATTTTGAGAATTGCTCCTCAAACCTATGAAGGTAAACAAAGCAAAAGGAGTATATATTATAACGCCGTAGCAGGTGGCGTTCTGTAATTTCTGCCTACCCGCATAGGAGGAAGTAAGTGGGTGGTTATTTAAGTGTATGTATTATTGATTGCAATCAGTTTTATTCCAAGAGTTCATGTAAGAATTTCATTCATCCATGACTTTATTTTTAGACATCGTTAGCGCTTTCTCCTTTATGGAACATTACGGTAACACTTTCAAGGAGGTACCTTGATATCGCTTAAAGTCTCGTTTATTTTAAATATTGCAACGTTGCAATTCTGAACTCTCTGCCCTGCTCTAGCCATAACAATAGAGATTTTTTTTCTTTCATAGACATTTTTTATACGTGTTTTATTCGTAGTTTATGCTATCAGGCTAACGCTTATAATAATAATAATTGGTGTGTGCTAAGGTCCATCAATTATAAATAATGTGTTAGTACTGTTGTAGACACACTGATCGATTTTCTTTAGTGACCCTTACGCCCTTCGTAATATAGGTGTCTCCAACCTGGAATCTATTAGAATACGTCATAATCAGACTATAATGTTCCCACTGCTGGGACACAGGCCTGTGAGTGAAAAGGATTGGGCCGTAATCCGCCACGTGGGCCCAGTGCGGGTTGACAGGTGACACATGTCTTCTAATTTTTGGTTCTAGAACATGCCCAAGATTTCCTATGCAGATCTGATGAAAGAGTACAATATATTAAGCTTGGAGCACAGGCGTATACTGCTGATGGTTATGATGCTGTTTGGCATATGCAACAATAGGTTTAACTGTATGGAACTTTCAAATAAATTATGTTATTCAGTTCCTAGAACTGTTACTCGGCGGGAAGTGCGAGCAACCCGCTTGTTCTACACAGAGAAGTGTAGAACAAATGCTAGGGAGAGAGCTCCTCTCCGCCGATTATTAGAAACGTACAACTCACATTTTATAAATTTAGATATGTTCGCTCTTATCAGAACAAATTTAGAATAATGGCTATTGATTTACTTTCTGGTCATCCTTAACGATGACTGCTTCTTGCTGACGTTATGGTGTGATCTGATTGGTGACTACAGATTAAATCTGGACGGGGAGCGCTGTCTTGAGTTGGTTTGTGTGACTTTTCCGGATTATTTTTATTTTCTTACTGTTCCTTTCTGTATACGTCCGTTTCCTTATTTCTTTCTTTTAAAATCGATATGATTCCGTGGACAATAGTGTGGGTTGTGCGTTTGTTTACTATTATAACTTAGCTAGCTATTAATATTGTAACGCATAACTGTTTTTTGTCCCAAATAAATAAAATAAAATAAATGCCGGTTTCCTCACGATGTTTTCAATCTCCGTTTTGAGAGCAGTAGTGATGAAATACTTTACAAAAAATTAAGCGCTGAATTGGGTTCGAACCAACGACCTAGGTACAACTCGTAAATTGCGGATGTTACAACTGGGGGCAAAATCAATCAATCTCCTCGCCTTTTTCCAACTATGTTGCGGTCAGCTTTCAGTCTCACCGGATGCAGCTGAATACCAATATTTTACATGGACCGACTGCCTATCTGACCTCCACAACCCAGTTACTGGGTAATACAAAACCCCTTGGTAAGACTGACAGCCCGGACCAACCTGATCGACCCGTGCGACTGTTATTACTTAACCACAAGCCCCTCAAAGATTCCTCATAAATACTTTTTAAAATAAATCTCGCGTTGAGAAATGTTCAGGAGACATATAACGTGTGCTCATACATTGGAGTATTCAATTAATTTGCCAACCGAACGCTTTCTGATATAAAATGGAACCGAGTGCTAAGCAGAGAATTTTTTCAATACTAGAAGGTGATTCAATTTATACATTTACCTACTCCTTAACCTTTGAGTTCTTCACAAACGTATTCGCGGCCGTAGTCTTCATTTATATAGCTCAACAAACTGATTTCTAATTTACTCGCGAGCTATACAAATAAACTCTGACTCGGAAGCTTGATTTTCCTAGTACAAGGTGTAAATGTTTAACAATGAGTTACTTACAGACGCCAGCACGTCAAGCTACTACAATCTGTCAAATTTCTTTAATAGATTTTCAACTTTATCACTAAAGCATTAAGATTCAATGTTGATTGGGAAAATTTGACAGTTTCGGGTAGCTTGACCTGCTGGCGTCTGTACAAAGTATGTTTGCACAGTGAACGTTAACAAGAAGCCACGTGCTACTTACAAAGTGTAAAACGTGTTTACGTAAGCGGAATTGTTTCACGTCATTGAATTAGTATTCTTATGAGTTAATTCTATACACATACTACAAATCATAGTTCTAGAAGAAAAACAGATAGACAGACAGACAAGAAAGAATACAACAGATAACACCCAACTGGAGGCGTTTCGCAGACTCAAGTAACAGTAAAAGCGAATTTTAATGGTTTTTTTTTTAAGATTTAAAAGACTGATGCTTGTCATGGTATTTCTTAACAAAGTAAAATATATCATAGCCATTGATTGTTGATTCGGATGGCAGAAGACAGATTGTAATGTTGAGTCGCACACAGAATTTGCTAAGCTAGTCCCGACTATTTACATGCAAACATTAAAGCACATTACACAAAATAAAAACGTCACTTTTTACTGCAGCGTTACTTATGGTATCGCAAACTGTAATCATGAATTCAGCACATGACTCTATACCCCAATCACAATAAGATTAGACATTGAAATAAATCTT
The DNA here is from genome assembly GCA_951799955.1 of Apamea anceps. Classification (NCBI taxonomy): domain Eukaryota; kingdom Metazoa; phylum Arthropoda; class Insecta; order Lepidoptera; family Noctuidae; genus Apamea; species Apamea anceps. The sequence continues at coordinate 13,600,666 of OX637515.1, read as the reverse complement.
TTTTACAGTCCGTTCAACCGATTTTGACTTCTATTGCGTTGGTGGCACGACAAATGGCAGCTGCAGTAAACAGTTGGTAATAAAATCACGTTTTTGCTTTTAATGCCATCCTTATGCCTACGGAATAGAAGTAAAAATCGGTTGAACGGACTGTAAAAAGTTTTGTTTAAATGTCTAATCTTATTGTGAATGAAGTATAGACTTACTAGTAGAGAAATTATTTATCGGTTATCAAAAGAAAAAATCTGCTGTTTCATAGAAAAGTGCGATATCTCCGCGGTCAAAATGTATGAAACAGTATTTTTATTTTTAATAAGAGACGAAAACTTTCGACGCCGGGAAGTTTAGAATCATCTACTGAATCCATGGCAACAGATTGCTCTTCGATGTCCCTGCCACCCTGTAGGTATACTGCAGTCTGTGAACGCACTTTACTTTTTACTACAGCGTTGCTAATAGAAGGCATCCTGGTCTTCGAAAATATGATACATTAATTATAGTTACTGCAATGTTACTTAAGGTAAAAAACCCAATCTGCGAAACCCTCAGTCACAAATTGCAATGGCAGATCTTACCTCGCGTCGGAAGGTTTGTATGTGACGTCATATTTCTCCACCAGGTCCGCCGTGGTGGACCAGGAGACCCTCACCGTGGTGGGGTTAAGGAACGTCACGGTAATGTTCTCGGGTACTCCGGGGCCCATTGAGCCTAGAAATTGAGGAGGGGTTAATCTTCGCTAAATTTTATGGCTAGCTAACGATTTGATGCCGTACTATATTGGAAACTACGAAAGCCAGCAAGTGCTGTTTGCTTGAAAAATTATTATGATAGTAAGAAAAACTCGTTTTACGGAGCATTAATTTTATTTTAGTTTTATGAGCACTTGTATTAAATAGTCTGACTGTTTGAAAGCGCTATTGTTCGAAAAGTTTTGAATAAAATTTACTTGTGCTTTTTCAATGTCCCTTGGAGGTTAGTCTATAATGAATACTCATCATGTTACTTTAGCGACACTCAGCATTTGCAATAATATATCAATGTTTAACTAACATTCATGGCGGTCGGTTTTATTAGATTATCCCAATAGAATCGCTCTGTTGTCATATCAGTAAGCGTAGGGATCCCCAACATTTATGTTGTTACTTCGAGCCGGATCCCCTACGCATAATAACAAGTTGAGCCTTGGCAACCCGCTTAACGTCATGTGCAATCGGATCAGCTAGTACCTGTTAAATTGATTATTTAAATGGTTTCAAGCTTTATTTCCAGTATTCTGAAGAGGACCAAAAATTGTCACTATCCCCACAAAGTTACACAAATATAACCACAAGTCCTATGGCCACTTTTACATATTAACAGATCGATTAAAGTTCAGTACCTATATCAGTTAGTAGGTCAGGTACAGGTCGAGGTTACCTCCCTGAGGAAGGTACTTTCAAGTAGTTTTAATTAAGTGATAGTTATGCAGAGAACCCGTCCTGCCTGGTTGTTTATGCATTTTAATTACGGCAGATTCAAGTTGACAATACGTTATCAGATAAAACTGCAGTTTTACCTTATTTTGTAAAAATCTAGATCGTATGTCAAGGGCCTCAAACCTCATAAGGCAACCGGAGTGAATACTTCTTGAAGCAAATTATTAAAAATTAAAAAGTACATTAACCCGGAACCAATAATTTACGAAAGATTTATTTATGTGAGTTTTTAATTAAAACCGCGTAGGTAGGCATAGCTTTACATAATTCACGAAATTTTGTACTTCACTTCATAAAAATACGGTTAATAAGGTAAGATAAAGCAGGGTACTGACCGGCGTTCACTAAGCGCAAAAGCAAAGAGAGCGCGAGAGCGACGGCGGCGGGTTGCGCGGGCGGCGCGCGCCGCATGTCGCGCCCACCCCACCGCTCATGCCATGCCGCTTCTGTAACAATACAAATGAATATTAATTTATTAATGAATTTGACAAACCTAATTGAAGGCTCAGCATGTGACCTTGACAGTTTCCCTATTAAAGTGTCATCTAGCATAATAGCATAATCAGCCTATAATGTTCCCACTGCTGGGACACAGGCCTCCTCTCTGTGAGAGGGAGTGGGCCTTAATCACAGTAGGTCACATGTGTCAGAATTTTTGGTTCTAGGACATGCCGGTTTCCTCACGATGTTTTCCTTCACCGTTTTGAAAGCAGTGGTGATGAAATAATTTATACATACGACCTAAAACTTGCAAGTCGCGGCCGTTACCGCTGCACTGCAAGTGCCATCTATTCCAACACAATCATGTCATTTATCTTCTGAATCTATTAATGATATTGCCTCATTAATGTTTATGTTCTGTAATTTGTATGGTGTACAATAAAGAGTATTCTATTCTGTTCTATATTAATATTTAATAATATGGATGAGGTATGCATATAGTGTTATCTTCTCTGCAAGACTTAGGTAAAAAAAATAGTAATGGCTAGTAGCAGGTAGGTATGTGGTGTTAGATAAGCAGACAAAACAAACGAAATTATTTCTCCACTAGGGATTAGTCAATTCAAATTACCAAAATTAATTATAATAATCCACCACATTTCATTAATTACGCTAAAACCGTTATTATGGGAATTGCAATAACAAAACTGACAGAATTTCTTGTTCAAATGGCATTAGCTAATTACTTTAACGTTCGAATCAGTTCTCTAATCCTTACAATGAAACTGGTTTCAACTTGTTGCTGATTGGTAGTGATAATTCTTGGCTTAAAGCGACTTTGTGCTAATTAGTTCGGTTGCGCTGTCTATTCGTGCGTGTGAACCTCGCTTTAGATCTATTATTTGGTTGTTGGAATTTGAATTAATTCGAACAGTCTCTGTTTTTGTTCATTTTAGTATTAAGTTGCAATTGATTTTATTATTTATTTATATACCTATGTTTTATAATATAAAGAGGAAAATTTGCTTGCTTTTTTAGTTTCATCCAGAGTCTTTTATCTCACACGCATACGTCATTCACAGCGTGTTTGTACACTAGGTTACCACAAGTAAAGCGCGTCTTGTTTCATAAATCAATGGCTTGTTTACCACTAAAAAGTTTCAGTATACTTAGCAGATAATTTTGTACAAATTCTGTTTAGATTTTTTATTTATCTCGTAGACAGTAAGACTATTCACACCGTAAATAAGTATGTTTTTGAATATACGGTTAACTTACAACTCGCAAAATGTTATACAAAAATCTGTTATAAAGAGCCATTTGGGGTTGAAACACGAGGGGTTCCGAGTGCTCATCGAGTATTTCGGGGCATCGCCAAACGGTTGGTCGACTCTTCACATGACAAGAGGGTTGGCCTATTTTTAGGTCAAAGAATCAGCATTGTGATCCAACCTGGCAACACTGCCAGCCTTTTGAGCACTTTTCCTCTGACAGCGATGCGGACGCATTTTTTGATGCCCAATAAACTGTTCCTTTTTTAGATACTTTTACATGAAAGGAGCCTCCCCGAGCGACGTACCTACCTATCTATGGAGCTACTATGTATACGCCTGGCGCAACCTGGGCAATCTGCGAGTTTCCACGCTGGTTGGCTAATCCTTTCACCACGATGGGCATCGACAGGCGCAGAAGAAGACATAATATACATATATATATTTTAGTATTAGATTGTATATTTTATTTAAGATTTCTCGAGCTAGTAAAACTTTGAAATAAAAAAGCTTACGGTACCTACACTTAAAGAAAATGGTTCATTTTTAACCGACTTCAAAAAAGGAGGAGGTTCTCAATTCGACGGTATGTTTTTTTTTTGTGTGTTTGTTACGCCATTACTCCGCCAATTGTGGACCGATTTTCAAAATTCTTTTTTTGTTCGAAAGGAGATACTTTTGAAGTGGTCTCATAGAAATTTCATCAAAAACGGTTCAGTAGTTTGGTTTTTAAACCAAAACAACCGACTTCCAAAAACGACACTTCAAAGTGAAAAATAACTTTAATTTCGGAAGTCGGTGGCAAACAACGAAAATGCGAACCCAACGACACCGACTTCCGAAATTAAAGTTATTTTTCACTTTGTAGTGTCGTTTTTGGAAGTCGGTTGTTTTTTTTTTTTTGCAAAAAAGTTTTTATACTGCGTACACTCAGACTTTAAGAAAATAATGTTATGTTTTTGCCTATTTCTAAAATAACCCACATATGCAGGAGATTGATTTGACATACTTACATAATATAAAAATGGCAAGGCCTAATGTCAGTTCAGCCTAGAACAAACATGTCACTTTGTTTACCGAAGTCAGGTCAGTATGGAAATTGCTCCGAGTTCACTAGGTTAGGTTCAAAATAGATGCAAAATTACTTTCTAACTTAAGCTGGTAAAACCAAATTTTATGTAATATGTCAGTATTACTCTGTTTTTGTTGAAAAAAAAAAACTAAATGAAATGAAATGTTTATTTTGTAAGTAAATCTTTTAAGACTCATTTACACGTCAATATTTTGTTGATCAATATTTAAAAACTAGATGCTGCCGGCATTTCCTAGCTGACTGATCCCTGAAAAGGAATGCCGATACAAACTCAGAGATCATGATATTATTAGGATTTTATGTGAGTAACAATGCAGGGCAACGTCTGGAAGGACCTTTTGAAGAAAGAGCCATTGCAGCTTTGACTTGGCCTGTCCCAACAGACGGCATGTATGCATCAGTCATCGTGTAGCTTAAACATATTTTAAACACCCACATACTAATACTAATAATTAAACACTAGACAAGTCTTATAAATTTTCTAAGAAGTTTTATTTTCATCAAATGATCGAGCATTATATTATATCTATTCGTGTATTATAGTAAATAATAATAATAATAATATCCCTGGACATTTCACACAGCGCCATCTAGTCCCAAGCTAAGCAACCTAATGCTTGTGTTATGGTAACAAGATGGCTGATAAACTACTTATATACATTTTTTTTTTTTGTAAATACATACATATTATAGATAGAAAAATACCCATACTCGGAACAAATACATGTAGGTCATATAAATATTTGTTCCGTGCGGGAATCGAACCCGCGACACGCAGCGCAGCAGTCAATCGCTTAACCACTGCGCCAACCGTGCCGCCAAAATACACAAAGGACTATAATTTACTAATATGCATGATAAAAGACTGGACACTGGAGTAACTAAATTAAGTAGATAACTATATACTATAATTTAATTAAGTAAGTAAACTAAAAAAAAAGGATTTTATTTTTTCAAACGAGCTCAATTACGTGTCGTTTTGAGGCTTAGGTCATTGCCAAAAAATTACCAAATTATTAATAAAATTACGTAAACCATACCGTTTAGTAATCTAAACGTCAAATTAAGGTCAAGTTTTAGTATTCTACTTTCACGCCTTTTACTGCCGCACTCAGAGATGTCACTTAAAAATAAATCAATCATTCACATTAACACGCACCGGTCAATTTTGCGACGCTTGATCCTTGTTAAGTTAAGCAGTGGACGTCTTTCGATTGAAATAATGTTGGATATAATAACACCAGCCTATGACTTTTCTATTGGCCTCTTTTCATTATACAGAAGGTACAAGAATTAATCGCCATGCTTGTTCAAGCTGGATTGGCGATTTCACACTAACATTCATCATAATTCCAGATTCCCTAACGATAGTTTCCTTCGACGAAGTTAAACTCAGAAGGGAGTACCTACATTTGAATTGAAAAAGTCACATGCCCGATTAATAACGATGATTAACTTTTTTTATTAACCAGCATAATAATTTTAAGACATTTTTACAAAATTAAAATGTTCTCTATTTGTTATATTTTTGACTGAGAAGTAACTGACGACTCGGAGTGCGGCAGTTAGACGACCTGAAAAGAGGTTTGGTCCAAATGTGTTTAGTGTAGGTACTAAATGCTAAATATAGAACTAAAAGTTATTTAGAACTAAATGTTAGTAAGTATCTAATAATAAATCTTACCTACAAGGTAAGGTGTTTTCGAATCGGCAATCGAATATGGTTCTAAGTTCAAAGGAATTTGAGGTTTTGAGACAAATGATTTTCCAACCGCATACACATCAAACTATTCGTAATTCTAGTTCTGCGGTTGGCTACCTGAATTAATTGACATTTTGATGAAAGCATAAACATTATTATACAGTACAGATCGGCAAAACATTGAGGAAAGAGAGTTGTGTCATATTGAGGAGAAGCCCTCTAGGCTTTGTAACAACCAAGAAATTGTCTTAAAACAAGTGATTTGAAAAGCCTTGCCAAAAAGTTGAGGTTTAAACTAAGTGAAAATTGAGAAAACAGTTCTGCAAATAATCCATCAGATTCTATACAGTATATTAATAATTTTAATAAACACATTCCTGACGATCACAAGTATCATCGATTGGAAAAGCAAGCTCACATTTCTCTAACCTAGTTTTCACCATATCACTCTATAGTCTATACCTACAGGACACACTAATCAATCGAACAGCACAACCGTACTTACTCGATGCCGTCACCAAGGAAGTTTACACATCAGTTTACATAATTTCCTAGCAACATTGAACCACTACAATTACATAAATGCGTGCAAATGACGTCAGAACACGAAACGTTACAGAAAAATGGGCTTTACAAACTTGCGAACAAATATAACACAACACGGTATGTATGTACAGACGCCAGCAGGTCAAGCTACCCGAAACTGTCAAATTTTCCCAATCAACCTTAAACCGTAATTCTTTAGCGATAAAGTTGAAAATCTAATAAAGAAATTTGACAGATTGTAGTAGCTTGATGTGCTGGCGTCTGTACGATTAGCAAAATCTATACCTGTATTCTTCGAAAGTATAAGCAGAGGTTATTTAGAATAAAATAGAAAAGAATACTCTTTATTGTGTCATCATCTGCCGCGCTTTTTTCCAACTATGTTGGGGTCGGCTTCTAGACTAACCCGATGCAGCTGAATACCAGTATTTGACATGGAACGACTGCCTATCTGTCCTCCACAATCCAGTTACTGGGTAATACGATAACCCTTAGTAAGACTGGTTGTCAGACTATCGGGTTTCTGACTACCCGTAACAACTGTCAAAGATCTACAAATGACAGAGGGAACCAACGGCTTAATGTGCTCTCCGAGGCACGAAGAGGTCTTGATAAGTAATGATAGTCACCCATCCAAGGACCGACTTCGGCAAGCGTAGCTTAACCTTTGATCGACCCTTGCAGCTGTTAGTATTGAGCCACGAATGCTCTTTATTATGTGCACTATACTGATTACAGATATAAAAGTAGGAATTATACATGATACAATGGACAGTTTAATCACAAAAAGCAATCTTTTAACGTCAACCTTTCGATAGATTTGAAAGGAAAAGGAGATACTACAACCACATTCTGTCATTTATGTTGTGTGTATTGGTTAATTATTGTATTAATTTAATTATTGTATCACTTTTTTCTTTTTTTTTTACTAACATACCTACCTCTAGTCTTTAAGCAATTTGTTTTACTAACCAAATATGGACATTGCCCGAAATAAATGATATTATTATTATCTCCTTTATTTCATTTAAGTACTTACAAATTATATTTTTAAATATTTTTACATAAAAGGAGATAAAAATCATTTAAAAATATAAAAAAAATAGTAGGCCACCGGTATCGGGGGCTATTATTATTATTATGTTGAAATTCAACATAACTTCACATCGTGACTGTTATGGGAGCGAATCTATTACTATTAACAGGGCTCAAATTCAAACACTTGACTGCTACTGACAAGTCGCATATCAAAAACCAAAGAAAACGTTACCCGTCCTAGGAATTGAACCCAAGAGAAACGCTTACATCAGGTTTACGACCACCGTACTACACTCGGCCGACATTATGTATTCCGTAGGTAATTCCCAAGAGTTTAGTAAGAAACTTCGAGCGATGTCATTTGACTAAATAGCTTGAGGCGTTCTCCATTAAAATTCCATCACCTCAGACAGGTCACAGTGAAAATGGTCGCGATGTCAGTTGGGTCGTTAGGGAAAGATACAGGATGGAAAATCGGAAGCAGATTTTTGTGCGTGAAAATAATAGTGTTATAGGATGTCGAAAGGAATTCGGTTTGCGATTTTTGTCAGTAGATGAGTAATCGTACTAATATGAACGGTCGATTTTTTAAAGCAGGTTTATTGAACACTATTAGTGCCTCGCGGTTTCACCCGCACAAGTTTCGGTCCCATAGGAATATCAGGATAAAAAGTATTCTATATATTAAAACTGGTTATAAACCATCTGTGTGCCAAATTCCATCCAAATCCATTCAGTAGTTTTTGCGTGAAAGAGTAACAAACATCCATCCATCCATACAAAACTTTCACGTTTATAATATTAGTAGCAAGCCAAAAATTTTCTGGGCAAAATTGAAATACCACGGTTGTTGAAACTAGATACCTTATAATAAAAAAATAGACCTATTAAAAGTTTCCCTTTATAAAAGTGTGAATACATAATATCTTATATCATAAACCTACTACCTACTTTAATCACGCTTAGCCTCGGCCGTGTCTTGAGTTTCCTTGTCGAGTTCGGGGGACGTTTGTGGACATTGTCGCTTGTTATTAATTTATGCGTTCCATTTAACAACACAACTAGCCCCTAATTACCGGTTGAGATTTCCCGCAACCTCTGAGAGGGTTATTAATCTTAGCTTTAGTACTAAGGTGAGATGCTTAATCTAGAAGAAATTACATTCTCTCAAGATTCTAGCGGCAAATTCTCTTTTCCCCAGACAAATCTGAGTAGTTCCAAACTTATGTACACGCGGTTTCACCCGTATAAGTTTTCATCCTGTGGGAATATCGTAATAAAAAGTATGTGTTAATCCTGGTTATAAACTATCTGTGTGCCAAATTTTATCCAAATCCGTGCATTAGTTTTTGCGCGTTATAATAAACAAGAAATTACTTTTCTACCTACCATACACTTTATTACACGAAATTGTTTTGTTTTTGTTGAACGCATTGTCTAATGGCCAGTCGAAATAATAAGCCAGAGTTCACCGCATGTTTTCAATACTAAGTCCAAATTCTTGTAAAATAAAATCCAATATAACCCTATCATAATTAGGGAAAATGTTCTGCCAAACACACTGGCAGACTGCGTGACCCAACATGATTAGCAATGCTACGCCAGACGCGTTTGTGAGAGTCAATTAGTTTGACATATCAATAACTATGCACTGGGTATTTAAAACATTAAATAGAGCAGTTATATGCGCCTAGTGTACTGAATGCATACTGAGTGCACCGAGCCATTGTGGATGAGGATAGTTTATCTCAAAACTTTTTCTACGAATAAAAACCCAATTGCATGAAAGCAACCAGCGTGGGGCCCTGGGTTAGATCTCCAGGTGGAGCAGTGTTATTTTTTTATTTATTTTTTTGCAATATATTTAAAAAAAATCATTTTAAATAAAAATATTACCCACAACGCAGCCCACAGGAAGACATAAACGTTTACAAGGTCTAGTTTATAGGGTTTTTTCATAACGATTTTTCAGTGGTATTCTTGAATCTGGACTTGTGCCCGGGTAATAGCTTAATGCACACATGGGACTTAATCACTGCCTTTGACGAATATCGGCGTGATGTACATAATGTCAGACAAACTGTGTGAAACGTTATTAGTAATGCTAGGCTTAGCGCGATTGCGAGAGCCAATTAGTTTGACATATCAATAACTATGCAGGTGTCTACATACTTAATGCAGGTAATAGAAACCGCCTGCCTTGGATTCAATGCAATGGAATGAGGTATTGATGGCTTAATTGTATTGTGGCTGTTTGATATTGATGGATTGGGGTTGATTGTGCGTAGAGAGAGGATTTTATAATGAAGCTATGACGTGCAACTTTTTTTTTTTGGTAAAACAGTTATTATATGATTGAAATTAATTATTATTAATTCAAATGTATGTTAAAGAGTGTTACTTTATTAAAAACACACTTTCAAAGGGGCTTGTGGCTCTAAGTAATAACAGCCACACGGGTCTAGCAATCAGGTTAAGCTACACTGGCCGCGGTTGGTTCGTGGATGGGTGACCACTTCACATACCAAGAACCCTCCTTGCCCCGGAAAGCACGATAAGCCGTTGGTCCCGGCTGTCATTGGTGGATCTTTGACTGTCGTTACGGGTCGTCAGTAGCTCGAAAGTCTAACAACCAGTCTTACCAAGGGGTATCGTATTACCCAGTAACTGGGTTCTGGAGGTCAGATAGGCAGTCGCTCCATGTAAAATACTGGTATTCAGCTGCATCCAGTTAGACTGGAAGCTGACGCCAACATAGTTGGGAAAAGGCTAGACAGATGATGACACTTTCAGCGTAATGTTGCAGATGTCAATAACCCTGATCCATAATCAATAATAACACATACACTACATAACATAACCCTTATAACAATATTCAATAAGAATGACTCGACGCGTGGCGGATCATTTATCGTCTAAGTGTCTACGACAGCGTAGCCGGCGGCGGCGTAGCGACTACTGCAGCTACGCCGTAGCAATTATGCCGTCACTTATATTAAGGCATGTGACTGAGGTCTTATAAATTGACATGGATTTTTATTTTTTTTTAATTTCTTTGAGAGGTCAAATAATAGTTATTTTGAATTGGATAGTCTGAGAAATTTTATTTTTAGATTTGAAAATTTATTTATTTTTATAAAAATGGCTTCGATTGTTAGCTAAGTTATATTTTAACTTTTACCGGGCTAAATACTCCTTGTTTATTTTTTTAATGTGTTTTTTTTTAATTCGTAGAGATTAACAATATTTCTGTATCACATTTCTCTTTGTAATAAAATAATGTTAAAATGTCCCAAATACCGCACAAAATGATTAATCATTTATTTCAAGTAGGCCATTAAAAAGCACTTTTGAACGTCAAAATTCACAAGAAAATACATTTGAGTTTAGGTGCCCTTGCAAAAGTTAGTTTGAATTGGAGAAGAATGGAATTAATGATACATAATCTGTCCGTGAGATACAGAATAAACTTTCTTTTCGCTGTTTAATTATTTTTATTTACTCCGTTAGCCAAGCCATTTGTAAAATTAAAGCTATTAAACGTTAGCTGTACACAAACTATGTTAATTGCTATGAACTAGTTAATCCTCGCGGTTTACTCGGGCTTTGTAATTTGGCAAAATGGCAATGTTGTTAATAAAACTTTTATGACTCAATTTTCTTTTATGGTTTCACGAAAATATTAAGCAAGCTGCCTGCTACATTGTAATCTACTGACAATTATCAAAAGATAGAGAGGTATGAAAATCTACCGAATTATCATTTGGTTCCACTTTCACGGAGAAATAAAACTTACCAATCAAATGTAATAATTCGAAGTAATGTTGAAAATCACATTTAAACCTTCGTGCTTGTGATTTTTATAACCATATAATATATTCGATATATATATTATATAATTATGTATGTCACAGTCATTCGTTTGACTATTCGGAACGGTAGCGCCATCTCGTGGCGCTAGACAGAGTCTAGCCTGAGTTCGTGGAGGGATACGAGAGCTACAGCTACAAGAGCGGTGTGAGCAGAGCTCTCGGGAACATCGAAACATTGGACATCGTACGAACAACATGTGCTTAGAAACTGTCTCGCATTCCGTATCGTTGAGTTGTGTACCGACAGTGTGTGATTCGCTAGTGTGACTAACTTGTTCGTAAATTTTAATCTGATTTGAACTGCAAACCGTTTTTCTATTATGCTATAACCAACACTACCCATAGTACGCCCATAGTAATTAAAATATGCCTGATGTTAACGAGAGACAGACATACCCTCTCCGATATATGTATATATTTGTAACTTACCGACATAACCACGGTGATTGCGCTAAGAAAGTGGAAATTGACGGGCCACATAGGGCGTAGAACAGATGGCAGATAGGATAGAACAGTGCTGGACTGGATACTGAAACCTGGTAGTAGAAGTGAGGGCACACAGCCGATGAGGTGGACCGACGACCTGGTCAGGATTGCTGGACGACTCAGGCTTAGAAAGGCTAGAGACAGAGAAGAATGGCTTGCATTGCAGGATGCCTACACTCAGTATTGGGTGGCGAAAGGCTGAAGAAGGTGCCGAACGAAGAACGTGGATCCATGCGAGACTTAATGGCTTTTTAATAGTTTCTGTAATTACGGCATTCAATCGGTTAAAACACTGTTTAGTAGGTACAACTATGTTGTTGCTTGAACTTATTCCATTTAACGCAACATTAATGTTAATGATCTCGTGTAAATAAGCACTAATTTTATTGTAAAAGAACTATGTAGAACATATGTGTGGTGATCTATTCTCGTTTATTTTCTAACGGATGTAAAAAGACAATTAACGAATCCGAGAGTTACTTGTACTCCTCGTCATTGTAATATTTTTTTTGTACTGAACCATATTTTCTGTTTTCGGGTCAAAATTCCAAGTTTACTGATGATTTTTAATACGAAAACAAGTTTTTAATGTTATAACACAACTTTAATCACCCCTGTTCCGTTGCATGCACCCATAAGCACAATGTTTTGCGTGCGTTACATTGCGCACTACCGCAAACAGAAAATTTTTGCACCAAAAATAAAAGTAGTTTCCCAGCAATTATTTTTGTGAATGTTACTTCGTTTGATGTACAGTCAGTATAGTACGCGTAGTTGACGGCTATGTGATGTGTCTTTTTACACCCTGTATATGATTCTTTTTACATCGTGTATAATATGATTTTTTTTTACACTCTGTATATGATGCCTTTGCTCTACGGCCTAATGGATGGTTTGAAATCACTTCACCGGCAAAGTTTAGCCACTGGACTATCACCTTTCGCATAAAGGCATTATTGTTAGGTATACAGGTTGGCAGTGACATTGACGCTCAAATTGTAAACATGAATTCAGCACATGACTCTAGAACCCTAGCGTCATCGGTTGTCTAAAAAATATCAGCTGCTTCATAGAATAGTACAATACCTACGCGGTCAAAATGTATGGAACAGCAATTTATAAAATAACCGACTAAAAATTTCAACACAGGGTGGTTCAGAATCATGTTGTTGCGCATCGATGTCCCTGCTACCCTGTGCCATCCTGTATATTTACCTGTCACTCTATATCGAATTATTTATCCACAACAACAACCCGTCGTTAACTTTCAATTACATTGTATGTGACAAGATGACACGGTGTCACTAGCTAGAAAACAACTAATGACTGAACTTTGATTAGCAAACTTGTTGATAAGACACGCCGAAATGGTTGTGTGGGTACCAGTGATTAATTATGGGAGTTCTACGTCGAAGCGACATGCTGCCGAAATTCATTATCGTTGATTATTTCGATTTATCACGAGTGGGAACAGTGAAGTCATTGTTTTGAAAAGTTTTCGTGAAACCACATTATCATGAATTTTGAAAGAAAGTAGGTACTTGACACTAACATCATTTGTTAGAATTACAATAAGTAAGTACAGCCCACGCTACATTATCCAACCTCCTCTTGAGTAATAATGAGTTTGGACCTCAATCCGGTTTAAACAAAGAGATTTAAGGTAGGATAATTTAATGTCTTTGGGTTTAAATTAAGTGCTATATTTTTTAAAAGTAATTAAAGCATTTAAATAAGTACTGTTTTTAAATGATTCTGTCCATATCACGGCCGCGGGGCGACCCGAATGGAAGATACAATAGCTTAGAAAAGTTGTTGTTGAAATGACTGAAAATCTGAAAAGAGGTCATGAAACTCAAAATTATTCATAACTTTCAGGGTTGGTCCTTTGTAAGCAATTTTTTTTACAAAGATGAAATAATGGATGGATCGTATTTAATTAGTCACAATTTTATTTTGGGTTTTTATCTTTTATAATTTTAAATAGTTTATAAGTAATTTTAATGCTATGAGTGTAAAATATGGACTACAGGTTGTCTGAGATAAATAAATTATTTTTATTATTATTATAAATCGATCTTAGTGAAAGTTAGTGTAATTTTTAAGAGGAGGTAGGGTAGGGTTGTAAAAATCAAAATAAAAAGTCATTTTTATTCAAATTAGGCTGCGAATCAGCACTTTTCGAACGTTAAAATTACAAAAGACAGTCCCCCAAAATGCCCGCCCTTCACCACTTCCTAGTGCTTTCGCTGGGAAGAAGAAGTGGCGCAACAAACTCCCCAGCAGCACAGCTGTTTGTCCAGTTAGAAAATACTCGTAGTGTGTAGGTAAAAAAAAAGCTATTTAAAGTAAGTTTTAAAACAGTTTAAAGTTTTTTTTTTTGTGTATTTGTGCACTACGCTAGAAATAAAAACGTCTACTGTTTTCTGTTGCATTCTTAGTACAAACTTCACGCAAAATGTCAGAACTAAGCGAAATCCTGTCACATAAAACTTCAACATGGTTGATACTCGATCCTTAAGGGAAATTAGTCAGATGGCACTTAATATTTTTCCGCCAACAACACTCTAAGCTTTGTTTACCCATTAGAGATACAAGCGTGATGGACGACCTGGATTACGTCGCCATATTATTATTAAGTTTACCACAGAGTTGGGAAGTACAGAAGACTTTTTTATACGATAACAGGTTAGAACAATAGCATTGGGGGTTTGGTAATCATCAGAGTAGGAAACGCAAGGAAGGAAAGGTAGTCTGGATCACTGAAAGTTAGTCATTTTAATCTAGGTGCATCTTCAAGACATATCATGATATAATTCATGTATACTAAATATTGTAAAACATTTTAAAAGAATAACAGTGGAGTTTCATGCAGTTTCTTCTCCATACAAAACGACCTTTTGGAAATTTTGACGTTCAAAAGTGCCTTTTATTTGCCCATTTGAAATAATTTTTTTGACACTATCAAGCAATGACCGTATACGGTGAAGATGTCTATTCCTACCTAAATGTATAACGTTAAACGAAGGTCATCATTTAAGTACTCGTGAAAATGAACATAATTTACTATGGGACAAACTCTGGAATATGAAAAAAAATCAGCTCTTCCTTACATTTTGATAGCAGCATTGCAGCATTGTATACTATGCATGAATGAAGATGGGCTTAATTCAACCGGCTAAAAGTGTCATCTGATTGCACTTTAGTTATATTCCTGATATATATTACGTTAGCGTTGCAGGATAAATGACCTGAAATAGCCTTGAGCCCAAAAACTCTATGAGAACTTTTCTCACATACCTCGTCGCACACCTAAAAGTTCTTTTTTTAAATAACCTTTATAAGTCCAGTAGAGATTTATAAACATACACTTAAATCTTCTGGTAGTGTATATTTTCTTCTATGTAAAACTTTTTTGCAAAAAAATACAACCGACTTCCAAAAACGACACTACAAAGTGAAAAATAACTTTAATTTCGGAAGTCGGTGTCGTTGGGTTCGCATTTTCATTGTTTGCCACCGACTTCCGAAATTAAAGTTATTTTTCACTTTGTAGTGTCGTTTTTGGAAGTCGGTTGTATTTTTTTGCAAAAAAGTTTTTATTTTTCACTTTTTAGTTGTAATTTTTACCAGTAATTTTGGTTTAAAAACCAAACTACTGAACCGTTTTTGATGAAATTTCTATGGGACCATTTGGGAAGTATACCCTTTCCAGCAAAAAAAGAATTTTTCAAATCGGTTGGCAAGCGACGGTGTTATGCGCGAACAAACATAAAAAAAAAATACTAACATCCGAATTGAGAACCTCCTTCTTTTTTAGAAGTCGGTTAAAAACGACCGGTCCTTGACAGGCACAGGACAGGGATAATGTGATCACTATCCCTGTTCTCCAATTCACCTCGCATTCATTCTTACTAGATACGGTCCATTTTGTACAAGCATAAAACACTTGATAGACACTTTGTGTACGGTTTACTACAAGTTAAAGGTTACACTTGGACTACGAGAAACGCCCTTACTACAACGACATAAAGGCGCTATCAATTCAAAACTGTTACCATGGTCGCGGGGGTGACCGTACCTACCTGTAAAGTGATAGGGACATTGATTTTCTTTATTTAGCTGTGACGGTGCTCGTTGCGAGACTTTCATTAAAAGTAGAGGGGCAGGTACTGAAATTTATAAGCGTCGTTCCCACAGCCAGAGTGGTAACTTTGAATCAATCTCGGTAAGGGATGGCTGCGATGCGATTTTATTGATAACTACCTGGTGCTCGCGACTTCCATTCCGTCACATCGCAACGCCTGCCTTACTTCTTTTTCGCGTTCTTTCTTACTTTTTGCTCGGCTCCTAAGCAAACTCAAACACAATCATTTAATTCAACTAAACCAATTACAGGCACTTTTGAATTGTCAAAGGGTCGGTCAGTTAGAAAGATGAAGCTAGTTGCCCATTCCAAAGCAAGTAGGTACCTATAGAGAAGAACGGGCAAGAAACTCCACGGACACTCTTTTAAATCATAAAATTGTTACAAAATATTTGATTACATCATTCGTGTTGAGCGTGATATTGAATAGCCTATAACCTTCCTGGACTAGTAACAAATGCAAAAAGATTTTTTTTAATCCAACTGGTAGTTTCAGAGATTATCGCGTACAAACAAACAAACAAAAAAACTATTTAGCTTTATTATTAGAATAGATATACATAGATGTGCCTTAAATGCATAGCTTTTTTAAACTAAAGTTTCGGTATCACAATATTTAATATAACTACATCTTATATGGAATTTATTATACGAGTATATCGACTCAACATTATTTATTTATTACTGCTATTACTTAGATTGGTTTTGTTTGTATTTAAAACGTGGCGTATCAACGTTACTTTTTTTAATACCAAGTTTTTAATGTGTGATTTGCTTAGTTATTACATATACATAGCACAGGATTAATAAGTAAAGAAAATATCGCTAAGCTAACCCGAAATGTGTAAGCATAGTGATGTACAGAATTAGCCGTTTAAGAGTCTTGTCTATGTACTAATATTATAAAGAAGTAAAATTTGTTTGTTTGTTTGTTTGTATGTAGGGGGTAATCTCCGTAACTACCAGTCAGATTTAAAAAAATCTTATTGCATCTGATACCCCAATTCTTGAGGAATGTTATAGGCTATGACATCATGCTATGATACTTAGAAGCCAAGCAGAATGAACTGAGCGAAAACGAAGAAGTTAGCGATGGGATGCGACGCGATAGGTCTCTCAATTTCACGTGGACAAAGTCGCAGCCAGAAGCTAGTTTCAAAGATATAATGACAACAATAGTATGTTAACTTTGATAATAACTATAAGCAATAGGCCATATGTAATCTTGTGTGTGTATGTGAGTTTAAAAGTTTGTAAACGCACCCACGATACAGGAGAAACTCCTAGTGGGGCAAAAGTTTAAAAAAAAAATCAAGATGATTCTAACACATCACACACATGTAATATCGTGAGAAAGTGTCATAAATAGCATTGTCGCATCATTAATTGCACGATAACAACATGTCATCGACCAGTATAACTGTATGTTATTAAGTCTCATTATTTATGTAACCACCTATCAACGGAAAAATATGTAGTAACAGTGAGAAATCGAGCACATATACAGGGTGACAGATGACAGAGAAACTCGACGTATTCCTTGAAGGGCGTTATACTAGAGGTCATTAGCAACAAATTGAGTCCAGTTAACTAGGGTTCAAAACTGGATTATATATAGATAACAGGGATGTGTGGTGTTACACGAATGGATAGAATAAGAAATGAGTACAGACGCCAGCAGGTCAAGCTACCCGAAACTGTCAAATTTTCCCAATCCACCTTGAACCTTAATGATTTAGCCATAAAGTTGAAAATCTATTAAAGAAATTTGACAGATTGTAGTAGCTTGATGTGCTGGCGTCTGTACATAAGAGGAAGTCTGCAAGTGGCATCGGTATCTCGGTTTTTTTTTTCATAAAGCTTTGCCTCACACTAGGAATTTCTCCTGTATCGTGGGTGCGTTTACAAACATTTAAACTCACATACACCAACAGCCAGACCTGGAACAACTGCTTGCAGGTCATACGAATATTTGTTCCGTGCGGGAATCGAATCCGCGACACGCAGTGCAGCAGTCAATCGCTTAACCACTGCGCCAACCGTGACGTCAAACGGTTGTCATAGTATGGGCACGTGTTACGGAGGAACGAGAAAAATGTCGTGAGGAAAGTTTTGAGTATGCATGTCCATGGCTATAAGAGTTAGGGGCAGGTCAAAGAAACGATGGATGGACTGTGTGA
This sequence comes from Apamea anceps, assembly GCA_951799955.1. Classification (NCBI taxonomy): domain Eukaryota; kingdom Metazoa; phylum Arthropoda; class Insecta; order Lepidoptera; family Noctuidae; genus Apamea; species Apamea anceps. The sequence continues at coordinate 13,582,415 of OX637515.1, read as the reverse complement.
CTGATGATATGGTTAGAAAGGGCGTGACCGCCAAGATGGCGACTAATAGAGAAGTATGGAAGAAAAATATGTGTTACGCCGACCTCAAATAAATTGGGATAAAGGCGGGAGATTGATGAATGATGAGTCAATTTGCGTTAGGTACAAATAATTTCCTTGATATTAGGAAATGTGTATTAAGTTCTTGCGTATATCAATGTAAATCTCACGTTCCGCAATAAATAAACACTTACTTAAATCCTAATAATTCTCTGATATCACTTTAATAAAATACTAAGATCAAGCATCCGTTAAGGTTTGAAGAATATAAAACGATCAGACGAAGCTGTGTAAATATTGATTTTAACAAAAAGATAAGTCAAATTCTGTGTTTCTAGATAAACTTTCATTGATCGAGAGGCAAACTGTCTAAGTAATTAAGACAAATGGACTTGTGTATTTATCTAAAAGGTAAAGTCAGGAAACTTAATTATTTATCAAATTGACTGACTTCCAACATAAATTGCCTGTATATCCAAATCACAGCCGTCATTCTTTGACAGTTGTATGACATGGCTTTAACACTGTAAATTGACGTAGTGTGCCAGTTTGATAATTTATAATTAATCAATTTCCTGGCTGTGTATTAGCTAGTAGAGAAATAGACAGCGTTTTGTGATAACTAAAGCTAATTTTTACACGAATAATAGCCATAAATCGTGGCTCCGTAAAATTTTGTTCAACATTGAAATACCTAGTTCACAGTGGACTGTCTCGTTGCTCTAGTGGTCGCATGCGCTACTGCTAAACATAAGGTCCTAGGTTCAATTGCCGGGTCGAGTAAAGTGGCATTGGGTTTTTAGGGTTCCGTAGCCAAATGGCAACGGAACCCTTATGGATTCGTCATGTCTGTCTGTCTGTCTGTCTGTCTGTCTGTCTGTCCGTCCGTATGTCACAGCCGCTTTTTTCCGAAACTATAAGAGCTATACTGTTGAAACTTGGTAAGTAGATGTATTCTGTGAACCGCATTAAGATTTTCACACAAAAATAGAAAAAAAAACAATAAATTTTGGGGGTCCCCATACTTAGAACTGAAACTCAAAATTTTTTTTTTCATCAAACCCATACGTGTGGGGTATCTATGGATAGGTCTTCAAAAATGATATTGAGGTTTCTAATATCATTTTTTTCTAAACTGAATAGTTTGCGCGAGAGACACTTCCAAAGTGGTAAAATGTGTGTCCCCCCCCCTGTAACTTCTAAAATAAGAGAATGATAAAACTAAAAAAAATATATGATGTACATTACCATATAAACTTCCACCGAAAATTGGTTTGAACGAGATCTAGTGAGTAGTTTTTTTTTAATACGTCATAAATCGTAACGTAACGGAACCCTTCATGGGCGAGTCCGACTCGCACTTGGCCGGTTTTTCTATTTGAAATTTATCAGTAGTAGCCCGGAGTTTGGATTTGTACCCAGTTAATAGCGATAGACTCATCCCCTATTACATGGGACCTAAGCATAAGTAGAGAAATACGTGTGTGCTAAAGGTACACCTCTGCCTTACCCTTCGTCCTGTACAAGCGTGATGTTATGTTTATACAGGGTGGCAGGGACATCGACGCGCAAACTATAACCATGGATTCAGCACATGAGTTTAGACCCCATAGCGTCGAAATTTTTCGTCGGTTATCAAAAAAAAAAATCTTCTGTTTCATAGAAAAGTGTAATACCTACGCGGTCAAAATGGGATCCCTTCTTTTCGCATAATGTTCTTTGTCCTAATATACTTCGGCATAACGATTTTGGCACAATTTGTTTTGGCATAATAATACTTCAGCATAATTTTTTTAGGCATACATTTTATGTTGGCATAATCATCTTAAAGACTAATTTATTTTGGCATAAATTTGATTCGCATAACGTTACTAGGCCTAATGATTATTAGCATAATAATATTTGGGCATACAATTAATAGAAATAACGGAAACAAATTTGAGTTATTTTTACGTAAATATTTTCACTCGATTCTGTATCACTTTTTCCAAGAGTCGGGGTGCCCCAAGGTCTAACACATCTCGATTTAGTAAAAAGGCAATGAGAACTTAGGATGCAAGAGCGAGCGAAGCGAGCTCGGGAATTGGGGCACCCCGACTCGGACAGGTTAGGTTCGAAGGGGATCCGTCATCCCCTTCGTGTTAGGTTCCTTTAAACCCTGCAGACAGAAATAGGGGCCCCGCGAAGCGGGGCTCCGTCGACTACGCCTTATTATTATTGTTATGCTTAATAAAGTTATGCTTTAGAATGTTATGCTTAATAAAGTTATGCTTTAGAATGTTATGCTTAATCATTATTATGGTTAGAGAAATTATGCGTAAAAAAATTATGCGTAAGCTGTTATGCGTAAATAATTTATGCGAAAATATAATTAGGACAAACAAAAGTATGCCAAGTTATATTAGGTCTTAAAATTTTATGCAAATGGATAGGGAACCGGTCAAAATGCATGGAACAGCAATTTTTTTTTTTAACAACCGACGAAAAATTTCGACGCTATGGGGTCTAAACTCATGTGCTGAATCCATGGTTAAAGTTTTCACGTCGATGTCCCTGCCACCCTGTATAGGTACCTGGTTCAGTATCACATTAAGTTTATATTGACGCTTCCATCCCGTTTAGGTCCCGACCCGCGGAGTATTTTTAAACCCCCAAGGAACACGTAAAAAACTCTTGTTTAGAATTCAACACTTTTTTTTTTTTTTGAGGATGGGAAATCATCAAATGACCCCTCCCGCTCTGGGTGGAGCAGAAGGGAGTGTCAGACTCTTACTGACTAAAACCCACCCGTGTTCCTTCCTTAGCCCTTTATGTTCCAGGGCAGCGGTAACCCTTTCGGACAATCCCGCTACCCTGGCAGGCTTCGGCCCTATCGGGCCCCGTCACTCATGCTGAAATCTCTTTGAGGCGCGCGTGGAACACGTACACGCCGTCTGGCACGGGCCTGGTCCTGATCGGACGGTGAGTTACCCATTACTCACCGCCCGCAGGCCCGCACCTACGGTGGCCGGGAGTCGTCACGCGGCTCCCGACGCCCGGAGCGTCTCCCGCGGCGGCTGAGGCGTGAGGTGCGTTCCCTCGCCCACCCCGCCACCTCCTTCGCTAGCATGACTGCTTCGCAGAAGGAGGTGACTGCCTCCCACTCCCTCTCGCCCCGGACCATGGCTTGAACCAGGGCCGGACGCGAGAGGTCGCCGCCGCTGCAGAATGCAACACTAAAGTTCACTACGTGTAAGGTTACACGCTCGTCTCCATTTATTTGCACTGTTACTATCTTATAAGACGACAAACGGTTGTGATTCCTATTGAAGTAAAATAAACATGGAATTGTGGTGCTAAGGGCTGTGGAGAGAAGAGCGTGTTTTGTTAATTTTGCTAATGTGTTCAGCAGGCAGTATGATAAAGCGTCAGATGAAGGTCGCACCATAATTTCATTTTTATTATTCAAAAAAAAAGTATTGGTGTACCTAACAAATTATGTACACCATAAAAATTACACGTATGAATATAAAATACCGATATTTTGGTTCTATTTACGAAAAACTTATCCACTAACGCACATCGTCCACGATGATTTTAATAAAGTAACGTATTACAAACTCAGTGAGTTGCCAGAATGTCACAGCACTATTATTTCAATGGCGGTTCGTACACGTTGCAACCAATTACTTAAAGATCAGAGTTACAGTGAAATATAATTTGGAGACAGCAATGTTACTCGTACAAAATCCTTTCTTTAGCTAGCCAGTCCTTTTTACCATCACATAATATTATATTGATAGAGGTTATTTTAATATAATATGATCGAAAACAATGGCGTGTGTAGCGTACTTGTCTGACTCTGACTGTATCTTCGACTTTTAACTAATAGACAATACTGCTGAACTTTCTAGTTTATAGTATGTATAAATCACTTAGTTAGTTTTGCAATTATATCAGTAGTTATTTAATTACAACACAATTTATTAGCGTCCGCTACTGTTACTCAATAAAAGTCAATTATAGGCCAATCGCTTAACTGAGGCGTTGCCTGAGGTAGCAGCGCGGTGCGGGATGCCCTCAAAACGGTGAAGAAAAACATCGTGAGGAAACTTTTCGCAGGACGCGAGTTAATCCGTGGTTTAATGCTGTACCCTATTTATCGTATACACAAAACCGTAACACACTTTCTTTCACAATTCGAATGATTTTGAAGCTTTCTAATCCATTACTTCATATGTTTGAACAATTCGTCTGCTCGACAGCGCAAATAATGCAATGAATATTGTCGATTAGTCAAAATGCAACATGCGACATTGCAATTGTTAGTGTATAATTAACACTAGTTCGATTTTCGCCGTGCGGCTGGTCGCTTACCAAATCGCCTTACAAGCCGAATCGCCACCAGGTTTACACGGGTCGATAAAATGGTGACTATATTTATTTTGTCGACCTTTGACGATCGCCTGCGACTGCGCATTTTCACGGTCAATTTTAGTCATCCGCCGCATGCGACCACACGACAAAAGTCGAAACCTACTTTACTTTGGCACTTGCGATTTTAGTCACTAGCCGAGTTGCCATTTAGACAGTGCGGCTTAGTCACTTGTACAAAGCCCGCATTACGCAAATAGGCTACCTAGTAATGCTCATACATACCTACATAAAACCAAACAATCTACCTACTAATTACGCAAATTAATTAATCAAATAACCAAACATCCGTGTTCATTCAGCCCTACGGGCAAAATTATTCATCCCACAAAGTTATATTCGCTAAAATTATATATCCAATATGCATTCATTTAAATATTGAATATTATTTTCGTCTGTTTAGCATAAGGATACCTGTGCTATGAAAGGTATAACTAGTTGATAAATGATTTTATTTTGTAAGTGGGTTTGTACAAACACTTTTTACACGTCAATCATATTTTAAAACTAGATGAGTCGGCGTTTCCTATCTGACTGGTCTGAGAAGAAAGGCCGAAACAAACTCAGGCGTCACAGTCTCTTTTAAAATCCAGACATAATCTTGGTCAGATCATATGAAAACCATGTAGATCGTTGTCTGAGATGGCATTAGAAGAAAAGATGGAATATGTTTATGGCCCATAGATAGCCTACGTTGTTTGTCTTTTGTCAGGGGGATCCTGAGGGCGACTCCCGGGTCTGGAAAAGTGTCATTAGTTTTATCTTTCAAGAAATTCTCAGTAACAGTCCGATGCCTCTAATTTAATTTAGTTATATCGGGCTTGTGAGAATAGGTTAGTTCACTATTATATAGGACAACACGTTTCTAAGTAAAATGTAGGAATACCTATTTAACATAACAGGGTCGGGCAGAAGTGTACATGTATAGTGTGTGTGAATATTACACCCACATTTCGCCTAATTTGTTTGCAGGAGCTTGTGGCTAATAACAGCCGCACGGGTCAATCGATCAGGCTAAGTTACGTTTGCCACGGTTGGTCCGTAGATGTGTGACCAACTTTACATACCATGATCCCTCCGTGCTTCGGAAAGCGCGTTAAGCCGTTGGTCCCAGCTGTTATTCTTGGATCTTTGACAGTCGTTACAGGTCATCAGAAGCCCGAAAGTCTGACAACCAGTCTTACCAAGGGGTATTATACAGGATAAATTTTTATTCAGTGCGTAAATTTTCACAGGGTGTTCTACCCATGAATATGAACAACTTTCACTATGGGACCATCTCTGAAATCACAAAAAAAAAATCAGCTGTTTCTTATAAAAGTTCAATACCTATTCGACCAAAATGTATGAATCTGCTGATTTTTTTTTTTCGTGATTTCAGAGATGGTCCCATAGTGAATGTTGTTCATATTCATGGGTAGAACACCCTGTAAAAATTTACGCACTGAATAAAAAAATATCCGGTATTACCCAGGGTTGTGGAAGTCAGATAGGCAGTCGCTCCATGACATGTGAAATACTGGTATTCAGCTGCGTCCGGTTAGACTGGAAGCCTACCCCAACATAGTTGGGAAAAGGCTAGGCAGATGATGATTTCGCCAATAATGTTTAAGTCGTCTGTAATAAGGGGCGAGCCTATTGCCAAACTGACACAGTTCCAGACTCCAAGCTGCTCCTGAGAAATTTAAGACGGTAAAACCCAATAACACCTACCTATTTATTGCTCCTCTGCTACCCTTTCATAAAATACAGAAACGATGTTATATTAAATAGCTCCGGTTGAAAGATTTCTACTGTAATTTCATCTCATTTGATTTCACAGATGACTGATTAAAGACATCGAAACAAACTTTGAACTGAAATCGGAGAATTCGAATTACTTAAGAATTTTCATTGATTTGTTTTTTACATGGTTTCAGTTGCCAAGTATTATTTGTATTGTTATATTAATAATGGTATAATTGGTACATTTGTTTTTTTGCTGAAGGTTGTACAGTTACGAGCAAAAGTATGTGTACACTCGGCTTTATTCAAAACCGATTTACTCCTTTATTTTTTAATGAAATTTTATGTTGTTACGAACATCACATTTTCGAACCCATAGGTTTATGTAATGTGTCATATTTCAATGTTACATTCGTTATTTCACGAAAAAATCTCATATGAAAGTTGCCAAGTGTTGACATATTAGTGCTCGTGACTGTACTTGGTGTAACAGAATAAACGCAACTATGCAGCCAAGCATATTATAAGTTGGGGGATTACATCGCTGACAAAAATGCTTGGCTAAACACTGGTCCTACTCCACGGGACGTACAAATAAATTGATCAGCATTTGAAAATACTTCACACACGCCTACCCTATGCTACGTATTGTTGGAGCTGCTCAAGATTTTAAAATACTGTTCTTGCATTATATAAATTCAATCTCCTAGTATTGTATAATTGCATAGCACATAATATGTGAGTACTATGTACATACTATAAAGCTAACATTTACTGGGTACGTCTTTCATTGGCTTGAATGTGCCTTGGCGGCTGATAGTATGTCATACTCACTCTAATGTCTCGCTGATGGTGGCGCATGTGTTGGATCATTTAGCTTCCTTCAGAATAGTTGAGCTGAATCGTGCTAATCTATGCATGACGCATAGATTAGCACCGTTCGTGAACGGGCGCCGTCATTAGGGACTGGTCAACTCTTTGCTGCCATGGCTTATTTTAATTTAATTTAATATTCGAATTGTTGTTTTATCTTTTCATTACGGATGCTTTTAATGTTCTGCATCTTCTCACATGCATAACTTTTAACATGAATAATGTACCCAATACTTTGTAACCATACTATTGTGATTTAAAAGAGTGTCCATGGAGTTTCTTGCCCGTTCTTCACCATAGGTACCTACTACGCTTTGGAATGGGCAACTAGCTTCATCTTTTTGACTGACCAACCCTTGACAATTCAAAAGTGCCTGTAATTGGTTTAGTTGAAATAAATAGTTTGAGTTTGAACGCAAGTCCTGAAAGTAATTTGTTCATAATTGACTACTGAATCAAATTCACATTCTCTTCAGATTATGCAATAGCTCACTAAAGCTTTATATCTCACCACTTACTCCAACAATGCTTGATTAAATAACACTATTAAATAGTAACTCATGTCAATGGTATAAAGTAAATTCCAATAATTGACAAATTAAAAATATGTTTATGGAGATTTAACATAATAATAATAATAATAATAATAGCCTTTATTAACAATCTTACAATCTAGTTTCGTAATTATAATAAATAGTTAAAGAAAGAAAATAATTCCTCTCTTTTATCTCCTCTTCAGACATCGGTTTCCGAAGATTGTTTTGCATTAGCATAGGCCTCCCCCATATTCTTCCAAAGTTCCCGGTCATGGGTTTCCCTCTTCCACATTGGCCCAGCTGTCACCTTAAGGTCGTCATCCCACCTTCGTATCGGGCGTCCTTTCTTCCTTTTGCCTTCTCTTGGGTACCATTCGGCTACTAATTTAGCCCATTTCTCCCTTTTGTCTCTGATAAGGTGGCCCGCCCATTTCCATTTCAGCTTTTTTATCTTGTATGATACGTCCGCTATTTTCGTTTTCTTTCTGATATGTTCGAGGCTTAGTTTGTCCTTTCTCTTAACATTAAGTATACTTCTTTCCATGTTGTGTTGGCATGTTTGTAATGTCTTAGTGTTCCGCTTAGTTAAAGCCCATGTTTGGCAACCGTAAGTCATGGTAGGAAGTATACACGAGTTAAATAATTTGCTTTTTAAAGCTAGTGGTATAGATTTATTTTTTGTGACTTCTTTTAGGGACCAGTATCGCTTCCACGCTACGTTTACCCTGTTGTGAACTTCTTTAGATGTATCGTTTGTAGGAGATATGATCTGTCCCAAATACGTGTATTCATCTACAAAATCAATTATGTCGTTGTTGACTCGTATGGGTGGTTTCAAATGATTCGTCATCAATTTGGTTTTCGTAAGATTCATATTCAGGCCTACTTTTTGGCTTTCATCTACAAGTTGTCTGAGCATAGTTTGTAGTTGATCTGGGTTATCAGAGATTATTATAAGGTCGTCCGCAAATCGAAGGTGATTCAGCATTACTCCATTTACCCTTATACCGTAAGTTGACCATTCTAGGTTCCGAAACACTAGTTCTAAAGTTGCTGAGAATAATTTAGGCGATAAGGGATCACCTTGCCTGACGCCTTTTTTAATGGGGAATAGTTCACCTAGTCTTTCCGTTTTAATTTTCGCGGTCATGTTTTTGTATATGTTCCTTATAATCCGAATATATTTTCTAGTTACTCCTTGATTAGCTAGCGCTTCCCAAATCTTGTTGTGTTTCAGTGAGTCAAATGCCTTATGATAGTCTACAAACGCTAGATAGTAAGGTAATCCATATTCTCTGTACTTCTCGGTGATTTGTTTAATCGTAAAAATATGATCTATAGTCGAGAAACCGCTGCGGAATCCTGCTTGTTCTTTTGGTTGATTTTCATCTAAAGTGTTTGTAATCCGACCGAGAATAATTTTTGAAAATATTTTGTAGAGGTTGGACATGAGACTTATGGGTCTATAGTTGTTAATGTCATCCAGTCTTCCCTTTTTGTGGAGCAATGTAATTGTTGACGTAGTCCATTGTTTTGGCGTTTCTTCTTGTCTGAGGATATCATTAAATATGTCGTGCACAGTATCGAGCAAAATACCTGAGGACCCTTTCAAAAGTTCATTTGAGATTCTATCTTCACCCGGCGTTTTCCCACATTTTTGTGATTGGATGGCTTTCAATATTTCACTTTCCCTTATTTCTGGGATCTCGTCTTCGACTTCTATTTGGTTTAGACATGTAAATGATGATGTTGCTTCTTCGTCGTCGTTGTAAAGGTTTCGATAGAAATTTGTTGCTGCTTCCAATATTTCGGATCTTTTCGTTTTATTCTTTCGGTTTCCCTGCTTATTCATTTCTGGTATCCAATTTGTATATTCTTGCAACTCCTTCCATGCTTTCTTGACTCCTCCGGTAGATTTTATGTGAAAAATAATTCGATCTTGTCTTGTTTGCTTTCTATGATTTCTAATGCTTTCGTTGATCTTCTTACTTATCTTAGTTATTTCTCTCCTGTCAATTGGTTTTTGCCGTCTCAAAGTTTGTCTCCTCTCTATTAAATCCCTCGCTTCATTTCCGATTTTATCTTTTGAAGCTTTAGTTGATTGCATATTGTTTTCAATTTGTTGTAGTTCATTTTCTAGGATATCGTATTTTTCGTGTATAGTATAAGTTTGATGGAGTTTGTCTTGTAGAGCATGTTTTAAGGGGTCTAAAATAGTATCTGGTAAGGGTAGTTTAATAGGTTGTTTATTATTTCGTAAGTGTTTGCGTGAGTGTTTCGTATGGGACACAGTCATTATTCCTCGAACCATGCGATGGTCGGTGTTGAAGTTGAGCTGGTTTATGACATCTACATCTAGGAACAATTTGGGTTTGTTCGTAATTATAAAATCTATTTCATTTTTGACGTATCCGTTTGGCGACAACCATGTCCATTTCCGACTAGGTTTTTTGTTGAAATAGCTGTTCATAACACTAAGATTGTGCTCTTGTGTAAAATCTATTAACCTCTGCCCGTTGTTGTTTCGCTTTCCAGATGTATATGGTCCCAAATAATTGTTCTCATTGGTTCTTCGATTTCCTATTATGGCATTTAGATCTCCGATTACAATGACTGTTTTGTGTATATTTTCCATGACTTGTCTCAGTTTATTATAAAATAGGTCTTTTGTTTCTTCTTCTGCATTTTCGGTTGGAGCATAAACTTGCACTATTGAAATGGGGTGTTTATATTCAGGTAACTCAATGTTCAGAACTGATATTCGGTCTGAGAACCCAATGAATTCAAGGATATTATTTTTGAGGTATTTCTTCACAAGGAAGCCAACACCATATCGTCCTGCAATTTCATTTTTAAAATATAATATATAATCATCGTGTTCTTCTATTTGTTCGCCTGACCTTCTTATCTCAGATAAACCTATAATATCCCATTTAATATTTTGTAGTGCACTGTCTAATTCATACAATCTATCTTGTGTTTTTAATGTCCTTGTATTTAATGTTGCTATGCAATAATTTATTTTTTTATTTCTGTTGCGTGAATTTTCTTGCAGTGTATCTGGGGGGTTTTGGTCTCTGACCCCACGGTGACCAACCGGGTTGGGGAGATTTTTATTTATTATGGTTGTTATTTTTCTTCTTCGGTTACCGATGTCTAGTGGATCCTATGCGTTAGTAGTATTCTTATTAGGTAGAGACGGAGATCTGGTTCTCATATACGCAAATGGATCCGTTCTTTGTAGTTTTGCAGGAGCTATTACAGTTCTTCCACTGTCTTTTTGTTGTAGTGGTGTTGTAGTAGGCGATGTTGAAATGTCTCTTTTCCTTTTCTCGTTTTCTTTAGGTTTTACTACCACTGTATTATTCTTGATATAAGCTTTGTTTCCTTTTTCTCTCTCTTGCTCGAGTTGTGGTTGCAGTTATTATTAGAGATTTAACATAAGAATTTATAATTTCGAAAATAATCAAATCTAAGCACTGATTGAAAGTGCCGCTATAAATAAGTTAGTATGTATTGATTCTTCATTTTTTTTATATTATTCTCTCATATAGAAGCAACAAGAATAATATACTCAGGATTTTGTACTATCGTGATTAAAAGAGTGTCCTTTTCTTGCCCGTTTTTCTCTACAGAGATCTACGTTTTGGAATGGGCTAGCTTCAGCTTTCTGGGTAACTGACCGACTTTTTGACATTTTAAAAGCAGGCACTTTTGAAATGTCAAAAAGTTGTGTTGTTGAGTCAAACTCAAAGCATTTATTTTAATTAAACCATTTACCGTCTTTTTGACATTTCAAAAGTGCCTGCTTATATTGCAACCTAATTTTTATAATGAAAATCATCGTGTCTGAAATGACACGATGATTTTCATTATAAAAGTTAGGTTATATATATTATAAAGGTAGGTTATGTGTCATCAACTCAGCCTATCGCAGTTCACTGCTGGACATAGGCCTCTCTCAGGCTGCGCCACAATACCCAGTCTTCCGCCTTCTGCACGGTCCATCTAGCTAGAATCATACCTATGAATCATCACACATTGCCTTAGATTGCTCAATCAAGCTTCGTCTAAACGCCTACCAGGCATTGCCTCAAGCAAACTCTAGTGAGTAGTGACCCATAATATCAAACGCGCTATAGGTACTGGGTCAGCCTAATTTAGTTTGGACGTAGGAAACGGTCTAGAGGCTAAGGGCAATATTATACAGGACCACTATCTTGGCGCAACCATTGATCGTTGCGCTGCCAGCTAGATGTATACAGCTTTATAGAGAGTACAAGCCGCGTGTCCGATGGGATTTCACACATCGTAAATGACGAATTTCCATAAAAACTTTCATCCGCTACTTATTTAACCCGTTAAGTGCGCATTTTCGTTATATAAGGAACTTTTGTGCAAAATTTCGTGCTTCTAGGCCCAGCGGATTAGGCTGTGCATTGTTGTCAGGGAGATTTTTATTTAAGAAAATTTCTCACCAGACGTTCGATTGTGCATCCATTGCATTTTTGTACTTAGGCTTTGTTGTAAAGTTGTGACATTAAACCCAATTTTCTTTATGTTTTCATTTTGTGGGTAGCGTGACCATGTTTACGTCACTTGGAGTCCCAGTATAATATAGCTCTAAGTTATGACCTGAGGAATAACATTTTAGAAACTACGTCATTGTTCATGAAATAAAGAAAAATCCCTAGTGATGGATAAAGAAAAGTCTTGTGATAAAGTACTGTTTCGCAAAAAAATGTTTTTTTCTTCATTTCGTCTTAGCGAAACATTTTTTTCTCCGAAATAAAGTGAAAGTAGTTTGTAGGGCTTATGGAGATTAGATTTCCTAGACTTCTGCTAATAATAGGGGTTAAAGTATGAAATTGCCGTTTTATTGTAATAGGTACTTCAAATTGACATAGAACCTTCATGGTTTAACATTTTTGAGTGAAACTTTTTTCACGTGATACCTATGAGTTCTTCTTTTAAAAAATGTGCAACATTTGACTATCGACTTTCAGTTGGTTTTTTTATTCGGCTTAGACAAGAAAGATGGATACTTCGAAAACTAGAGTTATTTTTGAATACGAGTTTCGACGCGGAACTAACGCGGCAGAAACAGCTCGCAATATCAATGTTGCGTTTGGAGAGGAGACTACTAATGAACGCACCGTGCGATTTTGGTTTAAACGCTTTCGTGATGGAAACTTTGATTTGAAGAACGAACCACGTGGAAGACTGCTCACACAGGTGAATAACAATAAATTGAAAGAGACGGTGAAAGTCGATCCGAGCCAAACTACCCAGGAATTAGCGGCATGGCTTAACGTTACCTTACCAACAATATTGACTCATTTGCGTCAAATCAATATAATAAAAAAAATATGAGTAATGGGTGCCTCATTATTTGACTGATCTGCAGAAAGAAACGCGTGTAGAAACTTGTGTTACCTTGTTGAATTGATACAGAAATGAAGGAATATTGGATCGAATTGTGACATGTGATGAAAAGTGGATTCTTTACGATAACCGTAAGCGAAAAATGCAATGGCTGACCCCAGGTCAAACGCCGCAACAGTGTCCTAAAGCAAAGCTTACCAATAAAAAGGTAATGGTAACTGTTTGGTGGTCTCAGCGTGGTGTTATTCACTATAGCTTTCTCTGATCTGGTCAAGCAATAACGGTAGATGTCTACTGTGCCGAACTCCGAACAATGATAGCAAAACTAGCAGTGAAACAGCCCCGACTCATGAATCGATCTTCACCATGATAACGCGAGACCTCATACAGCACGAGAAACCGTTTTAACTCTACAGGAACTGCAATTAGAAACCATTCGTCACCTTCCGTATTTGCACAGACCTTGCTTCAATGGACTACCATTTTTTTCGTGATTTGGACAATTTTCTACGCGATAAAAAGTTTTCTTCTCAGGAGGCAGTACAAATGCTTTCACGCTTTGTCGAATCTAGATCACGAGAGTTCTATCGCAAAAGCATAAATGACCTTCCTACTAGATGGCAGCAATGTATAGATAATAATGTTAAATATTTTGATTAAATAAATATGTTAAATTAAGAAAAAAAAGAATTTTAATTTTTCAGTACTAGTCGGCAATTTCATACTTTAACCCCTAATATTTATTCATCCGTAGAATTTACCAAAGATCCTTGAAAAAATATATTCATAGCTTTATTATATTTTAGCATTTTGGGATTATGTGAAAAAGACGAGACTTGTTGCGATCCTAAACATTATAAAATGAAATCGCTTTTCGTGTCTGGCTGTGTGACCGCATTGTTTTTCTAACCTAACCACGCAACGGATTTTGATGTGATTTAAATATGTTAAGGTTTATGTGTACACTAGCTGCGCCCCGCGGTTTCACCCGCATAAGCTTCGATCCCGTGGGAATATCAGGATAAAAAGTATTCTATATGTTAATACTGGTTATAAACCATCTTTGTGTAAGTAGGATAGGATGACATTAATATTTAACTTATAATAAAGAACGACGACATGGTCGAGACAGCTGGTGCCCTATAAGCTAGAGACACACGAGACCATGACAAATAGAGGAGCCTAGGACAGCCATATCGGTCAAAGAATGCGCTAATTGACGAAGACACCGAAGTGCAATAGCTTTGTTTTTGCTCAATTTATTTTATATTATAATTCGTTTTATTCACTGACCTATAATAAACAATGACGCTGGACTTCATACTTGCTACTTCATGATACTTCATACTATCGGTGCCAAAATGAAGACATTTGATTTTCGCCATTTTGGCGCTGACAGCAACGTGAGCGTCTGTGGAACTAATATTTTTTATAGCGAGTTTTACAAAATGCGCATACTCTCATGATAAAAACGTTCTAATTATCTCGTAGTAAACACAAAATACACAAAAAATCTTATTCTACGATTTAGACCTAAATCATCAGAGACGTACAGTCAACAGCAAAAGTAGATGATCAAAATCAGAAATTCAATACTAATTAACGGAGTTCGCGTCAGAACTGTGTGGCGTCAAAGTGATTCAAAAGTATGTGATTGTAAATTATACCAAACATTTACTACTAGTACAGCTGCCATATAGCTGCGAACTCCGTTCATTAGTATTGAATTTTTGATTTTGATCATCTACTTTTGCTGTTGACTGTACCTATACAAAACGACGGCCATTTGCGCCAATGTGTCAATTTTAGTTCCTGAGACGCTCGAGCGGGGCGCTTTGAATCGGCACAAAAACAATTATCATTTCGTATCGTATATTTAGTCCAGCGTACTTTTATAATATAGGTCAGTCGTTTTAGTTTATAACTAAAGAAAATCCGTAAGATAGAACTATTAATCTCTTGAATCCAAGTTAGGTACCCAACTCGTCACTCACTCAACAACATTGTATCCACCATTCACTCAAAGATGTTCACCATAACTTTTCCATTACAGATGAAAGCTCCTAGCGGTTACATCACATCGCGGATGTACCCTTTGTAACCACACAAAGCTATTCCGAGTCGGTCCTGCGAATACCACAACAATGCATAAGTTACATCTGTTCGTGGAAGGTGGCCTGTACTATATACCTACACTATGTTGGACCCTTCTGGTCCTTGGATATTAAGGTACTTAATAAAATATCTTCCCACTTACGTCCGGAGACGGAAGTTACAAGATGCTTATATCTTATCCAACCTGGTAATTTGGGGCTACCTGGACGGAACGGCAGTGGGTTGTGATTGTGGAGCTATTTCGCAAACATGCTCCACCTCCTATCCTGCCCTCTGTGTCCCAAAACATGCAGTCAGTGACCTCTGCGCTGCCACTGACGACGCCGTGGAATTGGTAAAGTTTTGGGCCAACAAGATATAGAATTCAGTCGTGCCAGCGTCACGAAGAAGAATAAAATATTGTGTTGTGTTACCCTGTAACTGAGTTGTGGAGGTCAGATAGGCAGTCGCTCCATGTATAATACTGGTATTCAGTTGCATCCGGTTGCACTGGATGCCGAACCAAACATAGTTGGGAAAGGGCAAGTCAGATTGATTCCTTTGTTATCTAAAAGGCCGCAGATATTTTAACAGACCATCAGAGAAGGCCACCAAAAAAATAACAAAACAACATCACAGCTGTATTCCTTGTAGAGTTAGGCTGTTGTGTACCAAACAACTCCATAAAATTGTTTGAGTATCTATACAGCGTTGACAGGGAAACTCGACGTATTCCTTAAAATGGATTATACTAGAGGCCATTAGCAACAAATTAAGTCCAGTGAAGTAGGGGTCAAAACAGAATGGTTACCGAGCTGTGTCGGTTCTTTGGTTTTTTAGAAATTGGCGCCGATTCCCTTATTCACAAACTAAACTATATTTAAGTTCAGTGCATCTTTTTCCTTCTATTTCATTAAGAAAAGGACAGAAGATAAATATTAGTTTAGTCCTGTCAAATTAATCCGCGCCTGACGTAAATTGACGTATTTTTAGTAGCCATGTTTTTAATCACGTCTAAATTGTCTATGGAGTATCTTAATTTGACAGGACTAAACTAATATTTTATCTTCTGTCCTTTTCTTAATGAAATAGAAAGAAAAAGATGCACAGAACTTAAATTTAGTTTAGTTTGTGAACAAGGGAATCAGGGCCATTGTCTGACTTGTTACCAAAAACAATTAGTTATACTCGACCCCAAACATTTAATTGATACTTTTCTGAAAGTTGATAAATGAGTAATCATTAAAAAAAAAGCTTGCAAAACTTACATAATCTCAGAAACTCAGGTCTATAATAGCAAAAGTTTTATTTTTTCACCATTCAGTTTACACCCCTAGTTCACTGGACTTAATTTGTTGCTAATGACCTATAGTATAACCCCTTTCAAGGAACACGTAGAGTTTCCCTGTCACCCTGTACTCGTATAATTATTTACCTACATATTCTAAAGTACAGTCGGTTTTCACGTATTTCTGTGTGACCACATTGTTCTTTAAACTACGCAAAGGATTTGATGTGGTTTTCATAATCATTAAGAGATTTTGAAAAAAAATTTGGGTGACGTCTTCGAGTGTGGAAATTGTGACTACATTATTGTATTGGGTTCCCACCTGTTACAACGAATGTACCTAATTGGTATTTTTTTTTTCCAGAAGGTTTGTCTATGTGTGCGAAAAATTGATGTATTTTCTGATTTACAGGATAGGCTACGTAAGGTTACTATTGCACGTCATAGCCTCATTGTAGAATCCTCTCTATACGTACAATAAACCCCAATCCATCAGTATCAAACTGCCAACAATACAATTAACCCATCAATACCTCATTCCGTTGTGAATCCAAGGCAGGCGGTTTCAATTACCTGCATAATGTACGAGTAAGAAGACACCTAGGTGCATAATTATTGATATGTCAAACTAATTGGCTGTCACAAACGTGGCCGGCCTAGCATTGCTAATCGTGTTGGGTCACACAGTGTCAGGGTATTTGACGGAATATATGTACTCGTATGACGGAGAAGGTACGTCTGTCTCGATATCATCATATATATTTTAATAACTGTGGGCGTACTAAAAACAGTTTAAAGTTCAAATCAAATAATATTTTTACGAATAAATTAATCACACTAGCGAATCACACAATGTACATTCACGACACAACTAGATACGGAACGCGAGACAGTTTCTGAGCACATGTTGTCTGTACGATCTCCAATGATCTAGAGAGCTGTTCCACCTCGCTGTTCGCTCTCGTCGACTCACACGGTCATCTAGACTCTGTCGAGCGCCCCTTGGCGCTAGCATCCCAAATCATCAAACGAATGACTGAAGTACTTCCGATAATATGTACAGACGCCAGCACATCAAGCTACTACAATCTGTCAGATTTCTTTAATAGATTTTCAACTTTATCGCTAAAGCATTAAGGTTCAGGGTTGATTGGGAAAATTTGACAGTTTCGGGTAGCTTGAGCTGCTGGCGTCTGTACATCATGCCTGTATTCCTCAAAGAGGGAGACAGAGGTCAAACAATCAAAAGTCATTTATTCAAATTAAGCTGAGAACTAACTTACGAACGTCAAAATTACAAAAGACAGTCCCCCGAAACGCCCGCCCTTCGCTGAGTGCCCTTCGCCCAGTGTTTCTATCATTATTTCATGGAATCAGAAACAAAATTCACATCATAACATCACGCCAGTATTCTCCAAAGGGTGAGGCAGAGGTATAGGTACCTATCACTAGTACCATATTTAAGGCCCATCTAGTTATTGCTACAAGTAATAAAGTAATAATACAACAAGTTGTTCAAACAGTAACAATGTTTGATTTGCTCGTTTGCGGGATAAATAAATTGGACTGTATTGATATAGGCTTGCTGTATTGCCGATTAAATTAAACAATGTTACAAGTGTCCCGGACAAACATAGAACGTTATATTGATTTATAGTGTCGTCCGTCGTCGCGGTGGTCTTCGAGGAAGCGAGTGGTCATCGGGGCGAGCTGTGTCGTCGCCGCGCCGCGCCTCAGCTTGCCGATGACGCGCTGATCACGCTGCCTGCGCGTGCAGGCCGCGCGCAAGATATTGTGTTGGGTTCGATTCCCAACAAAGTTTATTCATCAAAAAGTAAACATACACACACAGAGACAGATTTGGTGAGCCACAAATACAGGGTGGCAGGGACATCGCCGCGCAACCTGTTACCATGGATTCAGCACATGATTCTAAACACCCTCACGTCGATAGATTTCATCGGTGGTAAAAAAAAAGTTAGCTGTTACATATACATTTTGACCGCGTAGGTATTGCATTTTCCTATGAAACAGCAGATTTTTTTTTTGTTAACCGACAGAAAATTTCTACACTGGGAGTCTAAAATTATGTGCTTAATTCATGGGTACAGGTTGCGCGTCAATGTCCCTGCCACCCTGTATAATAAAGGACTCAAAATTCAAAGAGATAACTAATTAATTTAAGTAAGTAAATCTTTCTGAGTTTAAATGTTTAACCAAACACGCTTTGATGACAAGACTTCACCTTAATATTAAATTATTTCTGCGTATTTCAAGAAGAGCTCGAGAAAAAATTGTGGGCAAAGAGGTTTCAATGGTAAATCTTCCTAATATAATAAACGTGAAAGTTTGTATGGATGGATGGATGTTTGTTACTCTTTCACGCAAAAACTACTAAACGGATTTGGATGAAATTTGGCTCACAGATGGTTTATAACCAGGATTAACATATAGAATCCTTTTTATCCCGCTGTTCCCACGAGATCGAAACTTATGCGGGTGAAATCGCGGGGCGCAGCTAGTCCTATATAATATCATTAAATTATGTCTATACGAAATTCTTCAACCGAATAACAATTGTCATTTACTGACGAAAATGAGATTCACGAGGTTTTTATAACAATTATGTTTTCATCATCATCATTCACAGCCCGACTTCCCCACTGCTGGGCATAAGCCTCTCTTTTCTTGAGCCAATCCCAACAGTCCTGTGCCAGCCTCACCCAGGTTTTGCCCGCGATGACAACAATGTCGTCCGCCCTTCTCGCCGCCGGATGACCGAAACTTCGTCTTCCAGTCTTTGATTATGATGGTTTAGTTTTGGTTAAGCTGCGTTAATACAAGTTGATCCAAAAACGCAACGAGACGGTAACCATGCCCATAGACGTTGCTGCACTGAAAATTATCTTTTTATTTTTTTTATTTCCGAAACAATATTTAAAAGAATATTGTTTTGGAAATAAAAAAAAATAAAAATAACAATGCAGCATTACATTCAGGCCTGTTTACCCCGAAGCTTTCGGCTGAGGTGCATCGATAGTTCACACATTTCGCCAGTAACTTTTAAGTTCCATGTAACAATGCCCTGCACTTTCCTCAAAAAATTCAGTTTCGGAAGCCATCGTCGTGTCGTCTAGGCACTACATTGCCGAGATCTCACAATAGATCCCCCGAGGCAGGCAGGCAGAAGCTTTCCGAAACATTGTATTTCTCTTGCCATTTTAAAGAGAACAAATCCTTTACTTTTCAATAGAAAGTTGGAATATAAAGCCGTGAAAGGAAAGCACCAAAAGTTTGAACAAAACCAATGTTTAATGTTGAGTTATTGCTTTGTTTTGAATGTCTTATTTGGGCTATAATTTAATATTACATCTTTTCCTTTTTATTATTCCTTAAAACTCGCTTCTGCCTACGTGCTTAACAGAAAATATATCCTATGACCCTCGCCAATAGTATAGCTTCTGAACAGAGAAATAATTTTTGTAATTTTATGACTACTCCAGAAATTACATTTTACAAACAATTTTACCTTCGTAGTCGTAGATCCTTGACAGTCGTGACGGGTCGTCAGAAGCCCGAAAGTCTGACAACCAGTCTTACCAAGGGGTTTCGTATTACCCAGTAACTAGGTTGTGGAGGTCAGATAGGCAGTCGCTACATGTAAAATAATGGTACTTAGCTGCATCCGGTTAGACTAGAAGCCGACCCCAACATAGCTGGGAAAAGGCTAGGCAGATGATGAAACAATTTTACCGTTTAATAATATTAGTTTAAAAGTTCAGATTGTTTGAGCATTTGAAGATAAAATTGTTTTTTTTCATATTCGGACAGGGGATGATTGATATGGGTACCTATGTTAGAATTTTAGTTTACCTACTTGTAATTTTTAAACACAAAATCTAGGGTCTAGACTGTGTCTGACAATATGTCTGTAGCCTAAAAAAAAAACATATAGACTTTTATAGTGTTTATGGCAATATGGCAACTATGGCCTCACCTACATACTACATCTATTTATGTATTTGTGTACGTAGTTTCAATAGTTTTTTACCATTCTTCCTCTCAACCAAAGCACCTACCATCTAATCTCATCACCACCCTTGGTTGACTGGTAGAAAATGCCTAAGGCATTATGTACGCCTTTGTACCTTTTGTGCGAAAAGTTTAACTGAATAAATAATACGGGGAGTATTTATGATAGCTCTACTGACACTCAAGTAGAGTAGACGTGTGTATAATTTTATAAGAAATAATATTTATCATATGTCGTTAAAATATTTCCGAAAGATCTGTGACCTAGAAAACGAATCGCGCACTTTTCTGCTAAGTTACTGATTTAGTTTAGTGAATAACATTTAATTATGAGAAACATTTAAGACTTAAGTATGTCAAATAGTGAAAACAGCCCTCGGAGTATCCCATCACCATGCAGCATTGCCAGCAAATCTCAAATACCTTACCATGCGGCTGAAAGAAAAATTCAGGCAGTGGACACCAAGTAACCGGTTGATCTCAATGGAATCATGCCTGAATGAAGTCTGCACCATTGCTCAGGAAGGAAAGCTGAACTCCGTGCAAAAACTGAGGATCAATTCCCTATCGCGCAAGGTTAGACATGGCGTTTCACAAATGGCAGATTACTACCAGGACTTGAAGCTAAAAACCCAAGAAATACAAAACTCTAAATTAGTGTTGAACGAAACAGGCGACCTCACAGATTGCCTCGAAAATATGAAGAAAACCATTCAAGAAAACTTCGCCAAACCAACGATGGCAGAAAATGTTTCGTTCGCTGACATGGTAAAAACCAATCAAAATAATTTCTTGCGCCCCAATAATATCAGTTTAATTGCTATTTATCCAGCGGATACATTAAAATCTAGTGAGGACATTAACACTTGTCCAAAAAATTATATGCCCTGAAAAAATGAAATTGCACGTTAGAGGGCTGCGCGAAACAAAAAAACGGAGGCGTTATAATCAGTACGGAGACCAAAGATGACAGAAAAACTTAAGAAATCATCCCAACTAAGTAGTTCTGGGCTGAAAGTGGAAGAGCCCCATAAAAGAAGCCCAAGAATTGTTGTTATAGGAGTACCGACCGTTTTAAGTGATCAAGAAGTTTATGATTGCATCTACGAGCAGAATGTAGTCGAAAAACTGTCTAGTTTGTCGCGTGACCCTTTTTTGGCCTCTATAAATTTAAATCACAAAAAGTCAGGTAAAAAAGAGGGACCTACGTGCAACTTGTTTCTTGAAGTTACTGTTGGCATAAGAAAGGCGCTTATAAACCAAACTCGAGTGTTCATTAATTGGTCTTCCTGCCCAGTGAGGGGACTTCACACTTGTGACCAAATGCTTTAAATGTCAACAGTATGGACATGCTGCAAAGACTTGTCGGGAGGCTACCTATACGTGTGGACATTGTAGGGAACAGGGTCATCAGGTGAATGAGTGCACTAAACATGCTGAACCGTCACATTGTGCAACATGCTTGTGATTTAAAAAACCGAGCAACCACAAAATAGGTGATCAAGAATACCCCGCAAAGAAAATTGATGATGATTGATTTTTTAGTCTAAGTTATTATAATTTTTCTTATTTTGTCTTTTACTAGTTATAATCCGTAAAATTAATTTTAGTTTTTACAATTTATATTATAAGTAAACATGCAATCTTAACATTTTGTTGACACGGCAATTTTTTCTGTATTACAAAGTAAACGCGACCTTGTTAAAAATGTAACATCGCAAAAATCATAATAGAATATGGTTGCAAAAATGTCTTACGATGATGCAAAAAAGTAGTAGGTATACTAGTTTGCTCAATTTTAATATAATCATAATTAAAGTACATAAATTATTTACTATTTGTAGGAATTTTAGATAATACTTATGTATAAGCACTTGAGTGAGACACCTTAGATACAGGTTTATTCCTAGTTCAGATAAAATCCAATTATTTCAGACCTACCTCTAGTTTAAGGCCCTAGTTTGTAAATATTTATGTAAATCAATTATTTCAATAAAAAAAAACAAAATAAATTATTAGTTTCAGAAATCCTATTCAATTTAATCTGGTCCCTCTCATTTCAAATAATTGAATTGTCTGTTCTGATTTCAATTAATTAATCACAATAACTCGCACGAGATAGCAGATTTACGAATCCCCCTATCAGGCTTTCAAGAACTGACAGTTTGACTAACAGAGTTAGTAGCGCGAACCGTGTATACAAACACTTTAGTGTGAATTTCATTTGAGCTTCTAGTGCGGGAAACTGACATCGATATTGACATGAGATAATCCTTACCTTGGAGTTTGGGCTATGCCTGCTTTCCCTGTACGCTTTAAAGTTCTGTACTGGCCAAACTGAGGCAAATCTCGCGAAGGAAATTCACTCGAGTGCTTTTTAAAACGATCGGCATAAATGATAACCTATCATTATTCTCATGGCCTTATCCCAATGTATTTGGGGTCGGCGCAACATGTTTTTTTCTTCCATACTTCTCTATTAGTCATCATCTCGGTAGTCACCCCCTCTCTAACCGTTATCATCATTCAGACAGTCCATCCATCGTTTCTTAGGTCTTTCCCTACACTTATAGCCATCGACTTTAATCTTCAAAACTTTCTTCACGACATTTTTCTACCATGACAACCGATTCCCACAAAACTTTTCAGTTACCAGTGCCACTTTCAGGCATTAATGATTTGGTTAAAAATAACACTTTTACACGTCAATATTTTGAGGTTGGTGTTTCCTAATAAACTACTCTGAGAAGAAACACCGACGCAATTACAATTTAATTGTCAGATCATTGTAAAATTGTTATACTTTGATTTAAAAGTCCGTAGGTACTATGAACCAACGTAGTAGATGATACTTAAGTCAGAATAACAATTTGGACTCATCACGATCTACCAAATTACCTCTTCAACAAGAAAATACCAAAGTATTCGGCGAAAGAAAACGTAGAAACGAAATTCGGATTTTTTCCATTAACGGAAAATTCATTTGGAATTTTTGTAAATTGTTATAATTGCTTGCTCAGATTCGGGGAGGGACGGGCATGAATTGGAATTCGGCATACATTAAAGAAAAGACCATTCGTATAGGGATTTCTTCTAGTCGGTTTTATTGATAAAATCCAGAAAATGACGGTTATTTTATATATTTATCAGGCTTGTCTACGAGTATAATAAAAATATGGCGAATTCTATGTATATCTTTCTGATTAGGTAAGAACTGTGACCAACGACGCACGAGCCGAGATGGTCGATATAACTAAGCTAAGACACCCTGACCAAATGGGTTTGGTTAAGTTATAACTGTGACAAACCGCGCGCGAGCCGAGCGCGCCAAGCGAGTAGTGCCACGGGCGGCGAGCGCTACATCCAAGTTGGTCACAGTTAATTGGCTATTTAGCATTTAAGGACAAATAAATGGGAATTATTTGAGGCTCATAAAAAGAAGCACGTTTATATATTAGATTGTCCATAAATAATTCTAGGACATCAAAATATAAACTTTTTTGGATTCCAATAAATACTTGCCAATTTTTTTATTTTATCATTCAGTCATCGAAAATACTAAACCGCATAAGTAAGTACATCAATTGTTAGCCAACAACAAGACCAATGAAAAATTACAGCAAAATTCTGAACTAACAATAATGTTACACCGATTTGAAGCCGTCAATAATAAACGTGTTCCACAGTTTAACAACTGAATTAAACCAAGAATATCAACGCAAACAATACAGTCATTAGTGTCTGACACGAACTTACCATTAAAATTTAAATCAAAGCATAACAGCTGAAGTAGGTACTTGAATTAATAGTTAGACTTGTTAAGACATTGATTTTTTCAACAGTTTGTACATTTGAAACGAAAAGTTTTGAAACAGACATTTGCTTTGAAAACTTTGGCAGTTGGGGCGTAGCCGGAAAAAAAAGAAAGAATATACGTTTATTTGCGGTAAACAAAGACGCAAAGAAAGAACACAAACACAAAAATGAAGAAGTTGGGGGAAAATATGCGTCACATTCACGCAAAATGGCCTTTGCTCAAATGCTGTGAAGCTAGGCGAAATAGAGCCACAGGTTTCAGCGAAAGCCGGTCTTAAACATAGGGCACGCTAAAACTTTGGGTGCCCAACCTTTTCATTACTCGACTTTGTGTAGGTACAACCGCGGACAATAGTGGTCGACCACTTTTCACCCTTATAGTAATAAGGTTGAAAAGTGCTCCACCGCCAGTATACAGTACAGTGTATATGGGGTTTCGTAATACCCTGATGCGCGCTTACATAATAATCCATTGTTAATCCTCCTATTAGTTAAGTTGTGAAACCATGCAACGCACAACATAGAATTATAAATCATAGTTGGATGTTAATCGCGTTAAATTACTTGCTGCCATTTTTATACCATTCTACTATCTATTATGCAGCAGTGAAATCTTAAAAATCTGAAATAACAAGTTTTTTTTTAATTTTCAAAACTAAAATTTCATAATTTGTAAATTAAAATTATTCATTAGAAATTTCGGGGTAAAACAAGGATTCGGCGACAGTGGATATTGTTAGGCATGTTAAATTGAAAGCCAGCGAGCTAGTGAAACTGGAAAAGCTGTCAATTCGTAAGGAGACTGACTATGACGCGTACAAGTTTTATGTAGCAGAATCAAAGGTTCCAATATTTTTAGACGAGAAAATCTGGCATGAGGATTATATTATTAGTCATATATATTGATAAGATGAATTGGCAATAACATAATAAATAAAATTATTAAAAATAATTTATTATGTAATCTATATTTTAAATTCGTATGATGTAATTAAGTTACTTACTTTGTTATTTTAAATTGCCTATTTTGATTATGATTATTGTTTTGTTTATTTTCATTTTGATTATGTTTTCTAATATTTTTATGTTACGTCGAAATTGTGTATTACGCTATGGATATGTTATTTATTTGACTAAAATAAATGAATTGAATTCAATTGAATATGCTCTAACTGCTGGGAAAGCGCAACATGTAATATTGTTACTAAACATAAGCATATCGGTGACGCGAACCCATAAGATTTTCCCTCAACGCTCAACGCGCCTAAATAAAATGTTACTTCAAAAACTTTAAAGTAGTATAAAAAGTAATTGTATTAAACAGATAACATTTATAAATTATAAGACAAAAAATTAAGAGATATCATAACGTTAAGGGCTGATTTTTTAATCGACATATAATTTTTATTCGTGCAATAAAATTGACGTCTGACAGATTTTGTATGGAAGAACGGTAAAAATTCAAAATTATTCATCGGATAAAATTATCTGGCGTTGGAAAAATCAGCCCTTAATGACATAAAACTACGTAACGAGTATAACCAAGTATGATTCCATCTTTTGCGCCATTTTTCTTTTATGGCAGGCGAAGATAGCACTTATCTATCTTGCATTCTTGGACAAAAATGTCACCCGCTGTCATAAAACTGGCGGCTGTTTTCAAATCTTTTATGGATGAGTTATACGATCGTATCCCATAGTCCTTTTCTGATTAGATCCCGGCAATATCCCGGAAAATCGTGGAAAGTTACGGGTTATAATCTCTGCTATCATTTGAGGGTTTTTTCCTTCGGGCGTGGGACGACTATCGTTTCTAGCCATTCCCATTGGGTCATGGAGACAGATAATAATAAGAAATTTTTTTGCAAGCAACAGCTGTTATTGTGGGAGACAGTTATTTATTTAAAACACACATAATCCCCTTTATTTATAAACGTTACTTAAAGTTAAGTAGTGATTAGCAACTGTTTAACCATACATTTTGACGTTTAAACGTCTTTCAACTATAAGCAACGTTTATAAATAAACCCCCACATCATGTCTTGTATCCAAAGGCCCGCAAGCACCTCTGCCCAAGCCACACACAACCCACTGTGTCCATGGCATGCTAAGACATACCCCAGAGGTTTAATAGTGTGCCTTTAATAAACCTGTATATCAATCAACTCAGCCTATCGCAGTCCACCGCTGGACATAGGCCTCTCCCAGGCTCCGCCACAACACCCTGTCCCCCACCTTCCGTATCCAGTCTACCCCAGCCACTTTCTTTGCAAAAGAATTATACATTGGTAATTGTAAACTATTTTCTTAACTTATACCTCAAGTATTAACACCACCAGCGGTCATTGAGCCCCAAAATGACCCTCAAATGTTTGATTTAATCCGTCTAAGAAACAATTTAATTCTAATCACAAAATATTATATTTTTACACGAAACTACATTCATCTTTGTAATAACAAAAACCTATGTACAGACGCCAGCAGGTCAAGCTACCCGAAACTGTCAAATTTTCCCAATCAACTTTGAACCTTAATGCTTTAGCAAGAAAGTTTTAAATCTATTAAAGAAATTTGACAGATTGTAGTAGCTTGATGTGCTGGCGTCTGTACAATCACTTTGAGCTCCATCATCATCATCAGCCTATAGCAGTCCACTGCTGAACATAGGCCTCTCCTATTACATGCCATTCAACTCGATTTTCGACAACTCTCATCCAGTTACCAGCCATCCATCAACTCCTACAAATCCTATCAAATAAGAAAGACCTTCGTCACAAAACGCCCTTCAATTGAAAAAACAAACAATTGAACACGCAAAGCGATGTAAAGCCTAATTCGAAATAAAACAGCGCAAATCCTGACACGTAATCAGCCAAATCTCCGAGCTTATTGAGGCGGGTTTACGTTTAACAGAGTGAATACTAAGTATAGTAAGTTGGTTCGTACTTTATAATGGGATTTTCAGTACTCCAACGCTTGTGGCGTTAATGTAGGTAAGAGTTTTTGATTTAAGAGTGTCCGTGGAGTTTCTTTCTCGACTTTCTCCTTAGGAACCTTCTGCGCTTTGGAACGGGCAACTAACTTCATCTTTGTGGCAGACCGACCCCTAGACAATTCAAATGTGCCTGTAATTGTTTTAATTGAAATATATGCTTTGAGTTTGAGTTTTGTACTGACCAAATCCAAATGAAATATGTCAATGTAAGTACAAATAAAGTAAAGCGCGCGTCGTTTCGTGAGAAAAAAAATACTATATCAGTTTATTACGATACTTTTATAGGTAAGCGCGTTTGTTAGAACACATCGTATATAAATATTAACATTATTTCTAGACTCGTAAACGGTGACGAGGCTAATAAAACGAGTATAAAACGAATACCTCGTGTTTATGATTCTTCTGCGCCAGGTGAGATTTTTATTATGACGTGACAACCAATATTAGGTTTTAACTTTGGTAAAATTGTTAGGTAGGTATATTATATTATACTAGCTGTGCCCCGCGGTTTCACTCGCATAAGTTTCGATCCTGTTGGAATATCGGGATAAGAAATATTCAATGTGTTAATCCTGGTTATAAACCATCTGTGTACCAAATTTCATCCAAATCCGTTCAGTAGTTTTTGCGTGAAAGAGTAACAAACATCCATCCATCCATCTATCTATCCATACAAACTTTCGAGATTATAATATTATTAGTAGGAAGTAAGTAGTTATATTCAGGGAAAACCAATGTATTTCAAATGAACGTATGTAAGCTTATGTTCCCGCAGTTTCGTTATGACAGATTATGACAGAATTATTGATAATAATCAGCGATGTCACTGTGTTGAAATTAAGAAGTATCTAGATAGACATTATGCAATCTACCAATTACTAGAAAGCATAAAAAAGCCAGCTAAGTACGAAGTATCAAAACATAACATTATGCCTGCAATTAATCCTTTACTAATCCGCCTGTAACTAATTCACGATGGGTTAGGCAAAGGTTAGGCAAAAAATCCTATTGTACACCCACAAGTACTACTAAATCGTTGAAAATGTAGCGGCATGATCTGTCGTCCGGATTTTTACCGATTGTCATTCTTTTCAATATTTTTTGTCGTCAGAACACAGCCGAAACGGGTTTGAGAAAAAAAAAAATGTTAATCCATCTATGAATAAAAGCACTGTCTATTCTATTGAATATTATGAAAGTTTTTACGACATTATTCTACCTACAAAAAAAAAATGGCGCATGTGATTTTATAACTCTATTTCTTTCTCATAAAACAACTGATAGTGAAGATCTATACGGCAGCTGGTGCATTGCGGCTATAAATAAGTCCCTATAAAAAGTGTTAAACCATGACCCTACCTCTGGTAAAAGGGAAGGGTCAAATTAATGGCTGCCAAGAAATATCGCCACTCCTATAAAAACGTCGAAAACAATGGTTTTGTGGGTTTTTGTGTTCATAAAGTACAATAAAATCCGAGTTTATAACATAGGTATGAATTTGGTGTAGCAAGTAATAGTGTTAGATTTGGGAAAGGTATTTATCATACACTCATCTACAGTCAGTAACATAATTCATTGATCAGAATATTAAAGACTAAACCCAATAAAACTGAACGCGATCATTGTCAATATTCTACAAAAATGATGACAATGATAGCTCATGAACGCGGTTTAAATGTGCTGATTGCGTTCAGTTTTATTGGTGAAATTCGTCCTTAGTGTTTTTAATCTTGTCATCATTGTTGTAGGATATTGACAGTGACAGCCCTCGAAGGTGGTTTAGATCTGCTACGGTGAAAGTCGCAATAAGACATACACTGGATTAAAACCTACTTAAATTCAAATCAAGAATGAACAGTTCCATCATAGACCTCATCCATCGCGTGGCGTCATCGATATCAGGTAAAAGGTAATCGATATCGATTAAAGGTAAACGAGGTCAAGAGCAGGCTCTTTCAGCAATAAAAAAAAATCACTCACTGACAGACAACGCACAGCCAAAACTGGGTGTAGCACTAGAAGTATGTGTATAAGAGTTCCTTATATAACGAGGAAGAAAAACAAAGATTTTTCTTTTGAAAATTCATCTCCATGAAGTTTGTATGGAAGTTCGTTATTTTGCCGATGGGGAATCCCATTGCGTACACGGCTTGTCTAAACTTAAGAGAAAAGATTTGATTTTTTGTATGTTTGTTTGTTACGCTTTTACGCTAAAACGGCTGACCGGATTTGTTTGAAATTTGGCACATGGGTAGACCATACCATGAATTTGGGTATATGGTACTTTTTATCCCGATACTCCCACGAGATCGAGATTTATGCAGGTAAAACCGCGTAGCGCAGCTAGTTTTAAATAAATAGGTAAGCACCTAAGCATGCATATGTATAGCGGGATCGTCCGAAAGGGTTACCGCTGCCCTAAAACATAAAGGGCTAAGGAAGGAACACGGGCGAGTTTTAGTCAGTAAGAGTCTGACACTCCCTCCTGCTCCACCCAGAGCGGGAGGAGTCATTTGATGATTTCCCATCCTAAAAAAAAAAAAAAAAAAACCATGCATATGTATATACCATATTATACTCATTCTTATCAAAGTAATCATGACCCAATATCAGGTCCATCACACTTATGAAAAGCTGAAAGCTCTAATAAAACTATCAAACAAAAATTGGCACTATGCCAAAAGAACGTAAAGAGAAAGTTCTCCCCTCAGCTATTTATTATCATGACCATACTCGTTATGAGAGCATAATGTTAGTTATTTGCTCATTTGTGTCATTCTTGCTCTGTAAGTAAAATATATTGATGGTATAGACCTGTTGCTAGTAACAATACTAGCCTATATTCTGTATGGTATATTGGACTATGGATAAAAGTCCTTGGGTAACGCTCTGCGATTCCAAATCAAAAGTAATTCATGCTAACTAGACTGAGAATCATCACTTTTTTAACGTTAAAATTACATAAGACAGTCGCCCAAAATGCTCGCCCGTCACCTCTTCCAAGTGCTTTAGATGGGAAGAAGATGAGGCTCGACAACCTGTCCAGAAGCACAGCTGTCTGTTCAGTTAGAAGAACTAGGTTATATATGCAAAGTAACTATCATTAACGTTTAAAGTACCATCGTTGAAGCACAAGACATGTACTATCGCCAAAATGTATATCTGACCATCATTTAAAGTTGTTTTCATCGTAATTTTACACTGATACTTCTCGTCATTTCGAGTTTTGGTGAAACTTTAATGAACCGGGAAGCCGGCGTGAGTTTATGTATATATAGATAAACTTCTCCTTTGTCATCGCCCAAAAACTTTTGTATACCAAGGCATAGGTACTATCGCCAAAATCCATATCCGACCACCGTAAGGACTATTCCAGCTTGCAGCGCATATTATTTTGTGCACGGGATTTTGTTTTCAAAATGGTCAGGTACAGGTTTTGGCGATTGTACCAGTGCGTATCACTGGAGATATCGGTTACCTCTCTACTTATGCTACGAAAGGCCAAGGAGTGGTTTTCGTAGGAAAAATTAACATAACTCCCTGCCCTCTACAGATGGAGGGTTTCCAGAAGGATTTCCAAACAATATAAAAGGATAAAACATCAAGTTTTATACCGAAAAAATGTATTACCGAAAGAAGATATTATGAAAACCCTGCAGCGGTTACAATAATAGCACCTATTACAACAGAATTAAGGTCAATATCACAAAAGCAAAAATCGTTGAATAAAAGCAGACTTAAATAAAATAAACACCAAGCAAATTACCTTTCACATCACGGGCACGTCTTTTTTCCAACCTAAGAAATACGCCCCGGTCGGTACCCTAATACTGTGAACGAAAACTGGTCCCAAAAGCAAATTGAAAATAACACCTAACAAAAAGTTTAGGAAATGTAACAGCGAAATACAAGTGTTTAATATTTGCTGTCCCTTTGGAGTGAAAACTACGGTTAGAATGGAAAGCGAGTGTGTAGTCTGTATTAAACTAAGACTGTACTAAGAGCACCTATGATACAACCCTCAATATTCGCTTTTTTATCTGCTTCGTTTTTATTTTTTTATTCGAGTTATTATAACTTTTTATGCACGTGTTCTACAAGGACACTTCAAAATTGAGGGGAAAATATGCATTCGCCTCGGATTTTTTTTTTCAAAGTTGGAGTCGGCAATCGGTGGCAAAAAATGAAAGAAAACAATATTTATTACTTTTTACGTTGGTAGTCTTTTTTTAAGTTGTTTTTAGTGGGCGCGAACCAGATTTTCTTCTCCAAAATCTCCTAAAGTTTTGCTGCGATAGTTCTCATTATCCATAGTTACAAAGTCTATAGTAATATAATATGTAATACGAGTATATTGCCTTAGTAAATGAACAAAAACTTCGAAAGTACAAAGTACCTATCATTAACCCACTATTTGCAAATCGTTGAGCTCCTCAAGGTCTGAGTTGAGATGCACGATTTTTGACAAATGCTTGCACTGACTGGACAGGTCTACTTAATCTGTGTGGTTGTTTCCTCAAAAGACTATTTAAGACACCAGTCTACATTATCTTCACATGATCTGACCTAGATTATGTCTGGACTTAAAAAGAGACTGTGAACAGTGAATTTGTTTCGGCCTTTCTTTTCAGAGTAGTCAGATAGGAAACGCCAACCTCATCTAGTTAAAAAAAACGTGTTAAAGTGTTTGTACAACCCTATTTAAGGAAAATAAATTATTATCAAAGAAGTTCCTTATCGCACGTTATACCTACTTAGCACACTTGGCGAATCTGCTATAGGTACCTATAAGCCCATTTACAATAGCATTAGAAAGAAGTTAAAAAAGGTTGCACAATGCACACTTTGTAACAAAAATACAATAAACATTGTTACATTATGATAGACGCCGAATTTATTATGATCTATTTTTACAGCAGCTGTCACACTTAATTGTAACCATTTTAACTATTTATCTTATGAAATTATGTGGCTTTCATTTATTTATATTATATAACTTCAATTTAAAATTACAGTGTCAATGCTAAAAACCTAAAAGAAGCAGGGATGAACAATACTTGGAACGTTATTTGTTTCACTATAATTCTACCGAATTTTATTTTAATTAAGGTGGATGCGCTGCAGTAGCCCGCGAAATCAGACGAATTCGGAGCAATTCTAATTAAAAGGGATGTATTGATGAGTTTTAAGGTTAAAATTGTATTATTGCCTACATATTTGTTATTGTTGCGCATCATATTATTTTTATTAAGATACAACCTTACACTGACCTGCAAATTGCAAAAAACGCAAGAAAATTAGAATTTAAGCATCTCCCTTAAAATTGTTTTATCATAACTTTGAAATAAAATGTTTTGCATTCCTGCTTCTACGAGCCTCTTTTTTCTAATGCTATTATAAATGGAGTATAGTATTCATTTGTTTTTCATATAATTGCTTTCAAACGTTGTTATCTCTATAGACAAGAACGAGCAAATTAGTAGATGTAATTATACTTTCATTGAGTGGGAAAGTAATTGATTATTACTCGTCCCCATAATCAAGATATTAGCTTTAATATTTTACGGAGCCTGACCACAGATTATTCTGGTAATTAATTCTATATAGGGTTTTGCGTGCGAGTCATTGTAGCCTTTCTGTAAAATATTGAAAGGATTTTGCTTACACAACATTATTTTGGGTAACATTTTGACCGCATTATTTTTAGGTTGGTTGTTAAATCATTTAAACCCGCTTGAACCACAAATCACTTAATGCGTTTAATGCTAAAAATTTATACAGGGTAGCAGGGACATCGACCTGTTACCGTAGATTCAGTACATGATTCTGAATACGTCCGTTTAAAAAAAATCGCTGTTCCATTTTGACCACGTAGGTAGCATTTTTCGCGGTCTTTAGAGTTAGTAAAGGTTTACACCACTCTGTCCCTCTGTAGTTGTTACAAACGATGACTGTGGAAAACGCTTAGGATTGTGGGTAGTAATGTCGTCCCTTAACAAACTACTATCGCTCGTCGAATTGACTAGGGTACAAATAGTGACAATTCTTCCACGATTTTCTTTGTATTGTTAACAGCCGTCCCGTTTAAAACAAGAAAGACTAATTTGATAAAAGCCGAGCTTTCATTTAGGAGCGCCTTGAGTGCAGTCAAATGCATAGTTTTCTCTGAGTTTGCTGTGTTGTCCGGAGTACTTAAGAGAGTAAACCGCAAGAAATATGAGTTATTTCAGCATTGATTTGAAAGTAAGGAAAAATAGACGAGAACACACGTAGTAGGTACACATGCCAACGCCAGATAATTTTATCACAGGAATCATTTTAAAAGTCGATTTTCGATAGTTTTTCCATACAAAAACGGTCAGACCTCAATTTTATTCCACGAATAGATATTATCTGTCGATTGATAAATCAACCCTTAAATGCTAAAAATAACTGTTATTTACACAATAAAACTCTCAAACTTCTTGTTTGAGAAATTATTTTATTCTGTAAATAACAGATATTTGAACTATTATTACTAACTGTACTAAAATAACAGTTATTTTTTGCATTTAAGGGCTGATTTATCAATCATACAGCATAAGCATAATCAGCCTACAATGTTCCCACTGCTGGGACACACGCCTCCTCTATGTCAGAGGGAATGGGCCGTAATCCACCACGCGGGCCCAGTGCGGGTGGATGACATGTGACATCTACCATCATAAGCAATATTATAATTGTATTCAATACGTACTACGTTATTTTAGACTGCTGTCCATACAGTGTTAGTAATACATAAACAACTTATTTTTGTTGGTATGATACTGAAGCTAGTTTAAAAGATTTTTTATTACTACATAGAACTCTCTAATTGACTATTTATCTAAATGTTTTACTTTAATCAAGAAAGACAAAGACATTTATTCGTCGAATAAAATTCTGTGTCATATTTACATTTTAATTTTAATTAATTATTTTTCAGCTTGAGTACGTATAGTTTTTATTATATTTGTTGTTACCTATATTGGCTAGCTGACATATGGCAAGTAATGTAATTTTATATTCTGTGCCTTGTAATGTTAATTACTTAACACCTAGTATTGTATCAAGTATTTTCTAACTGAACAGACAGCTGTGCTGCTGGGGAGTTTTTGTGCCACTTCTTCTTCCCAGCGATAGCACTAGGAAGTGGTGAAGGGCGGGCGTTTTTGGGGGACTGTCTTTTGTCATTTTGACGTTCGAAAAGTGCTGATTCTCAGTCTAATTTGAATAAATGACTTTTGATTTTGAATATGGTAGCTACAAAGTTACGTAGTACATAGTTAGTTATGTTCGGAACAGATCCACAGCCACAAGCGGTTTACGAATATTAAAAATATTACACATGGGTATAAAACCTAACTTATGTTCTACTTATATTCTAGTAAACAATACAAAACACTATACTTAAAGTCAAAAGTCAAAAAAGTCAAATCATTTATAAAAGGCACTTTTGAACGTCAAAAATTACAGTAAAAATAGAATTGATTCTAGTCGCCCCTTCCAAAAGGTAGTTTTCGTATGGAGAAGAATGGGCAAGAAACTCCACCGTTAGTCTTTTGAAATCTTTTACAATATTTTGCATACATTAATTATACATATAATAATATGTGAAGATCATACGCCTAAAATAAAATTACTATACCACAATAGGTAAAAGAATTAAAATGGATTAATGAAACCATGACATATAAATTAACTATGTGATACATGCTGGTGCGATAGACATAACACATTTACTATATTTATATACACATTTATATTTATACTTCATTATAGAATCACATACAACGTACTTTAAAGCAAAGCAAAGCTTTTAAAACATCTAAAGTAGGTAAGTACTTCTTTAAATCATTATTCCTCTTTTAAAGAAATCATTTAATTAAAGGACCGTTCGAATCATTTGGACTTTACCAAGAGCGTACCGAAAGCTTAAAAGAAAATAATTAATTTCCAATCTGTCGAAGCTTGAAAACTTTGTAATTGGATTTATTATTTGTCTTAAATGATTTAACTAGCAATTAACTTTTTAGGTAATTACTTCTTATTCTTGACTTGTTTTAATGATGACGTAAAACCATTATTTACTTTTTATACAGTAAACCACGCATCAGTGGTAGCGAAAACCACCCTCACTGCTACGACACAAAAGTGTTGTCAATGTCAATTTGTTACCACTGATATGCGGTGTCTGTAGATACTGGTGAATAGTAATCTACGGAAGTATTCAAAAACAAAAAATCTAATTAATAAAGTCAATCTTTATTTCAGACCATGTTACACATTACAATGTACAATATATAATATAACCACAGAGAATAATAATTATTGTAGAATAGTACTAATATTAACATTAATGAGATCAGTTGTTTATATTGTGGACGGATACACTCGCTGATTAATAAAATAGCGAAAAATGAGATCAAATATTATTAATGTGGTCACAACATAGTTACATTATATATAATATGTTATTTAGATGTAGGTTAAGATTTAGGATATTGTATGTAATTTTATAGGATGTAGATTAAGGATTTAGCATGTAAGGCCTCGCTATCGCATTGGATCGCTGATCTGTAATGGTAGTTGTAGGTAAGATTTGAATAAATAAATAAATATATCGAATGACTTGGCACCATTACAATAATGAAAAATTAAAAAAGCGTCTAGCTACCTTCTTAAAACATAAGCATTATTTATCGTCCAAATAATTTTTGTTTTCGATATTGGATGGTCAAATAAATTGCGTATGTAAAAGACGGAGTACGGACAGCAAATAAAAATAAATACCGCGTCATTTTTGCGAACTCTCATCATTATGGTTCACAAAATAAATCTAAATAATTTGAATGCTGAAAACGTACGAGTATCTCAACATAGTTTAGGGTTGGTAGAAACGAGAAGTCTTTTTTTAAACGCAGTTGTTACGCCCACTGTTACAAACCGGCCACATCCTTAGTTTTTGGGGAATACCTCATGGCTCCCTGACATCCCTTCTACTGAGAACTGTAGCTACAGACTTAAATCCTACGGTGTCTCTCCTCGTTCCCCTTACTTGGGAATGTAAGATTCGCTTTTGCATAAAATATTTTGAACTAAAAATAGTTTAAATAACTTGATTTATCTTTGTGGTATTTATTATATAAGAGGCAAACATTTTCACTCATTTTTTTGGGTATAGAGGAAATAATTTCGTCATACCGTAAAACTCAGAGAAACTTACCAAACCTACTACCAAAAACGTAGGTGCAATTTCAAATTCCCAGTGTAACAACCCTAACTTTCTTTGACGTGACAAATGAAAAATGTATGTTTGTTTATAAAAATGTAAGAAGTTTCACAGATGAATATTATAAATATTATTTTTTGTCACGTCATAAGAATTTATTATGATTTCTTAAGACGTACGTTGAATTGTAAGTCCCGTTCCCACTGTTGGATTTATAACTCTCGGCGCTATGCAGCACGTTGAAAATAAAGTGCGCGAAAAAAACTGACCGCGATGCGCAAATAAAGTGCCGGCGAGTGCCACAAACATATTTTTGAATGTAAAACCAAACCAACGAAACACATTGTAATTTAATTTGTATATTTTGTGTAACTGACATAAAGATGGAAATATTTTATCATTGGCTAAGCAATTGACTGAATAGAAATGGTAAACTGACGATAACTACATATTTGGCTTATTTTATTTTGCGTAAAATATGTTATACCAACTGAAATATCAGACTACATTAAAATTGATAAAAGTACTAGTTGGTAAGCAAGTTATTGTTTAAACGCCAAACATTAGGTTTGCGTTACAATTATTTGTGAAGAATTCATTTGCTACGTTATAATTTTTGGCAAATGAAATTATGCGGAAATAGTTTGGGAAGTGATAATTTTTTTTTTTTACTTTTTTTGTTTAATCAAGAGAGATCCCTTTAGGAATAATAGTGTTCTCATTAAAAGATTAAAATAGATAAACTTTAGGTACGGCTTGACCTGAGAAATGGATTTAAGTAACGTAGGGTAACTCCGGCATCGCATGTAGCGGTATCTATAACGCCACATGCGATCAACGCGTCATATTGACGTCACGCAAATCCTGCATCTCGCAAACAGAGTTTACCGCGCAATTAGCATATATACAAACTTCCCAACATCAAACGTTGAGGCCGTTGCCCGCCAGACACAACACCCGTCTGGTCTGAGGATCCTCCCTTTTCTATAGAGGATGAGTGAACTTTACACCCTGTTCCTCATACCTCTACACTTGTGACCCCGAGTATGAACGCCAGCGCAGCCTTCGCACAAATACTTTAGCGTGACGCCATCATCATCACTCCCGCAAGCTTTAGCGGCGAGCCACCCATCCAGCCAGCATCCACGGCTTCAACGGGTATCTTGACCACCAGCATGCAGCGTCCGCGCATACCTGGTCATCATCCTCAGCCTCATCAGCACACTTGTGCACTATAATATCTCCAGAGTAACTACTCTGGAGATATTATAGTGCACAAGTGTGCTGATGAGGCTCCGTTGCCGAAATTCGGTTTGGAGGTCGACTCACGAAAACCTTAACCACAAGTAGGTACTTAGAACCAACCAATTCATATTATACGATGCAAATTCCGACGTCAAAAATGACATGTTTAATGTGGTAGACTCCAAAAATGATAAACATTGTCGTAATTTGATCGTACAGACGCCAGCACATCAAGCTACTACAATCTGTCAAATTTCTTTAATAGATATTCAACTTTATCGCTAAAGCATTAAGGTTGAAGGTTGATTGGGAAAATTTGACAGTTTCGGGTAGCTTGACCTGCTGGCGTCTGTACCATAGTAAAAGCAAACAAGTACGACATCTTCATACATTCGCACCGCGCGCGGTTTGTATGTGAGCGCGCTCGTACGTATGCGTCGTCGCACGCACACACTGACAAAATTTATCGCTGCTAAAGGTGCGCCAGTCCTGGCTGTGACGCCGGTAATATCGCCCGCGCCCGTGCACGCTTCGCCGCTGCCTTGCTGCTCGTAATAAATAATTTGTACGTGTACCTACCTACCTCCTTTAACTACAAAGACTTCATAATCATTTAATTTTATTTGAATAAATACATGATTCAGTAAAACCACGTTTTTATTAGTCATATATTTCGATCGTAATTTTTCAAATAACTAAACAGATAACGTGACGTAGGCAATGAAAAAAATGTAGTCGGCTCTGGTCTATGTACTTACACACGGCTACACGTCAAGCTATACAAAACCAGTTTGTCTTGGCCTCACTTTGCATGATATTTTCTCACAATGAACGGTCAGCTAATACTACTGGTTTTGCATAGCTTGATGTGTAGCCGTGTGTAGAAAAAATAATTTAAAAAAACTTTGTATTAAAGGTCCCTGATGCTTACCCTACAGGGGAACATTGATTTGTATAGAGATTGACTATGCATTTTTGACGATTGAATAAAGTATAAGTGACAGCCCTACGAGTTTAGGCTATTATCGCTCGCTCGGGGCTTGAGTTGGCGTACTTGTTTGCTTTTACTATGTCTGTACATACATAGTTAAAATAGGTATTATAATAATAATAATATTTTATTTAGTATTCAATTGGTAAAATATTTACATAAAGTCTTAGAAATGACTTACAAAGGTATAATAATGTTAGATGCCTGTACTAGGATAAACCTGTATCACAGGCGGCATGAGCATACTTTATGGTAACTGTAGGACAATAAAATTCTCAACAATATTTAACATTAGAAATCTTGATATAATTACAAAAAAATATTAATTAGTTATTTTATACCTAGTTTACTATGTTTTTTAATTTTATTATGTTTTGTTACTGAAAACAAGTTTCCTGAAAGGGACACAAAGCGGTCGCTAAGAGCGGAAACACTTCATTAAAAACGAATTCTTTCTGTTTCCATGAACGAAAAGCTTCACATTCCAACATACTTCTGTTTTGATTAATAAACCTCTGATTCTAATAATGGACTCCTGTCTGAAATAAAAGTTTTCTATTCTATTCTAATAAAGAAGGTAGGTATTTTTCATTTGAATCAACAGTTCATAATTATCTACTCATCTTCATGATTTCAGTCGAAAGACGTCCACTGGTGGACATAGGCCTGCCCTCAGATATCTATGCCCTTCCCTCAAGCACCTCCACTTCAACCGGTTCTGTGCTTCTCGCATCCAACGGTTTCCTGCGGCCTTATCTACTATAATAATATTAATTACCTACTATAATATAAAAATATGGTAGATTTTTGTGAACTAGATTACTTTAAAGAAGTCGTATTTCAACAACACATAAAGGTCAATATTTGACAAGAAGGGGAAAAAAACACGATTCGGAATACCAATTACTTAATACTTTTCATTGAAATTCGAGAGTTAGAAGGAATAATTAAATCTTTTCAGAAACATTTTTCTTTACAGCCAATCTTGGCTTACTTTTCGTTCCATTTTTGCCATTGGCCAATTTATTATTCATGAAACTGCTTCAACATTTAGTCAAGCGTAAGCCGAGTACTTCACGAACCGTTCTTCACTTTATAACGACACTAGCAAAAGCTTCCGACTTTACCCGCGTAGCAACTATGTTGACACTTTTGCTGCACAACTTTCGAGTAAGCGTTGAAGTTGCATTTTTATTCGAGGGTAAAGAGAGGTTTATTTTTCACAGTTTTTGCGAACGAATATGAAATGACAAGATAATTTTTGTTGAAAATACTAGGAAACTTTTGATTTCAAAACTGCGGTGTAGGTACTTTTGAGATCTTAACCTGCTTGGTTTTACCCTACAACCTTTTCGAGTACCTACCTAATTATAAGATAATGGCATAAGATTATGAGATAAACGCTACTACGAAGGCAAAAGACCAATGAGGAGTCAGCTTAGTGAGCTGACAGGAATGTCATCAGATAACTTGTAAAATAATATAAATTGATTTGATTATTTCAAATTATTACGCTTTATTTTCGTCCTTGTGAAACTTGTTGTACCTACCTATATAATAAGTGAATGATGTGGTCTTCTATAATTAAAAGCGCCCACTAGTATGTATTTGTCGCTGTTTATATTAACGTACCTACATAAAATAATTGTGAAGCATCTGCTGGCGATCCAAGAAATAAAATAAATAGTCTTTTATTCATTGAAGTACCTTTCCCACAGTACTTACCAACTCTTGTCAGCCCTTAAGGCTATATAATTTGGTTCTAAATTCTACACGTACGTACCTACTTATAATAATATGTTTTGGTCTCTGGTAGATATAGATACCGAAAGTATTCGTTCAACCCCAATCAACGAAAAACGAACGACGACGACAACAACAATGATCAACGTGACTAAAGCCATACTTGTCGAAAATTGTTAGTAAGTTTTTTTTTTAATTAATTCCCTTCGTTGACCTTTCCAATAATTCAAAGAACTTTCTATCAATAATAAAGTTTTCTGGTCGCCGCATGTTTTTATTGGCGATAAAGACACGTGTTAGGACATAAGGCAGGCTTATATGTCTTCATAAATAAATAAACCTTGGAGGTAAGTGGAATTGCGAAAGGGGTGACTCTACTAGAATATATACTGACGGACCTTTTGTGTTCGTCAAAATGGC
The DNA here is from genome assembly GCA_951799955.1 of Apamea anceps. Lineage (NCBI taxonomy): Eukaryota > Metazoa > Arthropoda > Insecta > Lepidoptera > Noctuidae > Apamea > Apamea anceps. The sequence continues at coordinate 13,541,570 of OX637515.1, read as the reverse complement.
GGGTACGTATTGTATGGAAAAGAAGTGAATGGAGTATTGTAAGGATATGACTGTAACACGTGACATCTTTTAGGTTTTTCCTACCATCCGTGAAGAAAAAAAACATTATGTAATATCCTTTTTGGGCTTCGCCGAAGTCGGGTGAAAAGGAAAATATTTTCGTAAAAGAAACCCGTTTCATCCTGCTTTTTACAAACTCAAGGAAATATGAATCTACATGAGCAAACACGAATAAGGAATTCTCATTTCTTTTATTTACTGAAGTAATTTAATGTAGACATATTCATAGACAGTGCTTTTAAGTATGTATATTCTTCTGCGTTTTAGTATTTTTGCATCCATATTTGTGCTCACTTTGTATGCAGTAATCAGCTAGTTTGCTGTGCAATCTTGTTATAAAATTTTCATATTCCATGCTTTAATTTACTTTATTATTAGATTGCTCTAGTTTTTCAAATATGCCATAGTAGGAAATAATAGAAAATTTACATAGAGAAACTGATTTATTGGTTATGTTGGTGCCGTGCCGTGGTACCGTGCCTCGGAAAGCACGTTAAGCCGTTGGTCCCGGCTGTCATTCGTGGATCTTTGACAGTCGTTACGGGTAGTCAGAAACCCGAAAAGTCTGACAATCAGTCTTACCAAGGGGTATCGTATTACCCAGTAACTGGGCTGTGGAGGTCAGATAGGCAGTCGCTCCATGTAAAATACTGGTAATCAGCTGCATCCGGTTAGACTGAAAGCCGACCCCAACATAGTTGGGAAAAGGCTAGGCAGATGATGATGATGATGTTGGTGCGTAGTACTCGCAACCGGCGTGCGTCTATGACCAGAAGGCCAATTCTTGTAATTTAAAACGTTCAAAATCTAGTCGCGGTCTCATCTCGGTGATAAATAAATGTCAAAAACTTGTCATAATGTAGGGAAATTAGAAGTATTTTTTGACAGATTGAGATCAGACTGTGAACGGTCTTAAAATTACGAGAATTGCCACTCTGATGTATGAACGTAAACGAGGCAAAAGCAGTATGTCAGGGTCGTAGCAAGTAGCGTTCTGTTGTTTTTGCCAACCCCCATGGAAAGCCGGCGTGAGTTGATGTATGTATAGATAAACTTCTCCTTTGTTATCGCCCAAAAACTTTTGTATACCAAGGCATAGGTACTATCGCCAAAATCTATATCTGACCACCGCAAAGACCATTCCTGCTTGCAGCGCATATTATTAGTCGACCTAAAAAGGATCTTTTTTTTGTTTTACTTACGGACGCAGCTGTGGTCATCATGTGCACGGGATTTTGTTTTCAAAATGGTTAGATATAGGTTTCGGCGATAGTACCTAGTTTACATAAAGAGAATATTATGTCTGACTGAATGTTGATCTCTCCCGTGTCACTAGAACTATTAATGTTCATATTCGCAACTTGTACAAGAAATATAAGCTACTGACCCCTCACCGCTTCATCAAACATGTAAACACACTCAAAAAGGAACAAACATGGGTCCTTCCCATCTTCCACCCTTCATTTCCCGTATTCGACGCAAAAACTTGGGTCTTCCTTAACTAAAGGGTAATACAGGCTTTTCAATATACGCTGTTTGATCCCATCGGGCAAATTGAGTTGTTAGCCAAGCCGACGCGACATTTGGAATACTTATTACTCAATCAGGACGGCCTCCATTGTAATCAGCTGAAATAGCCCGAAGTCCCCCGAAGTCCCCCGAAGTACCCCGAATTCCCCTAAAGTTGAACGACTGCGAAAATTGTCGGGTCGAACTATGTGCTAAGGTGCAAATTTGCTTGATATTTGGGTAACCCTTGAGTTCGTAGCTATGTTTGGATTTGAGTTCAGTTTATGTTAATTACGGCTGGGGACTGTTAAATTAATATGTGCTGGAGTATAATCACAATGCGACGGAAATCTAATTTGCAACGCTTGTCACAGAGAATGAGATATTTACCTAATCGGTTTATTTTTCTCAAAGCAGTCATATTATTCAGAGATTTTAGTTAAATGAGACTTCACTGAAAAAGTTTTCTGCTACTTTTTATAATAAACTTTTTAATTGGTTCCAGACTCGGAGAATAGGTTATTTTAACTAAATGCACGGATACTTACAGCTCTTAAGAAAAATCTCTCTCTTTCTCTCTCTTTCAAATAATCCTGTCATGGAGAAATTACTACTTATGAAATTCCAAGTTTCTCGCGTAAGTTGGTCTCAAGTATCGTTCTTGAGCGTTCATGCATAAAGAAGAGGTCGAGTGAGGGAAGAGAAAAATCCTTGCAGTAGTAAAGAGATGCAAGATGAAAAACATGAAGGTTCTAATATTATGTAAGAGTGAGACAGGTGTAAATTGCGAGACTTTGTCAACAAGCACGCTCTCGTCGTTGATGAGAATTATTTTTAGAACGGAGAGCTTTGGTCTTCATAAGGTGAAATATTTCTACTACAGTATGCGTCTGAATTAAGAAATTCTACAAATTGGCCTGCTAAAAATAGCTGCTAAACAGTTATGTGAAATGTTCTGAAAAAGTTTTTGCTTTGTTAATATATGATGACACACAAACACTATGTTTTGATTGTTATGTTGGTACAGTACAGTCCAAAAATACAAGACATTAAAGAAGCACATTCACGATAAAACCATTTTACGTAAAGCCATTGCAATGTAACTCTTTCCTCATTATGATAAAGTATAAATTAGAATGATGCCGTGAGTTTTATACAAATCTCTCCTTAACAAAGTCATTTAAAAATTTTGTTCAGTGCAATGATCGCTTACATTAAAATCGGATCAAGTAGGTTGCTGTTGGCAAAAGTAAAATCAAAATGGAATCATCTTGTGCTGAGATGAAGAATGACAAGTAAGTAGCTTTGAAATTCTCAAATAGGACCACGACCAGCTCATTACACACAATGTTTGTGTAAGGATCGCGTAGATGAGAAGCAGTTTCCTACAGGTATACCAAATACCTATGTTCTTAAATACATACTTGTGGAAATTGGTTTCAGAATTTATAATGAGCGCACGACTCTTTCCTCGAAACCTTACAATGTAGGGGCACTGGGATGAAAGAATGCAATATCGCTACTAGGAAAGAAAGAAAGAAAAAAGTATTTGCAGGTTTTCTGTTTATTACTTGAGAAAAGTAGAATGTCGACTTCTATAAAGGTGAGTTCACACCGGGAGTATTTGTTTTGAAGTATTCGTAAGCGAACGTTGAAGTCAATCTGCTTAGGCATACATTGAGGTCGGCTTCCAGTCTATCTAACCAGATACCTACAGCTGAATACCGGTATTTTACATGAAACGATAGCCTATTTGACCACTAGGGATACAGCGTATCTGCCTATTAGTTTTAGACGTCAAATAGCAGGGCTATTAGCTTTTATTATTAACTCAGACATAAGTAGTATGTCGAAGTCTAATGTAATTAGCACCATAAAAATTAGTAATAATACTAATATTAAGGTGGTTAGCAACAATAGTTTAAACTAGTCAGTAAGACAACAGAAGGTACCAATAACAATATCGTTAATCTCACCTCCAACAAGGTATCTTCTAGCACTCAATTAGTTAAGAGTAAAAATGGGGCTAAGCAGAATTCCTTGAAATTGTTTCATCAAAATATTCAAGGTATTTCTTCCAAATTATTAGAAATTGAATTGTTTTTAGAAAAAACAATGTTTGATATTATTTGTATAACTGAACACTGGTTGAAAGATTATGAAATGCTAATTAATTACGAGAACTACAGTGTGGGCAGTTGCTTTAACCGAAAATCCATGCTGCGTGGAGGTTCATTAATTTTAATTAAAAATTCTATAAAATATAAGACTCGTAAAGACATAGTGGAACTATCGGTGGAACATAGCATCGAGTTGTCCTGTGTTGAGCTAGATAAGCATTTTATAGTGTGCGTATACAGACCTCCAAACTATCAAAACTACTCTATTTTTGAGTCAGTAATGGAAGATGTCATGGCAAAACTTGCAACTGGTAATAAATCAGTAATTATTTGTGGTGACTTTAATATTAATATTTTGGAAATCAATTCACATAGCAACAGATTATTAAACCTCTTTAAATCATTCAATCTGTCAAATGTGTTTTTGGAACCTACACGAATAACTACGGCTACTACTACATGTATTGATAATGTTTTCTGTTGCTGCGAATATCTAGAGAAGGCCATTGTAAATTATCTCCCTTCTGATCACAGCGGTCAAACCGTTTATTTTAAGTCCAACACACCGATTCAAAAAGTGCAGATTCAAACTAGACCAATAACATCAAGTAATTTGAATAAGTTTAATATAACTTTAAATAGCAAGTTAAATGCTCAGGGCCTAAGTATGACTAGTGGTAATATTTTGTATAAAGAATTATTTTCATTAGTACAAACAGAGTTCAATCATTATTTTAAGAAGAACTCTAAAACTATTTGCCCTAAGTTTTTATTCAGTGACTGGGCAACTAAAGGAATCAGAAAAAGTAGGGACAGGTTATTTGAACTGTATGGCCTTAAGCCGTATATTAACACGGATACTTTTAATAAGTATGTTGCTACGTATTCTAAAACTTTTAAAAATATCTGCAAAGCAGCTAAAGCTTCATTCATTAGTAACAAGATTAAATCAGCAGACAATAAAATAAAGACCGTTTGGAAGATTATTAACAATGAAACGAACAGGAACAAAACACGTAATACTGATTTCTCACTTAACACTTCCCGCGGTCTCATTAACGATAACATCGATGTTGCTCAGGAATTTACAACTTTCTTTACCAATATCCCAATTAAAACTACAGAAACTTTAAATTCCTCGCCCGCACTAGCTATAGAATTATTAAGAGCGAATGTCTCAGCCTGTACTGTGGAATTTAAATTTAACCATATTAACCCTATAGTCATTATAAAGGCATTTAAGCAACTTAAGATTAAACTTACCGAAGATCTGTGGGGCATGTCTACTAAAGTTTGTCAATCCATTATTGAGACAATTGCACCCTACTTAGCTCTAATATTTAATTTGTGTGTAGATCAAGGGGTATTCCCGGATTTAATGAAGTTCAGTAAAGTTATTCCACTTTTCAAATCTGGGGACAGTAAAGACACAAATAATTATAGACCCGTATCGGTTTTGCCGGTTTTCAGCAAGGTGTTTGAAAAAGTAATGTTAAATCAAATGCTCAATCATTTCAATCGTAACAACATCCTACACGATCAACAGTATGGTTTCACCAAGGGACGTTGTACAACTGACGCCGGTGTCACCTTATTAAAACACATCTTTAACGCATGGGAAGAGGCACAAGATGCAATAGGCATCTTTTGCGACCTATCCAAGGCATTTGACTGCGTGAATTACGAAACACTGCTGTTGAAACTTGAGCATTACGGACTGGGTAAACTAGCTCTTAGCTTATTAAAATCATATTTAAATGATAGATTTCAGCAAGTTCAAATAAACGGTGTGAACTCATTGGGCTTAAAAGTCAAAATGGGTGTACCGCAGGGCTCAATATTGGGGCCGTTCCTATTTTTAGTATATATAAATGATTTACCTCATTTACTAAAAACCCGGCCACAAATGGTGTTATTTGCTGATGACACATCACTGATTTTTAAAGTAAGCAGACGTGCACAGGAGCTTGACGACGTAAATAACGCTATGCTTATGGTCCATAATTGGTTTACTGTAAATAATTTAGTATTAAATGAGAAAAAAACTAAATGCATTAGATTCGCTTTACCGAATGTTAGAAGTAGTGAATGTCACGTTGTATTGAATAGGGAGATACTTGAATTCGTCGAAAATATGGTTTTCTTGGGGATCACGCTTGACTCAAAGCTGCAGTGGGGTCCTCACCTAACATCACTTGCAGGGCGGCTAAGTTCAGCCGCTTACGCTGTTTGGAAAATCCGTCAATTAACAGACGTGGATACCGCGAGACTGGTCTATTTTAGTTACTTCCATAGCATCATGTCTTACGGTATTTTGCTGTGGGGACGGGCTGCAGATATTGAGTCTATTTTCATCCTGCAAAAGAGGGCTATCAGAGCCATCTACAATCTCAGCAGACGCGAATCTCTAAGGGAACTGTTTAAAAAAATTAACATCATGACGGTTCCTTGTCAATATATATACGAAAACATTATGTACGTTCGGAAAAATCTACATCTTTTTAGTAAGATAAGTGACAGGCATAATTTTAACACTAGGAATAGGAACAAGCTAGATCAACCGCGTTTCAGATTGTCTAAAGTAAAAACTTCTTTTATGGGGTACTGTGTAAAATGTTATAATAAAATACCACTCGATATTCTTCAACTAAATGAGAAGAAATTTAAAACATGCATTAAACGCACACTATGTAGACAAGCATATTATAAATTGGATGAGTATATCGTTGATAAAAATGCTTGGCTTAATGCTGGTCCTGCTCCACAGGCACTTGGGTACGCTAGTTGATTGCAATTTCAATATTTGGAAGAGATGCTTCCCCTTTTTGTTTTATTTTTTTTTAAATATTTTTGACATTACGAACTTAATGTATACTTTATTCATTCAAGTTTTAATTCTTAATATACTTCAATATTATATACCTCTTCCCGATTGGTAGTATTTTTTTTCTTTTTTCTCATATTTAAATAAATTGCAAACTATAGTTTTGTATAATTTAGAAGCATTTTTTTAAATTTTGTAAATGTAAGAACCATGGATTCGTTTCTTTTTTTTTACGATATTTTGATGTTGACTTGACAGAGCTCGGCAGTTAAGAATATGTCATGCTCACTTAAATGTCTCACTGGTGGTGGCGCGTGTGTTGGATCATTCGGTTCCCTACGAAATGGTTGAGCTGGATGGTGCTGATCCACGCGTCATGTTCGTGAACGGGCGCCGTCGGTTGAGACTGGTCATCTCTTAACTGCCAGGGCTTATTTTTGAATTTTATATTTTAAATTGTTTAGTTTTTTTTTACATTGTTCTCACATATAGAAGCAATAAAAATAATGTACCCAGGATTTTGTAATAATATCTTGATTTAAAAGAGTGTCCGTGGAGTTTCTTGCCCGTTCTTCTCCACAGAGATCTACGTTTTGGAATGGGCAACTAGCTTCAATTTTCTGACTAACTGACCGACAATTTAATTTTGACAATTCAAAAGTGCCTGAAAGGGTTTAATTGAAATAAATGATTTGAGTTTGAGTTTGAGTTTGAGTTTGACCTTCACAACCCTTACTGGGTAACACGATACTTCTTGGTAATACTGTGTTGACAGTCGTTACGGGTAGTCAGCCGCCCGAAAATCTGAGTTGTCAGACTTCCGGGCTTCTGACTACCCGTAAAGACTGTCAACAAATGATAGCCTGGACCAACGGCTTAGCGTGCTTTCTGAGGTATGGAGGAGTCTCGATATGTAATGGATGGGTGACCATCCATCAAACACACCATTACATATCATCCATCCACGAACCGACCGGGGCAAGCGTAGCTTCGATCGACCCTTGCGACTGTTAATAAACCACTGTGAATATTGCACTGCGAGCCAATCATTTGCTGGCGGACTAATTATAATGTTGACCGAAGAAGCTTCGGTCTCGCGTATTTTGTAATGCTTGATTCAACGAACCCCAGAGGGGAAATTCTCGTAATTTTAAGAACGTTCACAGTCTGATCTCAGTCTCCATCTGTCAATGAGGGAGTTGTGAAAAAATATGTAATCCGCCATTTTGTGGCGGCGGCCATCTTGGACCGATTTTCATCAAACATAGCTAAGAACACTGCCGACAAATTCACTTTTCAAACAAAAAAATAAATTGATTAAAATCGGTTTATCCGTTCGGGTTTCTCGAATAACCCTTTATTTTTTTTTTTAATTTTGACAAGTTTTTGACATTTTTTTTTTGTCGCCGAGATGAGATTTTGACCGTCTTAAATTACGAGAATTGGCCTTCTGTGCGTGGACTGTAAGCGGTGTGGACGATATGCCCGTTAAGATTTCTGTCGTTGTTTTCTTTCATTATACATAGTGTCGTAAAATGTTATCTACTTCTTTGTGAATAAAATATTATTTTTTTAAACAACTTAATATAATATCTCGCCTGAATTCCCCGTAGGTATGGTTAGGCAGAGATGTACCTACAGAGCGCCCATTTCGCCAGTTAAGTTTAAGTTCGATGTAATATCGCGAGCCTATTCTCATCAATCCTGTTCAAATCCAAACTCCAGGCTGCTACTGATAACTTCCAGATGGGAAATCCCAATAACACTTTGCCCGACTTGTGAATCGAACACCGGACCACCAGTAGCGCTTGCGAACATTTGAGCAACGCGGTAGTCATTTCAAACAATTTTACCTACAATATCTGTGACTTGACTTTTGCAGACAACTTTTACAGTACACACCGTACTGTAAAGGCTGTCTGCAAAAGTCGACGTTATGTAGTGCAGGCTGACAATCAATCAGTCAGGGGTGTGGCGAATGTACCAGTATCTCCCGGGCCCCTGACTGATGGTACTGGAAGGAACAGTCGGTAGGAGTCCGACATAACCCTCCGTTCTTCCCAGGCGGAGGGTATCCATGAGGATTTCCCCACGATAAAAAAAGGCTGTCCATCAAATAACTCTGCTTGCATTTTAACAGTCAAGCTGAGCTTAGAATGGTCATTAAAATGTTTGTATTAGCCTTTTGTTTGGAAGAAAGAGTGATACTCGTAAAATAGCCGCGGTGATGTAAAGACGTTCGCTTGGAATAAACGCAGAAAAAACGTTGTATGATTTTAACATATATAACACTAACACACACACATAATATAACACTACACGTACTCGTACTACGGTACCTAAAAAGAAGTGCCAAAACCAGAATGAGAATCCCTAGACTTAAGTAATAGATATCTCAGAGGTTCCAAATATGAAGGTCATATTACAAATTCAATGCAGAGAAGGTAACACGTGTCCCAATAAAATTTGTTCCAAAGAATGTATTTGTAATATCTTTTATGAACCCCGGAGCTCAAGTATGAGCCTTAATAATGTTCCCTCCTCGTCTTTATGTCACAGACTCCCAGTTCCTCCCTCAATTCGCCAAGTTTTTAATTTAATTTCACAGAAGAATGCTTTCTGTACACTTGAGTACTGACGGGAACTGAATTACAAAAAATCTTGTTCTAATGTACGAGGAAATGTTTGATTTAGAGCTGTGTAGAGCATTTCTAATTAATTCTCATTTCAAAGGAAATAATAAAAGTGTTGTAAATATTCTTTTTTAAAGTTTTCGGCGCTGTGTCACCAATCTGTGATAATACAGTCAAAGTCAACCACACATCAGCCGATCTGTTCTGTAAAATGCTCACCGTGAAAACTTAGCTAAAGTACTCACTTTACCTAAATTTTCACGGTGACACTCGTCAATCAGGCGGAATGACAGCTCAACTCAAGCTCACGTCACCTAAGTTTTCACGGTGTTTTAACGTAATTTTAAGATCGGTAGTGGTAACCAGCGTCTTTATATCGTAGCAGTGAGGGCGAGTTTCGTGTGTTAGCACTGATGTACGGTTGATTAAATTCACCTACCGAAGTATTTTTTTGTGCCTCAAAATATTTGAGCCACTGCATCTTCGACATTTTATTCAGTTATTAGTTTCATTCACTCAATCGTCAATCGTTTCGACGTGATATATTATGGTTTTTAATCGTTTAAAATAAGTACATTTTACTTTTAAATAAAGTTACCAATCTGAACTCAAATAAACCAATTAGTACAACATTTAAGCATAACTAATTAAATCCCACAGCTTTTTGAACGCGAAATACTACGATTATTGCACCATAACATGCCAAGCTTACAAGAAAATTATTTTCTTTCGAGCCATTATCGCCTGTTTAAAGGTAGGTACAACAGTTACTTGACTCTTTGAAAATCATTGAAATTATCATAAATTAAAAGTAGTAGATACACACGTGACAGTCGGTGAGAGAGTCACTTGTGTCACTTTAAAACAAAGGTGTGTCTCCTAAAACAGGTGACGTATTATGACGGTTTAATGCTATCGTGATTTTAGTGTAAGAGAGAGATGGAGCTATACTTGACCGATAGCACCATCCCTTTTTCGGACTGGAATCATAATGTCATTAATACTTCATAATAATGCCCCGTTCTTTTTAGTGTATCGATGGCAAAACAATTATATATTATGTTTGACGAAGGAAGGCAGACGTTTGTATCGATTGAACAATTTAAGAGTCGATCTTTGCCTGGCAATGACAACACTACCTGTAATATTTCCCTGACACCACCAGCTGATTTCAGGGCAATGCGCCTAACATTTCCATTCAAAACTTCATTCTTTGTTCCTTTTACTAGGTTTTTCAATTAATTTCTCTTCCAACAAACCAAAGTTTATTGCTGCATCGTTACCACAAAAGTTTGGCTCAGCTCTTTGTGTATTTACCAATTGCCTATCCTGTAGACTTTTCGTTACTGATAGACAAACAGATTTGTTAACAAAAGCTTTGATATTTTTTGGTAAAAAATGTATTTAACTGCTTCGTTTCCATCCATGACCCCAAAAGCTTCGAAATATGGGTACAAATCAAAGGTATGTGTATGTTACGTAGGTTTAAAAATGTGAAAGATTGTTTTAGGCGCTGATATTATAAAGGTGATTGAGGATTTTTATATGGGCCCTGGCATACCTAGTGTCGCGACATTTTGTTTTTTTTTTTTCAAAATGGCCGTCGCACATCATACCCACCTAAATCCATGGCTAACATCAATACGAACGGAACATATCATAGAACCTCGTAAAGCGTCACGTATCCAAGATATTAATTAACTTTCAAAGTTGGTTACGTGACATCTATATTTTTTTGAGCTTGCTTACGATGTCATCTTGCTTATATCTTATGTTGCATAGATGTTTGATGACTTTAAACATTCAGAGTGATTATTTCATACATCTCTCGGAAACGAGGCACTAACGGGATTTATGTTTTTTGTTGGCACTGACGTCAGCTATTTTGAAATAAAAACAAAATGGTGGGTAGGTAGGTGTACCACGGATATTCAAAGCCCTTTGCTTTAAAATTGAACAAAGAGGCTACAGTTATACTTTGATTTAAACTATCCTTAACCCACTTTAATAGTTAGTTAAAAACTGACCTTAGTCTAACAAACTCCACGTTTAAATAAAACATGACAACAGAACAACTTACAATTTAATAGTTCAACAGGAAAATTCCATTTGAAGCTACTTGATGAGTCATCGTTAGAAAAACTTTTAGTTTCAACACTCCGCCCTATCGTTTCTGGTTACTGTTACTTGAACCCTAGCTCGAGACCTACATTTAATCCGTCATCGGCCGAACTATGATCGCACGTCGTAAGCAGCTATGTACATCGTCAGCCGAACTCAGCCGACCGAACCTTTAATCATATGTGTGTATTCGTACACCAGAAAGCCAATTCCTGAGGAGATTGTGCATCTCAGCGACAATTAATGTCAAAACTGGTCAAAACTGCAGCAGTGCGATTCTGTAACTATCTCACCGTGAAAACTTAGGTGAAGTGAGCGTGGAGTGAGTTGTCATTCCAACTAATGCTAAGGATTGACTCTATTGACAGCTCACTCTAAGCTCACTTCACCTGACTTTTCACGTTGAGATTTTTACAGAATCGATTGGCTGGTATAGAATATTCTCTATCATGTACACCATAAATATTACAGATATAAGTGTAGTACAAGGAGTCACACAATGGTATATTTGTATTTTAATGCAAACGTTCTTAAAAATACGGGAATTGCTTCTGGTTGTCAGACGTCATCGAACGATATCGGTTGACGTAGTGTAAGCAGTCACTTTCCAGTTCGGCCGATGACGGATGAGGTGTAAGCGAGCTGTTGGCCTACGTGCTAAACCGAAGTTATAGGCTACGCATTATATTTCGTGCGACACGCAAATATTTAACAAAAACTCCTTACTGATTAATTTTGTATTTTAATAGGCACAAACAATCTATCAACTGGTTTCTTTTTAATTAGGAACACTGTTTAAAGGCGTTTAATTTAACAAAAAAAAGTTATCATGACAATCAAAATGCCATTTTGAATCATTTATAAAATAATTTTAAGATTAATGAACACGAAAAAGTTTCAGTTAAGAAATTGTACACATAGACGGAAATAACCTAATAAACCGTCAAGAAGAACCTTTCAATCATCACGTTCGTCTGTGTGCGCCGTTAGTGTCCGCATTGGGCTCTAACCCTCAAACGACCATACTAAACTTGACACAGTTCGATAAACCAATAGAAAAAGAGGGCGTGGCCTAATCTTCGCCCATACTATTTACTTTCGAACTATTTACACTCATCTGCCTAGCCATTTCCCAACAATGTTGGGGTCGGCTTCCAGTCTAACCGGATGCAGCTGAATACCAGTATTTTTTCGAACTATTCACACTGTAAACACAAAATAAATAAATGTCAAAACAACCATACAATTACCGGTTTCACTATACCAAAGAAAAAGTGAAAAACTCGACTTAATGAAGAATAAATTCAAACTACCCTTATGATTTCAATGGAATATTGAAACGACCCTCACTACAAATAGCGGGCGGAGTGGCCTCTGTAATTTATGTCCCAGCTGTCATACGGTTATGTCCATAAACGATCAAGCAAAAATAATCTGTAATGGCTTGAGTTATAATTTAAAATCGATTGGTGAGTTGGTGTGTTTTAAAGAATTTCAACCTTGTTAAATGCCAAGAACACTGTTGTTTGCATGTTTCAGAAGACACTATTATAGCACGAAGAGCTTAGTGTTATTAGTTCATTGCTTACTTGATTACCTACAAAACAGTTTTTCCAGTAGATATCCCTGCTTTATTTCAATAGAGAAGTAATTTGGTAACACGCAGGCTTATATCAACGTCAGGTCAAACTCTTCTATCTACGTGAATAGACGGGACATGAAAAGTGAATAGAACGGAGGTATTTTTCGTCCGATTGTGGTAAAGTACGTATATAAAAAGCTTTGTACAAAGAGTGCACTGATGCTTCAATATAAACATGAGAACTAAATATATTCGTGTTTTTGGTGGGGCCGAGAGCGGCATTTCTACCGCGTGCCTTCCCAAACTCCCTAATTTTTCTTTAAATTTTCAGTCCTTTTTGAGAAAAATATAGGAGTTTATTTTACGAAATTAGATTAAAACTTAGGCAAATAACATTTTTTTTTTACTAACCCGTTATGGACCAATGTCTGAAATATTTTTTTTTTTATTATTTTTTTCTTTATTTATAACATTACAATTACAGATTCCGATCAACTTTCTAAAATAGAAAGTATTATTTTAGCCTGTACCTTTTGGAGAAAATAGTCCTTAGTTGGGTGGAAAAGTTTGAACAATGTGTGTAAATTGAAAAGAACGGAGCGCATTTTCATGTCTGGTTATTTACCTATGTACTCGTACTTACTATTTTTGTTTTTCTTTGAGCGCTTGTCAGCTACCCACATTGTTAGCACTTTAAGTACAAACCTTGTTACCTAAATTTTTAATCATACTTAAGTATTTATGAGCTGACTGTGCCCTGACCTACACTTGTAACGTTGTTTGATCTATTTTTAACCTTAAAGACAATATGGCTACTATAAAGTATGTACTTAAGGCTGATTTTACCAAAGTCAGATATATTTTATCCATGGAATAAAATGCACGTCTGACAGTTCTTAAATGGTAAAACTGTCAAAAATTCAAAATTTATTCTCAGGATTCACCAAACTTTTATACCCAGAACATGTCTGATGTTCTGGGTATAAAAGTTTGGTGAAATTTGCCAACATGAACACAATTTGAAGAAGATACATGGGACCAAACCGAAATCGCGAAAAAAAATCAGCTGGCCCCTACATTTACGAGTATGTTCGCATAACTCGTCAAAATGTAGGGAACAGCTGTTTTTTTTTTGCGATTTCAGGTTTGGTCCCATAGTAAAAGTTGTTCATAATGATGATTACAATGACCCCTTAAAAGGATGCCCATGAATTCAATTTCACCCTGTATAGTATCCAATTAATATTACCTACTAGCTAATCCAACAAACGTTGTCCTGTCCAAACTTTAATAATTCATACAAAATTCCCATAGAAAATTCACTTTCAATTTACCCGAATTTTCTAATATTCCCGGCCACTTTAGTTTATCTTTTTTTTTCCTTGAACTTGATTCAGCCTATTACGAACATTTTAAAACAATAATTTTCCAAATCGGTCCAACAGTTCTAAAGTAGAGCGCTTGCCAACCAACAACATTTCAATTTCGCAGTTGTTTTTACACAGAAAAGACAGGTTTTTACCAAGAAAAAATTCGTTGAGACTTTCAATATCTCATGAATACGAAGACCTGACCTAATTACCTACAAATAGGTTATACTTTTATAGCTAAGGTAGATTTTCTCTTATCTACTCCAGTCTTTAATTATATTTTCTTAGTAACGCATTGCCAGTAAACAAATAAAGTACATTATTATACTTTACACTATTGTACCCTAAAAAAACCTCTATACTACATTAATTTCAGCATTAAAAAAATAACGCTATAACGCCATCGTTAGTTCCATATACTCCGTTATTTCACTATAAATACAAATCAATATATTGTATTTAACATTTACATATAAATTGAAACACTAAAATGTAGTCATTTCAACAATACAACACAATAACTGACGTTATTTGGACGTTATTTGTCTAATAATAAATGGAATAGAGTTAACCCTAAAATAAATACAATTCTTTACACAAATTCTGCTGTTCTTGTTTCACAAACCACAGAAAATACGTCCAACTATAAGTCGTTAAACAGAACAAATACTGAAATAGGTAGCTATTTCAGCCTAGTATCTGGTTCACACGTTACGGATCCTACAAAAGCTCGCGCTTAATGTGTCTAAAACGAGGCAATTCAATTTAGGTTTTGTGTTCCTAATGCTGTGGAAATAGACGAGATAATAAATTGAATTGAGTATTTTTTAATAGCAGCTTTGAAAGCTTTTAGTACTTAATATTATTGTGAACACAACACCTAAATTGTAGCAAATTGATTTAAAGTAACTAGATATTACTATTATAATGTATGGACGAATCGTTAGTTAGCATTTCTGAATTTCATTAGGTATAGAAGTTTATTTTTTGACAGAAGACCTAATTTTTAAAAAGTTAGGTATTCTGTTTTATTGAAAATACGTTTTTTTTATTTAAAACATTCAATTCAAAGCCAATTCAATGTGTACAACTAAAATAAATTATTTTTTTTTACATGATTAAGTAAACCTAATTTCATTCTATCATAATACCAAATTCAGTTCTAAAAATAGTTCCCTAATGAAACCCACCCATTAAAAAAATTACCACAAACAAAAATAAAAAATACACACCTCAAAATAGATCCAATTACTCAAAAGGCCGGCGACACAATTTAATCATAAGTTAAAACCACGAAAATTAGGTCACTATCCGCATGTGACTATTTTCGAACAAATCAATAAACACGACCTATTGCACTAAATGTGAGGCTTTTATAAGGTGGCCTAAAAATAATAAAACATTTTGAGCCACTGTTGGAGTGGATATGCATCAAAGATGCATAAGCAGTGATCACGCGAGCTGCTAAACGAAGGATACACAGTCACGGCCAGAAAAAAGTATGAGCATTTTTCCTCGAATCAACACAATGTAATTATCAGGGCATTATGTATGTAGGATGTATTGATCACGCTTTCATTTGGAACATTTCTTTAGAAGTTGAATTTCTATGGAATGTTGGTTAGTCATAGATTTTATTTGTAGTGTAGTAATAAAGGTCAGATTTATGAGTTGATTTAGAAGTTGCGGTAGTCGTAAAAGGGCAATTACATTACCTACAACATAATAATTAATATGGCGTCTTATGGGTTTAGTAGTGATAAATAAACTATATTAGCTTTAATAATACCTTAAGCATAAATTAACCCTCTGAAGGACACTGAATGAGACACAATAGAAGTTTTAGTTTAGTGAAAAAATACGTCAAGGGGCATTTAGTGTCCTGCAAAGTGTTAAGCAAGAAAGTTGTAAAAAGTAACCAACACAATTGACTGTTTTTTTCTTTCTTTCTTCATTTTGTATTTTTTTTCCTTGTCATGTTTTCTAAAACTACCTACTAGTACTGTAAGCGTTATTTCTGCACAATTATTGCAATTTTATTGATGTTATAATTTTGTTTTTGCATGCCATGTCTATCGCATCATATTGTACACTAAGCTTGTATATTGCTTATATTTTAAGGATAAACAGTGTACCTAACAATTGTAGATAGACCAATAAATAAATAAATTGTGTACAGTCAACAAAAGAGATAAGTATGCAGGGTCGTCGGATATAGTTCAAATTTAGTAAGAAACGGATTGATGTTTTCAAATGAAACATCAACATACATCATAGTCTAACGCTTACACCGTCCTTAGTGAGAAAATTTTAGGTACTTACCGTAGAATCGTAATTTCGCTTCAAGATCGACAACGTAAGAGTCCACTCGCAAAGTAATGGTTTACTTCTTAGTTAACCGCTTGATAAGGAACACTGTACCTGAAAACAAAGACAAACAACTATCAGAACACAGTATAAGCATAACATAGCATAATCAGCGTTTAATAGTCCCACTGCTGGGACACAGGCCTCCTATCTTCGAAAGGGAGTGGGCTGTAACACACAACGCGGGCCCAGTGCGGTTTGGTGGATGTCACATGTTTCCTTTAGTTTTTTTTGTTTTAGGACATTTTTCCTCTTCCTCACGATGTTTTCCTTCACCGGTTTTGAGAGCAGTAGTAATGAAATAATAATCACAAAGTGCCTGCTTGGGTTCAAACCCACGACCTAAAACCCGAAGGTCACAGCTGTTACCACTTGGCCACCACTACTCATTCAGAACACGTTGTGTCAAAAATTAGGTACATATTATTTTTTATGAAACATCGCTGGCCACCTAACAAAACACTGACTCACCTGCCCGTAAACCGAGGTCTTTGTCGCCATAATGTCATATGGAATAGGCCCAAGAGACCTCATAGGTAATGCTAACCGTTGATTACCATGGCCTCACGTGCCACCGGCCCTGATGGTTGCCCTATGCAAATACACGACGCATGTCTGATGGTACGATAGCGGGAAGGTTATGATGTTTAATTACATTGAAATGGTCATGGTATTTGCCATAAATGTGTGACAACGATGTTATGATACCTAAAGGCTATAGTTATGACTAGTACTAAAACCATGGAGGTTAAAGTAAAAAGTTTCAGTCTATATTGGTTTCTGTTTTATTCTGAAAATGGGCTGTATTTTGACAGTCAATAGAGTCCAAATCTTGCGTGGGAGCCCTAACAAAGTGACAATCTATCAAGGATAACGGTGATGAAAAAGTCAAACGTTTATGGGACTGACACATTAGGTTACTGAAAAACTCATGTCAATACTGTTGTAAGTTGTTGAAAGCGATTGCCATTTCTCTATCCTCTGATGGATATTCATAGAAGAGATGCTGTTCTGCAAACAATGGGACTTAACGCGTTCCTGCCTGGTCTAATTACTGAATCCTTAGGAAACTAAAATAATTATGTAACGCTTTTTCTTCGTCGTATCGATCATTCCCTTTTATTATTTTATATGAACTTCGACCCGAATTTGGTCACTTTGACAGCGTTAACGTTGGCCTCGCAAAGGCATTCTATAGTGCAGGTTATTTTGCATAGAAAACACGACGAGAGGTGATTCCTCGTTTGTGATGTGGCTTCACAGTCGTACTGTGGCTCATCGGAGCGACCTGACTAAGATGTCTCTGCAGCGACCAACCTGGCTTCTAAATTGGCTAAGAGATTAACACTAATTTCCAGATGAGCCGTGGTGGTTGGTGGCCCTCTGGAAGCTTAACATAAGCTAAGCAACATATGCTGGAGGGTATGTAACACTAATACTTTTGCCAAACTTAAGTGGCATTGGGAAGGGCACATTGCTCGCAGAACAGGGGCCGAAAGATTCTGGAGTGGCGACCGCGTACCGGAAGACGTAGCGTTGGAAGGCCTCCCACTAGGTGGACCGACGACCTTGAGAAGGCCGCAGGAACTCGTTGGATGCAAGAAGAACAGAACCGGTCGAAGTGGTGGTCGAGGTGCTTGGGGGACGCTTATGCCCCTCTTATGTCTTTTGACTTAAATGATTATGATGATGTAACACTAATAACAATGTTCGTTGCTAAATTCAGGACCAATTTCAAACTAAATGGGGTCGCCCATTTAGTTTAAAATTGGTAGAGAAATTCGAGGAATCGAGATCCTATTTTTGTAATCCAATATTGGTCCGTTTGGGGCTTTACTTAAGTCACTGTCAACGTAAACGATGTCGACGTAATCCTAACCTTTGAGACTAAAAAGTAAAGAAGAATGAAGATCGATCTTTTGACATGACAGCGGTTTATTTGTGGGCTTTTAATTCGGGTTTAAGAATTATATTGATTGATTATATTCATAATAATGCTTTGTTTTTTTATCTATTCTCATTATTATCGAATTAATATAGGTCCGAAAGTTAAAAATTGCCATCTTATTGACAATATTACTAAGCTTCAGCTGTCCGTCCGGCCATCCGTTTGTCTGTCAGCGGGCTGTATGTCATGAACTGTGATAGGTAGACAGTTTCATAGAGTGTGTATTTCGATTGTCGTAATAAAAACAAAATAAACTTGTTTTTATGGCGTTTGTTGCCTTGTGGTACATAACTCCTCGTGCGAGTCAGACATTGTTGGTGTAGTTTTCTCCTCAAATTCCGGAATCAGTCATTTCCACTGTTCTATTCACTTGAACTTCACTCACGGGACCGAACACAAGTTGAAAGCGAACTTCAATTCAGTATTTGTTAATCATGGATGGTTTGCACTTCAACACTGTTCGGACTTCGAAGCGATGTTTAGAGCACAACACTACAGCATTGTTCAGTAAACATACTTAGCTAGCGCATTATTCCAGCCAGGTACATATTTATACAAGTACCGTTGCATCTAAGCTATCTCTAAGCTCCCGGTTTACACGGCACTGCTAAGACCGTGGCGTCAGGTAGGTACGTACACTTAAGTTATGTATATCAATTTAGAACTTGCATGGCACTTTATGCTAATAAAGTAACTTGAGTTACACGCGTGTCAGTTTACACAGTACATACGTCACCTTTTTATTGTAGGACGAAGAAGTATACTGGGGGGCTTTCAAGGGCTGAATTAAAATAGACTTGGAAGTAAATAATTATAGCTAATTAGGTTGACATTAATAATCGTTTCTTAGCTTGTCAGTGTCGCTTAACTGTCAAACTACTTGTGAAAGATAGAGATGGGAACATGGATATAAATCAGAACGTACTACACAATCAATTATAAAACATAACTCATCAAACATAGCGTGCATTTACCATGCAACGTACAACTTACTCACACAAAAACATCTGTCGCTATCGTTGTGCTGTGGAAAAGCCATTTATTTTACATATACGCTAGTGATTGACTAAATCGGAAAGTTATCGATTCTCCCATTTATTATTGTACTAAAAAAAATGGAGTTCTGAAAAGAAAATAAATGAAAAACGATGTCTTTTTAGGTCTTCCAACCGAGTTAAAACGGTTGAGAAATAGTAAAATTAACTATATACATATGTATTTGTTGGGTAATCGACATTGTTGTCGATTACCTGGTGCTCCGCCCAAGGCGGGCAGACCTCCACCGTATGCTTCACCGTTTCCTCCAGCCACGATACACATTGTGAGGAAACATTATAGGCTGATTATGCCGTATCGTAAAAAAACCCGGAAATACGATACTCTCCTATGCCGTCAAAATAACGTTCAATAAAGATACCGTCAAAATCATTTCAATCTTTCATGTTAAAACATAATCAAGTTGAAAGTATGTTTACATTTTCGATAATACTTAATAATCTCCGTATTTTATGCTGAGAACGTCCCCGAGGCTTACCGAGAAAAGATGGTCGCTACAGAAATTGGTAGCTCAGAGACTTTCGTTGGAATATTAATCTGAACAGTGTGTTTATTTCTTTACTTATCGTGGCATTTAGGAAATATTAAAGTGTTGGTTCTACTTCGTGTGAACCTTTTTGTGATTCCTTTTTAAAATGTTTGTATGTTTTGGTACAAAGTTCTTTTTGTTTTTCACACGGTCTCCTGAACGTGTCGTGGCAGAGCCCATAGAAGATGGCGGGAAGAGCTGGGGAAAACAAATGACCAGTGGTCTACTTTAGCCGTGGATCGAAAGAGCTGGGAATCATGGCATAGCAGGACTGGTCCTTGTTACGATGCGGTCTTCGGACGTCTATATCCAACAGTGGGCGTGTTTCGAATGTTGATGATGATATAGTAAGTAGACTTAGCTTAATCATGCCAGCATAGATGCAAAGTAAGTTTAAATTCCTTGGATTAATCAAAGCGCATTTTGTATCGCAAAAAAATTCCAACTTTTCCGAGTTTTCCCACAAATTTATCAATACCCCCTGAGTATTAGCTTTTACTATTAAATCTTCTAGATCTAGATTTTTATTCGTTTTTATAACACCCAACGTAGGAAAATTATCGTAACAATTAATAATAATTTGTCATTATGTAACAGCTGCTGTTCGCGCTTCATCACGCAATTTATCTATCATTAGAGTGTTTCAGGAAAAGATTTCATGTACCAAAATAGAACTCAAAATACTTATAAATTAACAACTTATCCATATATCTGTACTACACACTACAAACAAATAATATTAAAGTGTCTGTTTGTTATGTCTAAAACAACAGCTTTTTACTAAATGCACATGAAAGTAGGTATATACGGTACCATAAAATTACAATATACAAAAAAATAATTGTCTCTGTCTGTTTGTTCCGGCTTATCTCCGAAACGGCTTGACCGATTTTAACGGGACTTTCACTGGCAGATAGCTAATGTTATAAAAAGTAGGCTACTTTTTATCCTAAGCTAGTTCTAAATAAAAATTACATAGTGAAATATTAATGTAGATGACGATTAGATTATCTTAGTTAATTTGTATATTTGTACAGTGATTTATTCAACAATTTCTATATTGACGTGATTACAATAAAACTTGGCGAGTATTAGTATAAACAAATGAATGTTTTGTGTTTATTTTTCTAATTCTTTGTTGACATCATAAACTTCTCGATTACAGTATGTACTATGTATAATCAGCCAATAATATTTCCACTGCTGGGACACAGGCTTCCTCTCGGTGAGAGAAAGTAGGCCGTAAACCAGCACGCAAGCCCAGTGTGGGTGGGTGGATGTCACACGTCTTAGAATTTTTGGTTTAGGACATACCGGTTTCCTCACGATGTATCCCTTCACCATTTTGAGATCAGCGGTCAGGAAATAATTTACGCAATGTAAAGCGCCTGTCTGGGTTCGAACCTACGATCTACAACTCTTAAGTCGCGACCTTTACCACTTGGCCACCACCTATGTAGAAATTATTTTTATAAAAATAAAACAAACCTCAGGTTTACAGGACCAGCTGGTCCTTAACGATGGAAAAAAATACATTTTTATTTCGGTAGGTACTAGACTATGTTGGAGAAAACCACTACAACTGTAGGTACAAAAGTAAACCAAAAAGAATCAGTGACTGAACAAACTGTCCATATTTCATAGGACTTAAACATAACAGGCAAAAAGTAGGTTTACTACAGGTACACCTCTAAGGCAGGTACACCTTTGCTTAACCCTTTCGGGTATACAGGCGTGATGTTATCCTACTAATATTATTTGTATGGATGGATGGATGTTACTCTTTCGCGCAAAACGGATTTGGATGAAATTTAGCACACAGATGGTTTATAACCAGGATTAACATATAGGATAATTTTTATCCCGATATTACCACGGGATCGAAACTTATGTGGGTGAAACCGCGGGGCGCAGCTAGTGTTATAACATATTAGCGATCAAGTGTAGACCGGTGCCCAACCTCGGGCACTTTAATAGAAAATTAATTAATTTCCTAGGAAACCGGTAGTAAAAAGAACTACAGACCTTATCGTGTACATAATTAATCAAATATAAACGCGTAAAAATGTTAGATGACGTTTGGGTTAATAAATCATAACTCAACTGTGTCTAAATATAGTTCACGGTAATATTTCATCGATTTCAAAACGTTAGAACGTAGTTTTGAATGGCAGACCGTTTTACCGTAATTTATTATTTATATCCTTTTTCGAACTTAGTAGGTCAAAATAAATAACATAGGTATTTGAATATTTTACATGAGGCTACCATTTAATTGTTTTGCTTGGTTTATGGAAGGATAAAAACTTACCTGAGGGGCAATAGGCTAGTTTCTTAAAAAAATCTAATTATTCTGTCAGTTAGATTATCAAAAAATATTGGACCCGTATTTTTTCTTTTGTCAATTATATAAAAAAAAACGTTGACGATATCGCCCGTTAAAGTTCTTGCTACACTTTTTAGCATGGCGTGACGTCACGACCCCCACTCCCAAATTTTGACGCGCTTTATCTTTGTCATTTTTTGTTTGATTGACAAAAGAAAAAATACGTGTCCATTATTTTTCGATAATCTAATTGACGGACTAAATATAATATATTTTTTTTTACCCTGGAACTATCCTATTCTCGTAATTTTAAGAACGTTCACAGTCAGATCTCAGTTTCAATCTATCAAAAATACCTCTAATTTTCCTACATGTTTGACAAGTTTTTGATATTGATCTCTAGTCGCAATCTCATCTCAGCGACATGAGATTGCGACTAGATTTTAAACGTTTTTAATTACGGGAATTGGCCTTTTGTTATTTTCAAGAAAATTTATATTAACGTTTTTCCACATCAGTAAAAAAACATGTAGCATAATGCATAAAAAAAAAAAAACATAATCAGCCTATAATGTTCCCACTGCTGGGACACAGGAACACAGGACTCTGGGCCATAATCTACCACGTGGGCCCAGTTCCGGCTGGTAGATGTCACATCATCACATGTCTTCGAATTTTTGGTTCTAGGACAAAAAATATGACCAACCTGAAACGCAAGATTTAATAAAAAAAAAATTAATTATACAGCGACATTTTTCAAGTCCTTCGTTATAAACTACGCATAATTATGTTTATACTTACCTCTTCTAAGTAACTCTCATAAGACTTAAGAACGCCGCAGTTGAGTACCGGCCTAATTAACTTTGTAGACAAGGTTTGGGTGAATTAAGATTGCGTAGCGATTCGTGTACTCACAGCTTTATGGTAAACTTTCTTATAAAAAATTAAATATTAAGGTTCATGCACACACTGCAGTCACGTCAATCTCAAGGTACCGACCAATCACGCCAAAAATATTTAAAAAAAAACAGTCCCACTAACATCTTCCCCACTTTACTTTGTGTAATTTATTTTATCACCACTGTTCTCAAAACGGTGAAGGCAAACGTCATGAGGAAACACCCGGCATGTCCTAGAACTAAAAATTAAAATATCTATGACATCAACCGACACTGGACCTCGCAAAGTATATTACTACCCACTCTTTTTCACCATTCACAGTGATTTCGTAAGGTTCACTTTCAGCTATCGGCGGCGGGGGTAATTGCGTAATGCACTATCAGTAGCAACCGCTTGCATTTTGACAGTTCATTAACATACATTGCATTATTAAGGTAGTTGAGCAGACAATTTTTTCGAACATATTAAGCAATGGAATAGCAATATCCTTCAAAATTATTCACACTGTGGTTGACAGTGGTAACCTGGCTCTCTCATTTAGTAGATTTCGTAGATAAGACATCGGCCAGGCACATCAGTCACGTCACCACTCAGTAAACGTCACATCACGAGCACGCTCAAACGCGGTGACGTGCCTGATGTGTGTGCATGAACCTTTAGGCTTACGTAGAGTGGTTCGAGATTCGAGTAGGTACTCACAGCTTTATATTTTTATTTTTATGAGAAAGTTTCTGAGAGTTTTAAATCTCTGTAGGTATTCGCTTAGGCGGGTAATGGAGGAGAAATGAGCAATTAGCTTTTATAATCCCCTTCTCTTAGGTTAATGACCTGCTGTTTTTTCTTGTGAAAAGATGGCTTCATTCTGGAGATTAATTTTTGTTAGATTACATTCGATTAGCCGAACAAAATTCTATGCATCCTCGTTTGAACCAAGAATGGCGACGCTGTCAGTTTCCTTGCTTCTCGCATAGACAGTAGTATTTTAATTTAACCTAATGACAAACAAAACAACAACAACAAAAACAACATAATAATTATAATCAGCCTGTAATGTTCCCGTTGCTAAGACACAGGTCTCCTCTCTGTGAGAGAGGGTTATTTATCTGTATAAATAACCCTCTCTCACAGAGAGGAGGCCTGGAGTTTGGCTAGCTAATTTTATTTGACCCTGTGGTAGTTTTTTTTTGGGGGATTAATGACCTCTAGTAGTTTTAATTTAATTTGCATAATTAAGGATAAATATCTATATAATTTGTCTACTACAAAATGACCGAAGCAATCATTTCTGGCCACAATATGAATGAATAAGAAAGATTTAATAAAACGGTGAAGGAAAACATCGTGAGGAAACCGGCGCGTCCTAGAGCCAAAACATTCGAAGACATGTGGCATCTACCAACCCGCACTGGGCCCGCGTGGCGGATCACAGCCCACTCCCTCTCACCGAGAGGAGGCCTGTGTCCCAGCGTGGGAACATTATAGGCTGATTATGTAATTAATTGAGGTCAGTTTCATTTCGACCAAACCCAAATAGCTTAATGTTTCGTGCATAAGTGCAACGATTGGAATCTTACCACTCAATAGTTATAGACCTACATACGTTCTTGAAAATGTGACCCAAAAGTTATACGTATCTCTCTTCCTCGTTGAAAAGACTTGGAAACTAGCCAAGCCACAAAGAAAAATATATGTGTCAAAGAAAGAAAACACACGCCCTTTAAATCAATGTTATAAAAAAAAACGCGTGTTGTTTGTTATTTAGAAAAACGCAGAAACCTGGACAATAGTTTAGTTGATTATGCGAAAGTTATTTTTGGCCTATAACAGGTTTTAATTAACACTAACTTTCGCTCGGAGCTTGGCACTGAAAGGACATGGCTAAATGACTGCCCCAAGCATGAATAGTAACCTCACATTAACTCGTAATATTTAAATATTCGTTCATGAATTATGAAGCGTTTAATAATTTCCTAGAACTTTCGTGAACTGTTAGACATAAAAAAGTATCTTAGTTGCTTTTTTTGATTGACATGACAAGTTCAAAGAGAATAATAATACAGTACTACAAACTAGGGACGGGTCATGTCGCTTTTCTAGAATGTCAAATCAAAACTATACTTATATCGATTTTTGATAACAGGTATCAAAACGATTTATTTTCTGAAACTAAGACGTGGTTGCTTGCAGACTGGTTGCTTTATTTATTATAAATAATTCATGTGGGTACTATGGTAATTAAGTTTGTTGTAGGTTCCAAGGAATGCCAACATTTGTCATCCTTGTTATGAACTGCTGAATTCAGAAGCAACTAGTGATGTACGTTTATTTGGCCATACAATGGTGCGCATAACTTGTGGCCGTTCTGTGAGAAGTATACAATGCAGTGGAAAGAAACGATTCAATGTTACAGAATTTACCAACGTCACATCCAGCTTTCCATCAAGTAAATAAATTGTTTTTTAAATACAGTGTGTTCTTTTATATTTACATGCCCATCGGGTAGCATTATGGATCATCTTCCTTTTCAGATATTCAGTTTCTCGGCCTATAAATCGTCAGAACTACTATCCCTGACCTCTCTCTCTCTGGTTGTGTTAATGGGCTAGCATCCAATCTGAATGATTTGATCAAACGGACAGATAACCTAAACTAACTTTTTTAGATAATGTTCTTATAAGATTCACAGAATAAATAAATAAATCGTATTTTTGTTGTTTTATTTCAATATCTTTTATGTCCTCCCAGGATGTAACAATCACCACATACTAATTAAACTAAGTCCCCCAGAATCATTTGTTGGTCAGTCTGTCTGTACGGATGTATTGACAAACAGATTTTAATGGGGTTGTCACTAGTAGGTAGATTGGTTCTTCCGGAAGGTTTAGGTATACATTCGTGTAGGTTGTATTGACCAATGTAATTCAAGTCAGAAAAATCCTGCCGCCTCAGTGTTATTCTTGCGCTCGTTGCCCCAATCAGCGCCCAGAATCCGCCTCTCGAGTCCATTTATTTTCAGTTAATATTAATCCTTATTTTTAAATACTTTCATCATTTCAACCACTACTTATATTGTCTGTGAAAACTGTCTTTATTTCAACTCATTTGAATAAGTAGTTTAGGATTTATAAGAGTTTAATACTTAAATACACGCGGGCGGGGAGTGATTTTTACGCGGATTGTAGAATGCTCGTTGTATCACGGTTTTTGGTGCAATTACCCTTTTGTAGATATTTACTCAAGTACCACCGTGCGAAATCGGGGTGGGTCGTTAGGCAAAAATACAATTATCAATATTATCGCAGATACATCTAAACGCCTAGGTAAAAGTTCATAGCAATATCTTTTATTTGCACTTTTTGTATGCCTATTGACGTAGGAGTTACATGATTTAATTTTCAGGAATAAAAAGATACTAAAAGTTCCTGAAACTTTTTTTATATGAAATACTAATATCCAGCTATTCAGAATTACATGTTGCTAGGTACCATGTTTATTCATTGTTGAAAAGTCGTCCATACTTGTATTTAGCCATCTCCTTTACGATGCTTGTCCGCGGGGACCAGAATCCATGCACGAATAAAAAGTATTCAGAATGTCGGTACGTAGATCCAATTCCGGGCCAAAAAATACGAATTTTTCGCCTATATTAATTTCTGCGCTATGTAACACTGACGCAATGCTTGATTGTGCAACGTCGAATAGCATACCACTTTCCCAATACGATTCCAGAATTACCTATACCTTGGCCATTAGGTAAACCGTTTTTTGACCGATGGAACTAGTGATTGCAGCAACACACAATACATTGATTGATACACGTACGGTATTATAATGTATGTAAGAAGCCATAAATAAGATAATTCAATAAGATAAGACAGTTTATATATTTATTTTATTACGCATTTTAAAGTTAACTTTTACGTAATCTGGAATATGTACGTTCTAAGACAGCTGTCAAAAAACAAATGAAAGTCGCGACAGAAACAAATTCTGATTCGCCAGCCAGTAATTTGCCCGAAAACCAATAGTTGGTTTCCGTTTGAACTTGGAACCGATGAAGTGGCCAACATAAATAACATCAAGATTGCAATCGTAACTCAAACACGTTTGTTCAAAGTATAAAAGCAGCCAGTACCTACCTACGAACGATTTGTACCCATGTTTACATTACCGAAGAAATCACAACCCTACGATTTAAAACCTAAAGGTCAACTTGCCATTTATGACCGTCATTTGTAGGTAATAGTGATAAAAGCGGTGCACTGCGTTTTATGTTCTTCGAATAGAATTCCGTGTTCCGTTTTGTTCTTTAACCGAGAATGGGAATTAAAATCTGAATTTAAACGCTTGAATGGTAAATGGGGCAGATTAAACGAGCTTGTCTGAACATTTCATATGTGCATTAGAGCTGTTTTTAATACTACAGATCAAATGAAGATTCGCATACATATTATGTTTCTAATTTGCAATATGCAGAAGCTAGATTTAGTTGCGTTCTTATTATTGTTGCCTGTTTGTTTCAAAAGTAGTTATTTTTCCTTTCTGCAATTTTATGTTTTTACTATGGTTGTTGTTTTTGGTTGTTATCTGCCAGTGATGTAAGCGCAACACAGATGAATGTGTATTGTCTTTGGTCGCGGGCCCATGGACAAAATTGTAAACCTTTTATGGCTTGAGTACGACACTTTTGGCTACTTTGTATGTGTATATTTATGTCATGTTTTTTTTTTTTTGTAATGTGCCCTGTGTTTGTGTAGATTAAACAATTTTTATATCTTTTCTAGTTTATAGGGTAATGCGGAAAGAAGAACCGATGCGAATTTTGTTAAGGATCTATTTTAAATTATTTTCATGCTTAACTTGTTCAAATTCTATTAAGTCTTAACTAAGTGCGAATTACACACAATATGTCAACGCGATCAGCATATCTAAACCACGTTAAAGTGCTGTCAGTGTCAACATTCGACTGAAATAATGACACTGACAGCCCTTAAACGTGGTTTATGTGTTGTCATCGCAGTCCAAAACCCAATTAATGTTCACATATCACTTAATCACTTCTAGTACGCAATACAAAGGCTTTGTATCATTGCAGTAAATTCATAATCCTATTGTCTAGTGTTAAGCCTTTTATGTACATGTCCAATTATTTGAATTCAACAAGAATATTCCTTTCACTAGACGAAGGTATATGAATATTTTAATCAAGTTTAAGTAAACTAAGTAATTTAACCATGTAAGTTTTAAAATAATCCATTTTAATACCAGCAAAATAGGGTATCAAAATTAGAAAACAACAAGAATGTACAACAAAGTGGTGGCTTAGGTTAATATTAAATTTTGAAGTACCTACTCGTGTAACTTTATACAACTATAACCACTAAGTAAAACTTTACTTTGAAAATGAAAGTTAAAGCTCAAAAGATTCATCAAAAGGTGGGACTGTTATTATTTAAATTGACTAGCTTCTGTCCGTGTGTAATTTCGGCCCCAGACCCATCGCGTCGTATCCCATAGCAGCTATAGGATACGACGCGATACGAAAATGAAGTATTAGCACGGGCGAGCTGTACGCCCGTGCTCACTACTCATGGTTTAGTGTTACTCATTAATGATGGTTACCCATCCACGGATCAACCCCGTCAAGCGTAGCTTAACCTGATGGATGCCCGTGCGGCAGTTATTACTTAGCCACCAGCATATCACTAATTGGAGGTGATGTAGACACTACACTAAGACAATTTTTTTCTTAAATGCCAGGTACAGACGCCAGCAGGTCAAGCTACCTGAAACTGTAAAATTTTCCCAATCAACTTTGAACCTTAATGCTTTAGAGATAATGTTGAAATCTATTAAAGAAATTTGACAGATTGTAGTAGCTTGATGTGCTGGCGTCTGTACCATATTTACGACTGGGTACATACCATAGTACGCACGGCTACACATCGAGCGATACGTAACTAGTATAAGCTGATTTCTGACTGTACAAAAAACCTATAAAACTGTAAGTGTATAGCTTGATGTGTCGCCGCGTGTACCAATAGCGATGACAAAATTCCTCCATGATGACAACATGTAAACAAATGTGTTAGGAATGGAACGGAAACTGACCGAGTTATCAACTGCAGTAAACAAGTCATTTATAGAAACTGAATCTGTTAGCACTCAATTCTCCAAAGTTCGTAAATGTGTTGTGACGTCAGACATCAGACGACGCTGCAATGTGCCCATTATGAAACAATTTGAATTTAGATTCCATGGAGAGGATACTGATGATGAAACAAACGCACGTGTAAGATTGTGTATTAAAACTCTAGTACCAAAAAAGGTCGATATGAAATTGTTGATACGAATTCACCGTTAAGAGCGATTATTTATATATTATGCTTTATTCTAGTCACATCGTCTTCACATATAATTACAAAATTAATGTATACAAAATATTGTAAAACATTTTTAAAAGAGTAACGGTGGAGTTTCTTGCCAATTCTTCTCCATACGAAACTACCTTTTGGAAGGGGCGGCTAGAATCAATTATACATTATTATTATTATTTTATCAATTCTGATGTTCAAAATGCCTTTTATGTTGGCTATTTGAAATTAATTATTTGACTTTGACTTTTCGGTTTTATACAAAAACCATGAAAATTAGTCATTTTTACCAGTATTTAACATTAAGGTGTCTAAAAACACTCTGTTTACAAGTATATACACCCGTTATTGTGTGACTGTACACCACTTTCTTAGGAATCCAAAGCTAAAGCGATTTCGCCAAAAAAGTCGTTGAATGGAAACCTGAAAAGCAGAGCATTGACTAGCCTAATAGATAGAACCATTACCTACCATTAGTTAAAAGTAAATGAAAAGGGCTTGGAACTTTTAGACAAAAAAATTAAGCATCATGTGTACCTACTCAAGAGCAAAAGGAAAGATAATGATTTATTAAGAAGGATAAAATATATATACTCTGATTAAATGTAAGAACCATGGATCCGTTTTTTATGATATTTTGATGTTGACTTGAAAGAGCATGGCAGTTGAGAATATGTCATGCTCACTTAAATGTCTCACTGGTGGTGGCGCGTGTGTTGGATCATTCGGTTCCCTACGAAATGGTTGAGCTGGGTGGTGCTGATCCACGCGTCATGTTCGTGAACGGGCGCCATCAGTTGAGACTGGTCATCTCTTAACTGCCAAGGCTTATTTTAAATTTTATATTTTAATTTGTTTTTTTACATTGTTCTCACATATAGAAGCAATAAGAATAATGTAACCAGGATTTTGTAAAAATGTCTTGATTGAAAAGAGTGTCCATGGAGTTTCTTGCCCGTTCTTCTCCATAGAGATCTACCCTTTGGAATGGGCAACTAGCTTAAACTTTCTGACTAACTGACCGACTATTTCATTTTGACAATTCAAAAGTGCCTGTAAATGGTTTAATTGAAATAAATGATTTGAGTTTGAGTTTGAGTTTGAAACTTCTAATGCTTAATAAACTAACAAAGTATTAAAATAAAAATATAAATATCCCAACCTAGCTAAAACTAAAATATGATATCGAAAACTTCCTCCGCATCACTGTCGACTAACTGTTATACCAAAATTGACTATAACCTCTCGGAGCCACAAAATTAAACTATTATTATTGAAGCACCATTCAGCATTGAAACTGAACTTTTACAGTCGCGTTAATAACACAAAACCATTAAACATTGCCGAGTCCTTTCAACTGAAATCGAACTTATTAAACCGGTTAATTTTGAGAAATGCATTCATAGGAATTCGCAGTACCATGAAACAGTTAACTACGTATCGTAGGTACTCGCCCGCGGCATGAATATTGATGCATTTCCATGTAATGTAATGTACTACAGAACTATACAGTATGACTGGATAAACGAAGGACTTACTTAGTGGCATAATAATTAACTTTATGTTTGTAAGAAGTAAGGAGTAATAAATCCAAAGAAAACTTGGGCAACGCACACCAGCAGGACTCCACTAGGAAAATTATCTTTGCTAAGGC
This sequence comes from Apamea anceps, assembly GCA_951799955.1. Lineage (NCBI taxonomy): Eukaryota > Metazoa > Arthropoda > Insecta > Lepidoptera > Noctuidae > Apamea > Apamea anceps. Next base: position 13,510,197 of record OX637515.1, on the reverse strand, counting down.
AGGAAAAGGAATGAATTGTGTTCCCTCCATTATCATCTGTCTGGCCTTTTCCAACTATGTTTGGATCAGCTTCCAGTCTTACCAACGGCTTAACATGTGTTAATAAATGGTCGCCCCTACGGTCTCCCTCCCTTCTTTAACCTTAAAAATTGACCCGATCGAACCGCAGGGTCTCGTGGTTGGACAGATAATTATGTCGAACTTTGAAAGTCCTCCTTCAATAAAATAAATATCCCTAGATTTATCAGTCAGCGCATGTATGTAGCTACACACATATTTATGCCGACCTACATATATACGAGTATTATATCAATTACCACGTACATACGTTCGGGTGGATGTTGAATTTGCAACCTAACGTTATTATTACACATATAGAAGAGGTATATCCTGGATGAATATGTAATACATACACAAGTTGGACACAGATGTTTCATGGCTACGTAATAATATATCTCTTTTTTTTTAGAAAGACCAAAATATGTTTCCAGTATAATATATGAACGAGGTTGCATTAAGATGTTCTTTCTCGCTATTAATCGAATATACATATATTTCTTAATTATAAGGCTTTTATATATATCTGAGTCATTCGTTTGACTATTTGGAACGCTAGCGCCATCTCGTGGCGCTAGACAGACTCTAGCCTGAGTTTGTGGGATGGACGGAGAGCTACAGCTACAAGAACGGTGTGAGCAGAGCTCTCAGGACCATCGAAACATTGGACATCGTACGAACAACATGTGTTTAGAAACTGTCGCGTTCCGTATCGTTAAATGTGTACCTACAGTGTGTGATTCGCTAGTGTGGCTAACTTGTTTGTGAATTATAATCTGATTTGAACTGCAAACCGTTTTTTCTATGGTGCTAAAACCAACACTACCCATAGTACGCCCACAGTAATTAAAATGTGCCTGATGTTAACGAGAGACAGATATACCTTCTCCGTCATATACATACAGACACAGTTGAAGATTAATGAATGTCTTTAAGAAAACATCATGCTTCCTGGTGGACTTTACTCATTCATCATCATTCGTCCGGCCTAATCCTAATTGATTTGGGGTCTGCGCAACATGTCTTGTTCTTCCATACTTCTTTCTCTATGAGTCGTCATCTCGGTAGTCTTCCTTCCAGCCATATCATCTTTCACACAGTCCATATATCGTTTCTTTGGTCTTCCCCTACTCTTATAGCCATCTACATTCATACTCAAAACTTTCCTCACGACATTTTTCTCATTTCTCCGCCCACTCATATTGTACATCTCATACTCATATTGTATAGAATCTTAAATAACAAACTATTGCTTATGTAGTTTGTGATCTTCCTGTACGAGTCGCGATAAATACTTTTTCTTTCTTTTCTTTCTTACTACAAAAATACCTTCAGCTTAGTATTTTTTTTCTCTCAAGCTAGCCTCTTATTTGCTTCCATCCCAAGCTCAATTGAGCAACAAGTTAAACTTAAATAAAAAAGACTCTTTAACAGCCTTGTTTTTAACTGCTATCTAATTATTATTGCAGCCCCTTTCGACGACCGACTAATTGCTCTATTATGTCTGGTAGGCTTTCATTTTGTTTTTCTATTTCTTTTCACCGTTTACAGATTGTCGCATTTCTAGGAAAAAGGAAAGAGGTGGCTTTGTAACTGTCTCTGGGAGGTTTTGTTCCTTATCTCTGTCTGTTAAATCTTTAATGGTAACTGTATTGTCGTCGACTTCAATGGCCTCGTGGTTCTTTGGATCTGGTTTGAATACAGTTCAAATGTTTAATTGTAGACTTCAATTAAAAGTGGAAATTAATTCTGCCTTTCATTTTCTTTGACTTGGGTTTATTCATTGTTTCTTAGCTATGTTTTTTTATACTCTGCTAACAGTACCACCTATGCTTAGTTGTCTTCGGCATCATACACAACGACTGATTGGTTTTAAAGGTAAGTAATATATTTGCAGTAATATAACAAAGCTGAACACTTGGCTTGTTTTTTGTTTGTTTTTTTTGTTTGAGCGCGCTAATCTCTGAAACTACCAGACGGATTTGAAAAATCTTTTTACATTTGATAAATATAGGTTATAGGTTATTTAACATCACGCTACGACCCTTAGGAGCCGAGCAAAGAGAAAAAAGCCAGAAAGAACGCTGTGCCAAAACGAAGTAATAGCGCAGGTGGGCGATGCGATGCGACGCGGTAAATCCCGGGGCCGAGTGAGTTTTATAAATATGTGGCTGTTATATTAGCATATTGTGTATCTTACGACTTCCATACGATCGAAGTTGCGGGCAGAACTAATAAGCTAATAATTTGATAAAACTTAAGATTATGTGGAAACTAACCTAAAGTACACGAACGAACAAAGAAAAACTTGATGGCTCAGGTTTTTGAAATATTACTAAAGACGAATGACGTCATCCTTTTACGTTCTTTAAACTCATTAATAATAAGAACCCGGAAACAGCCAGGTGATGTCGCGATGTTGCGTTTATATCCGGTATCTACACCACAATTATTCAAGGTTACATTTTATTATTTCCTTTGTCATTTACTTTTATGTAACTGCAACTGTAATGCGGTTATGGCACAGCTTTTGTTTCTGCAAAAGCTTTGCATTTACCTTTTTCATAAAATAATAGAAATATCTTTTCTGTCGACGAATTTTCTCTTAAATTTCCTTTATTAAATTCTCAAAAGAATCAAGTAGTAGAAAGGTAAAAAATATCCATTAAAAATTCAACAAATAAAAATTGGCTTCATAATTGTATTTTATTTGAAGCATAAAACCACTTCATCCAACTCAGAAATTGCTCTCCTTTGAACCATTGAAACTTTTTTAAATTGTCGTTCAGAAAAAAGTTACCAATTGCTCAGACGAAACGTTATAGTGCATCTGGGTCGAACCACGGTAATGGCTTCCATATGGGTTTAATTGAAAGCGGTCGTATGGCCCTCACCGCACTCTAGGGGTTAATCGGGATATCAAATAAAAGTCGTTCAATATGATGACTATAACAATCCGAAGCCAGAAATACTCCCCATGTACGTATTTGATTAAAACATTCAGAAACTTTTCCGTAATGAAAAGGTATCTTCCACCGCTGCTGCCCCCAAACCCTTGGGAAACCGGAAATACATAGATCGCGTAATAAAATTGGAATCCAAAGTATTGAAAACATTTCTAATGGTATCCGGAAAATGAAATGGGGTATTACCCGATTTAATATTGAAAAGGTGACTCCTCTTACCATAAGACAGATGTCTTATGGTAAAAATATTTGGTATTGTATCGACCAATCGGTGGTGAAGCGCTCCTAAAAACTGTAAATGTTTTTTCAGATAATTGTCTCATGGTTAGGTTTGATTAGAATGTAACCACACAAGAGCTAGCAAGTAATATTATTACCAATAATAATAGTGTAAAGAAGAGACACAACATTTTCTGTGGGCTACTAGTGACTGTTAGGTAGGCAATTGACAGACATTGATAGCTTCTTTTTATTTTTTTGGGTGGCAAATCATCAAATGACCTCTCTCGCTCTGGTCTGAGCGGAAGGGCGTGTCAGACTTTTACTAACTAAAACCCATCCGTGTTCCTTCAGTTGCATGTGCCAGGGGCCACGGTATATCTTTTGAACAACCCGCAGCCTTGGCAGGCATCGGCTCTAACGGACCCCGTCAGTTCGTGCTGACATATCTTTGAGGCGCGCGTGGAACACAACGCGCCGTCGACCCGGGCCCTGGTCCTTACCGGGCGGCGAGCTGCCCGTTGCTCGACGCCCGCAAGCCCGCGCCTATGGTGGCCAGGAGTCGGCTGTTGACTCCCGTCCAGGGCGTCTCCTGCGGCGACTAGGGGCGTGAGGGCGCAGAGATTGCCTCTCCCTCACGCGCTCCGCCTCCTCCTTCGCGAGCATTACTGCTTCGCAGAAGGAGGTAACGGCCTCCCATGCACTCTCGCTCCGTACCATGGCCTGGACCAGGGCTGGACGCGAGAGATCGCCGCCGGTGATTGCCGCGACGAGGACACGGCGGTGCTCCGCACAAGCCGGGCAGACCTCCACCGTATGCTCCACCGTGTCCTCAGGGCAATCCATACAGTGGTGACACCCTGGCGTTTCCTCCCGCTTTATCCTGAACAGGAACTTCCTGAAACAACCATGTCCGGTGAGGACCTGTGTCAGGCGGAAGGTGAGGGCGCCGTGGCGCCTCTCTAGCTACTCCTCAAAGAGGGGACTTATCGCCGCAATTGTGGCGTGCCCAGCACTGGGTTGCGACAATCTCACTCTCCATGCCGCTATGAGATCCCGCCGAAGCTCTGTCCGCTGTACCGTGATTTCTCGCGGCAGCGGAGTTACGCCCCAGCGTTTTGCCTCCTCTGACATTGATAGCTGCGACACAGTATTCATTTTTGTGGCTATTATCGTTTCTATTGCAATTATGCCAATTTGTTGTTGTCCCAAATAAAAAACGTTTCCTTTTAAGTACATAACAAGTTGGAGACAACAATAAATGGAAACACTGGTAATACATAAGAGTATTTTGGAACTATCAAATAAATCCTTGCATTGAAATGAAAAAAATGTTTTTTTAAACAAACTAAATAGTCGTGGGCTGACTACGGGTTTTGCCGATCTTTAATAATAATAATAATAATATCCCTGGACATTTCACACAGCGCCATCTAGTCCCAAGCTAAGCAACCTAATGCTTGTGTTATGGTAACAAGATGGCTGATAAACTACTTATATATATTTTTTTTTTTGTAAATACATACATATTATAGATAGAAAAACACCCAGACTCGGAACAAACACATGTAGGTCATACAAATATTTGTTCCGTGCGGGAATCGAACCCGCGACACGCAGCGCAGCAATCAATCGCTTAACCACTGCGCCAACCGTGCCGTCAAATCTTTGACTAGGTACTGTTGGATATACTTAATTGAATTTTCGTATGCAGACTGAGAACGTCATTATACGCAGTTTATTTTATTGTCAAAAGTCATAAAAGTCAAAAGTCAAATCATTTACTTTAAATAGGCACATAAAAGGCACTTTTGAACGTCAAAAATTAAATTAAAATAAAATTTATTCTAGTTGCCCCTTCCAAAAGGTAGTTTTCGTATGGAGAAAAATGGGCAAGAAACTCCTTGTCCTTGTCGTCTACACATGGTATAGGCCCATATGTAATCAAATTTAGTTACCGCCGTATGATAACAGTATATTTTATAGCGACAAGGGTCTTACAAATGATTACTCATACAACAAAAAAAAGTGTGTGGTCAGGGGACCCCCAACAAGCTCAAAATGAAGGTCCAAGGTGGCGGCCGCGAAAATGTCAAAATGACGAATAATTTGAAACATTCCGTAACCTCCTTCTTGGATTTTAATTTTGACCTCACTATCGGCTTCAGCACCCTCGAAAACCTTGGGAACTATCTTTCCGTCTCCCTCGGACTCTTTCTATTATAAAAAATAAAATCGCATGGAAGGGGCATAACGCCTTTTCATTACCCGACGATTTCTGCAGTTTACTCCTACCGCAAGCTCCGTTAAAGAACTTTGTTCCAAACATCTGGTAACTTTTACCTTGCTCCAGACCACGTGTATACAATTCCTTTTTCAGCTGAACATCCAAACTTGCAACGAAAGCTAAAAGTACGTGCTACGGAGTACCAGTGCATATGGGTCATGTCGCGGTAATAGCCGACATGTGACTCTAATTGAAACCGGCGTGGTTTGGCCTGAGCGGGGCTTTTGGGGTTAATCGTACCAGCAAGGAGAATTGTTCGGACGTATGAAATTTTTATGGGATCTTTTTAATTCTTTTGGTGAAAGAGTTTATTGGTGGCGTGGGATTTGATGAACGTTTCTATTTGGAATTCATTTTATGTTTGGAAAATAACGTTCTACAATTGTATACAATCGTTTTTAAAACCGATCGCTTTTAAGAATGTATGAAGCATTAAGTGGACATCTAAAAATGGCTGGCCTGACAGGTGACATGAAGTTAGTGACAACAACATTGATAATCACATAATGATAACAATTATTGTACAGACAATGGTGGTTAAAAATAATAGCGCTCATGATAACAGACCAGTTATGGATAAAGCGATGGAATCGGTAGTAAGGTTAAATTAAAAATAAGTAATTCCTGCATTAAGTGTCATCATCAACACAGCCCGACTTCAGCCACTGCTGGGCACAGGCCTCATCCAGGTTTTGCCCTCGATGGCAGCAATGTCTTCTGCCCATCTCGTCTGCCAGTCCTCAGACGTAACTCTGTCACACCCTTACTCTACCTGTCATCACTACGGCTTGCTAGGTATCCTGCCCAACTCCATTTGAGATCCATAATACGCTTTCCGATATGGAACACCTTCGTACGTCTTCGTATCTCGACGTTTGGAACTCGGTCTATTAGCCTGATGCCAAGCATGGAACGCTCCATGGCTCTCCGTGCAACTCTTAGCCTACACAGTCTCCTGCATCAGCGTGCACGTCTCAGCACCGTACGTCATGGTGCTCAGAACTCACTGGTTATAGAGACGGGAATTCAGAAATTGTAGAATTTTGGCTGATCTCAGCCTTAAGTGTAGACACAGTTGTTGAGCACACCATAACAAAGACAATAGCATTTTAAAATAAATTTCTAACATAATTTAAATCTCATACATAAATATGAATGAGTAATCGAATATAAAGTGCGTCAAACTCTTGGATTTGAATAAAATGGTAATATTTAAAGGGTAGTAATAAAAGCTCCCAAAAAAAATAAAATATGAGCATACTCAAAATATGAAATTTACTGCTTTAAATACTAACTTTTCGACAACTTCTAAGCGAATACAAATAAAGAAACGACCGAATAAAATGCTGAAAATTCCGAAAAATTAATACAATATTTGCTGACGTTATATTTTTCCACCAGCTTAAATTGCGTTTTACCGAAATCTACAGGTCATCATTTTTATTGTAACCTACCTATTTTATATTATAAATTTAGAATCAATCTTACACATTTTATAACTGTGGTGCTGTGGCTGTGTGTTTTGGTTTTACATTCAAAAACATGTTTCTGGCAATCGCCGGCCGCTGCCGCGGTACCGTATTTTTTAATTTTGTATTAACTTTTCGGTAATTCATTTTAACACAGCTTAGTTAGTATTACAGTCAACCACAGATCGCTGGAAGTTAATTTGTTTTACGGAAGCTTTATTATTTTCCATATTTAAATCGAATTTACGCCAATATTTTTCACATGCTTTTTTTGCACGATGAAGCTGTCTATATAATTATACTTTTGACGTTATGGAAATTGAAAAATTTAAAGACTGTTTTTCTGACACAGCGTTGCCCTTGTTACTATATTAAAAGCTTGTGATGTCCCACTATAGGGCAAAGTCCTCCCTACTATCTTTCTAGTTCTCTCTGTTTAAAGCTTCTGAGGACCAGTTCTTGTTGAAGGAGTCCAGCTGATCCCGCCATCTCCGTCTGTTCTGCCGCGATGTTGCTTGCCATTAAGAGGGATCCATTGGGTCGTAAGTTTGGCTCATTGGTCGTCTGGCATGCGGCACTTATTACTAAATGAACTTTTTTTTTAAGGATGAACGTTACGCCTGCATTCCCTGAAGGGTTAAGCAGAGATGTACCTATAGTACACCCGCAACTTATCGCCAGCTATGTTCATGTCCCATGTAATAGGGGACGAGCCTATTGCCATCAACCAGGCACAAATCCAGACTCCAGGCTACTATTGAGAAATTCTAGATGGAAAAACTCAATAACACTTTCCCCGGTCCTAGAATATCAGCCGTAGCGCTTTCGACCATTGGACCTACGAGGAACTACACGTCACTAGTAACACTTCATTGCTCTGAATGCTATGAAACAATAGCCACTGTCAGGGTCACATTGTTGCTGTAGCGGTATCTACAACGCCACATGCGAACAACGCGTCATAATGACGTCACGCAAATCCTGCATCTCGCAAGCAGAGTTTACCACGCAATTAGCATGTATACAATTTCTCAACATCAATCGTTGGGCAATTGCCCGAAAGACACAACACCCGTCTGGTCGGAGGAGCCTCCCTTTTCTATAGAGGATGAGTGGACTTTACACCCTGTTCCTCATACCCCTATATTGTCATGGCAGTGCGGTTGACTGCAGTTACTGTTACTACTGTGTTATCACGTGGACAATATTGCATAAAATTTATAAAAATCTTACGACATCGATATAATCAGTGCAACCCACAAAAAACAGCTTATAATAAAATGTCTCATTAAAAACATTACAGCTATAAAGAAGATTGACAAGAGTTATAGTTATTTTGACATGTTTTTGGCATCTAACACTATTCATTCTAATGTATCTTGGTACATTATAAACAAAGCGCTATTTTCACATGCAATTTAATTCGTGTATTTGCGATTTATTTGTGTTTTTTGGCAGAATACATTTTCGGAAATTATCGTCTTGCAATAAAAATGCAAAATCTAAACACATTATACAATAGAATATTTTGAATACCACCTCTAAATGCATAGATACATTAACACTAAACTTTAACATGCGAATGCGAATGGCTAATGTGAATACAACTGTCTGTTAAACCGTAAAGCCAAAATGTTCTGATGCAAATGGATTTGTGAGCTGTATTGTCTGAATATAACTTTGTTTGCTCCATTAGTACTGAAAACTTGATAAATAAAACATAGTCTGCTGAATCTATTTATTACTTTTGGGAATAGCTCAATCAATAATAAAGTTGTTCTCATTATTTGAAATTCGCGATGACAAATTGGACGGTCGTATATCAGTCAATTTGCTTTGTTATCAAACAATTATTTAAATAGTACTTAATAATCGGTAGAGTTTTCACCATTGAGGTCATCTATTCTAAATCTAACAACAACTTCCACTAACAGTGGTTAACATTTAAATCCTTAATAAATAGTTAATTATAATTTGTACCATATTCAACCTGAAGATTTTCACGAACATAATAAATAATCATGTCATCTAGATATACCAAGTATCTATTCCTATACTCTAATGCCCTGCCCTAGTAAATACGATCGACGATATAATCCAATTTTTCCAAGTCAATTTTACTTGCTAGCATAAACGGTTTACATCAATTGACTTTGTTTACTCATCCAAGAGCATTGTACACATAAGTGAGCCATGGGGAGAGGTCCATATCCCAAGCTGATATTATTTAAGTTATTTGCAGCTCAACTCCTTATTATAAGAACCATAATAACTCTGAAATGCCCACTGCTGAACAAGAGTTTCCCATAATGAAAGGCAAGCGAAGAAAAATCAATTATCTGAAAAAATAACACCAAAAATAAATACAAAATCTTTACTTCATCCATGCATTGACGCGTTTCAAATTGCCGACAAAATGAACTTATAACAGCCATAAGTCCTGTCAAGCGCCATGTTTGTTTAATGAAAACCACTCGATGTCGTGTGATTAGCGGCTTAAATCCGATTAACTTTCGTAGAGGGGACGCTGAAGTAATTTGGTGCGCTGTGGTGTTGACAAGCCGTTGCTATGCTAGGGTTGAGTGGCAAATAGAGGTGACAAAACCGTACGCTGTGACTTGATTGAGCTGTCGGGCAGTGACTGCTACAATTTTATGATTCAACATTTCATCTCCCACAGGCTCTTTTTTTTTTTGCTGAATGTGCCTGCTCTTGACCTCGATTACGCGTGATGGAAAGCAATGGATGAGGTCTATGATGGAACGAGCGTGCCCAGAAGCTGCCTCTTATCATTAAAAATTGTGAGTTAACGATGGAAGTGAGGTTGACTTAAACTTCGGAAAAGATTTAGAATACACCTCACAATATACATCATGCCATACAATTTTACCGCTCTTTATTTATTTGTATTTATCTGATGTTAGGTACCACCACTGGTCTGGTGTTAGGTGTTGTTCCATCGTCATCATTTCAGCCCGGAATCACCCACTTCTGGGTATTAGCCCTCCCCTTTTTCTGCCATACTTCCCGGTTCCATGCGTCCTTCATCCAGGTGTATCCCGCGACTGTGACGATATCACCAACCCAACGCGCTTTTAGAGTTTTTTGTTTGTTGATGTTAAATTACATCTCATAAAATGTTAAACTTAATAGAAAATAACTTCTTATATTTATCAATAGAGCTTTAGATGAGTACGTTTCAAAGCCGTAAAGTCTACCATAAAAGCTATTTCTGTCAAAATTGTTTAAGATTGACGTTTTCTATGCATCTTGGGTTTACTTTTCTTTCTTAGATTTTTAGTAGCTTTGCGGTCATAATATTTTGTTATCCGCAGTTTTGGCATGAAATCAAAAAAAGTAAAAATGCGGTTTTATATTATGCACTAGAGATATTTACATATAATAAATCTAACGAGAATAAAAACAAAGCTTTGGTAGATAGGTACAGCATCAATATAACCGAGTTCAAAAAGTAGGAGGAAAATAACTAAACAAAACAAATTTTATGATGGTTATGTTTGTACTAGAAGTGGGTTTACGATCCGATTTGAAATATCAACCTCTCGACCGCGAGTCTAATCATGGAATGATAGTTTAGACAGCTGAGTACCTATATCGTCAAATGATATAAACCAGACCATCATTTACATGTTCTATAAGATCTAATTTAAATAGCTCTCCATCGGACGCAATTTTAACAGTCAGTTTCTTTAAACCAAAAGTCGCTAATAAACGGTATTAACAAGGCAGATGTGAGTGGAAACGCCGGGAAGGAACGGCCTAGAAGGACATATATAGTGACCTTATTGGTAATGTTCTTCAGTAAGGTCAGGTTCGTAGTAATCGTAACCGGCGTGCGTATATGAATGACCTGAGGTACAATTCCCGTAATTTTAAGAACGTTCACAGTCTGATCTCAGTCTCAATCTGTCAAAAATAGCTGTAATTTCCCTACATTTTTGACAAGCTTTAGATATTGATTGTCGCGGAGATGAGACTGCGACTAGATTTGAACATTTTAAATAACGAGAATTGACCTTCAGATATATGAACGTAAACAAAACAAAAGGAGTATGTAAGGATCATAGCAGGTGTGGCGTTCTATAGTTTAGAAGTACTATGTAAATGTTCTTTTTAAAAAAAAGGTTAGAAAATCTAGAAATTATTTTTTTCTGCACGCAAGTGTACCCCCCGCTTATGTACTTAGTACCCTAATGGAAAACGACTTCGATTTGCGCTTAAATATTCAAATAGGTACATATTTGTCAAGTGATTTAAACTTTAAAACTTTCCGTTTAAATTGTCGTTTACTTGATTTGTTACGGGATATAAATTGGATTAAACTAAAGTTCAATACTCGCTTCAGTCAATACCAGAGACATTTCAGGTTCGGCGTTGTCGAACTAATGTATTCAAATTAGCTTTTACGACGATAATATGGCTTGATGAGGTAGATCGGAGCTATAGACAAAACAAAGACAACATGGCAATGTTAACTTAGCTTACTCATGTCTAGAAATTGAACTATATTTGAGTTTTGAACCATAAATATTATGCCGAACTGTATGTTGGCTGGAATTTAAAAAAGACAGTGGTAATACATTATTTCTCCATCTGAGCGAAAATGACGGGGCTTAGTCTAGGAATGACTTATTCGCGATATTACTAAAGAGTGATGATCTGGGCTCCTTTTTTTTTTTTTTTGAGGATGGGAAATCATCAAATGACCCCTCCCGCTCTGGGTGGAGCAGAAGGGAGTGTCAGACTCTTACTGACTAAAACCCACCCGTGTTCCTTCCTTAGCCGTTTATGTTCCAGAGCAGCGGTAACCCTTTCGGACGATCCCGCTACCCTGGCAGGCTTCGGCCCTATGGGGCCCCGTCGCTTTTGTTGACATCTCTTTGAGGCGCGCGTGGAACACGTACACGCCGTCCGACACGGGCCTAGTCCTGATCGGACGGTGAGTTACCCATTACTCACCGCCCGCAGGCCCGCGCCTACGGTGGCCGGGAGTCGTCACGCGGCTCCCGACGCCCGGAGCGTCTCCCGCGGCGGCTGAGGCGTGAGGTGCGTTCCCTCGCCCACCCCGCCACCTCCTTCGCTAGCATGACTGCTTCGCAGAAGGAGGCGACAGCCTCCCACTCCCTCTCGCCCCGGACCATGGCTTGAACCAGGGCCGGACGCGAGAGGTCGGCGCGCTGATCTGGGCTCCTTTAATAAAGATTGGTCCTTGGCAACTCTGGACAGAGAGGGATGGAAGGAGGGTCAGAAGGTCATTGCCCAGCAATGAGCCATCAAAGGCTAGTAAAAAAACACACATAATTTGGTACCTACGTAAAATCGGACCACTGCACATGATTGTACCATTCTTGTTTACGTCCATATGTAGGTAACTAATTACATGGAACTTTTAAAAAACTGGTCAGACATGGATGTACTCGTACTATAGCTGCAACCGTGCCTAGCCCTTCGCGGATTACAAGCGTGATGTGATGTTAGTTTTTATGCTAGCGTAACAAACATTTCGTCATTTTTCATGATTTTAAAAACATATTTTCACACGTCTAATCTACATGAATGAACTGTGTAACAGACTTACAGTCCAATGTGTAATGAATTTATTGCGTATAAAAATAACTGAGCTACCGGTACGGTTACCCGCCAGTTGTAATTGGGCCGAGCGGGTCTAATCTCGGCTTCAACCGAGCTAGAAGATACCTATATTCAAATGACTATATTTTCCATTATTGTTCAGGTAAGCCGCTGTGGTATTATGGGGCAGGCTTTAGTTAATTTGCAGGGGGATACTGGTTGAGGAATGTTTATTATGGTGGGGAAAAAGGCTTGGTTGGTCTTATTGTCTTTGATTTGTTCACTGTTACTTATTCATTGAATTGCAAGCTCGAGCGCGAGCGTCGTTGCCGACGGTACGGAATTAATTAATCAATCATTTAAACATTGTATTTGTATAATCTGATATTTTCAATCTTTTCTTACTTTAACTCAATACTCAATACTTTATTGCATTCCACATGTAGGTATTTTTAGGTGGTAAACTTATAATTAGATCATAATATGAACCCTGTCGGGCACAGCAAAATAAGTGAGTTAGGAGAGAGGAAGCATTAATTGTTAATTTTATAACATTACTTATCAAACTAATTACAATTCATGTGGATATTATATGAGATAAACTAATAGCTTTAGTATAAAATGCAAATATAAATAGGTATGTATTGAGAGATGTACATAATAATAATTAATAGATAAATAAAATTTAAAGTCTCGAGTAGGTACCTACGCTACAGCAATGGGTAGAAAAGACTATGGTTTTTTTTTTTTTTATGAGGATGGGAAATCATTAAATGACTCCTCCCGCTCTGGGTGGAGCAGGAGGGAGTGTCAGACTCTTACTGACTAAAACCCACCCGTGTTCCTTCCTTAGCCCTTTATGTTCCAGGGCAGCGGTAACCCTTTCGGACAATCCCGCTACCCTGGCAGGCTTCGGCCCTATGGGGCCCCGTCACTCATGCTGACATCTCTAGACTATGGTTACTTAGGATTGATGATGGCTCAGGTAAAAAGGACTAATTGGTGTGGCGATAAATGCTTGACAAAATTACCTCCCTTTAAGTAAAAAAGGAGTTAATACTTTAACAAAAACAAACTTTTTCGCAAAACAAAACTCAACCGCCTTCCAAATAAGACACTTTCTTTTTCCAAAAAAGATACTTTAATTTCGGAAGTCGGTGTTGTTGGGTTCGCATTTTTGTTGTTTGCCAACGACTTCCGAAATTAAAGTTATTTTTCACTTTGTAGTGTCTTTTTTGGAAATCGGTTGTTTTGTTTTGCAAAAAAGTTTCACTTTTAAGTTGTAATTTTTAGCAGTAATTTTGATTTAAAAACCAAACTACTGAACCGTTTTTGATGAAATTTCTATGGGACCAATCTGAAAGTATATCCTTACAAATAAAAAGAATTTCTTATTATTAAAAAAATTCGGATTTGATTTTGAAATCTGGATTTGGAAGTCTAGTAAAAATGTGGGGATATCCGGATTTTTCAGATTACGGATAGTAAAAATAACAGAGTTCTGAGGCAACAAACATAAAAAACAGTCGAATTGAGAACCTCCTCTTTTTTTGAAGTCGGTTAATAAAAAAGTAAAATGTTAGAGCATTACTGGCGAAATGTATGTCTGTGTACTATAGGTGCACTTCTGCCTACCCTTCGAGGAATACGGGCGTGATGTTATGCTATATTTAAGTGTTACGAACGTCGATTTCGAGACTGACCTTTGAATAAACACACGAAATTTTTCCATATTTGTTCTTAAAAAAAAACGATAAATGATTTTGTTGATACTTGGGTTCCTAGTGTGCGTAACAGCACTTACCTACACTTTTTACTTGCAGTATTTGGAGTACACACACACACACACACGCATGTCGCTCGTGTGTATCAGCACACACGAGCGACATGCGCGTGTATGTACACTAAGAACCATGTGTCAACAAAATCATTTATCTTTTTCTTGAAGAAGAAATATTGTAATATTTCATGTGTTTATTTAAAGGTCAGGGTCGAAATCGACGTTCGTGACAGTTCAACATAACATAACATCACGCTTGTATCTCCCGAAGGGTTAGGCAGAAGTACACCGGTAGTACACCCACATTTCGCCAGTCATCTATGTTGAAGTCCCATATAAGTCCCAGGGGGTGAGACTGTGACTGTGAGACGGTGGGGGTGCCGGACGGCGCGTATGTGTTCCACGCGCGCCTCAAAGAGATGTCAGCACGAGTGACGGGGCCCGATAGGGCCGAAGCCTGCCAGGGTAGCGGGATCGTCCGAAAGGGTTATCGCTGCCCTGGAACATAAAGGGCTAAGGAAGGAACACGGGTGGGTTTTAGTCAGTAAGTGTCTGACACTCCCTCCGCTCCACCCAGAGCGGGAGGGGTCATTTGATGATTTCCCATCCTGAAAAAGGTGAGACTATTGCCATAACCGGGCTTAAATCCAGACTTCGGGCTGCGCTACTGAGAAATTCCAGATAGACAATCCCAATAACACTTTGCCTGACCCGGGAATCGTACCCAGGATCTCATGCTCAGTAATAGCGCCTATGATCGCTAAGCCAACGAGGTAGTTACAAAACTCAATAAAATAAATAAAATGTGATAAGTAAGTCGACGCCATTCCACTTAATACGTTACTTCGTAAATTGAGTTCAGCGTCTTCAGAGTTCTCGAAAGTGTTCTTAAGAAAGAATTTATATACTGACAGTGATTTCGTACATATTTATGGAGGAAACCAACTCTACTTCCTACTTAATATGTATTATAAACGTAAAAGTTTGTGAGGATGGAGGGATGGAGGGATATCTTTGTTACTATTTCACGCAAAAACTGCCGAACGGATTTTTATGAAACTTTACAAGCTTATACATACATCAGAATAACAAATAGGATGCTTTTTATCCCGATACTCCCACGGGATCGACGCTTATGCGGGTGAAACCGTGGGCCGCAGCTAGTACTTTGAAAAATCAGAACTCAGACGAGAACCATTTTATTCCACGAATAAAAATTATCGGACGATTGAAAAATCAGCACTTAAACAAGTAATGAGTTCTATTAATATTATTTTCTTAATAAAACTCTGATGGTACTTATCTCCAGTAAAAACGTTATCGTCTCTGAAATGTACAAAACCAACACTCTAATGCCAAAGTTCAACAAAAGGGCGATAGCGAACAGAAAGTAGTTAAATGTTGTTCAAAGTGGGACAAATTGGGCTGGAACCCAATAAAGAATTTAAAGCACAGAGTATTGATTAAAACAAAATATTGTTTTAACGAAAATATTCGTTAGAAACTTTTTATTGGAGAAAAACGTTTGTGAGAGCTTTTAGACAAGAATCAATAACTGAATGAGGTACTTGGAGATGTTAAATGACTTACCAAGACTGGCCAAATATAGTAAAAGCTGTTTAGCAATGTGTGTTCAGATCATTACCTGCCTAGCCTTTTCCCAATTATGTTGGGGTTGGCTTCCACTCTAACCGGATTTAGCTGAGTCATTGCCGTTGGTCCCGACTGTCATTTTTCGATCTTTGACAGTTGTTACGGGTCGTCAGAAATCCGAAAGTCTGACAACCAGTCTTACCAAGGGGTAACGTATTACTAAGTGTTAAATACTGGTATTTAGCTGCACCAGGTTAAACTGGAAGCCGTTCCCAACATAGTTGGGAAAAGGCTAGGCAGATGATGATAGAATAGCAACACTGTTTATCAAAACAAAAGTTGCATTTTGTGTGTATTAAAAATGTCTTTGAACGCAAGCCAGTGCTGTTTTAATAGGTGGGCCTTCTTTTTTCCAAAATAAAAAATATATAAGGTCGCTGTTGGTAAAACAGTTATCAATCAATCGAAAAATAAATGGTTAGTGGCGGTGTTTTCAGGATAATATTTTCCATAACAAAAGTATTTGATTAGTACCCACTTACAAGGTCAGAATTTCAAGACTCTGTTGTAAGAATGTTGACAAAGCAAAAAGGGTATGTTAGAACGAAGGTTAGAATGGATTGTAGCGCGTGACGTTATGCAGTTATTGCCTGGGCATACTTTTGTTATGGAAAATATTATCCTGAAAACAGCGAAAAAAGTGCGGGTTTATGTATGGTACGCACGACGCCCTATCTAGCTATATATTTCGAGTATAAGCCGACTTCTCATGGTACGAAAAGCCTATACAATGTTAGGTCAGCTGGAAATATAGTTTGATATTTCTTCGTGTGTACAACCACGTGCCACCGCGTGTGTGAAAACTGAAAAGCTGTCACTGGCGCCGATTCCCTTGTTCACAAACTAAACTAAATTTAATTTCAGTGCATCTTTTCCTTTCTATTTCATTAAGAAAAGGACAGAAGATAAATATTAGTTTAGTTCTGTCAAATTAGTCAGCGCCTGACGTAAATTGACGTATTTTTAGAAGCTATGTTTTTATCACGTCTAAACTTGTCTATGGAGTATTTTAATTTGACAGGACTAAACTAATATTTATCTTCTGTTCTTTTCATAATGAAATAAAAAGAAAAACATGCACTGAACTTAAATTTAGTTTAGTTTATGAACAAGGGAATCGGCGTCACTATACAGGGTGGCTGGGACATCGACGCGCAGACTGTAACCATGAATTCAGCACATGATTCTAGAACAACTAGCGTAGAAAAGGTTATGAAAAAAAAATCTGCTGTTATATACATTTTGATCGCGTAGGTATTGCACTTTTCTATGAAACAGCAGATAAGCGACGAACAATTTCTACACTAGAAGGTTTAGAATCATAATAATATGCTGAATTCATGGTTAGTATGCGCGTCAATATCCCTGCCACCCTTAATAAGGCATTGGTGTTCCCGCCGATAGTACCTAAAATTAGCAGAGTTATACATAAAACCAAAGCTTACAACATCCCTAAAAGGCAGACTACATAATTCAGTGGTTTTCGGAAAAGCAACCGACGCGTGTAACAAATGAATGCCTTAATAATGAAATGTTGGTATAACATGTTTAGTTCCACATTACTTTGGCAGACCGTTCGTTACGTCAGCTAACACTGATGACGTCACTACCGCCATTAAATCTGGAGTAATAAAAATATATACATAATTATACTAAACTATAGCTTTTGCCCAGTTTCGTCCTCGTGGAAATCGAAAATTATGGGATAATTTTCGACTATTTTCGGATGTACTCTGGGATAAAAAGTATTATATTATATGTCCTAAACCAGACTGTCTATTCTGTCAAAATCTCTCCGTGATAATTTGGGTGAAGTGATCTGTAAGTGAGCTGGCAATAGTGTTAATCCCTAGCACCAGGTGGAATGACAGCTCACTTCATCATCAATTTTTTTGTGCGGAATTTAATCAAAATCCATTCTGCCGTTAAGGCCCGCAAGGGTAACTGACAGACAGACAGACAACTTTCAGATGTTAAATAAATTTATAGCAAGATACACAGATCGCACTTTAGCTTGTGACTAGTAATCATGAAAATGCCATGTTCAATAAAACAACCATAATGTTCAACGTCAAAGGTTTTAATAGCGAAGATGTAGAACATTTTAAGGATACTCGATTAGGTTAATGGCCTATTACATAAAAGGGTAATTAATTTGGGACATGACAAGAGAAGGTGCTTTAAGCCGTAACAGATTAGGATCAATATGGGTAAACCGTTTTACAGGAAATCGTTTTGGTGAAATTATAATTTTACGATTGCTTGAAACCGAACGACATAATTTACGATGATACTAAATAATGGCTAAATAATAACAGCCGCACAGTTCGATCGATCAGGTTAAGCTACGCTTGTCGCGGTTGGTCTGTGGATGGGTAACCATCTTTACATACTGAGACCCCTCCGTGCCTCGGAAAGTACGTTAAGCCGTTGGTCCCGGCTGATCTTTGACAATCGTTACGGGTAGTCAGAAGCCCGAAAGTCTAACAACCAGTCTTACCAAGGGGTATCGTATTACCCAGTAACTGGGTTGTGGAGGTCAGATAGGCAGTCGCTCCATGAAAAATACTGGTACTCAGCTGCATCCGGTTAGACTGGAACCCTAACATAGTTGGGAAAAGGCTAGGCAGATGATGATGACTAAATAATGATACAATTACAGCTGTGAAGGCAACCCGATAATCAGTAAACATAACATAACACCACTCCTGTAATCACAAAAGGGTTAGGCAGTAATGTACCCATAGTAGACCCACATTTCGTCATTTATATTTAATATAATAATAATAATAATATCCCTGGACATTTCACACAGCGCCATCTAGTCCCAAGCTAAGCAACCTAATGCTTGTGTTATGGTAACAAGATGGCTGATAAACTACTTATATACATTTTTTTTTTATAAATACATACATATTATAGATAGAAAAACACTCAGACTCGGAACAAATACATGTAGGTCATACAAATATTTGTTCCGTGCGGGAATCGAACCCGCGACACGCAGCGCAGCAGTCAATCGCTTAACCACTGCACCAACCGTGCCGTCAAATTTAGGTCCCATTTAATAGAGGGTGAGCCTATGGCCATTCACCGGGCACTAATCCCGACTCCGTGATACTACAGAGAAATTCATGCTTAGCAGTCTGCAGCGAGACCGCTAGACCAATGAGGCAGTCAGTAAAAGAATTAGATAAACAATAAGGAAAGGTATAATAATATATTTATATATAATAATAATAATATCCCTGGACATTTCACACAGCGCCATCTAGTCCCAAGCTAAGCAACCTAATGCTTGTGTTATGGTAACAAGATGGCTGATAAACTACTTATATACATTCTTTGTTTGTAAATACATACATATTATAGATAGAAAAACACCCAGACTCGGAAAGATATATTTATATCATTAGGAGTAGAGGTCGTAAAAAGAGAGGATGGGAGGATGACCTGAAAATGACTTTTTTTTTTTTTTTTGAGGATGGGAAATCATCAAATGACTCCTCCCGCTCTGGGTGGAGCAGGAGGGAGTGTCAGACTCTTACTGACTAAAACCCACCCGTGTTCCTTCCTTAGCCCTTTATGTTCCAGGGCAGCGGTAACCCTTTCGGACAATCCCGCTACCCTGGCAGGACCTGAAAATGACTTTAGGTCCCCTCTGGACAAGAGTAGCGGCAGACAGAAAGCAGTGGAAGGAGTTGGAGGAGGCCTTTGCCATAAGGCACACCGAACTGAGAGACCTTTTGTAGTTTGATGTAGTTGTTAATTTTAATTACTTTTGTTTTAAATGTATAAAAAAAAGAAAAAATGTCAAATGGTCGGAAATAAAGGCTTTATTATTATTATTATTATATAATAATATATGCAACAATGACTGCCAAAGCTCATGGCACTGACTGGACAGGTCCACTCAAATCTGTGTTGTCCTTCCCTCAAAAGACCATTTCAGACAATAATCTTCATGGTCACATCATGTGAGGACCAATATCACCTATATCTGGACTTTAACTGAGGGTTGTGTGTGTGAGGGAGGGGGTATGTGGGGTTGTGACTGTACGTGTGTGGGGAGTATGTAAGTTTGTTTCGGTCTTTCTTCTCAAAGTATTCGGATAGGAAACTTTGAACTCACCTAGTTTAAAAACGTAATTTACTTTTGATGTGTAAAAGTGTTTGTGCAAACCTTACAAAAATAAAATCATTTATATTGTTATGATAATGATAACAATTATTTGAGTATCAATCACTAGTGAACTTACTTTGTGTATCAAATTTTTTTTTTTTTTTGAGAGAGAGCTTGGACTCCTAGGTTTCAATCTAGAACGATAATATGACCTACTTTTTATGCCAGCTATAAATAAAAACAGTAATATACCATTGACTTCGTAAAGGGGAATATTTTTTGCTCGTTAGAAAATAATAAAACAGCCGACGTCCAATTAAGAGACTATTGGATACTTACTCAATTTGTTCCAAGCTTTGTTTGTTCGAACCTAAATTATATGGAAAATACGACTGTATGTATATAAGTCTCAACAATGTGCAAAAATATAAATGAATTAAAGAAAATTCGATCGGAATTGCCTAAATTTGTCTTTTATTGTAATGGAACGTGTGTTTCAGGCAAATTGAGAAAGGAGTTGTATTATTTGTCTGACAAAAGTGTAAACAAATCGTGTTCAAGTTAAGGTGTGTCCAGACCTGGCGAATGTGCCGCGAATGCGCCAGTCGCGAGCCGCTTGCGAACTGCGCGCGTGTTGCTCGCGTGCGGTTACAGCCTACGTTTGGTACACCGCTCTAGTGCAACTCCGGCGAGGGGGGGCGCGGGCACCGCGCGCACACCTCGTGCGCACATAGCTTCTTTCATATTTGAACTATGAGCCTCAGTTGTAAATTTTCTTTCGAAGATGTCAGACCATACGACTGCCGTTAGCATAATTGCTGCAGCATCGGCTATTTTATTACTGACGAAAACTAAAAGTTGAAACAGAAGACGTTGGTGGCAGGTTCCATTTTTTAGAATAAGACAGAATAGCGAGGGAGGTGCACCGCGCGAGAGCGGCGCGCAAATGGCGCAGGGGCTGCGTACGAACATGAAATACACGCGCGCAGTTCGCAAGCGTCTCGCGAGCGGCGCATTCGCTAGGTCTGGACACACCTTTATATTCTTACGCACTCACTCACTAAAGAGAATTAGTAACACATTCATCTGCATTTAGAATATTTCAAATCTATAGATCACCCCTATTCTCCACAATTATTGTTTGAATAATATTATTCAATTATAATTGAACAGTCTTCGAAGTAAATTGAGGTTATAAAATTAACCTCAAATTGTCAAATAAAAAACATCACTTGATTTAAAATTAGGTTTTTATGTTGAGGCGTAAGTGGCACTATAAATTGAAAACCATTAGGTACATTTTCTGATTCATTTGTTTACCTTTTCATCAGATACTTTTGGAACAGACTGAAGGGCTTCTGACTAAGTAATAACAGCTGCACGAGTCGATTGATCAGGTTGGTCCATGGATGGGTGACCATCTTTACATACCAAGACCCCCGTGCCTCGGAAAGGACGTTAAGCCGCGTTGGTATCGGCTGCTATTCGTGGGTCTATGACAGTATTACGTGTCGTCAGAAGCGAGAAATTCTGACAAACAGTCTTACCAAAGGATATCGTATTACCCAGCTACTGGATTGTGGAGGTCAGCGAAGCAGTTGCTCCATGTAAAATACTGGTATTCAGTTGCATCCGGTTAGACTGGAAGCCGACCCCAACATAGTTGGGAAAAGGCTAGGCAGATGATGAATTTTAGAACAGACTATTATAATTTATAGTCATGTATTTGCCTGGGTTTGTCACGATTGCCATGAACGTTTTTTGGACGCCATTTTTTAAATTTTCAATTAATTCCAAAGAAATATATCAGCGATATGAAGCCATCATGATTGTAAACGCAAATACTTCTTAGACGAATGTTTTCAAAATCACAAGGTCTTTCTCCGAAGAGTTAATATAATTTCTTGGAAATTAATTTTCTGATTACAACAACCTTTGGCTGGCTTCAGAGAGTTACGTCAAGCTCGCTCGTTGCCTGCGTTATTGGTTAAAACGTTGCGTAGGTATACCTAGTTTTTAATTGGTATGGAGATGCTATAAATTAATTGGTAAACTGCGCAGTTTCACCAAGTATTTGATTGATAATAAAATATTGGGTGTATTAGGGTAAGTTCGGATGAGCGTACACACATACATACATAATCAGTCTTTAAAGTTCCCACTGCTGGGACACAGGCCTCCTCTCTGTGAGAGGGAGTGGGTGGTAATCCACCGCGCGGACCCAGTGCGGGTTGGCAGATGTCACATGTCTTCGAATTTTTGGTTTTAGGACATGTCGGTTTCCTCACGATGTTTTCCTTCACCGTTTTGAGAGCAGTGGTGATGAAATAATTTACACAAAGTATAGCGCCTATCCGGGATCGAACCCACGACCTACAACTCGTAATTCGCGGCTGTTCCCACTGGGCCACCACTGCTCTCGTTGACATAACATTAAATCGGATAAGTAAATCAAATAAATCTAACTATGTATATTATCATGTAAATACTACCATAGATAATAATGGAAGATAATAACCATAAAAACCATAGATAATATAAGAATTTAATATTTCTACATATAATACAAGCTTCTGCTCACGACTTTGTTCGCGTCAAGTTTTGGCCCCATCGCGTCGCATCGCATCGCCCGCTCACGCTTTAACTTAGTTTTCGCTTAGCGGTCTTTGTGGCTTATTTTTTTTAGGCTCCTAAGAATCGTAACTTCACGTTAAATAGCCTAAAATAGAATACTCCTTATTTTGTAAATCATATATGCAATAAGAAATTTTCATATGCGACTGGAAGTTCCAGAAATCAGAGAGTTCCAACAAAAAAAAAACTCTTCTGCTTTATTATTATTAGTACACAACATACAGAAGTTAGATGACTGCAAAATATTTGTGCTGACTTGCTGATTCAGATGTGTGAAAGAAAAAGTATGCCGAGACCACTCCAAATAAAATTGGAAAGACGATTACGACTTCTAAAAAAGAAGATTTGTTTGACATTTTGTTACTCCCCTTTCAGCCAAATAACGATGTTTATACAGGGTTATTTTTCAAAGACCAGTCAAATTTATGGATGTGGCACAGACCATCAAACTGAACAACTATCTCCATGGGACCAATATCGTAATCGCGAATAAAAATTCAGCCGTCCCATACATTTAGGTCGAGTAGGTATTGAAGTTTTCTATGGGACAGTTGATAAAATTTTAGCGATTACGCTATTATTTGTCCCATGGAGAAAGTTGTTCAGTTTGATATTCTGTACCACATCCTTAAATTTAGCTGGTCTTTGAAAAATAACCCTGTATAAGCGTTTCTGCCTTCTTGAACATTATAATGATTACTTTATCATAATTTATGGGTATGTTTGATCTCAATCCACCTGTACTACCTGCAAGAGTTAACTTGAGACCCGAGCAGCTCCTCCCGACCCCCTGTTACCGCTCTCGCCATCGACGCCTCAGTACCGCGAGCTTACGTCATCCGAACGAGGTCTCAAGATAATTCTTTCGGGCTGTACCCTATATTACTTTGAAAACTAACTTGAACTCGATTATTCTCTGTTAACATGACAGCTCTTTCTATTTTCTATTAATAAAAATCTTAAATTCAATCATTCACTGACAGACAAGGCAAAGTCAAAACCTAGGTCCAGAAGTATGAAATTTGGCTGACGGGTTCCATATAAAATTAAACTGAGCACTAAGGAAGGGTTTTTGAAAATTCTTCCCCTTAAGGGATTAAATAGGGGATGAAAGTTTGTATGGAATTTCGTCATTACGGCCGATGGGAAATCTCATCGGGCGCACTGCTAATAAAGTAAAATAAACATGCAACTCGTTGCAATAAAATGATGGAACGATATTTATTTCTGTAACAAGGTTAAAAAAAAGCGCGTGCGGTCGGTGGACCCTCGTCAGGACTGAAGACACGATACTCGCACGAACACACATGGATACTTGCTTAGAATAGAAAAAGAGAGAGAGAGAGAGACAAAGTTACATGGAGTTGATGACGTGTTTCCTTATGTGAAGATTTCTACCAGTCAGCTCCTACCACAATCCGCGTTAAGGAACTTCGTTCCAAAGAACACTTATATACGTCAAAACCGTCGCGCATGTGCTCTTTGAGTGCACAGGCGTCACCTAGATTAGGTCAGAAACCTTCGGGACACCCAGATCTTACACAGATGTTCTCAACAGATCAGAAGACTTAATAAACTTCTGGAGGGAGTGGGCTGGTTGGAATAACCACCAACGGCCGCCATGGCCCACGCACAATGGTCCACCTGAAGGACTAAGTGCGGAAACCAAACCCGTAACATAGAACACGTCAAATATATTCTATGTTTCATACTAGATGAGTTCAGTATTTTGTTGATGTATGATGGATTGATGTTCGCAGTTCATCGTTACAGCAGCGCCCCGTGATTTCACCCGCATAACGTTCGATCCCCTGGGAATATTGGGATGAAAATTCTAATCATAATAAAATCCTATGTGTTAATACTGATTATCTGTGTACCAAATTTCATCCCAATCCGTTCAGTATTATTTGCGTGAAAGAGTAACAAACTTCTATCCATCCATCAGGGTGTAAAGTTCACTCATACTCCATAGAAAAGGGACGATCCTCCGACCAGAAGGGTGTTGTGTCTGGCGGGAAACTGCCCCACGACTGATGTCGGGAAGTTTGTATGTATGCCAATTGCGCGGTAAACCCTGCTTGCGAGATGCAGGATTTACGTGACGTCAGTATGACGCGTTGTTCGCATGTGGCGTTGTAGATACAGCTACACACCCATCCATCCAAATAGGATAACAGAAAGGTGTAACTATGTCGAATATTCTGAACCCTTATTCCGATTAACTCTGAAAAACAGCTTGCGTTGTTTTTGTTTAAGAATCCTAAATTATTTATGAAATCCCTCTTCTTTCTCTAACTAAGCGTTACAATTTTAATGAATCCTCGCTTCCATCCAAGACGGAATCGCTTAAAGCTGTTGATTTTGATTTAAGGAAACTCATTTAGGAGATCAAATTACCCAATTTATTATCTTCCTCCGAATTTTGAACAGATCTTTATTATACAAGGTGTCCAGTGTCCAGTAATTAATGGATAACCTCTTAAGGGGTCATTGTACAACTTTGTCATCATTATGAACAACTTTAACTACGGGAATAAACATGACATCGTGGAAAAAAAACAGCTGTTCCCCACATTTATGTTCGCATAACTCGTCAAAATGTAGGAAACAGCTTATTCTTTTTTCGCGATATCAGGTTTGGTCCCATAGTAATAGTAGTTCATAATGATGAGTAAAATGACCCCTTCAAAGGGTTCTTCTATTAATTACAGGGAAACCTTTGCCCAACAGTCAAACAAAAGAGGTTAGTTAATTTTAAAAAACGTTTTCTGTTGGTATTGGGTTACATTTCACTACAACTATTATTACTCATTACGTATTACAACTCAGTACCGTGTTATGTGTTAGTAGGCACATGACTTCTTTGAAAGGCTAAGTGAACAATACCAATATACTAGAGTCCATGCACTGTGGTACAAATCACTTGAGAATTCGCTTGAAATTTTGTTTGCGTTTGCGATTAAAATTGTCGCAGTGCCCGCTTAGCCTTAGCTACATGTGCAAACATGCGTAACGAGAAGACAAAACATGTCAGTACCTATTCTTTCAACCCGATCTGAATTCCAACCCAAAACACAATTGTATAATAAAACAAACGCCATCTTTGTTGATCCACATGACCCGACGAAATTCAAACAAAATATACGCGTTCATTTTATATCAAGGGACGGTGTCGAGAAGGACATATTTAAGAAGTACCCTTGCCTTCCGAGCTTCAATGTCAAGAGCCTAAGGGGTAATTTCAACAATGGCCGCGGAGAATTAAAGAAGTCTGCGGTGATGCGTATCTTAGAAAATCAGTGGATAGTTCAATGATGTGACACAAAACGTGTAGCTTTTGTTTTAGAAATCGATGTTGCCTCCGAAAACGACTAAGGGTTAATTTTTCAATAGACAGATATTTTTTATTCGTGGAATAAAATTGACGTCTGATAGTTTTTGTATGGAAGAACTGCCTGCTGAACTGCGATAAGGCCGCCCATTGTATATTTTGTAGTGTTTTATATATTTTTTATGCTATGTATTTTTGTGGTGTACAATAAAGTATATATAAATAAATAAATAAACTGTTAAAAATTCAAAATTTTTCCTCCGATAAAATTATCTGGCGTTAGAAAAATCAGCCCTAAAACTTAAAGGCTTTGGCGCTTTTCAATTTGTTTTTATACAAGCCATGTTGCCCGATGGGATTGCCCATCGGCAAAAATAACTATTATAACTTCCAAACTAACCTCGGAAAGCACGGTAAGCTGTTGGTCCCGGCTGTCAGTCGTGGATCTTTGGCAGTCGTTACGGGTCGTCAGAAGCCTGAAAGTCTGACAACCAGGCTTACCAAGGGGTATCGTATTACTCAGTTACAGGTAAATTTCAACAATGGCCGCGGATAAATTAAGGAGTGTGCGGTGAAGCGTATCTTAGGAAATCAGTGGATAGTTCAATGGCCTGATATAAAACGTGTAGCTTTTGTTTTAGATTAGAACTGATGTTGCCTCCGAAGACGACTAAAACTTAAAAGCTTTGGCGCTTTTCAATTTTTTTTTTATACAAGCCGTGTTGCCCGATGGGATTGCCCATCGGCACAAATGACTATTGTAACTTCCAAACTAACCTCGGAAAGCACGGTAAGCTGTTGGTCCCGGCTGTTAGTCCCATCTTTGGCAGTAGTTACGGGTCGTCAGAAGGCCGAAAGTCTGTCAACCAGTCTTACCAAGGGTACTACCCAGTAACTGGGCTGTGAAGGTCAGATAGGCAGTCGCTTCATGTAAAATACTGGTATTCAGCTGCATCCGGTTAGACTGGAAGCCGATCTTAACATTGTTGGGAAAAGGCTAGGCAGAACTTTCATACCCTATATTTCAACACCTTTAGGAAATTAATTTTCAAAAGATATAAAAAGAACTTGTGCTAAATTTCATGCTTCTAGACTCAGCGGCTTAGGCCGGTGCATTATCTGTCATTGAATCATCATCATCATCATCATTTTGCCGAAAGATGTCCACTGCTGGACATAGGCCTACCCCAAGCACATCCACGTCGACCGGTTCCGTGCTCTTCGCAACCAACGGGTTCCTGCGGCCCTCACAAGGTCGTCGATCTACCTTGTGGGGGACCTTCCAACGCTACGTTTTCCGGTACGCGGTCGCCACTCCAGAACCTTTTGGCCCCATCAGCCATGTGTTCTGCGAACAATGTCCCCTGCCCACTGCCACTTCAGTTTGGCAATTCTTCAGGCTATGTCGGTTACCTGTCACTGAATGAATTGATGGATCTAAGATGCTAAACAGATATTTATTTACTATTAAAATTCAGCAACATGTTGCTTGGTTCTAATTTGTGCAAACAAGATGGTAAGGATTCTTTAATTTACCGGTCATGGCATGACCTAGTTTCCAATAGTACCTATATTGATATAATATCAATTAACTTTATCTTGAAACCTAGTGCAAAGTCATAGAATCATAAAACTATAAGAATAATTTACCTTTAATTTTTCATTTAATTTAACCTCTCTATTGCTTCTCATTACAGGCACTTTCGTCATCATCATCAACATGTAGCAGTCCACTGCTGAACATAGCGCCTCTCCTATTGCAAGCCATTCAACCCCTACATAAAGCAATTTCCTCCAAATAGTAATTCCTTAAAATTAACCCGACGTAGTAACGTACACGAAAATTCCATGGAATTACTAAGTAATTTTGGAACATTCAGTCCGTCTGAATACAGTATGCAATTGTTAATTCATAAGTTAAATACGCCCCAAACTTTGCAATTCAACTGCGAAACATTTTGTATTCATATGTCGCCGTACAATAAAGTTTTTAAAACAAATTAAAACAAAACAAACGTAACATAAAACAATAATGTGAGATGAAATTAAATAAATAGAAGGTTCTGTGTAAACGAATAATGTCATTGACAATGTTTTGTTTAAGTCTGTTTCGGTAGGATAGATGATGAAAATATTGTTGCCTCACAGTAATACATAACATAACATCATCCTTGTAATCTCCAACGGGTAAGGCAGAGGCGTTATAATAGGGTACCTACACCCTTATTTCGCCAGTTATGTCCCAAGTCCCATGTGGCGATCTTATTGCCATCAACTGGGTACAAATCCAGACTCCAGGCTGGTACTGAGAAATTTCTGATGAAAAATCCCAGTAACACTTTGCCTGACCTGGGAATCGAACCCAAGACCTCATGCTCAGCAGTAGCGTTTGCGACCATTAGACAACCGAGGCAGTCACAATAATTTTTTAGTAGTAACAAAAAAAAAACACTACTAACGCATTACATCGTGAAACTTTGTTGTTACTTCTACATAGTATAAATCTAACAACAATGTGTTAGTTAGTATTCTAGTGCCTAAATCCAATTAACATTTGATTAGTGTTACTTAGCGTTTTGGTAACGGGGGCAATTAAGACAAACTCATGGTTGAGGTTTCAGTTGATATAAATTGGTTACGTTTTTGTATAAAAAGTTAGTTAGCTTTTGTGACAAAAATCGGTTAGAGTTTCATTCACAAAACATGTTTTTTTTATAGTTGCAATTAGTTCGTTTTTTCTGCTCTGCATTCTAATAAATATTCAAATAGGTAATTAATACTATTAGGTTGACCTTCTTGAAGTAGGTAAGTCTTTTATTAACCACTTATTTAGTTGATTGTTTTCCGTAACATTTACATTAGAATGTTTTCAGTAAGCGGCATCTTTCACTTTTGCAGATTATAAGAAAAAAAAAGCCAACCAGTGGTGTGACATTAGCTCTGACGTCCACTGCTGGACATAGGCCTCCCCCAAGTACCTCCACTTTGACCGGTTCTGTGCTTCTCGCATCCAACGGGTTCCTGCGGCTTTCACAAACTTCGTTTCATTGAGCTCCCTCAATGAAACGTTTTTTTTGAATCCCTCTAATTTTGATTCGAAGTCATTGAGGAAGGCCTTTGTCAAACAGTGGAATGATACAGTAATCTAGGCAAGCATGCATCAACATCGTAAATCTCAAAATCATTTCAAATCAAACGAGATTGTGGTCTAACACAAACCTATCCAATTAAAAAAAAACTTCGCTATTGTGAACTAGAACTAGCGAACTATGGAACTTCAACAATCTACCTTACCCATTCAATGATCGGGTTGACATTTATGACCTAGCAACATGAAGAGATGATTAACGACCTGGCTAGCAATGGCGCTGCGGTCATTGCTTTGAGCACGGGCGGGCGCCTTTTGTGCGAACTGTGTGAACTGTGTGGTGCATACAGAGACAAGCGCTTCGCACCCCACCATCATTACTGGGGTGCGAAGCGCTTGTCTCTGTAGCCTAAATTGTTTGTTGTTTGTTGTAGCCTAAATTACAGTCTATCAAAGACACGCAGTAGTGACGGTGGTATGTCAGATGTGTTTTAAATTAACGTTACGTTATTGCTAATCTCTGCAGCTGCCGACTTTTATACCTACTTCGAGCTAACATATCTTCCCTTAATGCACGTGTCTGTGACATTTTTGGGAATGGTGTTTTTTAACGGAGCTCGCGGTAGGAGTAAGCTTGGAGAAATCGTCACGTTACGAAAAAGCGTTATGCCCCTCCATGCGACCTTTTATTACATACTAGCTTCTGCCCGCGGCTTCGCCCGCGTGGATGTCGGAAATTATCCCACGGGAACGTGCTAACATGTACCTATGTGCTTCCCCAGAATGCCATCTATCTCGCGGGCCCTTTGTGGCTAATTACAATAGAAAACTAATTGTGTCTCATTAGTGGTGATTAAGAGGGTACCTATATGATATTTTTACCTAAGTACCTACCTAATTAAAAAAAAAAACTCAATAACAGAAAATTAAATACCTACCTACCTAAATAAACCTATTTCTGATGATAACTAATCTAACCTCAATAAATAAGCAAAATCCCTGTAAACTAATATCTATACGAATGACAACTTACATAAAAATAAACCTAAATAACTCTAAAAACTAAAAGGAATAAAAATGAACTCCATTGCGGGTGACTTAACCTACGACAAACTTATTATTTGCGGTTGATGCAGTAATCGGGTCTAGGGATCGGACCGCAAAATTAAGTTTGTTTTTTATTGTATGTACTTTTCCGGGATAAAAAGTACCCAGTGTGGTGCCCAGGATATTAAAGAATAATTATACCAAGTTTCAACGTAATCGAACCGGTAGTTTTTGCGTGATGCCTGAACAAACAGACAGACAGACAGACAGACAGACAGACAGACAGACAGACAGACAGACAGACAGACAGACCGACAGACAGACAGACAAAAATTTTTTTAATCACATTTTTGGGTTCGGTGTCGGTCTAGTAACACCCCCTGCCATTTATTTTTTTGATATTTTCAATGTACAGAATTTTCACTTCTACAGATTTATTATAAGTATAGATAATAGAGAGAGACGGGGAAAAGGCTTGGCAGATGATGATAATAGAGAGAGACAGGGATAGTTTTCATGGTTTTCTAGGGTGCTGAAGCTGATAGTGAGGTCAAAATAGAAATACAAGTTTTCTTTCTTTTCGTAATCATTGGAAGTGACATAGGTCTAATGAATATCTGTGTACTAGCATCATCCTGCGTGAAGTAAATTTCATGCCACAGGATAAAAAATACACGTAACCTACAACACTGTTTAAAAAAATGGTTTTGGTAATTTAACACTATAAACGTATTCGTACAACAGATTCCATTTTACATTCATGATATTAATGCGAGGATATTTTTTTTATCAAAGGCCGCACTGATATTGTGATTACAGTGGCAGCGGTTTCTAGTAGCAATTTTCTCATATCGACGGATACTCATAAAATAAAACCCACTCAGAATAGGACTGCCTGTTGAATCCAATGAAAAGCTTATTCCGACATGTCGCACTTTGAAATAGCGTAATAATTTCCTTCGTTAAACAGCATCTAAAACTACGCACCAGCACAAAATTACGCAATTACGTAACACACTTTCAACCACAATAATTTTGAAGGATACTGCTATACCATTGCTTCATTTGTCCGAAAAATTTGTCTGCTCAACAACATAAATAATAATAATTATTATTTATTTATTCCAAAATATACAGACAATTAGATAATATGGTGATACACTATAATACACTTTATACTATGTTCAGATATTGAACATCTGTGTCTGAAATAGATATAAAATATCTGTATTTCAGACATCAGCGCTCTTCCCCTGTCGAAGGCGATATTTAGTAATTAACTTTGATTGACCTCTATTCACATCTATAATAAACTCTATCAAAAAGATACAATAAAATAAAATAACGCAATTGATGTTGTTAAACTGCCAATATAAAAGCCAACTACTGATAGTATGTTAAGCAGCTACCCCGCTTTCCTGTGAATTTAGGTCACGAAAAAATTCATACCGTCATCATGACACGAGCGATTATAAAAAAAACCGCCCCACGCAGTTCAATGTCTTCATAATTTACTTACACGCAAGCTACGTACCAAATTGTATCGATTTTACGTGAGTGACCCGTCCCTGAACGTCGGATAGTCCAATAGTATTGTATTTAGACGTATAAACAAGTCACCTCCGGCGATCAATAGTAATCAGTTAGGAGCCACACGGTGTGGACTACGACTCGAGTTGCGGGTATCGAAACTCGAGAATTTTGGTATCATATCATATCCATTTGGTAAAGCTTATTAGAATATTTTTTCTTTGGGTTAATCTATTGTACTTAAGATAAAACCTAAGAGGAACTCGAAAAAAGCGGTCATTTTATTCTATGTACAGACGCCAGCAGGTCAAGCTACCCGAAACTGTCAAATTTTCCCAATCAACCTTGAAATAAGATTCAAGGTTGATTGGGAAAATTTGACAGCTTTAGCGATAAAGTTGAAAATCTATTAAAGAAATTTGTATTGCATATTGTAGTAGCTTGATGTGCTGGCGTCTGTACCTACTAAAAATCCGTAAGTACTTACCTAATATTTGTGTTTTCGATCAGTTTTTTGTCAAGTTTAACAACAGATTCAAACAATTCAGATTCAGACAATTCTCGTAATTTTAAGAACGTTCACAGTCTAATCTCAGTCGCAATCTGTCAAATAAACCTCTAATTTCCTTACATTTTTGATAAGATTTTGACATTTGTTTGTCGAGATTTTGAACATTTTGAATTACGAAAATTGGCCTTCAGTAGTAACTCTATGGTAGTAACCAACTTGCAGTCGTAGTATTATTTATGTAACCATTTATGTACACACACATAAACAGACAAGAAGAAGGAACAGAAAAATACGTACAAAGGGGATGCTTATTTCTAAACAAATCTCTTCCAGCATACCTGCCTGCCTGCTCATTACCGTAGCTACAATAAAAACTTTTTCCTTTAGGTCTTCTTCTTAGCGTGTCGATGGCTAATATCGTTCGAGGTTAAATTTCTTGTTTTGCCCAGAAGTTGGCAACGCTAACACCTCCCATTCCACGCATTCCTTGATGCAGACATTAGGTGCTCACGACCGTGTACTGTACAGGTGACAGGGCGCGGCACAAGATGAAAGTATTTTCAAAACTGAACAAACAGCTGTGCTGTTTGGAAGTTTGTTGCGCCACTTCTTCTTCCCAGCGAAAGTACTAGGAAGTGGTGAACAGGGCGGGGTTTCGGGGGACAATCTTTTATAATTTTGACGTTCGAAAGTGCTGATTCTCAGCCTAATTTGAATAAAGGACTTTTGATTTTGATTGAATGGTGGGCTTTAGTCTGCGGGGAGACGCCACATATACATATAGAGGATTGGAACCATCCGGGAAATGTATTATTAAAAAAAAACCGTCTCGGACAAGAACCAATAAATGAAGTTCATCGGCGAAGAGAAAATAGGTCGATAAACTCACGTCATTTCGATTATATCAACACATTGCTTTGGACATAAAATAAAAAATCCACTCTTGCATTTTTTGATTCTATCAAGCGTGAGTGAGTGTGTGTGAAACGGTATGAAGTCTCTTTATTACTTTACATTATAAGAGTTTGAAGATTGCTGCTTGACATTTTATAGCTGTCATGTTATACCTGTATGTTGTTAAATAAAATCTCAAAGGAATTTTCGATCTCCGACATTCGATCTCGAATCGCATCGTCACCTACGAGAGGTTTATTTACTCTTTAACTAGAGTTTCTTGCAATATTTCTTTCTTTCGTTTCTGGGTTCTCCTCTATTCTGAAACTATCCACATTCATACCTTCTCAAAATTCTTAATCAGTCGTATATCTGATATATGACGTTACACACGTGTAGGCCTAGTGGCCAGTAATCATAAAAATTATAACAACACTAGCTGTTGTCCGCTACTTCGTCTGCGTTTATTTGTTTTTAATCTATATAATAAAATATATACATAATATATATAAATATAATATATATAGGTATATGTATTATATATCTATATAATAGAATAGCTTCTGCCCGCGACTTCATCCGCGTGAAACTTCGGTCCATTGCGTCGCTTCTTATCGCCCACCCGTGCTACGTGTTTTATTTTGCACATCTCTTAAGGGTCATAGCGTGATGTTAGATAGCCTAATAACCTTCCTCAAAAATTGGGCTATCAAATGCAATAAGATTTTTCGAAACCTGACTGGTAGTTCCGGAGATTACCCCGTACATACATACAAACAAACAAACAAATTTTACCTTTTTATAATACAAGTATTAGTATAGATAAAATAATTGGTCATTTGAAAACTACCTACGCCGCTCGCCGACATAGGGCTCTCTCTCTCTTTCCTTCAATTCGCCTACTCTTTCCATGTTATTCGTTTTAATTTTATTGATGCGATGCGATGTTATGCCCCATGCTCCCTGCAAATGACCCCTGCGCTAAAGTTCTTTAAGTACAGGTTGCTCCAAGATGGTATGTTTGGAAATTGTAAATAAATAATAATGTTTAATGAAATTATATATTTTTTAATATGGGACTTGTGGCTAAGTAATTACAGCCGCATGGGTTGATCCATCAGGTTAAACTACGCTTGACGGGGTTGGTCCGTGGATGGGTAATCTTTACATACCAAGAACCCGTTGGGAGCACGTTAAGCCGTTAGTCCCGGCTGTCATTCGTGGATCTTTGACAGTCGTTACGGGTCGTCAGAAGCCCGAAATTCTGACAACCAGTCTTATCAAGGGATATCGTACTACCCAGCAACTGGGTTGTGGAGGTCAGATAGGCAGTCACTTCGTATAAAGTACTGGTATTGAGCTGCATCCGGTTAGACTGGAAGCCAACCCTAACATAGTTGAGAAAAAGCAAGGCAGATGATAATGATGTTTAATGAAATTTAAATTATGTTCATTTAACGAAAACGCGAAACCGTCTCATCATTTTCCTGCCCTTATCCCAATTTATTTGGGGTTTGCATAAGATGCTTTTCTATCCCATATTTCTCTATTAGTCGTCATCTCGGTAGTCACCCCCTTTCTACCCATATCATCATTTACACAGTCCATCCATCGTTTCTTTGGTCTTCCCCTACTCATATAGCCATCGACATTCATACCTAAAACTCTCCTCACGACATTTTCCTCGTATCGCATACCGCCCATACCAACAACCGATTTCCACACAACTTTTCAGTTACCGGTGGGCGGTACCACTTTCTGACTTCCTCTTATGTACTCATTTCTTATTCTATCCATTAAACCGCAAACATTAAAACGCGAAAGTATACGAGTGTTAATGTCGCTATTAAAGGGTCGCTGTATAACTTGAAAAAATACCTCCAACAGGTAACACAGATTTTCACTTCGGTCAGTGACAGAATGAGTGTCCAAGAGTACTAAGAATCTTGACGACAGTTTTCGGTATAAAACTTTTTTCTTCGGAAGTAAATATTTAAGTTCTAAGTAGTGAGTAAATGATAAATGGTGGTCTTACTCTGAGAAGCGGTGCCTGTCCTTACTTAGTAATTTATTCCGAGGAACTACTAAATAACGTACCATTTAGACATTCTTTGTAAAATAAGTAGGTAGAGTGGTAATTTGGCCGTCATAACAAGCGATGAATCGCAGGCAAAGTGGTTGGAAAGACTTGAAAACAGTGCTGTTTAAGAGTAGGCTACATACATTTTGAATGGATAAAACGTACTAGTGGGACTGAATTTTTATCAGAGAAAAAAATTGACTGAATTGCTCTGCATTCGATGGATCTGACTTTTGGTTAAAAGACATCATTCAAAAGTCGAACATTTTATACCCAAAAATTAAAATATGACCAGAAAAAAAAAAGTATCATTTTCTTATGGGAAATAACATCTTGAAATTTTTTTGACAATTACAACAAAAGTCTACAATTCACCCTCCGTCTGCTATTTAAGATTGAAAATTCCAAAAATGATATTTTCATAACAAGTGTTTTAAACATGACATTTAAAAAATACCAACTTTTAATAGAACATTACACCCCAAACATGTTTTAACAATTACAACATAGATCTACAACTATTAACTGTCTACTGTTTGAGCTGAAAGTACCAAAAATCTTATTTTAGCAATATTTAATCGTAAACAGTTATTGATTCGCTGGTTTTTAGTTAAGCTTGTTACTCCATGGTAACAATCCATTGTTACCATGGAGTAACAGAGAGTAACAGTAACAGTAGAGTAACATGTGCGTTAGGTATACATAATAAGTATGAAAAAATAACGACAAAAAGATTGAGGGAAATGATTTTTAACCAACTTCTAAAAAAGGAGGAGGTTCTCAATTCAGATGTCCGTATTTTTTTTAAATGTTTTTTCGCGCATAGCTCCGTCGCTTGCCAACCGATTTGAAAAATTCTTTTTTTGTTGCAAAGGGTATACTTCCCAAATGGTCCCTTTGAAATTTCCACAAGATCTGATGATGAGTTTCGGAGACAGACAACGAAACTCTGCAATAAATGCCAGCAAATCAACGGCTTTATTGCTGCTATCGCTTATGTATGTATTGTTTACGCAATCACACAACATAACGTCACGCCTGTACCCTCTAAAGGGGTACGCAGATGTGTTTAGTATACCAGGGTACACTCTCATTTCTGTCCAAGTTCTTATTGGGGTACCTCTAATCTTGTAAGTATATACGAATTTGTGTGGGGTACGTACAACTAAAAAGTGAAAACAAACGACTTCCAAAAAAAAAAAACTACAAAGAGAAAAATAACTTTAATTTCAGAAGTCGGCGTCAAAAAACGAAAATGCGGAACCAGCGACACCGACTTCCGAAATTAAAGTTGATTTTCTCTTTGTAGTGTTGTTTTTGGAAGTCGTTTGTTTTTTTTTTTTTGTAAAAAAGTTTTTGTTATTTTTTAAAACATTTCGGTAGTGCTCCTTTAGGTAGTCCAATCTCAAATAGCAGCTGGGGGGTTAATTTAATACTTTCGTAGTAATAATAAAAAATGCTCAAGATGTTATTTCCCATAAGAAAACCGCACTTTGTTCTTCTGGCCTTCTTACTTACGAAATGAATGATGACCTAGAATATAAATTTTTGCCGAATGGTGTAATAAGGCTGAGCTTTAATTTATCATAACACTTATCATGTATTAAATAGAATTATTTGCAATATAAAGGTCTATTATATTCAAAACTGCTTATGAAGACTGAAAACGGGTACCTAAAGTAAGTAAATAGGTACCCTCAGGCAAATGAAATCTTTTTGTCAGTCCATCAAACTTCAGCCTTTGACTAAAAGTCCGTTCACAGTGATTTTACCTCTGATTTTGCATCATCTCAGTGATCTTTATTCTCATTACAATAAGGTTGCTATTGGCTGATGACAAGTCTGTCAAAATCATTTTGATCTTTATTCATGTTATGATAAGATTGCTATTGGGTTGCTGCTGTCAAACGTAAAATAACTATGACAGGACTGTATGTTTTGCTTGCCTATCCTGACTTTTTCCCATAGTATTTATTAAGTAAAATATAATAATCTTCAAACCCATTTTATAGTACAGACGCCAGCCAGCACACCAAGCTACTAGAATCTGTCAAAATTTCTTTAATAGATTTTCAACTTTATCGCTATATCATTCAGGTTCAATGTTGATTGGGAAATATTTACAGTTTCGGGTAGCTTGACCTGCCGGCGTCTGTACCTACCTCCTTTAATTGGTTAAACTCACCTAAAAAGGTGTCTCGCCAAATCGGACCAGTAATGACAACTCAGTCTAAAAGGCTCTCTATATTTAACCAATTTAACACACTGAAAATATTTCGTAGCATTTCATCACAAATGAAAATTAGAACTTGACACGAAGAACAGACTATTACCTCATTTTTGTATGAGTAAGCTTTAATGTACATTATTATGTTTGTATATACATACTTAATAAGTACATAAGTACCCACAAACTACACACGTACAGATAGACTGTTCACCAAACAAACGGTAGATATACTTAGATTGTAATATTTCTGAGGTAGATTCTATCGACATCGATAATTATTTATTCAGCGAATCGATTTCGTTAGATTGTACTTCGGTCTACTTTGTTTTTTTGGTAACGCACGGTTTATCGATCGCCAGCAATTTTGAGTATCCGAAACATTGAGGTCGAACACGTGGGTACGTCGGAAAAAGTAAACGAATAGAATCTATCGATACATTGTTGATGTGGCGTTCTGTTAGTTTTGTTGTAGGAATATTTGTTTGAATCTAAATATCACAACACAAAGGGCAATGACCTTCACTGGGTTTGCATTGTACAATTCCTATTACTAAAAGTGTTTCATACCTATCATACCGTCAAGCGACAAGCCTTACTCGACATTGTAGCCAAAGTTATATCGGCACTCGGACAGCAATCGACAAAATTGCGTTACGGACATAAATTGTAGCACTCAAGACCACTCGACCACATTTACATGAAGTACCAACGAAGTACCATCGAAGTACTATCAAGCATTCAATTCACTTACGACACGGAAATACACTCGATGGCAATTTATTTGCCTTTTAAAAGCAGTAGTTATAAAGTATTTGCGTGGACAGAAGCTGAAAGGCGAATACTCGTATCAGCAATAAAAACGGGTCGATGCATGAAAAGCAGAGAATTATCTCTACTGGACACGGAGCGTATTGTACAAATAATGATATGCATTTTAGGGCTGCCAAATCGAATAGATTTTACATGTTTAAAATGATCACCTTGTTAAGAAAACACAGCAAAGATAAAAGAATTCTTTACCAATTCAAATTTTAAGGTGACTCTGAAGTGCGCTATTCTCTGCGCATTACCTCACTCCTCACCCCCGCTCACACGTGAATTTTTGACTGCGCAGCGACTCGCCTCATGTTCCGAGCTGCCATAAAGTTTGAATCGGACTTTAAGAGCAATTTAAATAGGCCTACGTTCTACGTTAGATGGACGATGAAGGAAAACATCACGAGGAAACCATGTCCTAGAACGAAAAAATCGTCGACATGTGACATCCACCAACCCGCACTGGGTCCGCGTGGTGGATTACGGCCCACTCCCTCTCATAGACAGAAGGCCTGTGTCCCAGCAGTGGGAATACTATAGGCTGATTTATGCTGCATCTGGACAAAAAATATTATCACCATGCTTAAAGATGACAAGAGAACACCTACGGAATTTACTATTTGAAAGAAACAATCATGGACAAAACTAGATATAACTTTCGCGCCAAATAAAGATTCGTACGTGCTACAGTATTTTTATCTTACGGAGCGACGCGCGCTTCACTTGTGGTTACTAAGTGTACAAACACGCTGCGGATGTGGGTGTAAGCGTAGGACTCAGGAACTCACGTTACCGTCCGAGGCATTGGTGAGGTCGGAAGTGTGTGTATGTGTGTAATAGGTGCTGACACTACTTGTTATCACAACTAAAGCGCGCATCGCTTCATGAGATAGAAATACTATAGGTACCATATTTTGCCATAAAATATATCCAGATGAGCCCCAATGAGCTGTAAAATCGTGATAGCCAGCCCTACAATATGAATGTACTTACATATTGACAAACCCAACCAATACTCGTATCACGGTACAAGAGAGAAGTGAAAACCTCGCCATTTTTATTTTCCATTCAGGCATTGTTATATCCCAAGCTTTATAGAAATAACAGGAGCAAAACTAGTAAAGCGTATTCTTATTTACTTGTCTTATTTGGTAAACAAATATGGCGCATCTACTGTGATTTCGTACTAGGGAAAATGTGTAGCTTTTTTAGAGATCGTTGAATGAATCTTTGTATGTTCGTTACTGTTAGAAAGAAAAGTAAAATAGGTGTATTTGTCACAGAAACATGTGCATACAAAAAGATAATCTATATAT
Source organism: Apamea anceps (assembly GCA_951799955.1). Classification (NCBI taxonomy): domain Eukaryota; kingdom Metazoa; phylum Arthropoda; class Insecta; order Lepidoptera; family Noctuidae; genus Apamea; species Apamea anceps. The sequence goes on along the minus strand of OX637515.1, from coordinate 13,470,571 downwards.
ACATATAATAAAATCGTAGGAAAGTCAAAACTGTACATTGAATATTTTTTAAAAAGAATACTTGGGGCGTGAGCTACAATCGATATCGAAGCAAAAAATATAGTTTTTAGAATTTTTGTCTGTTTGTCTGTATGTATGTCCGGGATAAACTCAAAAAGTACTGCATGGATTTAATTCAAATTTTGCATGAATATTACTAAGAGGTCGGGTCAACATATAGGCTACATATTATCACGCTATCACCTACGGGGGAGGAGCTGTGAATCTTTATTTTTCTTACGCATTCTGTGACAGCGTGTAATCTAACAATGCATATTTAAATGTTGTTTTTGAGTAAGCCATGCTATTATCTAGCTTTACACTATAAAAACTACGCCATTTAAGCAACTTGGGCAGAGAAACATATTTAAATGAATGTTAGTAGTATAAAGACAATTTGAAACAGCGCCATCTATGAGATTTCATAAAAATCAAATCAAGTTACATGTTGATACTTTTGGAAATTAATAATTTAAATTTGATCATGTTGGCGAGGTTAGTAGTTAGTTATTCTTAAAATTCATAGATGGTAATGTGCATTTTCTTCATAAAAGTTGTATCGTATAGTTCGTTTTGACAAATTCAAGTTCCAACAAAACCCTCAAAATCTTGAGCAGAGTTGAGGAACACAATTTAAAAAAAATGCGGTGTTAAGTATTACAAAAAAGTTATGTTCATTGATGATGATCATCTCTTCATCAATTTCATGTTGTTAGTACAAAATAAACATTGACTGTCAATACTTTTGTTCGCGTTGGGCAAAACCAGGGTAAAATGTTTTTCTTGGATGCTCCTGGTGGAACAGGAAACACCTTTGTTACCACTGGCATACTTGCAGAGGTCAGAAGGCAAGGCAAAATTGCTATTGCTGTAGCGTCGTCGGGAATCGCTGCCACACTGCTTCCGGGTGGCAAGACAGCACATGCCATGTTTAAAATTCCCATCGATTTAGAGAGCGACGAAACGCCTGTTTGTGGTGTGTCACGTAACAGCGATAAGGGACACGTGCTCAAGGATTGCTCTCTTGTCGTATAGGATGAGTGTACGATGGCCAATAGGAAGGCAGTTGAGGCCGTGGACAGAACCCTGCAGGACATCCGCAGGAACGAACATTTGATGGGTGGTGTCACAGTTCCGTTCAGTGGCGATTTCCGGTAAACGCTTCCCGTGGTGACGCGGGGATCGAGGGCTGACGAGGTTAATGCTTCGTTGAAATGATCTTCGTTGTGGTCACGAGTTCGTACGCTGCGCTTGACCATTAATATGAGAGCTCGGCTCGGCGGCAATGCACGTGCTCAAGAATTCTCCGATATGCTTCTAAGTCTTGGCGAAGGCACTCTACCAGAAGAGAGAGGTGGACAGGTGGTGCTCTCGGAAGAGTGGTATCCAGCTTAGAAGAACTCATTCGCTGTGTGTACGGGGACATCAGTCGTATACCGCACCAGCAGAATTCTTGGGTGTGTGAGCGGGGCGTTTTGACGCCCAAAAATGATCAGGCTACAGCAATTAACGAATGCATTCTCTCGGAAATTGAGGGGAATCAAGTGGTCTACACCTCGATAAACACTGTTGTCGAGCAAGATGACGCCACACATTATCCTGTGGAATTTCTGAACTCCCTGTCAGCAAGTGGACTTCCAGCGCATACCATCAAGCTGAAGGTCAGTGTCCCGATTATGCTTCTTCGGAACCTATCTCCTCCAAGGTTGTGTAACGGGACCCGCCTTAAAGTCATCTCGCTCCACAGACACACCATTGAGGCGGAAATTCTTACGGGTTGTGGCGTCGGCGAGGCAGTATTTATACCACGCATTCCCCTCATACGTCATAACTTCCCGTTCCAGTTCAAGCGTGTACAGTTCCCCGTGTGTGTTTGCTTCGCGATGACCATCAATAAGTCGCAGGGGCAGACACTGAGGGCAGCGGGTGTCGACCTCAGGATGAGCTGCTTCTCACACGGGAAACTGTACGTCGCTTGCTCCCACGTCACCAGTCCTGACTCTCTTTACGTTTTGGCTCCTGGCAGCATAACTACCAACGTAGTTTATAGGGAAGTGTTGTAAGGTATAATACCTTTGTAGGTACGTATTTTTACTCTTTTGTGTCCTGGAATGTATTCCTGCATTATTTTCTCTATTTCCTTCAGTCACATCTTATGACTGAACTCAGCAGGATTCCCATATAACTCTCTTCACTTGCTTCGCTTGCAAAAAAAACTTATATTTTAATGCTATTTTAAAAGTGGTTTACTTATAGTGCTATAGCGACACTGGCATCTTACGTATTTTTGGTGCTGTAGAGCCTTCACGCAGACGACGTCGCGGGCAGCAGCTAGTTAATTCTAATAATAAAGAAAAACAAATTATATCTATAATCACGAGCGCTAAGGAGAAATAGTCCACACGTAGTTACTGTTAGCCTGCATCATCCCACTGCTGGGCAAAGGTCTCTCCCCATGAAGTCTAGCTCTTTCGATCCAGGGCTAATGTGGACTACTGGTCGTTTGTTTTATCCAGCTCGTCACGCCATCTTCTACGGGCTCTGCCGAGACGCTTTCTAGCTGTGACAGGGCTCCACGTTATGGTTATCTTGGTCCACGGCTCATTGGGCATACGGTAGACGTGACCAGCTCAATCCCACTTCAGCTTAGCGGCTTTTTGAGCAACATCAGTAATCTATGTTCGTTATTTCATTTATTTGTCATAGCCAATAGAGTCCTCAAAATATTTTTTTTATCTATGCACCTTGTTACTTTCTTAATATTCATGCAATGTGTTTAATGGATACTCTAAGAATGTTTGGTGTGTGTGTATTCATAATAATAATAATAATAGCCTTTATTAACAATCTTACAATCTAGTTTCGTAATTATAATAAATAGTTAAAGAAAGAAAATAATTCCTCTCTTTTATCTCCTCTTCAGACATCGGTTTCCGAAGATTGTTTTGCATTAGCATAGGCCTCCCCCATATTCTTCCAAAGTTCCCGGTCATGGGTTTCCCTCTTCCACATTGGCCCAGCTGTCATCTTAAGGTCGTCATCCCACATTTCTCCCTTTTGTCTCTGATAAGGTGGCCCGCCCATTTCCATTTCAGCTTTTTTATCTTGTATGATACGTCCGCTATTTTCGTTTTCTTTCTGATATGTTCGAGGCTTAGTTTGTCCTTTCTCTTAACATTAAGTATACTTCTTTCCATGTTGTGTTGGCATGTTTGTAATGTCTTAGTGTTCCGCTTAGTTAAAGCCCATGTTTGGCAACCGTAGGTCATGGTAGGAAGTATACACGAGTTAAATAATTTGCTTTTTAAAGCTAGTGGTATAGATTTATTTTTTGTGACTTCTTTTAGGGACCAGTATCGCTTCCACGCTACGTTTACCCTGTTGTGAACTTCTTTAGATGTATCGTTTGTAGGAGATATGATCTGTCCCAAATACGTGTATTCATCTACAAAATCAATTATGTCGTTGTTGACTCGTATGGGTGGTTTCAAATGATTCGTCATCAATTTGGTTTTCGTAAGATTCATCTTCAGGCCTACTTTTTGGCTTTCATCTACAAGTTGTCTGAGCATAGTTTGTAGTTGATCTGGGTTATCAGAGATTATTATAAGGTCGTCCGCAAATCGAAGGTGATTCAGCATTACTCCATTTACCCTTATACCGTAAGTTGACCATTCTAGGTTCCGAAACACTAGTTCTAAAGTTGCTGAGAATAATTTAGGCGATAAGGGATCACCTTGCCTGACGTCTTTTTTAATGGGGAATAGTTCACCTAGTATTTCTGTTTTAATTTTCGCGGTCATGTTTTTGTATATGTTCCTTATAATCCGAATATATTTTCTAGGTACTCCTTGATTAGCTAGCGCTTCCCAAATCTTGTTGTGTTTCAGTGAGTCAAATGCCTTATGATAGTCTACAAACGCTAGATAGTAAGGTAATCCATATTCTCTGTACTTCTCGGTGATTTGTTTAATCGTAAAAATATGATCTATAGTCGAGAAACCGCTGCGGAATCCTGCTTATTCTTTTGGTTGATTTTCATCTAAAGTGTTTGTAATCCGACCGAGAATAATTTTTGAAAATATTTTGTAGAGGTTGGACATGAGACTTATGGGTCTATAGTTGTTAATGTCATCCAGTCTTCCCTTTTTGTGGAGCAATGTAATTGTTGACGTAGTCCATTGTTTTGGCGTTTCTTCTTGTCTGAGGATATCATTAAATATGTCGTGCACAGTATCGAGCAAAATACCTGAGGACCCTTTCAAAAGTTCATTTGAGATTCTATCTTCACCCGGCGTTTTCCCACTTTTTTGTGATTGGATGGCTTTCAATATTTCACTTTCCATTATTTCTGGGATCTCGTCTTCGACTTCTATTTGGTTTAGACATGTAAATGATGATGTTGCTTCTTCGTCGTCGTTGTAAAGGTTTCGATAGAAATCTGTTGCTGCTTCCAATATTTCGGATCTTTTCGTTTTATTCTTTCGGTTTCCCTGCTTATTCATTTCTGGTATCCAATTTGTATATTCTTGCAACTCCTTCCATGCTTTCTTGACTCCTCCGGTAGATTTTATGTGAAAAATAATTCGATCTTGTCTTGTTTGCTTTCTATGATTTCTAATGCTTTCGTTGATCTTCTTACTTATCTTAGTTATTTCTCTCCTGTCAATTGGTTTTTGCCGTCTCAAAATTTGTCTCCTCTCTATTAAATCCCTCGCTTCATTTCCGATTTTATCTTTTGAAGCTTTAGTTGATTGCATATTGTTTTCAATTTGTTGTAGTTCATTTTCTAGGATATCGTATTTTTCGTGTATAGTATAAGTTTGATGGAGTTTGTCTTGTAGAGCATGTTTTAAGGGGTCTAAAATAGTATCTGGTAAGGGTAGTTTAATAGGTTGTTTATTATTTCGTAAGTGTTTGCGTGAGTGTTTCGTATGGGACACAGTCATTATTCCTCGAACCATGCGATGGTCGGTGTTGAAGTTGAGCTGGTTTATGACATCTACATCTAGGAACAATTTGGGTCTGTTCGTAATTATAAAATCTATTTCATTTTTGACGTATCCGTTTGGCGACAACCATGTCCATTTCCGACTAGGTTTTTTGTTGAAATAGCTGTTCATAACACTAAGATTGTGCTCTTGTGTAAAATCTATTAACCTCTGCCCGTTGTTGTTTCGCTTTCCAGATGTATATGGTCCCAAATAATTGTTCTCATTGGTTCTTCGATTTCCTATTATGGCATTTAGATCTCCGATTACAATGACTGTTTTGTGTATATTTTCCATGACTTGTCTCAGTTTATTATAAAATAGGTCTTTTGTTTCTTCTTCTGCATTTTCGGTTGGAGCATAAACTTGCACTATTGAAATGGGGTGTTTATATTCAGGTAACTCAATGTTCAGAACTGATATTCGGTCTGAGAACCCAATGAATTCAAGGATATTATTTTTGAGGTATTTCTTCACAAGGAAGCCAACACCATATCGTCCTGCAATTTCATTTTTAAAATGTAATATATAATCATCGTGTTCATCTATTTGTTCGCCTGACCTTCTTATCTCAGATAAACCTATAATATCCCATTTAATATTTTGTAGTGCACTGTCTAATTCATACAATCTATCTTGTGTTTTTAATGTCCTTGTATTTAATGTTGCTATGCAATAATTTATTTTTTTATTTCTGTTGCGTGAATTTTCTTGCAGTGTATCTGGGGGGTTTTGGTCTCTGACCCCACGGTGACCAACCGGGTTGGGGAAATTTTTATTTATTATGGTTGTTATTTTTCTTCTTCGGTTACCGATGCCTAGTGGATCCTATGCGTTAGTAGTATTCTTATTAGGTAGAGACGGAGATCTGGTTCTCATATACGCAAATGGATCCGTTCTTTGTAGTTTTGCAGGAGCTATTACAGTTCTTCCACTGTCTTTTTGTTGTAGTGGTGTTGTAGTAGGCGATGTTGAAATGTCTCTTTTCCTTTTCTCGTTTTCTTTAGGTTTTACTACCACTGTATTATTCTTGATATAAGCTTTGTTTCCTTTTTCTCTCTCTTGCTCGAGTTGTGGTTGCAGTTCTTTTCGTTTCAGTAGTGTCTCTTTGGAGAAATCTTCTGTGATGTAAGTATTCTCAGGCATTTTCTTCTTGTTTTTTAGTACCTCGACTTTTTTGTTGTAGGTTGTAAAGGAAATTAGTACTGGTCTTATTTTGTCTGGCCTTTGTTTACCAATTCTATGCATTTTGTTGATGTCATAATTCTCAATTTTCACATCCAATTTTTGAAATAATTCTGTGATGCTTTTGGATAACTCCGCATAATTGTTGTCTTTTCCTTTTAATCCATGTATTATGATATTGTTTCTTTTATTTATATTTTCTAACGACTTAATTTTCATGTTGAGATCTTCGATTTCCAATTTCAGTATTTTGTTTTCTTCAATTAGCGGTTTGATTTTCTCGTCTATAGACATCATGATTTTATCCGTATTAGCAGTAATTAGAGCTGCTTGTTTCTCCATTTCTTGTTTCATCATGGCATATAATGCTGAGATTGATATATTTTCTTCCGACATAATTTAGTTTGTTTTTTAATATATATTACAATGCAATAACTATACGTTCAATTTATGTGAGAGACGGAACGTGTTTTTTCCTGTGTATTCATAATACGTTCCATATATTTTATCCGATTTGTAGGTATTTACTTATTTCATACAGAAATCGTTACCTGAAGTTTACAATGAATAAGAAAACTAATGATTTTGGTAACGCGTTTGTTTTATCATCATCTGCCTGGCCTTTTCCCAACTATGTTGGGGTCAGCTTCCAGTCTAATCGGGTGCAGCTGAATACCAGTATTTTTCATGGAGGGACTGCCTATCTGGAAACGCGTTTGTTAAAAAAAAATGTAAAAAAACAAAACTCTAATCTAGGGACTTAGGTTCTACTTCTGTGAGCAAAACTAAGTACTATTATTTTTCGATTCGTAAAGAAACGTTCAACCACCAATTCATATTTGTGAGAATTCCCACTTTACCGTGAAAAACTGAAGGTATTCGAGTCAGTAAATGAAATGTAACCCCACGGGGGATTGAAGGCAATGATCTCGAATAACACTTTGGGGACCGGACACGAGCAGACTTAAGTGAATGGACATTAGACTTGTTCCTGTCATATAAAATGTAATAGGAGTAGGTCAGTCCTTTTATCACGACTAGGTACTTCAGAAAAGGGTCTCCTGATGCCCTTATTATGTATAGATTAAGTGCCATATTCGTCTGAAACTTCCCAAGGGTTTTAAATGAGTAATTTTGTTTGACAAATTTGGGAATCTGTCTCATGGAAATTGCACAGTGTACAATACTGAAATTCAGTCACACGTTACTACTGAAAGCTGTATCTAACATGACTGAGCAAATTCCAAATGGTTGTTGTAGGTGTTAATGAAAAAATATTGAGAAAATGGCTATCAAAATTGTTTGAGTAGCTAAGTATATTTCAACTTGAGTCATGGATACAAACTGAATTTTATCTGATAGGTACTAGTTTCTTCCCGCGACTTCATAGCATGTTTTTTTTTACATAAAATTTATCTATTACTCCCATTATTGAAATCTTCCCATTAGTGAAACAATTTTCGGAATCGGATCAATAAAAAAATATATACAAATATCTCTTTATAACATTAGATAATCTTAGGTAACTGGGGTGGCAATGCTCGGGTTTGATAATAATAATAGCCACCTGACCGATTTCCGTCACAAGTGTGTGAGTAAACACAGGTGCACTCTCTGTTCCTTGACTCTCATAGTCCGATGGGACGGCAATCCAACACGACCGGGGAGAGATCAGGCGTAGGACCAACGTCGTTTTACGTGCTATCCGAGGCACGGGGGTATTAAACCGCCAACTTTCAAACTCTGGGCCGTTACTAAGAAATTCCTAATGTAAAACCCATTAACACTTTGTCCGACCTGGGAATCGAACCCAGGACCCCACGATTAGCAGTCGCGCTTGCAAGCACGAGACCAACAGGTTTAATATACTTAAAACTTACCGAAAAAACTTAGCAAAACATCACATTACAGCATCTGCTTCACACGCCGTTTCAAACTTCCACCAGAACTACGTAACATACACACAATAGGTTAGGCACCGAACGCCCCAAAAGTTCATCGTTTTCAACCTACCTTTAGACTTTCAGGTGGCCTAACGATCTTCTAACAAAGGGAACTACTAACATTGGCGAGGGATGTCAAGTATTCCTGGAACTAGGTTGAGATATGGCAGTTATAAATCGGTCACACGTCCAATGGACTGCATTGTAGCGGGGTTGGTTCTAGTTAAGTAAGTAGACGTTGTTTTGTAGTCACAACGTTCACAGGTAATAGTGGTCGTAACCTGAGATTTAGTATACAGGTGGCAGGGACATCAACGTGCAATCTGTTACCATGGATTTAGTACTTAATTCTGAACCTCACTGCGTTGAAATCTTTCGCCGGATAGTTTTTTTCAATCTGCTGTTTCCTACGATAGTGCAATACATACGCGTTCAAGGTGTATAGAATAGCAATTTTTTTTTTTAATAACTCGCGAATAATTTCAACACATGGGGGTCCAGATTCTAGACCCCCATATGTTGAAAGTTTTCGTTCGGGATTCAGGACGTAATTCCAGACTCCAGAATCACGTTCTGAATACCAGGTAACAGGTACAGGTACTCTGGTAACAGGGTGTGCGTAGCCCTCAGTTGATAATGGTGTTGTGTACATTTCAGGCAGTTCACAGAATTTTTATATGGAATTATGTTATATGGAATTATGTTCTGAAATAAATTATTATTATTATATACCTATAATTCTCGGAAAGGAAGGACGGATTTTCTCTTAAATTACACAAGGTAAAATTAACCTAAGGTAAACAAAACTACGTGATATAAATGCTCCAAAAACTCGACTGAACACAATTATAGCTTAATTAGTTATTCAAAACTTTGATCGTTAGGGTCTTATTCAGTACATTTAATCCACATCTCAGAATTAATTTCACCTTTAATTAAAACTGAATCTTTGAGATGTGTTTAACTACCCAATACTTTATCCTTGAAGCTCACGTCATCAAATATTTTAAGGAAATCTTCAATACAACATTCTCGACACAAAGAACACGAGTTTTTATTATATTTTGGTGCGTGTCTAACATCGGAACTAAAGCCGCCATCTTGTTTTTTCATTAAAGAGTCTGTCACAAATGCTTCAAATACTTACCAACAACAACCCCCTGTCAACGTCACTCAGGCGTCAAAAGATCCTTGTAGAAATCTAGCAGATTCATCTGTACACTATGCTGTTTTTATTGACTAACTATGACTAGATACTGAATTAAATGACTAACTAACTTACTATACAAATAAATACAAAAGCAAAGGAAACTTAGGCGTCAAAGTACTCGTCCGCGTCGCTGTCATCCGGAAACGTGCCCAGAAGACTGGCAGCATTGCCACGCTGAATGGCAATACTAATTCTTAGGCCAAAGAACGACCCAGCGCTCTGGTCACGTGAGCGGTCGACGGTTTTGTGACATTATCTTGATCTTTATGTTGCTCTACGTAACAATAATGATCTTCGTGACTATAGTTACCTCTTAAATACTTCATAATTATCATAATATCTCCGAAGGGGCACGTTAGGGGCACCATATGTCAATGGATGAAAAATTGCAAATAATACGGGAATACCAATTTTGAAAACCGCTAACAGCAACGGGGAGGGAATCGTGAGTTTCAATTTTTTTAGTGTTGCTTCCCATACTAAAGTAACGATTTTTACGCTATTATTACGGTATTTAGAAGTTTTTGTTACCCTTTCTTAATAGAACCCGATGACATTTTTAGTTGTCCAGAATATGGTATTTGGCCTTTCAAAGATGCTATGACCGACCACTTGTATGGGGACGAACCACTGTGAGCCGGTGAGAAATTTCCTTGTATTCATTGTATGTCAAACAATAGCCCCCTTATTCATAAACGTTGCTTAAAGGTAGTGATTAGCGACTGTTTAATGATACATTTATGACGTTTAAACGTCACTTAACTTTAAAAATAAATAAATGATAAATCATTTATTTTGGACCAAACACTTGGACACATTTCATAAACCTGCCAAACTGTGTGACAGTTTGTCGACAAGATCAGCGCTCGTCTTAAAACATTTGGTATCAACAATCTGCTTAAACTTCTACATAAGTAGATAGATACAAATCTTTTAAATACCCCCCCTCCTTCCTTTATTTTTTTTTTCTGAACGAGTCGCAATAAATACTTTTTCTTTTCTTTCTTTCTTTCTTTCTAAATGAACGGTAAGAAGATTATAATTACAGCAGCGCAACTAATTATTGTCGCATGTGGCGACAATTTCATTAAGCAGTTCAGTTTCTAATTTAATCTTTAGTGTTCTCTTACTAATTCCACTACTGTCCTTTCTTAACCAGTCGATATTATTGAAAAGAGTAGGGGAAAAATCGTAAAAACAAATCGAATTGAATCGTTAAACCTACTAATCCGTATCCTTCCTTATCCTTAATCTATACTTATAATAAATCTGTAGAAGTGAAAATTCTGTACATTGAAAATATCAAAAAAATAAATGGCAGGGGGTGTTACTAGACCGACACCGAACCCAAAAATGTGATTAAAAAAATTTTTGTCTGTCTGTCTGTCTGTTTGTTCAGGCATCACGCAAAAACTACCGGTTCGATTACGATGAAACTTGGTATAATTATTCTTTAATATCCTGGGCACCACACTGGGTACTTTTTATCCCGGAAAAGTATATACAATAAAAAACAAACTTAATTTTGCGGTTCGATCCCTAGACCCGATTACTGTACCAACCGCAAATAATAAGTTTGTCGTAGGTTACGTTACCCGCTGTGGAGTTCACTAAAGTTATGCTCTAAATGTAGTGCTGAAGGTTGAATTTGGCTTGCACCGTTCGCAGCACACGCGTGGCGCGCGGCCGCCACGGATCGCTACCGTATATAAGGATATTTTTTGAACTTTGATTTGAACGGACATGTTGAGTGGCGAGCGTTCGTTCTTATTTTAACTGCTACTTGCAATTCTAAACCGTGTTTTTCAGTGCGACCTTTTTTATTTCTATTAGTTTTTAGAGTTATTTAGGTTTATTTTTATAAGTCGTAGGTATAGATTTTAATTTTAAAGTATAGGTAGTATATTTGATAGTGTACGTAGTGACCGTAGGTTATTTTATATAATACTGTTAGGTAAGATTAGTCATTCGTATAGATATTAGTTTTTAGGGATTTTGCTTATTTATTGAGTTTAGTTATCATCAGAAATAGGTTTATTTAGGTAGGTAGGTATTTTATTTTCTGTTATTGAGTTTTTTTTTTTTATTATGTAGGTACTTAGGTAAGGATATCATATAGGTACCCTCTTAATCACCACTAATGAGACACAATTGGTTTTCTATTGTAATTAGCCACAAAGGGCCCGCGAGATAGATGGCATCCTGGGGAAGCACATACATTTTATCCTGTTAGCACGTTCCCGTGGGATAATTTCCGACATCCACGCGGGCGAAGCCGCGGGCAGAAGCTAGTCCTTAATAATATTATAAACGTGAAAGTTTGTAATAATAGATGGATGGATGGATGTTTGTTACTCTTTCACGCAAAAACTACTAAACGGATTTGGATGAAATTTGGCACACAGATGGTTTATAACCAGGATTAACATATAGGATACTTTTTATCCCAATATTCTCACGGGATCGAAACTTATGCGGGTGAAACCGCGGGGCGCAGCTAGTCGTTTATAAATAAACCCGAATAATAATAATTTATATGCACGGTCAAACAAGTTTTAGATGTAACGCACTTTCGTCTAGACAACTACCCTTATAGTCCCGACGGGAGGATACTGAGTTTTCTTCCCTTATAAGTAAGGGTAGGGATACACATACAAGTTGTACTCAACATGCCTATCGGTCGAGAGTTGAGGGAGCTGTAAGAAAAATTGTATTATCCTGTAATCATCGTTGTGATTCCTTGGATGTTGCTTTTAGCCGTCTGGGTCTGCCTTTGGCTTTCCCTCTCATATAATATGGGTATATTAAGATAATTCTGTATGTCAGTGTAGATTCTAGATAGGTATGTACTTCTGTAGGGAACTAAGGCACACTTCAGGCCACTACGTTGAAGTGGTTACCCCCTAACTTATGTATACGCTGTCCATTAGGTTAACCTTTTTTGACAGCTGTCTTAGAACGTACATATTCCAGTACCCAGAGTACTAGAGTAGGAGTAGCAATTATTAATATGGGGCCTCTTATAGCAAGCTGACATAAGCCCAAAGGACAGGTGGTTTGGTATTAATACATAAAGACACAACAAACTATCTCAAACACCGTATATTTACAAAAATAAATCTAAAGCAATAAACGGTGAACCTTAAAGAACTAATTTAATTTATCGTTAACAAATTAAGTAGGTGTCTATAACTATATATCAATAATGCCAGCCAGCTAAAATTTCAGCAGAAAGAGCTAGGGTCGTGGGGAGTTGGAGATAAACCCAGTACTGTCCTGTTTTACACGTTTAAACTAAATAATTTAAATTTTAAATTTAAGGTATAACCTTCCAGTTATTTAAATGTTATTTATTGGTATATGGGCGCCAGGGACTTTAAGAGTCCCAAATCTCGGAGCCGACGAAGGTGTCCATTATACTTCTGGATGAAGGTAGCATGTCGAACCGAGATCCAAAATTCAACATAAGTTGAAGACCGGTTTCAAAACCGGACTGAGGTAACCAACGGGTTCTTATAGAAACCGTATTAAATTTATAAAAAGTATTAGGGATAAAAAAAAACTACTCTGGACTACTACGAGAGTACTAGAAAAAAAAAACCAGAGTTGTTATCGAAAACTTACTCGCTAGCGTTAAACTCGATAGCGTATTAACGTGGATCGAATAGATTTCGATAATGCTTGCACCATGAGTTTTACGGAGTCTTACGCAGGCGCTAAGGTAAACTCGAGAGATCGTGTCATCTCAAGTTTTGTTTCTTTCTTTCTCAGTAATAAAAAAAGAGAACGGCATAATTACATGCTCAAAAAGTAGTGCTATTGCCTATGCTAAAAATGTTATGACAGTCAATAATCCGACTAAATAGAAAGGTTGGCGGTTCGTGAACTACTCAAGCTAATTTAGTCATTGGCGCCGATTCCCTTGTTCACAAACTAAACTAAATTTAAGTTCAATGCATCTTTTTCTTTCTATTTAATTTAGAAAAGGACAGAAGATAATTATTAGTTTAGTCCTGTCAAACTAGTCAGCGCCTGACGTAAATTGACGTATTTTTAGCAGCCATGTTTATAATCACGTCTACTCTGTCTATGGAGTAACTTAATTTGACAGGAGTAAACTAATATTTTATCTTCTGTCCTTTTCTTAATGAAATAGAAAGAAAAAGATGCACAGAACTTAAATTTAGTTTAGTTTGTGAACAAGGTAATCAGGGCCATTGTTGAATTTTTATTCCTTATATATCACGGTGGTGTCATCAAGTAAGTTTAGTGACAAGTTACGTTAGGTTTCTTACCTATCGAAATGTATAGTGCTCATGGTACGAATTTGAATACTTTCCTTGACCCCTAGAGGCGTGTCATATACACTTGTGGACAATAAAATTAGGCCACCTACCAAACCGGTTGTCGTGACTGTGTTTCGTAATAAAAACGTTTTTAATGCTTTTTTTAGCTCGTCCCATAAATTTTCTATGGAATTAAGGTCTGGACTTCGTACAGTCCAGAACCTGTATACCCACTTCTCGTAAGTAATCTCTAACGCACATCGCAGTGTCGTGCATTAATTTAAATTCTTGACCGATAAATCCCGAGTACGGCACTATATGTTCTTCGAATCAGCAGTCACAGTTCCTCTATCTACGATAACCAGCTCTGTACGGGCTTCTAAGCTTATACTTCCCCAGAACAAAACTGAATCATCTCCAAATCTTACCCTTTCAGATATGACCACAACCATCAGCACCACATGGATACATACGGAATTCATCAGAAAAGAGTACTTGCCCCCATTGACCCAAGGTCCAATCACGGTGTTCACGAGCAAAATTTAACCTTGTTGCCTTATGAGCTGTGGTAGGTAAGTTTAGGACCTGTTGCGGGTCTGTATGGTTTTAAACCACGTTCTTTTAGGCGTATTCTTATTGTCCTATACAGCGACACCTCGGACATCTCTGAGCAGTTGCTACAATTCCACTCCAGAATGATAACGATTTCTGAGGCTTGCTGACCCTACAAATCGATTATTCCGTTCAGATGCCTTTCTTCTTCGACCTGATCCAAAACTTTTGATGTAGCCACCAGTATCCAGATACCTTTTGTAGACATATTGAACCGCTGATCGACTAACTTCATATTGTCGAGTGACATTTTGCTGGATTATTCCAGTTACATTACGATTCGAGCAACTTCTGCTTCGCGTAGATTCATATTTATCAGTGAAAATGAAGAGGCAGACATAACTTAAATCAGTAATACGAATTTAACGATAGTTTTAAGTAGCGTCCTAGCGACAAATGAACAAACGTATTATTTAATTTAATTTTTAACAGACCGTAATTAATGAATAAATCATAAAAATAGGGGTGGCCTAATTTTATTGTCCACCAGTCTACCATTTACGGAGACGCTAGCGAGTTTTGACTGTTCAAACTCATGGTAGGGCTACAGATTACGTAAAAGTTAACTTTAAAATGCGTAATAAAATAAATAAATAAATGTATAAACTGCCTAATCTTATTGAATTGTCTTATTTATGACTTCTTACAGACATTCTAATACCGTACGTGTATCAGTTTTGACAAAAAATATATAATTGCTTACTAGTTCGATCTGTCAAAAAACGGTTAATCTAGTGGACAGAGCATAACATAGAATTAACCATCTAAGACATTTATCACGACTAAAAAGTTCTCAAAGATTGGATTGTTGCTTCATAAAATATACATTTTCAATAAAAACAGGAGAGAAACAAGTTTCTTATAGGTTAAGCTATTAATAAATATCTCAAAGGGACAACTTAACACCGTTGCCGTATTTACGTCTAACTTTGAAATCAGAAGCAATTACTATGTCAATTCAGAATAAATAAATGTTGTAAATTATTTATGGGGAAAGAAAAAACCTTGTAAAATAAACAGGCATGTCCTAGAAGGCCCATAGTATTATTGTGACATCCACCAAGCCACACCGCCCAGCGTAATGGAGTCCCAACAGTGGGAACATTATAGGCTGATTGTGCTTTATGCTTAGCAAGCATTGTAACAATTATTATGTGTAGCTTTTTAACAGAACGTTGAATGAATCTTTGAATGTTCGTTGTTTCATTTGAAGTATGTAAGCCTATAGAGTCTACAAAATATATATTTTTTTTAATATTGGCTCATTTTTTTATTTTCTTAATATTCATGTAATTTGTTATTATGTAATCGTCTTTTTGTGTGTGTGTGGTGCTTTGTCTTGGCACCAAATAAACGAATGTATCTATCTAATGAGAGTAGAGAGAACTACTCTCCCTTGATTTTGTATATATATTATAAGTATATATTATAGTAATAGTATTTAGGTGTATATAACCTATTTATTAAGTCTTAAGAGTTTTTTTTAATTTTTATATTATTGTCCCTCTCAACCAAAGCACCTGCTATTTAATCTCTTCACCACCCTTGGTTGACTGGTAGAGAATGCCTAAGGCATTAAGTCCGCCTTTGTACCTTTTTGTGCGAAAAGTTTAAATAAATAAATAATAGACGGAGTTGTAGAAAAAAATAAGAATGAGTTTTTCAATAACATCATTATTACATCCTACTTTTCACTCATTGTATTCTCAACACATAGACCTCAATTCCACTCTAGGGAATATCAACTTTATACTAACGTTCGATATGAAAGGAGCGGATCATTCGGTCTCACGCTAGACCATCGTTCAAAATTGTATTGCCTACGAGATATCCCTTGGCGTCACTACGTGGAGCAAGTCTATTTAGGTGCAAGCTTTCCAATACAGAGCAAGTTAGTGTTACAGTTTTAGCTGCACCGCACTAGGTTCAAAATTGCTTGGCAATTCACATAATGGCGCCCAAATGTTTGACCAATATTGGCTTGTGCATGGCATATTATGGCCCATTGCATTTCTATTATTGCATTGTCTATATTGATAGACGATAATGAAGTTTCATAAGCTAAGAACCGGTATCTTATAAAAAAATATTTTAATGAGGATTTTAGCAGATTTTCTCTGTAAGTTGGAAAGATCAGACAGGAGTGCTAAAACCCAAAACTTTATTCTTACGGATATCATAAGTTCATATCCTACTTGCTACTAATATTATAAACGTAAAAGTTTGTATGGATGGATGGATGGATGATGTTTGTTACTCTTTCACGCAAAAGCTACTGAACGGATTTGGATAAAATTTGGCACAAAGATACATAGTTTAAAACCAGGATTAATACATAGGATACTTTTTATCCCGATATTCCCACGGGATCGAAACTTATGCGGGTGAAATCACGGGGCGCAGCTAGTCATAGATAGGTTTGATTATACCTGACCTAAATTACTTCTTCTTACCAGGTCAAACACTAGGGAGTGTTTTATTGGAACACTTGTTATTTTTGATGCTCGAAAAGTACTGACTCCCAGCCTAATTTGAACATTATGACGGTTATCGATTTTCTAAAAGCTGTATGGATATAACAATAATTATAATCAATATGAAACCATACCTTGTTTTAAGATTAAGGCTATTTTGGTATTAAACTAAAACTGTTTGCGAAAAACCTATCTATATTAATGATCTTCTTCAGATTTTATCCAATAAGACGCTTATAACAACCTCTCTTCT
Source organism: Apamea anceps (assembly GCA_951799955.1). Lineage (NCBI taxonomy): Eukaryota > Metazoa > Arthropoda > Insecta > Lepidoptera > Noctuidae > Apamea > Apamea anceps. The sequence goes on along the minus strand of OX637515.1, from coordinate 13,453,578 downwards.
CACGAGAAGGCATTATTATATTTTCATGACCATTTTCTTACTATCTCACTAATTTCACTTTCATTTATTTCTTACCAAAATATCTGGCGTTATATTTTACTAAAGACCATCCTGAAGCACTAAGGCTGAGATCTATAAAAGATACTTAGCTAGCACGTAGTACACCCTGTGCGTTAGGTTAATCGTTTTTTGACAGCTGTCTTTGAACGTACAGTCGCCAAAGAAGATAAGTAATCGGGGTCGTCGGATATAGTTGAAGTTTAGTAAGAAACCGATGGATTTTTCTAATGAAATTTAATTTTATAAAGGAACTCTCTGTTTTCTATTAATTAAACTAAATTTTATTCGAAAACATCCAGCGGTTTCTTACAAAACTTCAACTATTATTATATTCGACGACCCTGGTTACTTATCTCCTTTGGTGACCGTACATATTCCAGATTAGGTAAAAGTTAACTTTAAAATGCGTAATAAAATAAATATATAAACTGCCTTATCTTATTGGATTATCTTATTTATGGCTTCTTACAGACATTATAATACTGTACGTATATCAATCAATGTATTGTGAGTTCTCTCTGAATGTATTGTGTATTGTCCGATCTGTCAAAAAACGGCTTAACGTTATTACTGTCACTGTCGCAATCTACAAGTGTAAGATGGAGACGGGAACATGTCTAAATCCAAGGCATGAGTTAAGTAACACATCATTATAGATCCTGGCCTAAATAATTCGGGGTAAAACTAGTCAGATTAATACATTATCTAGTACATTTACCAAGTTATTATATTCTGGGAGAATTCCGGTCGTTACGGTACGTCAGAAGCCCGAAAGTCTGACAACCAGTCTTACCAAGGGGTTTCGTATTACCCAGTAACTGGGTTGCGGAGGTCAGATAGGTAGTCGCTCCATGTAAAATACTGGTACTCAGCTGCATCCAGTTAGACTGGAAGCCGACCCCAACATAGTTGGGAAAAGGCTAGGCAGATGATGATATTCTGGTAGAATTTATCGTTTGTATACTACATTTTGATAATCCTTGTTCATCTACTAACTCTGAAATTGAAAACTTGCCCATCGATGCACCTACAAAATTAAAGCAAGTTTCGGATTTAGCCGGAGATGATGCTCTAACCGCAAAGCTATCAGTTTTCCCAACGAAACTCTAGCTCTTTGACGCTAGCTCTCTAGCTCTTTGAATATGTATTTAATAATTGTTGGTGTAATATTTGTTTTATAATTCTATACTATTTTCTTTGTTTATGTTTTGTGTAAAGCTTCTTTGTTTATATTTTGGTAAAGATTTAAATCTATTTTTATAATTATATAGGCCTTACTGTACACCCAATACCTAATGGATGAGCAATATTTGTACGCCTTGCAAGGCAACGCATCGTGACACAACATATTTATTTTTATTTTATACTATCATGTACCACTACATTACACCTAAATATTTCGATCAGAACAGTCTATAGTTGGTAGATGATAATATGTAGGTAGGTACAGTTGATATTTACGTCCCGAGCTACTTCATTGAATTAACTAAGAGGGGAAAGTCATTTATTTTTGTATAAAAACATTATAGTGAAGAAGATATTTTGTTACATATCTCCCGGGCCCCCGAATCTTGGTAGTGGAAGGAACCGTGAGCCAACTCCCTGATCTCTCCAGACGGAGGATATCAATGAGGATTTCCCCGGAAAAAAAGGTGTAGATGCATACAGCACCCCCTACCCCGTAAAGGAACATAGGTATATCATGTATTTGACAGGCTTGCTCTTATAGCTAACCTGTCATCTTCGCCTGGTAACTGATTAGTTCGCGTGTACAGACGCCAGCACATCAAGCTACCCGAAACTGTCAAAGGACATTGCTCGGCTTCCATACATTATTTGCCTAAGAACCGTTGAGCCGTGAAATTATTTTTTGTGTTCTAAATAATGCATATTTTCGATTGAAACTTAATTTAAGTCACGGACACTTCAGCGAAATGTGAAAAATCTAAAATTCTTTCTGATTTTGAGGTTATAACGGGCCAACATAAATAAACACGGCACGGCACGGCACGGCTTACTCTAACTTATATAAAAGCTTGTAAAAAGGGAAGTTGTTGTGGTTTTACTTACCAAACGAGGAGCAGTCCATTGTTATATACAATGAAGAATTTGCTCATCTTCCAATGCCATGGAACCAGAGGCTGACCCGCAGTTAACACAAAATACATTATCGTTTTCCAATTCCATGTTACAATAAAAGTCCGTTGAGTAAATGCCGAGTAGTCGTTCTTAGTAGGTCCGTACGAAATCACAGTCCTTTGTTCACGCCAAGTTGTTAGATTAAATCAGAATACAAAAATAACACAAACGAAAACACAACCAACAATCCGTATGCGAACACAGGATGCGCGCGAGGGTAGATATCAACGTACGTAGTGTCAACTAAATGTCATCCGTCAATTCATCAACTGTCAGTCATAGACTTTAGTCTATGGTGTCAATACTGCTCGATAAACATAAAATCGTAATCAATAATCTGTTTGTAAAAATAATAACCTTATTTTATAGATGAAACGCTGAGGGTAATTATAATTAATTGTTTTGTATAATTACGATACACACTGTTAATGGATCAATAATTTCACAAAGTGTTTATTTAAACTACTCTGTAGATGTGGCTGTATGAGCTTAATACCTTTGCATAATCAAAACCCAAAGTGAAACAGAAAAAACATAGGAACATATATTGAATTACTATTTAAAATGTTTTTGATATCAAAGAGTGTCCGTGTTATTCTAATAACTGTAAAGTAATCAAAAAAATAAAATATAAATTATTGTAAAATTTAAATACGTGACGATTCTTAGGCCATTGCTATACATCTCCTTTCCCCATCAACTTTGAACATTATGCTTCAGCGATAAAGTTGAAAATCTACTAAAGAAATTTGACAGATTATAGTAGCTTGATGTGCTGGCGTCTGTACAAGAGATGTTTGCCAACTCTTCAGGGAAAACAGAGGTGGCAGCACCGTCACACTTCCACAACCTGATTGATTTTGATTTTGAACCTTTTTCCCAGAAAATTCAGCCACATTATTCATGTAAGCATGTAAAAAATTCCTAGAGGATCGCGCGATAAGCCGACGTAGCTTGTTGAGACAATAAAAGAATGCCTAAAAGATAAAAGAGAATATTCTGAATTTCGAAAACTACCACGTTGAAATAACTCAGTTACCGCCGCGGGGGTACAAAGTGAATTATCTGCCTACACACAGAGTATGTATATCATGTGTGGCATAATAAGTTCACGATATTTTTAGGAAGATAAAAGTATTTTTGAAAGGATTTGTTTGTAGAAGGAAATACTAAGAGTCGTTTATAGGAATAGTAATAAGTTAGCACCTACTCGTAGATTTTTCATACTGTTTTCTATTGGGGACTGGATTTTTGGCTTGCTTACGAACTACCTGCATAATCTACATACGCGACATATTCGCAAATGTAAACAAATTTGAGTTTATGGAAAAATAACTTTAATCCCTACATAATAAAGTTTAGTTTACGCTACAACTTCAAACATTTGAATAACTTTTTTAATAGTGTAAGTCACTCTGAAATCAACTTAATTCTCATTAAAATAAAGTTGATATTTGTGTAACTTGAAATAACGTCAATTTGAAACATAAATAAAATATGAATATAGATCCCTTCACAGAATAAGTACGTCAATTTATCAAATAGGTATTTGGTTTATAGATATACATATGTGCCGAGCAAAAGAAGTGCTTTTGTTTACGCTCTGCTTTTTATAAAAAGAGCATCATATTTTTTGCGAAATATACCTTCGGCTCCATACAAGAATAGTCATATTATATATAGTGTGAGTGTGTAGTGTGTATGTGTGTATTTCTTTTCAGGACGTAATAGTGTGACCTCTTGCTAAAGAGGTCACACCCACCCGCCCAAACAGGTCTCATGTAAGAAGATTCTGCCAATTTAGTCTTTTCAAATAGCAGCGATAATAAATCGATACCGACAATCTTTTAACACATTCGAGGTACGGTACAGACAAAATTAACAAAACATTTTATATTATCTTCATTATTACAACATAGGCTGATGTAAATTAGTACAGCCGCGAACGTAACATGAAACGCGTGATGAAATATTTCACCCGTTTATATGGAGGTAATACATATACGTACGATATAGTACAGGTTTATAAAGCCCAGAATGTTTTCACACACCGGCACCTCACGCGGTAGCGGCGACACGCGAGTGTGATTTTAGCACTTGTACTACTTATAAAATACCTGATTTGCGCGCTTTGGCGTTATAATTTACTTGACAATGTGAGCTTTAATCAACTTCGACGAAACCGAAGCGTCAGCGATGCGTACATCGTACTCGTAAAACTTACTTTCCACATCTGTGCGACTTACCTAGAGATCAAAAAACAGCCGATCTCTTTTTTTTAAATCTCACCGTTGGAAACATAGTCATAGGTGAATTTGAGCTGTCATTTTACTTGATGCTAGGGATTGACATTATTGACAGCTCACTTCTCCTAAGTTTTCACGGTGAGAGTTTTACAGAATAGACTAGCTGATATCGGCCTAGAATGTTCCCACTGTATCTGTGTGTAAAATGTTTTGTGGCTACACACTCACATGATTGAGCTGAATGGTGCTGATTAATACGCCATATTCGTGAACGGGCCAGTAGGGATTGGTCACCTCTTAACTACCACAGCTTAATTTAATTTATGTTTTTTAACTTTTTGTATTACGGACTTTTTACGTGCACGCCTTTCTAAATCGTTCTCTCGTGTATAATTTCAACATGAATGATGTAACCAATATTTTGTAACAATTTTATGATTTAAAAGAATGTCTTTGGAGTTTCTTTCCCGTTCTTCTCCATAGGTACCTACTACGCTTTGGAATGGGCAACTAACTTCATCTTTCTGACTAACTGACCCCTTGACAATTCAAAAGTGCCTGTAATTGGTTTATTTGTAGTCAACACTTTGAGTTTGAGTTTGGTACAATATTGGGAACAAAGATTGTAGACAATTAAATTAATTCTTGTTCATTTTTTTGAGGCTGACTGTGCGTTTTGCTTTGCTGACGTTATCTTCTGCATATGTGTGAGTGTATCGTCAAGTAGGTGCATACAACAACAGCTTATTTTTATAGAGTAGGCATTAGTTATAACACCAACATGGTCCTCTATAGTTTTCTTAACATAAATACATCGCTATACGATGAATTTATTATGTGCGATGTAGCACATTATCTCAATCTTGGTTGAATTTCCCTTGAGCGTAAGATAGGCGGACGTAAACGGAAAAAATAAGCACTTTGGAGTAAACTTTATATGTTATATCGTTGGTAGGACCTTAAAAAGTCTTCATAAATTACCAATATTATAATGTAGTATGAGGTAACTCCCTCTCCAGAGAGGACGCCAGTGTCCCAGCAGTTGGAACATTATAGGCTGATTATGTTATGAGGTAACTAAATATATGGGATATAGAAATGGTGCATTGTTTATCTTGCAACGTTGTGTACGGAACTAAATTTTTACTGAAAACTAAAACTTTTTTTCACATCGTTAAATGGAGTTTCCAAGATTTATGAAAGTATATCATATTGCATTTGGTTTTTTCAGTATTTTGAATATTGCTTTTGGTCTTTGTGAGTTGCGTGTTGAGAGCAGTGGTGGCGGTTTGACTTTCGGGTTGTAAGTTGTCGAACCCAGCCACGCACTTTACTGTGTAATTTATATCTTCACTACTGCTCTCAAAACGGTGAAGGAAAACAGCGTGAGGAAACCGGCCTGTCCTAGTACCAAAAATTCGAAGACATGTGACATCCACCAACCCGCAATGGCTTGCGTGGTTGATTATGGCCTACTCCTTTTCAAAGAGAGGTATACCAGAAGTGGTAGTCTTTGTTGCCAATTCACATAGAAAATATTGGCATAATTATAGAAACTAAACTTTGTAGAATGTAACACATTTTTTTATTCTTCCAACAGAACTGAAATGAAAAAAAGCGCGCAATGAAATGTATCGATCACTGAACAGTGACGTCAACTTTTTCAGGCTACAACCTTCAGCTGTCTACCTGCTCACAATTACATAAAGATAATTTAAAACAATTATATTAGTGCGTAAGAGTTATTAGATGTAATTAGATTAATATATTGTTCATGTACCAACCAGTTCAGTATAAATATGTAAGTTATTTTTAATAAGCGGCATGTAAATATGATGTTGACACGCGAGTATATACATATATATCACGCGAGAATATTAAATATGTAATGGTAATTATTTTGTGCTATGCTGAGATAAGTTGAACGCTCTATATTATTTCCCCACGAAGTTGAGTCCTGTCCAATTCTGGCTCGTAATTCTCTATGACACGGACGAAACCACGCGGAACTAACACTAGATTAGCTAAGGAGTTGACGTGGTTTCGGTAAGAAATCGTTAAGTGGTCATAGTGAATAGTAATAGTAGTGTAGTGCGTGTGTGTGTGTAGTGTAGTAGTGTAGTTGTGTGTGTGTGTAGTAGTAGTAATGTTAGTGTGGTAGTAGTGTTAGTGGCCCAGAAATTATTTGGTTGGTTAGCGCAGTAGAAACACCACCCTGCGCTCCATAACTCAAGTATGTTGGAGAAAAACAACCAAGCTGAAGTGGGCTGGTCACGTCACACGCATGCACCCGTAGAAACGGGCAAAGATCGTTATACGCTGGACGCCTGAGGGAAACATCGCCGTCGAAGTAGACCGCGGCGAAGGTGTGACGATCTAATCATGTTTACGGGGCCAATTTCGCCAGACATCGCGCGAAATAGTGAGGTATGGAAGGAAAAGGGCAGGCCTTTGCCCAGCTGTGGGACACAATGTAATCTACAATAAAGAAAACCTTGTTGCACTACTCTTCGAAATTACCTACAAAATTAATTTCAGCTTCAGGCAACTCAATTTTCTTTTACCTCAGTACTTAGTATAAAGGCTCAAACAATAACTCCAGAAAACCAATAAAAAGATTTACAACCACAATAAACAATTTCATACAATTGACTTTTACGGCTTCGCGATACTCAGCAGCAGCTCCCTTATACGTTTTATTAATTCTACCATCGTTAGAAAACAATGGCATCCATCAGGGAAATGGCGGGAAACGAAACCCAAATGAAAATATACGGGGCTCAAAGGATCAACGCGGAAAATATGAGCGTAGCGTTTTCAACGGTACATCGTCAGTCGTGTGGGTAATTTGTAATTTTTTTTTCTACGTAATTGGACGCTTAACAAATTGCCCTCTAAATAACTGGAATAGCCGCGGATATGTAGGGGCTTGTGTACACTGGAGGGCATAAGGGCGCGGGCTTTGCTTTTTGTGAGGGAGCACTCTCGTAGTCGCCAGTTTATTCAATAGCTAGGTAATAATAACCACCAAAGTTTAAAAAAGACCTAAAAGTCCTAGTATGTAACTAACATTTTTTTTTTTCTAATTTTCCTTTTTCTCTGTTGATGTATGGTTATTTCTTTAATTAATAGTTCATTTTATTTGATTTTATTTGTACGAAATTGGTTTGTATTGTTTTATTTTTATTACTTTGTACTCGTACGTTTTGCAGGTTTCGCTTTAGCTTTTAAATTTGTTTTCCCTTCTTGTAATTTTCGTGTATTGTATTGTGATTTATTTTAATGTGTTCGTTCTTGTCAAACTTGCTGTACCTAGTGAATGATGTGGTCGCCTATAATTGGAGGCGCACACTTGTATTTGTCCTTGTTAATGTTTATATGCATGTAACTGTGTAGCCTCTGTTGGCGATCCAATAAATAAATAAATAATAATAAAAATAACTCCGATTCTATTTTTACTCTCATCCTGCCTTACTTTTCCCAACTATGTTCAGGTTGGCTTCCAATCTAACCGGATGCAGTTGAATACCATTATTTTACATTGAGTGACTGCCTATCTAACCTCCACAATCCAGTTACTGGGTAATACGATACCCCGTGATAAGACTTGTTGTCTGCCTACCTGTTACGACTGTCAAAGATCGACCCCAACATAGTTGGGAAAAGAATAGGGAGAATGATTTTGTTTATGTGATCGCGCTTATGTGTACAGTCACGAGCAAAAGTATGTATACACTCGGCTTTATTTAAAAGCGATTTACTCCTTTATTTTTGAATGAAATGTTATGTTGTTACGAACATAGCATTTTCGAACCCATAGGTTTATGTAATGTGTCGTATTTTAACGATGCATTCGATAGTTCACGAAAAAATCGCATTTGAAAGTTGCCAAGTGTTGGCATATTAGTGCTCGTGACTGTTATGTACACAGCCTAACAACCATCACAGGAATTAAAACGTACCAATGCAAAAATACGTCGTTAACGGATATTATTGTGTTACGTTCGTTTGGTTGTTACAATTCCATTCGAATGGCTGACATTATGAGGAAGCTTAGTAATTTAGATTAGGTCGGGACATTAATACTTTTTATTGAGTGTTACATTTCGTACTCGCTTGCAATTTGTTACAGCACAAGCCGTGTGCCCGATAGGGTTTCCCTTCGGCAAAAATGACGAACTTCCGACCTTAGTGCTAACCTTTATTACGAGAGAAACAGCGCAAAATTTCATGCTTCTAGAACCCGCGGTTTAGGCAGTCAATTTATGATTGTAATTACTTAGATAGGCTAACGGGTTTATTTAGAAACGTTGCTAATACATAGTTAACAGACGTTTATCCGTCAAAAAGTATATAGGTAGTAGACGTTAAACAAGGTTGTTTGGAAGAGATTCCAGAAAGCGATAAGGCCGCCCGTTGTAGTTTTTGTATTAACAAACTTATTTTTTTTTGTTATGTATTTTCTGGTGTACAATAAAGTATATATAAATAAACGTTAACTTAACGTTAAGCAACGTTTTTAAATGCACCTGTATTTTTATGCTTTACTAGTTGCGCCCCGCGGTTTCTCCCACATACATTTCCATCCCGTGGAAATATCGGGATAAAAAGTATCCTATATGTTAATCCTGGTTATAAACCGTCTGTGTGCCATAATATTTCATCCAAATCCATTCAGTAGCGTGAAAGAGTAACAAACATCTATCCATCCATCCATCCATACAAACTTTCACGTTTATAATATTAGTAGGATTTAATTTTCTTTTTCTTTTGTTTCTTTCGTTCTCTCAAAATACTGATTGATTGAATAATTATAGTACCTACTGTTTTAAAGGTTTACGCTAGAATTAAATCTTCACCCATAAATTATTTAATTCCATAGCAAAACTTCCCCAAACACTTTGTCATAATATGCCACCAATTTCCTTCCTTAGGCTATTAGCCTTGAGAAAACTTAAACTTCTAATAGTAGTTTGATAGCCTCGAAAAGCCTTGTTCGAAGTAATAATTTATTACAAGATGTAAAACATTATTATATTGTAATAACTCTTTCAGAATATAAAACTGGTACTGTTCTTCCTCCAAAAGTATAGTAATTATAAAATACTACGAACTTTTCGTTCGTACTATTTTATAATTACTATACTTTTGTTAGTTGTGAGTTATAGTAATTATATTTTAATTTAAACTAATAATAACTAATATAATACATATAATAATAATAATAAATAATAATAATAAGTATCTTGACTTGGCTCGCGAGGTTGTCGACATGTGGGATGTGGACTCAGCGATCATTGTGCCGATAGTCCTGACAGCCAATGGCTTAATAGCCAAGAGCCTCGACCAACACCTGAAGAGGCTCTCGTTGGGCAGCTGGATCAAGGGCTTGATTCAGAAAGCGGTACTTCTTGACACGGCTCGCATTGTCAGGAGGTTCCTCTCTCTAGAGCCCTGACCACCGGTAGCTTGGACCCTGTTCCCGATACCGGTGGGCTACTATTTTTTATATTTTTAAATGTTTTTTATATCTTTTTGTAAAAATATTTAAAAATATAATTTGTAAGTATTTAAATAAAATAAAGGAAATCATATTATAAAGAGAAAAGATTTGTTTTTTTGTATATTTCTTGGTACGCTTTCACGCTAAAACGGCTGTACGGATTTGGGTGAAATTTGGTACATAGGTAGACCATGACATAGGATACTATTATTATTTACACTTTATCCTGATATTCCAGAAATCATAAAGAAATAGAAAACATAAAGTCGATGAAGCTTATATAATTCTTAAAAGTTTAACAGCAAAAGATTTACCAATTTCTTCATCAAATATGATAGATTTTTAATTTTTAACGAATCTACCTTTAAGATACACAAACAAACGACCTTTTTTCCCAAAAAAGGTACATACACAGTACGAATTAATTTTGTATATCGAATTATTATACAACACTACATTCGAAATTCAATTACCGTGACCTGTTTAGTATGAAACCTCATTCGCACAATACAACAATACGCAAGTTATTAACAAGTCAAACGGGACCCGATCGAACAATTAAACTTGAGCAATATGTTCCGAATAACAACCCTTCGACTCGCTTCCAGCACTGGCTTCCAGTAACTTTCAATGCATTGTGAATATTTCATTAGTTGACGCAGCACTCCCCCGGTTCATTAGCACTAGATTGGATGGGAACAAAGTGACTGTTTGACTTTTTAACATAACGGTTCTTCAAGGACCTGAATCCTCGAAGTAAAGTTGAGAACGAAGATTGAGTAAATACCTACGCGGTTTTGTTTGAACGTGAAACTTCTCTCATGTCGCCTTAGCTAAAAATACTTGAAAAGGTCCTTTCCCGGTCATTTTGGAAAGTCAGCTAGGATAGTGACCCTTATTACCAAAGTGTAATTACAGGCACATAGTAGTTTTAATCGTGAAAACTCGTTTAATGCATCCTAAAAGTTGCAATGAAACAGCAGGCAGGAAATTATTGCAAGAAAGTTGCGTCAAAACTCTTGATCTGGCTCAAAGCCCGATGTTTGCCATAGGAAATGATGAAAGTTTCAATTTCAACAATTCTTGAGAAACTAAATTTTGGAGTAGGTACCGTACTTTATAATGTTGATTTCTAGATTCTTCCCTTGGGAAATATAGCATTTGAGTTCTCTACATAAAAATAGGAAAGTTACTTTTGATTTAGATTTTGTTATATTTCAAACTGTGTTGAAATTCAACATACAGTCTTCGTAAGATCGTGGCACACTCGAATTGTCACTTTATTCACTGTGACTACGTTCACTACGTGTGATTTGATTTTGTCGGATTTCATTCCCAAGCTTTGCGATTGGTCAAGGATATCTAAGGATTCCTTTATCCCCAATCTATTGATGGCATCCATTTCATAAGTAATACCCAAATGGCTGTATTCAATTGAACAGTGAAAAATACTTTATAACGGGCCAAAAGCTGTATCTTGAAATTACGGCTTACCTATACAAGCTGTCGTTTTGCATCTTCGTCAAATTTCAGAAGGCTGGTATGAAAGACATAAATAATCAAATAAAATTACGATCCCTGGTAAATAATGAATACATACTTGTTTTTTTAGTTATTTAAGTTTGACAGTATTTCAGAATACGCCACTTTCAAAGAACAGAATCGCGTTATGGTATCGTATAAGCGGCCGCATTTTTATGTGTGTGTAAAAGGGCAGTTACAGTGCGGTCTCACACAGGCCGCGTTTTAAAATGCGTGTCCCACACATACCGATTTCTGAAAATTAGAAAAAAAAATACCTACTTACTTTATTATTGATTCGTGTCGAGAATCAGTAGCATAGTAACCTCCTTGAATTTGAAGAGGATGCAAAACGACACCTTGTACAGAGATAACTAGCTTTTGCCTGCGGCTTGATGCGTACCTTTACCGGCGTGGAGGTCAGAAGTCAACCCTCGGGAACTACTACTTCTACCTACTACCGGGATAAAACGTAACCCCGGTTATGGTCTGCCTGTGTGCTTTCCATTACAATCCGTTCAGAATGACAAACAAAATGACTAACAGACTGAGTTACTTCTTACAGAACAGTTTTTCATTCATTTTCACAGTTGCGATTGTTCTCCCGTGAACTTGGACCTTCATAGTATTTTAGGTCTCAAGTTACATTTAGGGGCTACAAGGTCCGGTCACGTTGTAGCGGTATTGCTTGATTTTATCTAAGTACAAAAAGTACCAGTGCACAGTGATATCGCCTGTAGAAATCTAGTGGCATCGATTCTGCAAGGCCAGATGAGTTATTAAGTGCACTACATGTTGCTATCAATTTATTAGCTTACTACAGAAGCAAAAAATGTTAGGATAGTTTGGATTTATTTTTTGGTTGGAATGAATGAGCTTTTTAGATGCAGTGGTGTGCTATACCGCCACATGCGAACTACGCATCATACTGACGTCACGCAAAATCCTGCATCGCGCAAGCAGTGTTTACCGCGCAACTGGTCAGAGGATCCGCCGTTTTCTATGGTGTATGAGTGAACTTTACACCCTGTTCCTCATATTTCTACAGTGGACCGCTCGTCGGTGGTAACACTTTGATCTCGAGCTGGCCTAATGCAGTATGGAGTTTCAATAGAATAAACAGAACAACAACAGAATAAAGTCAAAAACACTGGCAATGACTATATTTAAAAAGTATTGATATTTTACTTAAAATGTTGTTCAAATAATAATACAATTGTAAATATTGTAAATCCACAGAAATTATAAACGTCAACTAAACTTTTGGCCAATGGGATTTAAGTATTTGACAAGTAAAGACGATTATAAAAAAAAATATCAGGTAATCCCTTATCATAGTCAGATGGATGAGTCAATAGAAACGTTATAGTGTATAGTTCAAACATTAGAAACTGGTATTTTAAATCATAATGTGGCATAACAGCAGTAGTGAAAATGTGTCAACTAAATTTGGAGGGCACTGTATATCAATTGTTCACAAGTGATATCTTAAAGACTAATCAGATTATCTTCAAGATTTGACGGCAGATAAACTGATCAGAGATTCGAGTTGCAGGCTCCCGATGTCAAATCTTGAACCTAATCAAATTAGTATCGGATTTCGACACTCATTATGACTAAATAAATGCCAAATTATCACTGGTTTGAATCAAGTTTTATTCTATTCAGTATTCAAAGATTTTGAGAGTAAACTTCTTACTTGAAGGTTGAAAAGTCTTTCGGAAAACGGGGGTATTTGTTTCAAGGGAGTTAATATATCGAGGCAGTGAGTGTCCATCTTTCTCAGTACTGGTTCTTTTGCAAAACACGGTAAACAAACACTGCTACAAGGATCTTTTGGCGCTCGACTGACGTTGACAGGGGGGCGCTGTTAGTAAACATAATGTGCAATTGTTTTGTGAAATGTATTAAAAAAACAAGATGGCTGCGTTAGTACCAATTTTGGCCAAAGTATTTTGTACAACTGTACATACCATTTTATATAAATATATATATCAAAAATAACTTTAGATTTGTTTTTTAATCATTAAGTTAACTCGGTTTAATACCGCTGTTAAAAACTAGGGGTGAGCTGTGAATCTCACCCCTAGCTTTTGACTTGAACCGTATAGCCTTAGGGACCAATCTTACCTCCCATACATTCTCGGGTATCATATCACCATACATAATTTAAATCTAATCCTACCCCTTATGCAAAGTTAATTCTTTCAAAATTAGATTGAAAACATTCGCCGAAAGATCTCTTGGAAACGGAACCCGGATTAAGCGCCACGAAACAGAATTAATTACTAGAAGGTAGAACGTATAAGCTAATTACGTATGAGGTAGTAAACAATGCTTCCTGTGCAAGATGGGGGAGTAATGTTGCTAATTGCCTCTTCTTTTGTTATTTATTTTTAGTTTCATTACAGCGATTACCTTAGCTAAAAACATAGTAGGTGTTGGTTTTAATCCTGAGATAGTTAAGGTTATCTTAGTAGCTCTAATATTACGATAATTACGAGAAGATATTTTCGTGATATCATTAGACCGTGACCGTCTACAGCTGCACATCTTCTTCGTCGTGTCGATGACACGACAGCGTATAATATATTGTTGGCCCAAAACTGCGCCACATCTATGTCATTGTCGGTGTCAGCGCGGAGGACACTATGGCTGCATTTTTGGCGCAAAAAGGGGGACATAGTTTACGCCGCAGCTCCACATCTACGCCTGCACCTACACCTGCTAACTACCGATGATTTTTACAAGACTACCAAAACCACCAAAAGACGAAAAAGTTTGTCATAATCACTACGCTTAGTAGACATAGTGGTGATTTTGTTTGTTTTTTGGTATTTTCAAAGTAGATGTGAGTGGAAACGCCGGAGGGCCCCTAACAGGTCATTTAGTGAATTTGGTGATGTTATATTCTTCAGAAAGGTCAGGTGCATAGTATTCACAACCGGCGTGCCTTTCTTTCTCTCTTTGACCAGATGTATAATGTAAACGGGGCAAAAAGAGGATTGTAGCGTGGGCAGAAAGCGTAACTTTATGTTATGTTGTTTATTTGCGATACGAACGCTGCTATTCATCTTTTTGACGCACATAATCCCTAGCAGGCCCCGCTACACCCAAGGATGGTCAATTCATTGCCAGAAAAAACATCTACCTTATGTGTAAAATAACTAAGTAACTAAGTACATTATTTCACTTCATTTATAATATCCACCATCTCATATCGCTTTATTGTGCAATATAAAAACACGAGAATTATTACTTCAAAAATTAATTTAAAATTGTAGTCACATCACGATTAAGCGCTAATACCGGGGAAAGCGCTTTATTACCATCCTTAACTAAAGCTGTTAGCGCTAAAGCCGCTGGAGCGTATACAACGCTCAAACGGTTTTCATCGCACTGATATTTGGTATAGGAAAATTATTTTGGTCCGATTGTCGGTTTGGGATTCACGTTATGATGGCTCATCTGATTGGTATTCTCGCGAGCTATGGTTTGGCGGGGAAAATCCGAAACCTAAAATATCTCAAATGTATTCTATTTTGACGGACTTTACATTTTTTTCTCGTCTTTATAGTCAGAGAAATTAATTCTTGAAGAAATAGACACCACATTGTCAATTTTCCGAATTATAGCCAGCTACTGTCAAAGAATGACAGTATGTAATTTAAAAATATAGACAATTTTAGTTGGTTGTTAATGTGCTTAACATTCCCTGTCTTTAGATAAACATTATAAAAAAAAAAACGTGTGCGGTTTGGGTACCCTCGATAGGAAAGGAGGTCCTAACGCGATACTCACACGCACACATACACTCGTATATAAAAGAAAGAGACAGAGAGAGAAAACTGCATAGAGGCCAAGCCGCGTTAAGGAACTTCGTTCCGAAAAACTTTGTTTCCTGCAAGTTCACATTCAAAAACCTCTATTTCAGCTTTATATCTCAGTAATTAAACTCCTCTATATTATTTCAGCCAACAAATCACCATCAAAAAATTTGACAGATCAAGAGATCAGACACCCTGAGGCAAAAATACCAACATAATAAATATCACAACCACAAATTGAGGATCCGATTTTTAAAAAGAAAGAAGACAAATTCGATTCGGATACGACAATAATACAGGTGGATATTATTCCGAATTCTCCGTTACCTCTACCCTCGTGGGCTGTCACCTGTCAGGTGCACTTACATGCTTTCACGCTTAACGTACTCGTATACGTTTATATCGAATAAGAGGAAAATAACTGTGATTTTGTCTCTGTTTATTACTTTTAAAGTGGATTTTTATTTGTTGACTGTGGGAGATGTGTATTTATAAATTGATGTTATTGATCACTCATTTCTAGACGTGAATCTAACAATGATTATAATTTTAAGTACTGTAGAGATTATGATCTGCATGGTTTATGCTATGCCACCTTTTTGGTAATTATAAGATAATGGCATAACATTTTAAGATACCTAAACGCCAATACAAATTGAGAAAGACGACAAACAGGAGGCGTTAGATTTGGCTGACAAGAGAAGAAAAAAGATCTAAACACGTAGAACGATTTCTAGGACTTTTTTTAATATTTATTTTTTTCCCGGTACCCCGAGAGCTCGTAAAGAAAGAAAGCAAATGCAATTATTTGCGGCAAACATGACGCATAAAAAAGAACATAAATACACAAAAAAAAAATATATTCTCCTACAGTATCTATATAATAAAGGTGAAATCAAATTCCAACACTTTAAATTATTTTAACAAAGTGTTTCCATTTATTTTCTTTGAACATTTTTGAAGTTAAAGCTTTAGATTCCTAGGAAAGCGGTTCGATCATTATTATAACGGACGACAAGGTGAAAAAAAAATGCTCGGAATTTGGACTGCCGTTATTGTGTGACTGGTCGCCGCTATAGAAAACCAAAGCTCAACTTACCAAAAAGATATAGACAAAAACAATGTTTAAAGAAATGAAATTAACATAAATTATGTATTCACACTTTGACACGTCATATTATAAAAAAATAATAATAAGCTACATGAGGTTGGCGTTTCCTATCTGAGTACTCTGAGAAGAAAAGCTGATACAACCTCAGAGGTCACAGTCTCTTTTAAAGTCCAGACATAATCTTGGTCAGATCATATGAGGACCATGTAGATTGATGTCTCATCATAACTAGCTTATAATTTTCCCACTATTGGAACACAGGCCTCCTCTCAATGAGAGGGAGTGGGCCGTAATCCACCACGCGGGCGCAGTGCGGGTTGGTGTCACATGACATGTCTTCTGGGATTAGTGTCTGAAGTGTTCTAAAGAACAAACCATAGTCATGAATCCCCTAATTTCTGCCTTAAGTAAACTGTATTATTCAACATTATTATTAACAATTATATCATAGAAGCTTAGTTCAGCCAGAAATTACATGAGAACTTTCGCAGAGAAAATTCCTAAAGCTTAGTACCGAATTAAAGAAGTAGGTAGTAAGCTTTATTATTACCCTTACACGTGGCCGAAGCCTCAAGGCAAACCTAGTATTTAATATGTCACGTCTCTCATATCTAGAGTTGAAACGTTCTCCTTTTGTGGGATTAGGTACGTGGGACCTGACTGTCTAGATTCCAGACATCCTTTTGAGAATATATGTAGTACAAACTGTAGCCAGTGCAGGTACTAGTTTGATTAGAAAAACCAAAAACACGGAACGGACGGAATCCCGAAAAAAATCCGGGTAGCTTTAATTAACCCTCAATTAAAGTTACACGGGCCAGATTTTTTTCGGGAAGCCATCTGATTGATGATACCAGAACTATACAGGCAGGGACATCGACGCGCAAACTGAAACCATAAATTCACGCTCATGATTCTAGGTCGTAGAAAAGTCTAGGGCAGAAATTATCGTCAGTTATAAAAAAAAATCTGCTGTTTCATAGGAAAGTGCAATACCTACGTGGTCTAAATGTATAGAACAGCTATTTTTTTTTTTTTTAATAGCCTGCGAATAATTTCAATGCAGGTGTATTCAGAATCATGTGCTGAATCTCCGGTAGCCGGCTGCGCGTCGATATTTCTGGCATCCTGTTTGTTTTTTCTTTTACTTTCAAACCTGGTTAGAGAGAGATAGAACTATGTTTTAAATTCTATCAGAGTTAAACGTGTTAGCGGTTTGTAGTGCAAGTGGGCTTAAATTGTCATTATTCTTCAATTTTCACATAGGTACTGGATTTTTGCCAAAATGTGGGTCTCTAATGCGCCATTTGGGAAATATATTTCAAAGAAACTACGATTGAAGACACAAAATAAAAATGAACATATCCACGTTATAAACTACGGGCACCAGAATAATTTATGTTACACTGTAATGACAAAAACATCATCATCAGCCTATAGCAGTCCACTAAAGGATATATGCCACTCCAATTGCACGCCATGTAGCTCGATTCACGGAAACTCTCATCCAGCTGCTACCAGTCACCCTGCGAAAATCATCGCTCCACCTATCCTGAGGACGTCCTACCTTTTTTTTTTTTTTTTGGGTGGGAAATCTTCAAATGACCTCTCCCGCTCTGGGCTGAGCGGAAGGGCGTGTCAGACTAAAAGCCGCCCGTGTTCCTTTAGTTGCCTATGCCAGGGGCCACGGTATCTCTTTCGAACAACCCGCGGCCCTGGCGGCATCGGCCCTAGCGGACCCCGTCAGTTCGTGCTGATATCTCTTTGAGGCGCGCGTGGAACACAACGCGCCGTCGACCCGGGCCTGGTCCTAACCGGGCGGCGATCTGCCCATTGCTCGCCGCCCGCAAGCCCGCGCCTACGGTGGCCGGGAGTCGGCTGTTGACTCCTACCTTACATAAAAAACAAAAAAAAAATGCGTAAAAATAAGTAAAAACACAATACCTCAAAATATCACTTTGAACGCAAAAACAAAACGTATGTAATCACTCATTATTAATGTAACAACAAAAGTTAACGCCAGAACAAAAACAAATTAAAACCATTACTTACTACCTACGACGAATAAAATTCAATTAATTTAGCTTCACACCGAACCTATAATTTTCCAAGAACTATTAAGCTTCGCTAAAGTCCAATTTCCTAATACACTGTTTCTTTTATCGATAAACTTTTATCAAGAAACTCTTTTAGGAAATTGTTACGTTTCTTGAACGATCAATCATTGGTCGGGTTCAAGATTCTATAACTGCTAGTAAACATTTATAAACAACATTACCGACTGTGTCCATGGTTTCATTCAAAAGAAACGATATAAATTTTCTGGACTGAAGCACACTAGCTCTCTACCAAAGTACATCAGGTTCAAAGAAATCACGCCTTGTTTCTCCGAAGGGTAAAGCAGTATCTACATATATGATAGTAGACCCACGTTTCGCCAGAAATCCAGACTCCAGGCTGTTACTGATAAGTTCCAGATGGAAAAACCCAATGACACTTTCCCCGACCTGGTATTCGAACCCAGGACCTCATGCTCAACAGTAGCGTTTGCGACCACTATACCAACGAGGCACTCATGATGCATAATGATGTTATGTAGTGGAGGAGTAAGATGTAGCGAACAGACCAACATCTTGATTAATGTTTGCATATTTATAGATGAGAACAGTGGCCCAGTAGTAATGGCCCGGACTTACGAGTTGTAGGTGGTGGGTTTGAACCCAGGCAGGCGCTTTACTTTGTGTATGTAAATTATTACATCACCACAGCTCTAAAAATGGTGAAGGAAAAACATCGTAAGGCATGTCCTATATAGAACCAAAACTTCGAATACATGTGACATCTACCAACCCGCACTGGGTCGGCGTGGTGGATTACGGCCCACTCCCTCTCATCGAGAGGAGGCCTGTGTCCCAACACTGGGAACGCTATAGGCTGATTACGCTAGATGCTTTTAACAAAACAACGTTTAAATTTAACTAATCCGATGAAATACGATGTGCTAAAATATGTATCAGAGTCGGATATTATTGAAACCGTATCAACAAAGTACCTATGTACATTAATTTATAATGCGTTGAAACATTAACGGCAAGGAGCAAAGGATATTATTTGAAAGCAATGAGATTATTTATGCCAGCTTTACCAACTTCAAGAAACTCTGTTTATTTTAATGAATTTTGTGAAATACGTTCTGTTTATACATATAACGAGTATTTTGGCTCTGATTGTACTGAAAACCGGCAGTGAACACCTACTTCTGTAAACTTCTATAGGCATCTGAAATAGTTGAATTTGTAAGTGATTTTAATGGCTGGTGGTGCTTCAGACCATGTCCCACTTGCTGGGATCCTATATGCCCGTTTACCTGCACCTCGGCTGACCTAAAGAATGCCACTGATGTCGTTACATAGCCACCCACCGGGCTCAAATAATAATTATAAAAATAACGAAAAAGAGTACCATTGACACGAAAAAAAGAAGAGCTGGTGGTAATCTTGAACATGGCATACCTAACCATCATAAACTTCAGGTCTTCTTACTCTGACCCCACTGAAGGCTGAGCGCTATTTTACTAAAAAAATTAAAGTAAAGATAGAAATTTATTTATTTACAAAGGCATTTTGACATGTGGATGACAAGGAAGACAGATAAATGGACATGAAAAATACAGGAGAATCAATACTAAAAGGGTTCCATTTTTAGCTAAAACTGAACCCAAAACGTATATTCACAGGCATTAAAAATTTAAAACAAAATGGAGAGAGCTGGACAAATAAATGTATAGCGGTAATATATGGGAAAGTGACAGCTGTCACAAAATTTGTATTGTTCATTTGTCTCATTATGTGTATGGTCCTTCTCGTCCTATCAATTATTGGGTAATGATTTGAAGTTACTATGGCGTAGTATGGCGTGCTATAATGATTCATTCATTGATTATGGCCTTGGCGTTTCTTAATTAAAGCTGGTGAAGAGAAAACTTGGCCTTTCGTACTTGTACTTTTTATTAGTAAACCGGAAAAATGAATTAGTCGTCCTATTATACCTTTGAGTCGAGGAGATATTGAAGTTTTGTACAGTAACAATTTTTTTTCGCGGTTACGATGTTGGTCCCATGGAGAAAGTTGTCCAGTTTGATGGTTTTTACCACACCGTTAAATTTGATCACACTTTTCTGATACACGCTGTCTAAGAAAAATGGTAGTAGCTTTCATAGGTTCGCTACTAAACTCTTATCTGGTAGAAGAAAATTAAAATCTTATGGAAACATTTCTGCGTTGAGACATACAGGAAACCAAACACCAAAGCACCTCAACCAAAGCACCTGCCATCTAATCTCTTCACCACTCTTGGTTGACTGGTAGAGAATGCCTAAGGCACTAAGTCCGCCTTTGTACCTTTTTGTGCGAGAAGTTTAAATAAATAAAGACCGCGATTCTAATATTACTAGTATGTAATTTGTGCCGTCCAGATCACTTTATCTGTTGACAGCGATGCGGACGAACTTTTTATGCCTTCTGATTCTTGCCCCCTCCTCCCTAAAATTGGAAGCTATTTTTATTTTCCAAGATAATATTAACGTAATTTAAAAGCTAAAATTCTTAATATTGATAATAATAAGTACGAGTGTTTTTTAAATTACGTATATAATATTACTCTTACACTTGCAACTTTTGGGTAGATAAACCAAGCTTCAGTATCGCAAAGGTTCATTAACCAGGTTAAAAATTCATATGCGACTCCGCCCTGGAGTGTACATAAATGTGGTGCTGTTCCACAAACAATAGGACACTTAATATCGTGACCAGCGTTTCCTGTACTTTGCATACAGTGACTGATGGATCCTAATGAAGATGATGTTATAATATCTAAGTATTTAAGAAAATTAACAGGAGGGTATTTTATTTAAGTTAAACATGAAATCGGTATTTCAGGGTAAGTAAAATTAAATTAATTACTTAAAATAATAATAACAGGTAAATCACTGTTCACTTACTAAAATTACGTTAGCCATTAGAGATTCGATTTTCAAAAGTACGCGCCTTTCTAATAATAAAAGTATTCTATTATATATTAGCTATTAGTGTTATTACTTATTAAATTATGTAGGTACCTAAGTAGGTATTAGTAGGTACTTTATATATATATTGTGTTTTCCGAAATACAATATACAAGCTGTATAAATATTGTATTTATGATGACATGATTAATTGAAATAAAAGAATATTAGATAGATAGATAGATATATTATTATCAAACTATAATTATGTTCTTTTTTTCACACTGATGTTATTACTTACTTATTTTATTTTGTATAAACACGCCGAAATAAGATCTACCTCACTGTTTATTTGAATTGGATTCCAAAAACAAAGAAAAAAAAATAAAACACTTACCTCTCGAAATAATTTTCAGGACGACCGCCCCAACGTCCCTACACGCGTTCACTTCAAAAAACTTATTCAACACAACCAAAGAATCTTAAGAAAATGTTCACATTTGTATATATCATCCATTTATTTTACCACATCACTACACGAATGTATCGAAAGCAATTCGATTCGAAAGAAGTTTCGGTTTTTTACGCCTTCGATTTTAGTCGGGAATTAAAAATTTACGCTGTGTTCGGGAGACGCGGGAACACAGACTGCACAGACGTCCGATTGGGTGGGAGCCGCCGACTGAACTGAAATACTACTCAAACGCGAGAACGGAACGTTCTTAGGGCGGTTTCAGACGTACGTACGTACGATGTACGTTCTGTAGTTGACTTTAAAGTGCAAACATTTCTTTTATTGAATGGAATTGTGATGGATATTGTTTTGCGGTGTGATAAGGGTTCCGTTCTTTGTATTGTGGTATTTTCTTTTATTCAATATACAGTGCCCTATCGTACAGCATCATTTATTGTCAAACGATAATAAAATGGTGGTGTATTGAGCTTTAAAACTTAACGTTGCGACCGCGACCATACCTATTGTGACTTTGTGTACATGAATACATAAGTGGATACATTATGCGTATGTACGTGAACATTTTTGGTCAGTTTTCATAGTCTACAACTCTACAACATAAGCAAGGCCACTGAATTTGCTTTCTGTTGCTTGCTTGCTTGCTTGTCACGATGCCCGATTTGACTGCTTCAGATGTAAATATAAATGAAGCACGAATTTCAGCCGAGCAAAATGTCATTCACGTACGACTTACCACGCGTTCGCGACTCACGCAAACGCGTAATTTTAGCAACATAGAGTATTTGCAAATCATTGAGTTCAACACAGATAGATACATTTATAATTTAGGTAGGTTCCTACGCTCACGCATTAATCTATATAAATAAATAATAGGCCTGTAGTGCGATTCTGTAACCATCTCACCGTGAAAACTTAGGTGAAGTAAGTGAGCTGTCATTCCAACTAATACTAGGGATTGACACTATTGACAGCTCACTCTAAGCTCACTTCACCTAACTTTTCACGGTGAGATTTTTACAGAATCGATCGGCTGCTATAGCATAATCAGTCTATAATGTTCTTTCTGCTGGGACACAGACCTCCATTCTTTTTGAGAGGGAGTGGGCCGTAATCCACCAAGCGGGTCCAGTGCGGGCTATTACTGATTTGTTGGTTCTAGGACATGCCGGTTTTCTCATGATGTTTTCCTAGACCTGCTATAGAAAATCAAACATACAGAATTACGAAAGTAACAAAACTAAAACAATCCGTGGTCGCTGTCGTTTCTAGTTTTTGTTAAGGTTTTGTTTCGGTCGTTTGCGTTTTTCCTTATTTAATGATTTTGACAAAAAATACCTACCAACAAAGCTAATACTTACACCTACCTGTACCTACCTTCCTACCTACTTATAAAGTTCAATGTAGTGCAATTTATTTATCCGAGCAAAAAAAAAACGGGGTAGTTGCGTAATCCACTATCAGTAGTAATGGATTTAATTTTGACAGTTCAACAACATTCATTGCGTTATTTACGTGGTTGAACAGACCCATTTTTAGGGTTCCGTAGTCAACAAGGAATTAACCCTTATAGTTTCGCCATGTTGTCTGTCTGTCTGTCTGTCTATCCGCGGTTTAGCTCAAAAACCATTGGTATTAGAAAGTTGTAATTTGACATGAGTATACACGTTAATGACGCCGAAAAAGTAGTAAAATAAAATTTAAAAAAAAATAATTATTTAGGGTACCTCCCCTACATTTAAAGTGGGGATGATAATTTTTTTTTTTCGTCCTTCCTATGGTAGGGGATATCGTTGGATAGGTCTTTCAAAAATATTAGGGGTTTGGGAAGACCGTTTTTTGATTAAGTAAACCATTCGTGACTTATCAAGCTTTAAAGTACCAATTTTTGTTAGAGTCAAGTGTTCCCCCCTCTACCAACTAAACGGTTGTAGTTAGAAATTCAAATGTCACTGCAGTACCTATATATAACGAAGTTTAAAGGAAAACTATCACACTTAAGGGGGGTTTACAAGTTTACGAGTAATAGTCGAGCAATTGTATTAGACTCGAAAATTTCGAACAACTCCATAGACAAGTCGATAGATGGCGCTAAGCGTCAGTTGTATCGCGCTATTGTTTCATTCCTAAATAAGTTTTATAAAAATATAATTAGGTTTGATTTAATTTGACTTCCTATACAAATCCTCACCTGATCCGACAATTTTTCACGGCAAGTTTTAATTTTTTTTTTTTTGAGATTTGGATAATACTTGTCATAGCCGGTGTAGCAACCGTTTTTTTTTTATAAAACTTATTTAAGAATGAAACAATAGAAAAGAAAAAGAAAAGAAAAAAAAATCGATAGAACAGACGCTTAGCGCCATCTATCGACATTTCTATGGAGTTGTTCGAAATTTTCGAGTTAGGGCCGAAGCCTGCCAGGGTAGCGGGATTGTCCGAAAGGGTTACCGCTGCCCTGGAACATAAAGGGCTAAGGAAGGAACACGGGTGGGTTTTAGTCAGTAAGAGTCTGACACTCCCTTCTGCTCCACCCAGAGCGGGAGGAGTCATTTGATGATTTCCCATCCTCAAAAAAAAAAAAAAAGGCTCTAACTGTTAGAGCATGGTACGAAACTATCAGTCAGCGAATATGACCCGCACTTGGCTTTTATCAAAACTACGGAACCCTACACTGCGCGTGGCCCGACACGCACTTGACCGGTTTTCAAATATACATATGGAGCAATGGATTAGCAATATGCTTCAAAATTATTCAAATATAGAGTAATAGTGTGTTACGCAGTTAAGGTGCTGGTCATATTTTATCGATCGAAGTACAGACGCCAGCAGGTCAAGCTACCCGAAACTGTCAAATTTTCCCAATCAACCTTGAACCTTAATGCTTTAACGATAAAGTTGAAAATTATTAAAGAAATTTGACAGATTGTAGTAGCTTGATGTGCTGGCGTCTGTACATACTAGATGAAATTGAAAAACGTCACATACACAGTATCATAATTTAATTGTAATAGATACCTATCGTCGGTGTTATGTTATGTCTCTCTATTATTCTGTGCCCTTTATTTTTGGAAAATATTTAATTGATGATCCTCTTATAACTTATTGACCTCCTAATGATGAACACTTTTTTTAAATTAATGAACCTCTAAAAACTTTCCGCTTCTAATGATGCACAGTTTTTTAAATAAATGGGTCTCTTTCAAAATTTCTCGCAGTTGGTTGCAGTAACTAAGCACCCCGACCAAATGGGTTAGGTTAATTCAAAATTGTGACCAACCGCGTTGCATCCGAATTGGTTGGTTGGGCTATTTAGTAATTTTAGGACCCCAAAACAGGAATTATTAGAGGTTCACAAAAAGAGGCGCATTCATTATTATTAAATCGTTCAATAATGTTTTTAGGAAAGCAAAATGAGAATTATATAAGGTTCGATAAATACATGTCTAAAATAAAGGCTTTATGGCTACTACGCATTTACTAAAAGAATTCCTTGAATATATAGTACGATCCCCGGGTTGTGAAAATTGTTGCCGAGTTGACTACTAGATATGCTTATGACGTGTCCATAATAACGCGCCCTTCAGGCATTTCCCTACAAATTATACTAAGTTCCAAGCAACACAAACATTTGGTGTTGATTTACAAACATCCGCTTATGTGCTTGTTGTTCCGCTTATGCTAACTTACGTGAATTGCGAGAATTTTAGCAGTACCTACAAGGAATAATTATGGTTGATATAGCGACCGATGCGATATCGTATAAGATTGTTACGCGCCATAAGATTGTTAAATATTATTTCAAATGAGGTAGATATATTTGACTGCAGCTTGATGAAGTTTACAGGAGTAGCAATGAAGTGCATTGAAAATGTTGAGAACTGGGGGCTTACCATGAGCTCTTATAGCAGGGCAGAATTTAAACTAAACTGCTTATTTGTACTATGACGTCTTATTAGCAGGACCGCAACAGGCCTGCTAAGCTGACGTTTACAAAAACTGTTCACCTTCTTTTTTGTATAGAATTTCATACCATGACCTGCTAATTGACAGCAACAAAACGAATATTGAACGACTGTAACGTCAAAATAAACCATCTTGAATAAGTTACTATTAAACGAGCTTTTCAACATTGTTTTGTAATTCAGTGCCCATCACACACGTTTTTTTATTATATCTCTGTGTGACGAGTACGTAATATTTGGAGTGAATATCGAATAGAAAAAAGAAACCAACGGGGTCGCACTAGGGAAATAAATAAGCCTGTTGAAATGAATACGGGGAATTTGTAAATAAATATTTTTCTTATTTTATCTAGTAATCAATATCATTAGTTGCGCATACTGCACATCAATGCTCAAGGATTGAAACGTAAATTCTTCGAGCTAAAACCATTAGCCGATCGTTATAAACCTCTTATACCTAATCGTAGTCAACGAGTGCCGTGCCGGGTCGACTTTTCCAAAATCGTATGATTCTCCTGAACTACGACAAGATCACGTCGCATCTTACTACAGCCATGTATGTATGTGATGTGAGGAATACGCTGAAGTGGGACCGACGCGTAACCCCAGGTACCGAAAAAAAGAGACCGCGCCTATTCAAAGGCGTCGCTATTAACCTCACTTATGATCATCTGACCGGAGATTCCCTAAAAATTAAGGGGATATCTATACCATACCGCACTGATCAGCTCCAAACATCACATTCGGGGACCTCAACCTTAAAATGACCGCACTCAACCAGACGAGAGACGAAGGGGTGGGAATATTATGGGATATGACCACGCACTTACCAAAGGAAATCACAACAGACGCAGAATGCGAGGAATATATACTACTACTAGAAAAAGCCATCACAGAACCCTTGGATGAGTATGCGCCGCTACATGAAAACAACAGAAGACATCAACTTTCAGAAGAGATTAATGAATAATAATTGAACCTCACTACTCTGGGATATGCTCGATTGGGATCCTTGGCACCTCCGTGCACAAGACTTAAATGAGGACATGCTGCGCCGAAATAATGTAACATAAGATGCAGGGAATCAGGGAAATAAAACATCTTCTATTCTATAGGAAAATAAATAACAGGAAATTTGTAAATCAACCTTTTTTTATTTTGACATAATACGAAAAATAAAATAATAGTTATCACACATGGTATAAATAAGTACCTAACACCTAGTGCAATCTTATGCTCAAACAAGGATTCAATGGCCAATAATATTTTATGAAACCAAACTCTTAGCTTGCTTCTCAGTAGCCTTTTTTATCATGCATTGCTTTGATGTAGGTATTTATAATAAAGCTACACTATGAAAACATTGTAGTGATATGGTAAAAATACCTTTGACCATTTGCATGCAGACTTAACTACTCCTTTGCCAACAGAATGTAAAAGCAGTTTTTTTTTGTTCGGCGATTAGGTCCTCCAATTTTGGCGTCTATTAATGAAACGTATGTTTATTTGTTCCATAAGATGTCTAGATTACAATGGTACTTATAATTAAACTTCGTGTAACGGGAATACTGAGAAATACGATCATGAAATCAAAAATCACTTAATAAACTGAATATTTTTATTACTATTATGTAGGATATCAATATTTTCAATCAATAGTCAGACGACTTAGAAGTAAATACATAGTATTTCATCTTAAATTATGCAGGTCGTTCCAGTTCTCATCTTGATACCGTGTCCAAGATAAAAATACTTGAATACCGCACGCTCAACATTAGGTGTACACGTGCAGAACAGCCAACAATGTCTTCGCACATTGCGTTGAAATCTTACTGAACAATTAACACATCATCCTTCTGGACTAAATGCTGTACCGTCTTGAATATTCCATATTCATTAAAAC
Organism: Apamea anceps; assembly: GCA_951799955.1. NCBI lineage: Eukaryota > Metazoa > Arthropoda > Insecta > Lepidoptera > Noctuidae > Apamea > Apamea anceps. Next base: position 13,425,829 of record OX637515.1, on the reverse strand, counting down.
CCTTCAATTACACAGGAAAACAGAAATATCAATTTCATACTATTCGAAAGAAACGGACTAAATATAATGAATGAATGAAGTGTTGTTGTCACTAAACTTGTCTTTCTGACAGTGTCAGATAGTGCTGCGGCTTGATTTTATGTAAGTAACTCGATAATCTAAATAAAATAAAGGCTTGAGTTCATTTTCTCTCAGTGTGCCAGTTGATGTAGTCGCGATTAGATAAATATCACCAACATGACCAACACTGCCACACTAGTTAAATACGTAGGTAGGTAATAAACTACTATTAGAAATAGGTAAATGATACACTACATCAACAGCTTCTATAATTATAATAATATATTTTAAGTAGGTACTATAGATCACAATAGTCTCGGTCTTACACAGTCGCCAATTAAGTATAGATTTACCAGCAATCTCAGTTATAAATGATTATATCGTGTGATATCAACGTGATGGTGATATTAACCGACATAATACTGTGATGAAAATACAGTTCTGTTCTGTGGGTTAGAGTGCTGTCAGTTGATAACGTGTAGGTTGTTTTTTTCTGGATCTTGCTATGATTCTTTCCTTTAAGTTTTTTATTGTGTGCGTTTCAAACATAAAAAGCTGCTAGTTTGAATGGAATGGATTAGATTCAACTTGCAATTGAATTTTCGAATTATGTAATCGAGACAATCGAGTGCCTGACCGTTTATGACTGAGTAACAACACTAGAGTCAAACTGACAAGAAACCAAAAACTACAATCCGTTTCACGATGATTTTTACACTACTTTAAGCAAGAGTAAGCAAACTTAAAAATGAGATTAAACACAGGAGGACCTGCTGCAGCGTCAATGGTAAATTGTTTTACTTAATAAAAATAGATTTGGTTACCACCTCGAACTGTAATTATGTATATAATTCGTTTTTTTTTAATGTCAATCGTTAAACACGCTTCAATACACGTATTTATTACATTAACAACCATATCGGGAATTGAATCAATTGAGTAAATTATCAATACATTTTCTTTTTATAACGATTTCGTGATCCCGGTTAGGCTTTATTTAAAAAAAATGACCATTTTAAATGATAAATTCGTTACTTTTTTTAAGGTTTAAGTAATACGATTAGACTTACAATACAAGGGGGGGCACAAATACTATATTCTCTCTGCAACCCTTTTCCACATTAGCTTGCTATATTCCCGAGCTTTTTGTGTACTTATCTGTTATTTCTCTATGATTATTTAAGAACTCCCGGCGAAGCAGTTGGGTCATACCTACTAACACGACTTGTACGTGTTTCACTAAAAATAAATTCACCACATTCAGTACCTACCTATAATTAATCTCTGAAGCAAGTAAGTATACCATTATGATATTTTCATGTAAGTAAACAAACTTACGAAGTAACGACATTGTGAAGAGGTATACAAACATAAAACATTTTATTTGGCGCGTAAAAATACTTTTTTTTTTAATTGCTGCTTGACTTATCACACACGTTCAAAATCACGTTGAATCCTACAAAGTTGTTTTGAACGGGAAAATGAGCTTTGTAGTGCTTTTAGATAATGTGTCAAGGTAACTTGTTATACATAATAATAGTTTAAATATGTGTATACCCAAGAAACTCATGTTTCTATTATTTTCAAAAAACCCGTAAAGTGAAAATAGAATTAGATTTAAGTTTCTGAACGATGCCTATTAAAAAGACAATGGCATTACAGCAGGCCACAGACAAGCATTACCATTCAACTTCGGTGAACTTCGTGCAATAGTCGTTCACTTTTATGACTCTCATAGTACGATTATTAGCAGAACTAAATTAGGCCTGCTTCTGAACTGAATGAACATTGAACGTTTTCTTAAAAGGTCATAGTAAGCCTCCAGATCTTAATTGTATTTATGATTGTATTTTTATTATATCTTGATTGTATTTTTATTGTATTTTTGGGTAGTCAATGTTATTTACGTAGTTTTGAATAAATAAATATTAGGGTGGCAGGGACATCGCGTGCAAACTATAAGCATGAATTCAGCGCATGATTCTAGAACCTGATTCTAGCGTAGAATTTTTTTAGTTTTAGCCACACAACGAAAACCTCTCAGGGTTTATAGGTATGTGTGCTGGCGAGCCATTCATTGATTTTTTACAAAAATGTTAATTACCACAATGATATTTAAATAATGCTTTTATAATGATATTTTTGACACAATGAATTATTGTGTAAGGAAACGTTTTATTTATAACTTTTCGAACTCGTTTGCAAGTCTCCTTGAAGTTAACAGCTGGTTAAAGGTATTGCCTTATATGTACGCTTACAATCTAAGACTATTTTCAAAAACTACATCATAGAGTGCAATCTACGTCAAGCCCTTAACTTGTCTAATCAAAGTTGCGGTATCTAATCAGCATTGTCTATATCCGTCCGAGGCCGGCCGCAAACGCCTCACCAAAACGCGGTCAAGTCCCGCGGTCAATTAATAATTCTACAGCACCCATAATTGATTGTTTTATAGCCCAAATTGCCGCGAATTGACCGCACATTGGCAATGCAGATGGTTTTCAATGTAACAAAGCTTACAATGAGCTTTAGAATAACCAGCACAATAATGTTACCACTGCTGAGACACAAGCCTCCCCTCTATGAGAGGGTTGTTCCGTTTATCCACGCCAAAAATCCAGCCTAAGTTCCACCTAAAAAATCGAAAACATGTGACATCCGGGAAACGCATGTCCGAAAATCCACGCTAAGCCTGAAAATTCCGTTTGTCCAACTAGGCCTACGGTGGATTCTCAGACGTATCCATCTTAGGTGGATTTTTTAAAGTGGGTAAATGGAATAACTAGTGTGAGAGGGAGTGAGCCGTAATCCATCACGAGGTCCCAGTGAGTTGCTGGATGTTACATGTCTTCGATGTTTTGGTTCTAGGACATGCCGGTTTCCTCACGATGTATTCCTTCACCGTTTTGAGACCAGAGGTGATGAAATAATTTACTCAAAGTAAAGTGCCTGTCTGGGATCAAACCAATGACCTAGGTACAGCTCGTAGGTTGAGGCTTCCACATTGCCACCACTGCTCAGTGAGCTCTACATGCCAACTTTTTACCTCTTTCTTTAGGTAGGTATGTGATGAATCATGGTATGAGGTAAATAAAAAACGGGTTGACTCCGGGAGTGCCGGCAGAAGTGAAAACTTGAATATTAACGTTGTGCATTTTTGATATTTTGGAATGCGCTCTACTCTCCCTCCGTCTTACGAATTTTTGATCTGGCCACGTGTCCTAACGCGAGCTCCGTCGTACGAATTTTCGATCAGGTCACGTGTTCTGACGCGAGTTTAACAGTTTTTACCCATCACAAAAAACTCTCCCTCCGTCGTACGAATTTTCGATCAGGCCACGTATCCTGACGCGAGCTCCGTGTTACGAATTTTCGATCAGGTCATGTGTCCTGACGCGAGTTTAACATTTTTTACCCATCACAAAAATCTCTCCCTCCATGTTACGAATTTTCGATCAGGTCACGTGTCCTGACGCGAGCTCCGCGACGTGTCCTGACGCAAGTTTAATTTTTTTTACCCATCACAAAAAAGTGCACAACGCCGCTAAAGCAGTTTTCACTTCAAAAACTGTAACTCCTACTAGGACTTGACCTAGGCCCTCATCGCATTGCACCATTCAGTAAAATAAAGTCCGCTGTGTGCAATTTCACTGAACACTCGCTTCGCTGCGTTTGGATTACGAATGAATTTTAGTCGGGAAACAATGATTTTGTGTTTTATTATGTCAGTTAATAAATTATTGAAAAGGATCTTGATAATGTAGGTACAGACGCCAGCACATCAAGCTACCCGAAATTGTTAAATTTTCCCAGTCAACCTTGAACTTTAATACTTTAGCGGTAAAGTTGAAAATCTATTAAAAAAATTTGCCAGATTTTAGTAGCTTGATGTTGTAGCGTCTGTACTACAGTTCTTTCTCAGTTGTTTTACCTCTGACAGCAGCAACCTAACAACCACCTTATTATAACTAGAATAAAGATCACAATGATTTTGAAAGACATGTCAGTGGCTGCAACCCAACAATAACCATACCAAAAGTAACCGTATGAGAATGAAGATAAAGGTCACTGTGATTTGTACTTCTTCTTCAATTGGTCCCTCATACTGAGGATCGTGGTCACTCGATCCCTTTAAGCGGACAATATGCCTTCATCGACTCCGGTCCAAAGTTGCCATTATCACCTGCTGAAGTTTGCTTGAGGACGTAGCTTCTTTTATTTGGTCAGACCATAGTGTTGGCGACCTGCCTCGTGCTCTCTTTCCTTCAGTATTGCCAACAATGACCAGCTTTTCAAGGCTGATATCTCCTCTTCCTATTATGGACAGTGATACAAAATCAGAGGTAAAATAACTGTGAAAGGAATGTATACGTAAGTTCATAGTTTTTATTTCTTTATGGATAACCTACCAAGTCTCGCAAATAGTCTAAGACCAAAAAAAAATGTTTGTATGTACATAAGTAGGCACGTAGAAAATTTTGTTTTTCTCTACCTTTACATGAAATCGGCGGATATACAACGTGGCGCTACAATGGTGACATTAATTTAACACACATATACGTTTTCACGTTTTCGTTTCATTAAGAAATTATATTTCCGTTAAACGTTTTTATTAATTTACGGATTTATTTAAAATTTCAGAAAATAGCATTTTAGAGCAACCTGTACATGCCATTTGCCGGAGTCACGGATCATAACATCGCATCAATGAAATTAAAACTAATAAGCAATACTATTAGAAAGAGTAGGCGAATTGAAGGTAAGAGATTTCTTTATCAGCGAGCGGCGCAGGCAACGCGCGCCCTCCCTTCCACAGAGAATTATTTTTTTGCTTTTCTAGTGCTGTCCAAAACTTCTTCATACTAGTATGCATAATTACGTCGTCAAATATTTTTATGAATGTTTCCGCGAAAAAGACGCTTACCTATTCTTTTATTTATTTATTTTTATGTAATTAGGAAAGTAATTAGATTATGGTACTGTGATAAAGACGCTTTGCTTTGTTTTCTAGCTTAGTAGGTACGTTTACATCTTTTACGATACGGACGGTTTTATTTGTGTCATTAATGCTTATGTAAACTTGTGATCGTGGTGGCAAATATCAAAGACGATGTGTACACAGCGACCGCGGATTCGGTGGAACAATTACGCCATCGAATAATAAATGCGTTTGAGAAATTGAGGCAAATGGGTATAAGTGACAATTTATTTTCAAATGTGCGGGGAAAACATGAAACGTCGTTTAGCTCTTTGTATCCGCCAACACGGTGGTCTAATTGAAAATAAGAAAATTTAAAATAAAGACAAATAAAAGCAGTGATTAGTGATGGCAGTTGTAACCAATAGTAACAAGAAAGGGTTATATGATAAGTGTTTGACTAAGCACCTCCACTGTAGGTACCACATGCGCCGCTCGGTTTCTTTGATAACATACCGTCAAAGAATCGGGCCGATCACGAGTAGGTAGGAGTCACAAGACACGTTGCGCGGTTGCCAGCGCGCAAAGCGACGCGTTGCCGCTCCGAGATAACATAAGCCAGCTAGCGCTAGGTAAGTAATTTCATGAATGAATTTTTGCAAGGGTATGATTGTATTGTATTGATCCCAATTTTAGTTACTTTTTTGTTGTTTAGTTTGTTTGAATGTTTTTTAAATTTATGAATTATTTTAACCTATCAAAGTTTGTATGATTAATGGGCACTAGCCCTACGCGTGTGTTAAATTAATGTCACCATTATAGCGCCACGTTGTAGAATGAGTCTTGTTTTTTGAACCCGAAACGATAAAACAAACCAACTAATGACGGTTATTTCCACAATCACCCTAGTAGCTTTATGCTAATGACACTAAAGTCTAACACCTATAAATACTCATATAGCCTAGGAAACAGAGCTCAAAATTGCTTTGTCGAAATAAAGGTCAAAGCGGATGACATTCTGATTTTTGCATCGGATCATTGGGTAACCCTTTTTCAGCAGTGCGTGAAGATGTGTCGGCTATTATGATGCTTGATGCCGGGAGGGTTTGTTTTAATACGTTAATGGCCTCGGTATTTTCTCTAAAATGTTGGCATTGTTTTTTATTCTCGTAGGTAGGTAACAAAAAAAAAAGGTGCCCACTTTATAAATGAGATAAGAGGATAGTAGGTAGTTAATAGAGTAAGCCATAAAAAGATAAAATACTCTTTATTATATATACCTTAAAAAATACAGATATTGAAATTTTACACACACACACACACACTGCCGTCATAACTAAGAATGCAGTAATCGTAAAATGACGGTTACGAGTAAACGCAAAAAAACATATTTCATAACATTCATATCATCTGAGCAAGATGCATTATGCAAGTACGGCGAAAATCATTACATAAAAAACATACTGCGAGTGAATTTTTTAATGAAAATATATTTTTTTCATGTACAGACGCCAGCAGGTCAAGCTACCCGAAACTGTCAAATTTTCCCAATCAACCTTGAACCTTAATGCTTTAGCGATAAAGCTGAAAATCTATTAAAGAAATTTCACAGATTGTAGTAGCTTGATGTGCTGGTACATGAACCTCTTGGGATCCGATTTTGGAAACATGTGAAAATCTCAAAAATATCGATTACTGCATTCTTTGTTACCAGGGCAGCACATATCGCTAAAAGCGATCTTTTACAGACAACTCCAGCCCCTAGTAGTTACAGCCACAGGGACATAAACACTTGACATATGAATAAGATCATCATTTGAAGAATTAACGCCACTACTTCAACACCATAATGTACCTAAAAGCGTCATTGTTCACCTAAAAGGTTTATATTTCGTGAGGATAAGTTACTGTATCAATAGTGCTTTATGACAACGACACAAGATGGTTGGGTAGAATTAGTGAAAACTAAGTAGAGTTTATAAATTAATCATCCCAGGAATTATAACATGATTAAAAAAAATACAGCCTGTTTGTGTCCCATGCAAGGGAAGCCAAGTCAAAGTTTTTTATTTGTTGAACATAGGTGTAAAAATAGGTGTTTGAAATAGAATAGGTACAGAGATTTCTGTTTTGCCGTTAACGGCGTACAAATATCAAGTGAGTATTATTATTTCCTTTATTACATTGTAAACATATAAATTATATTTTTAAATATTAGAATATAAAAAGTATAAAAACATTTAAAAATATAAAATATAGTAGCCCACCGGTATCGGGAACAGGATCCAAGCTACCGGCGGTCAGGGCTCCAGAGAGAGGAACCTCCTGACAATGCGAGCCTTGTCCAGGAGTACCGCTTTCTTATTATATTATTATTACAAGCCTGTGTTGTCCCACTACAGGGCAAGTAGGTAGGCATACGAAATTGCAATTTAGTATTAAAATTTTGCAAAGCAAAGCCTTGTCCTTGATTGTTGGAAGTAAACAATAATTAAGTAAACTACCTGCAAAACTTTCAAAAATATTTATCTGTAACAATGGAAGTACATACTAACTAGCTCAGTGTTCCACAAATGCAATTAATCAATAAGCCACTCCCCAGTCACAATAAATATCACTATTCTGGACGGCGCGGTGTAAAATGTGCAGAAACCGCTCAAAGTAATGAAGAGAAATAAGTTTTCCAACTAACTACTCCAGCTGAGTTGAGTGGCAAACAAAATTAGTGGAGTACCTAATATTTTCTTCTTGAACACGACAACAGAACTTAAGTTTATTTGGTCGTTCATAATGGATTACTTCTTTAACAATTATCATTTACGACGACAAAGTGAAATTAACAACATCATCAACATAGATGAACTGGAGTAAACTCTGATTTTTTATTTGCTAAATTAAAACGACAGTTGCGATCGACCTTTTTATGTCAACATGACTTTATTTAGTGTGAATTAGCTGTCATTTTAGTCCAGCAAATAAATCAGAGTTAAGAAATTTGTTATTGAAGCTGACTCATAAACTACTCTAGCAAAATTAATAAAATGAATATGAGACCACTCCGCAAAATTATGTTAATCTGACCAATAACCACTGCGAAGTCGATGTTCATATGAGAAAAATAAAAATTGCCGAATGCATGACCTTCTCCTCTTTTGGAGATGGATAAAAACAAGTTTATTGACTGTTCCTTGTTCTTCAAATGATTGAAAGCTCGACTTTTAAGTATGGGGTGGCGATCTCCAGGCAGTGGGGTTGGTTTTTTTTTCGGGGTAGTTTTCTGTACGAATATCCACCGTAGCAAGTAGTGAGCTTGCTTGGTCTTGGTCCATATAAATTGAGCAGACATATAAATTGAGGGTCTAGCATGAATCATAACTTAATTTTGGAAGCGCCGCCCATTGTGTGTCATGATTCACAGGCAATTCAGGCATTTCACAATGTGGTTTAATCAACCAACACATAGGTACTGTGAAGCTCTCTACAAGCTTCAGGATACCGGGAGGAATAAATTAAACCACGGTTTATAACGTATGTTCAATAAATTATTCCTACGTATTTTATATCTCTTTCATTTGGCTTGTCAGCCAAATCTGCCGCCTAATCTCTTCTAATCTTAAACTAACTTCATGTTTGTCTCGTATTTCATGCCAATAACTTTTAAATGACTCGTGGAGGTTGCATGTAAGCACCAAATAGGCTCTACAGCTGATCGATTCTACATAGATCTCACCGTGAAAAGTTAGGTGAAGTGAGCTTAGAGTATCTGTCAATAGTGTCAATCCCTAGCATAAGTTGGAATGACAGCTCACTCCACGCTCACTTCACCTAAGTTTTCACGGTGAGATGGTTACAGGAACCCACTACAGTACTGCCAAGTCATTCTTTAAACACCTCTTTAGTCTCACAATAAGATGAGATAGAAAGGACTAACTCAGGTATGTACTTATCGTAAGATGTATTGTAGAGATAACCACCCACTGTTTTGTATCTTGGTTGACCAGTAACGATAATTTATTTTGACAACAAGAAAGAGAAAAAGCAAAAATTGGTATATACAGTAAATTTAATGATACTCTGTACATACTGTTACTGTTAGCCTACATCATCCCACTGCTGGGCAAAGGACTTCCAGCTCTTTTGATCCAGGGTTAAAATGGACCACGGTCGTTTGTTTTGTCCAGCTCGTCCGTATCGCTCCGCTCGTGAACCAGGTAATAACGGTGAAAAAATAGTTATTAGTTAATAGCTACGTCAGCTACAATTAAAACTTTGATACTATGATAAGTCGATACCATATAATTTTAGAAACCTTGAAGTATTGGAATCAATAGAGTGGTAATTAATTCGTTCTAAGAACAAGCCAATACTTAGACAAGTGGGTCAAGGCTTTACAGAAGTAATGGCATTATCTTAACGTTCTAGTGTCCGTTTTCATTAACACTATGTGACACCCAAATAAATCACACTAATATTATAAAGGCGAAAGTTTGTGAGTGTATGTGTTTGTATCTTTGTTACTTCTTCACGCTCAAACGGCTGGACCAATTTTGATGAAATTTGGTATGGACGTAGCTGACACCCTGGATTAACACATAGAATACTTTTTATCTCGATAATACCACGGGATCGAAACTTATGCGGGTAAAACCGCGGAGCGCAGCTAGTGCCTAAATAAAAAACGCGGTTTTTTTAGTTTCAGCGCTCACCTCAGCGCCAAAAGCTGAAAAACGTAAGCCTTGCCAACGTAAATTTTGTCAACTCAAAGCTGTAATGGTCATTCTTCCAAAGGGTCTTCAAATGACCCTGCAAGGTTATACTCGTATAAAACCCTAATAATACGTTGTTGGGACTTTAAAAGCGACTATGCTTTGAGTTTGTTTGCGCATTTCTTCTCAGGGATCAGTTAGCTAGGAAATTTCGGCGCCATCTAGATTTTAAAATATTGACGTGTAAAAGTGTATTAAAAGATCTACTTACATAAATAAACTGTCACATTCAAACTGTTACATTTCATGTCATGTCGTCCAAATACAGGAAATCAAGGGAAAAATTTGTCTAGGAAACTGAATAAATATATCAGGGGAAAAGTACATCTTGTTAGACTGGAAACTGACATAGTTGAGAAAAAGCTAAATGATACAGATGATGATGAAAGGATGAAAGTATATGAATGAATATTAACCTCTTATTATTTATTCTTTTTAATTATTTTTTTTTTTATATTAACGCTGTACCTACCTATCCAGATGAAATTGTAATTTATATAATACATGGAAATTAATTAATTGCTGTTACTGGTGCATAACCGTTGTAATTAATAATAATAAATAAATATAAACAACTTTTATGAGGGGGGACCCACTCTGAAATGAAGTTATTCCTAGAGTTGTTTTCCAAACAACTTTTGTTTATTAAAGTGTACCTACAATGAGTTAGGTACTATCACCTACATCTAAAAAACCTATATCGGACCATATTGAAAACAAAATCCCGTGCAAAACAAAAGAGGATCCTTTTTAGGTCAACTAATAATATGCGCTGCAAGCAGGAATAGTCATTACGGTGGCCAGATATAGATTTTGGATAGTACCTAATGTCACCTCCTAAAACATAATGTGCAATCAAAATCAACCTTTATTTTAACAAAGGCACAGTAGCTTGTTCGTTGCAGGAGCGATTACAGAGAGCATGTTTATAAAAAAATATTAATTTTTTATTTCTCTTTACTGAAGTAGTCAGTGTCAGTTCCAACGATAACTATCTACTTCGTAGCCTACATTCATACATGTTTTACGTGAAGAAGGTTTACGAGAGTGGGTTTTAAGTTGTGTCTTACAAAAGATTATTCAAATCCCAAGCCGCTTAACACCCTTACGTGACCTTGTGAATAGATAATCGGAATATATCAGTGAATGTTAGGATTAGTTTTTTCGTCGTGCAGTTTTTGGAAGCAGGCAGGCACTTACCTTTTTCTCTCTCCGAGTTGATCACTTCATCATCTTCATCTATTGTTCTAATCTGAGCATCTTTATCTCATATCATCATCTGCCTAGCCTTTTCCCAACCATGTTGGGGTCGGCTTCCAGTCTAACCGGATGCAGCTGAATACCAGTTTTTCACATGAAGCGGCTGCCTATCTGACCTCCACGACCGTTACTAGGTAATACGATACCCCTTGATAAGACTGGATGAGCATATTTATCTATACATGATATAAATTAAAGTCGCTTTTCGTGTCTGTCTGTGTGACCGCGTTGTTCTTCTAAACTACGCAACGGATTTTGATGCCGTTTCACCATCATTTAGAGAATTAATTTCGGAAGGTTGATGTGTATAATACATTAATATAGAAATATCCGTGTTTTACCAAGCAGTAAAAACCGTGTGAAGAAGGTGCGAGTCGCGAGTCTAAATATTAAACGATACCCCCCAAAAAGCGGGAACTAAAATGTTACTTACACTGAGTGAGATACCTGAGATACAGGTTTATTCCTAGTTCAGGTAACATCCAATTATTTCTTACCTACCTAGAGATAGGTATAAAAATAATAAAAAAATATTACAAAATAGGGCTTTAAACTAGAGTTTAAAGCCCTATTTTGTAAATATTTATGTAAATGAATTATTTCAATAAACAATATTCAATACTCAAATTCTTACCTCATCATCGCCGATGAAAATAAAGAAGGACTTAATCTGCTATCATCAATCATTATGTCTATCTCAAACCATTACTAAACAAAACAAACAACAATCAAAAGACGCAATAATCAAAAGTGCATCTTAATTATACCCACCAACAACGTCCAAATTCAAAAATTCGTGTCATGTCGTACACGCCTCGGACGTTCTACTAACGATTGTTCGTTTTACAACTTGTACACGTTTCCACCGATCTGGTGGTCCCCGAAGTGTCCAAATGTCCCGGACGTTTGAACGAAACTTATTTTATGGGTAAAAGTTTGTTGCAACTTACAACTGGACAAGTTTGTACGACCGATGTCATAAGTTTTTGTTGCAAGCGTGAAGTATATTTTTCTTAGGGATTTTTACAAGTCTTAAAAACTGGATTTGAGCTAATTTGAAGATAGAATTGAATAATAATAATTTATTTTGTTTGTTAGAATTTTGTTAATATAAATATAATATTTTGCTGTTTCCAGTGTACAAATATTTCAAAGAATTAGATTTAAGAGTATTAGAACAATATGTCAAAATTAATAAAATAAGAAAAACATTAACTACTATCGAGTATCGAGAGTGAAGGAGACTTTGAGAAGGCATTTGCTTAAAAATTATATTCTTGGCGGGTAGAGTTCAGAGAAACTGTCACGCAACTTACAGATTGAAAGTATTACCTACATGTAAAATATTGACGAACTAACTAAAATAAATTATTCTTCATGGACTTCCAACCAAGACATTTCACTAACTTCGTCTGTCGAACCAAAACTCGTACTAACTTCATCGAACATCGACCCCAAAAATCTTTACCCGTAGTAGAAAATCAAGGATGTCCAACAATTCGCCGAACTGTCCCATCAAGATATGTCTACCTACGTAGGTAGGTACTGTAAAGGTTGTCCACTAAAGTCAACCTTATGTAGTGCAGGCTGGCTATAATTTAGCGCGAGTTCCATTAGAACATTCCAGCAAGTTTAGAACGGGGTGTCAAAATATTTTATTAGGTTTTTTTGATAATGAAAAGACAGTGCTTGTTTAGTCGGCACTATGTAAAGACGTTCAGTCAATATAAACGTCAAGAAATCGTATCGTTGTATGATTCCTTTAAAGGGCTCATCAGCCCTTCACATATATTTCTCTAACTAGGTTCCCTCCAATTTCCAAAGATTTTTTAATTGCATTTTCAAATTCGCCGTCCGTTAATTATTTCTATGGATTCCTTCCGCTCTATAAAGATATGGTTTAATTTAAAGTCTAGGTTTCTCATTAACAAAGGTGTGGGCATACATATCCACTGCTTGCAATTATTTTATAATGAGGAAAATGAAGTGTGGAATAATAATGCCAACATATGACATGAGAGCCCGGACAGCGGCGCGGGATGTGAAGAATATTAAATGTGAAAATCATGATATTAATATTAGTGCCGATGTTAATTTAAAAAAAAAGAGCAGTATTTTCGAGTATTTTCCACTGACTGAAACTTTCTAAATGTTAATAGGCCTTAGTATAGGGTATCCGACACGATCAATTGCAATTGTCAATGTCGACGTGAATGAAGATTTCAAACGATAGACGAATAAACTCCTATTGAAGGTGTATCATTTGCGCACGCCTCATTCGAATTCTGAACAATGCTGAGAAAAGTGGCTTTACTCATAAAGTCATAATCAGTATGATTTCTAACGCATTAAGATATAGGAAAAAAGAAACAAGGTGTGATATAAAGAATGGTATTTAGATTGAGATGAGGCAGAAAATTTTATGTCTGTCATGGTATGCTGGCGAGACTGACTGCCGCCTCCCTCTCACCGAGAAAAGGCGTGTCCCAGCAGTAAGAACTTTTTAGGCTGATTATGCTACGCTTATGCTATGTATGCTGTCGCAGTCAGTTTTAAAATACCGATTGTCATTATGATGTCAATCTCGTAGTAATATTGTAAATCGCTTCAATTTTGCATTTTATATACCTACGATCATTTTGCGCATCAATGTGTATCGGTCATGTAAACATTGACAATAACAATGTATCGTCGATTTTCGGAGTATGCGTGTTAAGGGTCCCCGAAAGAACCCTTAACATGAATTCTCCGAAAATCTCGATTGGGTTTGGGTTACAGCTACCCCAAGTCCCGTTGGTACCTTTCGGGTAAGACATCGAACCCAACAAAATCAATGCAATGCAGGTTATTTAATTATGATCCTGACCAACTTCATAGCCACTGCATCAGCTACCAGTCGGACTTCGCATAACAATTTTATACTCCGTCGTATTTTTAGCAGTATAAAATATTTACATTGGCTACTCAATGCTGTTTGAGCAAGCTGTCAGTATGTTTGTGATAATAACCGATTTACAGCCCACAAACACCTTGTTTATACTGGTAATACAGACTTCGTAGGTGGCGATCAATTTCTGAAGGATTTATCAGCTAAACGAATTCGATTGTTGCCTTTCACCAAACGTATTGTGTGCTATATGTTGTATAAATACTGCATTTGGATATTTTTGGATGCTTAGATCTGTTTTTGGCGTAGGTAGTATGATGAATGAGTTGACAATTCAACGACGATTGATTCAAAACGAAACTGCAGTAGAACAAATATTCCTTGTGTAGACAAGATCAGAGTGTACAGAGACGTTTCGGAGATTAGCCGAAACGAACAGTCAGAAAAAATTTAATGTTTTTTATTTTTTGTTAAAAAGTATTTATATACTTTACTTGTTGGTAAGAAATAACAGCCGCACGGTTTGATCGATAAGGTGAAGCTACGCTTGCCGCTGTTGGTCCGTGGATGGGTCCATCTTTAAGACCCCTTCGTGCGTCGGAAAGCATGTTAAGCCGTTGGTCCTGGCTGTCATTCGTAGATCTTTGACAGTCGTTACGGGTCGTCAGAAGCCCGAAAGTCTGACAACCAGTCTTACCAAGAGGTATCGTATTATCCAATAAGTGGGCTGTGGAGGTCAGATAGGCAGTCGCTTCATGTAAAATACTGGTATTCAGCTGCATCCGGTTAGACAAGAAGCCGATCTCAACATAATTGGGAAAAGGCTAGGCAGATGATGAAATATTTATACAACGTGGCGTTACAATGGTGACATTAATTTAACATACCTATACATATACGTTTTCACATTTTCGTTTCATTAAGAAATTATATTTCCATTAACCGTTATTATTTACGGATTTATTTAAAATTTTAGAAAATAGCATCTCAGTGCAACCTGTACTTACATAAAGAACTGTCGCGCAGCGGTCATTTGCCGGGGTCTCGGGTCATAACATCGCATCAATGAAATTAAAACGAATAAGCAATACTATTAGGAAAGAGATATCCCTTTGTCGGCGAGTGGCGCAGGCGACGCGCGCCTTCCCTTCCACCCGCACACCCGCCCTCGCACATTTTTTTGCTTTTCTAGTGCTAGCCGAACGCGTGTCCTTGACACACTTCTTCATACTAGTGCGCATAATTACGTCGTCAAATATTTTTGTGAATGTTTCCGCGAAAAAGACGCTTACCTATTGTTTTTTTTTGTAATTAGGATACTAATTAGATTATGGTACTGTGATAAAGACGCTTTGCTTTGTTTTCTAATCTAGTAGGTACATTTATATCTCTTACGATACGGATGCTTTTATTTGTGTTATTAGTGCTTGTGTAAACTTGTGATCGTGATGGTAAATATCAAAGACGATGTGTATGCGGAGACCATGGATTCGGTGAACAATTACGCCATTGAATAATAAATGCGTTTGAGAAACTGAGACAAATGGCTATAAGTGCGAATTTATTTTCAAATGTGCGGGAAAACATGAAACGCCGTTTGGCTCTTTGTTTCCGCCAACACGGTGGTCTAATCGAAAATAAGAAAATTTAAAATAAAAACAAATAAAAGCAGTGATTAGTGATGACAGTCGTAACTATTAGTAACAAGAGAGAGTGATATGATAAGGGCAAACCCTTATCATATCACTACAGCTGAGGTGCTTAGTCAAAACTAAGCACCTCCGCTGTAGGTACCACTTGCGCCGTTCGGTTTCTTTGATAACATGCCGTCAAAGAATCGGACCGATCACGAGTAGGTACAAGACGCGTTGCGCGGTTGCCAGCACGCGAAGCGACGTGTTGCTGCTCCGAGATAACACAAACCAGCTAGCGCTAGGTAAGTAATTTCTTGAATGAATTTTGCAAGGGTGATCCCAATTTTAGTTACTTTTTTATTATTTAGTTTGTTTGAAAATTTTTTTTTTCACTTTTTAAATTATTTTAACGTATCAAAGTTTATATGATTAATAGGCACTAGCCCCACCCATGTGTTAAATTAATGTCACCATTGTAGCGCCACGTTGTATACTTTCATATGCATTTAGTATAAAGCTGTTATTTTAACTCTGCACACAGACACTTCAAATTTATTTATTTGTACAGGAAAAACTATGGACTCGTTTATAAAAATAAAAACATCACAGATTTTAGACAAAACAGATTTAATTAAAAATCTTTGGTTCAGTGATATGTAGGTCAATGTTTGAGAAGTAATAAGCGGTTTTTCATCGGTTTCACAGTCTCGACTGAAACAAAAGAAAAGTATGCTAAGTTAGAATTCATGTATCAAACACATCTAAGTAAACCTTATGGCATTAACGTGTAAGTTGGTCCATTAGAGCTAACAATATGGGAAAGCTTGGGCCAATCTGAGAGCCAACCCTCAACATCTTAAAGAGCACCTTACTTTCAAACTTAAATTCGAGTTTTGATAGCGAAAATCAGACACACTAAAAGGAAAAATAAAACAATTTCAATGCCTCTATATTGGATGTATATGTCTCTGTATTTGACTTCGGTTTCAAATCCAAATCGGGCTATAATAACCCTTTGCTCCAAAACCTAACACCACCACTGTACCAGTACAGCGTCCTAATAACTGTTTACATAAAAATAATCGTTTTTATACTTGTTTATGAATAATTGTTTGCTGCACCGGACGACGTCATTACGTCGGCGCCGGCTGTCGCTGAAAACCAGCGCTGGGGCTCTGTCTTGCATAGGGTCGCGGCATAATGCTGAGCGATAGCCGTTTTGCGTGGATGTGACGCATATCAACCATTATTTATTGTTTCTTTCTTTATTTTGTTTTTATGTTCTTTTTTGCGTCATGTTTACCGCAAATAAACGTATTTTCTTTCTTTTCTTTCTTCTAACATTGGCGGACGTCACAGTAGTTTTCATTAAAAAATGTCACTTACTTCAGTTCCAACATGAATGGCCAACACCATGTCAAACTCGTTGGCTCCAAGTTGGATGCTGGCGCGTCCGTCATTGCCAACAGTGATGCGCTTGCCGGTGCAGGTGCTGCCGCTCTTTGCGCCAGAGATGACGTCACAGTAGTTACCGGCGGGAAGGCAGGTCTGTAAGTTAATGATATAGATATGTTAGTTCTTGAATCATCGAATGGCATTACTACGATCAAAACTTTATTGGAAGCGGCAAGGTAAACCCACTGTACTGTACCCTACATTGAAAGTGTTAATACTTTCGATGTTCGAATACAGTTTGATAAGTAATCATGGTCCTACACAAACAGTTGATTCTAACCATAAAACTGAATATCTTTAATTTTTAGACAAATATTAATGAAAAATCTTCTGGTTTTGATTTTGTTGTATGTCAGTTATAAGGAAATTTCTTGTTTTATAAAAAAGGACCTAATATAAGATAAAAAAATATATGTATCTGTGAAAATAACAAAATAAAGTTAAAACTAACCTGAAGAGTCTGGTTCAGGTCCCAATAGTCCTTGTTGAAAGCAACGAAGCCCTGGTTGCCTCTACAGAAAGCGATCTGGTTGCTGCCATTGTCCCACCAGTTGGTAACAGCGGCGTTACCGGCGTGGTTTCTGAAGGCGACCATGCTATAGATTTGACGCCAACGGTGCTCGCAGATCCAGCCATTGCCGCAGGAACCGTCCTATGAGAAGAAAAAAGAATAGAAAGTGGACATTTTTGATGTAAAGGTTTTTAGGCAGAATCTGACAGATGTCAGGATTGAAAATCCAGGTCACAAAATAAAAAATAAAATAAGTTCAACGTCCTGAATCTTAGTTAAAAGTTCTTAACTATCTAAGCAATAGCCGAATTCCTGTCACATTTAGTAGACCATAGCAAGAAAGATACCATGTTAAAATGTAGAAACAAAAGCAATACTCGTACTTACAGAGTTAAAAGAAGGAGAGATGATGTTGCCACTGTTGTCCATTGGGGGACCAGCTTCAGTGTTGTGGAAATCAAAGCTGCTCATCAACTGAGGCCAGCCATAAGGATGGGCCAACATGAACGCGATGGCAGCCTTGTACTGTTTAGACCGCTTGTAAGTAAGAATGGCTCCACCAGCACCGTGGCCTCGTTGGTTGTCATGGTTATCAATGAAGGTGAGACTATCATCGTGGGCAAGAAGACCCCAGTTCGGGCCCCAGTTGGCGAGCCATCTGAGTTGGTTGTCGCCACCGAATACTTGGCTAAGTTCAAGTCCGAATTTGAACTCAGTGACTGCAGCGAGGGAAGTGTATTCGTCACGGGAGATGGCCTCGCCTCCGAGGTCAATGACTTCTTGGTAGACGTAAGGACGGGCACCGGACGGGAAGCCGTGGTCGGTGTTGAGGTTGTGTAGGCGGTCGTAGATGATTCGCAAGTCTCCGGGCCACATGTGTTTGGCGGCGTCGATTCTGTTGGAAAAAAGTTATTTTTTTTAAAACATGGTTATCAATAATCAAATATTTTAGGAATGCCAATAACTCTATGTAGATTTACAGATTTAACTGAATAGGTAAAATTGCCTAAATAGGCATCGAATCCAATGTAGTTATTGGATTAATCTAGTGATGTTTTCATTTTTTACAACTTGAACTGTGATGATGTTAATGAAATTGAAAACTACTGCCATTTGGTAATGAAAAAGCACTTCTAAATAAAATGAATATCTTACCTGAAACCAGCGACACCCAAGTCGATGAGACGGTTCATGTAGTCGACGATCATTTTACGCACGTATTCTGTGCCCTGATTCAAGTCTTTAAGACCGGACAGCTCGCAGTTACGTACCTGAGATACAAAGACAGAGATATAAATGACATATGAAAGGATAAATAAAAAAAACTAACTGATTGATTAAAATAAAGTATTGTTAGGCTATCATAAAAGAAACGGTTATTTAAAAAATTGTTGAACATTCAAGTAAACGGGGACAGATCGTATTGAGCAAATCAACATACCACAGCCTGTTAAATTATTACTGAGGTCATTAGAATTTATATCGTATTAATAAACAATTCCCAAATAAAAGTAGTTTTGAAGAATCTTACCCTATCAGGGCAGCAGCCATAGTCATGGCCAGAGATGACACAAATGGGCGAGTTGAAGTCATTCCTGCCGTAAGGTACGCCTGGGTAGTGCCAGTTTCCGAAGTTAGCGGTGCTGCCTCCAGTACCGGTGTTCTCATTCCATGTGCCTGTCATGTGATTGATAATAGCATCTACGTAGATTCTGTGAAAGATTCGAGATTGAGTCTGGTGTTTGACGTTTAAAAAGTAAGTTTGAAGAGCAAAATCAAACAGCAGTTCGTTCTCATTATTTATTATTATTATGACCCTGTGTTGTCCCAGTGTAGCGCAAAGGTATCCCATTAAGTAAGCGAAACTTCACGAGCACGTTGTGATGTTAATGTACCCAACACTTTTATTTTGTAAAATTTCGCCAATTTCAAATCAGAATAATACAAGTTTATAGCACAGTCAGTAAAATAAAGATTTTATTCAGTCTGAAAACGATATCAAGAATAGAAAAAAGAACTGTTATCCACCTGACACCAACAGCATTACATCTGCGGACCATGTTAGTGAACTGCTGTTCATTTCCGGAGCGAGTGATTAGGCGGTAAGAAATGGGCTGGTAGCGTTCCCACCATGGGCGTTGATGAGACCAGATCATCAGGTTCTCGTTCGGAGGGGAGATCTATTAAGAATAAATAAATTTGTTACGGTTAATCCTGGAAAACTAGATTTAAACTTTGAGACCCGCCGACTCCCAAAGGAGCCACTAACAACATTATTAATTGAGGTCATTCAACAACTCGACACGAGAGACTGGACACACGTGTCCAGTTGGTAAAACCCAAAATCAATCACTAATTATTTCGTTATCTGG
Source organism: Apamea anceps (assembly GCA_951799955.1). NCBI lineage: Eukaryota > Metazoa > Arthropoda > Insecta > Lepidoptera > Noctuidae > Apamea > Apamea anceps. Next base: position 13,405,966 of record OX637515.1, on the reverse strand, counting down.
ACACGCCAAGATTTTTACGCGTGTCCACATAGTGTTGGCCAACTGGACACACCCAGTTTTTTTTTGCATAAAAAGCATACAGTCATGTTAATATGACTTCATGAAAAAGCTGCCTCACTTTTCTCCTTGAAAAACCTTATTGGCTTCTATTTAAAACAAATGTTGAAATAACAACAATATATAACAATTAAATACCTAACATGATGGTTTATTGATATGAAAACAAGTATGCTTAGCTAATGTTACTTTTTTTGATTACTTAAAGGTTTACTTTTATTACAATAGCATGAAAATATTCAATATAATCTAAATATACCTAATAAATTTAAATCATCACTTCGAGTATCATAGAAAAATCAAATAAGGACATACATAAGGACATACTCAGCAAAATATACTTTTGTATTTTTCAATGACTTTTTTAAACTTGAAAGATTAAATAAAAGCCATTACTAGGAAAAAAACCATTAGTAGTAGTATACAATGACGTTAGGCAATTAGAAATTACATCATCAGAATACCTTAAAATGTTTAGTTTAGAAATCTGGACATCCTATATTCAAAAAAACTGAATATAAATATCATTACTCTAACTTGATAGAACTCAAATTCATAACCAAACTCAATGCATTTTTTTTATAGAAACATTTACTTTGCACTTTTGAATTATCAAAAGAGTCGGTCAGTCATAAATATATTAAACTAGTTGCCAATTCTGAAACATAGTAGATTCAATGGAGAAGAATTGGTAAGAAACTCCATGGACACTCTTTTAAATCAAAATCAGTAATGTTATGATTACAAGTTGTTAGGCAAGTATCACAGATGGATTACAATCGTGTTAGTTATCAGATTAAGTAGCTTATTCAAAATGTTGTTGTCACTAGTCATAATCTTTTAAAAATATTTTTGGTGCCTACTTTTTATCATTAAAGATAATATAATCACATGATTATAGGAGACGCAGAAAATTAGGTAAAATCCATTTTGGATGCTACCTACTAACACTTTGAATATTTTCTTCCACAACAATACGACCATCTAAAATATCATTGTAATTATTTGTTTCATGATCCCAATCTATTAAGGTTAGATCGTTGTGCAAAATCGTCTCTTTAATAAATCAAACAGTTAATTTAAAGTTTATATTTTATAAATCTACTGGCAGGAGTCCCTTTTTCGCACGATTTTTACGACTTGGCAATACATAGAGATTTATTTTTCTATGTTTAATATTATTGTATTATACACTTGAAATTAGCAGAAAAATTCTCTAATTGATGGTGGAAACCGCATCAAATTTGTTAATTAAGGAGAACAACGCCGTCTCACAGACAGAAACGAAGAGCAACTTACATTTTTTATGTGTATAAGGGCTGATTTTTCCAACGCTAGATAGTTATACTCAAACTCAAATAATAAAAATTATCTGTCCATTGAAAAATTTGCCCATCAAGTTCTTACCTGAATACCACCGAATCCTCTAGGTCCAAGGAAATTCTCGCACTCAGCGGCGATGTCATCCCACTTCCATTCAAACAGGTGGACCATGGTCGTTCGGCCTGAGGCATAGTAGGGGTTCTTGTAGGCCAGGGCCACAGCTAGGGCCGACAGGCATAGGATGAGACGAAACATCCTGAAACCTGGAACAGAAGTATGATAAGATGGATACGGGAAAAGAAATGATGATTGATAACATACTGTTTGTGGGAACGAGCTACAAAACATCGATTCTTTCGATCTCAGGGTTTTCAATTAATAAAAAATCCTTATGTATTTCCCCAAAAGACAACCTCCTGATACAAGAAAAAATAAAGTGACCATTTGTTTCGTTAATTAATATCTACGCAGTTCAGTTTAGTGAACTAACACTCCTGAAACCCAGTACACTTTAGTCATTTGGCTAATAAATAAAACAATTGATTGCCATGACTAAAACAAACTGGCCATTATTTAAAAAAAAATTACCAATATAAAGATAATATTATTTATTACCAGTCTATCCAAGCGACACTATGAACAAAACAAATCGAAAAGCACAGGTATAACTTAGTACTTTTTGCGTAATAAAATAACTGTCAATTCACACTTTTAAATAAATGAACCCAGTCTAATGTATTACTTTATTAACACTGCCAATTAATCGCTCATAAAACATGCTTCATTTGTTTCCGATAACAAAACGACTACTGCAATAGTTAAGTACAAAGTGCAATGTAATAATAGAAATTCTATTCAATCATTTACATACGCACATTCGAAACAAATACAACAATATATGACTCTTAATAATATATCTTGCTGCGAATAATTTAAACAAATTATACAAAGTATGATCGAAATCTCTTAAGGCAATCTTATACTCATCATTATGAACAACTTTGACTATAGAACCAACAATAAAATACGAAAAATAAATCAGCTGTTCCCTACATTTTGTTAAGTTACGCGAATATGAAATACATGGAGCAGCAGACTCTTGGATTAAACAAAAAGGTTTTTTTTAAATGTTCGAACGTTCACTCACCTTAAAATTTACCGCTTAGTGGAGATCAATGTATGTAACGTATGCATGGGCCCTCCTACTGCGACAATACTTTATATACCAAAAGATAAAAGCCTCACGTAGAGATTTGCTATATGATACTATCTTTTAATTACTATTATCTCAGATACAAAGGTCCAAAAACAATAATTATCTAAAGAAGTTGTGGAACGATACTTTCCTACGTACTTAGCATTGACAGACATTACTTAATATATAATTTTGTAGGTAGAAGGTCGAAAATTGATCTTGTCTAATCATAATTGGCGTGAAAAATCCTTAACGGTTTAAATGATAAGCATTGCAATAATAGAGTTTGTTTGTTTGGACGGGCTAATTTCTGGAATTACCAGCCGGATTTGTTTTTTGTTTCTGCATTTCGCGCTATCCGATTAAGGCTATAGGCTATTTAACATACGCTAGGACTCTTAGGAGCAGAGTAAAAAAGAAATAAAGTAAGACAGAACGCTAACTTAAAAAATTGTAATAGCGCGGGCAGCCAATGCGATGCGATGAAATGGGTCGGGGGAACAATACATTTTACGTAGAAGAATAATGCAGGAGAAAATTTGGATGGCACACATTTAGTAAATATGGTGATCAATGCTCATGCCTTCTCTAAATGAGAAGTTGAGAAGAGACCTTTACCCTGCAGTGAGACAATAGTTGAGTAGGTATATCTGAATCGCTCCGTATCACGTGGCTTGGACATAGACGGGCAGGTGAACGTTCTGTATTTCGATTTCCGAAAAGCATTCGACAGAACTTACAATGATGTGCTTTTGACAAAGATGGGGGCCAACGGCTTCTCGTCCAATCTACATAACTTCTTTTTCGACTATCTGCGCGATGGCAAGCGGTTTGTAAGACATGGCTGCTTCGAGTCGAAGCCTTATAATACAAGCTCGGGCGTACGTCAGGGATCCGTGATGGGAGCGCCTCTGTTCCTGATCATGATCATGACCTCATAGCTAATGTTAAGTTTGCAAAATACCTGCTATTTGCCGACAACCTTAAGATAGTCGCACCAATCCGAACGAACGAGAATTGCGAACTCCTACAAAGGATATTGACGCCATCTATGCGTGGAGTATTGTGAACAATATTTTTTTTATTACAAGCAAGTTCGACGTCATGATATACAGTAGAGGGTTGCGTCCGACGACATTACGACTATAGTATGGGTGGTGATGTAGTTACTCGTGTCACCAACATAAAGAATTTGGGAGTGACTTTGAATATCTGTGTCTGAACTAGATATAAAATATCTGCATTTCAGACATCAGCGCTCTTCCATACCTTTAACACATTCGATCAAAAGATGTAATAAAATAATACTTATTAAAAATAAAAGGAAGTGACAAATGTAGGAGAACAATCTTAAATTAGTTATATAGTGGTGGCCTCCGGTGAGTAGAGCGTAAATTAGTGTTACTAAATTCTGCGAAAGAGTGGAAATTTTCAAATACTTAACTTGGTCACACTTTCTGTCTGTCGACAGAGTATCAGTTGACGCTGTTCTGGGAGATTACCCGTGATAGACTGAATAGTGCTGGCCTTGACCCTGGAACATTTTACGCATTGATGAGTGATATTTTTAGCCAATTTCTAAGATTTCTATTTCTTATATGTATAAAACTGCTAAATTTAGCAATTGCAAGAAAAGATAAAATGGGCATGATACTACTTATTTCTAAGCGAAAATTACTGATACTAAACGATTAGCAATATCTTGTTTTTACTGGTTTATAGCTCCCGTGGAAACGCCGTACGCTTTTGTAATAGCAATCTCACTTCTGTGAGATTGCTATTACAAAAGCGTTCGGCGTTTTGATTGGCACACTGAATAAAATATAACTATAAATAACTATTGTAAATGGCTTATTTAAATCTTGGTATAAAACAAAATAAACTGTTTAAACAAGTTATAGGCTGAATATCATAGATTGGCGGAATTACTGATTCAAATGTAACTATCACACTAATAATTATACTCGTAAAGGCGAAAGTTTGTGAGTGTGTGAGTGTGTGTGTTTGTATTTTTTACTTCTTTACGCACAAACGGCTTGAGCAATTTTGATGAAATTTGGTATGGACGTAGCTGACACCCTGGATTAATTTATAGGACACTTTTTATCTCATTACTCCAACGGGATCGAAACTTATGCGGGTGAAACCGCGGGGCGCAGCTAGTTAATTAAATAAGTTCAAGTTAGAAAAAATTATTGGGCAAAATGTTGGAACAAAGGAATCTTTTCACCGTTTTATGATGTCAACCTCAGCTGACGAGTTGACAACTGTACCTACGATGAGTGGTACAGTTGTCCACGGTGCTAGTTGATAAATGTTCCCGGTGCTAGTTGATAAATGTTGACATAATATATGTAATTATGTCTTCAGTCTTCTTGTCCCTACGATCTTTTCTTGCTCTGCCCGTTGGTTAGAACTCAATGAAGACGGCTATTGCCGTATCGACGTTCACGATGACCAATTACAGTTGATACCACGTACAAAACGAAGACCCCTTGCGAATCTTGTACCCGAAGAACCCAACCATTGATTGGAGTTATGCGTTTAGTAAATTAAAAAATCATTTCTTTGGGAAAGTTGTTTGATTATTTATTATGTAGAGACTATACTAGAAAAGAATAAAATTCACTGTTTCATTCTCTTTTTTGCATAGGGTCGCAGCATAATGCTGTGCGATAGCCGTTTTGCGTGGATGTGACGCATGTCAACCATTTCTTATTGTTTATTTTTCTTTATTTTGTTTTTATGTTCTCTTTTTTGCGTCATGTTTACCGCAAATAAACGTTTTTTCTTTCTTTCTATACCTACTACAATAGATTCTGAGTGGGTCGATCTGAAATAAATTGAGATAAAAGGCAAGAGGATAATGATGATCTGTAGTAAAGTGCTTACGTACACTTAGCAAAACAATTGCAAATATTAATGAGGTATTTAGATGATAATGATTTAAACAATTGGCCTATTTTCGTAGATGATGACGATCCTGTAACATGGAAATGAGAAAAATGTTTACCTGACACCAACTTTGTTGCATCTAGTAGTCATATTCCAGAAGGCTGCTACAACTTCTGACTGCTTGGTCAATTTATACGACATATATTCGACATATACGTTGTATATCGCCCTCTAGGTTTAAAACCAAATTCTCTGGTGCCTGTGTAGTCTTTTAAAAAAAACGTATAGGGTCGGGGAACCACCGTCAGGAACGAACTTCCTTGCGCGATACTAGCACACACACGCACTTCTACATAATAGAAGGAGCCAGAGGGTGAGAGTGAAAGTGTGAATATAATTCATACGCGTCTTTAAAATAGAACCATCTGGGTTTGTTTATAATCTTTGATATTCATTTTGAACTCACTATCGACTGTAGCACCCTCGAAAACCATGAAAACGATAACCATGATAAAGAAATTGAAAATTTTCACAACCGCCATCTTGGATTTTCATTTTGACCTCAATATCGGCTTTAATCTACCACGCGGACCCAGTGCCGGGTGGTGGAATACACATGTCTTCGGATTTTTAGTTCTTAGCCATGCCAACAGCATGCAAACAGTCATGTAAAATGACACAAAGAAAATTGCATGATTCAAACCGAGGCGGTTTGACTAAACCCACGAAAAATGGTGACAGAAATAACCAATGAAGGAGTGAAGATAAGCTAATACTATTTATCCACACGGATCACAAAGATAAAACCACATAAATCCTAAGAATTCGGTTTTGAAGCAAATAATCTGACGACAATTATCACTTTATACGTACCATAACATCACGGCATATACATAACATAACACATTCCCCAAAGGGTTAAGCAAACAAAAGTGTACCTATAGTACCTAAAGTTAGAGACGTACTATTTTCGTCAGTATCAGCGGGTCGTTATTATTTTACTAAATTTGTTCAAAATTAGTAAAATGCTAACTGCTTGTTATCCGAAAAAAAAATGCTAGAGCTGCCTGCTGAAAAAACAATAAGAATATTTGAAAATGAATAGAAACAAATGTCTCGTGTCAAGTGTTGATGACGAAAAATTTGGCGTGTAACGTGTCCAACATATATAAATAGTTGGCTGAAGAAGGATATTATGTTGTAGGTGAGAACATAGAAAGTCTTTTTTTCATGGTGGCCAGTTTTTCATTTTAGGATAAAGTTTTAAAACCTTGCGTAGTTAAGAGCTTTTCCAAAATAATTTTACTTAAATTCTCACCTTACCTCATCATCGCCAAACAAAATAAGGTAGCCCTAAATCTGCTATCAACACGATATAAAGTCTATATTAGATTTTAGATATTAGATTTCTATCTCAAACTATTACTAAACCAAACAATCAAGAGACACTCTAATCAAAACTGCATCTTAATAAAACCTACCAACATGCAGATTCAAACATTCGTGTCATATCGTATACGCTTCGAACGTTCTACTAACGATTGTTCGTTTCACAACTTGTACACGTTTTGTCGGATCTGAAGACCATTCTTCACATTAGCTATTTCGTCGCTATCCCTAATAGGTCACATACACTTGTACGTCACCTTGTGCCCTTTTGTATCTTGTCAGTTTTCTTAACTCATTTCATGCTGTATTTCGACTCATTCCCATCACCATTCTCATTCGTCCGATGCATATATTGTGTACAATGTACTATAGAGAGCTAGAAGAGCTCTCTGAGATAGCGGGAAGAATCAAACAACTATATGACTCCTTTTATATTATATTGTAAGAACATCTTTACATAATTTCTATCTAAATTACCACTCATTATTCTAAACCAAAAATTATAATTAAAATATATGACACTAGCTTGAACGTTCGAATGTCACCCGCGCGAAGTTATAGCCGGCCTGCGCCAAATGAGGTCACCATCGGCAGACAAACCTCTACAGTCCACGTGAACATTTGTTGATGTACAGTCACGTGCACCAATATGTCAACACTTGGCAACTTTCAATTGCGATTTTTTCGTGAATTAACGAATGCAACGTTGAAATACGATACATTACATAAACCTATGGGTGCAAAAATGCTATGTGTGTCATAAAACTTCATTAAGTCGAGTGTATACATACTTTTGCTCGTGACTGTACATACATGTCTTGGTGTTTTCACTTGAGAAGGTTCTTCTAATAAATCCCACTGTATTAGAAAGAGCTGTCCTCTGGATCATTGTCGTGTCTTACAGTGTACACTATGATGCACGATGTGATTGATATAATGAAACCGTACCTATTGCCAGCCCCCTAAATATATATTTAGGAACATTGAAATACAAACTATGGTCTTATTTATAAAAATAAAAATATCAAAGATTTATGACAACGCAGATTTATTTAAAAAATCGATTGTTCAGTGATAGTAAGTAACGACTGGATCCGGAACGGCTTTTCATCGGTTTTACAGTCTCGACTGAAACAAAAGAAAAAGTATGATGTATGATAATTGGTATAATTCTTCGATTTCAAACATGCCTAAGTAAACCTACGGTGCTATGATGTGAGTTAGTCCTTTTGAGCTAACAATATGAGGACGCTTGGGCCAATCTTAGAGGTAACCAAACCTTCAACATCTTAAAGAGCACATTATTTTAAATATTTGATTCGAGTTTTGATAGCGAACGTAAGAATCCATTAAAAGGAAAAATATAAACTTTTGCTACCTCTAACTTGTATGTTTGCGCTTTGACTTCGCTTTTAAACCCAAATCATTCTGTAAGCATTGTTTCCAAAACCAAACATTGGCGAACCTTTCAGTAAGTAGGTACATCATTTTAATATTTCACTTACTTCAGTTCCAGCATGAATGGCCAAAACCATGTCAAACTCGTTGGCTCCAAGTCGGATGCTGGCACGTCCATCGTTGCCAACAGTGATAGTCTTGCCAGTGCAGGAGCTGCCCCTCTTCTCGCCAGAGATGACGTCACAGTAAGTACCAGCGGGAAGGCAGGTCTGTAAGTTGATGATACAGACATGTTACTTCATGGATCGTCGACTAGCATTACAAAGCATAAAATCTTTATTGGGAGCGGCAAGGTAAACCCACTATTAACACTTTTGATGCAGGGTCCAGCTTAATTAATCACGGTCCTACGAACAGGTTATTCTAAACATAAAACAGAATAACTTTTTTTTGTAGCCAAATATAAAAAATCTGCTGGTTTAAATTTGTCCGTATGTTACTTATTAGGAAAGTTCTTGATTTATAAAATTGGACCTTACATAAGATTAAACAGTATGCGTGAAACTAACAAAATAAAGTTAAAACTAACCTGAAGAGTCTGGTTCAGGTCCCTGCTGTCTTTGTTGAAAGCAACGAAGCCCTGGTTTCCTCTGCAGAAAGCGATCTGGTTGCTGCCGTTGTCCCACCAGTTGGTAACAGCGGCATTACCGGCGCGGTTTCTGAAGGCGACCATGCTATAGATTTGACGCCAACGGTGTTCGCAAATCCAGCCATTGCCGCAGGAACCGTCCTATGAGAAGAAAAAAGAATAGAAAGTGGACATTTTTGATGTAAAGGTTTTTAGGCAGAATCTGACAGATCAGGATTGAAAATCCAGGTCACAAAAGAAAAAATAAAATAAGTTCAACGTCCTGAATCTTAGTCAAAAGCTCTTAAGTATCTAAGCAGTAGCCGAATTCCTGTCACATTAAGTAGACCATAGCAAGAAATATACCATGTTTAAATGTAGAAACAAAAGCAATTATACTTACAGAGTTAAAAGAAGGAGAGATGATGTTGCCACTGTTGTCCATTGGGGGACCAGCTTCAGTGTTGTGGAAATCAAAGCTGCTCATCAACTGAGGCCAGCCATAAGGATGGGCCAACATGAACGCGATGGCAGCCTTGTACTGCTTAGACCGCTTGTAAGTAAGAATGGCTCCACCAGCACCGTGGCCTCGTTGGTTGTCATGGTTATCAATAAAGGTGAGACTATCGTCGTGGGCAAGAAGACCCCAGTTCGGGCCCCAGTTGGCGAGCCATCTGAGTTGGTTGTCGCCACCGAATACTTGGCTAAGTTCAAGTCCGAATTTGAACTCAGTGACTGCAGCGAGGGAAGTGTATTCGTCACGGGAGATGGCCTCGCCTCCGAGGTCAATGACTTCTTGGTAGATGTAAGGACGGGCGCCAGAGGGGAAACCGTGGTTGGTGTTGAGATTGTCTAGACGGTCGTAGATGATGCGCAAGTCTCCGGGCCACATGTGTTTGGCGGCGTCGATTCTGTTGAAAAAAAGTTATTTTTATAAAACATGGTTATTAAATAAATCTAACATCAGCATATTAGGAATCCCAATGACTCAAGATCTACATGTTTAACTGAATACATAAAAATGCCTGTAATAAAAAAATACGCATCGAATCCAATGTAGTCGTTGGATTCATTTATTGGTGTTTATTTATTTTTTTTACAATTTTACTTATTGAACATTGTGATGATATTAATGAAAAAGCACTTTTAAATAAAATTAAAATCTTACCTGAAACCAGCAACACCCAAGCCGATCAGACGGTTCATGTAGTCGACGATCATTTTACGCACGTATTCTGTGCCCTGATTCAAGTCTTTAAGACCGGACAGCTCGCAGTTACGTACCTGAGATACAAAGACAGAGATATAAAATAAGATTTATGAAAGCATAAATAAAAAATACTAACTGATTGATTGAAATAAATTATTGTAAGCCTATTATAAAAGAAACTGATTGAGAAAAAAGATGTGAATGTTAAACAGTCAAGTAAATGGAGACAGATCGTATTGAGCAAATCTACATACCACAGCCTGTTAAAGTATTACTGAGGTCATTAGAATTTATATCGTATTAATAAACAATTCCTAAATAAAAGCAATTTTGAAGAATCTTACCCTATCAGGGCAGCAGCCATAGTCATGGTCAGAGATGACACAAATGGGCGAGTTGAAGTCATTCCTGCCGTAAGGTACGCTTGGGTAGTGCCAGTTTCCGAAGTTAACGGTGCTGCCTCCAGTACCGGTGTTCTCATTCCATGTGCCTGTCATGTGGTTGATAATAGCATCTACGTAGATTCTGTGGAAGATTCGAGATTGAGTCTGGTGTTTGGCGTAGAATAGGTTATATGAAAAAATTAATATTCGTTTGGTTGAAGAGCAAAATCTCTAAAACTCACGAGCACGATGTGATTTGATTACTACCGATAGCTTTTGTAAAGTTTCATCGACTTCAAAGTATTATAAGTATATGTATTAATACACTAAGTATTAGTAATACATTTTAATTGCACGAACAGGAGAAAAGTGACTTTATTCAGCCTGAACACTATCAAAGAAAGAAAAAAAATCTGTGACCCACCTGACACCAACAGCGTTACATCTGCGGACCATGTCAGTAAACTGCTGTTCATTTCCGGAGCGAGTGACCAGGCGGTAAGAAATGGGCTGGTAGCGTTCCCACCATGGGCGTTGATGAGACCAGATCATCAGGTTCTCGTTCGGTGGAGAGATCTATAAAACAGGCCAATTATTCTCCAAAAACTAGGATTAACCTTTTATGAATTTCATAGGCAAATCTAGCAAAGATTTGCCTTTCAATGCGTATAAAGCTAAAGTAAAATCCAAAAAATTTAACCTTAGGCATACTATTATATCAACGACTATTTAAACGATAAGAATAGTAAGTCGCTTTGAATAACTCAAGACAATGTTTACTTATTATTTGTCCAGAATTAGCTTACCTATTGACCGATTATATGTGTTCATATAATATAATTAAATAAATTTTATTTGCCTGCTTAAGTCAATATTTATTTTTTAATTTTATTTTCCCTTTATGATTGACATAGTCTGCTCATTACAATGCTCTTTTTTTAAGTTGTATTGCAATATGTGGTTAGCTAGTGACCTCGACAATTAATCATATTATTATTCTTGCCTAAGCAATCAGCAGCAAGTTCGCCATGCTCCCTTAGTTGTCACTGCTTGCGGTAACGTCGGGGGTCGGGTTGCCTCCTTCTCTCACCAATGGCGAGGGGGGCAATATGTTATGCTCATGAACGGGTGCTGTTTATGGTGACTAGTCGTCTTGCTGACCTTGGTTTCGTTATTATTAATTAACTCTTTGTTTATTTTACTTGGATGGTTCTAGTTTATCATTACATACTATATAGATGTATGTAGGCACGCCCTTTTTGCCTGAAGGCTTTTATTTAGATAGGTATTAAGTTCCTTTTACGTATTTTTTTTTCTGTTTGAGTATAGTTTTCGATGTTTTTGTTGGTATATTGGCGTGTGCTAGGTGACACTGGCAAATAATTTAATTTGATGTGTTATGTTTCGTATTATAAATTATTTTGCATTCTTGTTGTAAAGATTCAAGTTTTTCTAACTGAACATACAGTTATGCTGCCGGGGAGTTTGTAGCGCCACTTTTTATTCTCAGCTGTAGTACTAGGGCGGGCGTTTTGAAGAACTGTCTTATGTAATATGACGTTCGAAAAGTGCTGATCCTCACCCTAGTTTCAATAAATGATTTTTGATTTTGGCCTTGCTGACTCTAAAGAGAGACAATAACAATATATAGTGTGTCTCATTATTCGAGGGTTGATAAGTAAAATTTCTAATTGGTAGGCAAGTAGAATCACACATGGACTGCAAAACCAAACATCATACAAGGATTGTTGTATTTTACTAAATGCATAATATTATGAAGCCACAAAAAAAAGCATAGCCTCACGTATTCGTAATCGTGATATTTATCAGGCTAATAGGTAAATCCAAATATTACTGTCATAGTCACAATCTTTTAATTAGTTTGTAGTTACCTACAAGATAAAATTCACACTCGCTAAAGACTCGTTAAAGATAACAAAAGGATTTCCCCTTGTAATAAATCAAACCAATATAGGAGACGCAGTAAATTATAAAGTTAAGATATTTTATAAATCCACTAGCAACTTGTCCCAGCTTCGCACAGTTTTTACGACTTGTCAATACATAGAGATTTCTTTATCATATCTATGTTTAATATTATTGTATTATACACATGAATCTTCCGAAATACAGTCATTCTCTAATTGATGGTGGAAACCGCATCAAAACGCGGTCACACAGACGGAAACGAAGATCACCTTTACTTTTTAATGTGTATAAGTAGTGAATCAAGTTCTTACCTGAATACCACCGAATCCTCTAGGTCCGAGGAAACTCTCGCACTCAGCGGCGATGTCATCCCATTTCCATTCAAACAGGTGGACCATGGTCGTTCGACCTGAGGCATAGTGGGGGTTCTTGTAGGCCAGGGCCACAGCTAGGGCCGACAGGCATAGGATGAGACGAAACATCCTGGAACACAGACGTACGATTAGAAGGACACGGGAAAAGATATGATGGTTGATGTCAAACCGTTTGTGGGTGAACTTGAGAGATTTTGGATCCCTCAAAAGACACTTATAACAAAACATAACATGAATAAATAAAGAAACCATTTATTTACTACTTCAGTTTGGTGAACTAAAACCCCTGGGACCCACTCTGTTGACAGAGAAACTATTTCTAAGCGTGTGATCATTATAAGTTTCAAAGACATTACTCATGGAAATGTTTTTGTTTTAAGTATCTTATTCAGTCGCATTCGGTAATACAATTTCTTTGTCCAGTCACGATAATCTATAATAGTAAAATTTTGTTCACGATATTCTACTTGATGGCTACAAAAGGTGAAAAGACTATTATCAACAAGTTGACAGTATAAACTGTAGGGAACATAATGGTTATGTTCTCGGTCAGTATGTACTAGAAAAATTAAGTAATTATCTTTTAATATTAACCTGAATATTATAAGGAGTACCTACAAAGGATTATTCTTCTTATCTAATAGTATTGAAGACCAAATAATATAGTTTTGTATTTGTTTGTCATTTCTACGTTTAATTTTACAGCCGCATAATTATTTGCTTAGTTATTTTTTACTCAAAACTAATTAAACATTTGATTGACATAAATAAAATAAACATGCATTTATTTAAAAAAAAAAAAACAAACATAGATATTATTTATAGCCAGTTTCTAGACTATCCGAAATATTCAACCATTTTATGTAAACTTACTCAATTGCAGAGCTACACTAATATAAACAAAACAAATCTAAAAGCACAGGTGACAACTTAGCACCTTCAAACAAACGAACCCAGTTTAACTATTACTTTAACACTGCCAATGAATCCCTCATAAAACAAGCTTCATTTTTGTCCGATAACAAAACGACTACTGCAATTAGTTAAGTACAAAGTACTGTAAGTTATGCAGATGACATGGTGCTGCTGAACCCAACGATCGGTGGACTTAGGAAATTAGTTAATGAGTGTGAGACGGACGCGTTTAGTCATGGCCTCACAAAAAGTGAGCTCATGGTATTTAAAGCAAGTACCAAGTCACCAGATCAGTTTCCTCACTTTATGGATGGACTTGAATTTTTAGATTTTTGTCATTATATAGTTTCCTATCGTTGTATTTATATAGTTCCCAATATCCTCTTTGATAGCTAGCTGCCAAAGCCGGTTTCAGAACTTAGCAATGGAAAGTTCAAAACCCACATCAAACGCGTCCTTATCAAAAAAAGCATATTATAAGATTAAAGACTACGTTGAAGACAAGGAAGTTTGGAAATAATTACTTCTGCACACGTGGCTTCAAATGTCTATTAACTGATTCCAAATTAGGATGTTTATTTAATTTTATTTACTTTATCCATATTTCTTCGACTTAATCTTTTTATTATTTGACATTATATACCTGCAATTCTATTTTTTACTCTTTATTAGTGGTTGTAATGGCTATCATACCATTTAGTTTTAATATGTTTTAATATTTTATTTACCTTTTTGATAGATTATTTTATATGTTGTGAATATGCCTAAGGCATTAAGTCCGCCTTTGTACCTTTTTGTGCGAAAAGTTTAAATAAATAAATAAATATGAGAACCAGGTCTTGTAAACTGTAGATTCTTAGACCTTTTTCTATTTGATAGACCTATACTGTTCTCACGTACGTATTAACACTGTAATTTGAAAAAAAAAACTAATGTTTTTAAAAGAGTAACCGTGGAGCTCCTTGCCAGCTCTTCTCCATAAGGAACGACCAATTAGAACCATGCACCCAGCATCTGACATTTCATAAGTGCCCATGTTGGTTTACGTGAAATCAAATATTTTGATTTCGATCACTAATTACTAGGCCAGAAAAAATGTGAAAGATTTAGGTGAAAATTTTCGAAAGTTTACTCACCTTATGTATTTTACTGCTTGGTGCACCACCGCTGAAGATCGCTGTATCTGACTGGGCCCTCCTACTGCGACGATACTTTATATACCAAAAGATAAAAACTTTCGTTAGAGATTTGCTATATTTTGATACCATCTTTTCTTTTAATTACTATAATCTCTGATTAAAGGTCCAAAAACAACTATAATCTAGGTTGTTAACCGATGTTATGTAGGTACTTGGAAAATTATAGTTCCACAACATACCTACCAACAAAATTATATAATGCCCGTATTGATGGACAAACAAGTGGCCGAATTCTGGGACCAGTCCATTTAGATTGCTATCGACACGCTAAGAAGAAGACGGACAAAGTTATAAAAAAGGTCGGAAGATCTTGTGTAATCGTGATTCCAGCGAAAAATCATATCTATTTTTACTTAAAAAACAAACACTGTAGAAACACATACTAATAATATTGAATAGCTAATGCAGGCGAAAATATGGTGGTAACAAAAATAGTTTGAGATCGTAGTTTCCTGGACACAGGCGAAGGTGACCACGAAGTTCAACAGCCAGCGATGTGGAATACGAAGTATAGGAATACTCTGCAGCTATGTTGATGAATGCAACAACTTGGACTCGCAAGCCTCAAAGGGCCAAGAAAGCTCCCTTTTTGACTGACTCTACGTCAGATTTGAAGAATTTGTTATACCAGTCAGTGTGGTCAACTTATGATGCGAAGCTCAACATCAAGACTTTAAACATCGCACGCTGGCCGGGTGCAGTGCATGCTTCTACAGTAACAGCAATTTGTAATATTCCTGGTAATAGATTACCAGGAATATTACAATTATTTCAGGTGAAACTAGATGAGCAATTGCCAAGATCCTCATGCGGCGCAAATACTGTAACCTTATGGGTCTCGGCACTCGCGTCATGACGCCCGAGTGCGCGTCTCCTTTTTAAGGAAATTTCTCGCCGGCTGATCGACACTTCACGTGACCAGAAGGCTGGGTCGTTCTTTGGCCAAAGAATTAGCATTGCCATTCAACGTGGGAATTTATTTATTTGTTTAGTTAGTCTGTTAGTCATTTGATTTAGTACCTAGTGTAAATAGTTAGTTATCTATACATACCTAAAATATTGACTATGTGGGTTAACAAAAAATAAAAATAATATATGTTTGGCAAAAATATAATTTGCACATTGCTATGATTTGATATAATATTATTATTACGAGTATACGAGTCAGGAGTCACCTTGAACATAGTGCTGTCATATGGGCTCCTCATGAGGCGAAATATAGTGTCATGTTGGAACGTGTCCAAAATAAGTTCACAAGACACTTGTACTTCAAGGTGTATGGGGTAAATCCATTTTACCCATTGATGTACCCTACACTATTTGTACTGGGTATGGTAGGGTACAACGCATTAAAAGTGCGACGGGACTTTGCACTCGCAGCGTATGTAGTGAAGCTACTGCGTGGCGGGGCGCATAACCCAGGAGTGCTGCGGCACCTGGACATTTGCGTGCCAGACCGGTACGTGTGGAGGCGGCGACGCCCGCCCCTGCTTGCTGTGCCTGCAGCCAGAAACAACCTACTGGCGAGAACTCCTCTCACTAGAGCCATGCGTGTGGTGAACGAGGTTCACGAAAGAGTTGATGTATTGTGGTGCAACTTGAGTGAATTCGCAAAAGTTACATTATATATAATATGTTATTTAGATGTAGGTTAAGATTTAGGATATTGTATGTAATTTTATTGGATGTAGATTAAGGATTTAGCATGTAAGGCCTCGCCATCGCATTAGATCGCTGATCTGTAATGGTAGTTGTAGGTAAGATTTGAATAAATAAATAAATTACAAACAAAGAAATTTCCGAAAAACACAATTGTAAATACCCCAAATGAGCCCCCCGTGTAGTTACCATGTCACTGGTGGCTAATAAAAGATAACGAAAAAGGTAAATCGTGACGTACAGCAGACATTAAAAGATTATGAAACCGGATGTCGAATTGATGAATTGCTTGCTGATTAAAAATGAAGCTATCACAAAAATGAATGTTGGTATATACATACATACATAGTCAGCCTATAATGTTCCCACTGCTGGGAAACAGGCCTCCGCTCTTCGATAGGGAGTGGTGTATAATCTACCACGCGAGCCCAGTGCGGGTTGGTAGATGTCACATATCTTCGAATATTTCATTCTAGGACATGCCGGTTTCCTCACAATGTTTTCCTTCACCGCTTTGAGAGCTGTGGTGATGAAATTATTTACACAAAGTGAAGCGCCTGCCTGGGTTCGAACCCACGACCTACAACTCGTAAGTCGCGGCCGATACCACTGGACCACCACTGCCCGAATGTTGGTATATATTGAAGAAGATTGATAAACTCCAACACCGTTTCCGATCCCCATGAAAGTTGGCACACATAATTATGCATGGAGGTATTTATAGGGTTTTATTATAATTTGTCCATAATTCAGCAATCTTGAAAATCCTTTCTTGAACCTTGTATTTATTTTCAGAAGATTTAGTACTTAGTTTATATTGTTAAAGTTAAAGTTACCGGTGGTAGTTTAAGTTGGTATGGCATTATTGTTACTAATACTGAAATAATAACAAAATTATGGACCTAGTCTACCCTGTAGTCTGTATTAAAGTTTAATTAAATTTTTTAAATGTTCGGAAATTATCCTGTGAGGCAAAAATATTTTTGGGACGTTAACTGCTTTATGATTTTGAACCAGCTTCTGCAAGTGACTTCGTCCGCCTGGAAATTAACTTTACTTACCATAATTTGGTATTGCCGATTAAAGCTAAAAGTAAAGCTTTCTATTAGTAAGATATTTTGAATAAAAAAAAAAAAAAACAAAACAAACAATTCTACATTTTGATAATAATATAGATTAGATGATGGGCCGATGCGGTATTGCAGGGATTAAGACTTCAAGGTTGTAAATCAACCCACTATAGGTACTAATTAGGTATCGTAAGTATGATCTAGATCACAAGTTTAATGGGATTCACCCTTTTTTTTTGCGGATGGGATATCATCAAATGCCTCCCGGTCTGAGTGGAGCGGAAGGGAGTGTCAGACTCTTACTGCCTAAAACCCACCCGTGTTCCTTCCTTAGCCCTTTATGTTCCAGGGCAGCGGTAACCCTTTCGGACGATCCCGCTACCCATGGTATTCACCCTTATGTTATATATTGAGTGGCAATCAAGCTCCCTGAATGGTTACTGGCGACCGGCACCAATGTATATCCGTCATAGGTTACAAAGGAATCGCTGATGGAATTTCCAGCCCAGAGATAACGCTGAAATGCCACTTTTGCCTGTTATCACATCGGCACCCATACCCTTCCAACCAGGACTCAGCAACACTGCTTGGCGGCGCAAATAGGTAGGTATCGTCATATGGACTTTTCCTTGTAGGTACAGTCAACAGCAAAAGTAGATGATCAAAATCAGAAATTCAATACTAATGAACGGAGTTCGTGTCAGAACTGTGTGGCGTACTAGTAGTAAATGTTTGGTATAATTTACAATCACATACTTTTGAATCACTTCGACGCCACACAGTTCTGACGCGAACTCCGTTCATTAGTATTGAATTTCTGATTTTGATCATCTACTTTTGCTGTTGACTGTACAACTTGCAAAACTTAACTTGCGACCCGAGCGTGACGCTTCAGAATCGCGCGCTTACGCCACCCGAGCGAAGTCTCAACTCTTAACTCTTGCTATTATAATTCCTACTCCGGAACAGTTCACTACATGGACAATGATCCTATCCACCTACTAGTGATTTCATCGAATGAAAACTTTCGAATGGGATAGTGTTTGCCTTTCAAAGATATTTCATAGTGTAGGAGCTTTTGCACAAGAGAGCACGACAAAAGGAGAGGTATCATTTGTACTGATAGCTGTATTCTGATCAAAACTCATAATTTGGAATCATTTATACGGCAAAGAAGAAGAACAGTTGACGTCGATGCATAAATAGCTGACGTCGGTTTACATATGAAAGGTTATTCCATTTTTATTTTTATTTGACACATTTGAATGCTTTTTACAGGATTCAACACCGCGGCTAGCCATTTTCATGGAGCTTCGCACGCTTTGAAAACAATTTACGAAGTGCGTTAAAATCGATTTGAAAGTAGTTTTTATGAACGCACTATAGCATTTATTCTTGTATTTTTAAAGAGAGGAAGTGTTTGTGAGGCTTCATCAGTGTTATATACTCGAAGGGCTGATTTTTCCAACGCCAGATAATTTTACCGGAAGAATAATTTTGAATTTTTGACAGTTCTCCCACACAAAAACGGCCAGACGTCAATTTTATTCCACGAATAAAAATTATCTCTCGATTGAAAAATTTTCCCTTAGTGCGAAAATCTTTTGGCGCCTGAATGAAATTGACAGGAGGGGGGAGGCTAAGTATTTGTGAAACTGTCACAGAAATTGTTTTAAAAACCAAGATGGCGGCGTTCGTTCCGATTTTGGCTACGCGTCATGGGGAGGCTATTAATGGAGTGGATATAACACTGAAACATAATGTACATACTCACACTTATTTTTTTTTGTCCCTAATATATTAATTATTTTCATTAATTCCTCCAGGTCAGAACAAGCATTCCATTACTGTTAGGCGGTGATCTGATTATTCCTCACGACACCAGGCCACGTTTAATCCATGATCAGTACACAGACACAGCCCCAACTTTAACATAAGACTACGACGATTTAGTGACATCCAAGGGTTGGGAATTTCGCCCACATTGATTGATATCTTTTTTTCCTCTAAACACTATACTTATAACACAATTTAACTATAGAATTTATTGTATTTTATTAATATATATTTTATCATGACAACTTTGACAACGACGTTTATTACGTCACTATGACAACTTTTCTTGCAGATTCTTAATGGCCAATAATTATTTAGCGGATTATACATTCTCACTTCTTTAAAATTACTCATGGCCACTAACATAATATCTCAAATTCATATTTTCTACATAGTATTATTCTACGAGTTCACATTATAAATCCGCGCAAGGCGAGGATCAGTTCCCGTTTAGCCTCTAAAGCGAACACATTAAATAAGCCTGATACTCCAGGGCCACCTATCCCGGCAACACCCAGCGTGTCTGTCCTAATGGCTCCGGTACCTGACGGACTTTCCCTATGCCTCCGTCCTCCGTCCTCCGTGAAGACTTCCAGTACCAGTCGGACCGCCGGCGCACCTCGCTGGAGAACTCCGAAGACCCTCCTGCACCTATTGGGCCGCGCCTCATCCGAGGACCGCCTCACCTGGTGGGCTGACAGCATCCCCGCCGTGTCTGCTCTCTCCTGCTGCCGTGCTGCGTCCTGCTCCTGCTGCGTGGGCCCACTACGGGTATCCTCCGTGCCACAACCACACTTGCTCTTACCTGCACCTGCACCTGTCACCGGCACCAGCCTCGCGTCGGTTTACCTCTTTAGCTCCATTTGCAACTCCAATTCATCCTTCCTCACCCACACTACTACACACAACTCTTCAGTCCATCTCCACCTTTTGTATATCTTGTAAATATATCTTTAATTGCTTTCTACTTCCCTTTCTTTAATTTAATTACCTTTAACTTTTAACTTTAGATTAATTTAAAGTCAAAGTTAAGATTTTCTTGTCGCTACACGACAAAACCTGTGACGTAGAATTAAATGTTATCGTTATAAGTAACTACACGTGCAGATAGATACCTACTGGACAGTGATGTTGCCCGATAAAAACTTTATGCAAAGATAAAATCTGTAGATTAATTATTATGATTGCAACCAGAATATTAGCAGCCTGCATATTAGCAGCTTATTAGCAGCCTGGACTAGGTACTTTACACTACCTATCTACATATCCCTGTAGTACACCGTTGAATGTTTTAATCATGATTTTTTTTTGTATCTTCAAATAAGTGCCTATCTATCTATTATGCGTTTTTAGGCATGAAGTTGGTATGGTAGGTAGCTATAACAGGCTGGTGCTCAAACCTCCATGTCTATTTTGATAAGTACAGAAAGACGCTTAACGATATATTATAAATGTTGAAGGCAAAAAAAGTTGCAATATTTTTACAAACTTTTTTTTTTGCTTTTTCTAGTTTAAATGTAACGTAACTTTATAACCTGCACTATTGAATGCACCCATAGAAATATTGTTTTACATGCTTTACTTTGCGCGCTGCCATACACAGCTCCGCTTGCTCAAAATTAATTAGAATATTAATTGAAAGCGTCTAACGGGCCTCTACGAGTCAGCTTCAGCCTCTCGTACGGCTTCCAAAGGTTCGGGACTTCAAGGTCCCATGATATGTCAAAGGCACAATAAAAATAACAACAATAATCAATCGTTTACTTACCAAATTAAGTTCTTACATTTTCATATAACTAAAGTATCAATAATAATTTTATTATTTTTACGTGTAGACTCCACACTAGGTCGAGCCTGTCTTGTGGATTCCTTTACAGTTTGAAATTTCAGGGTCGATAGTGTACCTATTGTAACTTTATTTATTACATATTGTTTTGAAAATTTTACGTAAAACAAAATAAAAAGTTATGACGAAAAATAAAATAAAAATAGTCGTAAATACAACTGTTTGCAATAGGGTGTGTCGTAAATGTAGGAATTTATTCATTGGAATTTAGCAAGGATGCATCCAAGAGAATGTATGTATAAGTAAGAATGCATGAGTATGTAAGGGTTTGGGAGGTAGTGTGAGAGCGAAGGTATGAGTGAGGAAGTGAGTGAGTGAGTTATGGTTTTTGTGATACATAATTGTTATGACATTATCCTAACGAGGGCCTCGGTTTCTGAGTAGGGTTGAAAGAACAGCCATTGTTTAATAATTTTTTTAACTTAGTTGATCCTACAATTTTTGAACTCACTGATTTTTTAAATTTTATTTAAAACGAATCTGAGCATAGATTCACATCCGTTGTGCAAAAACGGTTTTTACTACGTAAACCTTCGTACATTCGTTGTTAAGTAGTTCTTGATTCTGTGGATTGGATTGTTATTTTAGTACTAATTTAAGTATATATATTATTATAACTGTCGGACATTAAGACCGAAGCTTCTTTAAACAGGTGATCTGTGGGATAACGAAAGTGTTTTCTATAGGTACATAAACTTTTTGTATCATTGACGTTACGTCGACTCCGCCTTATACTGTAATGTCGCAGCAGAGAACCTGACTCATATAATGCCACACACACCAGAGGGGCATTTCTGGTAATTTTAAGAACATTCATAGTCTGATCTCATTCTCAATCTGTCAAAAAATACTCTGATTTCCCTACATTTTGACAGGTTCTTGACATTTGTTTATAGCCGAGATGAGACTGCGACTAGATTTTGAACGTTTTAAATTACGAGAATTGGCCTTCCGGTGTAAGGTTTTTTAGGCCGAGTTACGTCTCAGTTTCATTACGTGAATCAGCTTTCTGATTAGCTTAGCTACCAAGTCGATATGGGGTCTGAATGAAAGACGTTGATCTAACAGAACTTCTAAATATTTTAGAGGTTCGACCTTTTTAATTTTCTCACAGGTACTGGGGGCTGTGCTGCAAGTTGAAGGGTGTATATGAAGCTGTAAAGGTTTCGGTGCTGATGAGAGGAGTTTTGTGGAAACAGAAGTAGGTCGCTTTTTTTAAATAAAAAGTAACAGAAGGTTAAGGTTGAGCCATTTTTTGATACTAGTAAAGCAGGACTATTTCCAAAGTGTTGCTAAAAACATACTCGTAGTAGCCATGTCATCGTAGCTGCGTAGCAGTTGACTTCTGCATTGTGGGTATTGGCATGATGAATATCATTAATATAGATGATAAATAGTGTCAGGCGCAGTGCACTACCTTGAGGCACTCCAAATTCTAAGCTGCTATGACAACTGATGGTATCCCCAATTTCCAAACATTGCTTTCCGTTAGAAAGGTAGTTCTCAAACCCTTTTAGTTGGTAGTCCTTGTATACCAATCTTCTCGAGCTTTTTCAGTAGTATAGGAATGTTAACGGTGTCAAAAGCTTTTGCAAGATCTAGGTATATTCTTATGCAGAGATTGGCTGAGACACTTACTGCATCTTATGTGGGTTTTTCGTGTTTGAAGCCGAACTGCTTATTGGATAATATATTGTTGAATCTAGGTACTCACCTAGATTCAACAACATATTATCCAACAAGCAGTTCGGAAAAAAGTTAATAATCGACTCTGATTATTAACTTTTTTTCGAATATTTTGAAGAATATTGCTAACAGTAAAATTTTTATCAAATCTCTGTTTTTACGTTCAATTCCATGATTGAAGCCGGCCGGTTTTAAACAAGAGACTGAATTTCGCTATCGCTACGAAATTCGTTCGAACAGGACAAGTTAATGTGACTGATATCATAAGTTTTTTGGCGAGCGTGAAGTTTATTATTCTTAGGGATTGTTACAGGTCTTATAAACTGAATTCGGGCTAGTTTAAAGAGAAAATTTATGTGCTGCTTTCTAAGCAGCAATAGCGTAAGTAACATAAATGCGGGTGTACTAAAGGTATACCTCTGCCCAACTCTTCGGGGAAACAAGGTTCTGTTATGTTTATGTTCTAAGTAGATACAAACATAGAAATAATTTAAGTTTTGAGTAAAATATTGACAGACTACAAAGAAAATAATAACGTTCCGTTTCAGGTAATAATATTTTTCTTGGTATGATTTTTCAAAGTTGACTGTATCTGACAGTGCACTTTGTCAAGAAAAGGGTTAAAAATTATTCACCAGCTGAGACATTTCGCCAACTTCGACAGAACTTAAGACTAAAACTTTAACATCTCTTCATCGAACATCGACCCTAAAAATCCGTTACCAGCAGTAGAAAATCAAGATGTCCAACAGATACACTGAACAATCCCTTCGCGGTAAAAACTGTCGTAAAACTTAGTTGGTCTCTACGTGGGTAGAATTCAGCGCGCGTGTCAACATTGAGGTGGGTAGTCTACGTGAACTCCCTGAGGCAATATCTGTCTATATTTCTCTAACTATTCTCAATAATCCATAAATATTGCAGTATTTTATTTGTTTTTTTTAATGTATTTTCAAGTTCGTTTATTGTATTTTCTCTCCATTCGTTATTTCTATGGGCACCTACCTCCCCACGAAGACATGGTTTAATTTAAGGTCTACGCTTCTCATTAATAAAGGTATAAAGGTGTGGCCATACATATCCACTGCTTGTAATTATTTTATAATGAGGAAAATGAAGCGTGGAATAATAATACCAACATACGACACGGAACCCCGGACAAGGACGCGGGATTTGAAGTGAACAATATTAAATGAAGTGATGATTTAATTGACCTACTCGATAGTAATAATAGTGACCTGCCGTTGTTGATTAAAACAAAAAAGGTAGTATTTCCCACTTGCTTAAACTCTATGATTTATTGATGCCTTTAGTAACTCGCATTCACCGAAAATCTGAAGTGGTTTTAATTACGGCTAAACATAGGTACTTATAATATTACCTGTGAACTTACACCGTCTGGTGTAAGTATCTAATCGAGTCCCGGTACCTAGCAGCTTTCTGGTAAAGAATCGAACCCTCAAAATTAATAGCAATGCAGGTTATTATAATCCTGATTATAATACTTCATAGCCACTGCATCAGCGAACAGTTGGACTTCGTATAAATAATAATTTCGTATACATATTTTTCGCAGTACTAGAAAGAATTGTCCTCTAGATCTTTGTCGTCCCTGATAGTGTACACTTTGATGCATGTGATTAAAATAATGAAACCGTATTGCCAGCCCCCTAAATAAACATTTAAGTATATTGAAATACAAACATTGTTAATAAAAAAATGTTTTCTTTGTGTAAAAACTATGGACTTATTCATAAAAATAAAAAGATCACAAATTTATGACGAAGCACATTTATTAAAAAATCGATCGTTCAGTGATTACAAATAATGATTCGATCCGGAACGGCTTTTCATCGGTTTTACAACCTCGACTGAAACAAAAAAAAAATTTGATGTATGATGAGAATTCTTAAGTTTAAGTTGCTCCAAAAACAAACATTGGCGAGTGTTTCAGTACGCACATCATTTCAAAATTTCACTTACTTCAGTTCCAGCATGAATGGCCAAAACCATGTCAAACTCGTTGGCTCCAAGTCGGATGCTGGCATGTCCATCGTTGCCAACAGTGATAGTCTTGCCAGTGCAAGAGCTGCCCCTCTTCTCGCCAGAGATGACGTCACAGTAAGTACCAGCGGGAAGGCAGGTCTGTAAGTTGATGATACAGACATGTTACTTCATGGATCGTCGACTAGCATTACAAAGCATAAAATCTTTATTGGGAGCGGCAAGGTAAACCCACTATTAACACTTTTGATGCAGGGTCCAGCTTAATTAATCACGGTCCTACGAACAGGTTATTGTAAACATAAAACAGAATAACTTTTTTTGTAGCCAAATATAAAAAATCTGCTGGTTTAAATTTGTTCGTATGTTACTTATTAGGAAAGTTCTTGATTTATAAAATTGGACCTTACATAAGATTAAACAGTATGCGTGAAACTAACAAAATAAAGTTAAAACTAACCTGAAGAGTCTGGTTCAGGTCCCTGCTGTCTTTGTTGAAAGCAACGAAGCCCTGGTTTCCTCTGCAGAAAGCGATCTGGTTGCTGCCGTTGTCCCACCAGTTGGTAACAGCGGCATTACCGGCGCGGTTTCTGAAGGCGACCATGCTATAGATTTGACGCCAACGGTGTTCGCAAATCCAGCCATTGCCGCAGGAACCGTCCTATAAGAAGAAAAAAGAGTAGAAAGTGGACATTTTTGATGTAAAGGTTTTTAGGCAGAATCTGACAGATCAGGATTGAACATCCAGGTCACAAAAGAAAAAATAAAATAAGTTCAACGTCCTGAATCTTAGTCAAAAGCTCTTAAGTATCTAAGCAGTAGCCGAATTCCTGTCACATTAAGTAGACCATAGCAAGAAATATACCATGTTTAAATGTAGAAACAAAAGCAATTATACTTACAGAGTTAAAAGAAGGAGAGATGATGTTGCCACTGTTGTCCATTGGGGGACCAGCTTCAGTGTTGTGGAAATCAAAGCTGCTCATCAACTGAGGCCAACCATAAGGATGGGCCAACATGAACGCGATGGCAGCCTTGTACTGCTTAGACCGCTTGTAAGTAAGTATGGCTCCACCAGCACCGTGGCCTCGTTGGTTGTCATGGTTATCAATAAAGGTGAGACTATCGTCGTGGGCAAGAAGACCCCAGTTCGGGCCCCAGTTGGCGAGCCATCTGAGTTGGTTGTCGCCACCGAATACTTGGCTAAGTTCAAGTCCGAATTTGAACTCAGTGACTGCAGCGAGGGAAGTGTATTCGTCACGGGAGATGGCCTCGCCTCCGAGGTCAATGACTTCTTGGTAGATGTAAGGACGGGCGCCAGAGGGGAAACCGTGGTTGGTGTTGAGATTGTCTAGACGGTCGTAGATGATGCGCAAGTCTCCGGGCCACATGTGTTTGGCGGCGTCGATTCTGTTGAAAAAAATTATTTTTATAAAACATGGTTATTAAATAAATCTAACATCAGCATATTAGGAATCCCAATGACTCAAGATCTACATGTTTAACTGAATACATAAAAATGCCTGTAATAAAAAAATACGCATCGAATCCAATGTAGTCGTTGGATTCATTTATTGGTGTTTATTTATTTTTTTTACAATTTTACTTATTGAACATTGTGATGATATTAATGAAAAAGCACTTTTAAATAAAATTAAAATCTTACCTGAAACCAGCAACACCCAAGCCGATCAGACGGTTCATGTAGTCGACGATCATTTTACGCACGTATTCTGTGCCCTGATTCAAGTCTTTAAGACCGGACAGCTCGCAGTTACGTACCTGAGATACAAAGACAGAGATATAAAATAAGATTTATGAAAGCATAAATAAAAAATACTAACTGATTGATTGAAATAAATTATTGTAAGCCTATTATAAAAGAAACTGATTGAGAAAAATGATGTGAATGTTAAACAGTCAAGTAAATGGAGACAGATCGTATTGAGCAAATCTACATACCACAGCCTGTTAAATTATTACTGAGGTCATTAGAATTTATATCGTATTAATAAACAATTCCTAAATAAAAGCAATTTTGAAGAATCTTACCCTATCAGGGCAGCAGCCATAGTCATGGTCAGAGATGCCACAAATGGGCGAGTTGAAGTCATTCCTGCCGTAAGGTACGCTTGGGTAGTGCCAGTTTCCGAAGTTAACGGTGCTGCCTCCAGTACCGGTGTTCTCATTCCATGTGCCTGTCATGTGGTTGATAATAGCATCTACGTAGATTCTGTGGAAGATTCGAGATTGAGTCTGATGTTTGACGTTTAAAGTAGAACAGGTCTTACGAAAAAGTAAATATGTGTGAGACTGAAGATCATAGTCCAACAGCAGCTAATTCTCATTAACTTAGTGAAACTTCACGAGAACGGTGTGATTTAAAAGTTTTGAAAGTTTCGCTAACT
Source organism: Apamea anceps (assembly GCA_951799955.1). Classification (NCBI taxonomy): domain Eukaryota; kingdom Metazoa; phylum Arthropoda; class Insecta; order Lepidoptera; family Noctuidae; genus Apamea; species Apamea anceps. Next base: position 13,378,562 of record OX637515.1, on the reverse strand, counting down.
TTTAGTAGAATATTACAAGTAAATTTCACGGGCAGTATAAGGAAAACTATCAAGAAAAGAAAAAAAATCTGTGACCCACCTGACACCAACAGCGTTACATCTGCGAACCATGTTAGTGAACTGCTGTTCATTTCCGGAGCGAGTGACCAGGCGGTAAGAAATGGGCTGGTAGCGTTCCCACCATGGGCGTTGATGAGACCAGATCATCAGGTTCTCATTCGGTGGAGAGATCTATAAAACAGACCAATTAAACTCTAAAAACCAGGTTTAACCTTTTATGAATTTTAAAGGCAAATCTAATAATGCGTTATGCTGGTGCTGTGATGCTGCTTGTGGTGAATGGTTCTCTTGCGGACCATATTTTACTTCAATGGTCCTAGTTTATCATTTGTTACTTTGAGTTAAAGCTATATTGTATAGCTATATGTAAGCTGGCACGTCTTTTTTTCCTGGAGGCTTTTATTTAGGTATTAAGTACTGTTTACCTGTTTGTTTTTTGTCGACTTGACTATTATAGTTTACGATGTTTTTGTTGGTATATTGGCGTGTGCAAGCTGATATTTGTAATGTAAATTATTTTGCATACTTGTTGTAAAGATTCAAGTTTTTCTAACTAAACAGACAATTGTGCTGCCGGGGAGTTTCTTCTTTCCAGCCGAAGCACAAGGAAGTGGTGAAGGGCGGACGTTTTGGAGGACTGTTTTATGTAATATGACGTTCGGAAAGTTCTGATTCTCAGCCTAGTTTCAATAAATCACTCGATTTTGATGTTTGTGGCTCGCGGACTCTCATGAGAGCCAATAACAATATAAAGTGTTTCTAATTAGTTGAGGGTTGATAAGTTAAAATTACAAAGTGGTAGGCAGGTAGGATCATACATGCACTGCAAAACCAAGCATCATACAAGGATTGATGCATTTTTCTAAATGTTATGATTTCATAAATAAATGCATAGCCTCACGTAATCTAATCGTGATATTTATCAGGCTAAGTAGTTAAATGCAAATATTATTTTCATATTCACAATCTTTTAATTTATTTATAGATAGCTACTGTTACTCATTAAATATAACAAAGGGTATCCCCTTGTTATAAATGAAACCAATAGGTAACATCCATTTTGGATGCTACTGTTAGGTACACTTTGAATATTTTCTTTCACAATAATACAATCATCCAAAATATTATTTGTTGCATAATCACAATCTATTGTGGATCGATCATTGTGTAAAATCGTCTGTTTAATAAACCAAACATATACACATGACCCCTCGGGAATAAATTTTCTTTGTGTCATTTTTAATATGTAGAAATAGTGAATCAAGTTCTTACCTGAATACCACCGAATCCTCTAGGTCCGAGGAAACTCTCGCACTCAGCGGCGATGTCATCCCACTTCCATTCAAACAGGTGGACCATGGTCGTTCGGCCTGAGGCATAGTGGGGGTTCTTGTAGGCCAGGGCCACAGCTAGGGCCGACAGGCATAGGATAAGACGAAACATCCTGGAACCTGGAACAGAAGTATGATAAGAAGGATACGGGAAAAGAAATGATAGTGATGATTGATGACAAACTGTTAGTGGGTTAAATTATATTATTTATATAAAAAGTATTAGGTACACCCACTTACAAACTGATTTGCCTTAATTTGTTAGTAAAACAAGAAATAAGTAAAAATCTAGCAGCTTTCAATCCACCTTCACAAAATCAATAAAGTCAGGGAAATTTTAGCTTAAAGTTTTCTTCGAAGATGGTTATTAAACTTCCTGATTTTATTTGTACGTCATAAGTGAACTACAAAACTTCGATTCTTTTATTTTCAGAGTTTTCCATTCGCATAAATTCCTTACATATTTCTCCAAAACGAAAACTACCTGACTAACGAAAAAATAAAAAGACCATTTATTTTTTAAACGCATAGATACATACGCAGTTCATTTTGGTGAACTAAAACCCCTGCGACCTACACTGTTGTCAGAGAAAGTATTTATAAACGTGTGAACATTAAAATTTTTAAAGACATTACTCATGAAAATGGTTTTGTTTTAACTATCTTATTCAGTCTCAGTCAGCAACACGATTTCTTTGTCCGGTCACTATAATAATTATTTTATTCACGATATTCTAGTTGATGGCTAGAAAAGATGAAAAGTTTGACAGGCTGACAGTATACACTGTAGGGAGCACAATGATTATGTTCTCGGTCAATATGTACTAGTAAAATGGTGTTGTAATATATTTTCATATTAATGTGACGCTGGTGCCACAACAAAACATACTAAAAGGTGCAATACTGTTCTTCTTACCTGACAAAGTGGTCTTTCACTTTGTTACGTAATAATAGTTTTCTTTTGTTTGTCATTTCTACATTTAATTTTAAAGCCGCATAATTATTTGCTTAGTGTTTTTTTACTAAACAATGGTAAAACATATTTTTCATTTGGTTAATAGATAATAGAAAAAACATTTGATTGACATGATTAAAAAGATTACTGGCAATTGTTAAATAAGGCATTTATAACCAGTTTCTAAAACTATCCAAAAATTCACTCATTTTACGTTAACTTACTCATATGCAGAGCTACACTATAAACAAAACATATCGAAAAGCATAAAAGCTAATATTCCCTACATTTTTTCATTGTACAGTTTCCTATTTCTATTACTAATTACTAGGCCAGAAGAAACGTGAAAGATTTAGATGAAAATGATCGAAAGTTCACTCAACTTACCGCTTGCCTTATTTTACCGCTTGGTTCACTGCCACTGACGATCAGTGGATCTGAATGGGGCTCCCCTACTGTGACAATACTTTATATACCAAAAGATAAAAATTTCAGTTAGTGATTTGGTATATTTTGATACTATCTTTTGAATTTTTTTGATAAAATCTCTGATAAAATGGTCCGAAAACAATAATAATCTGGGTACTTAACCAATGTTAAGTACCTACTTAAAACATTATCGTTCCACAACATACCTAAAAAATTATATAATGTCCGTATTGACGGACATAGGTAAAACCAAGTTCTAATCTTGTCTAATCGTGATTCCAGTGTCAAACCTTTAACGTATTATAATTATGATAAGCAATGCAATAATACAGGTGCTATTACATAAATACCTAACCATTTTTTACTTGAAAAACAAACACTGTAAAAACACATATAATCATATACTGATAATCTGCTATATATGCTGGGGAGTTTGTTGCGCCACTTCTTCTTCCCAGCGAAAGCACTAGGAAGTGGTGAAGAGTGGGCGTTTTTGGGCAACTGTCTTTTGTAATTTTGACGTTCGAAAAGTGCTGAATCTCAGCCTAATATTGAATAAATGACTTTTGATTTTGACCTAATGCAGAAGAAAATATGGATGGCACGTATTAAAAAAGTATAATACCTTCTTTCTTTGAGTTGAGACAATTGTTTCTTTACCCTGCAGTAAGACAATAGTTGGGTAGGTATATCTTGGTAGTTACGATGATACTTTTGTGGTCTTCATGTTTATGTATTTTTCTATGTTAAGTATTTTGTGTGTATATAATTTTTCAGTTTCGGTAGACATTTCCCTGGGCAATTCGTTTAACAGTGTCGGAACTAGCCATTGTCTCGTCCTTTGACCAAAATAATTCCTAACCTGAGGGACCGAGTAATCATTTCTCTTTGTCACTTTACGGATTGGTCGGTTATACACTTTCTTTACTTTGAGTTCCATTTGGTTGTGCTGTTCTAAAATTATTGTCGTCTTTTTTCTGTAATATTCTACAAATTTTAAATAATTTTTCGTACTCCTTATTAATACTATCTTTAGTGGCCCTGTTAACTATAGTAATTTTAAAAATCGAATTTGTAATAGCTTAATTTTATTTAAGTGTACCGGAAACGTCAGTCCATAACTAACCAAACCGTAGTTTATTGTTGCCTCTGCAAGTGCATGATAAAGATTATACAGTAACCGCCTACTAACTATATATTTCAAATTGTTAAGTTTCCCCAGAACGGAGCGCAGTCTGTTACATACTGTGTCTACATGTGGGTCCCAAGTAAATCATTCATTAATTAATAATCCTAGATATTTGTATTTCGCCACACGCTCAATACACTCACATTGGCAGTTTGCATTGCCATCGTGAAGGCACTCGTACGAGTGGCCTTTTATCGATATAGAAGCACTTTTAGTTATGTGGTTATACGGGGACGATATCAACATACACTTGGTTTTGTTTATATTAATAAGGATACCATCATCGTGCGCCCATTTTACCACCCTATTTAAGTTTTCTTGCATTACCGATTGGATCAGTTCACAGTTCCGACCACTGCATGTCAAACAGGTATCGTCTGCATACATGTATGCATTACAATTTTTTATGACATTGACCATACTGTTGACATGCATGATATAACCTATTGGTCCATAAACTGACCCAGTCGGCACTCCGTAATCGATTTTACCGAGGTTACTGTCTACTCCCTTAACCTTAACTTTTAGATGCCTAAACCTAACCTAAATAAATGACTAAGTTGGTAAGCTAAACAAAATAAAGAATGTTTGACCAAAATAATACAATTGCCATATTGCAGTGATATATTATTATACGCTGACGGAAATTTCTTTCAATCTATGTGAATATATAGATTTGAAGAACTCCTTTCATATTGAACCCAGGTCATCGAAGTTTCTTATTGCGAAGTCTGCAGAGTCGACTCAAAGGAGTATTATGATAATCAATATAGCAAACGTAAACCGATTATATGTGTTTCATATTAATGACTATGAAATATAAGTAAATGGCTAATAAGTATCAAAAGAAGCCATCAGTGACATGGTATAATTTTGGGCTAATAAAAGACAACGAAAAAGATATCATGACGTGGGGCAGAAATTAAAAGATTATGACACTGGATATGTCTGTAATTGCTTACTGATTAAAAAGTGATAATTATACATTTATCTATAAACAGAAATTCTTTTTTTTCAGGTTCTCATATACAAATTGAAATGCGACTCTTATTATGTTATTTTCCTAAAATTCTACTTAAGTTATAAATTGCTAAGAGCAGAAACTAGTTTTCAATATTTTTGCTGAATCAGCTTAAATGATAAAACGGTTAACGTCTTAAAAATATTCTTGCCTCACAGGATAATTTCCGAACATTTTAACATTATACCAATTTAAACTAAGTACAAAATCTTCTGAAAGTAAAAACACTGTTCGAGAAAGGATTTTCATGACTCTGCAAGATTGAGATTCTACGAGAGAAGCAGATTATTGCTGTATCATGGATAAATTAGTTTTCATTAACCATGGTGGCATGACCGTGCGCTTAACTTTGAAAAAGCAATTTTGTCATAAGCTATCTCAATTATGTTATTTTCAGCAACAGAACAGGTCTCTATTTATTCAAAATTAATTATGTCCAAAAATACAAAAATTATTTTCCAGGGTCAGGGCACGCCACGATAGCGGCGGTAAGACCCCTCTTTGAGGAGTGGCTAGGGAGACGTCACGGCGTCCTCACCTACCGCCTGACACAGGTCCTCTCCGGACACGGATGTTTCGGGAGGTTCCTGCACATCATCAGGCGGGAGGAGACGCCCGGGTGTCACCACTGTCAGGATCGCCCAGAGGACACGGTGGAGCATACGGTGGAGGTCTGCCCTGCTTGGGCAGAGCACCGCCGTGTCCTCGTAGAGGCGATCGGCAGCGGCGGCGACCTCTCGCGTCCGGCCCTGGTTCAAGCCATGGTCCGGGGCGAGAGGGAGTGGGAAGCAGTCACCTCCTTCTGCGAAGCAGTCATGCTAGCGAAAGAGGTGGCGGGGTGGGCGAGGGAACGCACCTCACGCCTCAGCCGCCGCGGGAGACGCTCCGGGCGTCGGGAGCCGCGTGACGACTCCCGGCCACCGTAGGCGCGGGCCTGCGGGCGGTGAGTAATGGGTAACTCACCGTACGATCAGGATCAGGCCCGTGCCGGACGGCGTGTATGTGTTCCACGCGCGCCTCAAAGAGATGTCAGCATGAGTGACGGGGCCCAATAGGGCCGAAGCCTGCCAGGGTAGCGGGATCGTCCGAAAGGGTTACCGCTGCCCTGGAACATAAAGGGCTAAGGAAGGAACACGGGTGGGTTTTAGTCAGTAAGAGTCTGACACTCCCTCCTGCTCCACCCAGAGCGGGAGGAGTCATTTGATGATTTCCCATCCACAAAAAAAAAAAAGGTTCAGAATTATATCAACTCTCTTTTAAAAATTTAAGCTCATATGGAACTACAGGACTGAATATGATACCAAGGCTGTAGTTTTCGCTGACAATCATGATACATAACGTGTTGATGGTATATGGTGAAAAATACTGTTATTAGTATTAACTCACTTATTTATTTCACATCGATGGTCCTAGTTCATCATCTGTGACTGCAAGTGACAGCTATGTGACGAACCCAGCAATGCATAAATATGTAAGCTGTCACGCCCTTTATGCCTGGAGGCTTTTATTTAGGTAGTGAGTTTTTATTTTTATTAATTATTTTCTAGCTTGAGTACGTATAGTTTTTATTATATTTGTTGGTATATTGGCTTGGCTAGCTGACATATGGCAAATAATTTAAGCTTCTTGTAATGTTCATTACTGAACATAGGTTCCTAGTATTGTATACATGCAACTATATTCTAACTAAACAGACAGCTGTGCTGCTGGGGAGTTTGTTGCGCCACTTCTTCTTCCCAGCGATAGCACTAGGAAGTGGTGAAGGGCGGGCGTTTTTGGGGGACTGTCTTTTGTAATTTTGACGTTCGAAAAGAGCTGATTCTCAGCCTAATTTGAATAAATGACTTTTGATTTTGAATCAACAAGCAATTTTAGACATATCTGATTTTTTTTTCCAAAAGTCCTTCGTTGTTTTTTAACTTACCAGCATAGTCTTTTGTTCCTTTATGTACAGACGCCAGCACATCAAGCTACTACAATCTGTCAAATTTCTTTAATAGATTTTCAACTTTATCGCTAAAGCATTAAGGTTCAAGGTTGATTGGGAAAATTTGACAGTTTCGGGTAGCTTGACCTGCTGGCGTCTGTACACACAAAATACTTAAACATAAAAATACATAAACATGAAGAGCAAAACGGTATCATCGTTCATAGGTAGATATACCTTCCCTACTATTGTCTCACTGAAGGGCACAGGTCTCGCCTCAACTTCTCATTCAGAGGCATGGGCATTGATCACTTGCTTAATGCGTGTCATCCATATTTTCTTCTGTATTATTCAATATATCATTAGGTGTTTCTACAGTGTTTGTTTTACAAGTAAATGCTAGGTAGGTAGGTATTTATACAATATCACCTGTATTATTGCATTGATTATCATATAAACCGTTAAGGGGTTTTCACTGAAATCATGATTAGACAAGATCAATTTTCGACTTACTAAATTATACAATATCCGTCAATGGGAATACCTGGGTAATTATCGTTCCAGAACATCTTAGGTTGTTTCCGGACCTTTTTATCAGAGATTATAGTAATTAAAAAGATAGTACCATATACCAAATTTCTAACGGAGGTTTTATCTTTTACCTAGTATATAAAGTACTCTCGTAGTAGGAACCCTATTCAGAAACATTGATCGTCAGTGGTAGTGAACAAGCGGTAAAATACATGAGGTGAGTGAACTTACGATCATTTTCATCTAAATTTTTCATGTTTATTCTGGCTTAGTAATTAGTCATAGAAATAGGAAACTATATAATGAAAAAAGCCAAAAGTCTGCTGCTCCATACATTTATGTTCACATAATTCAACAAAATGTAGGGAAGATTAGCTGTTATGAAATGCCACCTGTGCTTTTCGATTTGTTTTATTTATAGTGTAGCTCTGTATTTGAGTAAGTTAACGTAAAATGGGTGAATCTTTGGATAGTTCTAGAAACTAGTTATCAATAGTAGGTAAATATTTGTATTTTTGCCTTGTTTTAACAAGTTCCAGTAAGATTTAATCATGTCAATTCAATGGTTTTTCTATTAACCAAATGAAAAATATAAGTTTTACCACTGTCAAGTAAAAATTAATTAAGCAATAATAATAATCACTTTAGTAGTACATACTGACCGAGAACATAATCATTATGGTCCCTACAGTTCAAACTGTCAACCTGTCGATCAGTCTGCCTGTAAAAAAGTCTTTTCATCTTTTGTAGCCTTAAAGTAGAATATTGTGAATAAAATACAATGTGATAGGGGTGGGTCTTCTAACCCGTTAAGGCTGAGTACTACATCTAATTTTATCGACAAAAAAAATAATATGGGGGGTTGAACCCCCTCCCCCTAAAAATTATGGCTATTTTTATTTTTTTTAATGTACTACGGCGCGCTTGATACTTTATGTGATATCAAAGGTTGTATGCGTCGTAGAAACAAAAAAAAATCGACAAACGGTAGCTAATAACCTTGGCTAACTAATTCATTACTTTTTTCATATGTTTGATAATGTTATGGTGAGAAAAAAAAATTTTAGGGGGAGGGGGTTCAACCCCCCATATTATTTTTTTTGTCGATAAAATTAGATGTAGTACTCAGCCTTAACGGGTTAGAAGTCCCACCCCTATCACATTGTATATTACTATTATAGTGACCGGACAAAGAAATCGTGGTCCCGAATGAAACTGAATAAGATAGAAACAAAAACAATTTCATGAATAATGTCTTTGAAAATTGTAATGTTCACACAGTTAGAAGGTTTCTCTATCAACAGTGTAGGTCGCAGGGGTTTTAGTTCACCAAAATGAACTGCGTATATATCTATGCGTTTACAAAATAAATGGTCTCTTTATTCATTTGTGTAAGAGGTAGGTTTATTTTTGGGGAAATAAAGGTGGTTTGAAAGCTGAAAGTTGTTTCATCTATTTCTTGTTTTACTTACAAATTAAAGCCAATAAGTTGTCAGTAGGGTTACCTACTTCCAAGTACTATATTATGTTAAGATCTGGGTGCCTTTTAAGGGATCCAGTATCTCAAATTCACCCACAAACAGTTTGTCATCAATCATCACTATCATGTCTTTTCCCGTGTCCAAACCAAATCAAACCATTTGTGTTCCAGGATGTTTCGTCTCATTCTATGCCTGTCGGCCCTAACTGTGGCCCTGGCCTACAAGAACCCCCACTATGCCTCAGGCCGAACGACCATGGTCCACCTGTTTGAATGGAAGTGGGATGACATCGCCGCTGAGTGCGAGAGTTTCCTTGGACCTAGAGGATTCGGTGGTATTCAGGTAAGAACTTGATTCACTACGTATACATATTAAAAATTAAAGTCGACTTCATTTCTGTCTGCATGACCGCGTTTTGATGCGGTTCCCACCATCACTTAGAGAATGACTGTATTCTGGAAGGTTCAGGTGTATAATACAATAATATTAAACATGAATGTATGATAAAGAAATCTCTGTGTATTTTCAAGTCGTAAAAACCATACGCAGCAGGGGGCGGGGCGGGGGGGGGGGGGGTTGCTAGTGTATTTATAAAAGATAAACTTAAATAACTGTTTGATTTATTAAAGAGACGATTTCACACAAAGATCTGTCCATAATAGATAGTGATTATGAAACAAATAATATTTTAGATGATCGTATTGAAAGTGAAACAGTAGCATCCAAAATGGATGTTTCCAAAACTTTTTAATTTACTGCGTCTCCTATATTGGTCTGATAGTGATATTGTATCTTTGATGAGTAACAGTAGGTACCTACAAATTAATTAATAGATTGTGACAACATTTTGATTTAGTTACTTATAATCCTATAATTAACACGATTACGATTACGTGAAGCTATTAATTTATTTATGCCAAGAGATGCATATAAGATATATCCATGAATCTTTGTACGATGCTTGGTTTTGCAATCCTATGCGATACTTGCCTACCAACTTGTAAACTTTATCTGTTGTTTAATTCAAAAGAGTGTCCATGAAGATTCTTGCCCTTTGTTCTCCATTGAACCTATTACGTTTTGAAATAGGCAACTAGTTTCATCTTTCTGACTGACTGACTCCTTGGACCATTCAAAAATGTTTAATGGAAAAAAAAAACATTGACTTTATTTTTTAATTTGAGTTCTATCAAGCCTGAACTAATGAAACACGATTATTTATGTTGTTAGTGGCTCCGGTGGTCGGCTGGTCTCAAAGAAAAATCTAATTTTCTAGAAATTTAGACATCAGTACCCTTTGTTTACCTATGTTCTACAAATAAAAATATTTGAATTTTGAATGTTAGAATTAACTTAATGCATTTGTTATTTATAGATCTCCCCTCCAAACGAGAACCTTATGATCTGGTCTCATCAACGCCCATGGTGGGAACGCTATCAGCCCATTTCTTACCGCCTGGTCACTCGCTCCGGAAATGAACAGCAGTTCACTGACATGGTCCGCAGATGTAACGCTGTTGGTGTCAGGTGGGTCACAGATTTTTTTTTTCTAGATAGTTTTCAGACTGAATAAAGTCCTTATTCTACTGCCCGTGAAATTTACTTGTAATATTCTACTAGAAGTTAGCGAAACTTTCAAAACTTTCAAATCACACCGTCCTCGTGAAGATTCACTAACTTAATGAGAATTGGCTGCTGTTGGATTATGATCTTCAGTCTCACACATATTTACTTTTTCGTAAGACCTGATCTACTTTAAACGTCAAACATCAGACTCAATCTCGAATCTTCCACAGAATCTACGTAGATGCTATTATCAACCACATGACAGGCACATGGGATGAGAACATCGGTACTGGAGGCAGCACCGTTAACTTCGGAAACTGGCACTACCCAAGCGTACCTTACGGCAGGAATGACTTCAACTCGCACATTTGTGGCATCTCTGAGTATGACTACGAATGCTGCCCTGATAGGGTAAGATTCTTTGAAACTGCTTTTATTTAGGAACTGGTTTATTAATACGATATAAATTCTAATGACCTCAGTAATAATTAAACAGGCTGTGGTACGTTGATTTGCTCAATACGATCTGTCTCCGTTTACTTGAATGTTCAACAATTTTTTAAGTAACCGTTTCTTTTATGATAGCCTAACAATACTTTATTTTAATCAATCAGTTAGTTTTTTTTATTTATCCTTTCATATGTCATTTATATCTCTGTCTTTGTATCTCAGGTACGTAACTGCGAGCTGTCCGGTCTTAAAGACTTGAATCAGGGCACAGAATACGTGCGTAAAATGATCGTCGACTACATGAACCGTCTCATCGACTTGGGTGTCGCTGGTTTCAGGTAAGATATTCATTTTATTTAGAAGTGCTTTTTCATTACCAAATGGCAGTAGTTTTCAATTTCATTAACATCATCACAGTTCCAAGTTGTAAAAAATGAAAACATCACTAGATTAATCCAATAACTACATTGGATTCGATGCCTATTTAGGCAATTTTACCTATTCAGTTAAATCTGTAAATCTAGAGTCATTGGCATTCCTAAAATATTTGATTATTGATAACCATGTTTTATAAAAAATAACTTTTTTCCAACAGAATCGACGCCGCCAAACACATGTGGCCCGGAGACTTGCGAATCATCTACGACCGCCTACACAACCTCAACACCGACCACGGCTTCCCCTCCGGTGCCCGTCCTTACATCTATCAAGAAGTCATTGACCTCGGAGGCGAGGCCATCTCCCGTGACGAATACACTCCCCTCGCTGCAGTCACTGAGTTCAAATTCGGACTTGAACTTAGCCAAGTATTCGGTGGCGACAACCAACTCAGATGGCTCGCCAACTGGGGCCCGAACTGGGGTCTTCTTGCCCACGACGATAGTCTCACCTTCATTGATAACCATGACAACCAACGAGGCCACGGTGCTGGTGGAGCCATTCTTACTTACAAGCGGTCTAAGGAGTACAAGGGTGCCATCGCGTTCATGTTGGCCCATCCTTATGGTTGGCCTCAGTTGATGAGCAGCTTTGATTTCCACAACACTGAAGCTGGTCCCCCAATGGACAACAGTGGCAACATCATCTCTCCTTCTTTTAACTCTGTAAGTATAATTACTTTTGTTTTCACATTAAAACATGGTATCTTTCTTGCTATGATCTACTAAATGTGGCAGGAATTCAGCTACTGCTTGGATAGTTAAGACATTTTAATTAAAATCCAGACATTGTTCTTATTTTATTTTTCTTTTATGATCTGGCTTTTCGACACTCTCCTCTGTCAGATTCTGCCCAAAAACCTTTACATCAAAAACGTCCACTTTCTATTCCTCATTCTTTTTTTTTGTCATAGGATGGTTCCTGCGGCAATGGCTGGATCTGCGAACACCGTTGGCGTCAAATCTATAGCATGGTCGCCTTCAGAAACCGCGCCGGTAACGCCGCTGTTACGAACTGGTGGGACAATGGCAGCAACCAGATCGCTTTCTGCAGAGGAGACCAGGGCTTCGTTGCTTTCAACAATGACGACTGGGACCTGAACCAGACTCTTCAGGTTAGTTTGAACTTAAGGTCAAATTTTGTAAACCAAGAACTTTCCTAAAATTTAAACCAGCAGATTTTTATTTGGAAGTGGTATAATATATTCTTGATATGGTTTAAAATGAAAGATATTCAGTTGTTTAGAATTACCTATTCGTAGGACCGTGATTAATCAAACTGGACCTTTACCTTGCCACTTCCAATAAAGTTTAGATACTTTGTTATGCTTGTCGACGATTGAAGAAATAACATGTCTGTCTATATCACTTACAGACCTGCCTTCCCGCCGGTACCTACTGTGACGTCATCTCTGGCGAGAAGAGCGGCAGCTCCTGCACTGGCAAGACTATCACTGTTGGCAACGATGGACGTGCCAGCATCCAACTTGGAGCCAGCGAGTTTGACATGGTTTTGGCCATTCATGCTGGAACCGAAGTGAGTGAAATTTTGAAATGATGTACTTACTGAAAGGTCCACCAATGTATGGTTTATGAGCCAATGTTAACGGTCAAAGACGGATACATACATATACCAACATCCAAGTTAGACAGCGACAATGACACGCTAAGAAGTGCATTTTTTTCCTTTTTATATTTCTGATTTCGGCTACCAATACTCGAATTGAACTTTTATAGTAATATATATGTATAATATAATATGTATATTTAAGTTGAAGGTGGCCTAACCTCTGAGATTGCCCATATGTAGGCTTAATGGACCAACTCACACCTTAGCGCCGCCTGCAAGGTTTACTTTGCCACGTTTGAAACCAAAGGATTCTAACTTATCATTAGTTAAATATTTATATTTTCTTTTTTGTTTCAGTCGAGACTGTAAAACCGATGAAAAGCCGTTCTGGATCAAGTCGTTACTTATAATCACTGAACGATCGATTTTTCATTGAATCTGTTTTATTTAAAATCCGTGATCTTTTTATAAAAATGTATAAGTTCACAGTTTTTTAAGAAATAAAACAAAATATTAACATACTTTTGTTTTTTAATGTTTCTAATTCTTTTAGGGGCTAGCACTTTTATAAAATTGCTATGTATACCTCATAATGATTTCGAAATTATTGTAAGATAAGATAAAGCTCCGAAGAGCAACACTTTCTAGTATATTAGGAATGACCCTTCAGAATTAGTAACATCTTTATTCCCGCACATGCTGGAAAGTTCTGTCAAAGATGCTGACTAGGTCATCGTTTCACCTCTCCATAAACTTAAATAAAATAAAAAATTCTTTGTACGCAATACAAAAGCGGAGAATCTGACGACTGAAGACTGACGAAAGTTCTGTTTTGAATCAAACAGGCCGACTCATTCATACGCTAAAAACCGGTCTAAGCAGCCAAAAATATCCAAATGCAGTATTTATGCCAACTAGCCTCATTAGCCTTTCAGTTAAGTGCCATTTAACTAAACGGCGCCGTTCAACTAGCGTCCTGAATGATATTCAGCCATTTAATCAAACAGCTAGCTAGGCAAATGACTTGCATCGCTAATGTTTACTTATTAGACACGCTAAATACTTGCCTAGCCCAGACATTTAAATTGGCGATTGATTGATCGGTGCTTGATTTAAAGCGGCAGTTGTTTATTGTAGTTTTGAAAAATATAAAAATTACAAAATGCATTTTTATTGACAAGTTCGGCAGTAAAAACTGAGCAGTAAACTAAATAAAAATGAGTCAACAAATATTTTAAATACGCATAGTATGCATAGCGTAGCACGCATAGCGTAGCATGCATAGCATAGCATGCATAGCATAGCATGCATAGCGTAGCATGCATAGTGTAGCTTACATAGCGTAGCATATAATATAGTGTAGCATACATAGGATAGCATGCATTTCGTAGCATGCATAACATAGCATACAATGCGTAGCATACATAGCGTAGCGTGCATAGAATAGCATGCATAGCGTAGCCCGCATAGCATGCATGGCTTAGCATAGCATAGCATAATCTGCATAGCATGTTCCGACTTCTGGAATACAGGAATCCAGCCTGTGAGAATAAGTGGGCTGAAATCTACCACACGGACCCAGTGCGGGTTGCTGGATGACACACGTCTTCGGATTTTTAGTACTAGAACATGCCAACCAGGGGCGTAGCTACCTTCGTATCAGCCGTATCAATGATACGGGGCCCCCGGGCTACAGGGGCCCCCTAACGTGTGTAAGCAAAAATTTGTTATCCACAATGGCGCCGATTCCCTTGTTTCAAACTAAACTAAAAAGTTCTGTGGATCTTTTTCTTCCTATTTCATTAAGAAAAGGACAGAAGATAAAATATTAGTTTACTCCTGTCAAATTAAGATACTCCATAGACAGATTAGACGTGATTAAAAACATGGCTGCTAAAAATACGTCAATTTACGTCAGGCGGCGACTAGTTTGACAGGACTAAACTAATATTTATCTTCTGTCCTTTTCTAAATTAAATAGAAAGAAAAAGATGCATTGAACTTAAAAGTTTAGTTTGTGAACAAGGGAATCGGCGCCATTGTCACTTAGTTTAGTGCTTCCCGGGAAAAAACCATATAAAAAAACTGTCATACGTAACTTGTCAAAAATGGACCAACTTTCTGTAGTTTTTCAATACATCTCGATAACAGAAAATGATGATAATGTATCTAAAGAATTAAAAATCTGTGAGTCCTTTTTGGGGTTTATAGCAGTATCCGATTGCAGTGCAGAAGGACTTAAAACTGAAATTTTTCATTTGGACCCCCCAACTAATTTTGATACAGGGCAAGGCACGCTACGCCACTTTTTTTTTTTTTATCCTTTATTTAAAAAGAACCAGGTTCTTAATAATTAATTGCAATCTAGCCTATAAGACTAATAAGCAATTTTAATCTAACTTAATTTATTACGTGATAATTATTTTAAAACATAGAATAGTGTTTATTGTACTTTACACAAGTCCGTTCCACTTTCTTAGAGTCTGATATGATGATATAAGCACTTTGTTCATGTGTGATTATGTGTGTCATTGGCACTATTATTTCTACACTTTTTACACTACACTAACTCAAAAGGTTTTGTCCGTTTTAGTCTTCGCACCATATTTGTTTGGTCTAACAGCTGAATTGCCTCGATGAACACATGTCGGTGGAGTCGGTGTTCATGGGCCTCAGCAAATTTTTGGATTATGTCGGTGACGGGTTCCATTTTTAAGTCACGATGGAGGTCGTCATTTCTTATATACCAGGGCGCATTAACAATACTCCTGAGTACCTTGTTTTGGAATGTTTGTATGATTTTGATGTTGGTCGGCTTAGTACAGCCCCATAGTTGGATGCCATATGTCCATATCGGCATAAGGATATGCTTATATAATAAAATTTTGTTATGTATCGATAGACAGGAATTCCGTCCAATCAACCAATACATGTTTTTAAAACGCATGTCTAGTTCCTGCCTTTTCTTTTTGACGTGCGCTTTCCAGCGCAGTTTCGCGTCAAACGTTATGCCAAGGTGTTTGGCTGTATTTGCGTATGGCACTTGTTGACCATTTATAAAGATTGGGTGGTAATCAAAATTCCTGTTGGTGAAGTCAATGTGAAGTGACTTCGATTCATTTAATTTGATTCTCCATTTCTGTGCCCAGTCATGAACTTTATTTACAGCGACTTGTACCTTTTTGGTTGCTTCCGTATGGCATGACCCTGTAGCCATAATGGCAGTGTCGTCCGCAAAGGTTGCAATTGTATTATTTTCCAGCTCTGGTATATCATGTGTGTACAACAGGTAGAGCACTGGACCCAGCACACTACCTTGAGGCACGCCAGCTTTAATAACTTTTAACTCAGAAAAGGCATCCTCGAGCCTTACTCTGAACATTCTGTTTGTAATGTATGATTGCAGGATATTGGCAAAATCATTGGGCAGCATTAGTCTTAGCTTGTATATCAAACCCTTATGCCAAACTTTATCAAAAGCTTGTGCCACATCTAAAAATACGGTGGAGCAGACTTTTTTATCTTCAAGCGTTCTCTCAATGATGTTGGTAATTCTATGTACTTGATCTATTGTTGAGTGTTTCTCTCTGAAACCAAACTGGTGGTCAGGAGTCAGATTTTTCTCGTTTATTATAGGTTTTAGGCGTTTCATTTGAACCCCCCAACTAATTTTGATACAGGGCCCACGCAAGGCACGCTACGCCACTGATGCCAACGGCATGCAAACGGTCATGTAACACAAAGAAAGTTGGACGATTGCCTTGTTTTAATTAAACCCAAGAATAATTGTGACAGAAATAACCAATGAAGGAGTGAAGATACGCTAATACTCTTTCACGCTAATCACAAAGATAAAAACCACATGAATCATGTTATGAATATAACTTTGAAGCAAATAATCTGACGGCAATTGTCATTTTATACATAACATTAGATCATGCCTGTATTCTCCGAAGGGTTAGGCAGAAGTGTATCACACCCACCCACATTTCACCAGTGACGTTTAACTCCCATGTAACAGGGAGTGAAGCCATTGCCACTCACTCACGCCACTTCACGTAACACCTTATTGTCACTTTATTTGCATCAAAATCAATACCTCAGTAGCATTATTCGGATTTACTATTTTACACACTGGGTGACGGAAATGCACGGAACGTGATGGAAGACAATGTGTATGGAATGAATTACTTATTCTAAGCGGTGGCAGTTATATTGCCGGCTTTTTTATACTTCTTAATCTTATTGCATAAGTTTTTAAATATTATTTCGTCCTGGGAGAGGGTAGTGGCTCTTGTAATACAGGTTAATGACCTAGCACAAGTGTCAGGGACTTCATACAATTTGTAACCACTTTCTTATGCAAGACTTTTGACATTTGTCGGTACCCTGGGGTCCCGGACGACGTCGACGTTAAGTCTGCGAAGTAACTGGACGTTTTTATCACCTTACCAAGATACTTTTTGTCACTTTCCATGAGGTGCTCATAAGGGAAAAGAGAAATCAGGAAAGGAATCGAACCCAAAAAAATTATTGCAATGCAGGTTTTAATAATCCTGATCAGCTTCATAGACATTGCACCAGCGACCGGTCTGACTTCACGTAATTAATAATTTCGCCGTAGGTAATATTCATAGCAATATAAAATATTTACATTGCCTACTCAATGCTGTTTGAGCAAGGTACCAGTATTTTTGTGATAATTAACTGGTATACAACCGACCAACGTGCATCGCCTTGTCTATACTGGTAATTCAGACTTGGTAGGTGGCGATAGATCTCTGAAGGATTTATCAGCTAAACAAATTCGATTGTTGCTTTTCACCTTACGTATTGTGTGCTAAAATGTTCTATAAATAATACTGCCATTGTTAAAAATTGTACAAGCGTACAGTGATCCTGACCAGCGTGCGATGTCCTTGATTTTGAGCTTCGTATCATAAGTCACTCACGTCATCACACAAAATTGGTATACGAATTTCTTCGAATCTGCTGTAGAGCCAGTCAAAAAGGGCTGTTCCACCCTTTCTCCCGTATACCGGATCATCTATCAAGTTTTCGTGTCATTATCTCCAGGACAGCTGCAGACTATTCATCTATTTTATTCCACGTCGTTTGGTCGTCAATTCATCAGCGGTTCTGTTGAAATCTGCTAAACTTCGAGGCCAGGACAGGCAGGCAGGGAACTACTGCCTTTATCTGATATTATTATTAACACTTAAGCGGTTGGACCCTTTTTTATTTTGGTACAACTTAGGTAATCTACTTTAGATTGTATTCTTTTTAAAACTTGTGCAAATTAGTGGTAACGAGCCTGAAAACCGATTGCAATCGATTCGTTAGTTCGTGAACCAGCGGTATATACCATTTAAGATACTCGACTACTGATACTGTCTATTGTTTTTCTCGTGTTCCCATTATCTATAGCAGTTCCCATTAGCTATTGTCAGAAATCAGACTGTTAACGTTCTTAAAGTTACAAGAATTACCCCTCTGATGTTTGACATTTAAAGTAGAATAGGTCTTACGAAAAAGTAAATATTTGTGAGATTGAAGAACTTAATCCAACAGCAGTTAAATTCGCAATAAGTTCGAAAACAACCTAAGATGTTATGGAACGATAATGTTCGAGGTACTTAACATTGACGGATATTATAATTATAATTTAGTACGTAGAAGAAAGGTCGAAAATTGATCTTGTTTAATCATGATTCCAGTCAAAACAACTTAACGGTTTATATGATAATCAATGCAATAATGCAGGTGCTATTATATAAATACTTACCTACCTATTTCATTTTCTTACTTAAAAAACAAACACTGCAGAAACTCATAATAATTATATTTAATAAATACAGAAGAAAAGCGATTAATACTCATGCCTTCTCTGAATGAGAAGTTGAGAGTGTCTCGTTGCAGGGTAAGGGTAAGTAGTTGGGTAGGTTTATCTACCTACGAACGATGATACTATGATTGTGCTCTTCATGTTTATGTATTTTTTCTATATTAAGTATTTTGTGTCAAAAGACTATATTGGTAAGTTAACAAAAAATAAAAATATAGGATGTTTGACAAAAAAAAACATTTTGAATATTGCAATGATATAATATTATAACAAATAAAGAAATTCCCTAAAAACACACAGTTGAAAATGCTGACATGTATTTATGTAAATTTGAAGAACTATCATATTGACTTCGGGTCATCTAAGCTTCTTATCGCGAAGACAGAAGAACCGACTGAAAAGAATAATAAATGTAGCAACCGTTAACCGATTATATGTTTAATTTCAATGACTATGAAATATTTATAAATGACTAATAAGTATCAGAACAAGTCATAAATGACACGGTAACTACATTAGGGGGCTAAAAAACGACAACGAAAAAGATAAATCGTGACGTAGAGCAGATATTAACCTGTAACACAGGTTTTAATATAAACTTATCTCAGACTCCAGTCTCTCACAAATTTAGCTTCTTGTTCGTGCACTACTGTCAATGTCTAGCATTAAGTTCATAACTTGCGTAGAGAAAATAAACGTTTTATATTATAATATATTAAAGGATTATGAAACCGCATATATCTAAAATTGCTTGCTGATTAAAAAGTGAAGCTGGCACCAATCTTTTACTATTTATATAAAAGTGAATGGAGATTTTTAAAGGGTTTGTTTTCGACCCCCACACGGGTGAGCTAGTATTTCTATATTTTCTCATATTGTTGTTATTTCGTTATGAACATGTGACGAGGACAGATAAAACGCATGTGACTATGTTGTGTAGCGATAAGAAAAGCTTAACTTTTAAAGTCAAAGGTAAAATTAAATTAAAGAAAGGGAGGTAAAAAACAATTAAAGATATATTTACAAGAAATTCAAAAGATGGAGATGGACTGAAGAGTGGTGTGTAGTATCTGGAGGTGGGGTGTATGGATGACGATGCGCGATAGGTGGATTGAGGAGGCTGAGGTGGAGATCCAGTTGGAGCTGAAGATGTAGACCGACGCAAGGCAGGTGCCGGTGACAAGTGCAGGTGCAGGTGCGGGCAGGTGCTGGTACGTGTGCGGCACGGAGGCTACCCGCAGGAGGGCCCACGCAGCAGGATCGGGACAACAATTGGTTCGGGTTAACATTTAGATTAAAAATGATAGGTTTCATGGAATGACAGTAACTGATGTTTTCAGGCATCGTTTGAATAAACGTAATCTGCCAGATATTTACATAACAAAACCCAAGATTATGTAGGTAAAGAAGGGTCATTAAAAAACTTTTTTCAATTTACTACAAAACATAACATACAAAATGATCGAATTTAGAAATGAAGTTCAAAATACTGAAGTTGTAAACTGGTGGGACAGTGACAAGTATGGCAAGCAAATTGCATTCAGTTTAGGGAATGACAGATTCATTCTATTCAATACAGAAGGAAGGGCGATTAGCAGCACGATACAGGTATGTACGTACGGGATTTGATTAAAAGTCTATGAGAGACATACACAAAACTAAACACGCTAAATTTCTTAAAACCAGTGTATCAAATAAAATTATGTTAAAAAAAATCCAACTAGTAGGTAACTATTTCTAGACACAAGAAAGATACTTATATGAAATCAAAATTACAGACTGGACTCCCAGCTGGAATCTACAGTGACATTAGATCAGGAGAGGTCAGGAGAGAATCAGAGGAGCAAGGGAGTGCATGCACAGGGAAGACTGTGACTGTATCAAATACAGGTCAAGCACAAATAACGTTATCTGAAGTCGGAGAAGAATTATTGTATCTCTCCATACATGTTCAAACTGAGATATGTAAAAAAATCAAACAACAGAACTGAATGCTACAGCTTCTAATCTCGATCAATTTAAAAACCAATATAAGGTTCTTCTTACTGCTCTTGTCCCATTTTTACTTGAGGTTGGCACAAAATGTTTTCTTCTTACATTCTTCTCTGTTAACTGTTACATTATCATTTACTTCCTTTTCATTCATAACATATCTTACACAATCCATCCATATTTTTTTTTGGTCTCCTCCTTCTCTTCCGTCCATCAACATTTATGTTTCACTTGTTACATGCGTTTCATGTCCTCATCATATGTGAAAATATAGAAATAGTAGTAGAACAATATAAGAAAATCTAGAAATACTAGCTCGCTCTGGAGGTCGAAAAAAAACCCTTTAAAAACCTCCATGTAAAAGTATGTATTACTTATGTGTGCCAACTTTCATTGTAATCCCAAAGGGTAAAACCTATTACTAAGACTTCGCTGTCTGTTCGTCTGTCTGTTCGTCCGTCTGTCCGTCCGTCTGTCCATCCGTCTGTCTGTCACCAGGCTGTAACTCAAGAACCGCGATAGCTAGACAGTTGAAATTTTCACAAATTATGTATTTCTGTTGCCGCTATAACAACAAATACTAAAAACAAAATAAAATAAATATTTAAGGGGGCCCCCATACAACAGACGTGATTTTTATAGATAATGGTACGGAACCCTTCGTGCGCGAGGCCGACTTGCACTTGGCCGGTTTTATGTAAATAGTTAAAGGTTTTGCCAGCTTCACTTTTTAATCAACAATTTTAGCAATTTTAGATTTCATAATCTCTTAATTTCTGCTCTGCTTCACGAGTTGTCTTTTATTAGCCCCCTAATGTAGTTACCATATCATTGATGGCTTGTTCTGATAGCTATTAGTCATTTACTAATAGATAATAGTCATTGAAATTAAACATATAATAGGTTAACGGGTGCTATACCTATTTATTATCATATTATTCTTTTCAGTCAGCTCTTCAGACTTCGCGTTAAGAACTTTAGATGAACCAAAGTCAGTATGATAGTTCTTCAAATATATGTAAATACATGTCAGCATTTTCAATTGTGTGTTTTTGGAAAGATATTTGTTATAATATTAATAATCATTGCAATATGCAAATTGTTTTTTTACCATAAATCCTTCATTGTTTTTTAACTTACCAGCATAGTCTTTTGTTCCTTTATGTACACACAAAATACTTAAACATAAAAATACATAAACATGAAGAGCACAACGGTATCATCGTTCATAGGTAGATATACCTTCCCTACTATTGTCTCACTGAAGGGCAAAGGTCTCGCCTCAACTTCTCATTCAGAGGCATGGGCATTGATCACTTGCTTAATGCGTGTCATCCATATTTTCTTCTGTATTATTCAATATATCATTATGTGTTTCTACAGTGTTTGTTTTACAACTAAATGCTAGGTAGGTAGGTATTTATACAATATCACCTGTATTATTGCATTGATTATCATATAAACCGTTAAGGGGTTTTCACTGAAATCATGATTAGACAAGATCAATTTTCGACTTACTAAATTATACAATACTAGCTTCTGCCCGCGGCTTCGCCCGCGTGGATGTCGGAAATTATCCCACGGGAACGTGCTAACAGGATAAAATGTACCTATGTGCTTCCCCAGAATGCCATCTATCTCGCGGGCCCTTTGTGGCTAATTACAATAGAAAACCAATTGTGTCTCATTAGTGGTGATTAAGAGGGTACCTATATGATATCTTTACCTAAGTACCTACCTAATTAAAAAAAAAAAACTCAATAACAGAAAATTAAATACCTACCTACCTAAATAAACCTATTTCTGATGATAACTAATCTAAACTCAATAAATAAGCAAAATCCCTAAAAACCAATATCTATACGAATGACTAATCCTACCTAACAGTATTATAAAATAACCTACGGTCACTACGTACACTATCAAATATACTACCTTTACTTTAAAATTAAAATCTATACCTACGACTTATATAAAAATAAACCTAAATAACTCTAAAAACTAAAAGGAATAAAAATGAACTCCATTGCGGGTGACTTAACCTACGACAAACTTATTATTTGCGGTTGGTGCAGTAATCGGGTCTAGGGATCGAACCTTAAAATTAAGTTTGTTTTTTATTGTATATACTTTTCCGGGATAAAAAGTACCCAGTGTGGTGCCCAGGATATTAAAGAATAATTATACCAAGTTTCAACGTAATCGAACCGGTAGTTTTTGCGTGATGCCTGAACAAACAGACAGACAGACAGACAAAAATTTTTTTAATCACATTTTTGGGTTCGGTGTCGGTCTAGTAACACCCCCTGCCATTTATTTTTTTGATATTTTCAATGTACAGAATTTTCACTTCTACAGATTTATTATAAGTATAGATTATTCTTTTCAGTCAGCTCTTCAGACTTCGCGTTAAGAACTTTAGATGAACCAAAGTCAGTATGAAGTTCTTCAAATCTATGTAAATACATGTCAGCATTTTCAATTGTGTGTTTTTGGAAATATATCTGTTATAATATTAATAATCATTGCAATATGCAAATTGTTTTTTTACCATAAATCCTTCATTGTTTTTTAACTTACCAGCATAGTCTTTTGTTCCTTTATGTACACACAAAATACTTAAACATAAAAATACATAAACATGAAGAGCACAACGGTATCATCGTTCATAGGTAGATATACCTTCCCTACTATTGTCTCACTGAAGGGCAAAGGTCTCGCCTCAACTTCTCATTCAGAGGTATGGGCATTGATCACTTGCTTAATGCGTGTCATCCATATTTTCTTCTGTATTATTCAATATATCATTATGTGTTTCTACAGTGTTTGTTTTACAAGTAAATGCTAGGTAGGTAGGTATTTATATAATATCACCTGTATTATTGCATTGATTATCATATAAACCGTTAAGGGGTTTTCACTGAAATCATGATTAGACAAGATCAATTTTCGACTTACTAAATTATACAATATCCGTCAATGGGAATACCTGGGTAATTATCGTTCCAGAACATCTTAGGTTGTTTCCGGACCTTTTTATCAGAGATTATAGTAATTAAAAAGATAGTATCATATACCAAATTTCTAACGGCGGTTTTATCTTTTACCTAGTATATAAAGTACTGTCGCAGTAGGAACCCTATTCAGAAACATTGATCGTCAGTGGTAGTGAACAAGCGGTAAAATACATGAGGTGAGTGAACTTACGATCATTTTCATCTAAATTTTTCATGTTTATTCTGGCTTAGTAATTAGTCATAGAAATAGGAAACTATATAATGAAAAAAGCCAAAAGTCTGCTGCTCCATACATTTATGTTCACATAATTCAACAAAATGTATGGAATATTAGCTGTTATGAAATGCCACCTGTGCTTTTCGATTTGTTTTGTTTATAGTGTAGCTCTGTATTTGAGTAAGTTAACGTAAAATGGGTGAATCTTTGGATAGTTCTAGAAACGAGTTATCAATAGTAGGTAAATATTTGTATTTTTGCCTTGTTTTAACAAGTTCCAGTAAGATTTAATCATGTCAATTCAATGGTTTTTCTATTAACCAAATGAAAAATATCAGTTTTACCACTGTCAAGTAAAAATTAATTAAGCAATAATAATAATCACTTTAGTAGTACATACTGACCGAGAACATAATCATTATGGTCCCTACAGTTCAAACTGTCAACCTGTCGATCAGTCTGCCTGTAAAAAAGTCTTTTCATCTTTTGTAGCCTTAAAGTAGAATATTGTGAATAAAATATATTACTATTATAGTGACCGGACAAAGAAATCGTGGTCCCGAATGAAACTGAATAAGACAGAAACAAAAACAATTTCATGAACAATGTCTTTGAAAATTGTAATGTTCACACAGTTAGAAAGTTTCTCTGTCAACAGTGTAGGTCGCAGGGGTTTTAGTTCACCAAAATGAACTGCGTACATATCTATGCGTTTACAAAATAAATGGTCTCTTTATTCATTTGTGTAAGAGGAAGGTTTATTTTTGGGAAAATAAAGGTGGTTTGAAAGCTGAAAGTTGTTTCATCTATTTCTTGTTTTACTTACAAATTAAAGCCAATAAGTTGTCAGTAGGGTTACCTACTTCCAAGTACTATATTATGTTAAGATCTGGGTGCCTTTTAAGGGATCCAGTATCTCAAATTCACCCACAAACAGTTTGTCATCAATCATCACTATCATGTCTTTTCCCGTGTCCAAACCAAATCAAACTTTTGTGTTCCAGGATGTTTCGTCTCATTCTATGCCTGTCGGCCCTAACTGTGGCCCTGGCCTACAAGAACACCCACTATGCCTCAGGCCGAACGACCATGGTCCACCTGTTTGAATGGAAGTGGGATGACATCGCCGCTGAGTGCGAGAGTTTCCTCGGACCTAGAGGATTCGGTGGTATTCAGGTAAGAACTTGATTCACTACGTATACATATTAAAAATTAAAGTCGACTTCATTTCTGTCTGCATAACCGCGTTTTGATGCGGTTCCCACCATCACTTAGAGAATGACTGTATTCTGGAAGGTTCAGGTGTATAACACAATAATATTTAACATGAATGTATGATAAAGAAATCTCTATGTATTTTCAAGTCGTAAAAACCATACGCAGCAGGGGGCGGGGCGGGGGGGGGGGGGTTGCTAGTGTATTTATAAAAGATAAACTTAAATAACTGTTTGATTTATTAAAGAGACGATTTCACACAACGATCTGTCCATAATAGATAGTGAATATGAAACAAATAATACTTTAGATGATCGTATTGAAAGTGAAACAGTAGCATCCAAAATGGATGTTTCCAAAACTTTTTAATTTACTGCGTCTCCTATATTGGTCTGATAGTGATATTGTATCTTTGATGAGTAACAGTAGGTACCTACAAATTAATTAATAGATTGTGACAACATTTTGATTTAGTTACTTATAATCCTATAATTAACACGATTACGATTACGTGAGGCTATTAATTTATTTATGCCAAGAGATGCATATAAGATATATCCATGAATCTTTGTACGCGATGCTTGGTTTTGCAATCCTATGCGATACTTGCCTACCAACTTGTAAACTTTATCTGTTGTTTAATTCAAAGAGTGTCCATGAAGATTCTTGCCCATTGTTCTCCATTGAACCTATTACGTTTTGAAATAGGCAACTAGTTTCATCTTTCTGACTGACTGACTCCTGGGACAATTCAAAAATGTTTAATAGAAAAAAGAACATTGACTTAATTTTTAAATTTGAGTTCTATCAAGCCTGAACTAATGAAACACGATTATTTATGTTGTTAGTGGCTCCGGTGGTCGGCTGGTCTCAAAGAAAAATCTAATTTTCTAGAAATTTAGACATGTACTTACCCTTTGTTTACCTATGTTCTACAAATAAAAATATTTGAATTTTGAATGTTAGAATTAACTAATGCATTTGTTATTTATAGATCTCCCCTCCAAACGAGAACCTTATGATCTGGTCTCATCAACGCCCATGGTGGGAACGCTATCAGCCCATTTCTTACCGCCTGGTTACTCGCTCCGGAAATGAACAGCAGTTCACTGACATGGTCCGCAGATGTAATGCTGTTGGTGTCAGGTGGGTCACAGATTTTTTTTCTTGATAGTTTTCAGACTGAATAAAGTCCTTATTCTATTGCCCGTAAAATTTACTTGTAATATTCTACTAGAAGTTAGCGAAACTTTCAAAACTTTCAAATCACACCGTTCTCGTGAAGTTTCACTAACTTAATGAGAATTAGCTGCTGTTGGATTATGATCTTCAGTCTCACACATATTTACTTTTTCGTAAGACCTGTTCTACTTTAAACGTCAAACATCAGACTCAATCTCGAATCTTCCACAGAATCTACGTGGATGCTATTATCAACCACATGACAGGCACATGGGATGAGAACACCGGTACTGGAGGCAGCACCGTTAACTTCGGAAACTGGCACTACCCAAGCGTACCTTACGGCAGGAATGACTTCAACTCGCACATTTGTGGCATCTCTGAGTATGACTACGAATGCTGCCCTGATAGGGTAAGATTCTTTGAAACTGCTTTTATTTAGGAACTGGTTTATTAATACGATATAAATTCTAATGACCTCAGTAATAATTAAACAGGCTGTGGTACGTTGATTTGCTCAATACAATCTGTCTCCGTTTACTTGAATGTTCAACAATTTATTAAGTAACCGTTTCTTTTATGATAGCCTAACTATACTTTATTTTAATCAATCAGTTAATTTTTTTTATTTATCCTTTCATATGTCATTTATATCTCTGTCTTTGTATCTCAGGTACGTAACTGCGAGCTGTCCGGTCTTAAAGACTTGAATCAGGGCACAGAATACGTGCGTAAAATGATCGTCGACTACATGAACCGTCTCATCGACTTGGGTGTCGCTGGTTTCAGGTAAGATATTCATTTTATTTAGAAGTGCTTTTTCATTACCAAATGGCAGTAGTTTTCAATTTCGTTAACATCATCACAGTTCCAAGTTGTAAAAAATGAAAACATCACTAGATTAATCCAATAACTACATTGGATTCGATGCCTATTTAGGCAATTTTACCTATTCAGTTAAATCTGTAAATCTAGAGTCATTGGCATTCCTAAAATATTTGATTATTGATAACCATGTTTTATAAAAAATAACTTTTTTCCAACAGAATCGACGCCGCCAAACACATGTGGCCCGGAGACTTGCGAATCATCTACGACCGCCTACACAACCTCAACACCGACCACGGCTTCCCCTCCGGTGCCCGTCCTTACATCTACCAAGAAGTCATTGACCTCGGAGGCGAGGCCATCTCCCGTGACGAATACACTCCCCTCGCTGCAGTCACTGAGTTCAAATTCGGACTTGAACTTAGCCAAGTATTCGGTGGCGACAACCAACTCAGATGGCTCGCCAACTGGGGCCCGAACTGGGGTCTTCTTGCCCACGACGATAGTCTCACCTTCATTGATAACCATGACAACCAACGAGGCCACGGTGCTGGTGGAGCCATTCTTACTTACAAGCGGTCTAAGGAGTACAAGGGTGCCATCGCGTTCATGTTGGCCCATCCTTATGGTTGGCCTCAGTTGATGAGCAGCTTTGATTTCCACAACACTGAAGCTGGTCCCCCAATGGACAACAGTGGCAACATCATCTCTCCTTCTTTTAACTCTGTAAGTATAATTGCTTTTGTTTTCACATTAAAACATGGTATCTTTCTTGCTATGATCTACTAAATGTAGCAGGAATTCAGCTACTGCTTGGATAGTTAAGACATTTTAATTAAAATCCAGACATTGTTCTTATTTTATTTTCTTTTATGATCTGGCTTTTCGACACTCCTCTGTCAGATTCTGCCCAAAAACCTTTACATCAAAAACGTCCACTTTCTATTCCTCATACTTTTTTTTGTCATAGGATGGTTCCTGCGGCAATGGCTGGATCTGCGAACACCGTTGGCGTCAAATCTATAGCATGGTCGCCTTCAGAAACCGCGCCGGTAACGCCGCTGTTACGAACTGGTGGGACAATGGCAGCAACCAGATCGCTTTCTGCAGAGGAGACCAGGGCTTCGTTGCTTTCAACAATGACGACAGGGACCTGAACCAGACTCTTCAGGTTAGTTTGAACTTAAGGTCTAATTTTCTAAACCAAGAACTTTCCTAAAATTTAAACCAGCAGATTTTTATTTGGAAGTGGTATAATATATTCTTGATATGGTTTAAAATGAAAGATATTCAGTTGTTTAGAATTACCTATTCGTAGGACCGTGATTAATCAATCTGGACCTTTACCTTGCCACTTCCAATAAAGTTTAGATACTTTGTTATGCTAGTCGACGATTGAAGAAATAACATGTCTATATCACTTACAGACCTGCCTTCCCGCCGGTACCTACTGTGACGTCATCTCTGGCGAGAGGAGCGGCAGCTCCTGCACTGGCAAGACTATCACTGTTGGCAACGATGGACGTGCCAGCATCCAACTTGGAGCCAGCGAGTTTGACATGGTTTTGGCCATTCATGCTGGAACCGAAGTGAGTGAAATTTTGAAATGATGTACTTACTGAAAGGTCCCCCAATGTATGGTTTATGAGCCAATGTTAACGGTCAAAGATAGATACATATACCAACATCCAAGTTAGACAGCGACAGTGACACGCTAAGAAGTGCATTTTTTTCCTTTTTATATTTCTGGTTTCGGCTACAAATACTCGAATTGAACTTTTATAGTAATATGTATATAATATAATATGTATATTTAAGTTGAAGGTGGCCTAACCTCTGAGATTGGCCAAAGCTTGCCCATATGTAGGCTTAATGGACCAACTCACACCTTAGCGCCGCCTGCAAGGTTTACTTAGCCACGTTTGAAACCAAAGGATTCTAACTTATCATTAGTTAAATATTTATATTTTCTTTTTTGTTTCAGTCGAGACTGTAAAACCGATGAAAAGCCGTTCCGGATCAAGTCGTTACTTATAATCACTGAACGATCGATTTTTCATTGAATCTGTTTTATGTAAAATCCGTGATCTTTTTATAAAAATGAATAAGTTCACAGTTTTTTAAGAAATAAAACAAAATATTAACATACTTTTGTTTTTTAATGTTTCTAATTCTTTTAGGGGCTAGCACTTTTATAAAATTGCTATGTATACCTCATAATGATTTCGAAATTATTGTAAGATAAGATAAAGCTCCGAAGAGCAACACTTTCTAGTATATTAGGAACTAGCTGCTGCCCGCGACGTCGTCTGCGTGAAGGCTCTACAGCACCAAAAATACCTAAGATGCCAGTGTCGCTATAGCATTTTATGTAAACAACTTTTAAAATAGCATTAAAATATAAGTTTTTTTTGCAAGCAAAGCAAGTGAAGAGAGTTATATGGGAATCCTGCTGCGTTCAGTCATAAGATGTGACTGAAGGAAATAGAGAAAATAATGCAGGAATACATTCCAGGGCACAAAAGAGTACAAATACGTACAAAGGTATCATACCTTACAACACTTCCCTATAAACTACGTTGGCAGTTATGCTGCCAGGAGCCAAAATGTAAAGAGAGTCAGGACTGGTGACGCGGGAGCAAGCGACGTACAGTTGCCCGTGTGAGAAGCAACTCGTCCTGAGGTCGACACCCGCTGCCCTCAGTGTCTGCCCCTGCGACTTATTGATGGTCATTGCGAAACAAACGCTCACGGGGAACTGTACGCGCTTGAACTGGAACGGGAAGTTATGAGGTATGAGGGGAATGCGTGGTATAAATACTGCCTCGCCGACGCCACAACCCGTAAGAATTTCCGTCTCAATGGTGTGTCTGTGGAGCGAGATGACTTTAAGGCGGGTCCCGTTACACAACTTCGGAGGAGACAGGTTCCGAAGAAGCATAATCGGGACACCGACCTTCAGCTTGATGGTATGCGCTGGAAGTCCACTTGCTGACAGGGAGTTCAGAAATTCCACGGGATAATGTGTGGCGTCATCTTGCTCGACAACAGTGTTTTTCGAGGTGTAGACCACTTCATTTCCCTCAATTTCCGAGAGACTGCATTCGTTAATTGCTGCAGCGTGATCATATTTGGGCGTCAAAATGGCCGAGAATGGCTCACACACCCAAGAATTCTGCTGGTGCGGTATACGACTGATGTCCCCGTACACACAGCGAATGAGTTCTTCTAAGCTGGATACCACTCTACCGAGAGACTCTGGAAGCATCACCTGTCTATCTCTCTCTTCTGGTAGAGTGCCTTCGCCAAGACTTAGAAGGACATCGGAGAATTCTTGAGCATGTGCATTGCCGCCGAGCCGAGCTCTCATATTAATGGTCAAGCGCAGCGTACCAACTCGTGACCACAACGATGATCGTTTCAACGAAGCATTCACCTCGTCAGACCTCGATCCCCGCGTCACCACGGGAAGTGTTTCCCGTTTACCGGAAATCGCCACTGAACAGAACTGTGACACCACCCATCAAATGTTCGTTCCTGCGGATGTCCTGCAGGGTTCTGTCCACGGCCTCAACTGCCTTCCTATTGGCCATCGTACACTCATCCCTTACGATCAGAGCGCAATCCTTGAGCACGTGTCCCTTATCGCTGTTACGTGACACACCACAAACAGGCGTTTCGGCGCTCTCTAAATCGATGGGAATTTTAAACATGGCATGTGCTGTCTGGCCACCCGGAAGCAGTGTGGCAGCGATTCCCGACGATGCTACAGCAATAGCAATTTTGCCTTGCATCCTGACCTCTGCAAGTATGCCAGTGGTAACAAATGTTTTTCCTGTTCCACCAGGAGCATCCAAGGAAAACCCTGGTTTTGCCCAACGCGAACAAAAGTATGAATAGTCAATGTTTATTTTGTACTAACAACATGAAATTGATGAAGAAATGATCATCATCAATGAACTACTTAACACCGCATTTTTTTAAATTGTCTTCCTCAACTCTGCTCAAGATTTTGTGGGTTTTGTTGGAACTTGAATTTGTCAAAATGAACTATACGATACAACTTTTATGAAGAAAATGCACATTGCCATCTATGAATTTTAAGAATAACTAACTACTAACCTCGCCAAAATGATCAAATTTAAATTATTAATTTCCAAAAACTGTTAACATGTAAGTTGATTTGATTTTTATGAAATCTCATAGATGGCGCTCCTTTAAAGTTGTATTTATACTACTAACATTCATTAAACTATGTTTCTCTGCCCAAGTTACTTAAATGGCGTAGTTTTTATAGTGTAAAGCTAGATAATAGCATGGCTTACACAAAAACAACATTTAAATATGCGTCATTAGATTACACGCTGTCACAGAATGCGTAAGAAAAATAAAGATTCACAGCTCCTCCCCCGTAGGTGATAGCGTGATAATATGTAGCCTATATGTTGACCCGACCTCTTAGTAATATTCATGCAAAATTTGAAGTAAATCCATGCAGTACTTTTTGAGTTTATCCCGGACATACATACAGACAAACAGACAAAAATTCTAAAAACTATATTTTTGGCTTTGATATCGATTGTAGATCACGCCCCAAGTATTCTTTTAAAAAAATATTCAATGTACAGTTTTGACTTTCCTTCGATTTTATTATATGTATAGATGACCCTTCAGAATTAGTAACATCTTTGTTCCCGCACATGCTGGAAAGTTCTGTCAAAGATGCTGACTAGGTCATCGTTTCACCTCTCCATAAACTTAAATAAAATAAAAAATTCTTTGTACGCAATACAAAAGCGGAGAATCTGACGACTGAAGACTGACGAAAGTTCTGTTTTGAATCAAACAGGCCGACTCATTCATACGCTAAAAACCGGTCTAAGCAGCCAAAAATATCCAAATGCAGTATTTATGCCAACTAGCCTCATTAGCCTTTCAGTTAAGTGCCTTTTAACTAAACGGCGCCGTTCAACTAGCGTCCTGAATGATATTCAGCCATTTAATCAAACAGCTAGCTAGGCAAATGACTTGCATCGCTAATGTTTACTTATTAGGCACGCTAAATACTTGCCTAGCCCAGACATTTAAATTGGCGGTTGATTGATCGGTGCTTGATTTAAAGCGGCAGTTGTTTATTGTAGTTTTGAAAAATATAAAAATTACAAAATGCATTTTTATTGACAAGTTCGGCAGTAAAAACTGAGCAGTAAACTAAATAAAAATGAGTCAACAAATATTTTAAATACGCATAGTATACATAGCGTAGCACGCATAACGTAGCATGCATAGCATAGCATGCATAGCGTAGCATGCATAGCATAATCTGCATAGCATGTTCCGACTTCTGGAACACAGGCATCCAGCCTGTAGGTATAAGTGGGCTAAAATCTACCACACGGACCCAGTGCGGGTTGCTGGATGACACATGTCTTCGGATTTTTAGTACTAGAACATGCCAACCAGGGGCGTAGCTACCGCCGTATCAGGGCGGTAGCTACGGCCCTGGTTGCCCCCGGGCTACAGGGGCCCCCTATCGTGTGTAAGCAAAAATTTATTATCCACAATGGCGCCGATTCCCTTGTTCACAAACTAAACTAAACAGTTCTGTGGATCTTTCTCTTCCTATTTCATTAAGAAAAGGACAGAAGATAAAATATTGGTTTACTCCTGTCAAATTAAGATACTCCATAGACAGATTAGACGTGATTAAAAACATGGCTGCTAAAAATACGTCAATTTACGTCAGGCGGTGACTAGTTTGACAGGACTAAACTAATATTTATCTACTGTCCTTTTCTAAATTAAATAGAAAGAAAAAGATGCATTGAACTTAAATTTAGTTTAGTTTGTGAACAAGGGAATCGGCGCCATTGTCACTTAATTTTGTGCTTCCCGGGAAAAAACCATATAAAAAAACTGTCATACGTAACTTGTACAAAAATGTAATCGTAAAAATCATAAAAAAATGGACCAACTTTCTGTAGTTTTTCAATACATCTCGATAACAGAAAATGATGATAATGTATCTAAAGAATTAAAAATCTGTGAGTCCTTTTTGGGGTTTATAACAGTATCCGATTGCAGTGCAGAAGGACTTAAAACTGAAATTTTTCATTTGGACCCCCCAACTAATTTGGATACAGGGCCCCCGCAAGGCACTCTACGCCACTGATGCCAACGGCATGCAAACGGTCATAAAACACAAAGAAAGTTGGACGATTGCCTTGTTTTGATTAAACCCAAGAATAATTGTGACAGAAATAACCAATGAAGGAGTGAAGATACGCTAATACTCTTTCACGCTAATCACAAAGATAAAAAACACATAAATCATATTATGAATATAACTTTGAAGCAAATAATCTGACAGCAATTATCATTTTATACATAACATTAGATCATGCCTGTATTCTCCGAAGGGTTAGGCAGAAGTGTATCACACCCACCCACATTTCACCAGTGATGTTTAACTCCTATGTAACAGGGAGTGAAGCCATTGCCACTCGCTCACGCCACTTCACGTAACACCTTATCGTCACTTTATTTGCATCAAAATCAATACCTCAGTAGCATTATTCGGATTTACCATTTTACACACTGGGTGACGGAAATGCACGGAACGTGATGGAAGACAATGTGTATGGAATGAATTACTTATTCTAAGCGGTGGCAGTTATATTGCCGGCTTTTTTATACTTCTTAATCTTATTGCATAAGTTTTTAAATATTATTTCGTCCTGGGAGAGGGTAGTGGCTCTTGTAATACAGGTTAACGACCTAGCACAAATGTCAGGGACTTCATACAATTTGTAACCACTTTCTTATGCAAGACTTTTGACATTTTTGGTACCCTGGGGTCCCGGACGACGTCGACGTTAAGTCTGCGAAGTAACTGGACGTTTTTATCACCTTACCAAGATACTTTTTGTCACTTTCCATGAGGTGCTCATAAGGGAAAAGAGAAATCAGGTAAGGAATCGAACCCAAAAAAATTATTGCAATGCAGGTTATAGTAATCCTGATCAGCTTCATAGACACTGCATCAGCGACCGGTCTGACTTCACGTAATTAATAATTTCGCCGTAATATTCATAGCAATATAAAATATTTACATTGCCTACTCAATGCTGTTTGAGCAAGGTACCAGTATTTTTGTGATAATTAACTGGTTTACAACCGACCAACGTGCATCGCCTTGTCTATACTGATAATTCAGACTTGGTAGGTGGCGATAGATCTCTGAAGGATTTATCAGCTAAACAAATTCGATTGTTGCATTTCACCTTACGTATTGTGCGCTATAATGTTCTATAAATGATGCTGCTATTGTTAAAAATTGTACAAGCGTACAGTGATCCCGACCAGCGTGCGATGTCCTTGATTTTGAGCTTCGTATCATAAGTCACTCACGTCACCATACAAAATTGGTATAAGTACGAATTTTTTCGAATCTGGTGTAGTGCCAGTCAAAAAGGGCTGTTCCACCCTTTTTCCCGTATACCGGATTATCTATCAGGTTTTCGTGTCATTATCTCCAGGACAGCTGCAGACTATTCATCTATTTTATTCCACGTCGTTTAGTCGTCAATTCATCAGCGGTTCTGTTGAAGTCTGCTAAACTTCGAGGCCAGGACAGGCAGGCAGGAAACTACTGTCTTTATCTGATATTATTATTAACACTTAAGCGGTTGGACCCTTTTTTATTTTGGTACAACTTAGATAATCTACTTTAGATTGTATTCTTTTTAAAACTTGTGCAAATTAGTGGTAACGAGCCTGAAAACCGATTGCAATCGATTCGTTAGTTCGTGAACCAGCGGTATATCGACTACTGATACTGTCTATTGTTTTTCTCGTGTTCCCATTGAAGTGGGAAAGTATGGGACACAAATGATAGAGGATTTAATGTTTTATATTTCTAGAATAATGAAGTCCACATACAATGAAACACGATATACAATTTATGATGGAAGGTGAATGTCTGTACAAGGAATATGAATTGAATTACTGTAATTAATTAAGGAAAATATATTTCTTATCGAGAAAAAACCACTGACGTTTTTATCTTAAGTCAAGTCATCATCTCCTCTATGGTGACTCACTAAAGAGTACCAACGCTACACCATTATCTATAGCAGTTCCCATTAGCTATTGTCAGAAATCAGACTGTTAACGTTCTTAAAATTACGAGAATCATCCCTCTGATGTTTGACATTTAAAGTACGTACACGTTTACATTTAAAGTAGGTCTTACGAAAAAGTAAATATTTGTGAGATTAAGGAACTTAATCCAACAGCAGTTAAATTCGCAATATGTTCGAAAACAACCTAAGATGTTATGGAACGATAATGTTCGAGGTACTTAACATTGACGGATATTATAATTATAATTAGTACGTAGAAGAAAGGTCGAAAATTGATCTTGTCTAATCATGATTCCAGTCAAAACTCCTTAACGGTTTATATGATAATCAATGCAATAATGCAGGTGCTATTATATAAACACTTACTTACCTATTTAATTTTCTTACTTGAAAAACAAACACTGCAGAAACACATAATAATTATATTTAATAATACAGAAGAAAAGCGATTAATACTCATGCCTTCTCTGAATGAGAAGTGGAGAGTGTCTCGCTGCAGGGTAAGGGTAAGTAGTTGGGTAGGTTTATCTACCTACGAACGATGATACCATGATTGTGCTCTTCATGTTTATGTATTTTTCTATATTAAGTATTTTGTGTCAAAAGACTATGTTGGTAAGTTAACAAAAAATAAAAATATAGGATGATTGACAAAAAAAAAACGTTTTGAATATTGCAATGATATAATATTATAACAAATAAAGAAATTACCAAAATCCACACAGTTGAAAATGCTGACATGTATTTATGTAGATTTGAAGAACTATCATATTGACTTCGGGTCATCTAAGCTTCTTATCGCGAAGTCTGAAGAGCCGACTGAAAAGAATAATATCTGATAATAATCAATGTAGCAACCGTAAACCGATTATATGTTTCATTTCAATGACTATGAAATATTAGTAAATGACTAATAAGTATCAGAACAAGCCATAAATGACACGGTAACTACATTAGGGGGCTAAAAACGACAACGAAAAATATAAATCGTGACGTAGAGCAGATATTAACCTGTAACACAGGTTTTAATATAAACTTATCTCAGACTCCAGTCTCTCACAAAGTTAGCTCCTTGTTCGTGCACTACTGTCAATGTCTGGCATTAAGTTCATAACTTGCGTAGAGAAAATAAACGTTTTATATTATAATATATTAAAGGATTATGAAACCGCATATATCTAAAATTGCTTGCTGATTAAAAAGTGAAGCTGGCACCAATCTTTTACTATTTATATAAAAGTGAATGGAGATTTTTGAAGAGTTTGTTTTCGACCCCCACACGGGTGAGCTAGTATTTCTATATTTTCTCATATTGTTGTTATTTTGTTATGAACATGTGATGAGGACAGATAAAACGCATGTGACTATGTCGTGTAGCGATAAGAAAAGCTTAACTTTTAAAGTCAAAGGTAAAATTAAATTAAAGAAAGGGTGGTAGAAAACAATTAAAGATATATTTACAAGAAATTCAAAAGATGGACTGAAGAGTGGTGTGTAGTATATGGAGGTGGGGTGTATGGATGACGATGCGCGATAGGTGGATTGAGGAGGCTGAGGTGGAGATCCAATTGGAGCTGAAGATGTAGACCGACGCTAGGCAGGTGCCGGTGACAAGTGCAGGTGCGGGCAGGTGCTGGTGCGTGTGCGGCACGGAGGCTACCCGCAGGAGGGCCCACGCAGCAGGATCGGGACAACGATTGGTTCGGGTTAACAATTAGATTAAAAATGATAGGTTTCATGGAATGACAGTAACTGATGTTTTCAGGCATCGTTTGAATAAACGTAATCTGCTAGATATTTACATAACAAAACCCAAGATTATGTAGGTAAAGAAGGGTCATTAAAAAACTTTTTTCAATTTACTACAAAACATAACATACAAAATGATCGAATTTAGAAATGAAGTTCAAAATACAAGTTGTAAACTGGTGGGACAATGACAAGTATGGCAAGCAAATTGCATTCAGTTTAGGGAATGACAGATTCATTCTATTCAATACAGAAGGAAGGGCGATTAGCAGCACGATACAGGTATGTACGTACTTTAGGATTTGATTAAAAGTCTATTAGTCTATTTGAATTTTCACAAATTATGTATTTCTGTTGCCGCTATAACAACAAATACTAAAAACAAAATAAAATAAATATTTAAGGGGGCCCCCATACAACAGACGTGATTTTTATAGATAATGGTACGGAACCCTTCGTGCGCGAGGCCGACTTGCACTTGGCCAGTTTTATATGTCTAAATAGTTAAAGATTTTGCCAGCTTCACTTTTTAATCATGTAAGCTGTCACGCCTTTTATGCCTGGAGGCTTTTATTTAGGTAGTGAGTTTTTATTTTTATTTTAATTAATTATTTTTTAGCTTGAGTACGTATAGTTTTTATTATATTTGTTGGTATATTGGCGTGGCTAGCTGACATATGGCAAATAATTTAAGCTTCTTGTAATGTTCATTACTGAACATAGGTTCCTAGTATTGTATACTAGGAACCTATGTATTCTAACTAAACAGATAGCTGTGCTGCTGGGGAGTTTGTTGCGCCACTTCTTCTTCCCAGCGATAGCACTAGGAAGTGGTGAAGGGCGGGCGTTTTTGGGGGACTGTCTTTTGTAATTTTGACGTTCAAAAAGAGCTGATTTTCAGCCTAATTTGAATAAATGACTTTTGATTTTGAATCAACAAGCAATTTTAGACATATCCGATTTTTTTTTCCAAGAATCCTTCATTGTTACCAGCATAGTCTTTTGTTCCTTTATGTACAGACGCCAGCACATCAAGCTACTACAATCTGTCAAATTTATTTAATCGATTTTCAACTTTATCGCTAAATCATTAAGGTTCAAGGTTGATTGGGAAAATTTGACAGTTTCGGGTAGCTTGACCTGCTGGCGTCTGTACACACAAAATACTTAAACATAAAAATACATAAACATGAAGAGCACAACGGTATCATCGTTCATAGGTAGATATACCTTCCCTACTATTGTCTCACTCAAGGGCAAAGGTCTCGCCTCAACTTCTCATTCAGAGGCATGGGCATTGATCACTTGCTTAATGCGTGTCATCCATATTTTCTTCTGTATTATTCAATACATAATTATGTGTTTCTACAGTGTTTGTTTTACAAGTAAATGCTAGGTAGGTAGGTATTTATACAATATCACCTGTATTATTGCATTGATTATCATATAAACCGTTAAGGGGTTTTTACTGAAATCATGATTAGACAAGATCAATTTTCGACTTACTAAATTATACAATACTAGCTTCTGCCCGCGGCTTCGCCCGCGTGGATGTCGGAAATTATCCCACGGGAACGTGCTAACAGGATAAAATGTACCTATGTGCTTCCCCAGAATGCCATCTATCTCGCGGGCCCTTTGTGGCTAATTACAATAGAAAACCAATTGTGTCTCATTAGTGGTGATTAAGAGGGTACCTATATATGATATCTTTACCTAAGTACCTACCTAATTAAAAAAAAAAACTCAATAACAGAAAATTAAATACCTACCTACCTAAATAAACCTATTTCTGATGATAACTAATCTAAACTCAATAAATAAGCAAAATCCCTAAAAACTAATATCTATACGAATGACTAATCCTACCTAACAGTATTATAAAATAACCTACGGTCACTACGTACACTATCAAATATACTACCTTTACTTTAAAATTAAAATCTATACCTACGACTTACATAAAAATAAACCTAAATAACTCTAAAAACTAAAAGGAATAAAAATGAACTCCATTGCGGGTGACTTAACCTACGACAAACTTATTATTTGCGGTTGGTGCAGTAATCGGGTCTAGGGATCGAACCTTAAAATTAAGTTTGTTTTTTATTGTATACACTTTTCCGGGATAAAAAGTACCCAGTGTGGTGCCCAGGATATTAAAGAATAATTATACCAAGTTTCAACGTAATCGAACCTATAGTTTTTGCGTGATGCCTGAACAAACAGACAGACAGACAAAAAATTTTTTAATCACTTTTTTTGAGTTCGGTGTCGGTCTAGTAACACCCCCTGCCATTTATTTTTTTGATATTTTCAATGTACAGAATTTTCACTTCTACAGATTTATTATAAGTATAGATTCGTCAATGGGAATACCTGGGTAATTATCGTTCCAGAACATCTTAGGTTGTTTCCGGACCTTTTTATCAGAGATTATAGTAATTAAAAAGATAGTATCATATACCAAATTTCTAACGGCGGTTTTATCTTTTACCTAGTATATAAAGTACTGTCGCAGTAGGAACCCTATTCAGAAACATTGATCGTCAGTGGTAGTGAACAAGCGGTAAAATACATGAGGTGAGTGAACTTACGATCATTTTCATCTAAATTTTTCATGTTTATTCTGGCTTAGTAATTAGTCATAGAAATAGGAAACTATATAATGAAAAAGCCAAAAGTCTGCTGCTCCATACATTTATGTTCACATAATTCAACAAAATGTATGGAATATTAGCTGTTATGAAATGCCACCTGTGCTTTTCGATTTGTTTTGTTTATAGTGTAGCTCTGTATTTGAGTAAGTTAACGTAAAATGGGTGAATCTTTGGATAGTTCTAGAAACGAGTTATCAATAGTAGGTAAATATTTGTATTTTTGCCTTGTTTTAACAAGTTCCAGTAAGATTTAATCATGTCAATTCAATGGTTTTTCTATTAACCAAATGAAAAGTATAAGTTTTACCACTGTCAAGTAAAAATTAATTAAGCAATAATAATAATCACTTTAGTAGTACATACTGACCGAGAACATAATCATTATGGTCCCTACAGTTCAAACTGTCAACCTGTCGATCAGTCTGCCTGTAAAAAAGTCTTTTCATCTTTTGTAGCCTTAAAGTAGAATATTGTAAATAAAATATATTACTATTATAGTGACCGGACAAAGAAATCGTGGTCCCGAATGAAACTGAATAAGACAGAAACAAAAACAATTTCATGAATAATGTCTTTGAAAATTGTAATGTTCACACAGTTAGAAGGTTTCTCTGTCAACAGTGTAGGTCGCAGGGGTTTTAGTTCACCAAAATGAATTGCGTATATATCTATGCGTTTACAAAATAAATGGTCTCTTTATTCATTTGTGTAAGAGGTAGGTTTATTTTTGGGGAAATAAAGGTGGTTTGAAAGCTGAAAGTTGTTTCATCTATTTCTTGTTTTACTTACAAATTAAAGCCAATAAGTTGTCAGTAGGGTTACCTACTTCCAAGTACTATATTATGTTAAGATCTGGGTGCCTTTTAAGGGATCCAGTATCTCAAATTCACCCACAAACAGTTTGTCATCAATCATCACTATCATGTCTTTTCCCGTGTCCAAACCAAATCAAACTTTTGTGTTCCAGGATGTTTCGTCTCATTCTATGCCTGTCGGCCCTAACTGTGGCCCTGGCCTACAAGAACCCCCACTATGCCTCAGGCCGAACGACCATGGTCCACCTGTTTGAATGGAAGTGGGATGACATCGCCGCTGAGTGCGAGAGTTTCCTCGGACCTAGAGGATTCGGTGGTATTCAGGTAAGAACTTGATTCACTACTTATACATATTAAAAATTAAAGTAGACTTCATTTCTGTCTGCGTGACCGCGTTTTGATGCGGTTTCCACCATCACTTAGAGAATGACTGTATTCTGGAAGGTTCATTTGTATAATACAATAATATTAAACATGAATATATGTTATAGAAATCTCTATGTATTTTCAAGTCGTAAAAACCGTGCACAGCAGGGGGCGGGGCCGGGGGGGGGTTGCTAGTGTATTTATAAAAGATAAACTTAAATAACAGTTTGATTTATTAAAGAGACGATTTTACACCACGATCTGTCCATAATAGATAGTGATTATGAAACAAATAATACTTTAGATGATCGTATTGAAAGTGAAACAGTAGCATCCAAAATGGATGTTTCCCAAACTTTTTAATTTACTGCGTCTCCTATATTGGTCTGATAGTGATATTGTATCTTTGATGAGTAACAGTAGGTACCTACAAATTAATTAATAGATTGTGACAACATTTTGATTTAGTTACTTATAATCCTATAATTAACACGATTACGTGAAGCTATTAATTTATTTATGCCAAGAGATGCATATAAGATATATCCATGAATCTTTGTACGATGCTTGGTTTTGCAATCCTATGCGATACTTGCCTACCAACTTGTAAACTTTATCTGTTGTTTAATTCAAAAGAGTGTCCATGAAGATTCTTGCCCATTGTTCTCCATTGAACCTATTACGTTTTGAAATAGGCAACTAGTTTCATCTTTCTGACTGACTGACTCCTTGGACAATTCAAAAATGTTTAATAGAAAAAAAACATTGACTTTATTTTTAAATTTGAGTTCTATCAAGCCTGAACTAATGAAACACGATTATTTATGTTGTTAGTGGCTCCGGTGGTCGGCTGGTCTCAAAGAAAAATCTAATTTTCTAGAAATTTAGACATCAGTACCCTTTGTTTACCTATGTTCTACAAATAAAAATATTTGAATTTTGAATGTTAGAATTAACTAATGCATTTGTTATTTATAGATCTCCCCTCCAAACGAGAACCTTATGATCTGGTCTCATCAACGCCCATGGTGGGAACGCTATCAGCCCATTTCTTACCGCCTGGTCACTCGCTCCGGAAATGAACAGCAGTTCACTGACATGGTCCGCAGATGTAATGCTGTTGGTGTCAGGTGGGTCACAGATTTTTTTTCTTGATAGTTTTCAGACTGAATAAAGTCCTTATTCTATTGCCCGTAAAATTTACTTGTAATATTCTACTAGAAGTTAGCGAAACTTTCAAAACTTTCAAATCACACCGTTCTCGTGAAGTTTCACTAACTTAATGAGAATTAGCTGCTGTTGGATTATGATCTTCAGTCTCACACATATTTACTTTTTCGTAAGACCTGTTCTACTTTAAACGTCAAACATCAGACTCAATCTCGAATCTTCCACAGAATCTACGTGGATGCTATTATCAACCACATGACAGGCACATGGGATGAGAACATCGGTACTGGAGGCAGCACCGTTAACTTCGGAAACTGGCACTACCCAAGCGTACCTTACGGCAGGAATGACTTCAACTCGCACATTTGTGGCATCTCTGAG
The DNA here is from genome assembly GCA_951799955.1 of Apamea anceps. NCBI lineage: Eukaryota > Metazoa > Arthropoda > Insecta > Lepidoptera > Noctuidae > Apamea > Apamea anceps. The sequence goes on along the minus strand of OX637515.1, from coordinate 13,336,034 downwards.
TATGACTACGAATGCTGCCCTGATAGGGTAAGATTCTTTGAAACTGCTTTTATTTAGGAACTGGTTTATTAATACGATATAAATTCTAATGACCTCAGTAATAATTAAACAGGCTGTGGTACGTTGATTTGCTCAATACGATCTGTCTCCGTTTACTTGAATGTTCAACAATTTATTAAGTAACCGTTTCTTTTATGATAGCCTAACTATACTTTATTTTAATCAATCAGTTAGTTTTTTTTATTTATCCTTTCATATGTCATTTATATCTCTGTCTTTGTATCTCAGGTACGTAACTGCGAGCTGTCCGGTCTTAAAGACTTGAATCAGGGCACAGAATACGTGCGTAAAATGATCGTCGACTACATGAACCGTCTCATCGACTTGGGTGTCGCTGGTTTCAGGTAAGATATTCATTTTATTTAGAAGTGCTTTTTCATTACCAAATGGCAGCAGTTTTCAATTTCATTAACATCATCACAGTTCCAAGTTGTAAAAAATGAAAACATCACTAGATTAATCCAATAACTACATTGGATTCGATGCCTATTTAGGCAATTTTACCTATTCAGTTAAATCTGTAAATCTAGAGTCATTAGCATTCCTAAAATATTTGATTATTGATAACCATGTTTTATAAAAAATAACTTTTTTCCAACAGAATCGACGCCGCCAAACACATGTGGCCCGGAGACTTGCGAATCATCTACGACCGCCTACACAACCTCAACACCGACCACGGCTTCCCCTCCGGTGCCCGTCCTTACATCTACCAAGAAGTCATTGACCTCGGAGGCGAGGCCATCTCCCGTGACGAATACACTCCCCTCGCTGCAGTCACTGAGTTCAAATTCGGACTTGAACTTAGCCAAGTATTCGGTGGCGACAACCAACTCAGATGGCTCGTCAACTGGGGCCCGAACTGGGGTCTTCTTGCCCACGACGATAGTCTCACCTTCATTGATAACCATGACAACCAACGAGGCCACGGTGCTGGTGGAGCCATTCTTACTTACAAGCGGTCTAAGGAGTACAAGGGTGCCATCGCGTTCATGTTGGCCCATCCTTATGGTTGGCCTCAGTTGATGAGCAGCTTTGATTTCCACAACACTGAAGCTGGTCCCCCAATGGACAACAGTGGCAACATCATCTCTCCTTCTTTTAACTCTGTAAGTATAATTGCTTTTGTTTTCACATTAAAACATGGTATCTTTCTTGCTATGATCTACTAAATGTAGCAGGAATTCAGCTACTGCTTGGATAGTTAAGAAATTTTAATTAAAATCCAGACATTGTTCTTATTTTATTTTTCTTTTATGATCTGGCTTTTCGACACTCTCCTCTGTCAGATTCTGCCCAAAAACCTTTACATCAAAAACGTCCACTTTCTATTCCTCATTCTTTTTTTTTGTCATAGGATGGTTCCTGCGGCAATGGCTGGATCTGCGAACACCGTTGGCGTCAAATCTATAGCATGGTCGCCTTCAGAAACCGCGCCGGTAACGCCGCTGTTACGAACTGGTGGGACAATGGCAGCAACCAGATCGCTTTCTGCAGAGGAGACCAGGGCTTCGTTGCTTTCAACAATGACGACTGGGACCTGAACCAGACTCTTCAGGTTAGTTTGAACTTAAGGTCAAATTTTGTAAACCAAGAACTTTCCTAAAATTTAAACCAGCAGATTTTTATTTGGAAGTGGTATAATATATTCTTGATATGGTTTAAAATGAAAGATATTCAGTTGTTTAGAATTACCTATTCGTAGGACCGTGATTAATCAAACTGGACCTTTACCTTGCCACTTCCAATAAAGTTTAGATACTTTGTTATGCTAGTCGACGATTGAAGAAATAACATGTCTATATCACTTACAGACCTGCCTTCCCGCCGGTACCTACTGTGACGTCATCTCTGGCGAGAGGAGCGGCAGCTCCTGCACTGGCAAGAGCATCACTGTTGGCAACGATGGACGTGCCAGCATCCAACTTGGAGCCAGCGAGTTTGACATGGTTTTGGCCATTCATGCTGGAACCGAAGTGAGTGAAATTTTGAAATGATGTACTACTGAAAGGTCCACCAATGTATGGTTTATGAGCCAATGTTAACGGTCAAAGACAGATACATATACCAACATCCAAGTTAGACAGCGACAGTGACACGCTAAGAAGTGCATTTTTTTCCTTTTTATATTTCTGATTTCGGCTACCAATACTCGAATTGAAGTTTTATAGTAATATGCTCTTTAAGAAGTTGAAGGTGGCCTAACCTCTGAGATTGGCCCAATCTTGCTCATATGTAGGCCTAATGGACCAACTCACATCTTAGCGCCGCAAGGTTTACTTAGCCGCGTTTGAAATCAAAAGAAAAAAAGGGTCCTTTTAAAAAAAAAAAAAAAATTGCAAAAAATTATTTATTAAAAATTATTAATTTATCATTAGCTAAATACTTATATTTTCTTTTTTGTTTCAGTCGAGACTGTAAAACCGATGAAAAGCCGTTCTGGATCAAGTCGTTACTTATAATCACTGAACGATCGATTTTTCATTGAATCTGTTTTATTTAAAATCCGTGATCTTTTTATAAAAATGAATAAGTTCACAGTTTTTTAAGAAATAAAACAAAATATTAACATACTTTTGTTTTTTAATGTTTCTAATTCTTTTAGGGGCTAGCACTTTTATAAAATTGCTATGTATACCTCATAATGATTTCGAAATTATTGTAAGATAAGATAAAGCTCCGAAGAGCAACAGTTTCTAGTATATTAGGAATGACCCTTCAGAATTAGTAACATCTTTGTTCCCGCACATGCTGGAAAGTTCTGTCAAAGATGCTGACTAGGTTATCGTTTCACCTCTCCATAAACTTAAATAAAATAAAAAATTCTTTGTACGCAATACAAAAGCGGAGAATCTGACGACTGAAGACTGGCGCAAGTTCTGTTTTGAATCAAACAGGCCGACTCATTCATATGCAAATGCAGTATTTATGTCAACTAGCCTAATTAGCCTTTCAGTTAAGTGCCTTTTAACTAAACGGCGCCGTTCAACTAGCATCCTGAATGATATTCAGCCATTTAATCAGACAGCTAGCTAGGCAAATGACTTGCATCGCTAATGTTTACTTATTAGACACGCTAAATACTTGCCTAGCCCAGACATTTAAATTGGCGATTGTTTGATCGGTGCTTGATTTAAAGCGGCAGTTGTATATTGTAGTTTTGAAAAATATAAAAAATACAAAATGCATTTTTATTGACAAGTTCGGCAGTAAAAACTGAGCAGTAAACTAAATAAAAATGAGTCAACAAATATTTTAAATACGCATAGCATGCATAGCGTAGCACGCATAGCGTAGCATGCATAGCATAGCATGCATAGCGTAGCATGCATAGCGTAGCATGCATAGTGTAGCTTACATAGCGTAGCATATAATATAGTGTAGCATACATAGGATAGCATGCATTGCGTAGCATGCATAACATAGCATACAATGCGTAGCATACATAGCGTAGCGTGCATAGAATAGCATGCATAGCGTAGCCCGCATAGCATGCATGGCTTAGCATAGCATAGCATAATCTGCATAGCATGTTCCGACTTCTGGAACACAGGCATCCAGCCTGTGAGAATAAGTGGGCTGAAATCTACCACACGGACCCAGTGCGGGTTGCTGGATGACACACGTCTTCGGATTTTTAGTACTAGAACATGCCACCAACGGCATGCAAACGGTCATGTAACACAAAGAAAGTTGGACGATTGCCTTGTTTTGATTAAACCCAAGAATAATTGTGACAGAAATAACCAATGAAGGAGTGAAGATACGCTAATACTCTTTCACGCTAATCACAAAGATAAAAAACACATAAATCATATTATGAATATAACTTTCAAGCAAATAATCTGACGGCAATTGTCATTTTATACATAACATTAGACCATGCCTGTATTCTCAGAAGGGTTAGGCAGAAGTGTATCACACCCACCCACATTTCACCAGTGACGTTTAACTCCCATGTAACAGGGAGTGAAGCCATTGCCACTCACTCACGCCACTTCACGTAACACCTTATCGTCACTTTATTTGCATCAAAATCAATACCTCAGTAGCATTATTCGGATTTACCATTTTACACACTGGGTGACGGAAATGCACGGAACGTGATGGAAGACAATGTGTATGGAATGAATTACTTATTCTAAGCGGTGGCAGTTATATTGCCAGCTTTTTTATACTTCTTAATCTTATTGCATAAGTTTTTAAATATTATTTCGTCCTGGGAGAGGGTAGTGGCTCTTGTAATTCAGGTTAACGACCTAAAGTATGGTCATTTTAATAGGTAACATTTGACGTCTGTCAGTTTTATCTTCATAGTGAGGTGACCTGCTTAAAAACATCTATTAAAGTGAATGAATCGATACGGGCTTGAATTGTAATTGAAAAAAGTTAAGCAATTGTGCAGTTCTAACAAAACGAAAAAATATATTATTTTATGCCCGCCGTTATAAGGTTACGTTGTTGAATTTTTATGAATTGTCAAATGTTACCTATTAAAATGGCCATACTGTAGCACAAGTGTCAGGGTCTTCACACAATTTGTAACCACTTTCTTACTTTTGACATTTGTCGGTACCCTGGGGTCCCGGACGACGTCGACGTTAAGTCTGCGAAGTAACTGGACGTTTTTATCACCTTACCAAGATACTTTTTGTCACTTTCCATGAGGTGCTCATAAGGGAAAAGAGAAATCAGGTAAGGAATCGAACCCAAAAAAATTATTGCGATGCAGGTTATAGTAATCCTGATCAGCTTCATAGACATTGCATCAGCGACCGGTCTGACTTCACTTAATTAATAATTTCGCCGTAATATTCATAGCAATATAAAATATTTACATTGCCTACTCAATGCTGTTTGAGCAAGGTACCAGTATTTTTGTGATAATTAACTGGTTTACAACCGACCAACGTGCATCGCCTTGTCTATACTGGTAATTCAGACTTGGTAGGTGGCGATAGATCTCTGAAGGATTTATCAGCAAAACAAATTCGATTGTTGCATTTCACCTTACGTATTGTGTGCTATAATGTTCTATAAATGATGCTGCTATTGTTAAAAATTGTACAAGCGTACAGTAATCCCGACCAGCGTGCGATGTCCTTGATTTTGAGCTTCGTATGATAAGTCACTCACGTCATCACACAAAATTGGTATAAGTACGATTTTTTTCGAATCTGGTGTAGTGCCTGTCAAAAAGGGCTGTTCCACCCTTTTTCCCGTACCTATACCGGATTATCTATCAGGTTTTCGTGTCATTATCTCCAGAACAGCTGCAAACTATTCATCTATTTTATTCCACGTCGTTTGGTCGTCAATTCATCAGCGGATCTGTTGAAGTCTGCTAAACTTCGAGGCCAGGACAGGCAGGCAGGAAACTACTGTCTTTATCTGATATTATTATTAACACTTAAGCGGTTGGACCCTTTTTTATTTTGGTACAACTTAGGTAATCTACTTTAGATTGTATTCTTTTTAAAACTTGTGCAAAGGAGATCGGACGGGTGTGGCCCAAGTGGCGTCTAAGCATGACGCTTAGTTTGTTTGAAAGTTCATTAACTAAGCTAACTTTTTTTGTATGGGTACAAAAAAATTTAACCTGGGAGGAAAAAGTTACAGGGTGTATTAAAATTAAAATACTCATAGTTATATCGAGCTATTTTAAACTATTTATTCAATTAGATCTATTTCTTTTAACTAATTGTTTGAATAATACTCTGTTTTTGAAATAGTATTAAAAAGTGTTTGAAGAAAACTGTTTCTGAGAAAGGAATAAAAAATGCAATCATTGAAGAAGAAAACATAAAATAACCTACTATCCGAGTACAATATATTTCATCGTAAGTACTTTAATTATTGAGTTCCTGGAAGGATTTGGGGGAGCCCTTTGCCCAGCAGTGGGACAATATAGGGTAACAAAAAAAAAGTATTTTAACTGAAAACTGAACTAAACTAACAATATACATATTGTCCAGAAACGCTGCAGAATGTTCTATGTTCTTGTAACAAGCCCACCCGAGATACCACACTACGCTCATGATGTGCGCGCAACATCCGACTGTCCTTTTCCCTATGATACAACTACAGTAATAATGTTGAATGCCCTGTAGTCCTTCTTCCTCCTCATACATTATATGTGTATAATAGCAATCAAACACATCAGCCGATCGATTCTGTAAAAATCTCACCGTGAAAAGTTAGGTGAAGTGAGCTTAGAGTGAGCTGGCAATAGTGTCAATCTTTAGCATTCGTTGAAATGACAGCTCACTCCACGCTCACTTCACCTAAGGTTTCACGGTGAGATGGTTACAGAATCGCACTGCAGTATTAAACACAGCCGGTAAACAGTGGACGAATAACAGAATAGGTAACGCAGTTCAAACACAAACGTATCGCATCAAACAGCAGAAAGCGGAGAGAATGACTGCCAAAGACAGTAATAGTCACTGTCATTCCTGCCAATGACAACTGCCAATGACAGTGACTGTCACTGTCAGTCATTCCTGCCAATGACAGTGACTGTCACTGTCATTGACAGCCATTCCTGCCAATGACTGCTAATGACAGTGGCAATCACTGTCATTCATGCCATAACATTTTTGTCTCTTTTCTAATGAGGTTAGGTTAGGTTAGGTTTAGGTTCTGGAGGTGGCCCTCAGCAAGTCGGAGGCCATGGTGTTTCATGGCCCCCGGCGGGCGCCGCCGCCCGGCTCACACATCGTGGTTTGGGGCTCAGATCGCTGTCGAGTCTACCATGAAGTACCTGGGATTGGTGCTCGACAGCCGGTGCGACCTCGGCCCCCACTTCCGGCTGGCGCCCAAGTTGTTGGGCGCGGCTGGGGCGCTATCAACGCTGCTTCCCAATCTGGGGGGCCCGAGCGCCGCCTGTAGGCGGCTCTATGTGAAGATCGTGCGATCGATGGCCTTGTATGGGGCCCCAGTGTGGGCCTCTGACCTGACGGCCGGCAGTATCGCAATATTGCGAAACCGCAGAGAGCGATGGCCGTCAGAGTCATCAGGCGGCCAGCGTACTGGCTGGATACCCGCCCTGGGACCTCAAGGCGAGAGTACTCACGTCATTGTATCGGTGGCGCGAGGAAGCGAGGATCTCAGCTTCGCGAAGTCCTGGTGGCGGAATGGCGGGACAGGCTTACACGCCCGGCGGGGCATGGTTGCTTCGGGAAGTACCTACCTGTGTCACATAAACAGGGAGCCGGACGCCCGGTGTCACCGCTGTGTCGACTACCGGGAGGACACGGCGCGGCATACGCTGGCAGAGTGTGCCGCCTGGGAGGAGCCGCGCCGTGCCCTCATCTCAGAAGTAGGCAGTGACCTGTCGCTGCCGGCCGTGTTCGAGTCGATGGTCAGCAGCGAAGAGTCTTGGGACGCGGTAGTTTTCTTCTGCGAAACGATCGTCTCACAAAAGGAGGCTGCGGAAAGGGAGAGGGAGATCTCGTCCACTCACCCTGATGCGTCCAGGGGCGACGGACTCGGGGACGTCCGTTGCCCCCCACACATCAGGCCCCGAGGTGGCGGCGCGTAGTTCCACGCGCGCCCCTCTTAGACGTCGCGGGGGGAGTCTAACACCTCACTCCCCCACTGACCCGAGGAGGCCCGCGGTGGCGGACGTCCATGAGGATTTTCCACCCCGAAAAAAAAAAGGTTTAGGTTTAGGTTAGGTTAGGTTTAGGTTAGGTTAGGTTAGGTAACGCAAACATACCACGTGTATATTTTGTCTCTTTCTCATGTTGGCGCAAAAAATACCACGCATCTGAGTCATCATTTAAGTGTTGGGCAACATCAAAAATACCATATCGGGTTAAAATAAATAGATTTAAGTGATAAATAGTTCAAAATACGCCGATATATTAAGTTTATGTAATTATACGCAGTAACATTTTTCTCCCAGGATGGATTTTTTTTTACCCATACAAAAAAAGTAAGCTTAGCTACTGAACTTTCAAATGAAATAAGCGTCATGCTCTGACGCCACTTGGGCCAGAGCCCATACAAAAATGTCCGATCTCCTTAGTGGTAACGAGCCTGAAAACCGATTGCAATCGATTCGTTAGTTCGTGAACCAGCGGTATATACCATTTAAGATACTCGACTACTGATACTGTCTATTGTTTTTCTCGTGTTCCCATTATCTATAGCAGTTCCCATTAGCTATTGTCAGAAATCAGACTGTTAACGTTCTTAAAGTTACAAGAATTACCCCTCTGATGTTTGACATTTAAAGTAGAATAGGTCTTACGAAAAAGTAAATATTTGTGAGATTGAAGAACTTAATCCAACAGCAGTTAAATTCGCAATAAGTTCGAAAACAACCTAAGATGTTATGGAACGATAATGTTCGAGGTACTTAACATTGACGGATATTATAATTATAATTTAGTACGTAGAAGAAAGGTCGAAAATTGATCATGTTTAATCATGATTCCAGTCAAAACAACGGTGTATATGATAATCAATGCAATAATGCAGGTGCTATTATATAAATACTTACCTACCTAATTAATTTTCTTACTTAAAAAATAAACACTGCAGAAACACATAATAATTATATTTAATAAATACAGAAGAAAAGCGATTAATACTCATGCCTTCTCTGAATGAGAAGTGGAGAGTGTCTCGCTGTAGGGTAAGGGTAAGTAGTTGTGTAGGTTTATCTACCTACGAACGATGATACCATGATTGTGCTTTTCATGTTTATGTATTTTTCTATATTAAGTATTTTGTGTCAAAAGACTATGTTGGTAAGTTAACAAAAAATAAAAATATAGGATGTTTGACAAAAAAAAAACATTTTGAATATTGCAATGATATAATATTATAACAAATAAAGAAATTCCCAAAAAACACACAGTTGAAAATGCTGACATGTATTTATGTAGATTTGAAGAACTATCATATTGACTTCGGGTCATCTAAGCTTCTTATCGCGAAGTCTGAAGAGCCGACTGAAAAGAATAATATCTGATAATAATCAATGTAGCAACCGTAAACCGATTATATGTTTCATTTCAATGACTATGAAATATTAGTAAATGACTATTATGTATCAGAACAAGCCATAAATGACACGGTAACTACATTAGGGGGATAATAAACAACAACGAAAAATATAAATCGTGACGTAGGGCAGATATTAACCTGTAATACAGGTTTTAATATAAACCTATCTCAGACTCCAGTCTCTCAGAAAGTTAGCTCCTTGTTCGTGCACTACTGTCAAAGTCTGGCATTAAGTTCATAACTTGTGTAGAGAAAATAAACGTTTTATATTATAATATATTAAAAGATTATGAAACCGCATATGGCTAAAATTGCTTGCTGATTAAAAGGTGAAGCTGGCACCAATCTTTTACTATTTATATAAAAGTGAAAGGAGGTTTTTTTTGGGTTTGTTTTCGACCCCCACACGGGCCAGCTCGTATTTCTATATTTTCTCATATTGTTGTTATTTCGTTATGAACATGTGATGAGGACAGATAAAATGCATGTGACTATGTCGTGTAGCGACAAGGCAGGTGCGGTGACAGGTGCAGGTGCAGGTGCGGGCAGGTGCTGGTGCGTGTGCGGCACGGAGGCTACCCGTAGGAGAACCCACCCAGCAGGATAAGGACGCAGCATGGCAGCAGGAGGAAGCAGGCACGGCGGGGTGCTGGCAGCCCGCCAGGTGAGGCGGCCCTCGAATGAGGCGCGGCCCAATAAATATAGGAGGGTCTTCTGAGTCCTCCGGCGAGGCGCACCGGCGGTCCGACTGGTAGGGGAGGCCTTCACGGAGGACGGAGGACGGAGGCGTAGGCAGGGTCCGTCAGGTACCAGAGCGGAGAGGTACGCTGGGTGTTCCCGGAATAGGTGGCCCTGGAGTATCAGGCTTTAATGTGTTCGCTTTAGAGGCGAACCGGGAAGTGATCCTTGCATTGTGTGGATCTATATTGTCAACTCGTAGAATAATATCATGTAGAAAATATGAATTTGAGATATGATAGTGGCCATGGTTAATTTTGTCAAAGTATCAATGTAAAATCAGCTAAAAAGATACAGGCCGGTAAGGATTTGAAAGAAAAGTTGCCATGGCGACGAATTAAACGTCGTTGTCAAAGCCGTCATAATAAAATATATTATTTATAAAATACAATACATTCTATAGTTAAACTGTGTTATAAGTATATTGTATAGGAAATGATATCAATCAATGTGGGCGAAATTCCCAACCCTTGGATGTCACTAAATCGTCGTAGGCTTATGTTAAAGTTGGAGCTGTGTCTGTGTACTGATTGTGGATAAAACATGTCGTGAGGAATAATAATCAGATCAGCGCCTAACGGTAACAGAATGCTTGTTCTGACCTAGAGGCATGAATGAAGATAACTGTGAATATGTACATTATGTTTCAACTAAGAGAGTGATGAACATAAATGTTGATGGACGGAAGAGAAGGAGGAGACCAAAGAAAAGCTGGATGGATTGTGTAAGAGATGAATGAAAACGAAGTCAATGATATTGTAACAGTTAACAGAGAAGGATGGAAGAAGAAAACATTTTTCCCAACCCCAATTCAAATGTGGACAAGAGAACCTTATATTAGTTTACAAATTAATTGAGATGTTATGCTGTAGGATTCAGTTATTTGATTTCTTTACATACCTCAGTTCCAACATGTATGGCAAGATACAATTCTTCTCCGACTCCAGATAACGTTATTTGTGCTTGACCTGTATTTGATACAGTCACAGTCTTCCCTGTGCATGCACTCCCTTGCACCTCTCCTGATCTAATGTCACAGTAGATTCCAGCTGGGAGTCCAGTCTGTAATTTTGATTTCATATAAGTATCTTTCTTGTGTCTAAAAGTAGTTACCTACTGGTTGGATTTTCTTGAACATGATTTTATTTAATACAATGGCTTTAAGAAATTTAGTATGTCTAGTTTTGTGTAGGTCTCTCATCGCCAAATCCTAAAGTACAGACGCCAGCAGGTCAAGCTACCCGAAACTGTCAAATTTTCCCAATCAACCTTGAACATTAATGCTTTGGCGATAAAGTTGAAAATCTATTAATGAAATCTGACAGATTGTAATAGCTTGATGTGCTGGCGTCTGTACGTACATACCTGTATCGTTCTGCTAATCGCACTTCCTTCTGTATTGAATACAATGAATCCTTTATTCCCTAAACTGAATGCAATTTGGTTATTGCCATTGTCCCACCAGTTTGCAACTTCAGTATTATGAACTTCATTTCTAAATCCGACCATTTTGTAAACGGTCCTCCACCGATGTTCACAAACCCAACCACTTTCAGTTGTGCACTGTCCTAACTAAAAAATAATATAACAATAAAGTATCACTGTTAACTTTGTTTATTTTCTATAATGTAAGAACAAAATAATTTAAGACATACCTCATCAAAAACTGGACCCTGAATATTTCCACTAGTATCAGCTGGCGGGCCTTGGTCAAAATTAGTAAAATAAAAACTGCTTGTTATCCGAGCTTGGCCATATGGATGGGCTAGAAGAAATGCTAGAGCTGCCTGTAGCAAATAGAAAAAAGTTTTGTAATGGTTTTTCTCTATCTATATAATCTTGGGTACTAGTATATAAAAATCTAGCATTACGATTGTTCAAATGATGCTTGAAAACATAAGTTATTGTCATTCCATGAAACTATCCATACATATTACATTTAATCTAATTGTTAATAGACAATGAAAAGATTGCAATTACCTGATAGAGTGTAAAATTTTTATATGACAATATACCATCAGTAACACGTTGTGTGTCATGATTGTCAACGAAAACCATAGCGTTCTCACTTGGCATCATATCCAGTCCTGTAGTTCCATATAAGCTTAAACTTTTCAAAGATTTTTGGCCAGAGAAAAATTTATATAATTCTGACCCCGCCTGCAAAATAATTTATGTATTTTTCGACATAACTGATTTTGAATAATTACCTACTGTCTCTATTTTGTTACTAAAGATAACGTAACATAACGTATAAAAATAACGTAACTGAGATGACTATAATACGAGTCTAATAAAGCAATTGAGGTTATGAGAGATTGATTTTTCAAAATAAAAAGCACGGCTATAGTTAAAGAAAACTACAAATTAGTTTTCATTTTGTTTTCCACGGTTCAGCAATTTACAATCTTGCATAATCAGCCTATAATGTTCCTACTGCTGGGACATAGGCCTACTTTCAGTGAGAAAAAGTGGTGTTGTCGGCTTTTGTACTGAGATGAACTGTGACGGGTTATGTAATTCGAACTGACAGTAGTCGTGTGTATTGTGTACATACATAATCAACAAAAAGAAAAAAAAAAAAAAGGTTGATTAAAAAAGGTTGTAAAGGTTGTTGCCATAATCAACCTTTTAATGGTCCCCCGTTAAAAGGTTGATTATGGCCTCTTCTCGTCGAAAGGGAGTGGGCTGTAATCCACCACGCGGTTCTAGTGTGGGTTGGTAGATGTCACATGTCATCGAATTTTTGGTTCTAGGATATGCCGGTTTCCTCACTGTTTTCCTTCACCGTTTTGAGAGCGGTGGTGACTGATGATGAAATAATTTACATAAAGTAAAGCTTCTGTCTGGGTTCGAACCTACGATCGATTCGTAATGACTCATGAAAATCCATTCTTGAACCTTGTGTTAATTGATGTTATTATGATGCTCAGCATCAACATCTATAAAAAAACAGGTGCAAACTCCATGCTTATGAAAAGCAATCATAATCCAATTACTTACAGTAAACTCCGTGATGTCACCCATGTAGTTATAGTCATTAAAAGTGACTACACCCCCCTTCGAAACTTCTTGGTAAATGTAAGGTCTGGAGTTCCTTCGAAATCCGTGGTTTGTGTTTAAGTTATTTAGGTACTTGTAAATTTCACTTAAATCTTCTGGCCACATGTGCTTTGCAGCGTCCACTCTGGATGAAAAATAATTAAGTTAGGATTTTTCGTCCAATATTCGCATTAGCTTGACGTTCTCTGGAGAGCCATTCTAATGTTAGACAAGTACACCTCAAATTCAAATCTTACCTGATACCAGCTACTCCAAGATCAATAAGTTTATTGAGGTATTCGATAATCCTTTGTCGAACGTATGGCTTTGTTTGATTTAAGTCCTGTAGTCCACCCAATTGACAGACTCGAAGCTGATTCAAGAGAAAAAAAAATAAACATATTTTATTGAGGAGCTTATGTGAGTGAGGATATAATGACATAAACCCAATGAATGGGTGTAAATGAAACATTGAATAACAGTAACAATACGAGGCGGAAACGAACCTCAGTAGCATTTTCATAATCTTCAACTTGACACACTGGAAAATGGAAATGCTCTTCTGTATATGGAACCGCCGGATAAGAATAATTAAGAGGGAAGGCAGTACTGCCAGCAGTCCCTACTACTCCATCTGTTGTGTTCTGGGGTATCGTCATATGGTTGAAAACGACGTCCACATAGATTCTGCGAAAGAGTGGAGTTTTCAAACACGTTACTTGATCACATTGTCACGGTAGAGTAACAGTAGTGAGTAATTCATTTTTCGAAAATATCACCATGATTAGACCAAAAATTATATCTATAGAAATTGTCTTGTACGAGAATCTCGGAATGTTGGGGTACTAAAGGGATGAATGAAAGGCAACTGCGTGCAGCTGCGTCGAGCATGTTAAGAGTTAGGTCGAGAAAGGATCAGAAAAAGAATGAGTACAACGGTGAAAGTGACAAATATGTGAAAGACGATATGGCTGATAGAAATGTATGCAACAAAAATATGTACTGGTCAAATCAATAATTTCAAGTAGGCCATTGAAAAGCACTTTAAAGAATGAACCAGAAGATCTATAGTGACTCTTTTCATGTTATATAATGTATATGCGAAGACAATGTACCTGGAATAAAATGACTTACAATTAATAGTCCTCCTGACCGTAATTCGGCCATGGCGGACAATTTCAAAGGAGACTAGTCTTCGGCGCGGGAGATGTTATCGTGCACCACTTGTAATGAGCGAATCCGTAATGGAGTACCTAATCCGACACGACCGGAGAGACATCAGGCGCAGCACCAAAAGCTTAACGTGCTTTCCAAGGCACCGAGGTATCACACCGTCAACTTGCATACTCCAGGCTGTTCCTAAGAAATTCCTAATGGAAAAACCCATTAAAACTTTGCCCCTCCTGGGAATCGAACCCAGGACCTCAAGCTCAGCAGTCGCGCTTACGACTACGAAACCAACGAGACAGTAGCAGAATTACTATACCTACTACAATAAATACAAAGTGGGTTGATCCGAAATAAATTGAAATAAAGGGAGGGAGGATAATAATGATCTGTAGTAAGAAGGAGACACTTAGCAAAACAGTAGTAAACATAATGAGGTATTTAGATGACAATGATTAAATCAAGTGTCTTATTTTCATATCAATAACGATCCTATAACATGGAAATGAGAAAAACGTTTACCTGACGCCAACTCTGTTGCACCTAGTAGTCATATTCAAGAAGGCCGCTTCGTCTCCTGACCTTGTGGTCAATTTGTACGACATGACTTGGTAGCGCTCGTACCAAGGTCTTATACCGCCCTCTAGGTTTAAAACCAAATTCTCTGATGCCGGCGAAGTCTGTTGGTTAAAAAACTTATTGCATGTAGGTATGCAAACTATGGGTTAGTGAGAGGGCAAGATGGACTAACACTATCTCGTGTGGTATTTGCTGTGGAAATGTCATACAACGCCTTTGTGGAACTCAACAAGGTCTGAAGATTAAACATTATACGAAATGACACCTAGTGAAGGACACCAAACGGGGGAACTGAGCTTAAAACCCGATTTAACCAATCAAATAGCTTCATGTCTATGCTCAGAGCGAGATCTGTACCTATTGAATAGGTATCGTTCTATAATCCCTTGTCTGTTAAGCAAGCTTCTTAAGTTCGGTAACAGTAGAAAAGGTAATTATGTCTCATTAGTGACAGTTGAGCTCATAATACCATTCCGGCCTCAGTATTGTTTTTCATGATATTATGCACTGCCAGTGGTACATTTGTACTTAAGGTGCGACCAGGCTGGCATAGAGTGTAGGAGCTCAATGTCGACGCTTACCTGCACCGCTCCATATTTCTTAGGCCCAAGAAACCGCTCACATTCGTCTGCAATATCTAACCATTTCCATTCGAACATTTGGACGATGACGGAACGGTCGGACCATTGGTTAGTCTTTAGGTAAGCATCGCAGGAAAATGCGGCGCCAAATAATGAGCAGAAAGAAAGCCACACAAGAACTGACATTGTCTGAAAATGTAACAAATTGATATTGTAAGGAACTTAAGAATGAAATTAACACTGCGATGACGGCTATAAGTTGGAAAGTATCGTAGAAAAAGACGTACCTACTGTGGAAACGACAATTGATATATATATGTATATATTTTTTAATATACAGGATAATTTTTTAACCAGTTCGCAAACTGTACCTAACCATGAATTTAGTAGGTAGTACAGACGCCAACAGGTCAACCTACCCGAAACTGTCAAATTTTCCCAATCAACCTTGAACCTTAATACTCTAGCGATAAAGTTGAAAATCTATTAAAGAAATTTGACAGATTGTAGTAGCTTGATGTGCTGGCGTCTGTACATGATTCTGATGCCAGCCCAATGCAGAGAGCATTGAAATTTGTCGTCGGTTGGTAAAAAAAAGGGAACTAATTTTTTGAGCTGTTATTTAAATATTCGAGATGTTATTATGATCAGTTGAAAAACATATTGAGCAGTTATTTAATTTAATGGCGGTTGATTAATTATTGCGACAGTAAAACAAGGACAGTAATAAAAAATTAATTAGTCGGTTAGTAACACGCATATACCTTTTTTACATCGAAACAGCTAGGTTAGGTTAGGTTAGAACTGTGACCACACAACGCACGAGCCGAGCGAGCGAAGCGAGCGGTGCCGCGGCAGCGGCCGGCGAGTGCCAGAAACATATTTTTGAATACAAAACCAAACATTTTAAATATATGCCCACACGTAACCGCTCGTTCAATAATTTTTACCGTCCATTTAATTATTTTCCTGCTCAATTATATATTCACTGATCCATTTCATTATTTTTTATTACTCATTTTTGTTTACTTTACTGCTTAGTTTTAACTGCTGAACTAGTTATTAAACGTGTCATTTATAATTTTTAACTTACCAAAACCGCTATTTACGGTTCGTTGCCACTAGTACCATTAACAGTTCCATGATGGAACTACTGATGTTTTTTTTAATCACTAGTTCCATTTTAAAAGAATCTGAAAGTAATGGAACTACTGATGTTTTTTTTTAATCACTAGTTCCATTTTAAAAGAATCTGAAAATAATGGAACTAATGTTGATTTTGTTATCACTAGTTCCACATTATTATGTCATCACTAGTTCCACATTATTATTTTAGGCACTTGTGAAATTGTTTAAGGGTGTAAAAACACGAGGTAAAAACACTAAGTTTTATAATCATTTTATTTAATAAAATCAACAAATATTTATTTTTTCTACCTTTATTTTGATAGCTTTGTAGTGATAGTGATCGAATAGAATCACCAAACATTTATTTTTTGTGAATGAATTACTAATATTAATACAAAAATTAATAAAAACGAGACAAATATACTGTAGCTCTTACATATTATTTTATACGATGATGCAACATTAATGAAGTATAGACAGAGCTCACAACCTAAACGACGCAGAATTTACCGAGACAGAAATGATTGAAGCCCAAATGCAATTATAAACAGGCGAAATATCTGTGGGTTATTTTCAGCATGAATAGTAAACATTTGTGAGAAAGGTTTGGGGCAAAATTTAAATGTGCCATTCATAAAAAAAGTCTCATCAAGTATTGCCATGTAAATAGGTAAAGTAATTCATTCGCAAAAAATAAATGTTTGGTGATTCTATTCGATCACTATCACTACAAAGCTATCAAAATAAAGGTAGAAAAAATAAATATTTGTTAATTTTATTATATAAAATGGTTATGAAACTTAAGTGTTTTTACACCCTTAAACAATTTCACAAGTGCCTAAAATAATAATGTGGAACTAGTGATGACATAATAATGTGGAACTAGTGATAACAAAATCAACATTAGTTCCATTATTTTCAGATTCTTTTAAAATGGAACTAGTGATTAAAAAAAAACATCAGTAGTTCCATTACTTTCAGATTCTTTTAAAATGGAACTAGTGATTAAAAAAAACATCAGTAGTTCCATCATGGAACTGTTAATGGTACTAGTGGCAACGAACCCTATTTACAACTGCCTCTTTAAATCAGTGCCTAAAAAAAATTAACTCTGCCATACATTTTGACTTTTCTATGAAACAGCTGATTTCTTTTTTGATAACCGACGAAAAATTTCTACGCTAGGGAATCTAGAATCATGTGCTGAAATTATCGTTGCAGTTTGCGCACTGGTTAAAAAATTATCCTGTATAGAAAGGTAAGTAAAAACACACAAAAAATCGACCCTTCCTTATGTTAAACATTCCTGTTAAAATATCTTGTAATGCACCTAGATACAAAATAAATCAATCTAAAATAAGTACTTGAATATTTACTTACATTCCTATTGTGTTAACACAACTGTTCAACAGGAAAACTTAAACACAACAACAATGCTCTTTCAAATCAAAACACTTTAACATAATGGCAAACAACATTATCTAACTTGAAAATACATACCTATAACACTTTACACGTCAGAACACAGGAGTACCTACCTACAAGTACCTGCATACGGTTAGCAAAACAGTTCCGCACTAAATTTTGTATAATACTTAATTTCGATCGATCAGGTTAAGCTACGCTTGCCGCGGTTTGTCTGTGGATGGGTGAACATCTCAACATACCGAAACCCCTCCGTGCCTCGGAAAGCACGTTAAGCCCTTGGTCACGGCTAAAATTCATAGATTCATGGATGTCGTTACGGGTAGTCAGAAGCCCGAAACTCTGAAAACCAGTCTTACCAAGGGGTATCGTATTACCCGGTACCTGGGTTGTGGAGGTCAGGTAGTCGCTCCATGTAAAATACGGTATTCAGCTGCATCCGGTTAGACTGGAAGCCGACCCCCACATTGTTAGGAAAAGGCTAGGCAGATGATGATGAAGGTAAAATAATATTTGCTGACGACATCGGTGCTGTTGGTGCTGTTGATAATTTTAAATACAAATACCTTACCTACATGTCTGTGATAACTGGTTTTCCATAAATTATTTTTGACGTTTAAACGTCCCTTAACTTTAATCATCGTTTACAAATAAAACCCCTAAATATTTGCTATTTAGATTTACAGTTGTTTGTAACAATTCTTGTGTACACGTACTGTCTTAAGGAAGTGTAGGTCTCTTACTTTTTTATTCGCATCGGTGCCTAGGTACAAAACTTGAATCTTTTTGACTGTACGTGCTACCTACATATCTACAGATGTTTTCTTGCTACCATTTTTAAGCCTCAGTTTTACAATAATAAACCGCGGGATAATTGCGTAACAACAAACGGAAGTAATTATTTATTTTGGAAAGGTTACTTTGTTCGCAGATTTCGTGGCCAGACATTGGCCACGAAATCTGCGAACAAAGTAACTATCGGAAAAAACAAGAAACATTTATTGAAAGGAGTTTAAATAAATCAGTTATTGTGTTATTGTAGAAAATGACAATGAAAAAAAAAAAGAAAAAGAGGAATAATGGATAGGTATTAGTAAATAGAAAAAAAAAAACATATTCAAATAGCGATGTGAGAAAAGGAGGTGGCACGGCTTTAACAGAAATTCAGGGAACTGAGAAAAATATATATTTGCATGTATGGCGTCTGCGGAAGGAAACGACTGTGGAAAATTTAGAAAAACACGTAAAGATACAATACCGAGAGGCAATACCGGCTAAAATAGAAAAAATAAAACATAAGACCGAAGTAGACTATGCTTCCTTCATTATTAGGAGTCCCGAAAAGCAAATATAAACTATTGTGTCAATCAGAAAGTTGGCCAGCAAATATTGAGTTTTGCGAATTGGTGTGGTTTCGGAGACAAACTAATAAACTTAGAACCCCCGGAGTAAGTCGGTGGAGATAGTTTACCAAAATGTAAGGGTCCCCCTTACATTTTGGTGAACTAACTACTAAATTAGAGGATTTTTATATAGGAGTTTTGTCTTCAAGCGCAAACTTATTTGCTGTCACGGAAACAGGCTGCAATGAATCTATTCATGACGCAGAATTAACCTGGATACTGCATTACGTATACGACGTGATCGAGCAGATGGGCGTAAACACGGAGGTGCGTGTCTCGTGGCGACACCGCGTTTTGAGCTGCGACGAGTGTCCCTACCTGGACATCCTATCTATACACATACACCTTACCTTCCAGTCCGGTCGCTGGTGGATTCCCAGCCCAGAGACCAAAGAAAATGCTGAAAGACCACTTTTGCTTTATACCCTTCCAGCAAAAACTCACCAAATCCTACTTGGCGGCACAAATGATAAATGATTTTATTTTGTCAGTTTGTGCAGACGCCAGCAGGTCAAGCTACCCGAAACTGTCAAATTTTCCCAATCAACCTTGAACCTTAATGTTTCAGCAATAAAGTTGAAAATCTATTAAAGAAATTTGACAGATTGTAGTAGCTTGATGTGCTGGCGTTTGTACAAACACTTTTACACGTCAATCATATTTTAAAACTAGATGAGGTCGGCGTTTCCTATCTGACTAGAAATAGGTAGGTATTGTCATATGGATCACCATAGGTAGCAACCTAGTGGGTACAACCCGCAAGACTTAACTTGAGACCCGAGCAGTCCATCCCGACCCCCGCGCTGTGTGATGTCGATCAACTCCATTTTAGCCAGTCGGCATAGCCGATGTGGGCAAGATGCCCAGAGTGCGTTGTTGCTAGATAAGCATTTGTAAAACTGTCATAGAAATCGTATTAAAAAACAAGATGGCGGCGTTCGTTCCGATTTTGGCCACCGCTGTACATGCGACGCCAAGTGGGGACGCTATTATAATAATCAATGGACACCTGCGATGTAGAATTAAATTTTATCGCTATATGTAGATAACTATACATGCAGATACCTACTGGACATACTGATGTTGCCAGACAAAAACTTAATCTATACGTACTAATAATAAAGCTGTGCAATGATACAATCTGTAGATAGGTACGCTTATTATTATAATTATAAGTACCTACCTTAATGTTTTATCATCGCAACTTTTTTTGTATCTTCGGATACCTCTACCTACTATGAGTTTTTATGCACCGACAAAAATTATATTGGTATAGTAAACAGACCCCCAATTACGTAACAGACTATCAGTCACAATCTGAAACATTTTGAAGGATATTGCTAATCCATTGCGTCATATGTTGGAAAAACTTGTCTGCTCAACAATGTAAATAACGTAATTAATGTTGTTGAACGGTCAAATGGAAGCCATTGCTACTGTTAATATGTTTCACAATTACCCCACCGGTATGCGCGTGTTTTACGTCAGCAAAATCAAAATCAAAAGTCATTTATTCAAATTAGGCCGAGAATCAGCACTTTTCGAACGTCAAAATTACAAAAGATAGTCCTTCAAAAACGCCCGCCCTTCACCACTTCCTAGTGCTATCGCTGGGAAGAAGCACAGCTGTCTGTTCAGTTAGAAAATACTTGAAACTTGATTGTATACAATACTATGTGTAAAGTAATTAAAATTACAAGACACAGAACATAAAATTAAGTCATTTACCATATGTCAGCTAGCCACGCCAATATACCTACAAACAAATATAATAAAAACTATACGTACTCAAGCTAAACAATAATTATTTAAAATTAAAATGTAATTAAAAACTTACTACCTAAATAAAAGCCTCCAGGCATAAAGGGCGTGACAGCTTACATATTTATGCATTGCTGGGTTCTGTTCACATAGCTGTCACTTGAAGTCACAAATGATAAACTAGGACCATCGAAGTAAAATAAATAAATAAATTGATACTAATAACAATAACCTGTCAGTCAGCTAATTCTGGAGAAAGAACATGAACATTGTCTTGAGTTAATTAGGGCGACCAACTATTCTTATCGTGTAAGTAGTCATTGATGGAATAGTATGCCTTGAAACAAAGGCTGGATTTTACTTGAGCTTTAAACGCATTAAAATGCAAGTCTAGCAAAGAAGAGGGTATCTTGTTATAAAAGGTTATAACAAGCCCAACAAATTAGTTATGAACCTTATGAAGCCGGTGAAAGGGGGCACGTAGTTTGTCCTTATTTCTAGTGTTAACACTTTCGCAGCCTTTCCTAGGCCGCCTATTTTCCGGCACCTACGGCACAATGTCTCTAACTTGACGTTGTGTTTCTTTATATCTATGTAGGTACCTATATGTTAGGTAATAGTGCGCACAAGTTACATCTTACAAGATGTGTCTTTGTGGACTTCGCATTTCGACTTCGGGAGAGAATTTCCTCACATTCATACTTTTTGAGCTAAAAAGGAGTGGAGCAGGGATAGGGACAGGCTTACAAAAAAAAAAAACGCCAGGTATTATTAAATTACAATTTAATCCGATAATTTATCATATACATACATAATACCTGACCCCAACATCGGCTTGCTGCCAAGACTTCTGTCAGCTTTCAGTTTTACCAGGCCGCCAGTAACACCCCCCGTACTAGTTGATACTGTATTACAGTGGGGTATAAGGGACTAATCACACTTATTCAGCTCTGTTCAGCTTTTGTCCATAGAAAACAACGATTTTGTATGGAATGCGTACGCATCCTTTCAGCTTTCCAGATGCGTCTTGAGTTAATCACAGCGATCAACTATTCTTGTCGTTTAAGTAGTCGTATTTTGAATATCAGCGGCTTTGCCCCACAACAGAATACCGTAGGACATAACGCTGTGAAATTAACTAAAATAGATTGACCGAGCTGTACCAACGTCAGTGTATTATCTTATTTTCCTGATGGCGGGTGTAGACGGCTGAAGTAAGCCTCTCCGCTAGGCTTGATATAATACATATGTGGGCCCCACTGCAGTTTAGCATGTACTATTATGCCCAAAAAAACTGCCGAGTCCATAGTTTCAAGCACCTCTTTACCTAAAACGATTTTGGACCCTACATTTTTAATATTCGCTAAGGCGAACTTTACACATTTCGTTTTCTTGGCATTGAGAACTAGAGTATTTGTCGTAAATCCATCTGTAACCACCGAGAGCGCACTATTTACGTCGTCAATATCTTTTCCATTCCTGTCTAATTTAAAAATTAGAGAGGTACCATCTGCAAACAGTACAACGTCACAGATATCTTTTAAATAGTATAGTATACTCATTGATATACACTAAGAACAAGAATGGGCCAAATATTGAGCCTTTAGGAACACCTAATTGAACTGGGAGCCCGGAAAATTTCACACCATTTATATTATACACATTGAAACCTATTATTATACATAATGTGAACGCATTGAGAGCTTCGTTTTGGATACCGTAATGACGTAGTTTCCGCAAAAGCGTGTCGTGGTGCACGCAATCAAAGGCTTTGAAGAGATCACAGAAAACTCCAATAGCATTTTGCAAGTTCTCCCATGCGTTAAATATGTGTTTTAACAGAGCAACACGCGCTTCGTTAGTCAAACAAACTTTAGTAAAGCCATATTGTTCATTATAAAGGCGGCTATTTAAATTAAAATGTTTTAGCAAGTGCTTCAGTAATAACTTTTCAAATGTTTTTCTAAATGCAGGAAATACAGGGTGTTTTTGACAGCCCTCCACAAAAACACAGGATTGATTCAGTTCCTTATTCTGAATCATATCCCACTGGAAATTTTCTCAGGAAAAAAAAAAAAAATTATGCCGTTTTTTCTGCTGATATTCCTTTATTTCAATGTAAAATTACATTCTCTGTATGCAACACTCCATTTATGTAAATAAAACAGCTGAATTAAAAAAAACGGCAATGGATGTTGAAATACTCTAAAACGAACGACGCTTGAAATCAGCTGTTCACTTTATGCCTAGCTACAGTTCATCGAACTGGCCGCATGCTACCTACTCTTCCCTCCTAACCAATAGAGAGAGAGTAGATTTGCACGATTGTACAATGCCACGATTGCAGTGTTGCCAAGTTATTAGACCTTAATTTGTGAACAAAAATGTTAGGACAAATTTGGTTCACCTTAAACCTAAGAACCTCTTTTATAACCACTTACGCGTACATTGGCCAAAATTGCTATTGATAGTAGAGTCGGGAATCGAACCTATGCCCTCTGCAATGGCAACCTAACCTTACACGGGACTTGCACTACTCATACTTTACTTAACATAACATTTAAATTAGATTGACAAATTAATCGTTTCAGTCCGCCACGAAAAATGACAGCTAACTTTTATCCATTTATGATTAAATGATTAAAAGTAGCG
Source organism: Apamea anceps (assembly GCA_951799955.1). Taxonomy (NCBI): domain Eukaryota; kingdom Metazoa; phylum Arthropoda; class Insecta; order Lepidoptera; family Noctuidae; genus Apamea; species Apamea anceps. The sequence continues at coordinate 13,312,480 of OX637515.1, read as the reverse complement.
CAAAAACGAAAATTTTGCACAAGGTTTCGTGCGAAATTTTCGTGTAGTTGGCAACATTTGTCGTCGCATCGCGAGCAGGATGCAACTTGCTGCAGTATCGCTCGCTATTGTGCGTAAGCGCACGTCGATTCGGTGCGCCCGTGCAGTCGCGTTGTGATACGTTCGGTTCGTGTGTTACAACGTAAATTTTTTGTTGTTGTGTTGTGCAAAATGACTACATTTAGTGCGCGTGAGTATGGAGAAATGATGATGTGCTACGGGGAAGCTCGGGGAAATGCTAGGAAAGCCCTCCGAATTTACATTGATAGGTATCCCGGCCGTCGGCATCCATCAGACTCCCGGATAATTACCAATGCCTATCAACGAGTGCTAGATAACCAGCCCATAGTTCCCAATCAGGAAGGCGCCGAAAGACCACTTCGCGGTGTAATTGCAGAAAGGGTTTTAGACTTGATCCGTCGAAATCCACGCCTAGGAACACGCACTGCAGCTCGATTATTGCGGCGGAATCATGGAGCCCGCGTCTCGCACTTCTTCGTGCATAAAACGCTGCGAAGGGATCGGCAACGGCCTTATGTAATACATAGGGTCCAAGCCCTATTGCCTCGTGATCGTGATCATCGAGTAGCGTATTGCCGGTGGTTGCGAGCTGAACACGATCGAAATCGTAATTTTATCGCTCATGTGATATGGACCGACGAGTCGACTTTTACGCGCAACGGTATGTGGAATCGTCGAAATCCGCATTACTGGTCGCAATCGAATCCATTCGAGATCCAAGAGACCGGACATCAAACGCGTTGGTCGGTAAACTTAGACTTCTTTTTGTGGGGCTACGTAAAGGAAAAAGTGTTTGTGAGTGCATGTGCAAGTGAGGAGGAAATGCGAGAACGCATCACGAACGTGTTCCAGCAGCTACGCTACAGCTGCAATGAGGATCCCACCTTGCTGCCCCGCTTACACGCGGAGACCCTGCGCCGTGCCAATGTGTGTGAACACCTCGGTGGAGGTCACTTCGAGCCGTATCTCATACGACCGGAGCGATTCTGAGGTAGAATTATTTTCTTACTTATTTTTTTTTATCTGTGTACGTGTTTTACTGTGTACGTGTGTGTACTCGTTGTCACTCGTTTCAATGTAACGTAACGTAATAAAAGACGCGGCCCAGGGGCGCCGGGGAGCGCGCGGGGGGCGGGGGCAGCCTCGCTCGCTCAAGCTCGCTGCGCTGCCGTCCGCTGCGTGCGTTTTGCCACGGTAACGATACATTGCGTGTGAGGTAATAAAACAAATCTGGTTTTTTGGATTCCCTTAATGTTCCTGAAAGAATTTCATGTACCAGTCATCTTAATATGATGTACTGAAGCCACCCTATCAGTTTGCGGAGGGCTGTCAAAAACACCCTGTATAGAAATAGGCCTGAGTTTGCCAATATAATTTTTATTCCCTGATTTAAGTAATAGTATGACTGTACTACTTTTCATGAAGTCAGGAAAAGTTCCTAAATAAACACATTTATTACAAGTAAAAGCTAGATAGATACGGTATACAAAAAAAAAGTAAAATGATATCAATTGCTAATTTACTGAAATTCATATTAAAAGAAAACAAAATTGTTACAGAAGAAAATACAAAAAAAAAATTATAAGCTTTTTTACATTTGTAGGACTCCATAAATAGGCACTATACAAACACAAAATTGAACCTGGGTCACCGAAACTTCCTTTATCGCGTAGTCTGAAGAGATGACTGAAAAGAGTAATAATATAAACATAACATCACGCCTGTATGCTCCGAAGGGTTAGGCAGTACTTAAGGTACTCCCATATTTCGTCAGTAATGTTTAAGTCCCATGTAACAGGGGGCGAGCCTATTACCACCAACCGGACACAAATCCAGATTCCGGGCTGCTTCTGGGAAATTCCAGATAGAAAAACGTATAACACTTTGCCCGACCCGGGAATCGAATCCAGGAACTCATGCTCAGCCGAAGCGCTTGCGACTACTAGATTAACGAGACAGTATTAATATGTAATAAAATGAAATCAATATTAACGATTATTATGATCGAGATAGCATAAGTACTGAAGATTTGAATTATTGTGTCGTATAAAATATCGCCAAATTTAATTCTGATCTTAATTCCACTTGGCGATAAATGATAACCTTGCATGTCCAAATTAAAACTGCCGATTTATTTATTTTTTCAGTTTTCAATAGATTATTGTGATAGTGACAGTGATAGGATAGTAAAATCTTATTTACAATGCGACATGACCATTTTCAAGAACTGTGTCAAGCACCCATGTTCTCTGAACTCAGACGGCTGCATTTCAAGAGCAATTTGTTTAGTATATGGGCCTATCTAAGCCACCAAGTTGTGTCAATGAAAGTAAACAAAGATTCGACATAATATAAATAAATCGATTAACGGAAAAGATTAACAAAACAGAAAAGAAAAATCCCAGAAATTCTTCATTTGGCCAATTTTATTAAGGGTTCGGTAAACGAGGCGAGCCCATGAAGCTGTTTGCTCTGTCACACTTCCCTGCTGTCTTTTGTTTCGCGCACTCAAGATCGTACCTTTTAACTTTAGTAAACAGAGACCACGTCTCCGTGCATCCCAAATTCCCAATTTATTTATTTATTTATTTTAGGATCTCCAACAAAAGATATACACTAAACATTAGATATAATTAATGGACGACAAGGTATTAAGTAAATTCAAACATCAATAAAAATGGGGACAAAAATAAGATAGTATTCACTTGTAAGGAACAAGTGAATACCATTAACGAACAATTTCTTTACATACCTCAGTTCCAACATGTATGGCAAGATACAATTCCTCTCCAACTCCAGATAACGTTATTAGTGCTAGACCTGTATTTGATACAGTCACCGTCTTTCCCGTGCATGCACTTCCTTGCTTCTGTCCTGATCGAATGTCACAGTAGGTTCCAGCAGGAAGTCCGGTCTGTAATTTTGGTTTCATATAAGTCTTTCTTGGCGTAGTCTAATTTCTAGTATCATCTCTGCACTTCATGTCACTTTTATCGAATTTGTAATTTAGATTCAGTTAAACCACAAAAGGTATGTGCTTCGGTAATCTTCGTGTTTCCAAATTCGTACGAACGTCGCGACAAAGATTAAGCCCCCACAGAGGCAATGTTTCTAGGTTTTGCATTGCCACGCTTTGTATGATCTGCAACCGGACTTGGTAACCTGACAGAGAGAAAACTTCATACAAACGCGTAATGATAGGTGCAGATCGTCATTTGACACTCAAGGTTGGTTTTTTGGAATTGCATAGAGTATTCATTTATAATTTTGTCAAAATGGGCAAGTACTTCTATGGTTTTAACAGCTCTACAAGCTGTTGTTTTGCATCCTCGTCAAATTTCAGGAGGCTGTTATGAAAGATAAATAATCAAATAAAGTTACGATTCCTGGTAAATTATGAATACATACTTGTTTTTTTAGTCTTTAAGTTCACAGACAGTATTTCAGAATACACCACTTTCAAAGAACAGAATCGCGTTATGGTATCGTATAATTGGCCGCGTTTTTATGTGTGTGTAAAAGGGCAGTTACAGTGCGGTCTCACACAGGCCGCGTTTTAAAATGCGTGTCCAATACATGCCCATTTCCGAAAAAAAAAAAAACTTTTATTATTGATTCGTGTCGAGAATCGGTAGCATATTTGCCTCCTTGAATTTGACGAGGATGCAAAACGACACCTTGTATATTAGATCTCATCGTCACGCGTTCGGCGTTCGTATTTCCGAAGACAGACAATGATTCCCGAAACGCATACTTTTCTTGGGATATGTACATACTTGTAACGTTCTGTTCAACGTTCCTTCTGTATTGAATGCAATGAATCCTTTATTCCCTAAACTGAATGCGATTTGGTTGTTGCCATCGTCCCACCAGTTTTGAAGTTTAGTTTTATGAACTTCATTTCTAAATGCCACCATTTTGGAAACGGTACTCCAGCGGTGTTCACATACCCAACCACTCGCAGCTGTGCACTGTCCGTCCTATTAGATACAACGATATAACAATACAGTATCAGTTCACTTTCTATAAAAACGAGAATGAAAGAAAATAAATAATTTAAGAGTTACCGTATCTAAAGCTGGAGGCGTAATATTTTCGCTGGAATCAGCGGGTGGACCTTGTTCAAAATTAGTAAAATAATAACTGCTTGTTATCCGAGCTTGTCCATAGGGATGTGCTAGAAGAAATGCTAGCGCAGCCTGTAGGAACAATTATTAAAGCTTTTCATAAATAATAAAAACAAAGTCTTGTGTCTATTGTTGATGACAGAAAATTCGGCGCGCTATAACGCGTGCCCTACATATTAATAGTTGTATCGCTGAAGAAGGATATGTTATAGGCATGGACTTAGAAAGCGCCCTCAGTTTTTTGTCATGGTAACGGGGCCTTTCATTTTAGGATAAAGACCACGTTCGCTATATAAAACAAGATGTTATTAGATTTTGCATGTAATAAGACTAGGGAAACTTATTGTTTGAAATAAAAATATTACCTTATAGATCGTAGCATTTTTATAAGTCAATATACCCTCAGCACGTTGTGTGTCGTGATTGTCAACGAAAACCACAGCGTTCTCACTCGGCATCATATCCAATCCTGTAGTTCCATATGAGCTTAAATTTTTCAAAGGTTTTTCACCAGAGAAAAATTTTGCTAATTCTGAACCTGCCTGGAAAATTAAATACTCTTAATGTCAAATTAATCAGCTCCACAAAAAAATCTTAACATTTTGATCTGATATCTATCGGTCTCCATAGGACCAAGATAATCACCCATATTCAAGAGAAGAGACTTAGTAGAAAAAAAATGCAATGAAGTATACTTATTTATACAAATTTTAAAGTCAAGATTTTTTTGCGGAGTTCCTACGAGTATTTTGTTTGACGACGGCCCAGGGTAGCAGGAAACTTGTGCGAAAGACATTTCCGCGAAAGACACTTGCGCGAATCCACTTGCGCAAAGAACAATTCCGCGAATGGACTTTTGCAGGAAGGTACTCTTGCGTGAAAAGACGTTTCCGCGATTGGACTTTCGCGCGACTGGACTTTTGCGCGAATGGATTTTTACGCGAATGGACTTTTGCACGAATGGACTTTGCGTGTATGTCACTTGCACGAAGGACACTTGCGCAAATTCACTTGCGCGACAGATGCGATTTCTTTATAACATCACGCCTGTATTCATTCGAAGAGTTGGGCCAGGGTGTATAGTACACCCACAATTCACCAGTAATTATTTTTTCTTTTTAGTTTCTTATATTTTTTTTGACATACTTGTACATTTTCATGGTTTTCGAGGTCGCTGATAACAAAACTGGGATATCAAAATGAAAATTCGAGATAGTGGAAGTCAAAATTCGCGCAACTTTCTATTCGAGCTAGTGTCCCAGATCCCGGCCCAGTAGGTAGGTACCCAATTAAGATCAATGATGGCAGCTGCTGTGCTTTTGAGAGGTACGGTCACCAAAGGACATAAGTAGCCAGGGTCGTCGGATATAGCTGAAGTTTAGTAAGAAACGGAATGATATTTTCGGATAAAAATTTATTTAATTAACAGAAAACAAACATTTCATATAACAAACTAATTTCATTCGAAAACATCCTGGTTACTTATCTATACCTTTGGTGAATGTACATTACATGTGGCCCCAACAATGTAAACAGGCCAAATATGGGTGTACTATACGTACATCTCTGCCTTACCCTTTTGGAGGAAACAGCAGTGATTTTATGTTACTTACAGTAAATTCTGTGATGTCTCCCATATCTTTATACTCATTATAAGTGACTACACCGCCTTTTGCAACTTCTTGGTAAATGTAAGGTCTTGAGTTCCTTCGGAATCCATGATTTGTGTTCAAGTTGTGAAGGTACTTATAAATTTCATTAAGATCTTCTGGCCACATGTGCTTTGCTGCGTCCACTCTGGATGGAAAATAATTTGTAAAAAAATCCATCAATAACATTTTCCAATCGGTGTCACGGTTCTTGGAATTTATTGCTAATGTTAGACGAATACGAAACAATATCGAATCTTACCTTATACCAGCTGCCCCAAGATCAATAAGATTGTTCAAGTAATCGATAATCCTCGAGCGAACGTACGGTATTGTTTGATTTAAATCAATAAGTCCAGACAACTGACAAACTCGAACCTGAATCATGAGAAAGAAACCATATAATATAACCAGCCTATAATGTTCCTACTGCTAAAACACAGGCGTCCTGTTTGGGAGAAGGAGTGGGTCGAAATCAAAACCACCACGCGGACCCAGTGCGGGTTATTGGATGACACATATACTGGGATTTTTATTCCTAGGATATGCCAACGGCATGCAAATAATGGTAATAAATGGTAATAATGGTCATAAAAGATTAGACAAAGAAAATTGCATAATTGCCTGGACAAAAATAACAAATGAAGGAGTGAAGATAACCTAATACTCTTTATCGGATATAACAAAGATAAAAACCACACAAATCATGTGAATTTGACTTTGAAGCAAACAATCTGACGGCAGTTGTCACTTTATACGCGACATAACATCATGCCTGAAGAGTTAGGCAAAGGTGTACCAATAGTACAGACGCCAGCACATCAAGCTACTACAATCTGTCAAAATTATTTAATAGATTTTCAACTTTATTGCTGAAGTATTAAGGTTCAAGGTTGATTGGAAAAATTTGACAGTTTCGGGTAGGTTGACCTGCTGGCGTCTGTACACCTACAGTTCGCCAGTTATGCTTAAGTCCCATGTCACAGGGAGCGAGCCCATTGCCACTCTCTCACGCCACTTCATATAACACCTCATCATCAATTTATTTGCATCAAAATCAAAATACTAACCTCAGTAGCATTATCCAGATTTTCCATGGCACATACTGGGTGATGGAAGTGCTGGTCTGTGTACGGAACCCCAGGGAATGAGTTATTTTGAGTGGTGGCGGTACTGCCACCAGTCCCTACGCTATCACTGTGTTCTCCCGTCATATGGTTGAACACGACGTCGACGTAAACTCTGCGAAGTAAGTGGATGTTTTAACAACACCTCAAAACATTTCTTGTCACTTTCCATGAAGTGCTCTTAAGGGATAGTGAATTTTTTTTAGGATGCATCAGAAGTAGAGATCGTCTTAGCTAAGATTGCGTTTCCCTTCACACATTTACCACACACACATTTACAGTTGCCATCATTGGTCCATCAGAAGCCGCCTGATATAAATTATGAAATGGTGTGATAAGTAATGTTGGTTGCGCAATTTTCGTTTAGACGATAGCTATAAAGTCCTCCAGACCGTATTTCGGACACGGCGGCCAAGGAGACTAGCCTTCGGCGCGGGAGATATTATAGTGCACAAGTGTGCGCGCAGACACAGGTGCACTCCCTCTTCCCTCACTCTCATAGTCCGATGAGACGGCAATCCGACACGACCGGAGAGTCCCGATCACTATAACATACTAGCTGACCGGACAGACGTTGTTCTGCCTGAACAGCGCCACCTACCATCTTTATCTTTCATCAAAATCTATCTAGCCGTTGAGGAGTTCAGTGACATAAACAAGTACAGAAGAATTAAATATATGAGGATTAATCATTATTGCCGTCAGACTGATAAATAGTAGGTACCTAACACTGATAATTATTGTTAGCTGACAACAAATCAAAAATATATAGGAATTACCGAGGTTTATCCAAACCCAGGTAATTCCTGCTTATCTTTTCGCCCACTGAAGCAGAACATATCAAAGTGCATTAAATATGTAACGTGTTGATTATAGTTATCAATTAACATTTATCATAAGCGAATGAGGCGATCGACCTAAGACTGATACAAGATAACAGTGTGTATCAGTAATTAATTGATTATTTAATATAACAATTGCATAATAACGACACTAATCAAAACTGTACAGAGAGAATGAAAACGAAATTCTTGGAGTGTGTTTTAAATTGCTAGATTTATGCTTTGCTTTTGCATTATTTTTATCAGAATTAACTCTCAATTAATTGCAGTAATAAAAATGTAAAATCCAAATATATAGTGCATGTGGTCTTAGCCTGTAAGTAATTGTTGCACTTAAAATGTACTTGAAAGTGTGTTACGCAATTAGGGCGCTGCTTGCATTTACCAATAACCATCAGAAATAAGGAATTTGTGAACTATTCTAGCTGTGGTAGACTCCCAAACGGAAATTTTACGTATAATTAAAAAAAAAATACCTGACGCCAACTTTGTTGCACCTAGTAGTCATATTCAAGAATGCCGCTTCATCTCCTGACCGGCTGGTCAATCTGTATGATATGGGTTGGTAGCGCTCATACCAAGGTCTTATATTCCCATCGAGGTATACAATCACATTCTCTGATGCCGGCGAAGTCTGTTAATTAAATAACATTTTGTATTTCAAACTATGGACTCCAAACTACTTTATTATAAGCAACACATACCTGCACCGCTCCATATTTCTTAGGCCCAAGAAACCGCTCACATTCGTCTGCAATATCTAACCATTTCCATTCAAACATTTGGACGATGACGGAACGGTCGGACCATTGGTTAGTCTTTAGGTAAGCATCGCAGGAAAATGCGGCGCCAAATAATGAGCAGAAAGAAAGCCACACAAGAACTGACATTGTCTGAAAATGTAACAAATGGATATAATCACAATAAATTAGGTTTTAATCTTAAACCCTTGCACACAAACTATTGGTGCTCATGTCTACTACAAGGAATTATTTTTTATTTATTTATCTACTTACATTACATGTACCATAACAGGATATAACCCAATGCGGTAAATGCGCTTATCCTACGTTAACATAAGTATAACTTGAATTATACTTATGTTAACCTAACTTAAATTATGTATTTATTGGGTAATGTAGAGGCTGTAATCTGACATGGTTGTAGCATGCAAATCCGCGAGTCCGTTATAAATAGATGGCACAAATGAAACAAATGAATTTGTATTAAGAATAAAAAGAAAACAGTAGGAGTCAGATTAGTTGACAAGCGTATGACACATGGAGAAAAATAAATGTATTAAAACGTAGAGCGGTTTTCTGGGAATAAATATCGAAAAGACGCGCAAACTGTAACCATGACATCAGCACATGATTGGAGACCCCCCAGCGTTTATATTTTACATCAGTTATAAAAAAAAACAGTTTCACAGCAAAGTGCTACGCGCCCCTAATGTTTGTAACAGCAATTTCTTTTAATTATCTACTAAAAATTTAAATGCAGGGGCTTAGAATCATGTACTGAATCCGTGGTAACAGGTTGGGCGTCGATGTCCCTGCCACCCTGTATAATGATAATCTGCACTTGAAGGTCAAACAAAAGTAACAAAAGAATAAGATCGTTCCTAAATCGTCCACCCTACAATTTGATGATTGCCAAATACATAGTATATAATGTAGGTACATGATAACAGCATACCTAGCAATTATATGATATAGGTAAAATACAGGAAGACGTAGCGTTGGAAGGGCTCCCACAAAGTGGACCGACGACCTTGTGAAGGCCGCAGGAACCCGTTGAATGCGAGAATTACAGAACCGGTCGAGGTGTAGGTGCTTGGGGGAGGCACATATCCAGCAGTGGACGTCTTTCGGCTGAAATGATGATGATGAGGTAAAAAAAAAAACATTTACTTACATATCGTGTTGGTATACGGGTGCTCAACGGAAAAACTTAAACACACAATGATCTTTTAAATCAAAACACTTACCATAATAGCAAACAACTCATCTAATATAATAAATGTAACAATTTACACGTCATGACTACAAGTACACTTAACAAAAGAGTCGGGTACTCGTGCATGCATCATGCAACAAAGGAATACCTAAGGGGTGTTACACACATGTTCGGGTCGCATAATTCGGCAAAACCGGGCAGCAAAATCGAATATAATAATGTAAGTTCAGGTAAAAGCTGTTCAGCTCAGCTCGAATAGTGCCGAGCCGACCTGCGGGGTAATTGCTTAGCACACTAACAGTTCAACAATTACATTCATTGCGTTATTTACGTTGTCGACCAGACAAATTTTTCGAACATAAGTAATATGAAGCAATGTCTAATACATTGCTTCAAAATGATTCAGATTCTGATTGAACTTCAATCAGAATCTGAATCATTTTGAAGCAATTGAAGTGTGTGTGACGCAATTAGGTTGCGAAACATGATTATGCAAAGGTAGAACGAAGTTTGCCGATCGGCACGAGCCGAATGAAAGCGGAATATGTGTCGTAATTGTTTCAGGTCGGCTTTGTTGTACTACAGCCGAAAGGTATGTGTGGTATGTACCCGATCATGTGTAACGCAGTGCGCTAGACCTAGAGAATAATAGGTATTTATGTCGTTTCAAGTTTTGTCTATAGGTGATAGATAATTCCTACGGTTATGACAATCTAAATTAATTTGTTGCGGTGTTCACAATACAAATCAACGCTGTGTACATATTATTATAATATTATAGCTTATACGTACCTACATATTATTATGACCACAGTGACTGTATTATCCTTCCGTGGGCCTAGCACGAAGCACGCGGAGCAAACGTGACGTGACGTAAATTCGAACGATTTTATCAAAATTGAAAATACTCGTTTCGGACACAATATTTATTTCGTCATAAAACTTTATTGATATGGGTAATAATAATTGTGCTTACCGGATAAAATTAAACCAAAATACTACAGCATAAGCATAATCAGCCAATAGTGTTCCCACTGCTGGGACACAGGCCTCCTCTCTTCGAGAGGGAGTGGGCTAAAATCTACCACGCGGGCCCAGTGCGGGTTGGTAGATGTCACGTCACTTCGAATTTTCGGTTCTAGGGCATGCCGCTTTTCTCGCGAGGTTTTCGTTCACCGTTTTGAGAGCAGTGGTAATGAAATTATTTACACAAATTAAAGCGCCTGTCTGAGTTTGAACCCACGACCTGTAACTCGTAAGTAGGAGCCATTACCACTGGGCCACCACTAATATATAACCACAGTGTGGTTGTATTTTCGATTCAAGAATCGTTCGTTTACTTTACGTTTAGTTACTTCGCAGGTTTGTACTAGGGCGTCTGTTAAATAATAGGTAGCTATAATTGTGATGCCAGTAAGTATTGTTATGAGTACCTGACTACTCATCACTGAGAAGTGCTACTGTATTTCCTTATCCGTTTAAGTAGGTATTAGTTATTGGAATTATCTAATGAAGATGTTTGTTGACATAATATTAGTCACTTTTATCTAGAAGGCCATTACAAAATCACGAGTTTAATGAATGGAATAGCTGTCGCGCTCTGTAACGATACTGGTCCGCTAGTCATGACACCCGTGTCGCAGCCAACTGGTTTATTAGCCGTTTAGTTAACCGCCTATCCTTTTAACTAAACGGCGGCCATTCAACTAACGGCCTGAATGATATTCAATAAATTATAGTTTAGGTTGGAACCGTAACCAATCACGTGCGAGCCGAATTGGTCGCAGTAACTAAGCCAAGGCACCCCGACCAAATGGGTTAGGTTAGAACCGTGATCAACCGCGTGCGAGCCGAGTGAACGAAGCGAGGCGAGCACTACTTCCAAAGGCCAGGCGGCTGACAAACGGCTAATTTAACCAGTTAACTGTGACACCCGTATTGCCACCGAGCGCAACAGCGTTATCTCTTGTCTGAATAGGCCTTTACAGTCCTCTTTTGGTCGCCACTTATAGTGGTGCGAATACAAGATACAAAATATTTCAACATTACCAAGCTATAAATAATTTTGCTACCCACAATATCTACTTAACAGCCTCTCTAGTGCGGACACGGTTTACAATAATAGACAAAAAATAAAGGTTATTAAAAAGAGCATAAAACAAACCAATATTAGGTACATTTATATTTTTTTTATTTAGAAAAACATAGGTAGGTATTATATTTCATTAAATCTATTACAATCTTAGCATCTATGACTGAAGTGTTGGACTTGTGACATTGAACTGACTCCCTTTAAATACATTATTAGGGCAGAATTTCCACGCGTTAGCTACAAGTATGAGCTTATAAGCTTAAGTATATAATTTAAAAAAATACAATATCTTGGTTATTTTCCCCTCAAACTGCGCAGAACACTTGTAAACGATAAGCGCCAGGGTAGCCCGCGAAATCCAATTTTTTTAAAGTTTTTTTGCAATTTATAGATCAGTGTCAGGTTCTATGTTGAACAAAATATGATTCTAAGTTCATATCAATCCCATTGATTGATATTTCATTAAATAACTTACGAGGGTTGTATTGATGATTGTAATTATTATAATTCTGTAAATACATACTTGCTACGCTCGCGAATCATATTTTAATTAACATACAACCTGACAGTCGCCCTGCAAATTGCAAAAAATGTAAGATAATTCGAATTTTTGCTACCTTAGCGTATTCCCCTTAAGAGGTATTATAGAATGTAGTGCACTGCTGTAGTTATTAACATTTATCATAACAATATTATGATAAATATATATATATCGAATAGGAAAATGAAATTATCTCCATTATTGATCAAAATGTTTACATGGAATTTGAAAACAGTCAATCAAAACGCGTTAAAGAAATTGCCCCCTAACACATCCAAGTCCAAAGTCTTTGAATATAATAATACTAAAATATATTAAGGTAAGTCTCAATTATCTTAGACATTTATTAATATTACTCTTACCGAGCTATAAAGTACGCAAAGATATCGAAATATCATGTAAACATTTACAAAATATCGAGGATATATTATGCTAAGACCACATTATGCACCCAGCACTATAATGTTATATATGTTTAATAATAATAAACACCAAGATTCGCGGCAGTCGTGGTTAAAAACGCGAGGGTGGGACGGTGAATAGTCGTAGGACACATACACCTACAAACTCACCCCTTCTTCCCATTGGGATAGGCAGAAGCTACAGAATGCCACCTGTTACAATCCTTACACACTCCTTTCGCTTCACACACACAAACACAAACACACACACCCCCACACACACAGACACATACACACACACCAACAGACTAATGATAATCTTTTCTTTATTTTTCTTTATTAACATGTTGCACTAATTGTATAAGATATAAAAGAGCGGCGCCTCCTGGCACAGGCATCTATATGCTTAAAAGGAGACGCCATCAACTGCATAATTTACAACGTGTAATAACGAAATAAAACCTTTTTTTTTTTATTTTTTTATTTGTGAATACTCTATACTGTGTCTTGTGTCGTCTCGCTCCCACATTTTAAGACCGCGCCTGCCACGAGCTTTGACGGCAAGTATTATTATGCTAAAGTTAAATAGTTGTAGATAGTATAAATTTACGAAAAATACTTAACTGTTATGGTTTACGTATACATGGCAACCAGCAATTGTATATATAATATTTAATATCAGCCTGCTTAGAATTGAATGTTAATGTCTTTTTTGATTTCTTTAATTGTTAACAAGTCTATGCTATACTCATCCAGTCCGTCAGTAGTCAGTGGACTGGATGCGGAAGGAAGGCGGAGGACAGGGTATTGTAGCGCAGCCTGGGAGAGGATTATGTCCAGCAGTGGACTGCGATAGGCTGAGTTGATTGATTGATACGCTATACTCTAAGCCAAGGGCATATTTTAGCATGCAGCGTTGTCTGCGAGAAGACTTAAACTTGAATGTAATCGTTTTTTAAACCAGATAGTAATCTGACATTTCAAGTCTTTATGTATTTGCTTTTTAGTATTTGAGTTTGACATTAGAGCTGGCAAATTATATTTACATTAATTGTCTATACTATACCTTAATTAAATAGCGTCTACAAAGTAATTAAGCTTTTAAACATGGACCGTACCTACGACTTATAATGACTACATAATGAGTCATAAACTGTAGAATGTAGATAACTGAAATTATTCCATCTGTTTAAGGCGACTAATTAACACCAGAATTTATGAAATTTGAGCAAAAAAAAAATTGCAAAATATAGGTACTATGAAAAGTTTCAAGCAGCAAATTAATAAATTAAAAATAATCGATAAATATATTCTAAATTTTTTCGACAATAAGGCTCAAATCCATTATGCTTGCTTACTTAAAAAGTTACAAGATGGCGATCCTACAACTTTAAAATTGTCTGTTTCCGAATGATACGACTTAAGAATGGTACGACTTTCAAAAGATGGAATGTAGCAAAAGACAAATGAAAGCGAATGAGCCTTCTTAAGTCTAAAGTACATAATATTCTCTTTTCCTTCATGCGAAAGCAACAGGGTAGCCCGGGAAATTCAATTTATTTTGCGTTCTTTTTGGTCGACTTCTAAGTTCAGAAAGTTGTATTGTAGGTTATAATTCTGTACAACATATTTAATACGAGCGCGAATCAATATATTTTGATAAAACCTAACACGTGCTGCCTTAGCGCATTCCCTTTAAAACCGTTATTATAGCATTACAATATACTTATTTAATAATCATTTTAGCAGTCAATGGTAAAAATGTAAGGTACAAAAGGCTTCCTGCAACTTACAAGACGCATAAGATTTGGCGAAAAATTCTCACAAAATAGTTTTAAATGCATATTAGTCAAGAGGAATTGGTTTTTATTAATTTAGTCAGTCTTTTTTATAGTAAGGTTGTTTAAAGCCAAATATTAATAGATCTTTTACAATCAAGTCAGTTCATTTTTTTTATAAATTTTAGGTTAGTTTTTGTATCACTTTTGAATAAAGGCGGATGATGCAAAATGTGTCATTTTTTTCGAATCGTTGTTACAAATTTATCTTCTTTTTACATTATATTATTCACTAAGAACGCTTATTGATATAACGATAGCCAGGGCCATGACCAGCAGCACACAAATTTCGTAACACACGATCAATCGGAATCAGAATCATTTTGAAGCAAATTGCTAATGCATTGCTTCATAAGTTCGAAAAATTTGTCTGCTCAACACGTAAATAACGCAATGAATGTTGTCGCACTGTCAAAATGAAACCGACTCCAATTAATCGTGTGTTACGCAATTAGGGTGCGGGCTGGCTGAATGCAGTATTAACTGGTCGCATCAGTGTGCATTTTCCCTTATTATATATTTAACATTAAAGGTATAGAGCATCTTTAGCTAGTAAAATCTAAAATATTACAATTGGTATAGTCCTTGCCTTTCACAAGCGCTCGTCATGTAACTCTTATATCATTGTTTTAAGGTATACATTGCAATGATTGACGCGCGTTCGTGAAATGTATTTTGTTAATGTGACTGCTGATGTCAAGTTTAGTGCCAGTCCATGAAAAATTTAATTTGAAAATAATACAGTGGCCCTGATTCCCTTGTTCACAAACTAAACTAAATTTAAGTTCTGTGCATCTTTTTCTTTCTATTTCATTAAGAAAAGGACAGAAGAAAAAATATTAGTTTACTCCTGTCAAATTAAGATACTCCATAGACAGATTAGACGTGATTAAAAACATGGCTGCTAAAAATACGTCAATTTACGTCAGGCGCTGACTAGTTTGACAGGACTAAACTAATATTTATCTAATGTCCTTTTCTAAATTAAATAGAAAGAAAAAGATGCATTGAACTTAAATTTAGTTTAGTTTGTGAACAAGGGAATCGGCGCCATTAACAGTATTATTACACAAATTTCTAAAATTTTATTAAATAAAATAAATAAAGATCACTGGCTATTACAATATAATGATACGTAGCATAATTATAATAATTACTTATATCTTTTTTTTTTTTGTTATTACTTTATATCAAAATATGTAACTTTTTCAAGCGATATACTTACACTCTACGTCTTCAGTTTCAAAATAGTTTATTTTTAAAAATATATTTCTCTTGTCAATTAAATATCTTCTACCACATTAAAATAGCACGAAAAAGCATTGTCAAAATACTATAATATAGGAATAACTAAAATGTCTTATAAATCGAGTAAAGGCTCAGTTATACGAAGCAATTAACTAATCAAACATTGTTTAGATTGCACAATATGGCTACGAGAAAACAGATTTACTAAGTAAATTATTTATGTACTAGCTGCGCCCCGCGGTTACACCGGCATAAATTTCGATCCCGTGGGAATATCCTGGTTATAAACCATCTGTGTGCCAAAATTCATCCAAATCCGTTCAGTAGTTTTTACGTGAAAGAGTAACAAACATCCATCCATCCATACAAACTTTAACGTTTATAATATTAGTAGGATTTATTAGTCAGATTGCTCCTTGTAAATGAATCAAAGGGCCTGTTCCACACTCCCTGAATAAGAACTATACCCTGCAGTGGCCTATATGGAAAGCTCTCAATCGATTGCGTACCCAAGTAGGGCGCAGCAGACACATGGTATGGGTATGGGATTACTAACCCATCCCATACCCAGTGCGAGTGCGGTGCCTCTAATCAGACCATGCCCCAGTTGCTGGAGTGCCCTAAGTGCCCGGTCACCTGCACCTTGGATGACTTACCGAATGCCACTGATGCCGCAATCGACGTCGCCACCTACTGGGCTCAAACAATATAAAATATCGAAGAAGAGTACCATCGACACGAAAACAAGAAGACCCAACAGTTACCTACATTACAAAATTCCAACCGGAGAATTTATCCTCGTCTAACTCCCCGTTTAAAACAAAGAATAAACATGTATTCTATATGTCGTGTCTATTTTTCGTTAATCACTTACCCCTAAAACAAGCTGTAAAGACTAGTTGCATACAAAACTTGTCAAAAAGTTGAACAAAATTGTTAAGAAAACAAAACAAAATGTATTATACATGTTCTACACACGCACGACATGTTGTTGACAAATCTTTGACAAGACATAAAACAAGTATCAAAACTTCTTTATGGATTTATCTAAACGCAGGGTAAGTTAATCAGTCGTAATAAAAATCTCACGGTAAAAATTTTGGTGAAGTAAGCTGTCAATCCCCCTGATGCGAGATTGACACTATTGACACCTCACTTCAAGGTCATTTGACCTAAGTTTTCATAGTGAGATTTTTACAAAATAACCCTACAGAACTTTCGAAGTTGGTGAAACAGGCCGTTTAGTGAACTTCTTACTCTAAACTCGGTGCCAAGAACAGTGGGTTCGGTGCGGTGTTCAGGTTAGCTGATTGGAAGGATCGCTTTATGCTTACATGAGGGTACTGCTCACGCCATTCTAATACCTGAAATGAATAAACAATAGCCAGTGAACGAATGTTTATTAATTTAGTTAGTAGAAATCTTAAATTCTCTGACAGACAACGTGCACCTAAACCGCTGAGTCTAAAGACGTGAAATTTTGCACAAGAGTTCCTTATACAGGATAATTTTTTATTCAGTGCGTAAATTTTCACAGGGTGTTCTACCCATGAATATGAACAACTTTCACTTTGGGACCATCTCTGAAATCACAAAAAAAAAATCAGCTGTTTCTTATAAAAGTTCAATACCTACTCGACCAAAATGTATGAATCTGCCGATTTTTTTTTCGTGATTTCAGAGATGGTCCCATAGTGAATGTTGTTCATATTCATGGGTAGAACACCCTGTAAAAATTTACGCACTGAATAAAAAATTATCCTGTATAACGAAAGTGAGCACTAAGGAAGGGTTTTTGAAAATTGATCCCTTGAAGGGGTGAAAAAGAGAATTAAAGCTTGTGTGTCCATCATTTTTGCCGATAGGAAATCCGGGCACACACATGGCTTGTTTAATAGTATAAAATAGTAACAAGACGCATTTTCTCAACAAGCAAATAACGCAATGAATGTTGTTGAACTGTCAAAATGAAACCGATTCCGATTGATTGTGTGTTACGCAATTAGGGTGCGGATTGCAAAAAAAAACATTTACTTAAATATTGGAGGCCCTGGGGTGCTGGATATCCATAAACTTTGTCTTTGACATTCATACAGCACTGTTTATAGAAAGAAATACTTCGAATTATATTCGACGTATTATAAAACGCATACCTGTGATTCTTGAATTTGATCGCAAAAACTGACATCTAGAAGTCTGAGATGCCTGCATTCAGCTAGTATCCTGTAAAGTTAAAAAATACATGCATTAGAAAAATTATCACGCCAAGTAAAAAATTTTTTAAACTTTAATTAACTATCAGACTTGGCAGCTTGCAATGAGCAATGAGGGGCCCGTGGCTAAATAATAACAGCCACACAGGTCGATCGGTCAGGTTAAGCTACGCTTGCCGCGGTTGGTCTGTGGATGGGTGACCATCTTTACATACCGAGACCCCTCCGTGCCTCGGAAAGCACGTTAAGCCGTTGGTCCCGGCTGTCATTCGTGGATCTTTGACAGTCGTTACGGGTAGTCTGAAGCCCGAAAGTCTGACAATCAGTCTCACCAAGGGGTATCGTATTACCCAGTAACTGGGTTTTGGAGGTCAGATAGGCAGTCGCTCCATGTAAAATACTGGTATTCAGCTGCATCCGGTTAGACTGGAAGCCGACCCCAACATAGTTGGGAAAAGGCTAGGCAGATGATGATGATGACTTGGCAGCTTATTACGCTGACGTTCGTGGAAATCGTGATCATAAAACGTGGGAACGAGATAACTCAGTTCAGAGAATTCTGAAATCTTGTACAGACGCCAGCAGGTCAAGCTACCCGAAACTGTCAAATTTTCGCAATCAACCTTGAACCTTAAAGCTTTAGCGATAAAGTTGAAAATCTATTACTTAAAGAAATTAGACAGATTGCAGTAGCTTGATGTGCTGGCGTCTGTACCTAACATTCCCCATCCTACTCGCACGTTTTATGACCTCGACGTTGCATAGCAACAGTTCGACCTTCCTGCAATATTTCACCTTTCGGCTTTTGCAAGTTGAAGGTACAGTCAATCTCGTAATTGCTTTACCACTTTTGACAAATACTTCCAATAAATTTAAACTTCGTTAAGGTTGAAAATATTTAATTATCACATAGACAAAGAGACCTTGTCGTTTAATGACGTGCAAGTGAGAGAGGACATTGCCGTGGAGGTTGACGGCGAAGTTGGTGTGACGATCTGGCCATGTTTGGGGCCAACTTGGCCAGAGATCGCACAAAAACAGAGAGGTTTGAAAGGTAAAAACCTACCCGGTTTTTGCCCAGCAGTGGGACACAACGTACGCTAAAAAAGTGTCGTTCAACATTAGGATTATACAATCAATTACCAGTTTGACTATACCTAGAAAATACTACACAAAAAAAAACTACTTACGCGTCACAAATATCCGGTGTAACCGCCCTGACGCCCAAAAGATCCAACTGCGCCAATTTCGGAGCCCTAGGCAGTAGGGCTCTTAGATCCCGGTCGCAAACACCTCGTAGGGCTCCTAGGAACAACTTGCGAAGCTCCCCGCCCGATAACCACGCCAGCCATTCGCCGGAACCACCCGCTTGCAAACTGTCAAATAAATACATGCTTGTGTTTGTTTGTTAATGATCAAGTTTAGGTGAAGAAAGAAGGGCATACGGATAACTGTAAATGTTATTTAGTTAGTAAGAGATCATTATTTTGTCTATCAAAATCATCACTTTTGCACTATACAAAAAGTCACTAGGCGAATTTCTTGTCATATCCGAATAAAAAAAAACTGATTTCATTTTAAGGATAAGAGGTGTAGCAGACAACACCTTCACTATTGAGGTATATAGAAAAGTCTTTCGACTTACTTTAAATCCATTTATCAGAAAATACTCCAGGATAAAAAGATTAACAGCTTTTAAGCGCGATTGTTAATTTTAAGAATAATCCGTTCTGACAAATTATCAACATAGCATCACGACGCGTACCGCGAGGGTTGGTTCGAGGTGACGCGGGAAGAGTTCCTGGCAGGACTTGGGGACAGTATAGACAAAACAAAAAAAAAGCATCACGGCTGTGTTCCAAGAAGTAATAGAGGTCGAGCCTGTTGCGACAACTAGCCTATCTTGGTTTTTTTTTTTTTTTGAGTATGGGAAATCATCAAATGACCCCTCCCGTTCTGGGTGGAGCGGAAGGGAGTGTCAGACTCTTACTGACTAAAACCCACCCATGTTCCTTCCTTAGCCCTTTATGTTCCAGGGCAGCGGTAACCCTTTCGGACGATCCCGCTACGCCTATCTTGGTTAAGTAAACAATCACAAATTCAAAACTAAACTTACCACCAGCCAACATCCAACTCTTGCAGCTTCTTACAGTTGCCAAGCGCTCTGATACCGTTCGGAGTCAAAGAGTAAGACTTCCAGAAGTCCACAGATACCAGGTTCGGACAGTTACCGCCGAGAGCGATCGCTACCTCATCCATTGAGGATATCATTTTGCATGAACCTGAGAAAATAACAGTCATGATATTTTTAGTAAGGTAGGTACTCGTATATTCTTCGCAAGTTGATATAACGCCTTACAGCTGATTCACACCACTGACAAAAAAAAAACAAGGGTTTAAAGCTAACCTGACAGTTTTTTTTTTTAATTATTAGCCATTAATACCCCACTGCTGGCCAAAGGCCCCCCTACTCCACCTGTCTCTGTCCAGAGCTGCCAAGGACCAATCTTTATTAAAGGAGTCCAGCTCATCCATGACAGGATTATTTTATATAAATTTTAATACCTGAAAATGATGCTTACCAACATTAAGATGACGAAGCGCGGGGTTGGACCTAATGATGGCGACTGCAGCAGTCGTGGTGATATCAGTTCTGTATAGGTCCAAGCGTTTTAACTTCTTTAGCGCCGAGAGGCATATCCAGTCCGAACACCCTACTACAGATCGGAGGCATAGCTCTGAAAATTATAATGTGATATTGTTACGCGCCGCTATTAATGCCTGATACATGGTGACATTAGTTACCACTAGCGCCATCTATTGTGGAATAGCGGAACTGATACAGTCGCCATCTATTGTGGAATAGTAGAACTAATACTAGCGCCATCTATTGACGAGTAGATATGACGAAGTTAGAACTTACTAGAACTATCGACATCTGGTCAGTCGGGGCCGGTATGTACTCGAACATTCTAGACGTTTCTACAATAGAAGGTTCTGGAACTATCTGCGGCACTATATAAGGCCGGGATTAGCCGCGAGCAATAATAATAATATAATAATAATAATAATATAAGTTTATTGTACAAAGAAAAAAAACATACAAGATTAGACATACAATAAACATGATTGTACAAGCAGTGGGCAGAGGCAAGTTGAACAGCAGGCTCCTGAACTAAGTAAAAGGATACTTGTATCTCAAGAGCCAAAGTTCCTCATAAACATAAGTTATTACAACAATCAGGTTAAAGTGACTCAGTAATTACATGTATTGAGAAATATATTCATGAGGTGATCGTCAAAATATTTTCTGTATAGTCGTAAGACAAATTCTGCAACCAATTAGTAAGCTTTGCTTTCAGTGTAAACTTGTTCAACGTGTAAATATCAATTGACCAATGTACCCTATTATAAAGACGAGCGCTTAGGACTACGTAATGGCGGCTAGCAAATGCGGAACGACATTGGACGGAATCACAGACCGGATGACCTCTGCGTCTGAGAAGCATGTTTGAGTCGAGAGGTAGGATGGAGTGGCGGCGTAAGACTACACGCAAAATGAAGAGTTGTCGCACAGTGAGGACTTGGGTTTCAGAGTACAGCAGGGCGGTTGGATAGTCTCTACGCTTGAAATGCATAACCTTTAGAATCGCCCTTTGAGCACGTTCTATTTGAATTAGTAGAGATTTATAAGTGCCTCCCCATACTGTAATACAGTAGGTGATTATAGATGCACATAGACTCTGGTAGACTAATAACAGGGTTGCAGGGTCCGCTGAATGTCTCAATTCTTTAAATATGTAGATGAGCTTCCTTGTACGTGTACATAATGCCTCGATGTGTGCGCGCCAGGTTAGTTTTTCATCAATGTACACCCCCAGGTATTTGATACTTGAAACTAAGGAGAGGGTAAGACAACAACAGCTGATATCATGCTCTGAACAGGAATGGGCTTTTACAACACTGGTCTCGATAGGTAGGGGATTAGAATTCGGCAAGGAAAAACGTAAGAGTTTGGTCTTCTCAATGTTGAGAGTTAAAAGATTTGCTGAAAGCCACTCCATCACAAGGCGGAGAGAGTGTTCCGTTCTTTGTTTGGCCTTGTCCCAGGTAGCATCATATACAATAAGCGCTGTATCGTCAGCGTAGGTGAATATATCGCAGTTGGGGATAGACATTTTGCACAAATCGTTTATGTAGATTAGAAACAAGGTTGGTCCTAATATGCTTCCCTGTGGCACCCCAAAGCAGATACACTCATCTTCACTGACAAGGGAATTGATCTTTACACGCTGAGTTCTTCCAGACAAGTAATCTGTGAACATTTTTAACGCGAGGCCACGTATTCCAATGTTTTCCATCTTCAAAAGCAGTGTGGGGACAGAAACCGAGTCAAATGCTTTACATAGGTCGAGAAAAACACCATAGCATTTTTGCTTTTTATCCAAATTAGAAACAACGCTGTTCACAAAATCTTGGACAGCGTCTTCAGTAGAGATTCCCTGTCTAAATCCGTACTGATTTTTGGCAATAATTTTAAATTTAGAAAGATATGAAGTTAACGATTTGTTTAATATTTTTTCAAGAATTTTAGACAAAGAACTCAAAACAGAAATCGGCCTATAATTAGACACATTGCTTCTGTCTCCACTCTTATAAATTGGATGAACTACTGCTTTCTTAAATACTCTAGGAAAACTACCGGTATCAATTGCACGATTACATATGTGTGTTATGGGTGAAGTGAGTATAGGGCTGGATTGCTTGAGTAATTTTACTGGGATGTTATCGTGGCCAGTGGCACAGTCGGTTCGTAAGCTACAAATTATCTCATTCACCTGAGATTCGTCGACCGGCATGATAACGAGGGAATTTGGCGGAGTCGGCTGTGTTGCATTATTTAAGGGGGAATTACTGGGAGGCTTAATATTAGAGGCTAGGTTTTCACCCACGCGCACAAAGAAGCTATTAATTTGATTGATAGACGAATTTACATCATCAGAGCCAAGGACAAGATCATCGGGTGACTTGGGCAGCAATCAGACTTGAGTTCTGCGACACAAGCGAATACATCGAAAGCGATCTTCAAGTGCGATTTAAGAGCGGTTGTGTTTTATAATTAGTGTGTTTCGAGTTGTAGTTAGTGTTGATTAATTAAAGTGTAACTTTTGGTAATTTTTATCGGCAGTTTTTATTGTCACGAACCCGAAGCTCGTAACAATATTATAAGATCCAAGCGTAGATGGCGGGTCGAACTTGACGCGCATATAAAGGATTCGTTCATATTGGCTTAGGATCATTGAAGTTGAGTGGAAAAAAGGAAAGGGAGGTCTTTGGCCTGCGATGGACAATACAGGCTGATTATTATTATTGTTATTTTAAGTATTTCCACACTTAAGGAAGTAAAAAAAATAGTGTATTTGGTAATAGAAAGAAAATACAGCATTCATTTCTATTGCACTATTTATTACAGGCACTTTTGAATTCTCAATAATCCAGTAAGTTTCTTACGAAAATTAGTAAAAAAGTTAGGTTATGTTAGGATTGGGATTATCTGGATTACCTGTCAAAATTTACTTAATAATCTACGACCGTCAGTAAGTATTGTTTAGTTCAGACGCCAGCACATAAAGCTACTACAATCTGTCAAATTTCTTTAATAGATTTTCTACTTTATCGCTAAAGGTTGATTGGGAAAATTTGACAGTTTCGGGTAGCTTGACCTGCGCTAGCGTCTGTACATGAAATTGAACAATGGGTTTATGAAATTGAACCAATGGGTTCATGAAATTGAACCAATGGGTTCATGAAATTGAACCAATGGGTTTTAAAAACACTACCCTTATTACAAATCAACACATCTATACTCACATCTGAGTGTATGTATCCGCGTTGTTCTTCTGAAGTACGCAACGGATTTAACGCTGTTTTCAATATAATTCAGTTTTTTTTTTTTTCTTTTATTTTCTTATTAAACTTACATTATAATAAATAAATAAAGTCTTAAAAACCGTGCGAAGTAGGGGCGGGTCGCTAGTTTAATCATAAACAGCATAACAACACACGTACCTTGTAAACTAGTGGAGGTGTCAACGATAGCTCTTAGCACGGAGTTGTCAACGAATTGGCAACAGTTCATGCGCAGATGTGTTAATTCAGCACCGCTGTCTTTGAGGAAACTGTAAATAAAACCTTGAGTTTATACATGACCATGTTGAATCAAACCAAACGTCATTTATTCAAACTAGGCTGAGAATCAGCACTTTTTGAACGTCAAAATTACAAAAGACATACACCATAATATGATCGCCATCTCAAGACTAAGTGCCTCGAAGGTCGTAAAGATAAAAGTACATTTACTATGTCATTCGTTACTTACAACTTACATTACTCCAAGATAAAGATAAAATAAATCAACAAACAGCCTTAATCTTGCAACAATCTATTCCATTGTTCAAGTTCACGTTACTTGCGTTTGCGATAGTAATTATAATTATAATAAGCCAATGGTCACTCACTTCACCACGTAATTGGGTTGTATCATGAGATGGCTACCGCACCACGATAGGTCCAGTTTCTGAAGAAACTTGCAGCGCATTGAGAGGGTTATGAGTACCTGAAAAAGAGAACATAATAGTTTGACAAATAAATCGAAAGTAAGGAAACTCAATATCTTGCATTTTATGAATAATTATGTAATGTGTTCAGCAATAAAGATTTGATTTGGATTTTTTATTTGCACGGAGCGTATCTCCAGCATAGCCGTTAACGCAGAGAAAATTAATACGTAGCTATAGCGTCGCGTAGAAGTGTTCGTATCATAACTAAGTCGCGTTGACGCAGGGCGTCACGCTTGTCACACACCAGAGGGGCAATTCTCGTAATTTTTAAGAACGTTCACGGTCTGATCTCAGTCTCAATCTTTCAAAAATACTTCTAATTTCCCTATATTTTTGACAAGATTTTGACATTGAATGTCGCTGAGATGAGATTGTATCTAGATTTTGAACGTTTTTAATTACGGAAATTGGCCTTCAGATGTCCACGTCCACTTACTAGGTCAGTAAGTGGAGTTTGTGTAGCTAAATTTTGTGCCAAACATAATATTATTTGAACTTTTTACCAACGTTGCGCTAAGAAGAATGCACACTGATATAATTGAATATTTTTATTTCTGCTTTCTGTAATTAAAAAAACGATTTCATTTTCGCCTACGAAACTCTAAATATGGCAGATACCTACTTATCTCATTATTTGCAAACAACATGATAAAAATATTATTTATAGAATAGCGTACGAATTAAAAGGACAATTTTAAATAACATAAACAACAAGAAGACTACATAATAAACAAGTTCAAAGTGTGTAACGATTAATGAGGCTTGAACTCAAAACGTGATTGCTACACGTGACTTCAAACAATGCACACCGACTCCCACAATGTTAAGGCTGGTTTACTACACAGTCCGTTCATAGTTATTTTTCCTCTGACAGCAGCAACCCAACAGCAACCATATTGTAACGAGAATAAAAATCACAATGATTTTGACAGACTTGTCAGTGGCAGCAACCCAACAGCAACCTTAAAAGAATGAGAATAAAGATCACTGTGATTTGGACTGTGATGCAAAATCAGAGGTAAAAATAACTGTGCAAGGACTGCACTGTGGAAAGTATGGGGAAAACAGCTGCATAACGTCACGTTTTTTTCCCTGAAGGAGTTGGCAGAACAAGAATAGTACTTGAACTTGGTACATGAACTTTTTACGATTCTTTATTAGTTCTTGCTTTTTTGCCGAAGAACGAAACTAATAAATGTGCATCTTCGCAAGCTTCATTTTTCAGAAGTATAGGCGACCTCATAATAGCTTTACCATTTTTGACAAAACCTCTCAGTAAATAAACTGTCCTAAGGTTGAAACTATCTAACTGTCATATCACCAATATGACAGTTAGATAATATTAAAGCAAAAATAGCTTGACGTTTTTTCAACCAGTGTTAAAACTCTGTCTCACATAGTGTCACAGTATTAAACGCTGAGCGATGGCCCTTTTGCGTGGATGTGACGCATATTTTCCCCCAACTTGTTTTTCATGAGTCATGTTCGCCGCAAAAAATGAATTTTCTCTCTGTTCTTTTGATAAAGCATTTACGAGGTAGATTATTATTAGTACACCTCTGCACACATCCCGCATGCAACCATAGATACTATTTTCAGTAGAGTAAGGTTGTACGACTGAAGTTAGCTGCAAATGTTACACAGTCGCCGGAGGTTAGATGCGTACTCTTACCAACCGCGCACTCTTGCACCACCTTAGCTTATGAGTGAGCGAAACGAAACGTGACCATCTTTTGCCGCAGTCGGGCGAATCTAACCATTTAAATCTTTGGCAACTATCTAAATCTCATTAAAACGTGTAACATTAGATTTACTGATAAGATACTTGATCAGGTTTTGTAAAGCCGGGTGTTAATGTCAAATGTTAATGTCCCCAAGCTGGACTGATAACCTGGTCAAGGTAGCGGGAATCCACGATGCTAATTCCAGCGGTAATAATAATAATAATTTATTTTCGCACTCAAAGTACAACAAAAAACTTGATCTATGTACACTACAATTTAATAAGGTATTTGATGGTTGTACAGCAGCACGTAATTGATGATCTACCAACTCCCAAACTAAGTCAAGCTTTTAGTTTGGGAGTTAGTGGTTCTTAAGATGCAGAAATTGACTTCCAACACTTTACAGTAAAAAAAAAATTAAATTAAAATTTTGATGCATACAATACAATGCGAAATTAATTATGGCATCTACATTATCTAAAAATACAAATTAAAAGAAAATAAAAAGAAAGAAAGAAGTATATACCTTCACATCGACAAAAATTTAATGTTTTACTTTTTTATACTTAGGAGCATCTCAGCTTGAACATAATCTAAAGTTTGCAACCAATTACTTAGTTTATGTTTAACCTTGCGTTTAGTTAAGCTGTAAATGTTGATGGTTTTATTGACTGCATTATACAGTCTCGAGCTTACTGCGTCAAATTGCCTACTAGCGGAAGCTGTTCTGCAAGGTACACCAGGGCAAACAACTGCACCAGAGCGTTTTTTATTGCTTTCGTCATCCAGTCGTAGTAGCGAATGCCTCCGCAGTACTGTTTTTAAAATATATAATTGTCTCACAGTCATGACCTTACATTCGGCATACAGTTTGACAGTTGGGTAAAACCGTGGCTTAAAGTGTATCACCTTTAAAATTGCCCTTTGTGCCCTCTCCAGCACAAGAAAGAGAGTTTTATAGGTTCCACCCCATACGGACATGCAATAAATTAACACCGACTGACATAGAGCAGTGTAGACCATATAAATCGTTGAAGCGTCAGCGCTGTGTCTCAGATTCTTAAAAATGTGTATTAGTTTTCTGATGCGACTAGTGAGAGCCTCAATTTGTGGTCGCCAGTCGAGTCGTTCGTCTAGTAGGACCCCAAGATATTTAATATTGCGCACTCGTGACAATGACAAACAGACACAGTCCGCTGGCACCGCACAGAGCAGTGTACGTATTTCGGCCTAATCGTCATCTGCCTAGCATTATCCCAATTATATTGGGGTCGGCTTCCAGTCTAACCGGATGCAGCTGATCAGTATTATACATTCATACTGCTCTCGGCTAAATGATTGAAAAGTTAGTCAAAAAAAGAAAGTTCAATGAATGTTACCTGTGACTGCACACAATGCCAGTAAGGTCTGAGGTCTATGCTCCGGTAAAGTATGGCGTCTGAAGCGAGTCGGTAGAAATGTCTGTTCACTTGGGCACACCGACAGAGAGACTGGATGTCCAAATACTTCATCACGCATAGTATGGTTTCATCCTGAAAAAAAAGTAGAATGGATTCTTAAATTACTGCTTTGTGTAAATAAATAACGAGTGTTTAATTGACGGTGTTACTACATCATCATCATTCTCTCATCCTTATCTCAATTTATTTGGGGTCAGCACAACATGTCTTTTCTTCATTTTTCGTCTTTTCCTTCGATTCACCCTCTTCCTAGCCATTTAATCTTTGATACAGTCCTTACATTGCTTCTTTTTTTTGTAGTCACATATGATGTCAGATACTATACTAATGTATTATAAAAAAAGCTAATCACAGATCTCTAATGATCATTTTACATATCACAGTGATCAACGATTATTATGTTTCCTCGAATACTTTCCGCCATTACGCCATAGCTCCAACATAAATTAATCATAATATTAAATTAAATGGATCGACATTCTGAGTAAGCGCAATTTAAGTAGCGACAGGTACTGTAATTTACGGGCTTCATCGTATAAGTATACTAGCGACCCGCCCTGCTTCACGCGGTTTTTACGAGTTGACAAAACATCGAGATTTATTTATTATTTACGTTAGTTTAATATTAATGTTTATAAACCTTCCGGAATAAATTATCTGTATGATGGTGAGAACCGTATCAAAATCCGTTTCGAAGTTTAGAAGAAAGACGCGTTCTCACAGGCAGACACGAAAAGCGACTTTAATTACCCGACTACGGCAAAGCTGAAGGAGGGTTGTTTATATAATATGTATAGATCTTCCTCGACGGCACGGTTGGCGCAGTGGTTAACCGATTGACTGCTGCGCTGCGTGTCGCGGGTTCGATTCCCGCACGGAACAAATATTTGTATGACCTACTTGTATTTGTTCCGAGTCTGGGTATTTTTCTATCTATAATATGTATGTATTAAAAAAAAAATGTATATAAGTAGTTTATCAGCCATCTTGTTACCATAACACAAGCATTAGGTTGCTTAGCTTGGGACTAGATGGCGCTGTGTGATATGTCCAGGGATATTATTATATTATTATTATAGACTAGCTTCTGCCTGCGGCTTCGCCCGCGTGGATATCGGAAATTATCCCACGGGAACGTGATAACAGGATAAAATGTACCTATGTGCTTCCCCAGACTGCCATCTATCTCACGGGCCCTTTGTGGCTAATTACAATAGAAAACCAATTGTGTCTCATTAGTGGTGATTAAGAGGGTACCTACTTAAACTTATGATATCTAAAAAAAAAAACTCAATAACAGAAAATTAAATACCTACCTACCTAAATAAACCTATTTCTGATGATAACTAATCCAAACTCAATAAATAAGCAAAATCCCTAAAAACTAATATCTATACGAATGACTAATCCTACCTAACAGTATTATAAAATAACCTACGGTCACTACGTACACTATCAAATATACTACCTATACTTTAAAATTAAAATCTATACCTACGACTTATATAAAAATAAACCTAAATAACTCTAAAAACTAAAAGGAATAAAAATGAACTCCATTGCGGGTGACTTAACCTACGACAAACTTATTATTTGCGGTTGGTGCAGTAATCGGGTATAGGGATCGAACCGCAAAATTAAAATTGTTTTTTATTGTATATACTTTTCCGGGATAAAAAGTACCCAGTGTGGTGCCCAGGATATTAAAGAATAATTATACCAAGTTTCAACGTAATCGAAACGGTAGTTTTTGCGTGATGCCTGAACAAACAGACAGACAGACAGACAGACAGACAGACCGACAGACAGACAGACAAAAATTTTTTTAATCACATTTTTGGGTTCGGTGTCGGTCTAGTAACACCCCTTGCCATTTATTTTTTTGATATTTTCAATGTACAGAATTTTCACTTCTACAGATTTATTATAAGTATAGATAATTGTCATAATATACAGGGTGGCAGGGACATCGACGCACAGCCTGTTATCATGGATTCTTGATGATTATTTTTAATAAACGACGAACTTCTCCACTTTCTTCGACCTTATCGTTCTGATATCAAAGCCATCTCCATTCCAATATTCATCAACTGATAATGACTGAAATTAGAGCATCAGTTGACAATAATATCATGCGATGAAGTTAAAAGTAAGGCCGTCCTTGAATCACTACATAGAAACGCTACAAACTCAGACTCATTTAATTAGCGAGTTAAATCATGAACTATATTCTAACCCGTTTTACCCGTTACAATTAGCCCAGGTCGGTACTTGCCCGTGGTCCCCCAATCTACTCGTGGTTCCCCTTGGGGTACCACGAGCAAATATGTTTGCCCGTGGAACCCCCTGAACAGCATTTTTCTTAGTTAGGACAGGCGATTTTATCTCGCGGTGATTTTTTTCACGCAATGGATTTTAAACGCTCTGCTTGGCGCCGAGAGTTGAAAATCCAAGTGTTTTTTAACGAGCTCGGATGCCCTCTGTTGAATTCTCAATGCTCGGCCAAACACCTAAGGGTCTTACTACAAAAACTTAAACACTTGTTGAACGAGTGTTTAATGTCAGTCTTATGTCAAAGTCCATATAATTATGTCGTGTTTAAAAGGTGTTTAGCCTAAACAACTGATAAACACTGTTTTGTGGTAGTCAGGCGAGAGTTTAAAACCCAATGCGCGATAAAATCCCGCCGCGATATTTTTACGTCCGTGCGAACTTGGACTTATCGTTTTCAAACTGGATTCAAAATCATAACGAACGGTATATGGAAGCACGTCTGGTTTATTCGACAGCCAAAAGCCAGCCAGAAATAAAGTTGAATCTATTTATTTATTTTGTGGTATATCTCGTGTCTAAGTAATAACAGCCGCACGGATAGATCGATCATGTTAAGCTAGGCTTGCTGCGGTTGGTACGTGGATGGGTGACCATCTGTTAATTCTGTGAGTCGTGCGAAGATAATGACTGGAGTATTCTGTACAAAATTGTAAATTATCATGTGTATTAAGGTCCTCAAAAACGGACAGAGCTTTAAATGTAAAAAAGGAATTGTATCCCGGAAATATTTTCACAACAGAAAATATTTTTTTATTGCCAGTTTGCTGCTGTTTGCATTTATACGGGCAATAATGGCTGACGAAACAGACAAATTAAAAAAAAAACCGTCTGCAACTTAAAGTTCAAAACAAGCTCACTTTTCAAGCAGTCTGATGCAGTTGGTGACTAATGGTTTTTGTATATCTGCTGCATGCTGATGCCACCAACTGCGAAAGAAGATCTGAGATTGAACTAAAATAAATGAAATATAATACACGTATAAATATCTTAACGTTTTTATTTTAAGATAGGTTTTGTTCTAATTTTGGAATTAAATCCACAAATCATTTATGTCTTAAGAGTATACCAGTGTAAATTGCCACAATTAGGTAGCTGTCTATCTGTATTGCATCTTTAATTGCTGTAAAATGACACCTGCCTACACTGCATGACATTCTTAGATAGGTAGTAGCAATACTCTTTACAACATACGACACACGACACGATACGACACTGCACACACGACATTGTTATAACTCTTGTCATTCTCTTTACGACACTATTATGTCTTAAAACCATTCCAGTAAATTGCGTGTTTGCCTGATCACCATAAAAGCTAATAAACTTTATTAGGTAGCGTGAGACACAACCATTCAAATGATCATTTCCTTAATTAATTCATTTATGCAGAAAGAAATCTACTTAACACTACCGCGTCATTGAACTTGATCATAATATTTATCTGTTATAGTTTCCGAGTACGGTAATTGTACTTTTTGTCAAGAAAAAACTATATGGCATATCTTAACAGTCCATTCAGTTATTTTACCTTTGATTTTGCATCACTGTCAATATCTCGTGACAATAAGGTTGCTATTGGGTGGCTGCAACAGTCAAGTCTGTCAAAATCACAGTGATATTTATTGTTGTTGTAATAAGGTTGCTGTTGGGTTGCAGCTGTCAGAGGTAAAATAAACTGTGAAAGGACTGTACACTTCGACGAATGCTTATGTCAATAGACCAAGTAATGTTATGATTTAGGGTACGGACACGAAGTCAGCGGGAGCGGGTGCGGCGGGCGGAGGCGCGGCGAGCGGCGCGTTCCAATGCATAGATTAATATGGAAAGGCAGCGGCGCGGGGAGCGACGTACGAGCGGTGCGCATCAGACTAACGGTGCCCGCGCGTCTGCATTGACGTAGTGTCGTGCATTTTATTATTTGCTTTTTAACGACTAACGTTTCAAAATGCCCGCCGACGTGGTGGAGCAAATTATTTTAATGATTTTTTATAGACATTCGTTCGCGAAAAAAGACACTAATTTCTCATAACACAACACTACGCTGCTCTAGCGCCGCGCAATCTGCCCGCTGGCTTCGTGACCGGGGCGTTGCCGCGCCGCTCGCCGCGCCTCCGCCGCCACCGCCTCGCTCCCGCTGACTTCCTGTCCGCAGCCTTAAGCAATGTGTGAACACAACCCTTGTTTATTAGTATGAGACTTCAATACCTTACTCCGAGTTTGGCTACACACCGGGAATTATCATGTTTTGTATTTTATGTTCACAGTAATCACAGTCCGTAGGTGACAGTACACTATCCTACTAATATTATAAACGCGAAAGTTTGTATGGATGGATGGATGGATATTTGTTACTCTTTCACGCAAAAACTACTAAACGGATTAGGATGAAATTTGGCACACAGATGGTTTATAACCAGGATTAACATATAGGATACTTTTATCCCGATATTCCCACGGGATCGAAACTTATGCGGGCAAAACCGCGGGGCGCAGTTAGTTCATCATAATTATAACGATGAACTACTTGCCAATCGATACTACGCCAGTTAATGAGATATAATAACTAATATGAATAAATAAATGAAATTATTTATTTATTTTAAAAAAGTGACTAAGTATATTGTTACAGACATTGTAGGTATATAGGTCCAAATTAAATTTGCTAGCGATACAGATTGCACATTAAGAGCTACATGTAAGTTCCTTGTCACATGTTACCTCCCAATTTGCGGTCATGGTTGGTCTTTTTTTTAATACCTGTTGCATTTAGTACAGTGCCAATAACATATAACTAAACTGACCTAGACCATCTGAGTCATCAAGAAACAATAGCAGCTAAAAATAGACTAATATGTATTACCAAACATCGTACTACGAGACAGTATTATTATGTCTACGGTCTTATTATAATAAGAATAGCTTATGCCTGCGACTTCTTTCGCGTGAAATTTCGGCACCCGACCCACCCCTCGCAACCCATCGTCCGCCCACGTTATTACTTGGCGCTTAGCGTTATTTTTGACTTTTTTTCTTTTTGCTCAGCTCCTTTGGGTCATAGCGTGTTATTAAATAGCCTTTCCTCAAAATTTGGGCTATCAAATGCAAAAATATTTTATCAAATCCGTCCGGTAGTAGCAGATTAGCGCGTTCAAACAAACAAACTCTTCAGGTTTATTATTAGCATAGATAATATTGTATAGATAGGTAAACGTTAATAAAACATGGCTGCTGTGTCCGGACAATCATGATGTATCAGATAATTAAAAAAAAAAAGTTAGATGGAATAACATTACGCGAAAAATTAACTACGTCTCCATCAGATTTTTTGACGGTCAATGTTTGTTTGCTTAGGTTGGTTTTGGTATTCTGCATACTGCTAACAGGTTTTGATCAGGGTGCACGAGTAGAAACTCCTCGAGCGGCGTCCATCTACTTCTACATCTATTCTAATAAATAATAATAATAATATCGCTGGACATTTCACACACCGCCATCTAGTCCCAAATGTATACAAATAATAAAGTTAAAGAGTTTGTTCGTTTTTTTGTTTGTTTGTTTGAACGCGCTAATCTTTAGAACTGCCAGTCGGATTTGGAAAAATATTTATGCATTTGATAGCCCAATCTTTGAGGAAGGCTAACATCACGCTAGGATTCTTAGGAGCTGTATCGGTATGTACAACGCCACATGCTAACAACGCGTCATACTGACGTCACGCCAATCCTGCATCTCGCAAGCAGAGTTTACCGCGCAAATAGCATATACAAACTTCCCAACATCAATCGTGGGGCAGTTGCCCGCCAGACACAACACCCGTCTGGTCGGAAGATCCTCCCTTTTCTATGGAGGATGAGTGAACTTTACACCCTGTTCCTCATACCTCTATAGATCCAAGCAAAAACTAAAAAATACCGCTTAGAAAACGAAGTAATAGCGACGAGGATTTTTATAAAATGTGGCTGTTAATTTCCGACACCCACGCGGGTGAATTCGTGGGCAGAAGTTGGTTATGCATATTTATAACTCACAGGTAATCTCTCGAAGTCCCCGAGTGGTGGTCCCGTATCAATTTGATTCTGATTTCGGGGCACAGGGATTTGAGGCACCATAGCCTCGTGAAGATTCGATGCTATTATCCTGTTCAGTAGTTGACCTGAAAATTTATAACGGATTAATTATGGCAATTTCTTCTTACCTATGAGAAATATGTGACATGTCGCTAGCAAGGAGATGATACTGAGATGACAGCTGATAGAGATGAGTTGGATCATTCGTTTTCCTTGAAAATGGTTGAGCTGGATGGTGCTAATGCCACGTTCATGAACGGGCGCCGTCGTAGGTAGAAACTAAAACATTGCATAATCAGCCTATAATGTTCCCACTCCTGGGACACAGGCCTCTCGATGAAAGGTAGACTGGTCATCTCTTAAATGCTAGGTATTATCTTTACCTAATATTATGGGGAGTTTGTTGCGCCACTTCTTCTTCCCAGCGATAGCACTAGGAAGTGGTGAAGGGCGGGCGTTTTTGGGGGACTGTCTTTTGTAATTTTGACGTTCGAAAAGTGCTGATTCTCAGCCTAATTTGAATAAATGACTTTTGATTTTGATTTTATGTTTTGAATTGGTTGACATTGTTTCATTGGCAGGATGACACCTCAAAATTTTCCGTGTTTTTCAATGTTAATGTATTTTCTATGAAAAATCATTGAGTTTCAAGAATTCGCAATGAATGTGCGCAATATGGAAGGAGTGATGGGGCTATGGGGAAATGCCGCACTTGCACGCTGCGTGAGCGTGCGTGATCCATCGCCACTCCTTCGATGTCCACGCGCACAGGATGGATGAAAAGCAGCACATGAAGTGATTTTTTGCTCCGTTGGTGTAATTGCCGTATGGCGTTCCAGTGCGAGAATAAATAAATAAGACTAATAAGACTATTGTTTTTTTTTTACATTATTCTCACATAAGTGCAACAAGAATAATACACCCGGGAATTAGTAATATCTTGATTTAAAAGAGTGTCCATGGAGTTTCTTGCCCGCTCTTCTCTATAAAGATCTACGTTTTAGAACGGGCAAACTAGCTTCAACTTCCTGACCAACTGACAGTTTCCTTGACGGTTCAAAAGAGCCTAAATTGTGTGTTGTTTGAGTTTGAAACATGCTGCTTAGATCTCAAATAAACTGGGATAAGGGCAAGTGGATGGTGAATCTTCTTAGCGATAATAGAAGGTTGCCAAATAGGCTATAGGCACGGCGTAATTGGACAACCAACTTAACTCAAACACGGGTTAAATATAAAATAAACCATTTAATTTGCTTTTTTATTCATATTCAAAAATCCTACAATAAGACGGTTTCCTTTGCGGTGTATTAATTTTATAATTACCAGAAACAATGTATATGTAAGTACTCTAAACTGGTTTGTGGAAAAATAAACTAGGTTCCCTTTCATTCAGTCCAGTATTGAATTAACAATTTAATTGTATTTTTCTTTTAATGATTTTATGGCTGGCGTGACAAATAGATATTATTTTATCAGTTTAAATCTACATTCTGCAATCGTCGATTACCTTCCTCAATAAAAATCACAATACAATACAACAACAACAATACAACACAAGAGTTACAATACTGTATAGATAACATTACCGTGTCTTATAATGCGTACTCAAGCTGTCAAATTTTCCCAATCAACTTTGAACCTTAATAATTTAACGATAAAGTTGAAAATCTATTAAAGAAATTTGACAGATTGTAGTAGCTTGATGTACTGGCGTCTGTACCTATAGCGATTTATTAGAAGATAAGTAGAAATACTCTGACGTCATAGAACTGTCATGAAACGTGACTATAATAAATCCTATTAAATTGTAAATACAACGCATAAAATAAATACTTACACAGTCACAGTATCAACCACTTAAAATTATATTTTGAAATGTATGTCCTTCAAAATAAAGATGAAAATCGAACATTTACACATACAGCAGCAAGGAATAATCCGTCAATTGAAAATAATAAGATGCAAATTGATATTTGTGAGCTTTGTTTTAAAGTTGAAAATCGATAAACCTGGTTTGACCATGACCATGGCGAACCTTTTCAGTATTACGTCTGCATTAGCACTTGATAAATACTGCTTTAGAAACGTGAAAGGTGCATAAAACGGATAGTCGTATCTTTTCTATTTTTAGATTAATTAGAAAATAAACGTAATTAACACAAGAAAAGGGGAACAGTTTATCGGACTTATCAACTAGTACTAAGATCAGTTAGAAACGATAATTTCGTAACACATGGACACGTAAAGGGCTTCGTATAGAATCGCTCAATAGCTTAGCAAATATGGCAAGGAATAAGTCAATTTTAAAAAGGAATATAAAAAAGGGCTAAGCTGGGCAGCTCAAAGCTCAAAACTCAAAGCATTTATATTTATTTTTAAGTTTTGGTGTGCGGAATTGCGTGTTGGTTGCTTTTATGCATTAATGCGTAAAAGATGTGCGTCCTTGATGCGCAAGGTGCGAGCCAGTTCCAACAGCATCCTGGGAGATATTGCGGACAGGCTGGATTGCTCTATTGTAAGTCATTGCTCCAGTATCTCAGCTGGAATGCGGAAGCTGTGATTGTTTTGTTGTGTTTTTGTTTAATTGTTGCTGTAATTGTATCACTAACATACTTAGTTGTAAGTTTATTGTATTGTTACTAACGCTCTATGAGTCTCATGGTTACTCTTAATAAAGAATTTTATTATCATTATTCATCATCATCTGCCTAGCCTTTTCCCAACTATGTTATGGTCGGCTTCCAGTCTAACCGGATGCAGCTGAACACCAGTATTTTTTAATTTTATTATCATTATTATTATCTATATTCCAACTAGCTGCGCCCCGCACTTTCACCCGCATAAATTTCGATCCCTTGGGAATATCGGAATAAAAAGAATCATGTGTTAATCCTGGTTATAAACTATCTGTGTACCAAATTTCATCAAAATTGGTCCAGCCGTTTGAGCGTGAAGAAATAACAAACATACAAACACACACACTCACAAACTTTCGCCTTTATAATATTAGTGTGATTAAACCATTTACAGGCACTTTTGAATGGTCAAAGAGTCGATCACCGAAAAAGATGAAGCTATATTTGAATTAAGAATTTGAGATCATTTTCAAGTTACGGAACAACAAACTGAATGTCATACATAACAAAGTTTAAATTCCATTGCAACCAAAAACTTATTAGGACCTTTTTGTTACAAGTAGTCACTCAAAAATCAACTTAAAATTCATTTCACTAAAGTAGATAACTGATTATGTGGCGATGGAATGTAAATTATCTGAGATAATAAACACTGCTTTAGTTGTCCATTCCACTCTAGAGCATCGGCGTCGTGCCGATGGTAGCGACGCAGCCATCTTTTAACACAGATTGTTTTGAAAAAAGGGCGCTAACGCACCACGTCTGCGACGTATCGCTTTTATTGCCTCAATTTCTCTCTTTTTTTATTATAAAAAACGTTGCCCCACACTAGGAATTTCGTGGATGCGTTTACAAACATTTAAACTCACATATACAAACAGCCAGACCCGAAACAACTACTTGAAGGCCATACAAATATTTGTTCCGTGCGGGAATCGAACCCGCAACACGCAGCGCAGCAGTCAATCACTTTACCACTGCGCTAACCGTGTCGTCAATGAAAAGTGTTTTTTTTTTAATGCTTTGTGAAGATTTTAATACTAGAGACTATTTTTTTAATATTAGAAGGTGTAATTCAAGAAAAGCATTGGCAATCTGTGGCCATGTTTGTCCTGCAAACATTATCAGATCGTCTCACCACCTTCGCCGTGGTCTACCACGACGGCGATCTCCTCTCTCAGGCGTCTAAGTTAGAACGGTCCTAACGGTCCTAGCCTACGGAACAAAGAACTTTTTTTTTTTATAAACTTACCCTTCTCAACAACCGGCTGCGTTTTCTTGTAGAACAGAGAAGAATAAGAGAAGTTATTCCTCATATACTTCACCAGATTCGGCGGCTGTTTGCCTCGAAGCAACACGGCGTCCAACTCGGTGTAGTAAGGAAGCAGCTTGTGGTTGAACTCCAGTCTTAGGATTCTGGTAAAAGAAATTGGTTTATCAAGCTAAAGCAGTGTCCAGACAGATAGTGTCCATGTATCTGTGCAGATAGCGAAGGGTTCCATTCCATTATGTGCTGATGATTGTTACCAGCAGGGTAATTGTGTAACACACTATAAGTAGCAATGGTTTTCATTTTGACAGTTCAACAACATTCATTGCGTTATTTACGTTGTTGAGCAGACAAATTTTTCGAACACATGAAGCAATGGCTTAGCGATATCCTACAAAATGATTGAGAATAATAGTGTGTTACGCAATGCCGGTAGTATTAGATGGTAAGAGTACCTACGACATGCACATTTCGTAACACCTCAAACGGAGGATATAAACAGGGGCTGCAGTCTCGACATACATAGCGATCGCTTTACGACCGAATTCGGTCGTAAAGTCCTGTCACTCCATACATTACACCTGTCAATCCGGCACCCTAATTACGTAACACACGAGCAATCAGAATCGGTCTCATTTTGACAGTTCAACAACATTCATTGCGTTATTTACGTGTTGAGCAGATGAAGCAATGGATTAGCAATTTGCTTCAAAATGAATCAGATTCCGATTGATCGTGTGTTACGCAATTAGGGTGCGGGACTTTGCGACCGAGTTCGGTCGTAAAGCGATCGCTATGAATGTCGAGACTGCAGCCCCAGGTTAGTGAAAAAAACATACAAAATGCATAATCAATTAACACCTTTTTTCAAAGTGATATTTTCCATTAGCCTACTTAGCAATTAGAAATCAAATTGCAAACCCATAACAACAGCGTTACATAATGAATGTTATGAAAACATGACTTCCTCTTCAGAGTACCGGAAAGAGCAAACTTTTCACTCAAGGAAAACCACATGAATTTAACAAACAAATGTTTTTGGGCTTTCTCTTTCAAATTGCGCTTTCATTTAATACAATAAGAAGCACAAAACGGAGTCACGTTATTACATTTTTATTAAAAATATAACGGTTTATTTTGTTTCAGCTGCTTTTAACAAGCTTCGGACGTTGTACCTATTTATTTATTTACTATTTATGTACACACTTATACAAAAAAAAAAATGGATCTATGGATCAACAGATTTTTTTCACGATTTCAGGGTTGAATCCGTAGTAAAAGTTGTTCATAATGATTAGTACAATGACCCCTTTTAAGGATTAAAACGATCAAAATTTAACGGTGTATACACAGACAAGAAAAAACAGAACAGAAAATATAGATACTAAGGTGATGCTTATTTCATAAGAAATCTCTTCCAGCATACCTGCGATAGGAGAATAGACAGCGTATGAAAGAGTAAAGCCAGGGATACAGTAGGGGACAAATGTCCCACGACATGTGTCGGCGACATGTCAGCGAAGCCGGCGATTTCGCTTGATATATCTGGCGACATCGCGCGACTTATGTCCATAGCGACGTCAGGCGAAATCGAGCGACTTCGCGAAACTTCGCCTGACATATCTGGCGACATCGCGCCACACTCGACGTCGTTGGCGACACATATCGCGCCATGTTGCCAGACATGTCGAGCGAAGTCTGGCAACGTCGCGCCACTTCACTCGACGTCGCCGTCGTCGACGACACATATCCCGCCATGTTGCCAGACATGTCGAGCGAAGTCTGGCAACGCCGCGCCACTTCACTCGACGTCGTCGGCGACACATGTCGCAGGACATTTGTGTAACCCTGGCTTAAAGGAGACAAAAAAAAATAATACACTACTTATTAAATTTTTTGTAACTTGACGGCTTATACGAAACTAGCTTCCGTCCGCGACTTCGTCCGCGTCTTTCCTGTTCCAACTCCAACCCACCCCGTCGCATCGCATCGTGTTATCACTTCGTTTTCGTTTAGCGTGCTTTCTGACTTTTTTTCTTTTTGCTCGGCTCCTTAGGTTCATAGCGTGATGTTAAATAGCCTATAGCCGTGCTCAAGAATTGGGTTATCAAATGCAAAAAGAATTTCTCAAATCAGACTGGTAGTTCCAGAGATCAGCGCGTTCAAACAAACAAACTCATCAGCTTTATTATTAGTATAATTGATAATAGATAGAAATTAGCACGATAATACAAGAGGAGAAATCGAGGTATAGGTCGAAAATGACATATATGTGGAGGACTGAACTAATATTCTTTACAATATTGCTGAAGATCTTCATTAGTTCAATGATTAGAGAACTTTTATTAGAAAAGGTGCTTAAACCTCTGATGCCTAAAATAACAAAAGCAAAGAGACAGCTCACCGTGTTGGCACATTCAGCTGCCGTATCGGTGGGCTGAAGATCCTGGGCGTGTCTCCAACGTATTCTGGCTCTCCTTCCCATAGCAGCATCCAAGCCGTAGGTCCCAAAGCCCAGATGCGAACCAGCGCTCCAGGGTTGTAAGTCTCGAAAATCGACACTTCAAGTGGGTAGACTGCTTTTTCGAAGGACACTTCTGCCGAAAGTCATATTGTTTGCAACAAGATCTTGGATATGATGTTCAAAAACTTCGTCAAAGAAATGTAATAGTTATAGTCCTCCTGACCGTATTACGTTCATGGCGGCCTTCGGCGCGGGAGAATGTGCGCAAGCGTATGCGCAGACATAGGGGACACACTCTCTTCCCTCACCCTCATAGTCCGATGTGACGGTACGCAATCCAACACGACCGGAGAGAGATCAACCGCAGAACCAACGGATTAAAGTGCTACATGAGGCACGGGGAATCACACTACTATTAAGAAATTACTAATAAATTCCTAGTGGAAAAACCCAATAACACTTTGCTCGACCTTGGAATCGAACCCAGGACCCCACGCTCAGCAGTCGCGCTTGCGACCACGAAACCACTAAGAGCCGACATACACGGACTGCTTGAAGCAGTCAGGATGGACTGCTTCAAGCTGCGATTGCATAGTGAACTACACACATACACGAAACCGCTCGAGCAGTGGCAACTGCTTCGACTGCTCGAGGTATCGACTGCTCGAGCAGTCCGTGTATGTCGGCCCTAAGAAAGTAGACCCCATGTCACTTTGACTTTGAGCATAGTACAGACGCCAGCACATCAAGCTACTACAATCTGTCAAATTTCTTTAGTAGATTTTCAACTTTATTGTTAAAGCATTAAGGTTCAAGGTTGATTGAGAAAATTTGACAGTTTCGGGTAGCTGGACCTGCTGTCGTCTGTACCTACAGAGTTTATAGAATAAGAGCCCACCGTATACTGGTAATGACTGCTTGAATTTGTTTTGCATGAACTTATTCATATTATTCAGGTTCACGTTTCAGGGTTGCCGAACATAGAAGGCCAGCATTGCACAAGACCTATGCGCAACTTCATCATAATTATTCTTGGATATGAAGTCGGAAAAAAAGCTATCGTATCGCAAGTTGCGTGTTCATGATTACCTTCGAGCAAACTGAGTCATAGGCATGTCATTTTCTATAGACTGGCAGATAGATTGCAGTCTAATTACTAGCAGATGGAATAAATAGTAATTAGTAATAACATACTAAGGAAAATTTATTATCTCAGATACTAGGTATTGGCAGTCAACATGGATGGATAGCAAGTGTAATATTTTATCAGCAATATTTATGGAATATCATCAAATAAAATACTTCATCATCTGCCTAGCCTTTTCCCAACTAAGTTGGGGTCGGCTTCCAGTCTAACCGGATGCAGCTGAGTACCAGTATTTTACATGAAGCGACTGCCTATCTGACCTCCATAACCCAATTACTGGGTAATACGGAACCCCGTGGTAAGACTGGTTATCAGGCTTTCGGGCTTCTGACTACCCATAACGATTATCAAAGATCCACGAATGACAGCCCGGACCAACGCGAACGGCTTAACGTGCTTTCCGAGGCACAGAGGGGTCTTGTTATGTAAAGATGGTCACCCATCCACAGAACAACAGCGGCAAGCGTAGGTAGCTTAACCTGATCGATCGACCTGTGCAGCTGTTATTATTAAGCCACGGGCCCCTATGCTTAAAATTAGTAAAAATAGAAAAAAAAACATAGCATTTCAGTAGCAGTTTGTAACACTTACCTACAAAATCCTGACTGGTGATGGCACTAGCATTTTGTGGCATGTAGTCTTGCTGTGCTGATGGGGCCTCTTCCCACCAAGTCCCATAAGTTCTCTAAAAACAAAATCAAAGCATTTATTTCAAATAGGCACATAAAAAGCAGTATTGAATATCAAAAATTTACAATAAGTAGTGTAGTAATTTCAAATGGAGAAGAATGGGTAAGAAACTCCACTGTTACTAATATTTTGTATACATTAATTATATGTGATGACAATGCACCTTGAATAAAATTACTATACCACAATAAGTAAACGAATTAAAAATGAAGCAATGACAGATAGAAATCTGCATGTTTACAAATCAGATAAGAACATGGGGAAAAGATTAGCATCAACCTATTCTTGATCATAGCTGGCTTAATTTAGCAAGAGTGTAGATATCACTCAAATGTGTTCCAAAAATAGGGCTGAATCTCAGTTATCTATACTTATAATAAATCTGTAGAAGTGAAAATTCTGTACATTGAAAATATCAAAAAAATAAATGGCAGGGGGTGTTACTAGACCGACACCAAACCCAAAAATGTGATTACAAAAATTTTTGTCTGTCTGTCTGTCTGTCTGTCTGTCTGTCTGTCTGTCTGTTTGTTCAGGCATCACGCAAAAACTACCGGTTCGATTACCATGAAACTTGGTATAATTATTCTTTAATATCCTGGGCACCACACTGGGTACTTTTTATCCCAGAAAAGTATATACAATAAAAAACAAACTTAATTTTGCGGTTCGATCCCTAGACCAGATTACTGCACCAACCGCAAATAATAAGTTTGTCGTAGGTTAAGTCACCCGCAATGGAGTTCATTTTATTCCTTTTAGATTTTAGAGTTATTTAGGTTTATTTTTAAATAAGTCGTAGGTATAGATTTTAATTTTAAAGTATAGGTAGTATATTTGATAGTGTACGTAGTGACCGTAGGTTATTTTATAATACTGTTAGGTAGGATTAGTCATTCGTATAGATATTAGTTTTTAGGGATTTTGCTTATTTATTGAGTTTAGATTAGTTATCATCAGAAATAGGTTTATTTAGGTAGGTTATTTTTTTTTTAATTAGGTAGGTAATTAGGTAAAGATATCATATAGGTACCCTCTTAATCACCACTAATGAGACACAATTGGTTTTCTATTGTAATTAGCCACAAAGGGCCCGCGAGATGGATGGCATCCTGGGGAAGCACATACATTTTATCCTGGTAGCATGTTCCCGTGGGATAATTTCCGACATCCACGCGGGCGAAGCCGCGGGCAGAAGCTAGTCTATAATAATAAGTTAATAACACAATCCTAATAAATGCATGTCAAATTATAAGTTAAATGGC
Organism: Apamea anceps; assembly: GCA_951799955.1. Classification (NCBI taxonomy): domain Eukaryota; kingdom Metazoa; phylum Arthropoda; class Insecta; order Lepidoptera; family Noctuidae; genus Apamea; species Apamea anceps. Next base: position 13,268,706 of record OX637515.1, on the reverse strand, counting down.
TATTCAAAACTAAAAAGGCATTCTTAAAAACTATTTGACTAACATAATAGAGAATAATTTAACAATCTGTGTCTGTTCCTGGTTCGAACAATATTAAATTAAAAAGTTGTTTTATTTTTTTTTTTCTTTACAAATGACAAGCATAAAACAAATTAAAAAAAGAACATAAAATCGGCCAGTGACATTTACAACTTCAAGGCTTCAAGTTATTAAAGCCTTGGATAATGTATTGTTTACTTTTAAAAACACACAAACTTGTCTTCCCTTCACATATGAAAGAAAATGGTTAGTTTCAAGTAGTTTATTAATAGAATGCCCTTGATTTTTTACAAGCTTTTATTTAGTTTCACCTGTCCCGTTGTCTGTCTGTCTGTCTGTAATCATATCTTGCAAGTTAAATTTGATCCACTTCCCGGTTTCCAATTGAGCTGAAATTTTGTATGCATGTATAAATCGGATGACAATGCAATATTATTATGACATAGAGCTGATCTGATGATGGAGCTGGAAGGTGGCCATAGGAACTCTGTAATTAAACGACGCAACCCCATCGAGTTTGGGCTCGTTTGATTCGTCTTGACGAGTACTTTGATACTACATGGTAACCAGGGTCTGATGATGGAGCTAGAAGATGGCCATAGGAACTCCGTAATTAAACGACGCAACCCCATCGAGTTTGGGCTCGTTTGATTCGTCTTGACGAGTACTTTGGTGCTAGATGGTAACCAGGGACTAAAGATGAACAGGTAGCTTAAGTGCAGTAAACACATATAAAGGGAAAACACTGCTACACGCTACGAACGACGTAGTCAACCTCGCATCAAAAATAGGTACTAAAAAGTTAAAAATAAATTTAAAAGAAAAATAACCTTTTTAAAAACAAGCTTTTATTACTTATTAATAAAAAAAGGACTAAAATGTTAAAAATAATTTAAACCTGATAAGTAATAAATAAAAGCGTGTTACATTTTGATGGAACATAAAAGAATATTTATTTTAGAACACAATGTAACACGCTTTTATTTATTACTTATCAGGTTTAAATTATTTTTAACATTTTAGTCCTTTTTTTATTAATAAGTAATAAAAGCTTGTTTTTAAAAAGGTTATTTTTTATTTGCATAAGGAAGTTTGCTGTAGTGCCTTTGTCTGATACTGATAAAAAACACACCCCTTTTCTTATTTTAAATCTTACCTACTGTAAATACATTCAAAACTATTTATATAATAAGTTTTATTTTTTAGTTTACAGTGAGTAATTAATTAGAGTGAACTAAACTAGAGTGGCTCTTCCTGGCTTAGCTTTTAGCCTAGTTTATTTAGAGAAGAGTAAAAAAAACACGAATTTGAATGAATATTAGAAAGAGCAAACCCAACTAGAGTAGCAAGGATGTGCTTTGAGACAAGATGGTACCTATACTTAGAGGAGAAATTTAATAATAGGAGTTAAAGAATGAAATTGCCGTTTTATTGTAATAGGTACTTCGAATTGACATAGAACCTTCATGGTTTGAGATTTTTGAGTGAAACTTTTTTCACATGGTACCTATGAAGTTCTTCTTTTAAAATATGTACAACATTCGATTATCGACTTTCAGTTGTTTCTTATTTCAGCTTAGACAAGAAAGATGGATACTTCGAAAATTCGAGTTAGTTTTGAATACGAGTTCCGACGCGGAACTAATGCGGCAGAAACAGCGCGCAATATGAGTGTTGCGTTTGGAGAGGGGACTGCTAATTAACGCACCGTGCGATTTTGGTTTAAACGCTTTCACGATGGAAACTTTGATTTGAATAACCAACTACGTGGAAGACCGCCCACACAGGTGAATAACAATGAATTGAAAGAGATGGTGGAGGCCGATCCGAGCCAAACTACCCAGGAATTAGCGGCATGGTTTAATGTTACCTTACCAACAATATTGACTCATTTGCGTCAAATCAATAAAATAAAAAAAATATGAGAAATGGGTTCCTCATGATTTGACTGATCTGCAGAAAGAAACGCGTGTTGAAACTTGAGTTGCCTTGTTGAATCGATACAGAAATGAAGGAATATTGGATCGAATTGCGACATGTGATGAAAAGTGGATTCTTTACAATAACCGTAAGCAAAAAATGCAATGGCTGACCCCAGATGAAACGCTGCAACAGTGTCCTAAAGCAAAGCTTACCAATAAAAAGGTAATGGTAACTGTTTGATGGTCTCAGCATGGTGTTATTCACTATAGCTTTCTCCGATCTGGTCAAGCAATAACGGCAGATGTCTACTGTGCCAAACTCCGAACAATGATAGAAAAACTAGCAGTGAAACCGCCCCGACTCATGAATCGATCTTCACCACTATTGCTCCATGATAACATGAGACCTCATACAGCACGAGAAACCGTTTTTACCCTACAAGAACTGCAATTAGAAACCATTCGTCACCCTCCATATTCACCAGACCTTGCTCCAACGGACTACCATTTTTTTCGTAATTTGGACAATTTTCTACGCGATAAAAAGTTTTCTTCTCAGGAGGCAGTACAAATGCTTTCACGCTTTGTCGAATCTAGATCACGAGAGTTCTATCGCAAAAGCATAAATGACCTTCCTACTAGATGGCAGCAATGTATAGATAATAATGGTAATTATTTTGATTAAATAAATATGTTAAATTAAAAAAAAAACGAATTTCAATGTTTCAGTACAAATCCGCAATTTCATACTTTCACCCCTAATATAATATGGTAATGAATTTACTGTACCCACTACCTAGTTGATAGAAGCAAGCAAAAAATCTTTTTTTAATAAAACAGGATCACAATTATATTTAGATAATAATCTTATCATAACATTAAATAAGGTCAGACCCATTAAAAAGATCACATTTCGTTTTCTATTTAGAAAATATATAATTAGTTCTGTTTAGATTAAATTCCTGGTCCGAGTGTCATCCATCATACAGGCCTCTGGGTAAATTATTTTAACTTTTTTCCTTTAGGTTTTGTAACATAATATTATATTCAAATTCAAAATAGTTTATTGTGGATCATAAGTTCATAAGATGGTGTGTTAGTTACAGGTAAGTCTGCTATGTCCCGCCATTGAGGCATACATATATTTAAAGCTAATAAAGATAAAATATATGTACTTGTTCTAAATATTAAATATAATTCTTATCTTATAAATGAATATCTTAACATCAATGAATATCAGTCCATCTTATGAATATCATTTTGTATTTGGAATCCACGGGGGGTACAAATTCCGCGGCAAAACCATACAAAAACAAAATAAAAATAAAGTTTTACGTCTAGGGAAATACATGAAAATATAGCTACTTTTACCATTACGAAGGCTTGTGGATAGTCGCCGTAATCAGGAAAATTTGATGGTGGTCCACGAAGATTGAATGCAGTATAGGAAACACTGATTTCACTGCCATACTGAGAACTGAAATCTTCAACATTGTGAACAAACTGCTCTAATATATGCGATTCTTTTTCTTCGTCCACATCACTTTCATTTTTAAACCAAAACAAGGAAGATATTACATCTGAACTTTGCATTTTAAACTACTTAATTTATTTATCTGTCTCCAGAATTCTCGGTGGAAAAATTTAGGCGAACGAAGATAGCAAAGATGCGCGCTCGAATGAATTTATGAAATGAAATGTTTTTTTTATTGACAGCTGACAAACACAACACAACTAATTTTTTTTTAATTCACCCAATGGGCAGGCTATAGACATTCAACCATACCGCCTCGTCTTCCGTGTAGAATTTCTTGGTAAGTTTAAAAACAATAATGTCTTTCGTTTAAATACTCATTATATGATGTAGGTATTTTATTTATTATGTCTTTCGTAGTTAGAACAAAAACAACAAATATCCATTACGCAACTTTTTATCATTATGATAAAGCTCGGCCAGAAAAGCGATATTTTCATAATACGTAACAAAGCAAAATACCACAAGTAGCTACTATTTTTTTTTTTATTGACTTGCATATATTTAAATTCCTCTATCGTAAAAAAAAAAAAATCTTTTTTAAACTTATTTTAGCTTACAATGAGAAGGTTTTAAAACAAAGGGTCTTTATCAGTCCATAATAAAATTATGTAGTTATTCCAGTCCTATTTTACATTTGACTAGTTTTTTAATAGAATACTGAAAATGAGAACTATAAAACTAAACGACTACGCTATAGTTTCAAAAACTGATATAAAGTACGTGCAGACGCCAGCACATCAAGTTACTACAATCTGTCAAATTTCTTTAATAGATTTTCAACTTTATCGCTAAAGCTTTATGGTTCAAGGTTGATTGGGAAAATTTGACAGTTTCGGGTAGCTTGACCTGCTGGCGTCTGTACATACATACAATTAATCTTTCGTTCTTCAAGTTTCAACACTAAAATAATTATTATTGTCACAAATTTTGAGTAATTTTTTCATCTGTCGCATATAAACGAGCTGTTTCTGAAAATTGATTTTAACACGTAATTTATATATTCGATTTACTAAAAATCTATAATGTTGCTATAAAAATCGATAATAAAAAAATTGTATATAAAAAAATAATAATCGATTTAAATAAAAATTGATTATTTTATAGCATCCCTACTTTTTAGTTAATTCATTCATTGATTCATTCAACTATCTGTCATGATTGATGCTTGTCAATAAAAATGGCAGCGGGACCGATTGCCGAACGAAACCAAGGTATTTATTGATATAATTACTTGTTCGAACAGTACCTATAACTCATGATGCTATAATTATTATTGGTATTGTAACAAAAAAATAAATACACTCTCCGTTCTATGTAAATTCCATAGTCAAACTTTTTGAGGTTAAGTATCGTTTAAAGTTTCCGTTTACTAACCGAATTTACTTCTTAGGTGGCTGTTTTTGGTTGTAAATAGATGGACAACTTTACTGTTGTCATACTATTTTAAGTATGTATCGTAGGATTTTACGAGATTATTTGTATCACTTTCAGATGCTACGATTTACGTTGGTGGTTTGGACGACAGAGTCACAGAAAGCTTATTATGGGAGCTGTTTGTACAAGCTGGACCCGTGGGTATGTATTAAAATTAACAAAAGCTTAGAAATCTGCAGCAGCTCTTAATAAAATCAAATTTAATTTTGAAAACTTACATTGTTGGTACAATACTTGAAATACAATAATATTAACCAAACTTATCTAGGCCAACTAATCTCTAAACAAAATGTACAGAACCCGGCACAAATGTAAAGCTAAGAATAAATTTAACATACAAAATAGTCGATCACAACACAAATGAGCAGCAACTTGATTCCCGCACGGAACAAATATTTGTATTGCCTACAGATAATTGTTCCGGGTCTGGTCTGTTCTGTTTGTGTATGTGAGTTCAAATGTTTGTAAATGCACCTATGATACAGGAGTAATTCCTAGTGTAGGGCAACGTTTTTTTATTAAAGAAAAAAAATGAGCAGTAACTGACAGCTTTTCTATGCAAAATGAATCAAGATGTTTTTGCTAAAACATATGTTTTATTGCAGTGAACGTCCACATGCCAAAAGATAGAGTGACTCAAACTCATCAAGGATATGGATTTGTAGAATTTATGGGTGAGGAAGATGCTGATTATGCCATAAAGGTATGTGTGATTTGAGATAACTTTATTCTTTAAGAATACAAAATTCACTTACATGAGAATATTAAAACTATAACATAAGTCGCTATTGTTGAGAGATTTACAAAAACTAGACGTTTGTACAATCATTATTTTGTTTGTGGCTAGATACCGAGACCCCTCCGTGCCTCGGAAAGCACGTTAAGCCGTTGGTCCCGGCTGTCATTCGTGGATCTTTGACAGTCGTTACGGGTAGTCAGAAACCCGAAAGCCTGACAACCAGTCTTACCAAGGGGTATTGTATTACCCAGTAACTGGGTTGTGGAGATCAGATAGGCAGTCGCTCCATGTAGAATACTGGTATTCAGCTGCATCCGGTTAGACTGTAAGCCGACCCCAACATAGTTGGGAAAAGGCTAGGCAGATGATGATGATGGTAGATAGACGGGCTGAAAAAATTTAACACAAAGCTAAACAATTCTCCGCTCAACACTGATAAGCAATAGCTAGATGTGGCTTGAAATTTTATTATCGTAGGGAATGTGAATTTTTTATGATGTGCTGTTTGAGTAGTGTTTTGAAATTTTTTATCATTCAGTCTTGTGCCTACCTAAAACATTGGTTTTTTCTAGGACCTAGAACGCCCTAAGACACAAGGATCAGACATCTAGACAGTAGCACATTTTGTAGAGATACAGTTTCAGTTTTTTGTGTAAAATGGCAGGAAGTTGAGGTCCTCATGCCTTGCCTGACTCTAGACATTATTTTATAATTCTCCTGCCCTTATCCTAATTTATTTGGAATTGGCAGAACACTACTAGTTGTTATCTCGGTAGTCACCCCCTTTCTAACCATATCATCATTCACACAGTCCATCCATCGTTTCTTTGGTCTTCCCCTACTCTTTTATCTATCGATATTTATACTCAAAACTTTCCTCACGACATTTTCCTCATTCCTCCGTAGTACATGCCTATACCATGACAACTGATTTCCACACAACTTTTCAGTTACCGATGCCACTTTCAGAGTTCCTATGTACTCATTTCTTATTCTATCCAGCTCTTAGAATTCTCATCTCAGCTGCATGCAAGTGTCTTTCATTCATCCCTTTTGTGGCCCAACATTCTGATACCCATGCAAGACAGCTATTTAGTAGCTCCTATCTATCTAAATAAATAATTTTCTCTAACAACATCCTGGTTAGTTCTTGTTAACTAATCTTGCTGGTAATTTAATATTAAATCTGTTGCACTTTAGTATTAACCCAGATGTTATTGAAACTATTGTTACGAGCTTCGGGTTCGTGACAATAAAAACGCCGATATAAATTACCCAAAAGTTACACTTTAATTAATCAACACTAACAACAATTCAAAACACACTAATTATAAAACACAATCGCTCTTAAATCGCACTTGAAGATCGCTTTCGATGTATTCGCATCTGTCGCAGAACTAAGTCTGATTGCTCGCGGCTATTCCCGGCCTTATATAGTGCCGCAGATAGTTCCAGAACCTTCTATTGTAGAACCGTCTAGAATGTTCGAGTACATACCGGCCCCGACTGACTAGATGTCGATAGTTCTAGTAAGTTCTAGCTGCGTCATATCTACTCGTCAATAGATGGCGCTAGTATTAGTTCTGCTATTCCACAATAGATGGCGCTAGTGGTAACTAATGTCACCATGTATCAGGCATTAATTGCGGCGCGTAACACTATTTTTTCCAGGAAACCCAGGAAAAGGTGGCCCTCAAAAGGCCTGTCGTAATAAAGGGGTCGTTCGCATGTCGAATGTATGCGTTTTTGGGTCTTTTAAAAGGCCTGTCATAGTATCTGGGTTAATCTCATTCACCATCTTTCGCCGCAAAACAGGCCCTTAGTATTATTTTTCTATACACCATATGACAACTTTTAAAAAAAATTACAGGTTATGAACATGATAAAGCTCTATGGTAAACCAGTAAGGGTGAACAAGGCATCAGCTCATCAGAAGAACCTGGATGTAGGAGCTAATGTCTTCATAGGAAACTTGGACCCTGAAGTAGATGAAAAGCTGTTATATGATACTTTTTCTGCATTTGGTGTTATATTGCAAACACCTAAGGTAAAATTCTGCTGATTATTATATTTTTATTTTGCATAAAGTACCTACTACGCAACAGAGGATATATCAAAGTTATGTTTCTTACTTTTTTAAGTGGGTACAATAATGCTTAACTTACAAACATACATATTTTCCAGTGAATTTGTGTTCACATAAGTTTTGCTACATTCTTATTATTATTCTTAAACCAATGTTGAGCTGGACCATTGTAAATATCGTTATATATAAAAATGAATCTCTATTTCCCTTGGTCACGTCATAACTTGAGAACGACTTTACCGATTTCATCCATCTTTTTTTTAAAGTTTTCTAATACTTTGTAGAAGGTTCTTAAAATACGGAGAAAAAAAATTAAGAAAGTTGCTTCACGCGGACGAAGTCGCGGGCGAAAGCTAGTTTATATATGTACCAATGTGTTTGTTCAATGCATTTGTACTTTCTAAATTTATCTTGGACATAACTAACATTGGTGAATTAAAACATCTTGAGGAAATCTGCACTTATCCTACAAATATAAACATGAAAGTTTGTATGGATGGATGGATGTTTGTTTGCTTGTTACTCTTTCACGCAAAAACTACTGAATGAATTTGAATGAAATTAGATTAAATTTGATTACACAGATGGTTTATAACCAGGATTAACAACATATAGGATACTTTTTATCCCGATATTCCCACGGGATCGAAACTTATGCGGGTGAAACCGTGGGGCGCAGGTAGTGGTTAATATAAGTCTTAAATCGCCAACCCATCTTGAGCAAGCGTGGTGGTCAATGCTGATGCCTCCTCTGTATGGCAGCAGTGGGACAACATAGCTAACAAAAAAAAAGTTGCAGATAGCTCTTCCATTTACTCAAATTTTTTTCATCCCTCACATTACTTACAGCGATTTTTATAATAATTATCTAAAATAACACATTCAAATGATGTTTTCCAGGTTATGAGAGACCCCGAGACTGGTAACTCCAAAGCGTTTGCATTCATAAACTTCGCATCGTTCGAGGCATCTGATGCGGCGATAGAAGCTATGAACAACCAGTACCTCTGCAACAGACCTATTTCTGTGTCGTACGCGTTCAAAAAGGATGTCAAGGGAGAGAGGCACGGATCTGCTGCTGAAAGGTGCCTAGATATTATTTATTTTGTTTCGTATTTTGTCGAAGAGAGCAATGCTCATGTAAGGAATGAGACGGTTAAGCAATTTTCGAGCCTATTGAAATGAAATTGTTTATTCTGTAAGCTAGGCAAGGTCGACGTTTCCTATTTGACTACTCTGAGAAGAAAGGCCGTAAAAGACCCAGAGGTCACATCTCTTTTAAAGTCCAGACATAATCTTGGTCAGATCATGTGAAGACCATGTAAATTGATGTCTGAAATGGTCTTTTAGGGAAAGTACCACACAGATTTCAGTGGACCAGTCCAATCAGTTCCATTTGAATTGGCATTGCTTTCAAAATGTTGCCAATAAATTGCCGGAAAATAATATGGGTCAGGCATGGTACAGACGCCAGCAGGTCAAGCTACCCGAAACTGTCAAATTCTTCCAATCAACCTTGAACCTTAATGCTTTAGCGATAAAGTTGTAAATCTATTAAAGAAATTTGACAGGTTGTAGTAGCTTGATGTGCTGGCGTCTGTACATGTAAAGACGATTCTTTACCCTTTCCTTCTTTCCTTGACTGGTTATCTCTTGCTTTAAAAGTCAATATACTGCATGCAAGGCATTACAGGTTGTGCAAGCAGTCCATGTTTTCCCAGCCTTAAAAATTCGAGGAAGGTCTTAACAATCATCCCTTTTTCCACAGGTTACTCGCCGCCCAAAACCCGCTATCACACGCGGACCGTCCTCATCAACTGTTCGCGGACGCACCACCCACAATGATGGGCCCTGTACTGATGGCGCCGCCACCACCTCCTGCACCATCACCGATGCCTCCACAAGGACCGCCGATGAGTGCACGACCACCGCCACCACTGCCGATGTCGGCGCCTCCACCACCTCCAAGTTCCATGCCACCCCCTGGCCCCCCGCCCCCTCCCGGCCCCCCACCACCGCCCCCACCATTTCATCACTTTCCGCCACCTCCGTTTGGACCGCCAGGATTTGGACCGCCACCACCGCCAGGGTCAAGACCGCCGCCCCCATGGCGACCCCCGCCCCCATCCTTCAGGCCGCAGTTCCCGCCCCGGGGACCACCCCCGTTTGGACACCCCCCGTTCCCGCCACACCCGCCTGAACCAAATTATAATTATTAAGTGTAATTAAATAGTGTAATTGTCATGACTGTTTTGTATTTCTTCCTTTTTGGAATGGAGAATAAAGTTTATTTTACAATTAACTTTGTACTAAAATAACTTTTTGATTAACGAAAAGTTACCAATCCATTGACTGTAGCGGTATCTACAACGCGTCAGACTGACGGCACGCAAATCCTGCATCTCGCAAGCAGAGTTTACCGCGCAATTAGCATATATGTATACAAACTTCCCGACATCAGTCGTGGGGCAATTGCCCGCCTGACACAACACCCGTCTGGATGGAGGATCCTCCCTTTCCTATAGAGGATGAGTGGACTTCACACCTCTAAAGACTGTTACATCTGGTTTCAAACTTGTCCCAATGCATTGTTATAAAAAAATACAGACAATCCACACAATACTATAGGCATGGGACACGATAGAGAGATCTCGATAAGACGAAAAGTTATTCAAGATAAGTCCTGGGTTCGATTCCTAGTAACACCCCGAATCTCTTCGGGGCGAGAGTGAATAAGGCTTCTTCTGAGCAAGCTCGTTCCAACTTAGATCTCATCCCTGCTTCTGGGCAGGATTGAGATTAAGAGTGAGCCCATTGTCAATAAAAAACACCAGCTTGTAACATAAGCATCAGTAGCATCTCATAAATATTTTTTGGTAGAGGTTAGACAGTCGCTCTATGAAAAATTAGGAAATATTCAACTGCACGCTTGCAGCTTACGACTGGAAGCCGACCCCAGAGTAATTACATGACGAAGATGTTGAAGATGCCTCAGTGAGCACGCTACCTCCATGTAAAACAAATGCAGTACGCACGCACATGCCGAAGGATTACTCAGTGCGATACATCATGAGCTGGGCTTTACCTCGACACTGACTTTTTTAGAAATAATTTGATAATGAGCTGTTTTTGCAATGAAAAAATTTCTTATATCAGAAAAAAAAATGGCAGAATTTGTGGAAAAATTGAGAGCCTGTCTTTGCTACGGCCACACTTGCAAAACACCGCATAATTTTAGCATCCGTATTCGGCGATTTATATCCATAGAAACAACGATTTTGTATGGACAAAAGCTGAACAGAGCTGAATAAGTGTGGTTAGTCCCTTAATCGTTTTTCGGAACTCGATACACCGAACAAGGCTTTACTTATCTCTGCCAAACAATTGAGCATCGTTAGAAAACACAATTGTTGAACCGTTGGTAGGTAGGTACTCAAACGAAACGAGTCGTCAAAACTCGATGCAGCGTCGATGTCATCGCTGAAACGTGTGATTTTGCTGTCACGAGTCGTTAAGATGCATCTGCTGTTCCTCTTAGAGCTTGTATCAGGCTCTTGGAAAGCGAATAAATCCTTTCTCCCTGATATTGAATGCAGAATTTTTGCTAAGTACCTACCTAAATCCAGTCAGATAGCCAGTGCCCGGTTTTCCATAGGTATACCTACACCTACCTAGTGTTACAGATACCTATTATGTAAACTGTTTACACCGTTCAGTCGTAGACCTTTTATCGCTTCCGCTGTGATTCGATCTGGTTCAGGAGCTTTGTTTGTTTTCAGTTTCCTGATCGAGTCTTCTACTTCCGAGTAGAGTATATTTGGTTCGGCATCTATCAAGAGATCAACTGGTTGAAATGACTGAGTAAAATGATCTTGATAGAGCTCTTGGCAATATTATCTCCATCTCTCCGCGACCTTTTCTACTTCATGTATTAGGTTGCCATCTTTATCGTCTATTATCTACCCAACAGGATGGTTTAAACTTTTGCGTTGTTTGCCTGACCTTTTTGAAAAGGTCAGCCGTTTGATACTTATCTACCTACATGATGCTCAATTTCAGTTGGTATAAATGTTTTCTAGGTATCGATTTTTATCCCTTCAGCACAAAGAAGGTGAAGGTGTTTTGTACAAAAATGTTGAAAACAGGACCCCATTAGGTAGGTACTAAGTGTACGCCGTCTGTCTATCTGTCAGTCTTTCGTGTTCTATTAAAATCGACAGCTCAAGAACGCCAGTTTCGGTCGGGCTGAAGATTCTGAAACAGCGGCCCAAACCTGAATTTTTGGCCGAACTGAACCTTCGGCCGGACACTTACGTAGGTATAAAAAACTACGGTGGCACATTTTCCCTATACAAATAGGTAATTTAATTGAAAACCCATTCAAGCAAAAACAAAATTCACACATGAACTAACATCATTTTAAAACATACAAAACTAATAGGAAACTCAGTGGGCCGTTTACTAAAGAAACAAAACTGGCACGTGCCTAGGTAGCTACCGTACATATAAGTACATTATTTATTCTGCTAAGCAACTTCATTTGTCGTCGGAAATATCGACGAGACGGCAGGATAGGTCCGGACTCCGGTAATAGCGAAATATCTGTAGCAATGCATACGTGAGCCATGCATGTGATTCTGACTGCTGACATATTCTTATTGGATGTCCGGTCCGTAGACTAGACGCTCGCTGGAAACTCGACCGTTTGAAAAATATGATTGTATTCGCTAAGCATTTTTGTGCCTAGGGTTCAGGAAAGAAGCAATTATTTTAAGATATAAGTACCGTAAGCTTTAAGAAGTACATTTGTTTTACTTGGAGTATACCTAGTGTAAATTGAATTTTATGAATTGACCGATTAAATCAAATAACTGAACAAAGGTGATCATCGTTGGGGGTGAGACAGATTGATCAGAGTTCTGAGCATTAGGTAGGCCTACAACCATTATAAAAACGCTGAACCTAAACGTTACCTATAACTACCTACTATTGCTGTTATCCACCGGATGCAGGCAATGTCATACTGGGCAATTAAACTTAGAACAACGAAACAACAATAACTTACAACTAAGTTTTAATTCAGATTCACCCAATAGGATGAATATCGAGAGATCGAGGCCAAGAGCCTGAATAGCTGACTTTTTTATTGGTATATGGAAAAAAGTCAGCTAGTGTTCCTACGTAGCTTTTACAACAATACGTACAACAACACGCCTACTTACAAATTTCATCAACAAAAATGACCTATGCCGTCAAATTGCGAGTTAAATCTGGCATTGTGCATCGTTCCGCGCACTGCGATAATGGTCGTCCAACGCTGACACGGAGTAGATAACCAAATGAAGGATGATAAGGCAATTATATCACTTAGTTTTAATAGGTTTTTATATTTAATTTATCCTTTTGATAGATTCTTTTATATTTTGTAAATTTGAGGCCTTTTAGACTTTGGATATGTAGACCATTTTTTTATTTTATCAAGTACCTGGTACCTGTTTGACAGGCCTACGTTGTCCTCCCATACCTACTGTAATTTGAAAACATTGTAAAAGCCAATTATTTTTAAAATAGTGACCGTGGAGTGGAGTTTCCTGCCGGCTCTTCTTCATAGGAAACGACCAATTGGAACCGTGCACCTAGCTTCTGACGTTTCTTATGTGCACATGTAGGTTTATCAAGTCTTTTTTTGATTTGAAGTACTAAAACTGCTATGGTCAAAAAAAAATATCAAGCTATAGATATTTAAGGTCTTTAATTGAGTAGGTAGATGTATGTTGGGCGTCCCGGAGCATAGCTACCCACTTACTCACGACGTAGCTACAATGCAACGGAATAATAGGAAGTCGAATACCTAACTGAAAAAATTTACTACTTACCTGTGTAATTTCAATGCAGACAGCTCCACTGTACGCAAACTACAATTTAACTAGTAGCACATGCTGTTGGTAGTAAGTACCTAAGTAGGTAATTAGTAGTACTAATCATGGCTTCGACGTCTTCAGTAGACATCTTCCGGTCTATTCTATATAAACCTCACTTTGAAATCTCAGGACAAGAGAGGTGTCATTCCAGGTGATGCTAGGGATTTGATTCTCAGCTCACTTCAAATTACCTTCACCTTTTCAGTTTTCACGGTAAGATTTTTACAGAACCGCACCCTAATTGCGTAACACACCATCAGTGTCAATCTGAATAATTTTGAAGGATATTGCTAATCCATTGCTTCATATGTTCGAAAAATGTGTCTGTTTAAAAATGTAAATAATGCAATGAATGTTGTTGAATTGACAAAATGAAATCCATTGCTGCTGATAGTGTGTTTGTGTTACGCAATTACCTCGCAGGTCAGCACGTTTTTATCTGACCAGACTGTTGATCTTGTTCTCCCACTGAGCACGTTGACAAATCAACCGCAGATAAGTCCGATTTCCACTATAAAGCTCCATTTCTCCATACTCCATGGCCACTGAGGATTAAAAACATCGTTAAGTCCGAAAATGAAACACAAATATTTGCATCATTCGTTACGTGTGTGTTTCAAAAGGATTATAGTTGGAATTAATAAGCTTTGGCCTGTTGTTTTAGGTTAGATTAAAATATTAAATGTTATAACAAATTCCTGTGAGAGTTTTGTTTGTTTCCGGCTGGTTCAGAGAATATCTACGGATAGTTACAATTTGTTATATTTATTACGGACTAGCTTTTGCCTGCGACTTCGCCGCTGGAGGTCGGTAATTATCCCACGGAAACGCCTAGCCCATTAGCCTAGTACTTTTTCGTAGAATACTGCTCAGATAGACGGGTCATATTTAACTAGCGTCCTAAAGCAATTGTGACCGTCGAAACGTATTGTTCTTTTCCTCGGGAACAGTATTTTTTTCTGGATGAAATGTACCTTATGTTCTTTTTTATACCCCTGACAACGCACGATATGATGGTCGGTCGATGATCGGTTCAGTGGATTAGGCGTGAAAAGGTAACAAACAAATTTACTTTCGCATTAATTTTATAATATTAGTTATGTACTCTATAGGGTCATCATCATCTGCCTAGCCTTTTCCCAACTATGTTGGGGTCGGCTTCCAGTCTAACCGGATGCAGCTGAATACCAGTATTTTACATGGAGCGACTGCCTATCTGACTCCTCTCTATGTACTCTATAGGGTATAGAGTTAAAATCTCTGCACAACTCACAATTTAACAGTCGTATTACGGTATGCGGATTTGTTACCCTGTAGGTATCATCTCCTGTATAGAGACATAAATTCTGGCTTACGCTAGAGTTCACCTCTACCGACCTCCTAAAATCTAAATATAAGGTCGTTTTTCCTTGTTAGTGTGACGATTCATCGCGACAGACTCGCAACTTATCATCTTTAGTAAGGATACGACCATTACGATACCAGATTTTCACAATATACAAGTTTGTAAGTATATCTTACTCCTACCCTACTCCTACCCTACTCCTACCCTACTCCTACACTACTCCTACCCTACTCCTACACTACTCCTACACTACTCCTACCCTACTCCTAACCTACTAATCCTAGATAATCCGAGTAATGTGGATATAAACGTATGTTGTCGACTCAAAACCCTTAATTTAATACGTGCTTCAATTCGAGTGGACCCGAGTCTACCGTACCGAAGGGACGAACGTCAAATGTTTGACAGGAAAGTAGGTAGAACAGTTAATATGGGAAAATGAAATTGTTGTTTTTACTATCTTCCTCGCAATTTTTCCATATTTTCTCACCGTGTAAACCTTCCCTGGACTATGATAAACATTTCAAAACCAAAATCAGCTAGATCGGCCCAGCCGTTCTTGAGTTTTAGCGAGACAAACGAACAGCAATTGATTTTATATACAATGTGGAGATGACAATATGACTTTAAATGAAAACACTGGCAATACTGGTTTATAGAAACATTTGTCAACTATCAAATATATCCGAACATCGAAATTAAAAAAAAAATAATTTCTAACAAACTAAATTTAATAGCTTAAAACTGCAAACAAAATAAAACACCATTTATAAAATTGGTACACTGACCTGCGGTAAGAATGGCAACGCCGCGTGGTTTCATTCATGATAAAGCGCGAGGCAGCGCGCGGCCGCTCGCGGGGTTGCGCGGCGACGCCGACGACGGCCGACGCAGCGACGGAATGTTTTGGCGCCATTATTAATATTAGTATTAATGCTCAATTATATCAAATCACAGATTATTAACCAAATAGTTGGGCATCATTCACCCGCGAGTTATTCACTAATCAATTTATTACTCACAATCACTTCGACCAGTTAGTTATGTCGCCAGTCATTAAATTTTTTTATTTTCAATATGTCCGCCGTGTTCTTGAATACACAAACTACACCGACGTATAATGTTATTTCTCACTCTTGATAATAGGCCACCATTAGCAGCCATTTCTTTCAATTTATTAAAGGATATTATTATTCTATTTTTTAATTCCTCAACGGTATTAACTTCTGTTGAGTATACCTCATTCTTTATGTGACCCCACAGAAAGAAATCCAGGGGCGTGAGATCTGGTGACCTCGCTGGCCACCGCACTGGTCCAAAACGGCCAATCCACTGCTGTCCGAACATTTGAGTCAAACGCTCTCTTGCAGACACCACTGAATGAGCTGGTGCTCCATCTAACTGGTACCACATCTGTCTGTACACGTCCAGCGAAAGTTCGTCCGTGTACTCGGAAACAGATCCGTCGAGGAGTTCAATGAACTTTACAGCATTTAAATTGCCATCAATAAATATCGGACCAATAATGGTATTTCTGTGTATGCCAGCCCACACATTGACAGCAAATCTGTACTGGTGCGAAGTCTCCCGTACTAGATGCGGATTCACGCGGCTCCAGTACCGAAGGTTCTGTCGGTTCCATAAACCATTCCTTGTGAATGTACTCTCGTCAGTCCACATCACATTGTACAGGAAGTCAGGATTCTCGAGATGTTTGGTTTCTAACCAGCGACAGAAAGTTTCTCTTATTGGTTTATCTCTCGGTAACAATGCTTGTACTTATAAGGTCTGCGTTTGTCACGTTTCAAAACTTTTTGAATAGTTTTGTGATTTACTCGAAAATGTCGACCTGCATTACGCAGACTGGACGTCGGATTGCGATCATAATAATTAATAACTCTTTCATCTGGAATCACATTTGCACGTGGAGGAGCACCATCTACGTGCGGGATCAAGGATTGATTTTCCCGTATCCTCTGGACAGCTTGTACAATAGTGCGCCCGTGGGTCGGACACATACGGGTGTTCCCATACCTCTCACGGTATGTCCGTACAGCTAAAGCGGCATTTCCGTGACACTCCCCATACACTAAAATCATATCGGTGTACTCCGAAGCTGTGTAATTGTAACGAGGCATGGTTATTTAATAATAAAACCTTTAAACACCAAGTATTAAGCGCCTAATTTCGCAAAGTTTACTTAGCTATTTAACTAAGTACCTATAATACGTTATGTGTCCTGTCACTATTAAAACAAAGCGTCAAATTTCGCACAACACAACAACAAAGATACGATAACACTCGCGCGGCGACTTCAAACGGGCGCGGGCGCATCCGAAATTCCAGAGCGGAACAAAACGTGTCACAGGCAGTAAGGAAGTCCGGTGACACCACAGAACATATATACCCTAAAGGGAAGAATAACGACTCCGTACAAATTTTATGAGGAAATTTTTCCTTACCAACCAGCGCCATCTATATTCCGCCCACGAAAACTAGAGAGTAGAAGCTAGGGCGGGAATTTCAAACTACAGTGTATTTTATGGATACTTTGTATTGCATTTTATGCACAAGTACAGTGCGTTTCTCGATATTTTCCTACAAGATGGCCAATTTTTGCTCAGCAATAATCGACATTTAAACAGAATCATTATCGAGAAACACAGTGTACTTGCGCATAAAATGCAAAAATTTATCTTTATAGAACAACAATCTAATAAAACCAAGATTAGTACTTGACTTGTTTATTTAGCATGTTAATAATTATAATTTACTTAACAGATCCATTATTATATTATGACTGATTAAATAAGCTAAATATTAATTTCCAGAAATATGGTACCAAAGGTGTTCACAAATCACAAGTATGTTTATGTAATGAATTTTAAAATACATAAATTTAATCAGTTTAGGTATTGCAGTCATCTTCGGCGAAAATAACAAGTATGGACGGGCCTATTGCATACAATTTGAATATTAAAACCTAGGCAAGCAAAAAACAATAACGCTTCCTAATCATTTCTTTATTTATTTCATTAAACAGAAATAATTTAATAAACAATATGATAGAATAATTTAAACCATGTGGTTTAAATTATTCTATAACAATATTATTTTAATAGAATAATTTAATCCATGTGGTTTTATATTATCCTATCATATTATTTAGCAGGTATTATTAAAGAAATAATTAGGAAGACTTATTATATTTTGGTTGAAGGCAGACCTCAAATTTATGTTTCATACACAATATTGATGATGGCGCCACCGTGCTTAAATAAAACAAGGTGTTTGTGTTCAAATTTTGGATGAACCGGCAACAGGTTCAAATACGGCAGGTTGATCTGGCAGATTAGAAATTGATGTATCCTGAAAATAAAAAGTTGATTTAAATTTATTTAAAATAAGTCATTGATGAAGTAAGCGACCTATAAGAGAATTGGTGTGATTAAATTAAGCTTGATGATATAATTATGAATATGTCAAAAAAAAAAAGATAATTATACTCATACCCATACTAGGTATAGGTAAATAAAATAGGTGTACTAGGTATAGGTACACCTATTTCTTTTAGATAAAAATGCTAGCCTATGTCCTTCCTCAAGTAAACTCTACCTAAATATTTTTACGTGCCTATCAATTTGGAGCGGTGTTTCTGTGCCTTAAACACAACACACTAGCAACACACTTGAACAGTTAGACTAGTATCATTGATACTAGCTCTGTCAGACACGAGGCCAGGTGAGACAGTGTGCTTTTTGGCCATGACCCCAGCGAGTTCGAGCTTGCGACTAGTTTACTCTTAAATACACTTTTCAAGTGTTAATTGTACTAACCTTATGGCATTGAACACCAGGTATAGCTGTTGTGAACAACTTCTTCTCATTAAAGCATGTGCTTTTAAAATGTTTGCTGCATAGCATCTTATGTTTATTATGGAGTCCATCCTGGAATTTTGGTGAAGACCAGGCTTCGTTTGGGAAGCAATACTTTGCTCATGATTCACAACTGGAAATTAAAAAAAATCAAAATTACACACCATTATAATCATATTCCAAACCTTCTGTCCGCGGCTTCACCCGCGAGGATGTCGATAAAAACTATCCTGTCTTTCCACAGGATGCAATCTATCTCTCTGCCAAATTTTATCGAAATCTGTTCAGTGGTTAGCGAGCATGGAAAGTACTTAGGTAGGTACATACCGCAGAGCATTTTTAGAGCCAGGCTTTGGAAACCGATGCAAAGTGATGCTGGGATCTTTAGAAGGTGAAGATCCACACATGCAGCAGATTCTTGTGTTTTCTTTTTGCGTACTCATCGCAAAATTAAACACAAAATCAAACAAGTCACTGTCTCAATACCGAGTCTATATCTCACAAATACACACTTAATTTCACCAAAACAGCAACGGAGGCTAGCAAGCTCGACCCAACGTTATCAATATATGAAGAATTAAATGGAACTAGTTTATTTAATACAAATAAACATTAGTACAAGATAAAATGGTGCGCAAGCGGCGGCAGACATTTTTCTTGTGACGTCAATAATGTCATAATCAATATGACGTGTGGACGTTAGTGTTGCCACACATTATCCCCCATATATTTTTTTTTATTATGTAATATTCAATTATATATCTAATATTTCTCAATAAAATATATTTGTTTGGCATCAGAATAATAGCTAAAGGTATTTTCAAGGATACTTTACTTTAAAAATCAATTAATAAGCTCCTTATTATGAAGTATACGAGATTGTATTTTTGGTGGCCACATTACATATTCATCTCTTTTACTCTGATGTCGTTGTCTCTCTCTTGTTTTCAAGCCCACCTACATACAGTTCGTAGAACAAAGTTGACAGACCCTGGTGACACACTGACCGCGTAACCTGCAGGTTGCGACAAGTAGGCAAAGTAGAAACAAGCAAATTTACTTATCTCTTTCGCACATACATATTTTGCGATTGACATGAGTGCGTAACAGAAAGTTATGACTTCCGCATGCATTTTTTTATCTAGTTGTGATGATACGCTTTTATGACTCTTAGGGCTCAGGCATAAAGTATAATTTGCATTGAGAAAATAAATTTTAAAGAAAAGGCGTAGGTTTTTGAAGTAGCGACAGAGATTACTTGGTAGCGAGCTGGCAACGTGTGTCGTTAACCTGTCGCGTGCTTTCCTGTTTACAATACATCATGTAGAAAATACTTAAAATGAAAAATAATGTCCTGTGGCTAAACTACTGGATATATTCATTTGATTTTTTTTGTGCAGGTTGGGAATATCATGACTTATACGAAGTTTCATTTATGATCGTATTATCATCTCCACATTGTATATATATATATAAGATATATGAATATAAGATAAGATATAAGATTAAAACAAACAGGCTTCAGTTACCTATTTGAAGTAGGCTCAAGAAAATCATTGTGGAGACATCAAATCGCAAAAATGTGGAAAAAAAAGCTTCTGTTTTCTTGAAGAACTTCCTTCTAAAAAGTCATTCATTTCATTCATGATTTAATCATTAATTCCTTTTTCGAAAGGAATCTTCATCATTTAATTACTTTTGAGAAAGTTCTTTAACGCGCCTTGCTGTGGGAGTAAACTGGTAGAAATCGTCACGTAACGAAAAAGTGTTCTTAGATGCGACTTTCTTTTCTTCATGGTTTTCGAGGGGGCTGAAGCCAATTAGTGTAGTGAAGTGTAGTAATCCAGGACAAGATGAGAGCTTCTACAAAATTATACTAGATGGTTCTGTATTAAAAACGCGTATTAAATTCATACTTTCTCTCTCTGTGTGTCTCTTAAATACGAGTGTGTGTGTGTGTGTGCGCGTATCGCGTAAGGAACATTCCTTCTTGGCGGGGGTCCCCCGACCGCATACGGTTTTTTTTTTGTTGAGAAAAGGGCCTCTTTGCTCTAAACTAGTGTTACATAAAAGGTTACATTACACTAAGGGATTAACTACACTTATTCAGCTCTGTTCAGCTTTTGTCCATAGAAAACAACGATTTTGTATGGAGATGCTTACGCATCCGTAAAGCTGAACAGAGCTGAATAGGTGTGGTTAGTCCCTAAGGCTCAATTTACACCGCCGCGGAATGAAATGGAATCGAGTTTTCGTACATAGCAAAATTAACTTTATGTGAATGGTCTAATTTACAAACTAGATACGAGCTTATTCTCCAGAAGATACGTGACCTGTGCATGTGTGTGAACTTTTGACATAAAGTTCATTATGATTTGTACAAAACAAAAATCGCTCGCTTCCATTCCATTCCACGGCAATATAAATTGAGCCTTATGGGTATGTAACTACATTCATAAATCGTCATCATTCTCTTGGTCTATTTCCATATAACCTTATATAATTTATATGAGGTCGGTGCAACATGTCTCTAATCATAAATATAGGTACCTAGTACAGTCAACAGCAAAAGTAGATGATCAAAATCAGAAATTCAATACTAATGAACGGAGTTCGCGTCAGAACTGTGTGGCGTCGAAGTGATTCAAAAGTATGTGATTGTAAATTATACTAAACATTTACTACTAATACGCCACACAGTTCCGACGCGAGCTCCGTTCATTAGTATTGAATTTCTGATTTTGATCATCTACTTTTGCTGTTGACTGTACCTACCTACTTCATCGGCTCATTGGTAAAACCATTAGAATAATTCGATTCTTTTGTCAGTTTTCCCTCAACAAAAGGAATATTTCTTCAATATTTTCTGTCAATCCATTAGTTAGACAAGTTTACTCCCAATTTCTTTTCGTACTCTATAATATTATAACAAAGACAGATTGCTATATAGGTACGGTACCTACGTTGGTGCGTTTAATACAAAATCCGTTTTTCCTTTGTGAATCTTACAATGGCGATATCAGATCGCATCTCATACTCAAGGAGAATTACTTACATGTAAGTAACATTTTCGATTCGCAGAAAATATTACAGAATTCAATATCAGGTATCGATAGTGTGTGTCGATAGTACGGACGGTAGAAGAGCGGTATTCGCCAAATGCGGTCGTAATAAAACTAAAAATGAACGTTTATTTGTCACTAGAATAAATACCTACCTACATTAAAAATATGACAGAAACTCAAAGTGACAATCTTACAATAGAATGTATTGCAAAGAATTGGTCTTTACTCCCAAACCAGGAGTAGCGGGATCGTCCGAAAGGGTTACCGCTGCCCTGGAACATAAAGGGCTAAGGAAGGAACACGGGTGGGTTTTAGTCAGTAAGAGTCTGACACTCCCTTCCGCTCCACCCAGAGCGAGAGGGGCCATTTGATGATATCCCATCCTCAAAAAAAAAAAACACTCCCAAACTAGGTTAGTGTTCAGTCATGGGATCTGTTAAGAAAAGACAACATTTTTTATAGTGTCGCCACATTATTGACACGCTATTTATAAAGGCCATGTTTGTCGATGGTGTTTGCCGGTGGAGCAGACGAGTCCTGGAGCGGAGACCGCGTATCGGCAAGCGTAGTGTGGGACGCCCCCCAGCCAGATGGACGGACGACCTTAGAAGGTTGCTGGGACAGACTGGATGCGGAAGGCGGTGGACAGGGTGTTGTGGCACAGCCTGGGAGAGGCTTCTGTCCAGCAGCGGACTGCGATAGGCTGAGTTGATTGATTGATTTATAAAGGCATGACGGTAGGTGATATGTGGAATTGTACAGACGCCAGCAGGTCAAGCTACCCGAAACTGTCAAATTTTCCCAATCAACCTTGAACCTTAATGCTTTAGAGATAAAGTTGAAAATCTATTGAAGAAATTTGACAGATTGTAGTAGCTTGATGTGCTGGCGTCTGTACAATAAGAACATGCAGTAACTTACATATATCTAAAAGAGAATGAATGTCCAAATACAAAGCGTTTTGACACCTTATTGTCAAATACTGATGAAAATGATAGATTTTCATCATGTATGTTATAAATATGACGGAATCGCTCTTCTAGGATACCGTAGCTTCAGATACCTACCCATTCGCGTATTTAGGTAGGTGCGGACGCCACCAGGTCAAGCTACCCGAAACTGTCAAATTTTCCCAATCAACTTTGAACCTAATGCTTTAGCGACAAAGTTGAAAATCTACTAAAGAAATTTGACAGATTCTAGCAGCTTGATCTGCTGGCGTCTGTACAATAGAATATAATATTCTTTTTTATGAACACCATGCCTATAATGTTGCATCCACTTTTATGTGAGGGAGTTGGCCATAATCCAGCACGTGGGCCCAGTAACGGTTGGTGGATGTCACATGTCTTAAAATTTTTGGTTCTCGGACATTTCCTCACGGTGTTTTCCTTCACCATTTTGAGAGCAGCGGTGATGAATTAATTTACACAAAGTAAAACGCCTGTCTGGGTTCGAACCTACAACCTGCAACTTGTAAGTCGCGGAGGTTACCACCGGGTCACCATTGCTATGTACAGACGCCAGCACATCAAGCTACTACAATCTGTCAGATTTCTTTAATAGATTTTCAACTTTATCACTAAAGTATTAAGGTTCAAGGTTGATTGGGAAAATTTTACAGTTTCGGGTAGCTTGACATGCTGGCGTCTGTACACCATAAATATTACAGAATATAAATGTAGAAATTTTACAAGTTGTGACACAATGGGCGGTCTTATCGATCTTTTAAATCCATCCAATGGATTTAAAGAGAAAGCAGAGACAATACTGAGGTAGTGTGTGGTGTACAATGTACATAGTTATAGGTATATTATATAGACAAGAAAAATGAATAGAAAGGAGGAATGGTTTGATTTGTAATTGAACTTGTTTATTGAAATACCAAATTATCTAATTTACATAAATATTTACATTACTAGAGATAGGAATACCTAGTTGGTTTCTACATAATAATAATAATAGGAAGGGCATGAATAGGGAATGACCCTGAATCTCAGGAAATAACCTGAAGGCTAATTTCCCGTAATTAAAAACGTACAAAATCTAGTTGCACTCTCATCTCAGCGACAAACAATTAAAGGTATTTTTGACAGATAGAGACTGAGATCAGAATATGAACGTTTATATTTACGAGCTTAGCCACCCTGATCTATCTACAGGTTTACCTATTCCTAGTTCAGATTCAGGCTTTCTAATGGTGAATTTTTCACTTTCATTGCTGTATCTGTGGAACCCTGAAAAATTCGTGGTACACATATCTAGCTACCTATGTAGGTAGGTAGGTATTAATTGTGTGTTACTACGGAATCCAGAATCGTCGAAAAATTGGGCGTGTTTTTCTCGAGTACCAATATTTTCACTTTCCATGTAATTTACCTACGTCTAATAGTGAAAGAAAATGTTCGGTCAGAGTTATATACTCGTAATTTTTCCAGTCGATTGCTTCAGGTTCGCGAGATTCCGTCAAACTAAGTTATTGAATAGGGCTCAGATATTCAATGGCTTAGTTCGCACTTAGATATGAGACGAGAATATCTAAGTGCTATTGAAAATATTGGGATAAAGTTGGGATTCAGGTCATACAAAAGTGATTGGAGGGTTTTGTAAGACACATCTGTAAATAAACTTTACTACTTTCTTATTTGTTAATTCTTGAGCTATACCTATAGCTCAGGAACCTACCTAACCTACCTACTTTTAAATTTTAGTTATCTACCTACCTTTTGTTCGTGGTCCTTTAAGTAACATTTTCTAAGCCAAAAACCAAATTATGTTTTATTCTAGAGATAAGAAAAGATGGGCTTAACCCTTTATATCACCATGTGACAGTCCTGTAACAAACCATCCAAGTCCTCACAAAATCTAAAATCTTATTTTTATTCCGTTTTACATTAATGTATCACAACTATGCATTTCTAGTGCACATCGTGAAACACAGATGGCGTTAGTAGTTTGCAAATTAGTCCAAACTTTAGTTGGTGACAATTCACAGGACTTGAGGTTCCGTGAAGTTTTCAAAAATCGAAAATCTATATAAATAAAAATGAATCACCGAAATGTATGTACGCGCATAACTTCCGATCGACTGCACCAAATTGGATAATTCTTTTTTTTGTGTTTGTTATTGTCAGGACCAGGTTTGTATACACAATTGGACCCGGTAGGTGGCCCTGCTTTTTCGGGCATTACGACGTCTGCCGGGTCCGCTTATAATGGAATAAAACAAAATAACTGCAGCTTGTTTGGTGATTCTAATAGGTAAGTTCATGGCTTTCACTGTTAATTGTTGGTAACGTGTAATTTTAGTTTTTTGTCAGAATTCGTGTTGAATTTCTCTTTGTAACATTCCCTGTCACAATGCAGAACAGGGGTCGTATTTTATAGTAACTAATGTTGGTTTCTTCACAGAATGACTTCCCGAGGTATAGAAGATGAAATTGAACAATTTCTTTTTGACTATGAGGTCAGTGAGGATGGATTTGAAGACGATGACGACGGCGTGGCAGATCCCGAATATTTGCCGGATTTGATACTCCCATTCAAGGATGAAAGCTGCTGAAGAAATTGATGGATGAACATTGACGGTATTTATTTATTTTAGCATTGTACACACATATATAAACAACAAGAAAAAACAGAACAGAAAAAATAGGTACAGAGGTGATGCTTATTTCATAAGAAATCTCTTCCAGCACACCCGAGATAGAACAACAGATACAGATATGTGGACAGTATTATTGAAGATCTGTATTATTGAAGATGTGATTTGTAATTCACCTCCATCACCCTTTCCCGTTGCTTCTACTCTGCCAGGACCATCAGCACGTCGTCAAATCAAAAAGAAATTGAATCTACGCTGGAGGAAGAATATATTTCAGTTTTTATGTTGTTTTAAAACTACTTTAGACTCTTTTAATTTTATACAGGGTGGGAGGGACATCGATGCGTAACCTGTTACCTTCATTCATTCTGGATCTGGATTAATTCTGGATTCTGGATCTCACTGCATTGAAATTTTTCGACGGCTTCAAAAAATAAAATTTGCTGTTCCATGCGTTTTGACCGCGTAGGCATTTTTGTAGGAAACAGCAGAAGGCCAATTCTCGTAATTTAAAATGCAGTCTCATCTCGGCGACAAACAAATGTCTGCAAATGGCTGAGACTGCGACTAGATTTTGAACGTTTTAAATTACGAGAATTGCCCCTCTGATATTTTTTTGATAACTTTCGAAATATCCTGACTCTTCCAGAATCATGTGGGTACTGAATCCATGGAAACAGGTTGTGCGTCGATATTACTGCCACCCTGTATTTAAGGTGGGAGTCCAGGTACCTACGACTAAAAGTTCCTTTAGTATTTTATTATCTCTCTTAACTTCTTTTACGAGCTGGACTCCTTGATAAAGAATTGGCCCACAATCGCAGTAGACCTAGAAAAGTGGTAGGAGGGAAGGCTTTTGCCCTTCTTTTACGAATGTTTTCAGCGCGAGAAGGCAAAGAAATGAAATGAAATTATTATTTTTGTTAGGATATCGAGTGCACTTTTACACGTCATATTATAAAAATATATGTGCTAGATGAGGTTGGCAGGTACAGATGCCAGCACATCAAGCTACTCGAAACTGTCAAATTTTCCCAATCAACTTTGAACCTGGGTGCATTTCCAGCAGAGATGTGCTATGCTACATTGCTATGGATGCGTTTGATATCCACCAATCATATTCATTGGTGCACATAGCTTAGCACTGGTGGAAGCAGATTCAACTAACATATGTTTTTTATATGGAAGGATGCGTGCTATGGATGTGTGCTATGGGTGCGTGCTATGTATGTGTGCTATGGACGCGTGCTATGGATGGTCGCGAGTGGTGTAGCTGTGTACCGCCCTCTTCGCTTCCCTACTATCGATACATCACATAGCTCGAGCTGCGCATCTTCCTCGCGCAGCTATTTTGCGGCGGCGCATCTTCATAGCACATCTTACTCACACCGCTATATAGCTTAGTATCAGTGGAAACGGGCACATAGTTTCACAGCTTAGCTATTAAATCCTCGCAGCATATATAGCTGTATAGCACATCTCTGGTGGAAAAGCAGCCTTATGCTTTAGCGATAGGTAAAGTTGAAAATCTATTAAATAAATTTGACAGATTGTAGTAGCTTAATGTGCTGGCGTCTGTACATTCACTTGCCATGGCCTTTGAAAATCAAACATAATTCATGAATCAACACTACATTCTTCAGTCATGCGATATTTTATAAATTTAAATTCCAATGAAAATATCTATTCATCGCTCTTGAGTTTGTTTTGATGAAACTGGAGTTTGGATGAACACGTCACGTCTTGACGTGGTGACGACAGTAAATAAAATGAAGTTTGATAGGTGAAAGTCAAGTGTCTATGGTATGCACAAGGACGTCGAATTCAAATTCTTTGTTGTTAATTAGGAGATTTAATGGCAAACGACATTGCGGCAGGCCCAGACGGAGATGGCGTGATGAGCTGGACTCCTTTCATAAAGATTGGTCCTTGGCAGCTCTGGACAGAGGGAGGTGGAAAGTGAGCTTTTGCCCAGCAGTGGTACAATAAAGACAAAAAAAAATAGAAAATTTATCTGTAGGTGTAAATATAAAATAAGAACAGTAAAACCACAAATTCAAGAAAAACTACGTTTTTATGTAAAATTAAGTTATAAATACCTAAGGAATACCTACTGACTATAGAATTCTAATGAATTCGTTCTTCGATACTAGCTCGTCATTTATTTATATATACATATATAAGTATATGTTTTAGATATTTATGTATGTATTTGTGTACATGTAAATGGTACACCATAGACTACCGGCAGTATTGTCTAGCTCCTTTCGTCCTTCATCTTTCCAAAGGTTGTCTTTAAAAGATCGCTTTTAGCGATAAAACCGCCCATTGTGTCGCCCTTTGTAAAATTTCTTCATTTATATCTGTGATATTTTTGGTGTATACTCGTATCATAGATTTTTATTTTATTTCATTTATGTGTGAATTATGACATACTTGAATTCATTTAACGGAATAGGTATCTACTTTTTGAGCTTTTGGTTTGTTTCTCTACTTACCTCGCGACCGCGAATCCGCAAACGTAAGACAGGATGATCTCAGATTAGGAGGACCGACGAACTTCGCAGGGTGGCCGGGAATCGAGCTGAATGGAGTACAAACGCCAGCACATCAAGCTACTACAATCTGTCAAATTTCTTTAATAGATTTTCAACGTTATCGCTAAAGCATTAAGGCTCAAGATTGATTGGAAAAATTTTACAGTTTCGGGTAGCTTGACCTGCTGGCGTCTCTACAATTAAAGAGACCTATGTCCATCAGTGAACTGCTGGCTGATGATGATGAACTTCTCTCTTCGGAAAACTCAAACGCAAAAGAAAAATCACGTATCATGTACCTATTAAACCAGGTACACAACACACTAAACTTAAAACTGCCACCATAAAACCTAGTACACACAACATAAAACTATAAATTTTAAGTTATCACCAAAGTTGAAGGAAGACACCAATGAGAGACCATAACTCTATCGTTTGGTACTTTACGACCGCTGTACAGTCACGTACAAGAATATATATAGATTAAACGTTTTCGGTATCGAAAAAGCCAGGTATGAAATTATAGGTAATGTTAACACTTAGATACCAAAAGAAAAGCGTTTCTCTTGTAAACTTTTTTAAGAATCATATTGAATTAATTTACTTCCACTGCGTTGCAATTGCGTTCAGATATAGGTACAGTCGAGTTATTTAATATCTGAGCACATGCTCATGAATCAAAAATATAGGCTTACAATAAATTGTAAACAATCTGTGACATCATAAATATGTGACTACTTTATATCAATAATATTGCTACAAACAAAGACTCTAAAAAATGTGTGCAACCCTGGCAATGCCCTTGTTCATATAATTAGCGCAAAGTTAGGTTCACAAATATCTATGCAATTTTTCTATGAAAAACATCTTGACAATTTGACATGTCTCGAATTGTTGTCTTGAATTATTTGAACAATCTCTTTATAGAAGTATATCGCGTTTATTCGTATGACGCGAGTAAGATTAGTCACCACCCACGTAAATAAGATTTGGGAAGGTTTTAGAAGTAGCGCGCCACCAATGCGTGAACGATGTTATTGATGCCAATGTGGATATACCAGATTCTAAAACTGGCAGCATCATTGCTTAAACCTTGGCTGGAAGTTCCCAACCTTATTTTAAATGTGAGATTTTCAGAAGAACAGAATAAAAATAAAAATGTAATACTAATAAAAACTAATACTACCTAATAAATAAAAAAAAAATATTTTTATTCTTAAAACCGACTGAAAATTTTTAAACAAATAAATAGGTATAATCTGAATTGACCCTAAGATTTCCTTAAACTTAATTATTCAAATAATACAGCTCTCTCAACGTTGTCACATGGATACAGTCCTATTACGAACGGCAACATTGCATTATTACTCGTACTTCTCTGAGTTGCTCCGGCAAGCAATAATAAATTGAATGGTAAAAGCCATATAGTTGAATATTCAATGCTATAGATATTTAAGAATCCTAGGTTGCACCAAATATATTGAAATCTAGAGTATTTAGATATTTATGTTCCGAACTGTAGTCCGATGTTTTTGACTGCATTAACATAACATACATATGAACAGTTTATATGACAACATTTTATTGATGTCTGAGTTTGTATAGAACTTTATGATCATTTGAACGCTTACAATATTTTGAAACATTGTCACTGCCAATATATTAGTGAACTCGACTGTACCTATTGTTTGCACAACACCAGGGGGGCAATTCTCGTAATTTTAAGAACATTCACAGTCTGATCTCAGTCTCAATCTGGCAAAAACACCTCTAATTTTCCTACATTTCGACAAGTTTTTGACATTTGCTTGTCACCGAGATGAGACTGCGACTAGATTTTGAACGTTTTAAATTACGAGAATTGGCCTTCTGTTTAATAGATAAACTAGCTTCTGCCCGCGACTGCGTCCGCGTGAGTTATTTTGCTCCCCCAATCCACCGCGTTGCATCGCATCGCCTGCTCGCGCTATTCTTCGATTTCGTTTAGCGTTTTTTTCTGACTTTTTTCTCTCAACTCGTTTCAAACGACAGATAATTTTTATTCGTGGAATAAAATTGACATCTGACAGTTTTTGTACGGAAGAATTGTCAAAAATTCAAAATGATTCCTCCGATAAAATTATCTGGGGTTGGAAAAACCAGCCCTAAGTATTGAAATCTTTTTGCCCGTGCCTGTACCGCAGATATCGAGAATATCGGCGAATGCACACTTCAACTATATCATATTTGGACGTTAAAACTTTTTCATTGGCCTCTGAGATGAGATATTGCTTTGACTAGATTCAGGAAATATTACTAGTAGTTATCATGATATTTTATCGATTTAGACGCTAAGTGTGCGATTTCGTTGTGTTGTTTTTAATTTTATTGAATGTGGCTAACACAAGTTGCTGTGGTATATATAAATAAATATCAGTCAGTGCTATATAATGCCTTCTATGGTACCAGGATACAACACAGTTTACGTCATTTTTATCAAGATCAAATCAAAATCAAAATCGTTTATTTGTATCACGGATATAAATGTCTATGATTTGTATAAAATGTCGTAGGTACCTACTAGGTTTATTTTTATGAACAAATAAACAATTTATTCAATTCAATACTAATTTGAATTTAAGTGTTACACACACATTACATAAATAGTAAGGTAGTAGTAGTTAACTAAATTATAGAAACTGCAAGCTGCACGTCGCAGAGAGAAGAATAATAAACAATACTGAAGATTGATGAAACATTATAATAAATTGATTGTTCGAATAAACAGCATTAATATTGTGTTAAGGGAAATTGCACCGTCCTCGCAACCACAAGTTAAAAAGATCCATGTGTATTTAATTTCATAGACACTATCAGTAGGAATGGCTTTTATTTTGACAGTTCACCAACATTCATTGCGTTATTTACATTATTGAGCAAACAAATTTTGTGAACAAATGAAGCAATGGATTTGCAGTATCCTTCAAAATGAAACTGATTGAAAGTATGTTACGCAATAAGGGCGTAGAAATGATTTCTACGATTTAGCCAAAAAGTCCGCATAACATTGTCAAACCTGCAAAACTATGGTTTTACCTCTGGGCCATCACGGTAGCTTTATAAGTTTACATATTCTACCCCTAGAGGGCAGCACTAACATTAGCGACACTTACAATAACATACTAATTTTCCGGAGTAGTGTTTGTGCCTCTAACTTGTAGCGAGTGAGGGAAACAGTAATAAATGATGTAATTAGCACCGTACTAGGCCTTGAGGCCGTGTCGTGGTTTTTAATTAGTAGCGTTACTTACTATGGCAATAAGTTAATGCCTACGGTAACGGGAAATAATTTTACGTCAATTTGTGTTTATTTCTGAGAAAATATTACGCGTTTAGATCTTTGCGGAAATATTAAGATTTTTTTTTAAGATAACACATTATCACGCCTGTGTTTCCCGAAGGATTGCCCCACACTAGGAATTACTCCTGTATCGTGGGTGGGCTTACAAACATTTAAATTCACATACACAAACAGTCAGACCCGGAACAACTACCTGTAGGCAATACAAATATTTGTTCCGTGTGGGAATCGAACACACGACACGCAGCGAGGCAGTCGATCGCTCAGCCACTGCGCCATCCGTGTCGTCACCTGGTTGGATAGAGCACATTTCGTCAGGTCCCACGTTGGGCGAGCCTATTGTTATCAGTCCAATTCGAATTCCGGACATTTATTGCAAAAACGGAGCAGTGGTTGTCCAGTAGTAACGGCCGCTTCTCGTGAGTTGAAGGTCGTGAGTTCGAACCCAAGCAGGCACTTCAGTTTGTGTAAATTATTTCATTACCACTGCTCTCAAAACGGTGAAGATAAGCATCGTGAGGAAACCGGTATGTCCTAGAACCAAAAATTCGAAGTGGTGTGACATCTACTAACCTGCACAGGGCCCGCGTGGTAGATTACAGCCCACTCCCTCTCACAGAGAGGAGGCCTGTGTCCCAGCAGTGGGAACATTATAGGCTGATTATGCTATGTTTATGCAATGTTACATAAATGTATCCCCCGCAGGGTCGGGTAGAGTAGATATGCTCTACTATGTACACCCACATTTCGTCAGGTCCCATGTTGGGCGAGTCTATTGCTATCAATTGGGTCAATTCGAATTCCGGGCTTTTATTACCAATTTTTTTTCATGTGAAATTTTTTCATGTGTGATAAAGATATATAAGTACATAGATAGTAACGCCATTTGGTTATACTAATGACGACATTAAAAAATGTCGTCATTAGTATAACCAAATGGCGTTACTATCTATGTATATATCTATCTATGTATAGTAACGCCATTTGGTTATACTAATGACGACATTCAAAAATGTCGTCATTAGTATAACCAAATGGCGTTACTATCTATGTATATATCTATCTTAAGAATAAAGACGTACATTATTGGAAATAGGTTCTCAAGCAATGCCATAAGGACCAATCCTGTGCTGCCCACATCTAGTGGATTCCTGTGACCTTCACTTCACTAGCTCGTCGATCCACCTTGTGGGAGGCCTACCCACGCTGTGCCTTCCACTAACACATTATTGCCAACGTAAATATAATTATCGATAAATGTGAAATACACCAAAAGGCCAATTCTAGTAATTTAAAACGTTTAAATTCTAGTCGCAGTCTCATCTCGGCGACAAATAAATGTCAAAAACTTGTCAAAATGTAGGGAAAATACAGGTATTTTTGACAGATTGAGACTGAGATCAGATATTTCTTAGAAAATAAAACAACAAATTATTACATTTTTCTTGTTTATAACGTAATATCAGCCTACGCGAAGTACCTACCAAGTAAGCGAATCGTTGATTTCGTAGGCCTCACGCCTACGCTGCTACGAGATCATTGCCCTTCGCCTGCTACGGCGTAGCGAACCGCCATCTGTCAATTAGAAGGTAAGTTTTCTCACAGACTACCGTGGTTACGGGTGCTAAATTACATTTAATATTCTTGTAACTAGATAATGGTATATTTCGGTACTTTCTAACAGGTCACCAGACTATACGAAGGTGTTATTTTTTGTATTAGAAGAAATTATTAAAATTGTGTGGGCGATTGATAATTTCGTTCTATCACAAAAATAATATTTGATTTTCCTTTATTTATTTATTTATCCATTTATTTCAGGCATCAAGGCCCATATAACCTCATACAATACAATATTAATATTCATCACTTAAAAATACTATAAATACATACAACATTGTATGTTTTTTTAATTACATTAAAAACTAACTAACGCACACGAAGTGTCTGCGTCGTGTTTCGCTGACTGGTGTCATGTAGCCGACCACGAAACCGGTGGTACACAACCCCCTTCGGCCAGAATTCATCCTTGAGGGACTTCTCGAAGGTCAGGGGTTGATTAAACCCAAATGCCCAAATGTTACAAGTTAAATCTACTTTTCGTCTGTTCTTGAGGACAATTATTTCAACCACCATTTGGCATAATATTTTCAACTAGCATTTGCCCGCAGCTTCGCCCACGTGGATGTTGGATAATATCCAACGAGATGGATTAAGAGTATCTTATGTGTTAATCCAGATTATAAACTATCTGTGTGCCAAATTTCATCCAAATCTGTTTAGCCATTTTTGGGTGATTAAGTAACAAACATCCAAATATACAAACTTTCGTTTGTTTTTTTTTGTTTGTTTGAACGCGTTAATTCTGGAATTACCAGACGGATTTGAAAACCTCTTTTTCATTTGATAGCCCAATTCTTGAGGAAGGCTATGCGCTATTTAACATTACGCTAGGACCCAAATGAGCCGGAGCCGAGCAAAGAGAAAAACAGTCAGAAAGCACAATAAGCGAAATCGAATACAGCGCAGGCGATGCGTGACGCAGTGACTTGGGGGTCGAAATTTCACGCGGACGAAGTCGCAGGCAGAAGCTAGTGTATTGTAACAAGACAAAAGGCCACATAAAGTCTTTAATTCTTAAGCGTAGTTGATTATAATTTGTCTTTGCTCATATTTAGCTGAAGATTAACCTGAAGACATTTAAGCGGTAGGTACACTACCTTGACTAACAACTAAATTATATATATTTGACAAGTTACCTTCATAATACTAACTTCTACCTTAAATGTGAGCACTAATTTATATGCAAACTTAAGAACTACTTTAGCGTTAAAATTTAATACAATGACTACAAGCCGGAATGTCTCAAAATGTTGTCCTTGCTAGAATAATCTGAATAGTTTTAGTATTATTTTATTCATTAAGGACTTTACTGGGACCAGTGGGGTAACTGCGTAACACTCTAACAGTAGCAATGGCTTTAATTTTAACAGTTCAACAACATTCATTGCGTTATTTACGTTGCTGAGCAGACAAATTTTTCGAACATACAAAGCAATGAATTAGCAATATCCACCAAAATTATTCAGATTCTGATTCATAGTGTGTTACGACATTAGGGTGCAGTATCTTTTTATTAAGCTCACTGTGTTACTGGTATACTGAATTCATTTAAAATACACTTTTATCTTTAAGCAAGGTAATACTAACATCCTGTCAGGGTAGCGGGACCTGCCAGGGTAGCAGGATCGTCCGAAAGGGTTACCGCTGCCCTGGAACATAAAGGGCTAAGGAAGGAACACGGGTGGGTTTTAGTCAGTAACAGTCTGACACTCCCTTCCGCTCCACCCAGAGCGGGAGGGGTCATTTGATAATTTCCCACCCTGAAAAAAAAAAAAAGGTAATACTAACATCATCACCACTGCTCTAAAACGGTGAAGGAAACCATCGTGAGGAAACCGGCATGTCCTAGAACGAAAAATTCGAAGACATGCGACATCTACCAACCCGCACCGGGACCGCGTGGTGTATTACGGCCAACTCCCTCTCACAGGGGAGACCTGTGAACCAGCAGTGGGAACATATAGGCTGATTATTATTTACAACGTATTAACAATAGAACGGACAAAAGTGTACTCAATAATATTAGTAATGCATTCATTTACATTAGATAAAAATGCTTGCACACTAAATAAATGTGCGATGTAATCGTACCGGAATTCACATTTATATTCTATACCTCCATTCCTATTACCAGAATCATAACATTCATGGAGTTGTGATTATCTTGTATGATACAAGCCAATCACAACTCCTAATCAATAAAACCACTAATACGGGTAACACCCGATACCACGTGAGGACCGTATTACGTACATTATTAGCGTTACGTTGACAACAATAGGGACCTCCATTTATGAGGCTACGGTGAGCCGTGATTGGAAACCTTTAGTCCCAGGATATTTGGGTATAAATAGAATGAGTACGTCTGACCTTTTGATTAAAATCTGGGAGTTGTTGTGTGTAAAGTAGAATAGAATAGGTACTCTTTATTATTCTCTTTATTTTTCCATATAAATTACACAACACAGGTATATAGGTACATTTTACAAAGGGTAACACAATAGGCGGTCTTATCGCTAAGAGCGATCTTTTCAAGATAACCTTTGGATGGTTTATTTGAGAGACAAAACATAAAAATAGTGTCAAAGTCAAAAGCATTTATTTCAAACTAGCTGACCCGGCAAACGTTGTTTTGCCATGTAAATTATTTCTAACTGCACGGCGCTATTTCGTTCGCGTGGTGTCCTACCCCCTACCCTACTCCTACCCTACTCCTACACTACTCCTACCCTACTCCTACCCTACTCCTACACTATTCCTACCCTACTCCTACCCTACTCCTACCCTACTTCTACCCTACTCCTACCCTACTCCTATCCTACTCCTACCCACTCCTACCCTACTCCTGCCCTACTAATCCTAGATAATCCGAGTAATGTACATATGTTGTCGATTCAAAGTGCTTCAATTCGAGTGAACCCAAGTCTGCCGTACCGAAGGGACGATCGTCCAATGTTTGACAGGAAAGTAGGTAGTCTATATGGGAAAATTAAATTGTGGTTTTTACTATCTTCCTCGCAATTTTTCCATATTTTCTCTCCGCTTAAACCTTCCCTGGACTACGACAAACATTTCAAAACCAAAAACAGCTAAATCGGCCCAGCCGTTCTCGAGTTTTAGCCACTCGAACGAACAGCAATTGATTTTTATAGGGGTTTTAAATATAATGACCACCATAAAATGCTTTGATACCCTTAGTTCTTGCACTTCAAATTGTATTCGAACACCAAATGTAGTAAATGATCACTAAATCTTAGCGAGCAAATTAATGCGCTATTTCTGCCTAAATAAACCACTATGATTGCCATAAAATGTAGGTTTATTACCAAATAAAGTATTATGATGCCATATTAAGTTATGTCTCCGGCTTGCTGCAAACTAGACAGACGAGGTAAATTAAATAAAATGGTTAGTTTAGGTTAGGTTAAAACTGTGACCTCCTACGCACGAGCACGTGCCGCGGCAGCGGCCGGCGAGTGGCAGAAAAGACTAGATTGTATAGAAAAAAAAATATGGAAAACAAGAGATTATTTTTTGCAGGCTATCGAGTACCGAACTGATTTATTTAGAGTCATTTTGCTTAAATAGAATAGCGAGATGTTAAAACTTTGGTTATAAGTATACATTAAAATGCGGGTTTAATTTTGGTGATCATTTACTATTTTTGTCTGTTGTATGTTACTATATCTGGTGGTAAGTTAAATATAAACCATTTTTATATATACATAGATATATCAAAGGCACTTCTGAACCTCAAAATTTACAGTAAAATAAAATTGATTCCAGTGATTTGTTTTGAATTTGATTTTTGAGCCCACTCTAGGCACAAAATCCAATTCAGAAATTGGGGTCTAACTTTATCCAAATCTAAAGAAGTCATTACCATGTGTATTGGTGCTATTAGCAAATTCATTGCTGATAGATAAGTTGTAATATCAAACTTCAACCGTTGCAATAATGTCTTGACCCCACTCCTAGCACAAAATCACGCTAGAAGTTAGAAGAGCCAATTGAAAAATGATGCCTGTTTTCACTAACACTTAGTGATACCTAAATGAGTGCTTAAATAAAAGCGCGCTGTTTGGTTTTCAACACTTAGCTCAGCGCCGAAAGTTGGTAACAACGACTTCGCCTCATGTTAGAGAAAACATGAGTATCTATCTACTTACCTATGAATGAAATAGCAGCAGGTTGGTTTTATTTACGCCATGTTTATCACACTTCTCCGTATCGGCATTTTCTTGTGTAACTTTAATTATTTTATTCGAACCCGTTCACGAATTAAACAAAACAAGATACACTTAAAAAACAAAAACAAACCTCGTCTACTCCCTTTAAAATACGGTAAGTATTAAAACATCTTTTTACCTTCACGACTTTCCGTTTGTTTGCAAGCTGAAACTATTACCCCACGCTCCATTAGTTCGCGTTAATTGCACCATTTTTCCTATAAAACGCGTGGATACTTTTCCGTTTAGACGTTATTCAGGAGCTTTTCTGGGAAGAGCTAATGTTCTGCTGGGTTTAAGTTACGGAATATTATTTTTTACTTTATATTTTGTTTGTGTAAATGAGAAGAGACTGGGTTTTAATGAGTTTGGCTCAGGTTTCAGGCATTTCCAACTGTCTGCGGAGGGAAGTTGGGTTTGTTTGGAGTCTATTAGTAATATAGACGTGTCAGGAACAGGGTGTAAAGTTCACTCTTACTGTATAATAATAATAATAATAATCTATATAAATAAAAATGAATCACCGACATGTATGTACGTGCATAACTTCCGATCGACTGCACCAAATTGGATAATTCTTTTTTTTTGTGTTTGTTATTGTCAGGACAAGGTTTGTATAAAAGAAAATTAAAAGAAAAAAAAAAATTTAAATATGGCGGTACGACGTTCAGCTAGTATATAATTAAAACTTTGTGGCTCAAAAGATTACAGAGATTTTACATTGCCCCAAACTACGCAAGCCTGTATCTTGGGCACTAAAAAAGGGAGGGTTCTCCGATCAGACGGATGTTGTGTCTGGTGGGCAACTGCCCGACAATTGATGTCGGGACGTTGTGTTTATTATTATGCTATTTGCGCGGTAAACTCTGCTTGCGCGATGATGGTTTTTGCGTGACATCAGTATGATGAGTATTTTGCATGTGGCGGTGTACAGTAACATTACAAAATTAACTAATCAATCATTGGCAAACTGAGGATTATCACTAGGGTTCGTTTTATTTATGCCTTAAAATTTATAACGTACCTACAAGGAATATTTTTTTTTTGTCGGGATTTAATAAGTTACAAGGAAGCCGACCCCAACATAATACAGTACAACCTCAGTATAAAAAATCGGAAGGGAACAAGTAAATATATAGGATCAAGTAATTCGTTAAACTGAGGTTTGTTATATTGAGGTTAGGTTGGTCTAAAATTTGTTATAAAGAGGTAAAAACGTGTCGAAAGCTGTCGCGACTGAATCACATACTATTGGGAACGTTCTATAAAGAGGTTGTTCGCAAAAAATCTTCGCAATGTAGACGTATATCTTACGTTGACTCTTATGGGCAATTCAAGGTGATTACGGAGAATTCGTTAAATCTAGGAATTAGTTATATTGAGGTACGTTATATTAAGGTTGCACTGTATGTAGTAGGGAAAAGATTTAGCAGACGATGCAAAGAGTTTTGTTTGGTATTCTAGAAGGCCAATTCTCGTACTCAAAAACGGTCAAATGGGGCTTTTCTGGAATGACGTTCACTAAATGGCAGCACTGAGTGTCAAAGTGCCTATTTTTTTTGTCGTGACTGAATGCTGAACGAATGAGGAACGTCATAATAATTTTTTAAACTCCTGTTAAGACCTTTTCAAAGTGGCGCCAACTGGTGGCGTAAATTTTCATGAAAACAATCAAGTCGCAATCTCATATCAACGACAATCAATGTTAAACATTTGTCAATACATTGTATTTTTGACAGATTGAAACGGAGAGTAAATAGAACGCGAACATTCTTAATGATTCGCGAATTGCCCCAGGTTTTATCACAGTGCAGTACGATTCTTTTGACTTCCGGAATTCTCTACCGCCATATATTTTTACGGCAAAGATCATAAAAATCAGCACATCTGGCCAACTTCAATCTACTATGTAGAAGCTCAAAGGAGCGCCTTTGAGCTTCCATATGGTATAATAATTGAGTTACTACAAATAAAACTACAACGTAAATGTGAATGATATTTATTTTACTACGAAAGCCGTAAACATTAACTAAGGGGAATGCGTTTCTGTGGGCATGAGGAAATGGAGGAAAATGGTTGACCAACTAATAAATCTTGATCTTCTAAACGAAGCTACTAATGTAGTAAATGGGTGTAAGAGGTCAGAAGGAATAGCCAGTCTTACCAAGAGGTATCATACCTATTACCTCCACAACCCAGATTGGGTTGTGGAGGTCAGATAGGCAATTACTTAATGTAAAATGCTGGTATTCAGCTGGATCCAGTTAGACTGGAAGTCGACCCCATCATAGCTGGGAAAAGGCTAGGTAGATGATGATAAGGTCAGAAGGAATGACTTCTCATGGTAATAACTTTTTTAGAAGGAAAGCACGTGGAAGAGATCTCATGAAAATAGTCAGACATTTATAAAAAACTTCCATACCTACTGGATCTAAATGGAACTGTTGATCATTTTTTTCGCGATTACAATGTTGATCCCAGGGAGGAAATGGTTCAGTATGGGGTCTGTACCCGCACACATAAATATGACCACATATATCTGTTACGCGCTGTAGAGGCCTTTTCGCCAGTTAGGTTACATTCCCACGTCATTCACCAGGAAAAAAGTCCGGAGGTTAAAGACTCCGCAGTACAAGGCATGTTGTAATCGAAACTCTCTCTAATACTTTGTCAGAATCATCGAACCCAGGACAACACGCATAGCAGTGGACGCTTGCGGCTAGCGGATTTATGACCAATTAATGGCAACAAACCCGCCCTCTCTATTACACGGGCATTAC
This sequence comes from Apamea anceps, assembly GCA_951799955.1. Lineage (NCBI taxonomy): Eukaryota > Metazoa > Arthropoda > Insecta > Lepidoptera > Noctuidae > Apamea > Apamea anceps. The sequence goes on along the minus strand of OX637515.1, from coordinate 13,228,630 downwards.
TAACACATATCGCCAAAACAAAAAACCATCACATACAAACCGTAAACTACGCATTCTGTACATCAAATTAAGTAACATTGCACAAAAATAATTACTGAAAAACGACTTTTATTTTTGGTGGGAAAATTTGCTGTTTATTGTAGTGCGCAATATTATGTAACACACGCAAAACAATGTGCTTACGGGTGCATGCAACTGTACGGATGTCATAGGGATATTTAAAGTTATGTTATAACATTAAAAACTTAATTTCGAAAAAACGTCAATAAAGGTTGGAACTTTGACCTTCAATATCTCCGTAACCAGAAGATTTCCAGGTATGGCCCAGTACAAAAAAAAAAAAATAATACAATGACGGAGAGTACCTACGAATGACTCTCGATTTTGTGAAGTGTCTTTTTACATCCGGTATATATCTGTCGAGGATGTGATGTGTGATGATACATCTACCTAACCCATCGGGAAATATGAGTGTGATGTCATCACTGAGTTTAATGATAGATAGCATTACAGCGGTATCCTGACTCAAATCAGCTCAAACAAAATCCAATTACACGATTCCCTCCACTTCATACCACCATATACTTGCAAACTTACCGTCGAACTGTCAAATATTTTCATAAGTTACAACCACTTACGTTTCATTTCGTCGTCATGGTGCCATCGAGGAGTGTGGAGGTGCATATATCTAAGTAAATGTTGGGTCATTCACGGGTCAATCTCCTTTAGGGCATCGCACTGAAAATAACAGTCTTGTTCTGAAATAAGGATGGGGCTGCACTGGGTTTGTTTTGATTTTTGGGACTTGGTTTTATGGACGAAGAATACGTTAGGTATACCTACATAATATTATCATACATAAGTTAGCCTATAATGTCCCCACTACTGGGAACCTAGACTTATGGATTATCTAGAATCTTTCGGTTTTCTTTTTGAACGGCAATATGGTTTCAGACCAAAGGCAAAAGCACTACTATAGCTGCTGTAACTGATTTGATTACGAAACTAAGGACTAAAATTGATCAAAAGCAAATTGCTCTGGGAGTCTTTATATAATTAAAAAAGGCTTTCGATACCGTCAGTCATAATTTACTTTTACAAAAATTTGCATCTATCAAAATAACAGGAAGTTTTTTCAGAATGTTGGAGTTTTTCTTGAGAGGTCTGGGGATCGACAACAAAAAAAAACTTACATAAACTTCAAATAGCCCAAAATAAAATTATGAAAGCCCTCTTTCAATATCCCTATTACCAACAAACATAATCTATAACGACACCAAGCTTTTTAACATCATCAAAACCTATCAATATAATACCTGCGTATTAATAAGAAAAATCCTAACAAAAGAAATACACACAGAAATTAATTAGAAATTACGTCGGCAAAATGACTTAGTACTGTTATACGAACCTATGTAGAACGTTTAGTCGTATAATGCCTAATTCGCAAAATGGCACACAGTCGCAAAAAGGCCAATTCGCGAATGGACTAGTTCTCAAAAGGACTAATTCGCGAAATGGCTAATTCTCAAAAGGACTAAGTAGTAAAATGCCTAATTCGTGAAAGGACTCATTCGTAAAAGGACTAATTCGTAAAGTGGCTAATTCTCCAAATGGCCAACTTTTACCAACTCATTCCATGAGTTAAAGGACAATATTACATACGAAGGAGTATAACTGTATAATTCATTAACAAAAAACATTAAAGAAGCTAAAACTAATTTATATTTAAATTTTTTTTTTAAAAACACATCTTCGACAGCTTCAATATAAATAAATAAAGTATATGTTATCTGATATTGTATATAGTGTACACGGTGCTTTACAACAGTGCTGATAAGAATAGCGCGCTCGATGTTTACAACGACGCGCGCGTTCGAGTATTTTATTATGATGTACCCACTCACCAAATTTATTTAAGTAACTAATTATGTACGAGTACTTCCTAACTGCACGACGAGCGCTCTGGACTATTTTAACAATTACTTGCATGTTAAAACTTTGTTTCTCAGTAAGTGATTATGTATGTAAATCTTTGAGAAATAAATGATATTTTAAACCGTAAACGGGCCTCCTCTCTGTGAGAGGGAGTAGGCCATAATCCCATACGCGGGCACAGTGCGGATTAGTAGATTTCACATGACTTCGAATTTTTAGTTCTAGAACATGACGGTTTCCTCATGATATTTTCTTTCGCCGTTTTCAGCAGTGGTGATGAAATATTTACACAAAGTAAAGCGCCTACCTGGATTCTTGAACCCCTTAGCTCACAGCGGCTACACGAATGCTGATAGTGTGCAGCCCGTACTCACTTTTCCGATTTTTAAACAGAAAATATCATAAAACCAAAATGAAAATTCACATTACCCATAGCACTCCCACCCTTACCTATCTTCCATCGGATAGTAGCACGTCGCCGTAGTTCATGTCGCGTGATATTGGGCGGAGCGGAATTATGTGCATTCCGACGCGAAGGGCGGCTGCAATAGAACCTCTGTTCCCAATTCCTCGACTCAAATCGTATTGTACAAAGGATGGGTGACAATTTGGGGGGTAGTATGAAAAGAGTATACGGAAAATGGTGACTGAATAACAATGATTAAAAATTCAGGCTGAGAAAAGAACTTATTGAACACATTTAAATCCGTACCAATTTTATACTAGCTGTCCCCGTGGCTTTGCTCACGTGAACTGTCATTTGGCATTATACAGTAATTCGAAACGTGAAGTAATAGTATATTTGCCAGGAAAATAATCTAAGCTACAAAAGGAGTATGTAAGGGCTTTAGCAGGCGATGTTCTGTAGTTCCTGCTCATGGGAATGGCAATGGCGTGAGCTTATGTATGTTTTGTCATCATCCTATGACAGTTGCTCTTGTAACTCAATCAAAACGAAAACTGTGGAGTAAAAAGTTGTGTTCGAATTTTTATACGGTAGGTATGTAGTGTAGACCAACAATAATAAAATTAAATAAACATAATGGTAAACAAAAAAAATTTAACTATCTTCCAAAATGGTTCAGCTAGATTTCATAACTAAAGTTGCCATAGCAATGCCTACGGCACAACAGACATTGCATTGTATTACAACTTACAGTAGTGAGAAAGAAGAAGCCTTTAACGGCTTTTGGGAATATATAAAACGTTCAAAATCTAGTCTCAATCTCATCTCAGCGATAATCAATGTCAAAAATGTAGGGAAATTAGAGGATTTTTTGACAGATTGAGACTGAGATCAGACTATGAACGTTCTTAAAATTACGAGAATTGCTCCTCAAGCTATGTCTGTCAGAGGTGTCGGGACGTCTAACCTCTGAAAGTAGGTATTTTTACAAACTTTTATCGACACAATAGACTTCATTACACAATAGGGTATTTGCCTGGATAAAAAAGGATAATTATATTTAGTCCGTCAGTTATCGAAAAATCAGATTATCGAAAAATAATGTACACGTATTTTTTCTTTTGTCAATCAAACAAAAAATGACAAAGATAAAGCGCGTCAAAATTTGAGACGTCGTGACGTCACTTGCTTGCAAAAGTGTCGCAAGCAGGTGACGTCATGCGGAACTTTAACGGGCGATATCTTCAGAAGTTTTTATATAATTGATAAAAGAAAAAATACGGGTTCAATATTTTTTGATAATCTAACTGACGGACTAATTAGATTTTTTTAGGAAAATAGCCTATAGCAGTAACAATGTCATTATGTAATCGGAAATATACGTCATCATCAACATCATCTACCTAGCCTTTTCCCAACTATGTTGGGGTCGGCTTTCAGTCCAATCGGATGCAGCTGAATGCCAGTATTTTAAACTCAAACTCAAACTCAAAACTCAAACTCAAACTCAAATCATTTAATTCAACTAAACCAATTACAGGTACTTTTGAATTGTCAAAGGGTCGGTCAGTCAGAAAGATGAAGCTAGTTGCCCATTCCAAAGCGTAGGTACCTATGGAGAAGAACGGGCAAGAAACTCCATGGACACTCTTTTAAATCATAAAATTGTTACAAAATATTTTATTACATCATTCGTGTTGAAATTAACCATGTGAGAACGATGTAGAAATACGTGCAAGTTAAAAGCGTCCGTTATAAAAAAACAAAAACAATTCAGAAATTAAAAATTAAAATAAGCCGAGGCAGCTAAGAGATGACCAGTCACAGTCACAGTCACAGTTCACGAACATGACGTATGGATCAGCACCATTCAGCTCAACCATTTTGGAGGGAACTTAATGATCCAACACACACGCCACCACCAGGGAGACATTTGAGTGAGCATGACATACTCACAGCTGCCAGGGCACATTCAAGTCAATGAAAGTCGTACCCAGTAAATGGTAGCTTTATAGAAAGTACATAGTGCTCACACGTGTGCTATGCAATTATACAATTCTAAGCAATTGAGTTTATACAATGCAAAGATAGTTTTTCTTTTCCAATGTTCAGCAGCTCCAACATTGTTTCCGAATGCTAATTAGTTTATGCGCCTCTGTGGAGCAGGACCAGCATTGAGCCAAGCATTTTTGTCAACGATGTAATCTCCTAACTTATAGTATGCTTGGCTACATAGTGTGCGTTTAATACAAGATTTCGTTTCATTCAGTTGGAGTATGTGGGGAGGAATTTTATTGTAACATTTTAAACAGTACCCCATGAAGGATGAGTCTACTTTAGCCAGTCTGAAACCTGTTTGAACTAATTGGTCCCTATTTCTAGTCCTATAGTTGTGTCTTTCACCTCTTTTATTGAAAAGATTTAAATTTTTTCTTACGTACATGATGTTTTCATAGATGTATTGACAAGGTACCGTCATGATGTTAATATCTTTAAACAGTTCCCTTAAAGAATCGCGCCTGCGGAGGCCATATATTGCTCTGATGGCTCTTTTCTGCAGAATAAAAATGGACTCGATATCTGCAGCCCGTCCCCATAGTAAAATACCGTAAGACATGATACTATGAAAGTAACTGAAATAGACTAGCCTCGCGGTATCTACATTAGTAAATTGACGGATTTTTCTTACAGCATAAGCTGCTGAACTTAGCCGTCCTGCAAGAGATGTTAAATGAGGACCCCATTGCAGCTTTGAGTCGAGCGTGATCCCCAAGAAAACAGTTTTATCGACGAATTCTAGTTTCTCTTTGTTCAATACTATGTCACAATCACTACTTTTAACATTTGGTAAAGCAAATCTTATGCATTTAGTTTTTTTCCCATTTAATACCAAATTATTAGCAGTGAACCAATTTTGTACCTGCAGTAGGGCGTTATTTACGTCGTCAAGATTTGATGCACGCCTATTTATCTTAAAAATTAAGGAAGTATCGTCAGCAAATAACACCATTTGTGGTTGGTTCTTTAATAAATGGGGTAGATCATTAATATATACTAAAAAGAGGAAAGGACCTAAAATCGAGCCTTGTGGAACACCCATTTTTACTTTTAAAGCAAGAGAATTGACACCATTTATTTGAACTTTTTGTTGTCTATCATATAAATAAGATTTTACTAATCTGAGCGCAAGTTGACCTAGTCCGTAATGCTCGAGTTTAAAAAGTAAGGTTTCGTGATTGACGCAATCAAATGCCTTGGAGAGGTCACAAAAGATTCCTATGGCATCTTGGGCCTCCTCCCACGCTGTAAAGATGTGCTTTAATAAGGTTACACCGGCGTCAGTCGTACAACGTCCTTTGGTGAAACCATATTGCTGATCATGTAAGATTTTGTTGGTGTTAAAATGATTAAGCATTTGATTGAGCATTACCTTTTCGTACACCTTGCTGAATACGGGCAACACGGATACTGGTCTATAATTGTTGGTGTATTTGCTGTCCCCGGATTTAAAAAGCGGTATAACCTTACTGTATTTCATTAAATCCGGGAAGACTCCTTGATCTACACACAAATTAAATATCAAAGCTAAGTATGGCGCTATAGTTTCGATTATGGATGTACAAACTTTGATAGACATTCCCCATAAGTCTTCGGTCAATTTGATTTTGATTTGCCGAAAAGCTTTTATAACAATCATAGGGTTTATATGTTTAAATTGAAATTCAACCGAGCAGCCTGGAACGTTAGCTCTTAATAGATCAATTGAGACAACGGGTGAGGAATTTAAAACTTCCGTCGTTTTACATGGTATATTAGTAAAGAAATTCACAAATTCCTGAGCTACTTCTAAGTTAGAGCTTATGGCCCCACGTGAAGTCTCCAATGCGTAATCATTGTTTCGTATTTTATTCGCACTAGTTTCGTTGTGTATAACTTTCCAAACAGTTTTTATTTTGTTTTCCGCCGTTTTGATCTTGTTACTAATGAACAGGGCTTTAGCTATCTTGCAGGTATTTCTAAAAGTTTTGGAATACATAGCAACATACTTGTTGAAAGTTTCAGTGTTGATATAAGGCTTAAGGCCGTACAGCTCGAACAGTCTTTCCCTACTAATCCTAATACCTCTAGTTGCCCAATCACTAAATATAAAATTAGGGCAGATATTTTTTATTTTCTTTTCAAAAGTTTTATTGAATTCAGTGTGCACTATTGAAAAGAAATCCTCATACAATTTATTTGCATCGTTCATATTATGATCCAGAACATTTAACTTATTATTTACGGTACTATTAAATCTATTTAATTTGCCAGTCGTTATTGGTCTAAATTGTATTTGCACTTTTTGCAAAGGTGTTTTAAACTTAAAAGTTACCGTTTGTCCACTATGATCGGACGGCAGATAATTTACGATGGCTTTATCCAAATAATCACAATCGCAGAAGACATTATCGATACAAGTAGCAGAAGATGGGGTTACTCTAGTCGGTTCTGTAAAAACATTAAATAAATTGAACGATTTAAAACACACATTTACATGGGGCGACTGCTTATTTGACCTCTACAACCCAGTAGCGGGGTAATACGTATCCCTTGGTAAGATTGGTTGTCAGACTTTCGAGCTTCTGACTATCAGCAACGACTATCAAAGATCTACAAAAGACAGAGGAGACCAATGGTTTAACGTGCTTTCCGAGGCACGGAAGGGTCTCGATATGTAATGGATGGTCATTTATTCACGAACCGACTGCGGCAAGCGTAGCTTAACCTTCCTTTAAAACCAGTTAAAATATAATTATGTTATCAGAAATAGGTATTACCTACATAAACTACAGTCAATGCTTTAAATATAACTTCAAAAACAGTGGAAAAGTTTCACCCACTTAAACATAACGTAACTCAAACAAAATAAATTAAAATGCAATAAGATACACAGAAGGAAACCATTCCGGACTGTCTGACGCAACAAAGCAAGCCAGCCATTGTTCCCCGCGGCACTGTAACTATTATTCAATTTCCTACGAACTCGAAAACAAGAAACGTAATCCGAGACCAAAACTACTCATAAAGGAAACACACTTGCAACATCCGATTATCTGGTACAAGTCGACACAACTCCGCTTTACCTCATTGGGCAATTACGTAACGAAGAATCGTAGGATTAAAATGGAACCAATGCTCGTGCTACGTTTATGTTGTGTGGTGTGGCGTGTTGCGAGTCTGTTTTCGGCTTTATCCGTTACCGGTGAGGAAGGAAATGGTTATTAGGAAGGTTTCGAGGTATTGTATGTTGTATCTGAAAAGCGATCATCTTGTATCTGAAGTGTATTTTAACTGCCTCGTATTTTAATTGCCATTGGAACAGGAACTTTTTTTTACATTTCTATAGTTACTGCTGAGTATGAGGTCCTGGGTTCGATTTCCAGATCGGGCAACGTGATATTGGAATTTTTTATTAATTTTTAGTAGCAGCCTGGTGTACCATAAAAACGTAATACCTACACAACTGGCTTAAACATAATTGGCTAAACGTGGGCGTACACCTCTGCCTTCGGAAAATACGGTAGTTATATTTTAAAGAAAAAGGATATTTTGATTCAAAGAATGTAAGACCTTAATCTTCATTTGTTTTAATACCTTAAAAGCCTTCAAGAAATTCTTAGACCTATGTAGGTATAAAAACTTGAGAGGTGTCAAGGGACACCCGGATGGAACGAAGTTCATAGAAAGACGAAACGAAAATAACTGGCTTGCTTTCTATAAGAGAGAGAGAGAGAGAGAGACAGACAGAGAAACACGCGCACGCCGCACGGCTTACAACTATAGCAAAAAGTGTCGTTCCAACTTTTGGTCTTAATTTTTTCCGTCTAGCCCCCTTTCGCAACGCGCGATAAGGAACTTCGTTCCAATAGTCAATGTAGTCATAACGAATTTCTGTTCTAAATCCCCAAAAACTATGATCGTGTTAACTCACCCTGTACAAAAACATTTCCACCCTTACAGAAATCAATCTTGCACCATCGAACGTCAAAAAACCCCATTCATCATTTCCACTGGCCGAGCTAACCCGGTCAACGCACCCATTTGGAAAATATCGCATACTTGCGACCTGAGAGCAGTTTCCTTGATAACACTGGACAAATCGGTTTACCTCTACAACTTGGAAAACTGATTTTTATTGAAACGTGTCGAGATAAGAATGGTAGTTGGGAGTTGAAGGCGCCAGAAACATCGTCTGACGTCAAACTTTGCTCGTCAACATTTTTCAAAAGGATCGCGTTGAGTTCTTCAAGTACAGTGTGTTTTTTCTTGAGTATCTTATAATGTAAACAAAGATGGCAGAAAAATGAGGTGTTTCTAATCAATCAAATTCTTTAATTCAGACCAAAGATCCATATAGTGTTAGGCTAATTAAAATATTACCTTAGCCTAATTGTTAGTAAATAATAATAATTTAATAAATTAATTGGCGACATGGAAGTTTGTGCGCAGATGTCTACCCGCCCAGTGTTTAAGAAATGGCCTATTAATCTTGTTCACCAGTGTAGCATGTATGTCGTTAGTTTGTTTTCGTATCATTTACTCACCTACCTTAAGGGGGTAGGTACAAAACGATATCTTTAAGAGACACATTAACAGAAAAATTATTATAATTATATATTTTATTTCTTTAGTATTATAAATGTTGTAACGCCGACGCCTCCACTCTCGGAGGTGGCGCTAGTGGCTGCAGCGCAGTTGTAAAACTAATGTAGCTGTTAACGAACACTAATATTTTTGTGAACCTGTTTTTTGTTCCAATAAAATGTTTGATTGGTTTTGATTGAACGTCATACGCCAAATGTATTAAGTAACTTAAACCAACCCAAAACTGCTTCGAATTACTTAATAATCTACCGAAAATTTAAACGTCAATTCGCCATGTTTGTTTACCTTATATGACAAGTAAAGAAGAACACACTGTATCGCTACAACCTAGTTCACATACAAGTTTTAGTTCTATGAGTTGTCTGTATTGCATAAGTTTTGCAAGATTACGAGTATATAATTATAATCCTATCTTACTATCCTTCCTACTAATATTATAAACGTGATAGTTTGTATGGATGGATGGATGGGATGGATGTTTGTTACTCTTTTACGCAAAAACTACTGAACTGATTTGGATGTTTGGCACACAGATGGTTTATAACCAGGATTAACATAAGGGATACTTTTTATCCCGATAAACAGAGAGATAATACACATCAGGTTCTAACATACATTCCTACAATCGTTTGAGGAAAGTTTTGTATGCAACTGCATACGATTTAATAACTCACATAACATTACGTATTGTTTCCCCGAGGGGTTCGGCAGAGGTGTCACGTAATACACTCACATTTCGCCAGTTGGGTTCAAGTTCCATGTGATAGGGGGCGAGCCTATTGCCATCAACCGGGCATATATCCTGACTCCAGGCTGCTACTGAGAAATTCCAGAATTTCAGATAGAAAAACCCAATGACACTTTGTTCGACCTGGGAATCGTACCCAAGACCTCGTGCTCAGCAATAGGCGTTGCGACTTCTAGATCAACGAGGCAGTCTCTAATTATCAGTGATAGGAATAGGTAGTGCCAATTTGCCTAAACTTCGAAGCACAGAGACAAGAAACGGAGACTTCCTCAGGACTAAATTTTTTCCGGGACATCTTTCGGGACAACACTTTTAAATACATTAAAAAAATATGTTATTTGGAATAAGTAATTCATCTATATTTACCTAAAGTTTGCGACTAGACATAACATTTATAATTTATAACTCCATAATAATAACGTTATTATTATGGAGTTATAAATTTTAAATGTAAATACATATAGACGAATTACTTATTCCAAATAACATATTTTTTTAATGTATTTAAAAGTGTTGTCCCGAAAGATGTCCCGGAAAAAATTTAGTCCTGAGGAAGTCTCCGTTTCTTGTCTCTGTTCTTCGAAGTTTAGGCAAATATGTACAACCTATTCCTATCACTGCTAATTATTATTTTTTTTGTTTTTAAAAAAATTGTTGCCCCGAACTAGGAATTACTGTTAAGTAGTTAGTATTAATAACTCATTGATTTCCATCATGAATAAGAGGTACGAAAACATCGTGGGGAAACCGGCGTATCCTAGAACCAAAAATTCGAAGACGTGTTCCACCAACCCGCACTGGGCAACGCATTGTATTGATTATGACCCACTCCCTCTCATAGAAAGGAGGCCTGTGTCCCAGCAGTGGGAACATTATAGGCTGATTGTGCTATGTATAAGAGTTATGCCCAACTCGTCACTGTTCGTCATTAAAACAAAAGATCACGATTCACAAGGACATGCCCTATAACTTAACCTCTTGTATTGTGGGTATGGGTTTATTAAATATTTAAAACTACAAGAACCGCTCACGATATACACACATTACCACTCGTTTGCGTCGCGTAGTCGGGTAATAAAATAAAACCAAAGACTCTTTGAGCTCGCCTCAGCCGCCGCGGGAGACGCTCCGGGCGTCGGGAGCCGCGTGACGACTCCCGGCCACCGTAGGCGCGGGCCTGCGGGGGGTGAGTAATGGGTAACTCACCGTCCGATCAGGACCAGGCCCGTGCCGGACGGCGTGTTGTGTTCCACGCGCGCCTCAAAGAGATGTCAGCATGAGAGACGGGGCCCCATAGGGCCGTAGCCTGCCAGGGTAGCGGGATTGTCCGAAAGGGTTACCGCTGCCCTGGAACATAAAGGGCTAAGGAAGGAACACGGGTGGGTTTTAGTCAGTAAGAGTCTGACACTCCCTCCTGCTCCACCCAGAGCGGGAGGAGTCATTTGATGATTTCCCATCCTCAAAAAAAAAAAAAAAGACTCTTTGAGCTTTAACATTGTGACCATGCAGACCAATTTCCTGTATCACTATAATATCTTCTTTCAAGAAGATAAGATCTCTAGCAAGTTTAATCTGCACCATGTCAAGAGCACATACACTTACGACTTAATTTAAAGTATTTGCAAAAGAAACTCGCGTTTACTTTACGTTGTATCTCTGATTCTGTTTCTACAAGATAGTACCATCTTCGTGCCATCTTTTATCTCAAAAGTCTCCTTACATAAATAAAATCTTCGCGTTGACTCGATTTTCTTCGTCACATTTGGAAAGGAGTGAGCATGAACATATTACGATTAAACTTAACGGATGTCGGGTAGGGAGTGAAGGAAGTATCTTTGCAAGGATTATGTCAGCTGTTTTTAGAATGTCTTGCTATGCTTATAGTGGATGTAAGGAGATTAAGAAGTGCAGCGTTTAATTGCAATGTAAGGTTCAGTTTGGTTTATATTTTCTTGATGTGCTGGCAATGAGAGCATTACGAAGTGTACGTACTTAAATATGAGTTTAAATATGTAAGTATACTTGAGTGATTATGGGTGGGAAGGGGCTCGTGGCTAAATAACAACAGCCACACAGGTCGATCGATCAGGTTAAGTGACCCTTGCCGCGGTTGGTCTGTGGATGGGATGTGGATCTTTACATACCTACCTACTCCTCCGTGCCTCGGAAAGCACGTTAAGCCGCTGGTCCCGGCTCTCATTCATGGATCTTTGACAGGCGTTACCCAGTCAGAAGGCCGAAATCTTGACAACCAGCACCCTAATTGCGTAACACACAATTAATCGGAATCGGTTTCATTTTGACAGTTCAACAACATTCATTGCGTTATTTACGTGTTGAGCAGACAAATTTTTCGAACTTATGAAGCAATGGATTAGCAATTTGCTTCAAAATGATTCAGATTCCAATTGATCGTGTGTTACGCAATTAGGGTGCAGTCTTAGCAAGGAGTATCGTTTTATCCATTAACTGAGTTGTGGAGGTCAGATAGGCAGTCGCTCCATGTCAAATACTGGTATTCAGTTGCTTCCGGTTAGACTGGAAGCCGACCCCAACGTAGTTGGGAAAAGGCTAGGCAGTTGATCATGTGTGATTACGAACGAAACCTTTGTGTAGTTTACTCGTCTAACAGTGAGTAGTTGAAATTGCGTTGCATTCGATTTGCAACATACGCTCGACGCATAATGAGCTATCGTAAAATTAGCAATTCTATTTCGATTCATTATTAGCGATGCAACTATCGCGCTTTGCACCTATAATTTTAGATATGTTGCAGAATATCACAAAACTATTTTATCAAGATTTTCTTTTATTAAATTTCTGAATCGATTCATAGTCCATTTATACCTATCATAATTTCCGCGCACTAAAACCAAGTTTTTTACTATTTATTGACTACACGATGGTGGCCTGTAGAGAACGCCACATGTAATGCTCAAAGTGAGTTGCCGAAACAAAATATTCGGTTTGCAACAACACTCAAATAAGTCTTTGCGGATGAGTTGAAGACAAATTCTTTGGCTCAATTTGAGCGACATAGATTACGCTCGTTTGGCAAGTACCTTTGAAAACATTCTTTAGTTGTTAACTAGTCCGAACACCAGGTGGTGTTCGGATGTTAAATCTAATAATTTCTACGTAATTAAAACGTATTAAAATAAAACTGCAACATGAAAAACCTACAACAACTCACTTATTTTTTTACTACATCCCGAATCGATCCATAGTTTACAGCCCATACATACCATATTTCCGCGCACTAAAACCAAGTTTTTTTACTATCCATTGACTGAAGGGTGGTCCATAGAGGAAGCGACGCGTAATGACTCCAGCTGTCATTAGCCTGCCTCTCACGGCAGATTGAAAATTTAACGAGCGCCATCCCTGATACAGGGTTGAACGTCTCATCTTAATACCGTCCTGTAGGTTGTGTTTGTTTTTTAAATCCTTGCAGAGTGGAGGGAGGGTGGAGGACTATACAGGTTTTAATGTTGGGTTAGTTAGTATGATGAAATACTCGTATTCAGCTGCATCCAGTCAAACTCAGTCGACGGCACCGGTTGGCGCAGTGGTTAAGCGATTGACTGCTGCGCTGCGTGTCGCGGGTTCGATTCCCACACGGAACAAATATTTGTATGGCCTATAAGTAGTTGTTCGGGATCAGGCTATTTGTGTATGTGAGTTTAAATGTTTGTAAGCGCACCCACGATACAGGAGGAGTAATTCCTAGCGTGGGGCAACGCTTAAAAAAAAAAAAAAATGGAAGCTGACTTGGGTTGAACTATGTATATTCGGATATGGTTGGGAAAAGGCTATGCAGATAATGATGACGATTACTTGTTAAAACACGTCATTCACAGCGCTGTTGGTGTAGTGGTGGATAAGGTCCTGGGTGCGATTCCCAGGTCGGGCAGTGTATTAAGGGGTTTCTTTCTGGAATTTGTCAGTAGCAACCTGAAGACAAGATTTGTGCCCGGTTGGTGGTATTAGGCTCGCTCCCTAATACATGTGATTTAAATATAACTAGCGAAATGTGAGTGTACTGTGGGTACCTTTGCCTAACTTGGAAAAACAATGCGTGATGTTATTTTGACAAATAATAAATTTATTTACTTCAGGTAAATACCACCCATTCATAGAACACGTATAAACTCACATCAAATAAAATCACATAAAATTAAAATTAAATCAATACAAATCACATTAAATAGAAACAGAATAAATCGAATTAAATGAAATCAAATTAAAATAAATAATCAAAACAATAAAATTAATCTAGAGATAAGAATTAATTAATAAATAATCACAAAATAAAATAAATAATCACAAAATAAAACCAATACATAATCACAAAATAAAGGCAATAGTGGACAAGAGATAATTTATTTAAGTATGATAAATACAACTTCGGCGATTTATTTCTATGTTGATTAGAGTCTGTTCCTTGACGGAAATATTTAGACAGCCACTTTAATGTAAAGGATATTACGGACGCCTAGGCTCTACTATTATAACGAAAGAAGGCCAATCTCCATAGATAAAAACGTTCAAAATCTAGTCGCAATCTCTTCTCAGCAACAATCAATGTCAAAAAGTGGTAAAAAAATATAGGGAAATTAGATGAATTTTTGACAGATTGAGATCAGACTGTGAACGTTCTTAAAATTACTAGAATTCCCCCTCAGGTTAAAATATATAAGGAGTATACAGGTTGGTTAGGAAAGTAACTGAAAACAGTACAACCAAGAAGATAAAGAATAGTTTTATACAAACTTTACCATAATTTTATGTACTACGAAACTTCACCTACTCACGCCAACAGCCAATAAACTGATGCATCAAACATATTGGCGCTACCGATACATCAAGGGGCTTCTTAGTAAAAGGATATTTCGAATGAAGCGGTGCATAATTTTTACATCCAAGTGTACTTTGTGAAGTGGTTGGTCACAGTCGCACAGAATTCCATTAGGGAATTTTGGACGTAGGCCAGACTATTCGTGTAAATCGGAAGATTTTTGATTTTTTGCAGAGGCGGAGGTAGGTAGATTGTGTCACTTTTTTGGAGTAGTGTAGTATGAATCACTTGCTTATTGTTGAAACGTCCCGATTTAGTAGAATATGATATGAATGAATGAATTGCACCGATCCCAGCGTGTTTTGATCAGACTCGATTAATCGAATGAACCCCAACATTCGCACTAGCTCCTGTAGCCTCATGTTCATGATGCTACAGCGACCAATGCATATCAAGAAGTAGACCGGGGGGCGCGGTTTTTGTAGGGAAGACGTGCCCGTAGGAAAGGGTAGGATTTAAGAGCCTACCGGATATGCATCCTAGAGTAGAATATGAAAATAGAAAAAAAATAAAATATTTATTGTCTAGGTAATACAGTAAGAAGGTTCACAGCTTAACAGCAAGTTTGAGTGAGTGATGAGTGGCTTAAAATATTACCTACAGCTAGGTAACAATATGGTATTTGCTAGTGAGCCCCAAACTAGACGGTTAGTCTTGGGGCTCGGACTACGAATTCCAGTGTGGAGACTAGAGAGGTGATTTCAGGTATGGTATGGTGTGTGTATATGTGATGTTTGTGTGGTATGTGCGTGAGTGTGTGTAAGGAGGTGTTTGTTACATTGTGCTTCGTTTGATTTGGTGTCAAGTTATGCAAAATTTCCTTTACTATTTTTTGCAATTGAATGTAGTAGTATTTTTAATTTCGCAGAGTTTGTAGACTTTATTGTAAGTAATAATGAGAGAGTAGGCCGGGGAGCGTCTTGCTAGGTGTTGGGATTCTGTAACTTCTTTTGCTTATGATAGATATGTAGTCAGGTCTTCTTTGTTACGGGTATGGCTTTGTTTGTAACGCAGAATCACTGACTTATGCACTACAGCTGAAATGCATGCATGCAGCTTTGCATGGCTGAAACTCGGTCTGGAGGACTATTTTAAGGTACTTTTCGCAGTCTTTCAAAATAGCTTTTTTCGTTCAGGGAATGTGGATTATGAAATATGGTAACTACAATGTAAACGATGTTTTGGATGTGACGCATATCTTCCCCTAACTTGTTCTTTTTGTGTTTGTGTCATGTTTACCGCAAATAAACGGCTGTTCTTTCTTTCTGAAGGTGATCAAATATTTATTATTTTTGCCCATGTCTTTGGCCGAGTGGGAAAATCATTATACGGCAATTGGCAATAGCAATAGCTTTCTATCAGAGAAATCGGTTCTGGTAATCGGATCAGTACCTACTTCTAGAGAATACCTCTTAAAATAGCTATGTATCAAACAATAATTTTTGCTGTGCCCTAACAGGGCTCTTAGCTCTAAGCCTTTTGTTAACATCTTGTTTTACTTTGTAGAACGCAAATACATGAATATGAAAACAAACAATTTTACCTCTTTATAATAATTACTTAAGATTAAGCCCAGATAGGCACGGGCGCGTTTTTGCCACGGGGATTTTTTTGGCGAACTGGATTTTCAGCATTCTGCTTAGCGCCGATAAGTTGAAAATCCAACAGTGTGTTTTTTTGACGCGCTTCTTATTCTTCATGTGGTTGGCAAGACTGTATTTCAAATCTTGTTTTCCCAAAACTTTGACGTGCTGGAATGCGCTTTGTTGGATTCTCAATGCTTGGCTCAATACCGAGAGTTGAAGATCCAGTACGCGGTAAAATCCCGGCGCAATATTTTTCGTTCGTGCGAACGTTTATTCTTCTTCTTAGCGTGTTGATGACAATCTAAATGGACTCGGCCCAGAATTCGGCTACTTGTTTGGAGCCATCACCAGCGTTCATCTGTTTCCGTAACGTGCAGCGTAAGTACAGCATACGCAGGACACGATGTAAAGTGTTCCATCGTTTGTGGAACAGCATCACATTTACACTCCAAGGCAGAGTTGTCAATGAATCTCCACCTGAACAGGTTTTCCTTGCTTCCTCCAACCTGGGTCCGGAGTCTGTTTAAAGAATTCCAGGTTATATAAGGTAACTCATGTCCAGGTGCGAGATCTTCAGCCTTGGAAGGAATGGTTTGGGTAAAGAAGCACTGTCTCGCCACAGCTTCAGTCTTTCTTGTGATCGTACGCCATTAAGTGGGACTTACTGTCGTCGAAAAGCCGAAACAGTTTCAGCTTTTCAGCCTTTGTGGCATAAAGATGTTATCGTGCACGGGGTGTCGTGTGTCGGAGACCATTCTGGATCTTACGCTGGAGCTTGTCATCGCTCTGCGAATTACTGGTGGCGCTATTCCTACTAGTGGATACAGCATTTGTACCGGGGTCGGTTTTAAGGCAACCAGTGATGATTGTATGTTTCATTCAAAGCTGTATCCCCTAGCTTTGCATGAGCAGAACGAGTCCACACGGCGCACGCGAACTTTTATTTAATAGGACACATCTTGTTTAGATATATAGTGTCTAACACCTCTATATTCTTGGAAAAAGCTTTAAATAAAAAGGAAACAATTTCTTTCTTCGCTTTGTTCGCTCCATAGCGTGAGAAAAATTTCTAAACACATTCATTCATGCTTACACTTTCATCTTTTACTTGTAGCTTTTCAAATCCTGTGAACCAATACCTCATGTGTACATAAATCCTACATATAATATTCAGCCGAACATTACGTTCGAAAGATAGCTTTCTCGTGCAAAATAAATCCACTTCACTTATGTATACTTGCGTGGGAAGAGCAGTGACCTATAAAAACGGTCGCAGATCAATAAGTTATAGTTGCTTCTACATTATTATTTATACCTATTTGACCCTCTGATTCTGTTCGCATTTCAAATTCATTGGATGGCCCTTACTCGTTGCGGAGACCACGAATTAAAATGTACTGTCCACTTCATCCGAGGCAAGTGGACCGCAAATAATTAGAAAACTCGACTCGCCCTTTGAGCATTAAAAAAAGAAGTCGTGACGTCATTGACGCACTTCGCACTCAGTTTGCTTCGAATGTGTTTCAACCTTTTTAGAGGCAACTTTACGCATGGAGTTTTCTGAAAAGAACAATTTCAAAAATGGATGGAATATTTTTCTGTTAGACGTTTTACTTTTGGATGGGTATATTTCGTAACTATTTGACTGGAAAAATCTCTTTAGATAGGGACTATTTTGCGTGCACGACATTTAAAAAATCCTGCTTTATTTAAATGTCAGAAATGGTGATTCATGAGCTCTTTACATTAAAGTTGGTAATATCTGAGATTTTTAAGTATGATTTATGCGCTATGCATTCAAATTTATAGCCATGTCGTTGCTTATGGGATTAGAAGTGAATTAGTTTTTAATGCTCTACTTGGCTTTGTGATTCTTTTGTCGAAGGTTTCACTATTAAGGATTAAATAATCAAGACCTTACTATGATTGATAGAAGGGTTCATCGAAACGTTTTTATTTTATGATTTAAGCCGCAGACACACATTTGATTATTTACAGTATTTGGCAGTCGTCTTTTGAACGTTTATCGCTACATTAGCAAAATATTTCCCTTGTTTTTATCGATGATCACGATAAACCATTGGTATAAGAAAAACATCAACACACTAACTTTCTGCTATTTACATTCCTTCTTATGTAATCGCGGAAAGAACGAAACAAGAAACGATAAAAAACTTTGCACTCAGAACCATTTGCGAGAACTGTATCAAAACATTCCTGATACATTGGATCACCCAAATTGATAGGAAAACAGTTCCCAGACCCATATCAGAAGGATGAACTATAAGGTATTCATTCAAATGGAATCCTTTCACCGTAAAATATTCATTTATTCGCTACAATCTTTCATAGAATGCAACAGCAATGCATTATGTTCGAACTCCTGCGCTCTCGATTCAAACTCGCGTGTGAATTATACATGAGATGATATTCTCAATCTGTCGCTCGTCGTTACCAGTTAACCTGACCCTCGCTGCCTCTCTTTTGTGCTAATGATACCGAAGCTATAAAGGTGGGGAACGGTGGAATGAGGGGTCATGTTATAATGGTTGTGTTCGCTTATGTTTTCGTTCCCGGCGAAAGTTTGACAAATAGCTCGCAGTGCAGTTACAGCTCCGATAAGCTGATAGGACCCTTCGATGTGTGAGCGTTTTCCCAAGTATCAGTTTCGAGTTTCGAGTTTGTCCGTCGCCAGTGATTTATGTTATCGCTTTCTTTTGTCGCAAATATTTTTGTTTGTGTAAGTAGTTTATATGTGAAACTGCGTGAAATATTCGGAGTGGAATTGTATCTGCGGGTTAAGTTGGTCGGGTTGGGAAAACGATTTGTTTGTGGAATGTTTTTACTAATAGGGGTTTTGTTTAGAGCTGTTTTATGTTGCTGTATGCGTAAATAATGTAATAGAATACTGGATTTAACGAGCCTGAAGGTTCGGAATTTGTATTCATAAGTATTTTACTCGATACGATGAAAGATGGTAATATATTGGATACGGTATGAAAGCAATCTAATATAATTTTTGCAATGGAAGCCAGTGGATTCATGAAAGCTATCCGATTGAGTACGCATTCTGAGGTTAGGTTAGGCTAGCACACAACTGCATATTAGATACTTGTTCTTAACTTTACCTTCCCTTTAGGTAATTCCAAAGGTGGTCTGTAATACCTACACGATCTACACATAAGATTGCTTTTTGCGATAAAACCGCCCATGGTGCACTAGTCTTAAGATGAATATATTTCATTCAAGTTGTCTAACAGCCTCTGCGACTTGGCTTCGGCCCCTCGTACGCCTTCCAAAAAACCGAGAACCCATGGTCCCGAGATATGTAAAAACATAAATATAATTATTTAAGGAAACAAAGACATGTTTGTTCCTTTTGTTTTATGTGGTGTATAATATAGTGTTTAATAAATAAATAATTTTGAACGAAGCACGACCCGTCTTTTAATGATTTTAAAAATGCCTGTCAAAACTCCACCTTGATAAAAAATTAAGCCGATAATCCACAATCAACACCAACATAAACTACTGAAAACACCTGAAAATGTTTACCTCAACTAGTTAGCTAGTATAAAAGCTGAATTCAGGCCAACTCCGGTAGGCGGTCCGTTAATGGGCAAACTTAGGGGCACTGCGCTTTGTAGTCTAACATACAACTTAATTATCGCACAGGCCGGGATAATTACGTCACAGGGTGATCGAAAAAGGACAGCTTTGGGTTGGGAATAATGTATGTAGATGTTAAATGTAGCGGTTGAGTGTTTTGGGGGATTTTTTAAGGTTAATACGATGGGTAACTTATATACTAGCCATTAATTTATATATAATCATAACAAAATCTGTAAAGATCTGTTGAAGATGAATAGTAGTTTTGGCATAGCGACGTATTATAGAAAGTTCTGGAAACGAAGGTATTTATTTATTTTGTGGCAAAAACACAAGAACGAGAGAGACAGAACGAGCTGAACGAGAGGACCTGGGAACGGCTCCCAGGTCGGAAGGGAAGTATTTCCTATTTAGTATTTTCAATTGTCTATATTGTATATTTCTCAGTAGCAGCCTGGAGTCTAGATTTCTGCCCAGTTGGTGGTACAAGGATCGGCCATTTTTAAAAAAATATTGTTGGTTTTGGCAAAGGCGTCTACTACCTCTACTACTCTCTTTCTATCTTTTGCTGTCCAGAGCTGCCAAGGAACAATCTTTACTCATCCCGCCATCTCCGTCTGGGCCTGCGCCGATGTCGTTAAGCGGGACCCACTGGGTCGTAAGTCATCATCTTCCTGCCCTTATCCCATGTTACTTGGGGTCGGCGCAACACGTTTTCTTCTTCCATTCTCCTCTGTCAACCGTCACACTATCATTCACTCCCTTCTTTTTCATATCATTCCTCACACAACCCATCCATCTTTTCTTCGGCCACTGGGTCGTAAGTGTGGCCCATTTATCATCTGATATGCGGGAGATGTGTCCAGCCCTATTCTAGTTAAGTGTGGCAGCTCAGCTCATTTTAAATGGGACTTAAACATAACTAGTAAAATATGGGTGTACCATCCACCATTCCACCTTTGCCAAAATAGAAACAAACATGTTACGTGTTGTTGCACCAGAGAATCATTCCAATTCAGCTTATGTGAAGTGTAATTCGTTTTCCAAATGCAATATGTGGGGGAATTATACGACTACCTACCTATGTAGGTATGTAAAAGTTAGTTGCCATTTTTTTCCTCTTCAGCTGTGATGCCACATTATGATTTAAAATTCAAAAAAATATATCAGGTAATCCTTAATAAGATTTAATTAGTTGATTTTTCCAACGCCAAATAATTTTATCCGAAGAATAATTTTGAATTTTTGACAGTTCTTCCATACAAAATCTGTCAGACGTCAATTTTATTCCACGAATAAAAAATATCTGTCAATTGAAAAATCAGCCCTTAGACAATAAAAACATTATCGTGTACACTTCAAACATTTGGAACTAGAATTTTAGATCATAATGCGGTGTGTCACATCAGAAGTGACAAAATTTCAACATCACAACCTCATCTAGTTTAAAAAAAATATGATTGATGTGTTCAAGTGTTGGTACAAACCTACTTACAGAAATGAATCACTTAACAAACTGTAGCAGTGCAGGGAAGCTAAACCCAAAGTCCACTGAGTGTAATTACCTCACAGCAACATGAAAAAGGACAGTCAACTAAGGTGGGATATCCAGCGCTTTGCAGTTAGTTTGAAATACAATGTTTTTGTTGCAAGCTCGTTAATTGTTTTCCAACGTTACGGGGATATTTTTCAGTAAAAGTTTGCAACAATTTTCTGGCTGCATGAATAGAGATGTGCTAATTGAAAATAGTGTTGCATGTTTTCGTGACAACGTTATTTGGTGGAGTTAACTATTAAGTTATTGTCCGTGTATTATTGTTGTATACATAAACACCATAATTATGAAGGTACACCCTCATTTTGCCCCTCATTATGTTTAAGTTACATTCAGGTAATAGCATAGCATACGTAGCATAATCAACGTATAACATCCCCACTGATGTGACACAGCCGTCCTCTCTCCACCACGCGGGCCCAGTGTGGGTTGGTAGATGTCACATGTCTTCGAGTTTCTAGTTCTAGGACATGCCGGTTTCCTCACGATGTTTTCCTTCACCGTTTTGAGAGTAGTGGTGATAAAATAATTTACACAAAGTAAAACATTTGTCAGGATTTGAACTCGTATGTCGCGGCCATTACCACTGCTCTTAGGTAATAGAGGATGAGCATTTTGCCATAAACCGAAAAGTTACCATAGGAAAAACAAAAAAATAACACGTTGTCTGACTTGGGATCGATCCCAAGACCTCACACTCAGCAGTCACACTTGCGACTCGTACACCAACAAGGCAGTCGATACTAGACACGATTCTTTCAAATAATTTACCCACATTTGACACATTGTAATGCACCCTACACGACAAAAAGTCTTCGATTCTTTTAACTACGTCACCTCACTTTAACCATCCCACAAAGACTTTGCGAACCCACTGATACACATCCCGACACTCCATTTCAAGCTCTGTTTGATTTCAATCTGTGCTAGTGATGTGACCCAATTAGTGGTTCGTCGCAAGTGATACTTGACGTTTGAACACTCTACTGTCTATAGGTAGTAGTCGCAGGTACTTCAAGTTGAAACGCAAGCGAACTGGCAGGTGATAGACAGGGGTTGTCTATGAAGTTTGGAACGATAGGATGGGTTTTGATTTTGGAATGGCTCAACGTTCTCTCACAACACAAACTACTATAGGTAGCTACTGTAGAGATTATAACATTCAACCAAAAACCAAACAAACTAAATATATAATGTATAAAATAATTTGAATCAAATGTTGCAACGGTTTATTTTATTTCTTGTTTTGATTGTTGTTTTTATTTTTTAAATTATAATTGCATGCTGCACTGGTTAACGTCATCACGTTAACGCCGGCTGCCGCTGAAAACTAGCACTGGGGCTCTGTCTCGTATAGGGTCTTAGCATTATGCTGAGCGATGGCCGTTTTGCGTGAATGTGACGCATGTTTATCCCCAACTTATTTTTTTTCGTGTTTATGTTCTTTTTTATGCGTGTTTGCCGCAAATAAATGCTTTTTTTTTCTTTCGTTACTCCTAATAATCCTAATAATTACGCGATATATAAATAAAACACAGAGAAAAAGCAGTGATGGTGGCCCAATGGTATCAGCCTCGACTTACGAGTTTTAGGTCGTGAGTTCGAACCCAGGTAGGCATTTTGGTTATTTAATTTCATCAACACTGCTGTCAAAACTGTGAAGAAAAACATCGTGAGGAAACCGACATGTCCTAGAACCGAAAACTCGAAGACATGTGACATCTACCAACCTGCACTGCGCCCGCGTTGTGGATTATGGCCAATTCCCACTCACCGAGAGGAAGCCTGTTTCTTAGCAGTGGGAACATTATAGGCTAATTATGATTATGAAATAAAACACCCTGTCTAGACTGAAACCAGCTTTGCTAAATGGACATAATAATATCCTTAGCAAAGTGTGTTTAGTTGCATGCCACATATATGCATGTCATAATCTCTACAGTATGGTCAGTAACTAAAGGGCATTGTCACTGTCCCTTTTACCTATGTACTTAACATTAAATCGTCAAAAATTATTCGATACTGCTATAGAGGTATGAAGAACAGGGTGTAAAGTTCACTCATCCACCATAGAAAAGGGAGGATCCTCCGACCAGACGGGTGTTGTGTCTGACGGGCAACTGCCCAACGACTGATGTCGGGAAGTTTGTGTATATGCTAATTGCGTGGTAAACTTTGCGTCGTAATCCTGCTTGCGAGATGCAGGATTTGCGTGACGTCAGTATGACGCGTTGTTCGCATGTGGCATTGTAGATACCGCTACACTGCGAATTGCTTTTTAACTTTTCACATAGGTAGGTAATAAATATGTAAGACTTTATGTTCTTAAAATTTTACTTCTGTCGCCATTTTACCTATTGATAAGAGACAAATGAAATAATGTCACATAACATAACATTACGCCTGTAACCCATGACGGGTTGTGCAGAGATATACACTATAGTCTACACTCACATTTGACCAGTTATGTTTTAGTCCCATATAATAAGGTGCCATGAACCGGACGCAAATCCAGACTCCACACTACTACTGAGAAATTCCTGGTGGAAAAATCCAATAACACTTTGCCCGACCCAGGAATCGAACCCACTACCTCCGTGCTCAGCAGTAGCACTTACGACCGCTACTAGACCAAGGAGGCAATTATAATATCATGGAGAATATTTTCACATTTTTCGAGCGAACGATACAGGAGCACATCCGTCTCAACGTTGCTACGTTTGAATCGAAATAGATAACCACGCGACTAGGAATACTCTGCAAAAGGATTTGTAAATATATTTGTAAAACAACCTCATATCCATACTCAACATTTACCATACGCCATCATATTAACGACGCAAAACATGGACAGTACAAAAAGGCAGCCCGTCAACTTTGTCGAGCAAAGCCGCGGGCGAAAGCTTGTTAGCGGTAAATGTGAATGTAACTCCCGTGTCTGCATATATGAGGCGAGGCGACGGGACAGGCATGTGTAATGTGCATCATGTTCCTTGCATGTTTGCGTTTTAAAAAAAAATGGATAAAGGTAAATTGTGTATAGTATTATAATGTGCCCACTGCTGGGACACAGGCCTCCTCTCTTCGAGAGGGCTGTAATCTACCACGCGGATCCAGTGCGGGTTGGTAGATGTCACATGTCTTCGATTTTTTTATTTTTTTGCTTTTTGGTAGTAACTTGTGTATGCGGCCATCAATATGACACATCGAATTTTTCCGTTAGGATTAAATTTATAAATATTCTAGGTACAGTCGAGTTCGTTAATATCTGAGCATGTTCATGAATCAAAAATATATATGCAATGGTAAGTTTCATAAACTCTAAACAGCTTTGCCTTACAATAAATTGTAAACAATCTGTGACATCATAAAATATGTGACTACATAATATCAATAATACTGCTACAGGCAAAGACTCTAAAAATTGTGCGCAATCCCTTGTTCATATTATTTAGCGCAAAGTTAGGTTCACAAATATCTATGCAATATTTCTATGAAAAATATTTTGACAATTTGACATGTCTCGAATTGTTGTCTTGAATTCTTGGAACAATCCCTTTACAGAAGTATATCCTACAGTAATCGTTTTCTTTGAAACAAAATGCAATTTAAAGTGGTTAGTTATGACATCCTTCATCCGAATACCTACTGGATAGCATTCTTTTCAGTCACCAATTTAAGGGCCCACGTACATGAGATTTGGGAAGGCTTTAGAAGTAGAGCCGCCTGTTCAAACATGATTGCATCAATGCGGGAACGTTTGCAAGATGTTTTTGATGCCAATGGTGGAGATACTAGATTCTAAAACTGGCAGCACTGTTGCTTAAACCTTGCCTGGAAATTCCCTACCTTATTTTAAATGTTAGGTTTTCAGAAGAGCAAAATAAGTATTTGAGAATAATAAAATAAAAATTAAATACTAATGTGCTTAAGTAAATTTTATTTTTATTTATAACCGACTAAATTTTTTTAAAATAAATAGGTAGGTATAGTCTGCGTTGACTCTAAGATTTTCAGCTCTATCAACGTTGTCAGATTGATACAGTCCTATTACGAACGGCAACATTACATTATTACTCGTACTTCTCCGAGTTGCTCCGGCAAGCAAAAATAAATTTTATGGTAAAGGCCATTTAGTTGAATATTCAAAGTTGTATCTAAGATATTTACGAATCCTAGGTTGCACTAAATATATTGAAATCTAGAGTATTTAGTTATTTATGTTCCGAAGAGTAGTTAGATATTTTTGAGTGCACTATCGTAACATACTTATGAACAGTTTATATGATAACATTTTATTGATGTTTAAGTTTTTATAAAACTATATGATTATTTTAACGCTTACAATAATATTTTGAAACATTGTTACTGCTAATATATTAGTGAACTGGACTGTACAAAGGCGGACTTACTCATAATGCCTGAGGCATTTTCTACCAGTCAACCTTAGGGTGATGCAGAGACAAAACATGGCAAGTGCAACCTAAGGGATAGGTAACTCGAAATGGAATAAATACAAATATATATATAAATACATTTATCATACAAGGTGAAGACGACAATACGAATAAAACTAAACTGCGTATATCTCATGCCGTTCCTAGTCTGCATACGAAAATTTAACCAAATATATCCAATAGTTTAGTCACTAAAGCGAGTCAAAGATTGGTAAAACCCATAGTTGGGCCATCACTAATATTTAGTTTGTTTGAAAAAATTACTTTTTTAATAGGGTAGTTGCCTGGGTAAAAAAAATATTATTATATTTAGTCCGTTAGTTAGATTATCGAAAAATAATGGACACGTATTTTTTCTTGTGTCAATTAAACAAAAAATGACAAAGATAAAGCGCGTCAAAATTTGGGAGAGGGGGTTCGTGACGTCACTTGCTTGCAAAAGTGTCGCAAGCAAGTGACGTCACGCGGAACTTTAACGGGCGATATCTTCATCATTTTTTATATAATTGACAAAAGAAAAAATACGGGTCCAATATTTTTTGATAATCTAACTGACGGACAAATTAGAATTTTTTAGGAAAATTGCCTATTTCGATACTAGGATTCATTTGATAGTTCCAAAATACTCTTATGCATTAGTTGTGTCAATGTTTTTATTTATTGTCGTATTATTGTTTCCAAATTGTATATAAACAGAATAAACTTTATCAGGAGAAATAACGATAGGTAGAGGAAGAAACGAATCTAGCAAAACGGTGCTGTGTTTCGCGCGACTTTTTCCTTAAGGAGTTTTCTAAGTAACAGCCCGCAGTCTGGATCCTCCGTTGGTGGCAATAGCTATATATAATAGGCTCAAATGCTAATACTTTTGTGTACTGTAAGTTTAGACTAAGCACTCTATGTACTTGATAAAAAATGTACATTTTTATGAGAATAAACATTATTATTATTGTTTTTTAGAGTGTTTTCTCTTCTCAGCTCTTTGGCTGGTTTTTGCAACATTTACGGACCTATTATTATTATTATTAATAGGGTCGCCCCCTACTACATGAGACTTAAAAAATAATAGACATGTGGGTGTTACTATTGGTGCACGTCTGTCCAAGGCTTCGGGGAATTTGGAAATAAATCTTCACTGCAAAAAACCAACAGCTGAGCCACTGCGCCAATCCTTTTCCAAACACTTACAAGAAACAAACAGGCATAGCAACTGTTCCGTAACCATACATATTTTATCTATGCGCGCACTGTGCTTGCGAACGAATGAGATACGAGTCGAATCCAAGATGGCAGCAATTGCATTTGCCTAAGTGCGCGCTCCCGGTTAAAAATCCTTGGCTGAGGGTTAATCGTCGCGAAACGGCTTCTATCTGAACTATCTGTGTCTCCTAAGGGCTTATATAGTGCAGTACAGACTTTGATGCACCAATTTGTGAGTGGACCGGCCGGTCGTCGTGCAACGCCAGCCACGTGCCACATCAGGACACTTCCCTCAAAGAGCCACAGGAGGCTAGCAGGTGAGTGACGCACTTTATACTTGGATGGTCTAACGGTCTCCCCACGAGCAAGCACAGTTAATCATATTCTACCAAACTACGAATCGAAAATTGAGCTTGCCCTCCAATGTACCGCCATCGGCTTGGTACATTTTTTGGTGCCGAAACCAGGGAACTAACGGATATAATTCGATAATATTCATTCGTTTACCCTTTAACAGTAAAGTTCTCGTAAAATCTTAGGTAATTTTCAACATTCACCACAAGAAGTTAAAATCATTTTTTTCCCAATTACCCCCATTTATTTCCCACTTTTGGGCAATACATATTCGTTTTAGGTCGATTGCTATACATTACACTAGTTTATTTCGTTAATCGTTAAAAAACAAAAAAGTGTATTTTCAAACGTGCATCGATCTTTTCAAAATTTTATCATCGATAAATTCTTTGTGCGTCCGATGCATTCTTGTTCATTTGCTATAAACTCGAGTGGCTACACGTATTTCGTTGTTATATTCTATCGAAATTGTCATACAAGTTGATATAACATCGAATCGAAACGTAAATAACCACAGTTATTTCAACTAACCTTCCATTTGAAATTCGTATTTTTTCATCGCCGCCATATTAGTTCGAGTGGTTCTTTGTTCTACGATTTGAAATTAAATTGAACCATAGACCAATTGAAGTTTGTTTAACGTAGGTAGGTACTTTGGTTTCTTTTTTTTTCTATTTACCTACAATATTAATTCGTTGGATTAGCGTTGTGGTGATTGAACGAATGAACTGCGATTGAACAGTTGACGAATGGTATTCGGATTGGGCGTTCCATTCAGTTTGAAACGGTTTGTTTACATTTTTTCATTGTTATTCAATTAAACTTAACGGTGCCGTTACTGGTTCAATACAGAATCTTATTGTTAAATCTAGATTGTTTTAACGTTATTAAGGCTAACTAATAAACAAAATGCCTTATTATTCAAAAAAAACATTACGCAGATTGAGTAAAGGTAAATCGGTTGAAGTCGAATACCCAACTGAACGCGACTTACCGGTATTACGTAGAAAACGTACTTTAGCGTTCAATAGGTTATCTAAGACGCTTGAAGTCGCTCGTTTAGCGGAAAATAATGAATGTGATTTAAGTAAATTTTTGGCACATTACTCAGACTTAACTAAAATAGTTAATAACTTTGAAGAAGCCCATGATGACATACTTAGCGTATGCGAACTTACAGATGAACAACACGCGGAACAAGATAGCCTCAGATCCGACTTCGACGAACGATGTTATGAGATTTTAGCGATACACCGACGCTTAACGAAGTTCGATGAGCCTAACGAATATTATGATGAGCCAAATAAATCTCATAATGAGTCATCGAATGCACTCAAAGTAAAATTACCTAAGATTAACTTACCGCAATTCAGTGGTAACATAAAGTTGTGGCCCGAATTCTTCGATATCTTCACCTCGCTGATTCACGAGAATGGTTCACTTTCGAATACGGAGCGCATGCACTACCTCGTCGCTAGTCTCACTGGTGATGCGTTAGCACTTATACGAACCTTTCCTGTGACGGGCTTATACTACCACGAAGCATACTCTGCATTAGTTGCGCGGTATAAGGACAAGCGGGAACTTGCCTTTACTTGCTGGAAGGAGATCTTGAACATTAACCTGAAAGCCAACTCACCCCTTGATTTACGACGTGTCCTTGATTCATTCAACGAAAATCTATCGATTCTCAAACGGCAAGGGCTACCGACGGATCAGTGGGATTTTGTAATCTGTTACCATTTACTATCGAAAATGGATTCAAAATTGCGTTGTGCTTTTGAACGAGTTACTGCTTCTCAAGAGTTTCCAAGGTACAAAGATCTCAACGATTTTCTGTACACCAGATGCGAGGCTTCGATTCGCGACACACACTTCTCCGCAAGTGGTCGCGATAACCGTGCCAACGAAAAACCACATAAGCCGAGTGGTTCACAGAATCCTAACACCGCGGTCGTAAGTAAGAAACATACTTCGACATTTCTATCGAATACAGTAGTTAACAAACCTGTTGTAGTTGCGCCCTCATCGTCGAATTTAACCACATCGAACGCAACTGCACCATCGTCATCAACATCGTCACCTTCTTCACAAACTGCTCTTGTGCCACCAACTGAACCTCGAAAGTACAAGTGTCCGTTCTGTGGGGAGGAACATTCCATTAATCAGTGCAAATCGTTTACTGACAAATCTGTTCAGGAACGACTTGACTATGTGAAGACCAATCACTGGTGCTTCAACTGTTTGAAGTCATCACATGGCCTCAAAAACTGTAAATCAATGTTTACGTGTCAAGTGTGTCGTCAACGACATCACACTTTGCTACATCAAGATCCAGATGTTTCGAAAACCGATAATAACGAAAAGGCCACTACCTCGCAGGTCAGTGTACTTACCAATATCGGTGATCGTTCCATGGTTCTGCTGTCCACAGCTAATATCGAAATTCGTGATTCATCGGGTCGTTATCAGACTTTTCGGGCGCTGATAGATTCCGGAAGTCAGGCCCACTTCATAACCGAACGTGCTGCTGAGCGTTTAGGTCTCCAACGAACGCAGTCAACGCGTAGGATTCACGGCCTAGGTCATGCATCAACATCTGCGAGTGGTACAATCTGCTTAAGCGTAGGTGCTCACGACAACGATTTGTTTAGTATTGTAGCGTTAACATTACCTAAGATCTGCGGCAATATGCCAGTCGTTAAGCTGAACAAATCTGCGTGGCATCATATTCGAAATCTTAACCTAGCGGATCCTGATTGTCACTTACCTGGTCAAATCGATGTCCTTCTCGGTGCTGAGGTCTTCCCTTCACTCCTGTTACCAGGTAGTGTTAGTGGAGGATTGCAGCAACCATCTGCAATCAACACTGTGTTCGGCTGGATCCTACTAGGAAACGTCAGTTGCAGTGATAATCACGAACTGCCAAAGTCGTTCTTCGTTTCAAACGATAATTTTCTCAATGAGCAGCTTAAGAAGTTCTGGGAATTAGACAACATTCCTCAGTCTTCAAAGTTAACACCGGACGAAGAACTCTGCGAACAAAAATTCGTTACCGAACATTCCCGCGATGCTTCAGGGAGGTATACCGTTACCTTGCCTTTCAAAGATAAAAACAAGAATCTAACTTTTCCTGGATCGCGAGAATCTGCTTTACGTCGTTTTATATCATTAGAACGCAAGTTAGCGGCAAATGAGGCTTTATGCGAACAATACTGCGACTTCATGTCTGACTATTTACAAAGTGGTCACATGAGTCTAGTTCCTACCAAGGAAATCAACCAGGGTTGTTATTATATACCTCATCACTGCGTTTTGCGACCTGAGAGCGCAACGACAAAGCTAAGAGTAGTCTTCGACGCGTCCGCGAAAGACGCTCGTGGTGTGTCGTTGAATAAAGCTTTACTCGTAGGTCCTAAACTGCAAGGTAACATTGCCGAGATCCTTCTTCGCTTCCGAACACATTTTGTTGTATTTACAGCCGATATTCGTCAAATGTTTAGAAATATTACTATGTCAATTGACGATCGAGATTTCCAAAGAATTCTTTGGCGATTCAAATCAACGGACCCGATTCAAGAGTATCGATTAAATACTATAACTTATGGGGTATCATCGTCTCCTTTTCTTGCTTGCCGCTCTCTTAAACAACTTGTTGAAGATGAAACTGACTTACCTCTCGCTCGCGAAGTGATGACTTCTGATACATTCGTTGACGATATCGCGAGTGGCAGTTCTGATATCCAGACAGCCATCCAAGTCAAAACTCAGGTCATCCAACTCTTAAAGAGAGGTCAGTTTGAGCTGCGTAAGTGGGCTAGCAATAAACCAGAGGTGCTTGCTGATATACCTCCAGAACACTGTCTCACTGACTTTGTGTCTATGGACATCGAAAAGTCGAGCACCATGAAGATTTTGGGCCTGAAGTGGTGTCCCAGGAGAGACAAATTCTTGTTTGAGGTCAAACCTATCGATCGCCAATGCACAAAGCGTACAATTCTAAGTGAACTCGCACGTATTTATGACCCCTTGGGTTTCCTAACTCCTATAACTTTCTTAGCTAAGTGCTTAGTGCAGAAGTTGTGGATGCTAGGTATTAATTGGGACGGTTCTCCGCCGTGTGAAATCGTCAAACAATGGCGTTGTTATACTGAGCAGTTACCTGTCATCGAGTCCTTGGAGATCCCTCGATGCATTTCTGTAAAGGATATGAATTCGTGTGAACTCCATGGCTTTGCTGATAGTTCCGAGTCAGGTTATGGAGCTGTAATCTACTTACGTGTCACTTGCGTCGATGGTCGTGTATCTGTATTCTTTCTGTCTTCAAAATCTCGTGTAGCACCTGTAAAAAGAATATCATTACCTCGTCTCGAATTGTGCGCGGCAGTCCTCCTGGCAGATCTTCTGAAGTTCGTCAGAGAAACCTGTTCATCGTTGTTCCCCATAACTGATACTTGTGCGTGGTCAGATTCAATGGTGGCATTATCGTGGATACGATCTTACTCATCACGTTGGAAGACCTTTGTCGCCAATCGAGTGAGTCACATCCAGGATACTATTCCGGAGGCTCGCTGGAACCATGTCTCCAGTTCGGACAATCCAGCTGACATTGCCTCTCGAGGGCTTTATCCTGCTGAGTTGGTCAACAATCCGAAATGGTGGGCAGGGCCTTGTTGGCTCGTTCAACCTTCTAACACTTGGCCAAACAACAGTGACAATGTCAACCAAGCTGATGTATTGTCTGAAGAGCGCGCGGTCTCTCTGTTTGTTCATAGCGACACCAACGTCATTGATTCTTTACTCGAAAGTTTCTCATCAATTCGGAAAGCACAACGAGTACTCGCGTATTGCATTCGTTTTGTAGATTGCGTTCGTAAAAGATCTTCACGAAGTTCTGACCATCATTTAAATCGAACAGAGCTTCATAACGCTTTATTGATTTTCGTACGCAGAGTACAATCATTGAATTTTGATGAGGAAATAATTCGTTTGAAAGACTCAAAATCTCTTTCAAAACCTATGCAAAAACTAAACCCTTTCTTAGATAAATCGGGAATTCTTAGGGTGGGCGGTCGCCTATCTCGTTCTGGGCTCGAGTATGAGCATAAGCATCCTGCGCTGCTACCTAAGGATTCTAAACTAACGTTCATGATCATCGAAGCACTTCATCGTGAAAACTGTCATCCCGGAATAAATACAATGCAGTATCTTTTGACACAGCAATTTTGGATATTATCACCAAAACGCGCAATCCGTCATTGTTTGTCAAAGTGCTTACAATGTTTCCGTACGCGCCCCACACCGCTTGAGCCTTTTATGAGCGATCTACCAGCGACTCGCATCAACCAAGTCAAGCCGTTTTCAGTCGTCGGTGTTGACTATGGCGGACCTTTTCGCATTAAGTTAGGACGACATCGAGGAGCTAAAATAAGTAAAGCTTACCTTTGCTTGTTTGTGTGCTTTACAACGAAAGCAGTCCATTTGGAAGTCGCTTCGGACTTGACTTCGGACGCTTTCATAGCAGCGCTTCGCCGGTTTGTTGGCAGGCGGGGTCGTGTAAGCGTTATCCATTCAGATTGTGGAACCAACTTTGTAGGCGCTTGCAACCAACTAAATGAGTACATGAAAGACGCATCTAATATCGAAAACATAACATTCAAATTCAATGCTCCGGCTAGTAGTCATTTTGGTGGTGTATGGGAAATACAGATTAAGGCAGTTAAATCTCATCTTTATCGTATTATCGGTGATCAGACATTAACGTTCGAAGAGATGACAACTTTGTTTGTACAAATCGAATCTATGCTGAACTCGCGTCCTCTTTACTCGCTGAGCTCAGATCCCAATGACTTAAACGTATTGACTCCGGGTCATTTCCTAACTTTAGAGCCGCTTACTTCAGTCCCTGATGAGGATTTATCAGGCATTAATCTTACTCGGTTAGGAAGATGGCAACTCATCCAGCGATTCCAACAAGACTTTTGGAATCGCTGGAAGGTCGAATATCTGCAATCGTTGACTCAGCGAGCGAAGTGGACGAAGCATTGTAAACCTTTAGCTGTAGATTCAATCGTGGTCATTAAAAACGAAAACACTATACCGCTGCATTGGCCTCTTGCTCGGGTCAAGGAATTACATCCGGGTCTTGACGGCGTAGTACGTGTGGCCACCGTGCGTATGGCAAATGGCTCACTTCTTACGAGACCTCTTGTGAAGTTGTGCCCTCTGCCAACTCAAACTGACTAGACATACTGTTTACCGTAACTTCAATTCATTAGATTCTAGTTTAGTTTAGGTTAGTGTTAACTTTTAGTTAGTGTTAATGTCAATCGACCACATCAGTTCTTCATTCGTTTTTATCCGTTGTTTTCGGGTTTCGCTCTCTCCACTTAGTGAAAATACTATGTATTTTGGTGGGCAGAATGTTCCGTAACCATACATATTTTATCTATGCGCGCACTGTGCTTGCGAACGAATGAGATACGAGTCGAATCCAAGATGGCAGCAATTGCATTTGCCTAAGTGCGCGCTCCCGGTTAAAAATCCTTGGCTGAGGGTTAATCGTCGCGAAACGGCTTCTATCTGAACTATCTGTGTCTCCTAAGGGCTTATATAGTGCAGTACAGACTTTGATGCACCAATTTGTGAGTGGACCGGCCGGTCGTCGTGCAACGCCAGCCACGTGCCACATCAGGACACTTTCCTCAAAGAGCCACAGGAGGCTAGCAGGTGAGTGACGCACTTTATACTTGGATGGTCTAACGGTCTCCCCACGAGCAAGCACAGTTAATCATATTCTACCAAACTACGAATCGAAAATTGAGCTTGCCCTCCAATGTACCGCCATCGGCTTGGTACAGCAACATCTAAATACATTATTCATTACTCCATTATTCTTAGGCAACCCTAAATTTCTAGAACCTTCACCAGTTGATTTGCGGCCTTTCATAAACTTGCCTAGCTTACCGTAAACTAACGTACTCGAGTAGGTACAGGCGACTTCAGAATTACTGCTTTTTGTATCTACTGCGTTTTGTAAGTAAAAATCTATCTACCTAGCCTTTTCCCATGTATATTGGCGTTGACCCGGATGCAGCTGAATACTTTACATGAAGCGACTACCTACATATCTAACTTTCACAACTCAGTGGGGTTTTAACCTAAAAATAGGTAACGCGATACCCCTTGGTAAGACTGGTTTTTGGACTTTTGGGCATCCGACTACCCGTAACGAATGTCAAAGATGAAGAATGGATGGTCACCCATCCACGAACCGACCTCGGGTAGCGTAGCTTAACTTCCGATCGACCAGTGTGACTGTAGTATGTATTATGTAGCCACGAACCCTTCAACTAAGTTTGTAAATCTTTTAGGAAAACCTAAAGCTTATTTAAATAACTTAATATAACGAATTAGAGAACCATTCAAAAATATTTTCTAAATACATTAACAGAAAAGACACAATTGAAAAATAACTTACGACTGGAGCAAAGTATACCCGATTCATATACTAGTATACTCCTAATATTTGCACGCCATGTCAAATGGCAAACATGTAGTTCTAATTTATTATTGTCATCCTACATACTACATGAATAATAATTTGTGTATGTACACAAACACATGTTTATGCAAATAAATAAATATTATTATTTAGCGTCACCAACACCAACGTGACTGTTCAGGTTCGTCCACTGTTCAAAAAGAGCGCTAAGTGCGCCTGAAGAAGTTTTCACTTCAATAATATCAGGCATTTGGGGAAAATTCCCAGAATTATGTTAATTTAGTTAAGTTGCGGACTGTATCTGCCTAAAATATGTATGTAAATGTCTCATACTTCCCACCACACGTAATATCACAGCAAAACCAGTGTCATATATTCAAAGAATAAGCTTGATATTGTCTAACAACTTTTCTTGGAGAAATCTCGCGAAAAAAAGAGATTTTCTTCGTTTACTGCCATGGGCCCGAAAATTCTATCATACTATATTTCTGTCATATCGTTTTTACAGGCCATTAATTTTTCTGTCTATTTTAGTGTTTGACATGTCTTTTTAGGGTTTCGTGCCCAAAGGGTAAAAACGGGACCCTATTACTAAGACTTCGCTGTCTGCCCGTCCGTCTGTCTGTCACCAGGCTATATCTCAAGAACCGCGATAGCTAGACAGTTGAAATTTTCACAAATTATGTATTTCTGTTGCCGCTATAACAACAAATACTAAAAAAAATAAAATAAATATTTAAGAGGGGCTCCCATACAACAGACGTGATTTTTATAGCTAATGGTACGGAACCCTTCGTGCGCGACTCCGACTCGCGCTTGGCCGGTTTTATTTTTAGACAAGTATTTACGATTTACCTGTCTAGACTTTTTCATGTAGATTTTCTAGTCAAAAAGGTGTTAAAATGGTGATGGAAAACATTTACATCCATTGTTGTGAGGTCGTCTACAGTGATAATATTTCTGCAACAAATATAAATAGAAGATTGATTGAATCAGCCTATAATGTTCCCGCTGCTGGGAAACATGCCTCCTCTCTATGAGAGGGAGTGGGCCATAATCCACCACGCGGTCCCAGTGCGGGCTGGCGGATGTCACATGTCTTTGAATTTTTTGGTTCTAAAACATGCCGGTTTCCTCATGATGCTTTCCTTCACCGTTTTGAGAGCAGTGGTGATGAAATTAAATGGACGAAGCTTACCTGAGTTTGAGCTCATGACCTACATGATACAATTCGTAAGTCGGGGCAGATACCACTAGGCCACCACTGCTCAACTAGAACTTAGACTAGCTCTTAATATCTCCAACTAACAATAATTGTGTAAGCACTGTGTTTTAAAGTCGCTCATGCAATATTGAACCCTAAGAAAAAAAAAAACTCAAAACAAAATCCTAATCCTAGCAAACAAAGTCAATTATAAATAAACAAATGGGAGTATAATCCCGCGCCTCATAGCTTAGCTATCACCAACAAAGCTGCGTGACTCCACACTCTCCCAAGGAATTAGTCCAACACTTACTAATTAATTCTATGCACAGTCTTAACAAACTTGTTGACAACCATATTATATCACTGAAGAAGCTATTACCAGCGATCTTGTTTTGCATACAAAACGTTAACCCCCACTTGCCTAGATCAGAAGGCTAATTCTCGTAATTAAAAACGTTCAAAATCTAGTCGTAATCTTATCTCAGCGACAAACAATGTCAAAACCTGTCAAAAATAACAGACAGACAGACAGACAGATTGACAGATTGAGACTGAGAACGTCATCACACTGTGAAAGTTCTTAAAATTACGAGAATTTTCCCTCAGGTGTGGAGTGAAAAACTATCATTAGGGTTTTTTTGATTATGAAGAATTTCGCAGTAAGAGCCCGGAGGATTTTATTTATTTATTTATAATAAGCACACCAACATCAAATTAAATATCATCTAAAATTAACATTTCAGTAACCATGCAAATTAACAGGTATGTATGACATTTAACTTATAAATATTAAAGACGCCCTGGATAGGAGGGTCCGTAAGCCAGTAGTGCTTGACACTAATGATCGCATGGCACATTATGGCAGAGTAAGGAGCTTCACGGATGCTTTTACCGGGCTCTACATGGACCCGATGTGGATCTACTAGCATCCGTAGTCTGGCTGCGTTTCGGTGACCTCTTTGGAGAAACCGAAGATTTTGTCTGTGCAATTATGGACGAAGTTATGATGACGAACAAGTACCGAAGATTTATTGTGAAAGACGGCACGGTTAACATCTGTCGGGCATGCCACCGGCTGGGACAAATTCTTAACAATATTTAACATTAGAAGTCTTGAATTAATGACAAAAATCAAAAGTTATTGTCAATAAGCCCAGGCATAATCTCCCTGTATCATGGGACTTATTAAAAAATTGGCCTAATGTGGGTGCGATACATATAAACATCATACATATCTTCATACCTCTCGGGTTAATACAGACTTTTGTTTACTTTTGTACCTTCAAAGCAACCTGCGTTTCAAATTATAGAATGGCTTTCTCTCCAGTCAGTGGTTTAAACGTTGCCTGCAAGTCACGAAACCACCTATTTTATAAGACCTGAAGACCGAGATGAGTAATGAAACTATTAGAAAAGCCGGCGCCTCAAGCAAGTTAATTTTTAATTAAAAGCACCCGAGTGTAGGTACGAATACTTTCGAGCTTGCGTCAGTGAAATTAATATGAAATATTGTGCTCTTATTCATACTTCAGCGCCTTGCTTCAACATCTTGCTATAGCCTTTATAATGTTATGAACTAAGTAAGCTTCAGCTGCGTCTAAATATTGTTTATTTAAAAGAGCTTCTGCTTTATGGAATATTGCATTATTATCTTTCACGTCTTTTACAGCAAGTTCACAGTTATTTTACCTGTGACAGCAGCAAAGAGCAACCTTATTGTTATGAGAATAAAGATGACAATGATTTTGACAGACTTTTCAGTGGCAGCAACCCAACAGCAACCTTATTAGAATGAGAATAAAGATCACTGTGATTTGGACATTGATGTAAAATCAGCGGGGTAGTTGCGTAACACATGAACAGTAGGAATGGTTTTCATTTTGAAAGTTCAACAACATTCATTGCGTTATTTGCGTTGTTGAGGGGACAAATTTTTCGAACATATGCAGCAATAGATTAGCAATATCCTTCAAAATGATTCAGATTATGATTGATTGTGTATTCTCAATTAGGGTGCTGAGTTAAAATAGCTCTGAAAGGACTGTACCTATAGTTAAACATTAAGGTGGATGCTCCTAGGTAGCCCGCGAAATTTAAATTTTCTTACGTTTTTTGCAATTTGTTGGTCAGTACTAAGTTGTACGTTGATTAAAATATGATTAGCGGCCGTAACAAATATGTATTTACAGAATTATAATCATTAGAATCAGTAATACAACTTGTTCAATTTGCATAATCCTAAAATGTCAAGATTTCATAAAATGGTCATTCAGTAGGATTACTTGATCTTACAGAGTTGTGTTGATGACTTTAATGATTATAATTCTGTAAATACGTATTTGTTACGGCCGCGAATTATATTTTAATCAACATACAACTTAGTACTGACCAGCAAATTGCAAAAAACGTAAGAAAATTTGAATTTCGCGGGCTACCTTGGAGCATCCACCTTAATGTTTAACTGAAAGCACGCTAAGCTGTTGGTCTCGGCTGTCATTCGTGGAGTCGGTACGGGTCGTGAGAAGCCCGAAAGTCTGACAACCAGTCTTACCAAGCGCTATCGTATTACTTACCCAGTAACTTTTACGAACTTTTCTTGAGCGAGTCTAATATTTTTGGTTGGTTTGACGTTTTTTACATTTGGAAACGACGGTATCAATTAGCTGTAAAATATTTTAAGTACATAATATGTACATTATTAATTCACTATGTACAAACTATTATTATACATGTGATTAATCAACAAATCAATGATCAATATATTTTAAATGAATGGTGTGTGGTAAATCCATAAACGCAGAGGCCAGGCTTTATAATATTCTATTAGGGCATCGCTCTTGCAGTTATCATCAAAATATTAATTAACATTTCAAATGAATGAATATGGAAATTAGAATTCATGATTACCTAATGTATCTAATAGAGCACGAAATTAGAAGGGAGTATATGGCGATTGATTGGCTGTGTTAATAATCGACTTTAGTTTTTTCTAGCAGAAAAATAAGTAGATATCTATTTAAGTATTTCGATCTTTCTCACTGCTTTGTCACTCAGGGAAGTACCTTTTTTTACTCTAGGAACCTATAACTAATAATAATAATATGCCTGGACATTTCACACAGCGCCATCTAGTCCCAAGCTAAGCAACCTAATGCTTGTGTTATGGTAACAAGATGGCTGATAAACTACTTATATACATTTTTTTTTTGTAAATACATACATATTATAGATAGAAAAACACCCAGACTCGGAACAAATACATGTAGGTCATACAAATATTTGTTCCGTGCGGGAATCGAACCCGCGACACGCAGCGCAGCAGTCAATCGCTTAACCACTGCGCCAACCGTGCCGTCCAAAAAGACCTATATCTGAAAGACCTATATCTGACGTCACACAATAGTTATGAATTTAGGTTTGAAAGATTTTGGGTGCCAGACAAATGAAGACCTTGGATAAATGCGGTAGTAGGTAATGACAGTGAGGTACGGCCGCGCCGCCATAACTAAAGACCAATTCCCGTAATTAGAAAAACGTTCAAAATCTATTCGCAATCTCACCTCAGCAGCAATCAATGTCAAAAATTTATGAGAATTAGAGTTGTTTTCGATGGATTGAGAATGAGAAACGAACTTTCTTAAAAATACGAGAATTGCTCCTCTCGTCAGTCATGAGACCGTTCTGTAATTTACTCAAGTAAAACAAAAGACGGCTTATATTCTTAACATTCTGTAGCCATCATTCTCCTGCCGTTATTCCAATTAATTTGGAGTCTTCTCAATATGTCTTTTTCATCCATACTTCTCTCTATTAGTCGTCATTTTGGTAGTCACTCCTTTTCTAGCCAAATACCATCCAAAAACCATCTTATAAATCTAGTAAATTCACGATAAAAATCGCATTCATCCAAAGCTCTATGGTACACAAACCCTAAAGGTCACTAAGTCCCATTTACGTCGATCCCTATTATCCCTTCCGAACATATGGCCGTTATTGGGACGACCTTTAATGGGGAATCACCTCCATAGTGGTCGATAGACATAAGTTATTACTATTAATATGGCAAGGGTGGTTGGAGTCTGTCTTTTTTAATGCGTAATTTGATATATTTGTGACGCCAGATATTGATTTCACCTATAATAATGATTCGATTTATAATTTTGGGATTTAGAAGCTGTCCTGGGTCCGTGGGTGGATTAATAAATGGATACCAGAGGGGCAATTCTCGTAATTTTAAGACCGTTCACAGTCTGATCTCAGTCTCAATCTGTCAAAAAATACTTCTAATTTCCCTACATTTTGACAAGTTTTTGACATTTGTTTGTCCCTGAGATGAGACTGCGACTAGATTATGAACGATTACTTACTGTTTTTGGTTTGATCTACATATAATGGAATGAATAGAATACTCATTACTAAGTCTTAATTACGTTTTGGTTTTTTTAAAAATCAGCTTCCGCCTGCGGCTTTGCCCGCGTAGTATGTCGATTAAACTTATGCCTATGTCCTCCTCTAGGGTTCAAAGTATCCCCATACTAGATTTCATCAAAATCGATTCTGCCGTTTCTGAAATTAGCCGGAACAAATAGACGGAAAAATTATATATTTTTTTAATATTAGATAGATAACTAAGAACCGTAGGTATATACTTTCATATGCATTTAGTAAAAAGCTGTTATTTTAACATTTCAAAAAGGCACTTAATTTTATTTATTTATATAGATTTTTAATACAGTATTTTTCTCAGGTGAATTACCTACCTGCAACCTACTAGCATAGGTATCTAACCGCTATTATATGAATAAACTAAAGAGATTTTTAAATAGTTACTGTGATATTTAATTCCACAGACAGTCACATCTTTCTCCATAATATACAGCAGTGATCGACTGTAAATGTTTTTATTACATGGAACCTTCTGTCACTTTGCAGTTGCCTTAAATCTGGTAAAACATGGCCTTTCGAAGCCATTATATAAAAACCAATAGTACTATAACTCTATTATTACAAAAATGGTTTGTCACCGATATAACATACGCCATTTTAAAAACAATTCATTCACGAACACTAGCAATATTGTTATGCAATTATTGGCGAAGCTTTCAAATCAATTTGCATCGAACATTTTTGTTTTAAACAAAAACGCATCCGTAAGCCGCCATTTTGTTTTGCACTGTCAAGCATTAACATTGTTTGTCAAATCTGATTTACGTTATAAACGCAAAAGTTAATCAAATTAATTCCTTTCTTTGATCTCTGCCCGGGGCTTGGATTAACGAGAAAATAATTTGCCCAGAAATTAGATTCGATTTAGTCAGGTTGAAATCTGAAACACGGGGATCGCAAATGTTTTGAATAGATAAGTAAACAATTGGACTGATTTGTATTGGATTTGTAGTCTGAGTAGTACCTTTTGGGTAAGACTTACCTAATTTCCAACATACCTAATCCAAATCTGGCCTGAATTTTTTACAAAATCAAAGATTTTAAAATTTCTTCAATACCCTTGATTGACTGGTAGAAAATGCCTAGGGCATTAAGTCCGCCTTTTGTGTTTGCGAAAAGATTAAATAAATAATAATAATAATAAAGTTTATTCTTCAAAAAGTAAAAATACAATGTGACGGATTCGGTGAGCCACAAACTAAGCATCGTTTGTATCTTGTGGCTCTGGAGTGCAATTTTACAATATTAAACATTACATTAGAGTTTGAGGATGTTAGATAGTTACAAAAATAAAAAAGATAAGTGTTAAAATAAATAAAACATTCGTGCGATTCTGATCACAAAATAAAATATTTAGGTATTGGTTTATCCTAGGCTTGTACTATGGTGTGTGTGTGTTTGTCTGAGTGTGTGCGTGTTTGTATGTGTGTTTGTAGGGGTGTGTGTATGTGTGTGTAGGTACTATATCAAAGCTTCGGTGGTGTCGTATGATAATTTTAAAAGAGCTGTAGTTAGGATTTTTTTACAGGTGGTGGTAGAGCAGTCTTTTAGGTCGCAGATTTGGTTAACTTTATTGTACGTGTTGGGATGGGAAAAATAGGTACAGCGTCTGGCTAGTTCGGATTTGGCATTTGGTTGGAGTTCGAATACACGCTTGTTTATTATGTCCATGTAGTAAGGTCGATTTTTTATTGTTGCATGATATTTAAGCGTTGCTTGGAGTACAAACATTTGTCTTACCCTGAGGACTTGAAACTCGTGGTATAGAAGGTCAGTGGGGAATCTAAACGGTTTTTTTATTGCGACTTTGATCAGTGCCCGTTGCGCCCTTTCTAGCGTTATAAATGTGCTCTTACCAGCGCGTCCCCAAATGCAAATACAGTACATTATGATCGACTGGCAGAGTGCAAAGTAGACCATTCGCAAAATATCGATTGGGGTGCAGTCCCTGAGTTTTTTCAAGACGTGTATTAGTTTTCGTACTCTGGAGGAAAGGGCAAAGATGTGGGCTTTATAAGTTAAGTTGTTATCTAATGTTATACCGAGGTATTTGATCGTGTCAGTTCGTTCCAGGACTTTACATGCGCAGGGTTGGCGTTGCAGTTGTGAGGGAATTATGTGTATCTGTGGACAGGTATGTATTTTTAAGGACGTAGTTTGAGAGGCACTAGAGGAGCTAGTTTTGGAGAAGGCAATTACTTTTACTAACGTTAAGTGTCAAAAGGTTAGAGTCTAAGGATTGCGCTATCTTAGAGAGGCCTTGTTCCGTCGTTCGATAAACTCGGTCCCATGACGTGTCGTGGAACACGATGGCTGTGTCGTCAGCATAGGAGATCACTTCAGCATTTCTAAGAGGGAGATTTACTACGTCATTAATGTACAGCGTAAACAACGTTGGGCCAAGAGTACTGCCCTGCGGAACCCCAAAAGTGATAGGAAGCAACCTACTATGGTGACCGAATATTTTACAATATTGATACCGCGATGTTAAGTAGCTATGAAACCATTCTAGAGGGGTACCTCTTATACCTATTGCCTCAAGTTTCTTGAAAAGTAGTCCGGGAGACACAGTATCAAATGCTTTTGCCAAATCAAGAAAGACACCAACACAGCATTCTCCATTCTCTATGTGGTGAGAGACTTGATTTGTCAGAAGTGACACCGCGTCTTCGGTGGATCTACCCCGGCGAAATCCGAATTGCCTATCAGAGACAATGTTATGATTCTCAACAAAATTTACCAGACGCTTGTTGACTATTTTTTCTAGAATTTTAGAGACTATACTCAACAGGGCGATAGGTCTATAATTTTCTGGCATGCCTTTGGAACCACTTTTGTAAATTGGGGACACTGCAGCAAATTTCCAGGAATCGGGGAAGACACCTGATTCTAAACTTAAGTTAAAGATGTGCGTAAGTGGCTTGATTATGCTCTCTCGGCAATTTAATAGTAATGGAACTGTTACTTGATCTGGCCCTGGTGCGCTGTCTATTTTTAAGTTACGTATTATGTTAGAGACTTCTTCTTCGTCGGTCGGATGCAGAAAAAAAGATTGTGAGTTAGAACTAGATACTATGTTTGATTCTATTAGTGACTGATGAGTGGCTGAGAGTTTGTCTAGGATCTTGGCTGCGTGTGTCTCCCCGACAGAGACGAAGTGCTGGTTGCAATTGTCTAGTGATGATGTTGGGGAAATACTGGACGCAAGTAAGTGAGATGATACATTGTGGCGAATTTTAGTTCCACAAATATCCTTTATAGCTGTCCATAGTTTTTTTGGATTTTTCTGGTTCCCTTCGATTTCTTGTCTGTTGTGTAAGTTTCTGAGTTTCCGAAGTAGTGTGCACATGAAATTCCTGTATCTGGTGTAAATTAAATGTTTTGTTTGATCGTTAGGGTTAGCTTTGCATTCAAGGTGAAGTTTGTCGCGTTGCCTCATGCACCTAATTAAGCCAGGAGTGACCCAGGGTTGGATGTTGATCATTCTACGACTAATTTTAACATTTTGTGAATGTTTGTCAGTGGAACGTGAGATAACGTTGTTGAAGTACTTTAAAGCAGTGTTTACACAAGATGAACTTATAACTGGATCCCAGTTAGTATCGGTGATCTCACCAGCTACAGCGGGCCAGTCAGTTTTGACTCTCCAGCGTTTGTTGTTTTTAGGGCGTTCCCTTTTAATGGGAATATTACATAAGGCTAGGTCGTGGTTACAAACGAGACCAAAAGGTTTTGCTTGTGATTTTATAAATATGTGGTCAATAGTTCAATACAAGCTCCGCATCTTGTTGGGAGAGTTATAGCAGGGGATAAACCGTGTGAGGCCATGAGGCAAGCGTAGTTAGATACTTGGTTATTACTTGGATCGTTAATGTTTAGGTTTATGTCGCCAGCCACAATTATTGTTTGTTGGTTTTTAAGATCAAATAGGGTGGTGTCAAGGGAATTAAGAAATTGCTCTGGGTTTGTAAAAGAGGGAGACCGGTAAATGGCTAGGAGGCTTAAATTGTTGTTGGTTCTTATTAATATA
This sequence comes from Apamea anceps, assembly GCA_951799955.1. Taxonomy (NCBI): domain Eukaryota; kingdom Metazoa; phylum Arthropoda; class Insecta; order Lepidoptera; family Noctuidae; genus Apamea; species Apamea anceps. The sequence continues at coordinate 13,184,087 of OX637515.1, read as the reverse complement.
CTATCGGCGTCAGCAAGGTTAGATTCTACAGTGACAATATTGCTGCTCCAGGCTGAAATAAATTTTATTTCACATAAGCCTACATGGGCACTTATGAAACGTCAGAAGCTAGGCTATGGAGAAAAGCCGGCAAGAAAGTCTACGGTCGCTGTTTTGATAATAATTTGCTAATTTTCAAATTACAGTGTTCTGCAGGCCAATTCTCGTAATTTAGAACGATCAAAATCTAGTCGCAGTCTCATCTCGGCGACAAACAAATGTCAAAAACTTGTCAAAATATAGGGAAATTTGACGTATTTTTGACAGATTGAGACTGAGATCAGACTGTTTACGTTCTTAAATTTACCAGAATTGCCGCCCTGGTATGAGAGAACAGTGTAGGCCTGTCAACAATTACCAAGTACTTAACAAAATAAAAATTGTCTACAAATCCGCTGTCTGCACAACCAACTTATTACGCTAGGTGCCTTAGTAGTATTAATCATACACAATTTTGTGCGTAATCAACTCAACTGTGAGTTGCTGACGTATTTTTTTTTTTTTTCAAAATAATATTTTTATTTTATAGACTTATATCGAGCTTTTTATATAATATATAAAAAAAAAACTTTCGAATTCTTGAGGAAGGCTTTAGGCTATTTAACATTGGGCTATGACCTTTAGAAGCCGAGTGAAAAAAGTCAGATATAACACATCAGATGTCAGATTATGTCATATCAATATGTATTTTACCGTGTGTAAATAATAAATAAATATAACGTTTAGCGAAAACGAAACAATAGCGCGAGCATATGATGCGATGGTACGGTGTCGATGTCGATGGTCGGTGGGTCGGGGGAACAAGAATTTCACGCGGAGGAAGTCGTTGGGCAGAAGGTAGTAAAATATCTTGTTGTTATATAAAAGTTCATAATTATAATCCTACTAATATTATAAACGTCAAAGTTTGTATGGATGGATGGATGTTTGTTACTCTTTCACGCAAAAACTACTGAACGGATTTGGATAAAATTTGGCACACAGATGGTTTATAACCAGGATTAACATATAGGATGCTTTTTATCCCGATATTCCTACGGGATCGAAACTTATGCGGCTGAAACCGCAGAGCGCAGCTAGTGTTTTATATATTCATGTGAGGTGGCTTTTATGTATTATATGCCATTTTTTTTTTGAAAATGTTTTGTTACAAATACGTACCTACACAGTAAAAGTTTTTATTTTTATACCCACGTAAACTTAGGATGTAAAATAAATTAAATTTTCTTAAAAAAAAATACTGTCAAATAAAACGTTACACACAAAGGTAAGTTTATGTCCCCCCATAGTAAGTATTACATTTAAACGGGTCGACCTTGTCCTTAAAACGGCTGCAGCTACATATTTCATCCTTTATAAAAGTTAACGTAACGTTGTAAACACAGACTTTGTGTTCCTTTTACAGCTTACATTAATTTTATAATATAACCTGTGCGCTTATAAAATGATGTAGGTATGCTTATGTGCTACATAAACTTAATTCATGCAGTTATTTAGCACGAACCTACTTGCAGGTTTAACATTTGCATTGTTAAACCTACATGAAAACGAATACGTCTACAGCTCAACAATTTCTTTTCCCACTGCTGGGACACAGATGTCCTCTTTTTTTGGGTGGGAAATCATCAAATGTCCTCTCCCGCTCTGGGCTGAGCGGAAGGGCGTGTCAGACTTTTACTGACTAAAACCCACCCGTGTTCCTTCAGTTGCCTGTGCCAGGGGCCACGGTATCTCTTTCGAGCAACCCGAGGCCCTGGCAGGCATCTGCCCTAGCGGACCCCGTCAGTTCGTGCTGACATCTCTTTGAGGCGCGCGTGGAACACAACGCGCCGTCGACCCGAGCTTGGTACTTACCGGGCGGCGAGCTGCCCATTGCTCGCCGCCCGCAAGCCCGCGTCTACGGTGGCAGGGAGTCGGGTGTTGACTCCCGTCCAGGGCGTCTCCTGCGGCGACTAGGGGCTTGAGGGCGCAGAGCTTGCCTCTCCCTCACTCGCTCCACCTCCTCCTTTGCGAGCATTACTGCTTCGCAGAAGGAGGTGACGGCCTCTCATGCACTGTCGCTCCGTACCATGGCCTGGACCAGACGGCCGGACGCGAGAGATCGCCGCCACGAGGACACGGCGGTGCTCCGCCCAAGCCAGGCAGACCGCAAGAAACTGAACAAAATAAAATAGGTATGCCTACCTCTGCCTAACCCTCAGGGATTACATGCATGATGGTTTTGTTATATTTAAAGAATCCTATAATTAACCGTCACTAGTGCGAACAAAGACCCACTGAAATCGCGATCCTCCACAAGAAAAATATTGTGCCCACAGCAGCACACGAGGTTACCAAAGCATATACTTTTAACAAAGTCCATCATTCTCTTTTTAGGCCTAAGAGAAATGAGATAGCATGAAAAACAAAAGGCTATCAAAAGCGCATAAAGAAAATTGCTGCGGAGTAACAACTGTAAGTATAGCCGTAGACAATATGTAACATAATTAACGCAAGACTCACACGCCCCAATTATTAGAGTATTGAGTTAATAGCATAATACGTAATGAGTCTATAATGTTCCCACTGCTGGGACACAGGACACCTCTATGTGAGAGGGAGTGGGCCTTAATCAACCACACGGACCCAGTGCGGGTTGGTAGATGTCACATGACTTCGATTTTTTTGGTTCTAGGACATGTCGGTTTCCTCACGATGTTTTCCTTCACCGTTTAGAGAGCAGTGATGATGAAATAATTTACACAGAGTAAAGCGCCTGTCTGGGTTCGAACCTACGACCTACAACTCGTAAATCGCGGCTGTTACCACTGGGCCACCACTGCTCAATGGCATAATACAATGACCAAAATTTGACTTCTTTAAAGCTATAATAAACATGCATTTAAAATTGAGTGTTATAATGTTGATATAAGATTTAATTTTCTTTCGCTCAATCAACGGTCAGTATGGCAAAATACAAAATTGTAAAAAAAAAAAACTTATGTCGATTCAGTACTCAATTTATGAATAAACTGTCAGCACTTGCGTTTATTCTGTTACACCTGATAAACATACATAAACTTCTTCCCATGGAAATAACCAGATACTACAGAATGCCACCATACATACTTACTCCGTTTGCTTCGTTTACGTCCGTACCTTTCTGTTTCCGTATCTTTCTGCCTAAAGGCTTTGTTCACAAAACTAACAACATAACTCTACGGTAATAGCCAAGATAAGTTCGTTATCAATTAATTAAGGCTGGTAATCTGATCGTTGGTCTGCGACATAATTTTTTCCCCTGGCCAGACATTAGCGACAATCCCACTTAAGTTTAATGAACAACTTCATTAATTTTATTCCCCTGTTGCTATGTCACAACCTTTCGTACTGTAAAGTTGTTTGGGAGAAAGTCAACTCAGTGGCGTCTTTTAAATATATACTGAAACAAGCGGTGTTGGTGCTTTTCGTTTCAGTATGTATTTAAAAGACGCCATCGAGTTCTCCGGCAAATTTTTGTGAGAGAAGGAGGTATTACTTAGATGTTATTCCAACTTTTGCTGACCCACTAAGAAAAAGTGTTTCCTTGTAAATATGATAGTACTAGCTGCGCCCCACGGTTTCATTCGCATACGTTTCGATCCCGTTGTAATATCGGGATAAAAAGTATCCTATATGTTAATTTTGGTTATAAACCATTTGTTGCCAAATTTCCAATCCGTTCAGTAGTTTTTGCGTGAAAGAGTAACTAATATCCTTCCATCCATCTATCCATCCATCCATCCATCCATACAAACTTTCACCTTTATAATAGGCCCGGCAGGGATCATCATCATCGGCGCGCAAAGTGTTACCATGGATTCAGTACAAGATTCTGAACCCCACCCAATAGGTACAGACGCCAGCAGGTCAAGCTACCCGAAACTGTCAAATTTTTCCAATCAAAAAAAATCAAAAAATGCTTTAGCGATAAAGTTGAAAATCTATTAAAGAAATTTGACAGATTGTAGTAGCTTGATGTGCTGGCGTCTGTACATAGAAATATTTCGCCGCTTAAAAAGAAATTGCTGTTCCATATATTTTGACAACGAAGGTATTGCGCTTTTCTATGACACAGCCGATTTTTTATTTGATAACCGACGAACTATTTCTGCGCTAGAATGTATGAAATTCTACGAGTCTAGAATCTTGTGCTGATTCATTGGGACAGTTTGCGCGTCAAAGTCCCTGCCACCCTGTATAGTGTATAGTACATAATATGATAAATAAATACCAAATGGGAAGCCTATCGACATAACAATTCGATTTCAACATTAACATTTTATTCAGGGTCCACAATTCTTCGGTTATAAGTCTTTTTTTGTTGTTTGACGTCCACTTCGATTCTGTCCCTGACATTAGTTTAATAAGTCAGTCAATCATCTCAGCCTATCGCAGTGCACTGCCAGCAGTGAGAGGCTATGTCCAGACATAGCCTTGGCATCATAGCATTGGCATCGCTTCTGTAGCGCGTTGCAAATGTGACTAACGCGCGTTAGCATTGCTACAAAAAGTCACCGTGGGCGAGGGGCCTAACGTCGGTACATCTAGCTGGGGGTGTCCCACGTAACGCTTGCGTATACGCGGTCTCCACTCCAGCACTCGTCTGCTCTACCGGCCATCGGTCCTTCGAAAAACATGGTCAGCCCACTGCCACTTCAGTTTGCTTACTCTGAAAGCTATTTCGGTAACTCCGTAGTATAATAAGTATCATCATTCCCCTGCCATCATCCCAATTTATTTGGGGTCGGCGCAACATGTCTTTTTCTTCCAGACTTCTCTATTAGTCGTCATCTCGGTAGTCACCCCCTTTCTAACCATATCATTATTCACACAGTTCATTCATCGTTTCTTTGGTCTTCCCCTACTCTTAACAGAATAGAATACTCTTTATTATGTACATCATACAAATTACAGAACATAAATATATAAAATTTTACAAAGGGTGACATAATGGGCGGTCTTATCGCCAAGAGCGATCTTTTAAAGACAACCTTTAGCCAATAGCCATCTACATTCATACTCAAAACTTACCTTACGACATTTTCCTCATTTTTCCGTATCACATGCCCATACCATGACAACCGATTTCCACGCAACTTTTCAGTTACCGTAGTATAATAAGTAAACTGTCATAAATGCCTACTTATTTAATAGTCTAAATAAAAGAAAAAAAAAAGCCTTGCTTTTCTGATTTTCCTACAATACAAAGACTACAAAGGGAAGCCCCAATACAAACTTCTGTTGGCGATTAGCGGAAGACTCCTGAACGAGATTAAATTTCTTTATTTCTCACTGCCCCATTCTTTTATTGTAGGCGACTCTAATTTATTTGACTTGCTATTATATTTGACGTCCATTTCGAATGTTTTTTTTTTTTTTTACAAAAGACGTAATATTCCGTATATTAGTCTTTTTTTTGTTGATAAAGGAATAATTAAAGGTAATTTTGAGACTTTATTTTATACAGAGGCAGGAGTGTTTGTCTTCTTTTGTTTTATTTCGATGATTCATGAAGAGGGGCTCGTAATAACAGCCGCACGGGTCGATCGCTTGCCGCGGTCGGTCCGTGGATGGGTCCACCTTTACATACCGAGACCCCTCCGTACCTCGGAAAGCGCGTTAAGCCATGAATGACAGCCGGGACCAACAGGTCCCGGCTGTCATTCGTGGATATTTTACAGTCGTCAGAAGCCCGAAAGTCTGACAACCAGTATAGTGTTGTACCCAGTTACTGGGTATCGTGTAACTGGGTTATGGATGTCAGATAGGCAGTTACATCACGTAAAATACTGGTACTCAGCTCCATCCGGTTAGACTGGAATCCGACCCCAAAAAAGTTTGAATAGGGCAGGCGGATAATCATTCATGAAAATCTTATCTATATTGTACAATCGGTTGTCAATATTATCTGACCCACCCAAAAAACAAACGAATTTGGACCCTCTACCCGTAACATTAAGGTTTATTCAATTTATATGAGCTTATCAGACAAGTGCTCGAGGACTCGATGAATAAATACTTAATAATACAGACACGCAAATTTGATCTTTAACACGTAACGTTAAGGTAAACCCACCTAACATTGTCGGAGCCACCGGCATTATATATCATTTTGTTAAGCTATTTTAATCATTATCTCGTTGACATTAAAGTTGAAAAGCTTTTAAGTCACACTACATAATTACAACCCAATCTTTAATTTCGCGTATTCCTAACAAGTTCTTGTGGCCTAGCGGTTTGATGCTGGATTGACGACGAACAACATGTGGGTTCGAAAACACAGTCCACCCATTATCAGTTTCTTTTTTAATTCGTTTTCATTTCTACAATATTGCTTGCATTATTAAAGAACGACCAATATGATTTACGCCTAATGACTTATCTTGTAAACAGGTGGGTAAATTAAAAAACTTTAAGTTCACAGAATTTATATTTACCAAGAATGGTTGGTTAAGAAGTAAAACATATATTTGCTTCGTGAGGTAGGTAATAAATTCATCTATGTGACAAAAGTTACACTACGCCTAATAGCAGTGACTGCGCACACACATTTGTAAATCGTTTCACCTAAGTCGTTAAGTATTTTTAAGCAATTTGGTGTAAAAAAGCATTATGTCGCAACTTAATGACTATACCAAACATAAAATTATATTTTTACATGAGCAGGGTGTTGGAATTAGAGAGATTGGTCGTCGACTTAATATAGCAGTAAGTGTTTTTATAAACCTATTTTATTTTATTGATTGTGATTAATGAACGCGTAGTTGTCTATTTTACCATTACATTCACTCCTTACAAGTTACATACACGGTTTCAAAAAAGTTTTTTTTTTGTTTTAGAGAAATACGGTCAGACTATGGCTAAGACATTATGGAGACAATGGAAATATCCAGCGGATTCGTCCAGGAGCAAAAGCCATTAAGTATAGTCCCGAATTCGAACGCCACCGGGCCATTGTTTCAAGCCATGTTGAAAATCTATGGGTTCAAATGGTTTTAAATTGGGACACAACGGAAGTGCGAAACAAACACAACTTGGCCGAGATCGTGACATCGTCTTGGGAGCACATGAGAGGCAAAGATTTGTGTTGGAATATGGTGCGCGGTATGCGTAGCCGCTTACAGCAAGTTATAGCAGGGGACGGTGCGCCACTCCGCTACTAATTAATCTAGGTATTTTTAAACACACCACGTAAGTAAATGCTCAATGATTGATTGTTAAACCATTAAAATTTTGCTGATTATGTGGTGATGTTATTGTTATAAATAGATTCTTTCTATTTAAATAACATGTTTATTCACTACATATAGGCAGCTATAAATCTGTAAAGCATTTCACAGATGAATTCATTTTCTCGATAACGAACTTTTAAAAGCATGCCTTTTTTATGTTTATAAATGGTTAGATTTGATTATGGCATACTAATATAAAATGTATATTAATTTGGAAATATATGAGCGTTTACTTACTTTATTTATTTATCTTACCTAAGTGTTTTAATGAAATACCTAATAAACATTTTAAACTTGCAATTGTTTAGTTTTATTTCTATACAAACTGCCCGTTTAAAAAGGCAAGACCCTACGTCGTCCATTAAAGAAATGTAAAAAAAGTGAAATAAAATAATTTAAAAAAAAAAACAGCTGAGCAAAAAGCTACATTTAGGTTAAACTTGGTTTCGAACGTAGACAACGACGAACACCGCACTACCTTAGTGACCACAAGACCAACTCAACTCTTGTAAGCTGTATTGAAATTTGATCTTAGTTGTTATGCTAGACGCAATATTCTAAAGAATTTGAACCATGTAGTATACTTTCATAAAGTTTATTCTTGCACAGCACAAGCAGCCAACCTTCTCGTGCAAATAGGTAAAGAGACGTTGTTTTTGCAATTTAGTAAGACAAGGTAAAATATGTTTGAGCGTAGTCACTGTATACCCTTAGTAGCATTTGAATACCAGTTTTATAATATATAATATTTATTTTTCAACTACCCACTTATTACAAGTTATGCGAAAATATTACCATTTTACAAAGTTTATATTTGAACATTATCCGTCTATAGTTCTTTATAATAATACAAGAAATAGTTTTGGAATAAATTCTAAATTGCAAGCAAAAACAATATCGTCGTCGCAGGATATGATCTCGCACCTTGATTTTCTCAGTCTTATACACAGACCACGAGACCAGAACTACGTGAACACAACTATTAAAATAAGCTATTACACGAATTATATTATAACAAGTAGTTATAACATATAACCTAATGCTAACGTTATAAAGATCAAATTTGCGTGTCTGTATTATTAGTTTATTTGTTCATCGAGTCCTCGAGCACTTGTCTGATAAGCTCATATAAATTGAATAAACCTTAATGTTACAGGTAGAGGGTCCAAATTCGTTTGTTTTTAGGGTGGGTCAGATAATACTGACAACCGATTGTACCAAACCTCAAACAATAAAAATAGTAGACCAAAAATTACAGAATTAAAACCAACATCCCTAGCTAGGCTATTCTGCAACATTCTGAGCAAGGCCTATATTCACAGGCTGTTGTTTTAACGCAATAAATATTCATAACACAAAAACACTATTTCACTTTAACTTTATAACGCACATTTCATACTATGTGTATATTTCGCAGCGAAAAATTCGAATAAGCAATTAAATGCAAACAGGAGCTATGCAAATGCATTTTTACTCTGAAAGCGATGGAAATGTACACTCTATTTTCTATGTAAGCAAAAAGCTTAAGAGGGAGTCACCGAAAAGCCGGAGGTTTAAACAGGGAGCGGTTCAAAAGCGGGGATTATAATAAAATTTAAATATAGTAAGCTGTTTAAACGGACGTGGTCCGAATGATTTATAATTATAGCGCGGATTCCGTATTGTGCGGTGCTGCTGGGCGTGGGCTAAAAGGGTGGTAAGTAGCAAAACATGATTCTTGAGGAGGTAATTTTATAGGCAAAATAACAAGCTTTTCGTCCGTATCCACTTTGCTTTTCATCTGGGTAAGGGAGAAAGCTAAAGAGGTCATGTATCTGAAGAAAGAAAGAATAAGTAAGTCATCATCTGTCTAGCCTTTTCCCAACTATGTTGGGGTCAGTTTTCAGTCTAACCGGATGCAGCTGAGTAGAAATATTTAATATGGAGCGACTGCCTATCTGACCTCCACAACCCACTACCCTGGCTAATACTATACCCCTTTGTAAAACTGGTTGTTAGACTTCCGGGCTTCTGACGACCCGTAACGACTGTCAAAGATCCACGAATGACAGCCGGAACCAACGGGTTAACGTGCTTTCCGAGGCACGTAAGTAAGTATAAGATAAATTTGTTTTATTGTGATGTTAAACAAGAAAATTAAAACGGGAACTACAACAAATACGAATCGCATCTTTTTAATAAGTTTGAAACTCAAAATCTTTAAAATTTTACTTGCCCATCTGTTAGTCTGCAGCCGGCAACGGGTGTATGGACCATGGTTTATCTGTGAAGCTTTCCTGGATTCTGTGCAGTGCGTAATTATTTTTACGGTGCATATGCCCAGGGGATGAAGTGGAATCTCTGCGAGCTATTTGGGCGTGTAGGGTTTTAATAATGTCGCGTTAATTACCGTATGAGATTCCGGTTAATGTGATGTGAATTACTTTGTAGGTAGAATGGGGTGTTAGGGTTAAATGATTGTTTGATAGGGTTGATTGTTCAAATGTATAATACAGTGGTGTCGTGGCCAGAGTGTTAAGTCGTTGTGTGTCTAATTCTGATGCGGATTAGACCTGCTGGGCTTATTGGCCGATTCACATGAATTTACTCGCCCGAAACGGGCGAAGTGACACTTTTAAATAATATTATAGCAGGCAACTCGCATGATATTAATTTATTTAGGTACAAAAAAGGACACTGCGCACAGAAATGTAGATTTAAATATTTTGTAACATTACTTTGAAACGTTTACTTTTTCTTAACGTTACTTAAACGTTTTGGGCCAGTAAAGTCGTGTGAATCAACCAAAAGGCCGGTTGCTGACACTGTACGAGAAGATTTTTGTTACACAGACGACCAAATTTGCCCATTTGTATATACTAGCTGGAAGCCAGCGATCGGAGATATGAATATCCTATAGACAGACAGCAGACAGTGTGCATATTTTTGTTTCATTTCCGTCACGAAATTTCAGCTGCGAAAAATATCAGATATTTTGAAATGTCTAGAAGGCCAACGAATAAGTACTATCAGAAAAGTCGAAAGGAATATCGACCTCTAAAGTATCACGTTCAGATAATTTGTAACAGTACGTATAGGCGGTGTTTCGGATGCCAAAGTTCACAATGTATGTAGATATAGTTGAGATTCGGGAACTGGATGTACTCAATAATAAATGCTAGTGGAGATATTGACTTAGAAAAGTTACCTCAACTGTTTTATATAATACCTACGTGGTCAAAATGTATGGAATATATATTTTTTATCTAGTGACTTATCCTTGTTGCTCATTCATTTAACTTTAATAGTAAAACATAAGAGCTTAAAGCTTTAGAAATAATCCCATTTCAATACAACCTGCGCAAATGCCAGATACAATTACCAACATCAATTTCAATGTTTGAAAGCATAATTTGTTATTATTGTTTACCTAAAACCAAAGCTAATTAGCATTTGATTTCCAAACAGTTGATAACCAGCGTTGTTCTATTCAACACGATATAAACTGAGCAATCACTCTGCTAATTATAATATTATGAAATATTGTCGGAAATGCTAAATCGAATTGTTTATTCCATGTTTGTAGTTTTGGGATATTAGGATAGAAAATACAGAGGGGCTAAGTAATAAAAGCCACACGGGTCGATCAAAGGTAAGGCTGCGGTTGGTCCGTGGATGGATGACCATCTTTACATAATTATCAAGATTAGATTCGTTGGTCCCGGCTGTCATTCCTAGATCTTTGCAAGTCGTTACGGATTGTTAGAAGCCCCAAAGTCTTACCAAAGGGTATCGTACTACCCAGTAACTGGGTTGTGGAGCTCAGATAGGCAGTCGCTTCATGTAAAATACTAGTATTCAGCTGCAAGTAAGACTGGAAGCTGACCCCAACATAGTTGGGAAAAAGGCTAAGGCAGAACACAAATTTTTAACCAAGCTATTGCTGAATTTTCTAGCCACGTCTAAAAAGGTAGATGTAAAGTAATTTATTAGTGTACGAGATAGTATTTCTTACGCGAGTAATATTAAACTTTAAAAATAGCAGTAATTTTTAAAGTGATGTTTTATTAAAAAAACACTTTCATTCACAACAAAGTTTGAGAATAACGTAAAAATGATTACTATGCAAAAGCCACCTTTAAAATCACTCTCTTAATAAGCATTAAAAAAACTGTTACTATGATATAACAAAAGGGCAATTCTCGTAATTTTAAGGACGTTCACAGTCTGATCTCAGTCTCCATCTGTCAAAAATACATCTAATTCCCTTACATTTTTGACATTATTTGTCGCTGAGATGAGATTGCGACTAGATTTTGAACGTTTTTATTTACGGAAATAGGCCTTCTGGTATATCATAATAACAGTAGATAAGATAAGATAGGTCTTTATTTGCCGTATTCGTACTGTACTGTATATCTTCACTTCAATGGATATCTACTCACACAACTTGTGTGGTACAAGTTAATAGTTAGCTACCGATGACAACACCCACAATCTTTCCACTATAATAATATTTCTATTTCGAGGGCCCAACACAATTTTCCGTCGGAAATTTCATTATCCGTTGCTTAATCAAATAGCCCGCGTAATGGCCGCCGAGCCTTTCCCCTCTCCATTGCATTTTCATACCCTGCACTACTAGTGTCATATACACTCACGAGTAAAAGTATGTATACACTCGGTTTTATTCAACAGCGATTTACTCTTTTATTTTTGAATGAAATTTTATGTTGTTACGAACATAGCATTTTCGAATCCATAGGTTTATGTAATGTGTCGTATTTCAACGTTTCATTTGTTATTTCACGAAAAAATCGCAATTGTAAATTGTTAAGTGTTGACACACTGGTGCTCGTGACTGTACACTCACGAATACGTAGGTAGGTTCGTAGGTATGTAGTTAAATTATAGTGCGGTACCGTTTTTATGGAAATGAATGTTTTTATACGTTTTGTGGAGTTCATCATTCTTGGTTAATGTAGTGTTCTTCGTGGCTCGTTTTTAATAGCACCATGGAAATTTTATTTTGCATGTGATGGGTCAGCCCCATGCAGTGACCACTGGGCATCAGTCTCCACACGATGGGTGCCTGAGGTTGGACGGCGCCGCCGGGGCCGGACAAAGAAGAGGCAGCAAGAAGACCTAGACGCACACCGCAAGGGTTGGATCGAGGGGGCCCCTAAAAAGATGCTTCGAAGGATTTGGGGGAGGTCTTTGCTCAGCAGTGCTCCATTGGATTTTCATACCCTGTCAGGGGCGTAGCTACCGCTGTACCAGCCGTATCGATGATATGGGGCCCCTAAGCTACAGGGGCCCCCGATAATATCTAGAACCTAAAATTCTTGTTGATAAAATGATATTCATTTCTGTAAATTGGTGTGGTTGGTTGGTTGGTTTTATTTGGTTTTGTATGAGCTTTTCCATTATTTCTAGCATCTTATTAATTCTCTCAATTTATTATAACGGACACACACTTCCCTATGTGTTTGGCGGGTTATTTGACTAGGCATACGTGTTGTTCTTGTCCTTATATTACTGTATTTTTGTTTATTATTACAATATTATATTATTATTACTTAGATATTTTTTTAATATTAATCAAAAGTAGTGATGACATTTATTATTTAATTTATGAGTGAAAATGTGGGTCATATGCGGGCTTTTCCATAACTTACGTCCAAATTTTGACGGCACGGTTGGCGCAGTGGTTAAGCGATTGACTGCAGCGCTGCGTGTCGCGGGTTCGATTCCCGCACGGAACAAATATTTGTATGACCTACATGTATTTGTTCCGAGTCTGGGTGTTTTTCTATCTATAATATGTATGTATTTACAAAAAAAAAAAATGTATATAAGTAGTTTATCAGCCATCTTGTTACCATAGCACAAGCATTAGGTTGCTTAGCTTGGGACTAGATGGCGCTGTGTCAAATGTCCAGGGATATTATATTATATTATTATATTAATTATATTTTGCGTCCATATAAAATTGGATCAATACGTCCACATTAAAGAAATGAAAGAAAGAAAAGAATAAATGCGCTATATTTCACTTTGATTTTCAATATAAAATTATATTCTGATGGGTACTTAAAGCTTATTGAAGTGCTCATCACCAGGGCTTCATAAGCGATCTGAAAGCATTGAGCGAAACTAATTAGTACGAAGATTAATTTTCTCTATAGAATATAATACTCTTTATTATGTATGTACAGACGCCAGCACATCAAGCCACTACAATCTGTCAAATTTATTTAATAGATCTTTAACTTTATTGCTAAAGCATTAAGGTTCATGGTTGATTGGGAAAAATTGACAGTTTCGGTTAGCTGGCGTCTGTGCCTACACCAATGTAAATCACTATTTAGTTTAATTAATATCTTCTTCGAATTTCTAGCAGACAGTTGTGTGGAAGTTGTTAATTACAATACAGGGTTTCATAGAAAAAAAAACAGGCAACTGAATTGAAATAAAATATTTTTTAAATTATAATAAACTAGATTTTGCCTGCCTCCGCGTGAAACGGCCCCAGACCTACCGCGTCGCATGCGCACTCGCGCTATTATTTCGTTTTCTGTCTTTTTTTTCTTAAAGATCGTGGCGTGACGATAAATATGTGAAGCTATCAAATGCAAATCAAATCCGACTAATAGATCCAGAAATTAGCACGTTCAAACAAATAAATAAAATAACAAACTAACTCTTCAGCTTTGTTATTAGCATATAGATTATTATTAGTACCTATAGATAAAATTTATAGATAAGTAGATAATTAATTATTAAGGCTAGGGGTAATGAAGTAGTTAGTTATTATTCTTTTTTATTAACCGATTTCTAAAAAAGGAGGAGGTTCTCAATTCGGAAATTTGTATTTTTTTTTAATGTTTGTTCTCGCATAACTCCGTCGCTTGCCAACCGATTTGATTTTTTTTTTGTTGTGGGTATACTTCCCAAATGGTCCCATAGAAATTTCAACAAAAACGGTTCAGTAGTTTGGTTTTTAAACCAAAATTACTGGTAAAAAATACAAATAAAAAGTGAAAAATAAAAACTTTTTTTGTAGTGTGCATTTTGTTTGTGCAGAATAAACTATTTTTCAAGCGTTATAATTTTTACCTAGTCCAACATTAACACAGAGGAAACCTTACCAAACAGCACACAGTTTTGCAAAAAAATGAGCGTTCACCACAAACTAACTCAACCGACTTCAAGAATACAAAAAGAACTAAAACATTATCAAGCAAGGATCTCACAAATTGTAGAAGTCAGCTAGGAAAATAGTTAGGTGCTTGTAAGCAATGGCTAGCTACTTCTCACCAGTAATCTAATGCTTTAATCTTACTCACCGCTCACGAGCTTTGAGCATACAGTCAACTACTCGTCAGTCGTAACACTGGTAACGTTTGAACTACGACTCTAAACTAGCCATGGCGCTCGAATGACATTGACAGAGGGGGCTGTTGGTAAACATCTGTGCCTTGTTTTGTGAAATGTATTGAAAAAAAACCGGCCAAGTGCGAGTCGAACGCGCTCACGATAGTTTTAGTTCCACTGTACTATTATTTTATTTTTATTATTGCAGCCGCAATAGAAATATACACTGTGAACATTTCTTCTCTCGACCTATTACGGTTCATGATACATCCCACTGACAGACACACGGACATACGGACGGACAGCGGAGCGTAGTAATAGGTCTCGTTGGCACCTTTTGTGTACGGAAGCCTAAGAAGATGGCGGCATTAGCTCCAATTTTGGCCACGCGCCCAAAAGATCATTGTAAAGCTATAAAGTATATAAGTAATGTGCGATGTGTAGTATATAAGCGATGTGTTTTTTGTTTTGTGCTCACACCATAAATTAGTATTATAAGTCTATACGTGAGGATTTATAATTGGCTTTCGGGTGACTATGATTTCCTTTTGTGTTTGTTTTTATTAGCTGTAAGTCCATGTACTAAAATAAAATAAAATAAATAAGCTATATAGTAATAAGCTTTCGGGTAGTCAGAAGCCCGAAAGTCTGACAACCAGTCCATTGGTGTAATTGCCGTATGGCGTTCCAGTGTGAGAATAAATAATAATAATAATAAAGTACATACTTTTTTTTTTTTTTTTCAGGATGGGAAATCATCATATGACTCCTCCCGCTCTGGGTGGAGCAGAAGGGAGTGTCAGACTCTTACTGACTAAAACCCACCCGTGTTCCTTCCTTAGCCCTTTATGTTCCAGGGCAGCGGTAACCCTTTCGGACAATCCCGGTACCCATAAAGTACATACTCGAATTCCATGTTTTACAGCTATTATACTTGCACAGGCACTGCCAATGTCAAAATATTACCATAGATTTGCAGAAGTCTCAATGACTCTTTAGCCTTTGAGTAATCTGTTATACTTAGAACTCGGTCATGTGGTTCGCTTGCTTTAGTCATTGAGTAGTCTGTACTGAGAACTCTGTGGTTCGTTTGTCAGGTCTCTACGGAGAATCGTTTGTATGTGGGATCTGGGAAATTGGTCTGATACTCTGAGGGGTAATTCTCGTAATTTTAAGATCGTTCAGAGTCTGATCTCAGTCTCAATCTGTCAAAAATACCTCTAGTTTTTCTAAGTTCAAGTTTTTGACATTTGTTTGTCGCCGAGATGAGACTGTGACTAGATTTTGAACGTTTTAAGTTACGAGAATCGGCCTTTTGATCTCTATTGATGAATAATTTTCCTTGTTCCTAATCAACAAATTACAGGAAATTAAATTGGAATACGCGTTAATTAATAGTTACGATCGCGAATCATACTTTCATCAATATACTCGTAGTACACACGGCTACACATCAAGCTATGCAAAACCAGTAATGGCTGAC
The DNA here is from genome assembly GCA_951799955.1 of Apamea anceps. Taxonomy (NCBI): domain Eukaryota; kingdom Metazoa; phylum Arthropoda; class Insecta; order Lepidoptera; family Noctuidae; genus Apamea; species Apamea anceps. The sequence continues at coordinate 13,167,956 of OX637515.1, read as the reverse complement.
CGTTCATTGTGAGAAAATATCATACAAAGTGAGGCCAAGACAAACTGGTTTTGTATAGCTTGACGTGTAGCCGTGTGTACAAATTGACACTAACTTGCAAATTAAGAGAAATAATATCAAAAGTAACGAATAAAATTAGTTTCGTAGGTACTAATTACTCTCGCCAAAATGAGAACTAGATAGTAAGCTGCCTAGATAGATAGCTTAGCTATTCGATTTCCAATTTTCAGCACGACGCAAGATGACAAGGAAAAAATTTTTCATCCCACCATCTCGGAAAGAGTATTTTTAATCTTCAATATCTGAGTGGAAAAGCCGTTTTTATTCTCTAGAGGATAAAGTAAATTGAATTTAGAACATCGTGTGCACTAAGTTTGTGAATTAAAAAAAAACATTAAACCTATTTACTGCTACCTCTATGGTGCCGAATATATCATACAACTTTTTTTTAATTTGTTAAAAACTCAGACTCGGAACCTTCTTGGTGTTCTTTTTTCAATTTGCTTTGTACGCGGTTCTTTACGCGGCATTTTTTCACGTCATTGTTAAACCTTATATTAAAAACAAGAAACTTGAAAACAAGTGAAAAAACTAAAATGAGTGATTCTAGCGACGAGGAAGTTTGCTTGACGCCTTTGCATTTAGTCATTTCCTCGCTGAGGTGGAATGAAAAGTTACGTGTTGCACTCGAGTGCAAAGATTTTTCACCTCGTGCTCTTTTGATTCCCTCGCTAACGCTCAGGATTCTAATTTTGAATCACTCGCTGCGCTCGTGATTCAATTTTAGAATCCTTCGCTTGCTCGGTCATCAAAATTGAACACGCGGTTAAAAAGCAACTTTGCACTCTTGTATAACAAATAACTATTGTTCCATATCCTATCCTACTCCTACTAATTTACTAACGGGAAAGTTTGTATGGATGGATGGATGTTTGTTACTCTTTCACGCAAAAACTACTGAACGAATTTGGATGAAATTTGGCACACAGATAGTTTATAACCAGGATTAACACATAGGGTACTTTTTAACTTTTTTACAACAACCGACTTCCAAAAACGACACTACAAAATGAAAAATAACTTTAATTTCGGAAGTCGGTGTCGTTGGGTTCGCATTTTCGTTGTTTGCCACCGACTTCCGAAATTAAAGTTATTTTTCATTTTGTAGTGTCGTTTTTGGAAGTCGGTTGTTTTTTTTTTGCAAAAAAGTTTTTATTTTTCACTTTTAAGTTGTAATTTTTACCAGTAATTTTGGTTTACGAACCACACTACTGAACCGTTTTTGATGAAATTTCTATGGGACCATTTGGGAAGTATACCCTTTCCAATAAAAAAAGAATTTTTAAATCGGTTGGCAAGCGACGGAGTTATGCGCGAACAAACATAAAAAAAAAAAAAAATACAAACATCCGAATTGAGAACCTCCTCCGTTTTTAGAAGTCGGTTAAAAATAACACCTTCCTACCTTAATGCTATAAAGAAAGTCCTATAAATATTTCCATGCATGCCTACAGGTCGTAACAATAGTAAATAATAGGGTAGGGCCACACTGTGGGGCGTCACAGCGTTACTATTACTAAGCTTAGGTCGGAAAATTGAAAAGTTAACGAGCCTATTCCACGATGCTCGCGTTTCCACCGACCACCTTTGTTTTGAACGCCCGTCGGAACTCGGCCTTATTAAGGGGAAATTGCTTGGAGTAACATGAAAGGTGTGTGTCGATGACCCAATTTTTGTTTTAAATCTTGTGGGAGTAATGAGTTTGTTAATAGAGCCTGGGGGAAATAGAAAATGTGGGGGTAATATTATTAATTCAAGAGCCAGTGACTTACTATAATAAACAACGCCACAAATTCAAAACGAAATGTACCATACATAATCAAAAAGTATGTATGATCCCTTGCTAGACCGTAAGTACATTACTTTTAGATGAGGGATGAATGGAATAGAAGAAGGTAAGTACTAAAATACTACTGTATTATGTCAAAGGTACTTAAAAGTAAAATGAGCTTAATTGACTGATGGTGTGGAAATGAAGTGAGTGACGTGGACCTTATTAGCTGTAATGAGGACGCCTGGCTTCCTTGATAGCCTAACGCGAACTATAATATTCTCAATGCTGGGCCACAGGCCTCCTCTTTGTAAGAGAGAGAGGACCGCTATATACCACGCGGGCCAGTGCGGGTTGGTAGACGTCACATATTTATTTATTTTATTTTACCATTTATGTACACACATATATAAACAGACAATGAAAAACAGAACAGAAGAAAAATAGTTACAGAGGTGATGCTTATTTCATAAGAAATCTCTTCCAGCATACCTGAGATAGGACAATAGATACAGAGATGTAGACAGCGTGTGATAGAGCAAAGGAGACAAAAAATAATACATAGAATCAAAAACAATTCTCTTAAAAACTAAAAAAAAAAATCGAGAATATACTAACATACATAAATACTTCTAAAATAAATATTACTAGAATGATAATAATTATATCATACTCAAAATAATAAATACATACACAGCTATGATGAAGTGGACAGATAGTGTTCTTTCATTCTTCTTTTAAAAACTGCAAGTTAATCAATCTGCAATCTGCTTCAAATGTTTGATTCTAGGACATGTTGGTTTCCTCAGGATGTTTTTCTTCACCGTTTTGAGAGCAGTGGTGATGAAATAATGTACACTAAGTAAAATGTACCAACTTAACACAAATTGAAATTAACTTCGGTAAGTATTGAAAGCAGAAAGTATGAAAACTGTTCTCGGATGAACAGATCGATAATAGTTATGCAAATGTTAGATGCAGCCGTTGAATTTCGGAGGCTTTGTGGCTCAAAATGCTGCACCATCGGATAAGTAATTTCGTTTATACGAGATCAATGAAAATAACAAAGTATGTAAGTATTCTTACTTTTCCTATTTTGTGGGAGCTGTGGTGATCCGGTGGTAGCCAAATCGTCCTACGGTCATGGGTTCGAATTCGAACTCAGGCAGGCCCTTTAGTTTGTGTAATTTTATCCATCAGAACTGCTCTTAAAACGGCGAAGGAAAAAACTGTGAGGAAACCACGAGGTCCTAGAATCAGGAATTCAAACACATGTGACATCTACCAACTAGGAACGCGTGGTGCATTACGGCCCTCTTTTTCTCACAGATAGGAGGCGCGTGTCCCCCTGCAGTGGGTACGTTATAGGCTAATTATTCTTACTTTGTTCTCCAATAGCAAATACTGGCATGAAACAAGTCCAGTAAAAATAAAAGTGTACAAATACGCGACATAATTCCTTTTTTCAAATCTTCCCACAGAGTAAAAAAATAAACAGAGTGGAAACACTAAAAACAAGTGAGCGTTGACTAGCAGTAGCTCAACGGTGCTTAACCCTTAACGAGGCTACGTGACATTCCCGGAATTAAAACAAACAACTTTGCACAAGGAGAAATTCCTACTTATTCAACAGGACATTAATTATATACTTTCGTCGTCCTTTGGTGAAGCTCTAAATGTCTTTTCAGTTTGTCCTTTTTTTTTGTTTTAAAGAACACAATAAGAAAAATATGAATATTTACTTTGGACGTGCCTTTGTGAATGTTTTATTTTTACTTTGGCGTTTGTACGCGGAAACACCGTAATTTTATTCTAAGTTAGATTAAGTACTGTTTTTCTCACAAATTTTCAGAACTGTTTTTGCTACCCCTCTTTGCTTATAATATCAAGACTGTTTCCTTATTTTCTTTGTTTGTAATTGTAATATATATTACATTAGGTATTATTTATTTAACATACACTGATTAATTACTATTTTTACAAGCTAACACTAAAATATATATACAATTATATGATAGGAAAAAAATATAGAAAAAGGCAGAAACTCGTTGGGCATCAAAAAATTCGTCCACGTCACTGTCAATGGGATAAGTGCCCAAAAGGCTGGCAGCATTACCACGTTGGATGGCAATGCTGATTCTTTGGGCTAAAAAGAGGGTCAGCCTTCTGGTCACGTGAAGAGTCAACCAACCGCTTGGCGATGTTCCAAAAAAATCGATGAGCACTCGGACCCCAAGGCCCTAGTGTTTCAACCCCAAACGGCTCAAACATATAGCTCCCAATAAGGTTTTTATATTTACGCCGTTTGAGGTTTTCTGCTCCTGCAGCAGCCGCCCCAGCACAGCCCACCGTGCTAGGAAGATAGGATGGCGCGAAGGTGTCGACACAGGTTGCATCCCACACCAAAGGCCTACCGAACTTCCAAGGCATTATGGTCATTCCATCGGGCCTCGTTCCATCGTCGTGTGCCAAGCTATTGGGTTCTAAAACAGCTGGCACCCCAGCGGAGACAAGAGCCCGACGGATGATGTCGTTAATGCTGGCGTGCCTTGCCATCCGTCCAGCGCTCTTACTGCAGGATAGATCATGGTGTCCGAGGCAGTCGACTGCTTCACCGCATTGACAGCGATGTGGAGCTCCGCAAGGACCGCCCAGACTCAAACATGTAGCGAGCCAGATATGGTGTCACCCAGCATAGTGCCTATATTGGGTGACGGTAGCGCCTGAAGCCAGAGGCCCGACTCCCATTCACGCGCCACGTGAGTTGTAGCCACGCGCGGTCGTCCAAAGCCACATTAAAAATGGATGTAAGAGTACTGAAACGTGTGGATGCTTCCATAAAGAGGAAGAGCGGAGAAAATACATAAAATTTGGACCGAAACAACAATATCTGATTAGGGTGAATGCCGAATGTAAATTAATTTTAGAAAGTCTATCCGAAATTATTATTACAGTTGCATTTACCTACAAGCATAGCAATGTGTTATATGTAGGTATGTCAAATCAGGGTGTGACCTGGCCGAAAAAAATTTGGGAATCTAGATAGTTTCGGGATAAGTATATCATTTTCAAACAACACAAGTCCTAATAAAATAAAAGCAACCCAAACTATAACAGGAACAACAATATTCAAATGTTCAAGCAATAAAATTAAAAATTCTAATAACTGTGGCCACTTCATTAATTCCAAAGACCATCTTATTCAGTAGAAAAGAAAATATTTTTACAGCCACATTTTAACTGGAAAGGCCTTTAAGCTAATGTTTGAGTCCATTATGTCTGCCGAATGGCCTCGTCGGACGGTTTGATCACAGTTCGGTTAAACGGATATTAAAATTTCCACGACTTGAATTATACTTTCCAGTGATTTGATATCTTGAGGGGAAAATTGAAATGCTTTCGCGAACGAATTGTTCAGGGATTTTGTGTGAGTAACAATTTCGCGATCACTTCAGATAAATGAGATGGTATTACAGATTATTGAGAACATGATTGGGTTTTATTTGTTATGCGATTTATTTCGTGGTACTTACGTAGGTATCGAACCGGATTATTAAAGAAAAAATGTTTGTTTTGTTTGTTATTTGGTAGGTTGAGATGTATTGTCAATGTAGGAATGTAGCTACTTATTGGGCGAGTATTGATTTAAATAGCGGCGGGTCATCACCTTACAGCAGTCCGCTGCTTGACATAGACCTTTTATCTATTGCACTTTTTTTATTTTTTTTCTTAAACGTTGCTCCACATTAGAAATTTCTTCTGTATCGTGGGTGACACATAAACATTTAAACTCACATACACAAACAGCCAGACCCAGAAAAACTACTTGTAGGTCATACAAATATTTGTTCCGTGCGGGAATCGAACCCGCGACACGCAGCGCAGCAGTCAATCGCTTAACCATTGCGCAAACCGTGCCGTGAATACTAATACTACTATTTAGTCCCCCTTATCAATTTCGATAGCGGTGACCCTTAGAAATAAATTCTTTACGTAAGTATTAGATGGCTCACTAGACCGAATTTACACATCTAATATAGGTATAAAATTCAAAGTCATGACTGACTGATACATCAACGATCAGTCTAAACCGCTGGTCCTAGAAACATGAAATTTGGAGGGTGTTTTTAGTGAAGAGTAGGTATCCACTAAGAAAGGGTTTTTCGAAATTCCACCCCTAAGAGGGTGAAATGGGGCGATTTTGTTTGTATGGAAAATCTTATTCTTGTAATAAACTTGAAACTTGGCACCAATACTAATCTTAGTAAATTATGAAGTTTGCCATTTTATGTATTTCTAAACTACCCCCTAAAAGGGGAGTGGGGGGTTTCAAAGTTTGTATGGAAGAATTTTAGCGCGCGGTCCGATTAACTCGAAACTGAGTATTTATACCTAGGATCGAAAGTAAAGATTCGAATAATGTGTATCAGGGTTTTTCGAAAATTACCCGTGACGGGCTGAAAAGGAGTAGTTAATTTTACAAGGGAGGATTATAATGCGTGGCTTGATTAACTCGAAAATTGGTATAAATAATCTTTGAATCAAGTTATGAATACATCACAAACGATTTTTTAAAATTCCACCCTTGTGGGGGTGAAAAGCGGGGATACAATTTATATGAAAAATCTTATTCATTTAGTTAATAAACTTGAAACTTAGCAAGAATACTCGCCTAAGTAAGTAATAAAGTTAATTATTATAAATTTTTCAAAACTGCCCCTCAAAGGGGGATGTAGGGGTATTGAAGTTTGTGTGGAAGTAATTGAATACGCGGTCCGATTAACTCGAAACTCAGTATTAATAATTTTGACAGAAACTAATTAATAATAAGTATGTAAAGTGGTAGAAAATTGACCCCTGACGGGGCAAAAAGGGGTAATTCGATTTTAAAGGGGACGATTTGAACTTGAAACTGTATGTTACATTTTCGCACCTAAACCACTGAACTTCTGATTTGGCAAAGAGGTAGATGGCATCCTGGGGAAGTACATACTTTTTATCCAGGTAGCACGTTCCCGTGGGATAATTTCCGACATCCACGCGGGCAAAGCCGCGGGCAGAAGCTAGTCACTCATATGACATTAATATTGTATGTATTATAAATTTTTGGTTGATAGAAGTGACAGGGTTGACTATTAAAGCAGAAATCTCACGATACACCGTAAAAAAAAAATCAGTTGATCCATAGATTTATGTTCGCATAACTCGACATAATGTATGGATCAACTGATTTTTTTTTCACGATTTCGGTGTTGGTCCCGTAGTAAAAGTGGTTCATAGTGATGTGTACAATGACCCCTTAGGATTAAGATGATCAAAATTTAACGGTAACAGGAACATGCCTGTAAAGTTTAATATAAATTGTATACAACTACTTACCTAACCCCTGCTTTCCTTTGATTGCTACGTTTGATTCTTGAAACGGAATAAGTTATAAGTTACAACTTTGAAGGATGTTTAACGGGCTTCACTTACCTACATGTAGAACACTTTAGTAGGTACCCCATTAATTTAATATCTATGTTTCTAGGTCCAATTAATTTCAAAACGTATCAACTCCATCCTTTCAGAAGGTAGGTAATACATAAATGATTACGATATAAACCATTTTGATGTACAGACGCCAGCACATCAAGCTACTACAATCTATCAAATTTCTTTAATAGATTTTCAACTTTATCGCTAAAACATTAAGGTGCAAGGTTGATTGGGAAAATTTGAGAGTTTCGGTTAACTTGACCTGCTGGCGTCTGTACCTTCCTATAAGTGTATGTTTGGCAAAGACCTTATGATGAATCCACTACTACTCTTAACATTAATTAGTAAATAAATCGTGTTAATGTTTGGCTTTTAACTAAACAACAAGTACCTAAGGCTTGTGGCTTAATGATAACAACCGCACGAGTCGATCGAAGGTAATGGTAAGCTTGCTGCGGTCGGTTCGTGATATTGAGACCCTTCCGGGCCTCGGAAAGCACGTTAAGCCGTTGGTCCCGGCTGTCATTCGTAGATCTCAAACAAAGTCTAACCAGTCTTACCGAGGGGTATCGTGTTACCCAGTAATTGGGTCGTGGAGGTTGGATCAGCAGTCGCTCCATGTAAAATACTGATATTCAGTTGTGTCCGGTTAGACTGGAAGCCGACCCTAACAGTTCGGTAAAGGCTAAGTAGGCAGATTGCAGTTGGATTTTACAAAAAAATTGTATGAACGTAAAAAGCCTAAAACAAGTTAAAAAAACTATGAAAAAATAGCCGCAAATAGAACAAAAAAGGTATAAACGTGAAACCCTATAAAAAGAAAAAAATAACCTTGAAATTATGACCCTATGTAAATACGTATGAAATTTTTTGATTAAATGTTGTCGCTTCGGGGGACCGCTGTAATCTATTAGCCTAACGTTCTGTTAAAGTACATACATAACATATGAGTAAGTTAATATTCCTCATTCCCTTTCAATATAGTGTACATTATTCTACTAGTCAAGCCCTTTCATTTGATATCCATATTGAGGGAGTTGTGAAAGAATATGTAATCCGCCATTTTATGGCGGCGGCCATCTTGGACCGATTTTCATCAAACATAGCTAAGAACACTCCCGACTAATTCACCTTACAAACAAAAAAACGGGTTGCACTCCGGGAGAAGTGAAAACTTGAATATTAACGTTGTGCATTTTTGAATAATTATTTTATTTTGGAATGCGGTCTACTCTCCCTCCGTCTTACGAATTTTCGATCAGGTCACGTGTCCTGACGCGAGCTCCGTCTTACGAATTTTCGATCAGGTCACGTGTCCTGACGCGAGTTTTACCTATCACAAAAAAAGTGCACAACGCCGTTAAAGAAGTTTTCACTTCAAAAAAAACAAAATCAAAATCGTTCGGGAGCTACGATGCCACAGACAGAGAGACACACACACAGACACGCAAATTTTGCGGCGGGGGTTAAAATCAATTAAAGTAATTTCTCAAACTTCGTGGCATGACATAGTTTTCTCAGTTATTCAATTGAATTTTCTTCTTCTCGTAATAAGAAAAGAGTAGAATATTGTTATTTTCATTTTTTTAAGTACTTTAAAGGTCTTCTTCCATGAATACGAACTGTTGGTTGGGTAACTTCCCCTCCATTTGGTTTTCTAACTCAAATGAAGTTTATAGGACTTCTTTTTCACAATTGGTATTTCTTGGTAGGGGAAAAATTTGTGGGTGGAAGCCTTTATCCTATTGTATCTCAGAATAGGTCTCCATACCTTATTGTGCCCCTTAATAAAAGAAATTCTTAGGAAAGGATGATATTTAAACTAGAGAATACAATTGATCACTGTAATATGAAAAATGTTTTTAAATATAATACTAGAAGATCAGCCCCGACTTATAATTTGTAGGTCGTGAGTTCGAACCCAGGCAGACAGTTTAATTTGTGGACGGTATTTAATGTTATCACCACAGCTCTCAAAACGGTGAAGGAAAACATCGTGAGGAAACCGGCATGGGCTAGAACCAACAATTCAAAGACATGTGACTTCCGCCAACCCGCACTGGACCCACGTGGTAGATTATGGCCCACTCCCTTTCACAGAGAGGAGGCCCTTGTCGCAGCAGTAGGAACGTCATAGGCTGATGATAAAACAGTTCTAACATTTTAAGTACTATAAAATAAATAGGGCAGAGTCGTCATTCACAGACAGAATAGAATGTCAATAATTTAAATACCGTTTGTTTTGCTGACAAACCTTCATTTAATGAAAATGCGTCATCATTTTAAAGCGAATACCTATCATGTTTTAGCACTGGCCGTCGAATTGTGTATCTGGCAGCGATGAAGGGAATTCTGCCTGAATTTCATCAAGCAATTTTTGATGCCAGCCTAATTGGATATAGGGATAAATAAATCAATTAAATTGTTCCGCTGACTGGGCCCTCTAATGGCGTTGGATGTTGGTGCGTAAAAACCAACCCAGGATGACCTACCCCACCCCTTTTCCCTATATTAATTATGGGATATGAGCAGCGAAAATATTATGAGAGACAGGGCTCGAGTGAAATTGGCGCTTATGGTGACAATGATTCCATGATTTTGATTTCGAAAGTAGAATTTTAATGCTCCGCATGCTAAATTGTTCAGTTGATTATTTAGGGTGACTTAAATGATTTCACTACACCATTTATCCCTCAATTATTCATCAAACCGCAATGGAGCCTATATATTTTGTTACCAGTAGTACGAATCAATTGATCCGACTTGGTTTCCGTACGTCCCTTTTGGGTAACCACTGAAAATCAAGCGCTGTGCTGTGGGTCCCCTATAGCACAGCATCATGCTGAGTGGAAGCCTTCTTGTCACAGTCATGACGTACAGCCTTCGACTATTTCTGCTTTGTGCTCGTGATTATAGACATATTTTGTTTTTATTTTTCCTCGTTGTTGGATTTGATTATCTTTTTGTAAGCGCGTGTTTCTGTGACAAATAAAATAATTTTTCTTTCTTTCTATACAAGGTGTCGTTTTGCATCCTCGTCAAATTCAAGGAGGTAACTATGTTACTGATTCTTGACACGAATCAATAATAAAATAAGAAGGGATTTTTTTTTTCTAATTTTCGGAAAGCGGTGTGTGCGGGACGGGACACTCATTTTAAAACGCGCCGCCCTTTTACCCACACATAAAAACGCGGCCGGTTATACGACACCATAATGCGATTCTGTTCTTTGAAAGTGGTGTATTCTGAAATAGGTCAAACTTAAATAACTAAAAAAACAAGGATGTCTTCATTATTTACCAGGGATCGTAATTTCATTTGATTATTTATGTCTTTAATAACAGCCTCCTGAAATTTGACGAGGATGCAAAACAACAGCTTTTATAGGTATTTGTAGGAATACAGAATGATCAAAAATATTTTTGCTGCTTATATCCTGGGAAGGATAGGTGTGCTCTTTCCCAGGAAATGAGCAGCGAAAATATTTTGAGAGACAGAGCTCGAACGAATTGATTGACAATGACTTTATGGTTTTGATTTTAAAAGTAGGATTTTAATGTCGAGCATGCTAAATTGCTTATTTGATTAAGAATTAGTTGCGTGGGTGTACGTTAAATGATTTCCACTTGATGACCTACGATATTTCACTTGGTTTTTCAAAGTAAACAAAAGACGTTACTCTGTAATTATAGGAATGGTTACTTATGCATATTAAGAGATACTTAAAATGTAAATAAGGTATAATTTCCGTGTATTAGAACTTTGATTGTTTCAAATATTATATTATTTTCGGATCGAAACCCTGTCATTATGTGGCTAACTTGATGTCACGCATGGATATAAATTTTGTGTAATTGGGTCACATATTATTATTTTACTGAATTATTTTAAAGGCTGATTATTATAAAAAAACTCTCGGCTACAACTTTTGAAGATTTCTTGACGCAATATGTTGCGGTAAGTTATCGCTTAGTCTGCGACTGCGCTTAATATTCATAGAACAACTTAATTTTGAAAACGAGAAACTTCTACCACCAGAACGTGGACCATCAACGATTAATAGTTGCAATTTAACAACTATTCACACAAACTATAAGTAAGGGTTATTTCTTGACAATATGTAAATACCATCTACTTCGTATTGGGATAGTTTATGTGAGTCAGTTCAACAATTTAGGCTTCCACACTTTGGGTGATCTCGGGTTGAGAAAAAATAAGATTATTTGATTTATTTATTTAATCATTTATGTACCAACATATATAAACAGACAAGAAAAAGGTTATACTTATTTTTAAAGAAACCATACGCCCTGCGATGAAATTTTTCGTTTTTTTTTTAATTGCTGTTCCATACGTTTTGACAACATAGGTATGGGTACAGTTGGCGCATCGAAATCCGTGCCACCCTATATTAAGAGCAAAGAGCATAAAGGGTATCATACATATTCTACTAGACAGTTAGGTACTTCATCTGAATGTTACATTGCGAATGGATGTTATCTGATTTGCCTAAGCCTAGTGTACGAATTAACACTGACAGTATAACTCTCTGGAGTCTGACATTATGTGTGCACCAATCGGTTTACAGGACTGAATTTGCTTCTAGGTTTATGACGTCATAAATCCATGAAGCATTGCGTATTTTATTAAGGATTAAGTCAATTTAATTAAATATACAGGGTCACATTAAATTCGTTAACGAAACTCTACAGACGTGGCTACAATACCTATCATCATTGACCTCAAAAAAATATTAAATCATTATTTAGTTTTTTTTGTCGTATTTTGACATCGATACCCACTACTTGTGGAGTTTCGCTACCTAATTTAATCTGAACCTGTAGGGTTAGGAAATAAATAATAATAAGTGTTGTTAAAAATGTAAGGATAATGATGAAAACGAATTGAATACGAATGAATAAGCAATGGAGATTTTCAACGGATTTTCTTCGAAGGTTTATTTTGAAACTAGCCAATTAAGCTCTTTTTATTGGATTAGTAGGTACTAGGCCTACCCATTGCCCATCCTATTGACAAGCCTTCTTAGATATTTCTTTCATTTTGAAGGATATTCCTAATCCATTGCTTCATATGTAAATAATGCACTTTTCTAATTAAAATCATGTTTACGTCAGAAACAGATATTGCTCTGTAGCATCGAAATCAATAATCATAATTAACTCGTTCAAATCGCGTCCACAGCTCAATCCTAACCCGATAATGATAATAAGCGGTATTGTGGGCTGCGAGGCTTAAAACCCTGAACATGTCATGGAGTAGAACTGGCTGGAGAGTCGTTTATCAGAGGCCGGTCGAGTAGCGGCGCATAATTAAACGTTACGTACTGGTGATCAGGATGTGGAGCTTTCAGGTTTTGAGCAGTTTCGTGGTGGTGTTCAGCCTTCATCATATCCATTCAAGTGCCTTACGATACCAAAAAAAGCGCGTGTAAGTGCTCAACAAAAAACGTCATACAGCGCCCGGCGCTCATGGGTATAATAAAACTTGATTTACGACTGTTTGAAAAGGTTATTTGTTAGACAAGCGACTGTTTTGTAAAGCTAAAGACAGTATAATAGCATACAACGTCCTGACCTCAATCGTCGGGCAGTAACCTATAAGACGAAACACCTGTCTGTTCGGAGAATCCTTTTTTTTCTATGGAGGATAAGTGAACTTTAAACTCTGTTCCTCACACCTCTATAGTTACTTATTTTAGAGATAGTAAGATCAAAAGACCAACAATATTATATTTTAGCGTGAACTTTCCTATTGTTGGGCAAAGGTCGCTCCTTTATTATATATTATCCAGGGCTATCTCTGGTGTACCAACAAAATAAAACGGTAAAGGCACTTGTATAGAAGGATACAGGGTGTCAGGGACATCAAACCATGTCAAACCATGGTCGCAGAAGGAGGTAACGGCTTCCCATGCACTCTCGCTCCGTACCATGGCCTGGACCAGGGCCGGACGCGAGAGATCGCCGCCGGCAATCGCCGCCACGAGGACGCAGTGGTGCTCCGCCCAAGCCGGGTAGACCTCCACCGCATGCTCCACCGTGTCCTCCGGGCGATGCACACAGTGGTGACATCCTGGCGTTTCCTCTCACCTTATCTTGAACAGGAACCTCCCAAAACAACCGTGTCTGGTGAGGACCTGCGTCACGCGGAAGGTGAGGGCGCCTCTCCAGTCACTCCTCAAAGAGGGGGCTTATCGCCGCAATTGTGGCGTGCCCAGCACTGGGTTGCGACAATCGTACTTTCCATGTCGCCATGACATCCCGCCGGAGCTCTGTCCGCTGTACCGTGATTTCTCGCGGCAGCGAAGTTACGCCCCGGCGTTTTACCTCCTCTCGCCACTCCCATATGTGGGCGAGGACTTATGCCTCCAGATCCCATGGCGGCAATCCGGCAAGGAGGCTCGCCGCCTCAGCGGAGACCGTGTGGTATCCTCGGACCAGCCGGACAGCCATGACCCTTTGGGACGCGTTCAACCGGTGGGCTGGTCACCGCCTTAAGAAACGCGCCCACACCGGTGCTCCGTAAAGGGCCATAGACCGCTCGACCTCGGCATAGAGCCTCCGGCAGGAGGCGTTTAGTCCCCCTATATTGGGCAGGAGCCGCCTCAAGGCAGCCCCGGCCCGCTCCAGTCTGCGAGCCAAACATTGGAAATGCTCCACGAAGTTCCAGCGGCTGTCGATGACGAGTCCCAGGTACTTCATCGTCGACTCGACGCCGATGTGAACCCCTCCTACCGTTATTTGGGAACCCGACGGTGGCGCGTCCCGAGGACCATGAAAACACATGGCCTCAGACTTGTGCAGGGCCACCTAGAGTCCCAATTGCTGGATCCTCTCGACGATTGTCGCAACTCTGCGTGTCACCACTTCGGCTGCCGCCTGGTTCGACCTCCCTTGCGCCAGGACCAGCCTGTCGTCAGCGTAGCAAACTACGCTGACGCCGCTAGGTCAGCGCGCAGCACCCAGTCGTACCCGATATCCCACAGATGCGGCCCTAGGACCGATCCCTGTGGGACACCGCACGACATAGATAGATAGATAGATAACGGCCCTGTCCATCATCTACGCCGCATCCGCATCGGCAACCGGTGATACCGGAGTGCCTCCCGGATGCAACTCCAAGGCAGGGTACTGAAGGCAATGGCGATGTCTAGAGACACCGCTAAGACAACCCCACCCCGGGCCACAGCATCTTCCATCGTGAGGGCCGCACGCGCATGATGGCGTCTATCGTAGAGCGCCCCCTGCGGAAGCCAAACTGGCTTTCCGCCAAATCTGGCCCCACCCGCACCAGCCACTCGATAAGGCGGTGTGCAATGACTCTTTCTAAAAGCTTTCCTACCTCGTCGAGCAGCACGATGGGCCGGTAAGTGGATGGAGAGTCCACAGGGTGCCCCGGCTTCTTGATGAGGACCAGTTTCCCCGTTTTCCAACGAAATGGGAACCGGCCCCCTCTCCAAGCATGCGCTTAGTAGCCCCCTTAGTCGAGACCCGAGCCCAGGCTTTTCCAGGTAAACCGTCGGGTCCTGGGGCGGTATTGTTGGCATTCAGCTTACGTACCGCCACTCTCAGCTCTACCAGGTCACTTCCGGAGCATCGTCGTCATCGTCAGTGGTGTGGTCCGCATCTGGCACCGCAGGAGGCGGAGCTATGGGCGGGGGAATGTGTTCCCTCGCGCAGAAAAAAGAACGCTCACCACGTCCTCCACGAGCTGGGGCCCGAGACTCTGTGTCAGCGACGAAGTCAGTGGAGAGCCCATGGGCGGAGTTTCTCCTACACTATCTTGTAGGGGCGTCCCCACGGGTCTCTGTCCAGAGTCCCCAGCGATTTCTCGCGGGCCAGGCCCCTGGCCCGCAGGATCTCCGGTCGGAGGGCGGTCTTCGCCGCTTTGTACCCCTCGTACAGCTCCGCCTGCATGGCTTCCGTATCCGGAGGGCGGATACGGAGCCTGGGTTGCCTGGTGTACTGACTTCACGCAGCCACGCACGCCTCGCGCAGAGACAGCAGCTCCGCTCAGCACCAGTACACCTGGCGCCGGGCGCGTCCGGGCTTGACCTGGGGTATTGCCACGTCGCAAATTTCGGACATGGCCTCTCGGAACTACTCCGCCTCGTCGTTGATGTCAGCAGGCCTGTCCGGTGGTGACACCCAGGCCTGCACGATCGAGGCTTCCAGGAGGAGCTCCCGGTCCAGCTACTTCAGCGCCCACCGCGGACCACCCGGGGCCTGTCGGACCGGCGCGCTCGAGGTCTGGGCGGAGACGTTAAACCGGATGTACCGGTGGTCGGAATAGGTCTCCACCTCATCCATGATGCATCGATGTCCCTGCCACCCTGTATTAAGTTGACTCTTTTATTTATTAGCAACTAGATACTTGGAAAAAGACAATGCTGATAGTTAGTGGTTATTAAACGTAGGTAGCTACTTTGTGTTATTTATATATATTTTTCATTTTTTTCTTCTTTTTCCCACTGCTGGGCAAAAGCCTCTCAATATTGAAATCTGCAGCCCATTTTTTTCAAACGCATTTCATTTTTTAATGCAGTTTAAGACACTCAAAAATTATAGACACTACTCGTATAACAAAAATCTCAAAAACTTAATCAAGCTCACCAAACTCCAAACCCGTATCACACCATTCACAACCAACAAACAAACAGGCGGCTCAGACAAGTGAAATGAAATGGATAGGAACGAAGTCGCGTGAGATGTCGCTTCGAGTACGCCGAGTACGCTCGTCGCGTCGCGATTACTCTCCATACTACCCGTCCGTGTGTCACGGTTCACGAGCTCATAGCGAGTGATTAGATATCACGTTGACTTTGTTTCGTCAATTTGTTGATTGAGTTAAAAGTTTTCTTTTGGGGATTCTTTCTTTGTTAGGTGAGATAATTAATTGTGGTCTTTGATATTATGACTCGGGTTTGGCCTTTTGTTTTTATGTTCATTTGTCCTTTGAGTTCATTTGTCCTTTGAGTTCAGTAATAGCGAGATCAGAACCAATTCTATTACTAACATTCAATTCATTAAGTTAATTTGTCGCTAACGAAAGCCTAAGAAACAGTAGAGATGATATTAAGAAGCCAGTATATACAATGTGTAACTGAATTAATGCATATTGTTAAAGTAGTTTGTTCAGAATCGTTTACTGAATCGATTTCTGTCATTTTTAATGTCGACAATTATTTTTTTATTAAAATATAATTGATACTACGTAAATTACTGTCACACTTTCGCTGTACAGTCAAAACTTACGAAAATAGATGAAGTAACTACTACGCTAGACCCTCATACGTGTGAGACTGTGTGCATGCGTAAATTTGTAATGTGACCACAAATTTCTTTCAATATCACTATAGCTAATTCAATAAAAAAACAATGTTTTATACATAATAATATAATTTCAATGTATGTATTACGGTTATAACATAATATTCTAATTGGGGTGTTTGGTGGTGTGCATTATTTCCGGGACATGTTGTATATAGGTAATCATGTATCTTCTACATAAGTTTTATTTGTAACCATTGTCTTTTCTTTAATTTGATAATTAGGTATGGACTTATTCTGTGTCTATCGAATCCGACTCGGCTGGGCAGCGTTCGTGAAGCTACGCAATATATACATATTTAATTATTATGCGGTACCTATCGCAGTGTCTCAAGATGAAAATCTTTGATCAGTGTGTGTTGCATTGCTCGCAGAACAGACAGCCGATGGGGCCGAAAGGTCTGGAGTGGCGATCGCGTACCGGAAGACGTAGCGTAACGTTGGAAGGCCCCCCACAAGGTGCCAGGTACCAATAGCCTTGTGAAGGCGGCAGAAATCCACTGGATGCGGGAAGCATAGGTCGAAGGGTTGGTACTTGGGGGAGGCCTATGTCAGTGGACTTCTTTCGGCTGAAATGATGAATGATTAATCTGTCTAGAAAACGTGAAAGGATAGGTTGGAATCCTATCGACGGAAACCACATGGTAATCGTTCTTAGCACACTGTAAGGCCAGGTTCCTATAAGTTCCGCAAGAAAAATGACAAGATAATTTTCAAAAAATATAATTAAAGCACTTAACCTTTCCAATATAAACTTTAACCTTCTATTTCCATGTCCCCAAAACGATTACGCTTAATTACACATTTCCAATAACAGGATTACTTTAACAAATGTTTTGATTAACCAAACTCCCATCGTCAAAGTTTACAATTTAATAAGCCTTATGAACAACATTTCCCTACATAAACTATATTGTATTAGGTGGCAGGGAGTCTTTATTAAATACTTGTTATTTTGTGTTTAATTACTGTCGCGTCTTACATATTAAGTTAGTGACAAGAAGAATTAAAGGAGGTTTGGTTTTTGTCGATTTATACTTTTAATTGTGTTAGATTCACGAAACTAACACCAGACTGCGTTCCAAAACGGGTACAATAGACGTAGGTAAGAAGACTGTGAGACTTAAATGGATCAGATCACATCAAGCATGTAGCTGACCGCTGGGCAGAAGTCAGTGGATGCCTGAAGATGGACGGCGTTGCCGAAGCCGGCCCAGAAAGCGGTGGCGACATGACCAGGATACGTACCACGAAGGCTGGTTTGAGGTGGCACGGAAAAAGAGTCCGAGAACGTAGACTTGGGAAGGCCTTTGCCGAGCAGTGCGACAGTATAGAAAAAAAATAACGCTACCTATAAGAGATCTCTAGGGAGGCTCTAAAACTATGTTAAAATTTAGGTCAATGTTGTGATATGTTACGTCACAAATATAACCTGTCGCAGCATACTTTCAACATCTATGAAGCTTTCTTTCTGTAAAAATTATAAAAAAAAAAATTAACATAATCTCCGTCTCGCTAATATATATTTTTTTAAAAGCATCTCTAATATAAAAATAATAATACATGTCACTGAATATATAATTCTAGTGCGACATAAACTAACATATAAGTCATGCATGACAATTGTCTATTTTCCTTTTCTAAGTGCTCTGTAGAGACCTATTTAGCACCACATATATCCAATTCAGGCGTAAAGTGATATTACTGAATTGTCTAGACTTAAGGCGTCTACAGAATGCCCAAAAGACGTTGTTCACGAAACATTAAAACTAATGGCTTTGATATATTTGGATTATTTACTGAACTTATAGATAAAAATAATATTTATTTTAATAAAAAAATATGTAAAAAGCATATTGCGGCGACCCCATATAAAAAGAATAATAAAATGATATATTCGGAATACATTTTCTAGATTATGGTGAAAACCGCATCAAAATCCGTTGCGTAAAGTTTAGAAGAACAAGTCTTTCACACGAAAAGCGACCTTAATTTAATATATATATAGATTTAAATTGACTCCCTCTTCATCGTTTATCCGGCTTATTGGTCGATCCTCAATTCGAATATACTTGCCCGAAACGGGCGAATGGACACTTTTAAATAATATTATTTTTCCTGTAAGCAATTCGCACTAATGTACATGTAATCTACAGTTTGATTGTTGCTAACTACTTATCTAATTAAAAAACGCTACATTTTTCCGCCTTAACTTCAAGGCACATTAATTAAAAAAGACTAATGGAATCACTTTCACATCGTTTCCTTTTGAAACAATGAGCGAATAAGGCGTACAAAATGTATTGTATGATGTAGCTTCATAATGTAGGCAATGAAATGACATTGTGATGAAAAAACTACCGCTTCAATTAATTATTCTTTTGGAAAAGTCCACATTTACGCACCATCATTGTTACTAATTCGTCCATTGTGTTACTTCTTTTCAAGTCAGCCATCTTTGTTTCCAATGATTCCTCTTTTTGTCAATTCGCTGCAGGACCCCTTGTCTCCGTCGTTTTATTTCTGGCAGTTTTTAATTGAATTAATTTAAGAGTTATTTTGGTTCAGTCATTGAAGAATCGGGAAATTCAATTTGAGTTTTTAAACATTATATTATAAACTGATGAATCGTACTTACCATAGAAATGTTTCCTATATCTATGGTACCTACCTTGACTACTCCGTTGGTCTCGTAGTCGCAAATGCGACTGCTGTGCATGGCTTCCTGGATTCGATTCCCAGGACGGGCAAAGTGTTATTGGGTTTTTTCATTATAAATTTCTCGGAGCCGCCCGGAATTTGGAAGTTGGTGGTGGGATACCCCTGTGCCTCGGAAATCACGTAAAGCCGTTGGCACTGCGCCTGATCTCTCCCCGGTCGTGTCGGATTGCCGTCCCATCGGACTGTGAGAGTAAAGGAACAGAGGATGCACCTATGTTTGCGCACACACTCTGCCCTATAATATCTGCTGCGAACCTGCGTAATCTTCGTTGAGATTGGCCACCGTGATTATTATATTGGGTCGGGGGGCTTTCGGGACCGGGACCGCGGTCCCGGTTTCCCCCTATAAATATAATAATTATTTTGAGTGGTATTTTGGGACCACAAATAAAATAAACAATGTAATGTCTTGGGAAAGTACGGTCAACCAAATTTAGAAGTTACACAACTAAAACTATTTATACAAAACGATAAAATATATTGTATCACTTGGATTTTTGCTTTTTGTTTTTACAAATAATGTTGGTTTCCCTAATCTTTTCCTAGACTTTTTTTTTTTTTTTTTTGAGGCTGGGAAATCATCAAATGACCCCTCCCGCTCTGGGTGGAGTGGAAGGGAGTGTCAGACTCTTACTGACTAAAACCCACCCGTGTTCCTTCGTTAGCCCTTTATGTTCCAGGGCAGCGGTAACCCTTTCGGACGACCCCGCTACCCTGGCAGGATCTTTTCCTAGTCTTAAGGCTCGCGTGCAACTAATCCGTCACCGGCCGAACTATCCTCGTAGATGTCTTCCGATCAAATCAAACATTTTATATAAAAGAAAGGTAGGTAAAAATTAATTCGTGTTGCGGGCATTACTTCAGCCGACATCATACGATGACGTCCGATAACGTCCGATAGATTAGAAAATCAAACCGGTAGGAACAGCAGGCACTATTATCATTAGATTGTAACAAATCTGCTTGACAAGCGTGTGAATTTATTACAGCAATATGTTCTCGTGATTATTCATTGTGGCTGTCTAGTAGCGTGCCGCTAGTCCTTTCGTGATTATATTGAAAACGCTGTTTCAGTAAAACCTGGCTGCATTAATTCGAGCAAGCCCTTTCCCAGAACAGTACAGAGAACAGCATTACCCACTTCGGGGTAATTGCGTAACACACTAACAGTGTTCAACAACATTCATTGCGTGTTTACGTTGTGGAGCAGACAATTTTTTGTAACATTTAAAGCAATGGATTAGCAAACTCCTTCAAAATGATTCAGATTGTGATTGATAGTGTGTTACGTGCTGGGGGGGGCCGGTGGCTAAATAATAACACACAGGTCGGTCGGTCAGGTTAAGCTACGCTTGCCGCGGTTGGGCTATGGATGGTCCATCTTTACATACCGAGACCCCTCCGTGCCTCGGAAAGCACGTTAAGCCGTTGTTCCCGGCTGTCATTCGTGGATCTTTGACAGTCGTTACGGGTAGTCAGAAGCCCGAAAGTCTGACAACCAGTCTTACCAAGGGGTAATACGATACCCCTTGGTAAGACTGGTTGTCAGACTTTCAGCGCGGTGCTATTCTGAAAAATCTCACCGTGAAAACTTAGGTGAAGGGAGTTTTAATTGAGCTGTCAACAGTGTCAATCCCTAGCATCAGGAGGAATGACAGCTCACTTTAAGCCCACTTCACCTTTAGTTATCACGGTGACCTTTTTACAGAATAGCACCGCTGATCAATCTGCAACTGATTCCCTTTGGTGAGTGATAAGAAAGAATAAAAATAAGAATTTAACCTACTAACCTGTTTACACTTTGACCAGGCACTTTTGGAACCGGCCATAGATCTTTACGAAGAATTATTTGTAAACATTCATTCATTATTTGTTCTACACTTAACGACCCCATGCCGCCCAGCTGCCTATTGTTTCAGGGAGCTTCACCCGGAAAATATCCGCTAATTTTGCCCAGTGGTTCCACAGCGCACTGCAGTGTATAGATAAGAATGTGATGCATTAGGGGGCGCGGTGCGGTACAAAGTAAACAGTTGCCTGCTATCATTGGTGCGCCCAACACTGCCCGACTGGAGGCGCGATGGCTATGGGGAGTTACGAGCTTGGAATTATTTGGGCCGAATTTAGGGAAGAAAATAATGACGTCTCTGCAATAAAGGAGGATATCCAAAGAACTTGGCGCTGGCGGTGCCGCTGGATCTTTTTTGTCTTGTAAATACGAAGCTATGAGTACAGAAGTTTAAGATGACTTGTTAAACCATTAAAAAACAATCAGAGATTATTGGCATTTGTGGAGAAGGTGGGTAGGCATTGCCTAATTATTGCTATTTTGCCAGCAAATTTTATTCTATAATGATAGATTTGTTGATAATTAAAAAATTATCAACAAATCTATCATTAAGTTTATTTTATTTTTTCTAAGAAAAACAGGTAAGGATCTTTTATCAACAACAATTATTTTAACTAATAAGATAATCTGATCTGAGAAGATAATGATCCAACAACATATTTAAGACAGTCACGACAAATTAACCTAAACAAAACACAACTACAATATCGTTTAACTCTCGCACCTTAGAATAAAGCGTCCATATTTCGTCTACAATCCGTCTAGACTACGTTCCGTTCTGCCAATGATCGCGCGCTTTGTTTGAACATTGATTCATTCCATTTTGTAACGTTCTTTGAACATGTTTCACTGTTTAATAAGTGGTTCATTGTTTTTGTTTGTATTTCAATGTGGGTTTGAATAATTTTGGTTAGAGTGGCAGGACCGTGAATATGATTTGTATTGTTTACGGTTGTGTTTATGAACTTTTAGGACACGACATAAATCAAGGTGTTTTCGAATACCATCTTTTTGTAGCCTTTTATTCATCCTTTAAGTTTCTTTAGTAAGGAAACGTTGGTTCATTTTGTATTTAATTTTAACTATTTATGTAAGTAATCAAAATAATCGTATATAATAAATTTTACCGTGCTAAAAATCCCCTTGGTTACAATTTTATTCTGAAATATGGCATAAATTATTTTCAACCTTTTTTCTTCTTCCTCTCATAAAAACCTAACAAGTAACAACACACTTCCATACCACTTAACCCTGCTTGCGTGTCCCTATGTTCGTGTAATACGACACTTTAGCCCCAGGCTAACTAGTTTAAGTGAAAGAAGGACCGGCACACCATCACAAAGTAATCTTTGGCATCGATCATTCACAAAGCGAATGGTGCCGGTGACAGTTTATAGCTGCAGAGCTGCTCTTTATGTCACTTCCGTGCTGATGTTAAAGGACCTTGGATGTTTCCTGACGTCACTTTTGTTACAAAGTGGAACTGTGAGATGTTTAGTTGCGAAGTATTTAAATTAGGAATAGGTTCAAAAGAAAATACGTAGTTATCAATAAAAAAGCTTAGATACAAAACTTCAACGTGTTTTTTTAATAAAACTAGCCGTTATGCATTATCTATATTTTTTTTATTACAGTGATAAAATAGAACAAAAGAAGAAAAAAAACGGGTTCTTAATTAAAATGTCCGTTTCATCATTTCATTTCAATTACAATTAGAAAAACAAGCTCAGTCTTTCATTTTCATTATTATTTTTAGTATAAATGCCATTGTCTAGCTCCACAGGTCAACAACCTTAAAGAAATCCAATCCAACATTTCACCAACAACTCCAATTTAATCAAGAAACAAAAGACTGTCTTTTTTACTTTCCAACTTTCAATTTAATCAAATAGTCACATCACAGACATTGTATTTTCACTTCGAAGTACTCTCGAATATAATTGACAGATATAAATCCGTCCCTTTATTTTTCAGTCCAATTTGTTTGACTTGATACATTACTCCTGCATTAGACTGAAAATAGAGAATCGAGTTAAGAATTCAACATGTTCATTCAACCGAAATTCTCAGACGCTTTAATCTGTCCTGTTCGTAACGACGGTGGGTTCACACGATACCTGCTTGTTGTGAATTAAGAGGTGCAAACTGAGGAACGAAATACTCTGGGCATAATTATTTGCACAAAACGTCGCCTAATTGCATGCTCTGTTGGCGACACTTCCGAGGGTACGTGACGGGCCCATAAGGGTCGGGATATGGTGCGTATAGCGGATGATGTGAATGGAGATTTTCGACTCGAATTTATTGTGTTTGTTATATGAGGAAGCTTATGGAAGAGGGTTGGGAAAGGATGTGGATTATGATGTTTTGATGAATATGAGCACGTACGTCATGTTAGCAAAAGGAACGGCTAATTATTATTGGCTCATTTTAACCCAGTGTAAGGACAAAAGGATATTATTATTTACTAACATGAAATAGGATATTTTGACCTTTTTTTTTATTTATGGATGGTATCAGAACACATTTTTATTTTATTTTTGTTTTTCATTTGGAGTACCTTATTTTCATTAAAGACGACGAGATATGGCAAAGTCAGACGTCGTATTATTTGCAATACCTATATTTAGTATTTGCTAGAGAGATGACATAGTCCGAGGGCGACCACGGTAACGGTGGCATGTCGATCTCAACATCACATGCAGGACAGATGCTTCCAGAAATCGCACAAAATAATGAGGTTTAAACGGAGAAAGTAGGTTATTGGCCCCTCAGTAAGGCTATGAATGTTAACTACATAATATACTATATATTAATATATATACAATATGTCCCGGGATTAACGCATACCACCAAACTCCCCAATTATAATACATACACTGAATTTGTATTATTATGTATAAAACATCGTTTTTTTATTAAATTAGTTATACTGATTGTGAGAGAAAATTGTGGTCACATTACAAATCTACGCATGCACACAGTCGCACATATACGAGTATAAAGGCTGGACCTTTATATTTGTGCGACTGTGTGCATGCACGTATCACGTAGTAGGTATTTCATCCATTTTCGCATGTTTTGACTGTACAGCGAAAATGTGATAGTAATTTATGTAGTTTTAATTATTTTTGGGATAAAAAATTACCGACATTAAAAATGACAGAAATCGATTCAGTAAACGATTCTGAACAAACTACCTTTTTCATAGATTATTTTATATTCTGTATATGTGAGGACTTTGTAGGCCTTGTAGACTTTAGGTCTGTAGACCATTCTTTTATTTTATTAAGTCCCTGATACTTCTTGACAGTTGAAGTTACGTTACGTTGTTCTCCCTTATCTAATGTAATGTGAAAACATTGTTAATTCCAATTATTTATAAAAGAGTAACCGTGGAGTTTCGGAGAAACGACCAATTGGAACCGTGCACCTATTCATTTGTGCCGATGTAGGTTTATGTAAAATAAAATATTTTGATTTTAAATCAATTTTCTTTTATTTTCAGACGTCTTGGAAATTCAGCTTATTATTTCTCCGCTATTCTTGCCCCCACACGGCACAGCCTAACTTTTACGTTCAAGTTTATGGGACGTTATGAAACACCGCTCCACCGGGACAATGTAGCAAAACAATTTGGCGCGATAGTTTTGACACTTTCATACTTTGTTAACAAGTATTACGTTACCTGTGTCGCGAATTATGTGAGAAGTTTCGTGTTTTATACGGTGTAATTGTTGTAATATTAGTTGGGGTACTGGTCGTTGTGTGGAGACTAAGTTTTTATAGACTTGATCATTGGTTGGTATGAATCTGAGGTGCTGTGGGCCCTGTTTTACTGTCGTGGGACAATTATTTTATTCCTCTAGCATTTGCTGCTGGGGACTTTGTTGCGCCACTATACTACCTCGCTAAAGCACTAGAAAGCGGCGAGGGTGGGCGTTTCGGGGACTGTCTTATGTAATTTTGACGTTTAGAAACGTGGTAATTTTTCTTAGTTTGACCAAATTACTTTTGATTTGATTTATGTATGGACATTTGTGAATATAAGGTAGGTACTACGGAAATATAAATAAGGCTGTGCAGGCATTAAAGAGTTTAAAGTCTACAAGTTCTAACGGGCTACTTTTTGACTTGCTAAAGAGTTTGTGTATTAATTGGGTAGGTACATCATCATCTGCCTAGCCTTTTCCCAATTATGGTGGAGTCGACTTCTAGTCTAACCGGATGCAGCTGAGTACCAGTATTTTACATGGAGCGATTGCCTATCTGACCTCCACAACCCAGTTTAGTGGATAATACGAAACCCCTTGTTAAGGCTGGTTGTCAGATTTTCGGTATGTAAAGATGGTCAGACATCCACAGACCAACCACGGCAAGCGTAGCTTAACCTGATCGATCGACCCGTGCGGCTGTTATTTCTTAGCCACAAGCCCCTTCCCCCCAAGTTGGGTAGTACATAACAGCTT
The DNA here is from genome assembly GCA_951799955.1 of Apamea anceps. Taxonomy (NCBI): domain Eukaryota; kingdom Metazoa; phylum Arthropoda; class Insecta; order Lepidoptera; family Noctuidae; genus Apamea; species Apamea anceps. The sequence goes on along the minus strand of OX637515.1, from coordinate 13,142,258 downwards.
AAAACATTTGCACAAGGTCTACAAACATTTGCGTACTCTAAATTCTTTCTTTCAATTAGTGAAGGAAGGTCATTTATGTTTGTACATTTTATGGTTCCGTACCCAAAGGGTGCCAAAGGAACCCTATTACTAAGTCTTCGCTGTCCGACTGTATGTCATGAACCGTAATAAGTAGGCAGTTGAAATTTTCACAGTGTGTATTTCTATTACCTCGCGCTACATTAACAATAAATAATAAAAATAAAGGGATTAGGTTATCGCATTTATTAATTAATACATTTTGATTCAAGTTAAGTCTAAAATAATAATACATATGTACAAGTGAAAAAAATAATCATAGGGCATCAAAAAATTCGTCCGCACCGCTGTCAACAGGAACAGTACCCAAAAGGCTGGCAGCATTGCCACGTTGTATGGCGATGCTAATTCTTTAAAAATAAAGTTAACAAAATTAAAGGCGTTTTTTTCGGCGATTTTTGCCTTGTGGTTTACGGAACCCTTCATGTACGAGTCCGACTCGCACTTGACCAGTTTTCAAGTCATAATGTCACATAAACTGTCTCCTATTATGGGAAAATGTTACGCATGTATAAGTTCGTGTCCCTAGGCTGAAAAGCAAACGATATTTCACACATTCCTCTGAAATTCTCTGTACTAAGGCCTTGAGAGATTTATAGCTATAAGACCTGACGCTGTGTCATTGGGCCGAAGAGCAATAAACGTGAGAGCATCGGGGACACCACTTTGTTTAAAAGATTGAAGGTTCAATAGGTCTGTTTGCTTTAAGATAAGCCATTAATCTTAGTTGTAGGCTGGAAAGCAGTGGATAAATACAATCCATAAGATGGCTAGATATAATACACAAACCATTTTTTTAAATATTATTTTAATACCGGTTTATAATATCCACTGTGGCAACACTGAAAAAGTACAAATGATTAATATTGTAACAAACTTTTAAATGTATTTTCATAATGGCAACTGAATGTATTATTTTACTTTGGCAACACTTAGAACTTTTTTTCAAACGTTACCTATTTTTGAGCCGAAGAAAATAGATTATCTCAATCCGTTATAATTTCATACTCTTTATGTAATTTCTTCAAAGTAATCTATCTGTTTTTATAAATAAACAAACAAGTCAGCAAGTTTTTTTATACCTTACTACCTAACTACATAAATGGGGCAGGATTTTACTAATATGGCTTTGCAACTTTTATAACAAACTACATAATAAATCTCTCTTCCTATAAGAAATGAGCTACGCTTGCCGCGGTTGGTCCGTGGGTGGGTGACCATATTTATGTACAAAACCCGTCCATGCCCCGAAAAGTAGGTTAAACCGTTGGTCCCAGCTGTCATTCGTGGAACTTTAAAAGTCTGATCACCAGTCTTACGAATGGTTACCCAGTAACTGTGTTGTGCATGTCGGATAGGCAGTCCCTCCATGTAAAATACTGGTACTCAGCTGCATCCGGTTAGACTGGAAGCCGACCCCAATAGAATAGAAACCTTTTATTTCAGACAGGAGTCCATAGGGTTAGTAACAATTTTACTCAACTTCTAATGTTAGTAGGTTACAGACACAGATGTACACACAATTAAAACTCAGCGTGGAGCTGCATCCACCTCCGGTAACATCGGGGAATCTCACCGATCTGCGAACACACTGAGAATACTGTTAACTGCTGTGAATACTGTTGTGTTGTGTTGTGTGTCTGTGTTGTGTGTTGTATACTGTCTGTTGTGTTACTGTTGCTTGTTGTTATTGTTCTTCAATATCGTTGGGGAATGGCTAGGCAGATGATGATGAACTAGGTATAAAAACCTTTACGATCAATAACATAATGACGCCATCAAAATGTTATTTTTGTCCATGCATCAACAAAAATCCAGACATCATCAATCTAGATGTCTATGAGAAAAAAAAACAAACAAACAATAATAAACCACAGGCTGTAGACATATTAATTTCGCCCAAAAAAGATAGATATTCACGATACTAGCCTAACAGTATACAGGGCGAATAATTATGAATATGTATTTGACTTATCGTCGGACTTTCTTTGATGGATAAAACCAGAAATGAAGTTATCCGGAAAAGAACCAGAGTTACCGAAATAGCTTGCAGAGTAAACAAACTGAATTGGCAGTTGGCTGGCCCTAATCATCGAAGGACCGATGGCCGGTGGAGCAGACGAGTCCTGGAGTGGAGACCGCGCATTGGCAAGCGTAGTGTGGGATGCCCCCTCAGCTAGATGGACCGAAGGGTGGCCGGTACAGACTGGATGCGGAAGGCGGAGGACTATGGTGATAAGGCGCAGCCTGAGAGAGGCCTATGTCCAGCAGTGGACTGCGATAGGCTGAGTTGGTTGATGTATTTGAATTATAAGTCAACAAAACCAAGCATACAAGGCGATCTTGGCTATAAATTAAACCAACATCATGTTCCACCTCCTATTCTGCCCTCTGTGTGCCAAAACATGAAGTCAAAGTGACCTCTGCGATGCCACTGACGACGCCGTGGAAGTGGCAAAGTTTTGGGCCAACAAGATATAGAATTCAGTCGTTCCAGCGTCACGAAGGAGAAGAAGAATTAAACAAATAAAAAATAAACACTTACTTTGATTTGTAATTCAACAATAAGTTTGTCACCCAAAGTTCAGAAAGATGTTATGAATGTGCAGGATCATCGCGAGCTCTCAAGTAGGCAACAGAGGAACGTAATATATCTGAAGCCCTGACAAAGTTTCCAAGATTCAACATTTGGAATTATATTTGTAATAGCTGTTTCACTCCTGAATTCTGAACGTATCTTATTAAAAGTAAAGTTATTTAGCTTCACAGACTCACCCTGTATACCCGAGGTATGTATGGGTAGGTTTTATTAATATTGTGCTGACACTAGATATTATTTACTTTAGGGATTGGTCTTACTTTATTGTAGGTCGTAGGTTTGAACCCAGCCAGGCGCTTTACTTTGTGTATAAAAATTATTTCAACACCACTGCTTACAAAACGGTAAAGGAAAACATCGTGAGGAACCCGGCATGTCCTAGAGAACCATAAATTCGAAAACATGTGACATCTACCAAGCCGATCTACTCTCAACGAGAAGAGGCCTGTGCCCCAACAGTAGGAACAGTATGGGGTGATTTTGCTATGGTTGTCGGAGATGTAGAGGGATTTAAATCCGAACTAACATCGGTGTCCGCCATGTTGCACGTGGTTGAGCAGAATCAGGGGGTCTACTCCGAAGTAGTATCGGCCGAATGTTCAGCCGTTTCCTGCTACGAAGTTACTATTTGGTTCGGTCGATTCCGATCCTACACTCCTACACTCTTTCGTATATTGACTATGGTCCCGACCCAACTGAGCTGATCCGAACTTTTTTCGCATTTTTCAATAATATTCGGTTCGGCCATGTGTCGGTCCGATCCGAACATTCGCACTTTGCACTTCGCACTTTGCAACCGGCGTGGTCGAATTTTTGATGTCAATCGAGTCGTGTCACTAACACACTAGTCTCACCTTGGCATCTGACAGATGTCAAACGCTACACGCGACAGATCATTGACAACCTCGACTGGAACTATTGACTCAATGACAACTGTTATCGATTTGATTAACCGACTAAGGTATCTCAAACGCTAATAGATGGCGCTACTAGTACGTAAACAAACCTTTTACTTCACTCCTTCGACATGGTTATGCATGTTTTTTTTATTAATAGGAAGTAATGTAAGCTGCTTGTTTGTTAAACAATATAAGAAAGAAAAATATGTCCGATCTATAATAATAAAATACAGGAAATATTTAACTGATCCTCTAAAACCTTATTGACCTTCTATCATGAACCTCGTTTTAAGTTTCTGGCCTTTTCTCACAGTTGGTCGCAGTAACTAAGCTAGGGTACCCTGACCCACCGGGTTAGGTGAAGTTGAAAATGGAAAAACCACGCACGAGACGAGCGAGCGAAGCGAGCGGTGCCACGTCAGCAGCCGGCAAATGAAATTTAAGTTGGTCGCAGTTACTTGTCTATTTAGTATATTCTGTACCCCAAAATGACAATTACTAGAAGTTCCCGAAAAGAGCGCATTCATTATATTAGTGTTCAATAATATAAAAAAAGTAAAATGACAATTATTTGAGGTTTGATTAAATACGGCATGTAAAATGACAAATTTTTATTCATGGAATAAAATTGACGTCTGACAGTTTTTGTATGGAAGAACTGTCAAAATTCAAAATTATTCCTCCGATAAAGTTATTTAGCGTTGGAAAAGTCAGCCCTTAATCTACAGCGTGGCGCTTTAATGGCGACATTAATTTAACACACGTATACGGTTTCGCGATTTAGTTTTATGAATATATTTTAATTTAATTAAACATTAATATTTATTTATCTATCAACAAATTTCTAAAATAGCTTTTTAGAGCAACCTGTACTTAAAGAGCGCAGGGATCATTTGCCGGAGTCAGAAATCATACCATTGCATCAATGAAATTAAAACAAATAACGTGCAAAGAGAAGGCGAATTGAAGGAAAGAGAGAGAGCCCTATGTCGGCGAGCGGCGCAGGTTGAAATTTTCAAGTTACGATTTTTTTTTATGTTGTTATAATTTTTATGATTATTGGCCACTAGCCCTACCCGTGTGTTAAATTAATGTCGCCATTGTAGCGGCACGTTGTATAATAGAATACTAGACTGAATTGACTTATAACCGGAGTAAAAAGACACTTAACGAAGCCGAGACTCACTTGTACTCCCCGTCATTGCAATATTTTTTTTTTTTTGTTCTGGACCATACCTGTGAACCTTCTGGTTGCGAAGATGTTGAAGGTCAAAATTCCAACTTTTACTGAGGTTTTTTTACGAAAACTAGTATTTAATGATATAACACAAATTTAAAGACCCCACCCGACCCCTGTAACGTTGCATGCACGGTGCACCCATAAGCACAATGTTTTGCATGTGTTACATTGCGCACTGCCAAAAACAGCAAATTTTTACACCAAAAAAACTTTAAAAAAAAATCCGACTTCCAAAAACAACACTACAAAGTCAAAAATAACTTTAATTTCGGAAGTCGGTGTCGTTGGGTTCACATTTTCGTTGTTTGCCACCGACTTCCGAAATTAAAGTTAGTTTTCACTTTGTAGTGTCGTTTTTGGAAGTCGGTTGTTTTTTTTTCAAAGAAGTTTCTATTTTTCATTTTTAAGTTGTAATTTTTACCAGTAATTTTGGTTTAAAAACCAAACTACTGAACCATTTTTGATGAAATTTAGAATGGGACCATTTGGAAAGTATACCCTTTCCAACAAAAAAAGAATTTTTTAAATCGGTTGGCAAGTGACGGAGTTGTGCGCGAACAAACATAAAAAAAATACAAACATCCGAATTGAGAACCTCCTCCTTTTTTAGAAGTCGGTTAAAAATAAAAGTCGTTCCCCAACAATTACTTTTGTGCAATCTTACCTACTTAGTTTGATATACTTGTACACAATACGTAGCTAACGGCTATGTAATGGGTCTTTTTACACCCTGTATTTGTTTGCACTTTTAATGGCTGGTTACCTATATGCACTCACAAAATAAAAAATAATATTTTTTATTAGTTAAGAACATTATGCAAAAAAACATGTCAAAAGTTTAAATGCTTTGTTAGTTCACCATTTATCTACAATAAAGCTATGATAACTTCAAATGTGAATCAAAAGTTAAACCTACATATTAAACAACCCTTGGGAGACTTTTTCTTGATATCAGAAAGTATATTTACGAATCACAAACAAAAAGCAACAAACGTTTTTCTTTTGCTCAACGAAAGCGGGCTGGGACAAATAAAATATAAATAAAATACACGGACCTTTTATTCAGGTATAAAAGAAAGCCCTGGTCTAAGATACAGAAAAAGATTTTTAACCTCCTTAGGAAAGGCCTCAAGCAAATACAAAGACGATAAAAAGTTAACAAGTAAAATACGAAATAAATAAAAAAGATCTCCACAAGAGAACGCTAGAAGAATATAAAATTTTCGTCGCATTTTCTTATGAAGCGTTTAATTTTATCAAAAGAAAAAATAAAAGTTATCCAGTCTGCCTTCGTGGATTGAATCGCGATAAGCGAAGCCTGATTGCCGTGTACTAAGACTTAATTTAAAGTTTTTGAAACAAATTGCTGTGTCACTTAAATTAATTTTTATCTGCTTGACTGATGTGGCCCTGTCAAATGTGAGATTTATGAAAAGTTTTGACAATAATAACTGAATTGCTAATGTATATAGTCTTGTGTCTAATATCATTTCGAGCATGGTTTAGTATGCACTCCCATGACGGCTGCAGGTGACTAAATCGCCACCCGTTTGCTAACTAAAAAAGAATATCATGAAATCTATATACTTATAATATATCTGTAGAAGTGAAAATTCTGTACATTGAAAATATCAAAAAAATAAATGGCAGGGGGTGTTACTAGACCGACACCGAACCCAAAAATGTGATTAAAAAAATTTTTGTCTGTCTGTCTGTTTGTTCAGGCATCACGCAAAAACTACCGGTTCGATTACGATGAAACTTGGTATAATAATAATTCTTTATTATCCTGGGCACCACACTGGGTACTTTTTATCCCGGAAAAGTATATACAATAAAAAACAAACTTAATTTTGCGGTTCGATCTCTAGACCCGATTACTGTACCAACCGCAAATAATAAGTTTGTCGTAGGTTACGTTACCCGCAGTGGAGTTCACTAAAGTTATGCTCTAAATGTAGTGCTGAAGGTTGAATTTGGCTTGCACCGTTCGCAGCACACGCGTGGCGCGCGGCCGCCACGGATCGCTACCGTATATAAGGATATTTTTTGAACTTTGATTTGAACGGACGTGTTGAGTGGCGAGCGTTCGTTCTTATTTTAACTGCTACTTGCAATTCTAAACCGGGTTTTTCAGTGCGACCTTTTTTATTTCTATTAGTTTTTAGAGTTATTTAGGTTTATTTTTTAAAGTCGTAGGTATAGATTTTAATTTTAAAGTATAGGTAGTATATTTGATAGTGTACGTAGTGACCGTAGGTTATTTTATAATACTGTTAGGTAAGATTAGTCATTCGTATAGATATTAGTTTTTAGGGATTTTGCTTATTTATTGAGTTTAGTTGTCATCAGAAATAGGTTTATTTAGGTAGGTAAATATTTTATTTTCTGTTATTGAGTTTTTTTTTTTATTATGTAGGTACTTAGGTAAGGATATCATATAGGTACCCTCTTAATCACCACTAATGAGACACAATTGGTTTTCTATTGTAATTAGCCACAGAGGGCCCGCGAGATAGATGGCATCCTGGGGAAGCACATACATTTTATCCTGTTAGCACGTTCCCGTGGGATAATTTCCGACATCCACGCGGGCGAAGCCGCGGGCAGAAGCTAGTAGACAATAATATTGTCTATTTAAACTCAAACCCAATAAAAAAAATATATACTTCTCATACATAGGTACAGACGCCAGCACATCAAACTACTACAATCTGTCAAATTTCTTTAGTTTATTTTCAACTTTATCGCTAAAGCATAAGGTTCAAAGTTGATTGGGAAAATTTGTCAGTTTCGGGTAGCTTGATGTGCTGGCGTCTGTACGTTTAAAATTGTCTGTACTGTTCTCATCATCATCTGCCCCTTTATCGGTCGGTTTCCAGTCTAACTGGATGCAGCTGAATACCAGTATTTTACATGGAGCGACTGCCTATCTGTGATCTGACCTCCACAACCCAGTTACTGGGTAATACGATGCCCCTTGGTAAGACTGGTTGTCAGACTTTCGGGCTACTGACGACCCATAACGACTGTCAAAGATCCACGAATGACAGCCGGGATCAACGGCTTAACGTGCTTTCCGAGGCACGGAGGTGTCTTGGTATGTGTAGATGGTCACCCATCCACGGACCAACCGCGGCAAGCGGTAATTTGACCTGCATTTGCGTTTAACCTGATCGATCGTCCCATGCGGCTGTTATTACTTACTTAGCCACAAGCCCCTCTAGAAATTCCCCGTGCTAAAAATTAGTGTAATCAAGGATATGAGTATCAGACCGTACCAAACTTTAATGATCATTGACCGAAAAACCCAACATACGATAGAAACGGTTTCTAAGACCCTACAAGATCAAACTTCATTTCACTAATTTACACCATTGACATGACCATGACCATGACATTTACTCCATTTTCTGAGTCATTACCACTGAATGTAACGTGCATACCAATATAACTTGGCACGAGAGATTGGGCTGCCGATGATTACGGGATGCTGTCGACACTGTGGGCTACTTTACTACACACGGAAGTAACAAAACCGTGAAAGTAATGCTGGGTTGAGCTGAACAAATTAGTATCAACTAGCTAATACTGTCCCGACTAATGGGAACCGTGCACTTAGCTTCTGACGTTTCATAAGTACCCATGTAGATGTGAAATAAAATATAATGTGTTTTTTTTTAACACCATATGCAATAAAGCAACGTAGATTACTTAAATGTAAAGGGGCAAGGCATCAGTAGTAAAAATTTCTTCGTCATCAACTGTTAGGACAAAACTTTTCCATTTCTGCAGGTTTATACAAACACTTTGACACGTCAATAATATTTTGAAAACTAGCTGAGGTCAGTGATTCTTATCCGACTATTCAGAAAAATAAAAACACCGAAAAAAATTAAGAGGTTCTCAGTCGCTTTTTAAAATCCAGAAATAATTTTTGTAAGGTCATGTGAACATTAATAACAACACAATACAATTTTTAAAAGAGTAACGGTGGAGTTTCTTGCCTATTTTTCTCCATACGAAACTACCTTTTGGAAGGGGCGACTAGAATCAATTCAATTGTTTTTGTTTTAGACGTTCAAAAGTGCCTTTGATGTGCCTATTTGAAATAAATTATTTGACTTTGAATTCGTACTTTCACGTATATTCGTACTTTTATAATAGGATTTAGCCTTACCCCTATCTCTCCATTTAAAAATGTCATAAAGCCTATAATTTGACGCATCTATGGCATCTGTATATTATTAGTTATTTATAAGCACCCAAGTTACCCTGGGCACCATATAATTAGATTGGTTGTTTGTTTGTCTGCGCACGGACCACAAACGCACAACTTTTGTCCTGTTCCGCGTCCCGATCGCAAGTTGTTTCTTTCCGTAAACAACATTACGTCGCGCTGTGTTCCGTTTTGAACTGTCCAACTTTTTTTTGTTTTGTTTACTCTTTGGTACTTTGTCGTCATTTGAATAAGGGTTATGAATTTGAGCTTAATTTCTCTGGCAATTATGAAAGGAGAGAAGTGGGTTAAAACTTTGTTGATTTTTTGAGATTGGATTGTCATTTTTATTTCTATTGAGTATTAGGTACTACAGTGGTGTATCCAGTTATTGGGTCGTGGAATTCAGACAGGCAGTCGCTTTATATGAAATTCCGGTATTCAGCTGCATGGCTGATTATTTGAAATTGGATTGGCATTTTCATTCCTATTCAGCATTACTACAATGGGGTAGTGTGTTATCCAGTAACTGGGTTGTGGATGCCGACCCCAACATAGTTGGGAAAAGGCTAGGCATATGATGATTACGGTAGGTACATTAAAATTACCTCAAACTCAAATCATTTAATTCAACTAAACCAATTACAGGCACTTTTGAATTGTCGAAGGGTCGGTCAGTCAGAAAGAAGAAGCTAGTTGTTGGAAAAATCAGTTCTAATTGCAGCGCACATTATAAACTATATTTTTATATATAGAATGAGCTAGTTTCATCAATTCTTACCGAAACGAGAGAACACACACTACATAGCAACACGCCACAAAATCTCCAAACTAAACTAAACCAACTCCGATACAAGTGGCCCCAATATGAGCGCTCCATCGCGTGGGTCCCACGATCGTATATAACGGCTAGGACGTCGTAACTCTTTGTGATGGATTAGTGCTTTTCCGGCTTTTCAACGGACCCCCAAATGGACGGACCCTTGAGGGAGCAGCATCTGTTTACCCATTACTATGAACAGTTTTGGTAAGTGAAAAATGTTTGTTTAATATACCTACATACATAATGGTCAGGGGTTTGTGGGATCATTAAATGAAGGAACTTTTAGAGGATTTAAATTTTGTATGTATAATTTTCTTTTTAAAGAAATTAAATTTAACTTATTAGGGCTGATTTTTCCATCGCCAGATAACTTTAATTCGTGGAATAAAATTGACGTTTGACAGTTTTTGTATGAAATAACTGTCAAAATTTCAAAATTGTTCCTTGATTAAAGTTATCACATGATTAAAAAATCAGCCCTTAGAACTAAGTAAATTAAATGATGATGATAACTGTTAGTTATGTAATGACACTGCCATATTATCTTTAGTAAGTGAAGCAGAATGAAAATATCTGAATTGATTCATATCGTAAATTCATTTGTACCTATATAAAATTAATAGCATTTTGTGAAAGAAAATAGTCATAACAATGAATGTACATATTAACATAGTTAGGTAGGTAATAATGTTTCGACCATAAACAGTTTCAGTACTTAAACTTTATCACTTAAACGATACTTTATAATTTAATCTTCCGAAACAGAGAATTCTAGAAACCTAGGTAGTATAGATATTCATCTCAAAGCTCAAGATATATACCAAATGATGGAAACGCACACCCCTAAACTCTTGCAATAAAACTTCCTTCAGCGTCTATAAATTAAAGATATTGTTAAAAATTTAATCAGACTCTCGGAAGTTAAAGTTTTAAACGGCGCAAATGAAATTACGTACCAACCTTATCTTGAAGAAAGTTCTTTTGGACGGAATTTAATATAACCTTAGAAGTTGTTATCTTTCCACGATGGGGTTAGGTGTGAATTAATTTTATGTGTACATGTTGCAGTCAAAACTCATAACCAGTCAAAAGTACTTTTAACTAGCAAAATCAGTCAAAAGTACTTTTCACTGGAAGCTCTCGACAGTAGTACTTTTGACTGAAATTATAGTCAAAACTAGTTTTGCCCAGAGGAGCTGGTTAAAAGTAGTCGTAAGTATGTTGCAATGTTTAAATAAAGAAAAACATAAATATTACCTACATTTCTAATTCACGAGGTTCTCATTGTAAGGCATTTTTACTTCAATTAAAGTTCGACAATAATGCAAATTAATATTTGATATGACTGAAACCCCTTTATCATCGCGCCGAGTGGACGTGGATGCATGCATTGCAATTATAAACACTGCAGATTTTTCTTCAGTGATGAATAGTGATGATGCAACTACGGCTGCTACTGAATTTGTTGACATTGTTTCTACAGTGGTCAATAACAACTCTGTTACTCGCACTATCCCAAGTAAAAAGAGGATTACAAAACACACACACCATCACACCAGGGCTTTTGAGATGCATACGAAACAGGGATAATCTTTGCCTTAAATCAAAACGAGACCCTAACAATAGTATACTACAAGTGATATTCAAGCGGTACCGAAACTTCTGCAATATCTGCATTTACTTTAAAAAATTAAACATGAATATGTACGAACTGAGTTTGAGAGACATCGTAGGAATCCTAAAGCTACATGGAATCTTATAAAATCAATCTCTAATCTTCAAAACAACAAATCTTCTGCTAATGAACTTTTATCCATTACTCCCGATCCTTCAAATTCAGTGAATAATGTAAATGACTTCTTTGCGAATGTGGGGAAGACCCTTGTATCAAAAATAAATAATACACACTGTACACGCTCCTCTGACAACAATGCCTGTCCTAATTTCATGGCCATTCTCTCAACCGACAGTGAAGAGTTTGAACGCATCATCTTAGGCCTCAGGGCCAATTGTGCCGTGGGTTGGGATGGCATTTCTGCTGTCTTGATTAGGGCAGCCCGCGACACCGTAATCCCTATAATTTCGCACATATTTAACCTTGTACTCACATCAGGAGTATTCCCGGCTGTCTTTAAAAGAGCACTAGTACCTCCCATATACAAGAGTGGGGACAGGAGCAGTGTCAATAATTATAGACCTATCTCTGTTTTTACAATTTTGTCCAAAGTTTAAGAAAAAATCTTAAATTGTTGACTCCTTAATTACCTTACCTCACAGAATATAATTTCAGCGAACCAATACGGGTTTCGATCAGGTAGAAGCACAGAAGATGCAGTCTTAGAAGTAACTGGAACTATAGCAAAAAATATAAAGAATAAATCAAAACAATAGCAATTTTCCTAGACCTTTCAAAAGCTTTGACACAGTCTCTGTTCCCCTCTTGCTGGAAAAGTTGGAGCGGGTTAGTGTTAGAGGAGTGTGTCTAGACATTTTTAGGAGTTACCTGAGTGAGCTTCCTCAAACCGTAAAGATAGGAAATCACGTTAGCAAACAGCAATTTTTAACATACGGAGTCCCGCAGGGTAGTGTCCTTGGACCTACCCTGTTTCTTATTTATATAAACGACCTACATATGTAATCTGGCTCTAACTAACGCTAAAATTATAACCTACGCGGACGATACCGTCATGCTCATTCATGGTAAGGATTGGTTGGAAACTCGCTCATATGCAGAGTCTGCTTGTTGCAATGAAATGGCTGAATAAAAACTTACTAACCCTCAATGTAGAAAAAAACAAGTTTAATACATTTGCTCCAAGTAGAGGCTCTCAACCTCCTTCTCCCTATACTCTGACGGCACATAAATGCGGGTTAATATCGACGGATTGCACCGGTTGTGCTCAGATTACGCGCACCCATTGGGTATTATATTAGATAGTACGCTGACATGGAAGGAGCAAATTGAGGCTTTGGTTTCCAGGGTCAGAAAATTAATATTTATTTTTAAAAACCTGCGAACATCTGCTGATTTAGCCACACTATGAACAGTATACTTCGCTCTGGCGCATTCCGTCCTAAAATATTGTATTACAGCTTCGGGTGGGGCTGCGAAGTGCTTAATGCTTAGTGTTGAAAGTCATGACTCACAACACTGTTCGATTTCCAACTACTGAACTGTACGCTCTTTGCGAGTTACCAAGAGTCAGACACGCGTTTCTTCTTGCTGTAGTGCTGCGTAAACACTCAGCCCTTTCATTCGATCCTGCTGTCGTTACCCAAACACGTAGATCTGACAGAGTCTGCCAGGTGGAATCTGCCAGAGTTCAAGTTGTTCGGCGGCAATATCACTTCGTTAGCTCCATTTTGAAAATATCATAAAATTACATAGTGGAAATATTGTTGCTTCAATTTTAAGTTCTAAGTTTTAATATTTTGTTATTACAATAAATTATTATTATATTATATTAATAATCATTAAAAAAGAATTAAAATAATTTTTAATTCTTTTTAATAAACGAATTTACAACATAATATATTTTATTACATTCTACTAACTGGTTTCAAGTGATTTTGACTGATGCCCTAGTGGTTAAAAGTAGTTTTGACTAATAGCTTTAGCCAAAATCACTTTTAACCACATTGTCAGTTAAAATCACTATTAACTACTGATTTTCAGACAAAACTACTTTTGACCAACGTGTTCAAAGTTACTTTTGCCTGATTTTTTCAGTTAAAAGTACTTTTGACCGATTAAGACTTTTGGCTGTAACATACATTCATAGTAGGCTGGTATCTTGTGTTATGATTTTACTTTTCGTGAGTTTTGAAGGTTGAGTTTCGTTGGCGTACTTAATTGTATTGTCGGCTTTTGTACTGAGATGAACTGTGATGGGTTATATAATTCGAACTGACAGTAGTCGTGTGTATTGTGTACACACACTGTTTATACCTACTGTATATGCTACTGTATGAGTACACTAGCTGCGCCCCGCAGTTTCGCCCGCATAGGTTTCGATCCCGTGGGAATATCGGTAGGTACAATAAAAAGTATCCTATATGTTATTCCTGCTAATAAACCATCTGTGTGCCAAATTTCATCCAAATCCGTTCAGTAGTTTTTGCGTGAATGAGTAACCAACATCCATCACTCCATCCATCCATACCAACTGGGTATATGTTGTATGAAAAAATCTAGCATATGACTCATGGTAATTTTTATTGATTACTTACCCATTTAATAAGAAGAAGCCCAAGGCAAAGGAGAAAAATCGGTGGTTGATATCCTTCAATATAATTATAAAGTTAGCCGAGATGAGTAACGCTGTAAATTTACTATAACCGTAAAACAAACTAAAAATAAACCAACCTGCAAGCAAAGTTGAAACAATAAAAATAGTAAACATGAACAAAGAACAAGAAGTTTTAAATTCCTATACGAGGGAAGCCAGGCGGTCATATCGTCCACGTAATATATTTGAGTGTTCCGGCCAGTTACTATGTCCGGGGTTCCGGACTACATGATTAGAGCTCAGTAGTTACTACCATAGAATAACCGTACAGACTTACCACTGTCCCCCAACCCTCTACGAGCGTCGTCAAATCGGGGCTGTCAAAGTCCATAATCGGGTGCAGCTCTTCACCATCTGCCTATCCTTCCCCAACTTTGGACAATCGAATAATTTTTTATTTTTTTTTAAATTGAATGTAGCTCCCTCTCTGCATTCGTATAAGTAACGTTTTCAGAATACATCATTATCATTATCATCGCCAGCCTATAGAAACCGACTGCTGGACATAGGACTGACTATAACTCTAATCTAGCAGCTACCCAGCACCCTGCGAAGATCTTGATTCCAACTTTCCTAAGGGCGCTACCGTACGTTTTCCAATTTGCGGTCTCTACTCAAGAACAAACAGGTCAGGTGAAGTCAGGTCTACTTCATTGGTGATTGTTGCTACTGCTAATTTGCTCTGCAATCCTGACTGTGTTGAACATTTCTAACGCCCCGAAACTGTAGACATTTATACGTTGTCGGGGAACTTGACTATTTAAACTATTATAAATAAAAAATGCAGATTGGATGCAAAAACTGTGTGCTTCATTTAATATATTCTTGTACAGTGAATAATGACGTTAGTGACATTGACAGTAATGACAGATGAAAAATAAAACTAAATGTTGTGTTGCCAACAACCTAATAAGTTGTGAACTTGAATTTCACTTCTATATATTCTTGTTCTATGTAATGTTCCTACTTCCTATAGTTAGCACTGGGAATGTTTCACTCGTTACGTTTGTTTCAATTTATTTGTTGTTACTTCGGTAGCTACTGTGTAATGTGGCGAGGAATTTTTGAGCTTAATTGAGAGTGCATTGTAGACTTAATGTGTACTTGGTTCTATTTCTGTGTGTCCTATATTTATTACGTGTCTGTTTTGAGAAAAGATTGCGACTAGACTTGTCGCTATAAGTTACTTAGCTTTTGTTTCTTCAAGTTTTTAACTGTTTCGTGGACATAATAGTCTTTTGGTTTTTGAAAATCGAGCCTAAGTTTTTTTTAATCAAAAACTTCTGGCTTATGGCGAAAGGGGAAGCCGATCTTAACTCTAATATTAATAAAAATAAGAAAAAAGAAAATTTTATCAGCGTCCCTACGCTGATAAAATTTAGGAACAGTCACTGTAATTAACACAGGCCAATTCAGAATTGGATTGATTCTGATTACTTTAAACTTACGACGACCTAAAGAAAGTGGCTGGGACAGACTGGATGCGGAAGGCGGAGGACAGGGTGTTGTGGCGCAGCCTGGGAGAGGCCTATGTCCAGCAGTGGACTGCGACCGGGTTGATTGATTGATTTGAAACTTTCTACAATTTAATTCACGTTTGATGAGTGTATAAATATCTCAAATCTGTTTGATGAATGAATGAATAATACATTATTCAAAAGCACAGATACTAAGGGCCCGCTTTACAATTAGGTGCTTTTTAGGTGTTGTCCGTACGGTTGACATTTCGATTCCTAGCCGTTAACAAGACACGATATTGACGTGGTTTGCACGCGGTAAGATTTCGCGGGGAATAATACAGAATTGGGGCCCAGGACGTGATACGTCACCCTGTAAAGATGGATTACATTTAATTTCAAAAAAAGAGCTTGTATGTCCCCTGAACAAGTACTGGTGCTGATTTTTGTGCGACGGCGACGTTATAATCAATATTTTTGTACCCTTGGGCACTAAAGTTATTAATTTTACAATTTGTCCTCGTTCAAAAATTCATTTTCAAATAGGAAAGTTTAATTACCTTCTGGAAACGAAATGCTTTCATATTATATTAGTTCAATGTTTTAATTGGTTCTATTGCTACCTCGATAGATGAGTGCCTCAGGCAAACTTTTCTAAGCTACAAGGTTAAAAAAGTTAAGCTAAAATTGTCAGTCTAATTATAGTGTATAGACATGAACTTATTAGTAATTCAAATTACCCTCCAATTTGAAATAAAATGACATTTAGATGTCATTTTCTTTCAAATTGGAGGGTAATTTTGTAAGAGAAAGGATATTATTTGTGTGCGTTGCTACCTATGTGGCATAAGCATGATCAACCTATAATGTTCTCACTAGGGGCACAGAGGCCTCCTCTCTGTGAGAGGGAGTGGGCTATAATCTACAACGTGGGTGGGCTCAGTGCGGGTTGGTAGATGTTACATGTATTCGATTTTTTGTTCTAGGCCATGCCAGTTTCCTCACGATGTTTTCTTTCACCGTTTTGAGAGCTGCAGTGGTGATGAAATCATTTACACAAAGTAAAGCGCCTGTCTGGGTTCGAACCTACGACCTACAACTCGAAAGTCGCGGTCGTGACCACTGAGCCACTACTGCTCTGATGTGGAATATTATATAATAATCTGTGCAAATCGTGTTATAAATAAATCATCGTAAAGCATTTAGCTCGTGTAGAAAATATACGAACGAACAAGAAACAAATGTTAACGTATAATTTATGAAAATATAGTGTCCGTACACAGCGCAATATATATATAGGCAGAAGACACCCAATAGATAGGACGAGATCACAAATCCACAATACCAAACCCTACAAGCACAAAGAATGCCTACCTAGATAGTAGAAATACCTCTACAAGCAATAATTTCAAATACTTACCTTGTAATTATGGCCTATACCAATCTAAAGCTGCACACAATAAACTAAAAACACGCCGTGCCATGGAAACTAAATAAACGGCAAGACCAAACCCCATATTATTTGGTAAAACTTATTATAAAATATTAATGAGTCAACACGAAGTTGAAAACAGCAATCATGGAGGGAAATGAACCGTCCTAATGATGTTGTTTTTAAATCATTGCGCAAATTAAGGGACGGCAAATTATTTTCGTGTGGTACTCGTGCAATATTATACACCGTTCAATTTTGATCGTAAAAATCAGTCCATAGATTTATGTTCGCATAACTCGACATAATGTATGGATCAACTGACTTTTTTTTTCACGATTTCAGGGTTGGTCCCGTAGTAAAAGTCGTTCATAATGATGAGTACAATGGCCCCTTTTAAGGATTAAAACGATCAATATTTAACGGTGTATAGTAATAATGTTCATCTTCAACTCTGTGCCCGTGACTTCGTCCGTGTGCATATTGGATTTCATGGGGTTTTTTTTGCAAGTAACCCTAAATTCTTTTTCTGAAATAAAACTAGCTTAAGTTACTCCTTATAACATCAGCTATCTGCTAGTGAAAGTCCCGTCAAAATCGGTCCAGCCGTTTCGAAAATGAGGAACAGACAGACAGAGGAACTGACATACAAAACAAAAAATGTTCAGTACCGTATATACTTTCATATGCATTTAATAAAAAACTGTTATTTTGACGTTACAAACAGACACTTCAATTCATAGCTTCAATTTAATTTATTTTTGTAGATATATACATAGATGTGTACGAGGTACAAAGAAAAGGCAATATCATGAAGGCTAAAGAAAAGAAAATAGCAAATAATAAATAACAAGAGAAGATCAAGAACATCCAATAATTACAAATACCATTACGCGTCCCGAAAACCAATCTAAGGACCAGCACAAAGGAACTACTGAAGCCCTAAGCAATGATGAGACCGACGGTACTTCGCCCAGAGATTTAATATATTCACCCCTTAGTCTTCACAATACCTTTACGGCAACAATAACAAACATGTGTAAACCCGAAGTGTCAAAGAGTAAGCATGCAAAGTTACCGAATACCGAATTGATTAATATAGAATCCCCGATATCTTTGGGATGGTTGATTAAATTCCAGAGAGTTACAACCATTCTGGAACGGCGCAAACTTCACATCGATTAGAGTCAATAATTTCATTGGAAGTTTGGTACTTGAGACGTAAAGGGACGATTTAATGTCTCACCTCACATAGTTTTGGGCGAACTATATTGATCTTCAGGCTTTATTGGATTAATCAAGTTGGGTGGAACAGGTATAGAATCGTGCGAATTGTCTGTCAAAGTATTAAGATGAGAATTTATGGAGCCGAGTAACATTTGAGAAGATAGATGGATCCAATAACACGTCGATTACTGAGAAGATTGCTTACAATGATATATTTTGATCAATGGGTTGATTAGAAACCGTAATCTCTAAAGTGACTTTGAAATTTAAACAAGAACTTATTAACGTTTTAAACTATTTTAAAGACTTATAACACGTCTGCGATTGAACTTAAAGGCATTTATTTAATCCAACGGAAATCCCCACTTTGATGCCCTAATTTTATGTGCAGGTCAAGACCCGAAACTGACAAATTTTCCCAATCAACCTTGAACCTTAATGCTTTAGCGATAAAGTTGAAAATCTATGTAATAAATTTGACAGATTGTAGTAGCTTGATGTACTGGCGTCTGTATACTTTGATATAATAAATGACCCTCAAATAATTCTCATTTTGTTGTCCTATAGTTCAAAATAGCGAATTAACTGCGACCAACTTGAATGTAGCTCTCGCCGGCCACTGCCGCGACACCACGGATATCGACACTGATAGCTACGCACGCACGGCTCGCGCGCGGTCAGTCACAGCTCTAACCTAACCATACGCATTTGGTCGAGGTGCCCGACCAGCTTTCAGAAAAGGCCATGCAGAAAGTTAAAAAGAGGCACGTTTATAAAAGAAAGCGTATCTGTACAGGGTGGCAGGGACATCGACGCGCAAACTGTAGCCATGGATTCAGCATGGAGTTTAGACCCCATAGCGTCGAAATTTTTCGTCGGTTATTAAAAAAAAAAATATTGCTGTTCCATACATTTTGACCGCGTAGGTATTGCATTCTTCTATGAAACAGAAGATTTTTTTTTTGATAACCATTGAAAAATTTCGACGCTATGGGGTACCCTGTATAATGATGTAAGTAGGCAGGTACACTTTTTTTCTTTAGATGCACAAAAAATTTTAGAGGCACGTTTATTAAAAAAAAAGCATACATCCTTAGAATGGCAATAATAAGTTTATTTATTTAAGGATTACCAACGAGATACATTACAATTTTCTATACCATTATAGAACTTGTATAATATATATACATCATCCTGTAATGCACACTCAATTGCAGATAGCTTACAATCAGTACGTTTAGTTTTACGCTTAGTTTTTAAGGAATATTAAATAGAGATATTTACCATACAGTTATTTGAAAGTAGGTAGGTAAAATTCTAGTTACAAATTCAATATCCAA
Source organism: Apamea anceps (assembly GCA_951799955.1). NCBI lineage: Eukaryota > Metazoa > Arthropoda > Insecta > Lepidoptera > Noctuidae > Apamea > Apamea anceps. The sequence continues at coordinate 13,122,655 of OX637515.1, read as the reverse complement.
TCTAATCTAAAATGTATTTTTATCACGTATTCTAAAAACAAACATGGTCCCAAATCCCTGTTAATAAAGCAGAATAGAAAATCTAACTTCCATTTTATAAAATGACGGATCATTTTTATATGGAACAGGTTTTGTCAAAAAACAGGGATTTGTGATACCAAAATTAAACAATCACGAACCGGACATTTCACTGTTCCCAAAAGAATTGCTGGACAATATTGCTATTATGAATGTACAATTTTTCCTGAATACGAGCCTTAAATTCTAAATGGACAAACGAGAAGGTCATGTGTTGCGAACGTTGGGACAATTAATAATAACATTCATAGTGATGGAACACCAGAAGGCCAATTCTCGTAATTTGAAAAAACTTAGTCGCAGTCTCATCTCGGCGACTAACAAATGTCAAAAACTTATCAAAATGTAGGAAAATTAGAGGTATTTTTTGACAGACTGAGACTGAGATCAGACCGTGAACGTTCTTAAAATTACGAAAATTGCCCCTCAGATAACGTTTAAAAGTTTTTTTGGTATGGCACCTAAAGTGTTTAATAAAATTCCTGATAACATAAAAAACATGACATTATAATAAGTTTAAAAAAGCTCTTACTAAATTATTAATTGGCAAATGTTATTATACTGTAGACGATTTTTTGAACGACCAATTATTATAATAATGCATTTACCCTTTGACAATAATTACTATGACTATTTATTGATTTTATTTTGATTTTGATGTTTTTTTTTCTCTTTTCTGTTCATGTATTTAATTAATTTAAAATATTATTTTTTCTGAGTCACATAATGTAAATACGCCTAATGTGTCACTTATAAATTTGTATGTCTTAATAATGTGACAAAACATAGCGCACCTATTTATGTAAACACCTATGTTTCAAAAATAAACTGATTGATTGATTGATTGATAACTGTTCCAAGTTTTGGGACTTACCTATAGGTATTCTGCGTGGCTGCAGTGGCACTGGACCGGTTACACTTATAGGATGCATGCAGACAGATGGGCCAAAGTCGTCACTCAGTGCCTGAAGACGGGCGTCGTCACCGAGACAGGCCTAAGAAACGCTAGCGTGACGATTTGGACTCCTTCCTAAACGATTGACCAGAGAAGGCACAGCACAAGAAATGGTGGAAGAATATGGGGGGGGGGGGCTTTGCCCAGCAGTGGGACAATATAAGCTAAAGGAACAAAAAAAAATTCCAGTGACTTTATGGTAGCGAAGAAGTTAGTATGAGCTAAATTACAAAGTTGTTTTTGTATAATATCAAAATAATAAGAAATTATACCAACTTATTTCAACGTACCTACTATTATTATAATTCCAGTAAGATAAATTAGAAATCAAGGGCAAGAATAGCATTTAATTTTTACGGTAAAATAATATCCGTTGCTAATTACAATTTCATTCTAACATTTCGGAACCAAAAGTTTCCCAAGAATAATTAATTAGCTACTGTTATACTCAAATTTCTAGGGTTCCCTTGGCGCCTCGGCAAATATTTATTAATATAATTGACGAAATCGAATCAAATCATGAAGCGTTTAATCACAAAGTTCTTGGAAAACTAATACTTGTTTTAAATAACAGTTGCGAAATCACAGTTCAAGAGTATTCATTTCTTTATACCCCGCATCCCCTCCCTAGTATTCCCGAAACAATTTAGCCGAACAAAATGGCGCAACGAAGTATTAATTCGTCCATATAAAATCATTTTTCAGATGCGTTGTAAATAAACGATTTTTATAAAACGAATCCGTTTTTAAATGGAGACCAACAAATGCATTTGAAACAAGGAAAAACTTTTGATGAATTGATTTTGAAAAGCTAATTCGTGAAATGGTAGTATCAAATATCGATACAAGGTTTTTTTTTAAACACTCACTGTTGCTGTTTTATGTTGTGTAGTGGAGTACCCACCACTATAATAATCACTATTTAACTGTTTTAGGTACTATTTGTAGACAAGCTACTAAAAGTAGGCTGCTCTAACATTGATCCCTATTACAAGCAAAATTGACGATTTAACTACAGCGTTAACTGGTCCTTACATATTTTTTTTTCACTTTATTGAAAACGCGATCATATTCCGATAGCTACCTAATAGGTATTTATAAAAATCATCATTATCGAAAGCTCGTATTTATCCATGACTGCTGGTTATACGCTTCTCTATTCTTGTACAGACGCCAGCACATCAAGCTACTACAATCTGTCAAATTTCTTTAATAGATTTTCAACTTTATCGCTAAAGCATTAAGGTTCAAGGTTGATTGGGAAAAATTGTCAGTTTCGGGTAGCTTGACCTGCTGGCGTCTGTACCAATCCACACGCTCCTGTGCCAGCCTCATCCAGGCTTTGCCCGCGATGACAACAATGTCGTCCGCTCATCTCGATACCGGACGACCGACATCTCATCTTCCAGTCTTAGGACGCCACTCTATCACAATCTTACTCCACCTCCTCCATCACTGCTTGGGCAACTTCATTTGAGTTCCATAATACGCTTTCCGATATCGTCGACCTTCGTACGACTTCGTATCTCGACGTTTGGAAATGGGTCTACTGATAAAAATAAAACACTTCATTAAAACAAAGATTGTTCCACGAAAAGTATACAATTCACGCCAATTTCCAGGATGTGCTTAAAATATTTAAGGAAAAAAAGAACAATAATTTCGATAAAATGTTTGCCGAAATAACAGGAAGAACGCAGAAATGTTTTTTTCATTTTCTTTAACAGAGCCATTTCAATGATTTTTCCGTTGACTTTCCCTAACCAAATTACTACCTTATAGATAAGAATTCGGACAATAGACTGAGTTTCTTTGTTCCAAAAATACACAACGCAAATAACGATATATGTAACAAATTGTTAGGGCCCGAAGTCCCTTGGCATCTACTATGAAACGCGCTAAACAGTCACTCTACTCCTGATTTTGAAATCCATTGCAAGCTTTGATCAGTCGTGTGCCTTTTTAAGATAACCTTGCTAAAGTAAACACGTAATGGATTACCATGCTACAGAAATTGTCACGTTATCTAATTACGTGGCGCACATAAAGTCCAGCTTACAACACAGACAATTTATTTCAAAAGAGGGACCCGTTTTTCCCGTTAACCTAATGTGTAAATAAATGTGTGCAATAATTAAACACAACAGAATGACGTGAAACTAATTGCCTTAAAACCCTGCTCTCATGTTTTAGTAATGAAACTCATTTTGATTATATTTTTAATCGTATCGCTGGCTGTGATGAACCGCCATTGAGTTAACTCGTTTTTTAATCATGGTTGTTTGTAATAATGTTTTCTGGATTGCGTCCGTTCCTTTTTTTTTTTATTTGTTTGTTTCTTGTTTGTTTGGTGTTTTTTGACATACACTGTAATACTCGTGTGAATTGTAGAATTTCTGACGTTTCCATTTTTAAAAGATACTTTTTTACGCAATATTTTTGCCCATTTTTTCGATGGTGAGTATTAGCTTCTGAAAGGGCATTTTTTTTGTTTGTATAACATGTTTGCAATATTTTTGGATACTCAACAAGAAGATATCTTAAAAAGATTTATTTATTAAAAAGCTGACCCGCGAGACGTCGTACAGCATCCTAATTGCGTGACGCTCTGTCAATCATAATATCAATCATTTTGAAAGAAATTGCTAATCCATTGCTTAATACGTTCGACAACGTAAATAACGCAATGAATGTTGTTGAACTGTTAAAATGAAAGCCATTACTACTGATAACGTGCTACGCAATTACTCCACTATCATTTGATTCATCCATAATTATAAAATCCCATTGAAAAAAAGACATTCAGTGTTTTCCGTAATTGAAAAATTTCGAAAAACTTTTGATTTTTGGTTTCCATAAAAACCTAACTCGTACTATTACGAATATTTAGAACCAAAAATAACCAAATCGGTTCAGCCGTTCTCAAGTGATGCGCTTACCAACGAACAGTATTTAATTTTTATTTAATACTAGCTGCGCCCCGCGGTTTCACCCGCGTATGTTTCGATCCCGTGGGAATTTCGGGATAAAAAGTATCCTATATGTTAATCCTAGTTATAAACCATCCGTCTGCCAAATTTCATCCAAATCAGTTCAGTAGTTTTTGTGTGAAAGAGTTACAAACATCCATCCATCCATCTATACAAACTTTCACGTTTATAATATTAGTAGGATTAGCTTCTGATCACGACTACGTCCTTATGAAATTTCCTGCTCTCCTGACCCACTCCGTCGCATGGCATCGCCTGTCCGCGCTATGACTTTGTTTTTGATTAGGCTCCTAATGTCGGGATACCTGATGTGTATTTGTTTTTTTTATTTTTGACTCTGTTTATTTAAGTTTGTGATCTTCCAGTACGAGTCGCTATAAATACTTTTTCTTTCTTTCTTTATGTTTAATAGCCTTTCTCGAGAATTGGGCTATCATGCAATTTTTTTTTTTTTTAATCCGATTCGTATTTCCATAGATAAGCGCGTTCAAACAAACAAACAAACAAACTCTTCAGCTTTATTATTAGTAAAGATAGATGGTTATTAGATGGTTCGTTCATCAACCGTAAAACAAGAAATATTTCACAATGACATTCTACATGTAAAACAAATGACATTCTCCTCTTCAAAGATGCTTCCCTACATTTGCCTAATTATTAGGGGGAGTTCAGAAAATATGACAGTAATCTTTTCTCATCCCTCGCATATCTGTCCCTGCCCTAAAAAAACTTAGTTACAATTATTTGTTGTCAAAATGATAAAGGATGATTATCTTAGAGTGCATTTAATACATTAGTCTTGGACGGAAATAATAATGATTAATTATGGTTATTTTGGATTTGTGTGGACGAAAATGTTGCAATACAGGGACAAATTAAATCAGCTAGCGAAACTCCGCAGTCATGATGGGTATCAATATCTGAACATGATAAAAAAATATATAGAGTGATGATGTTTTCTTAGGGTAATCAAACGCTGATAGTGCGTAGTCACTTTTTTTTTTTTTTAAACGTTGCTCCTCGCTAAGAATTTCTCCTGTGTCGTGGGTGCGTTTAGGTATAAACATTTAAAGTCACATACACAAACAGCCAGACCCGGAACAACTACTTGTAGGCCATACAAATATTTGTTTCGTACGGGAATCGAACCCGCGACCCGCAGCGCAGCAGTCAGTCGCTTAGCCACTGCGCCAACCGTGCCGTCAGACTTTAAAATATCAGTTGTTTTTTTTTTTGTGTAATCTTTATAGACGTGATGGGTATTATATCTCAATACGTTAAAACAGATTTTATCAGCTCACAGTTTCCAGTAACAAAATTAGCAACTGGCCTTTAACAAAAACAAAAAGCCATCGAATCTTTTTTATTTTGTCGTGTTTCACTCGTAAGTATTGTATAGATACCACTGGGTCTACTGGGCCACCATTGCTCTCTCGGCGAATTGGCGTAGGGTATCAATTTGCTTAACAAATACCCTGACTGTACAGGAGCCAGCAGGTCAAGCTACCCGAAACTGTCGAAATTTTCCCAATCAACCTTGAACCTTAATACAATAGCAATAAAGTTGAAAATCTACTAAAGAAATTTGACATATTGTAGTAGCTTGATGTGCTGGCGTCTGTACATCGACTTCCTAAGGCAACTGAATTCTTCTCGAAATTAAAACTAAACACTTGCATAACCCAATAAAACGTTTGACATTTTACCCCGAAACCAACACACAGTTTCCAAACTAAACGATTGTTTTTATTTCCATAAACGAACATCCCCAATGCGTTGTCAAATATTTACGCTCAATACTCGCGTTTGACAAGGGGCAAACAATTTAACGCTATCGCTCCAAACAGACGTTTTATATACGTAGTGGCAATAAATATTGAAAATATATGCTGTCATTCAAGGAAGAACATTTATAAATAAGGTATTATTTATGAGGAAAAGTTTATGGTAGTTTAGAACTGAGGATGCTGTGAAATTTGTGTCATGTTAGAAAGAGGATGAAGTCCTTGGTGGACTGGTAGAGTATGGCTAAGGCATTAAGTCCGCCTTTGTACCCATTTGTGCGAAAAGTTTAAATATAAATAAATAAATATTAAAGTTCTGAAATATGTTACTGAAAAGAAAGAGTCTACTCTTTCTTTCTCACTCGTGACGGTTGTTTGCAGGATTCTTTAAATATGACATAACAGCATGCCTGCATTCCCCGAAGGATCAGGCAGAGGTTCATCAACATATAATACACCCACATAGTAGATTGAATATGTATAAATTAGTTTTTATTATAATGTTTTATTGTATGTCTTGTATTTTTTGTTATTTTTAATTCATAATAGAAAACTTGTCTTACAAAAACATATCAAAAGTCAAAGTCAAATTATGTATTTCAAATAGGCACATAAAAGGCACTTTTGAACGTCATAATTCACAAAAAAATAGAATTGACTCTAGTCGCTTTCTTCGTTGTTCTAGTACCTGCGAAAAGGTAGTATCTTATGGAGAAGAATGGGCAAGAAACTCACCGTCACCCTCCTACACATTTTCCTCTCTTCGAAAAGAACGCCCAAAAACAGGACTTGTGTTTTATTTTTACAAATACACGTCAGACATCAACAGCCTACTTACAAAACATGGAAGTACATAGACCACATACATGTACCTACTTAACACATTAACCCCCTCACAGCGCCGTCCATTGTAACAACAATAACCCTACGAGTACTCGAGAAAAAACATCCCAAGTTCTTACGTTACACAAAACAGCAAAACATTCTCGCTTTTGAGGAGTGCTTGACATCCCTACCTCCTATCCTTTCCCTTAATAGAGGATCATTACTACAAGGTAAGAGTATGTGGAAGGGTTCTCCACGCACCGTTTCATAGAAATATTGCGTGCCCTAGTTCTACTTCTATTCACACAATTGTAAAAACGGCTCGCTAAAGTAGTTTACTGGGTTCAAGCGTCATGCTAACGATGTCAGGTCTTGAAAAGTTTTTTTATTCGATCACTGTGGGGTGAGAAGTGAGGTGTTGTTGCAATAATAGTCGTTTTTTTTTACTGTAAATGGGTCTTTATATAAACACTGGCGTAAGCGTTGCACTTGCAGAAGAATGAGGGTTTCGTTCAACAAAAAGTTTAACGTTAATTTTTGCTCTCTGCATGTTGAAATAAAAAAGTTATGGATGCTGTTCACCGTAATTGAACTAAATTATCGTTATTAAAGATCAAGGGGAATTATATTAAATAGTCTATTTCTGCACCCTAATTCCGTAACGCACTGTCAACTACATTCTGAATCGTTTTGAAGGATATTACTTATCCATTGCTTTATATGTTCGAAAAATTCGTCTGCTCAATAACGTAAATAACGCAATGAATGTTTTTGAAATGTCAAAAGTCAAATAATTTATTTCTAATAGCCACATAAAAATCACTTTAGAACGTAGAAAATTACAATAAAATAGAATTGATTCTAGTCACCCCTTCCAAAAAGCAGTTGTCGTCAAAATGCTACTAAAAGTATGTTGCGCAATTTCCCCTCATGTATCTAGTAGTTACTCACTAAAAAGAGGCGAGCAATACCTTCTACCTCCCAATCTGAGCAAGCATATTGCAGTTCCCAATCCCCACCTATGACACACGGCATAATATAAATCAAACATACAATACTGCAGGACGCAGGGTAAATGCGCCAATTGCACGAGGCATAAATTAACCAGCTTAAGTAACGTTATCGCGCTGAGAACTTCAATGTGTGTTGAACTGCGGCTCTCAATCGGTGCTCCCACCTGGAGTTACGTGTTGAAATTGCAAAGCTGCTCATTAAAGTAGGCTAAGCCGATGCAGTCCAGTTACTGGACGACCGGCCCCAACTTATTGTTAACTTCCACTTTCCTGGCGCTGAACTAGAATAAATGAATGAATAAATGAATAATTTTTCACTATGAAAACCTTTGGTCTTAATCGTACGTACTTAACCTAATGGCGGATTATAGTATTTCGAGTTTGGTGACCAATACTCCACCACTGCCTGTTACTTACGCAAGTTTTTGATGTTTGAAACATACGAATATAACTAAAAATTTATTGATTGAATAATCCATCATTGAATAAGGCATGATTATACATATTGCAATGTAGTCCGAATGCTCGCAGTTCTAAAGCTGGGGCGTTAAGCTTTCAGAAAGTGCACATTGTCTGTAGTTTTAATAGGATAGTGATCGTAAAACTAAATTTTTAGCACCGATTGACCTCACTGGTGCAACCTGCATAGCTATTCACAACCATCCGACAGGCTTATCGTATCGAACATGACACATTTCGATAACCGGCACCCTAATTGAGTAACACACAATCAATCGGAATCAGAATCATTTTGAAGCAAATTGCTAATCGATCGTGTGTTACACAATTAGGGTGCTGGTTTGCCTTGCTCCCGACAGCAAACACCTGTCGGAAGAAAGAGTAGCGGTTGTCTAATTGATTTAAACTGTCTAAATTTTTGGGTTTTGGACTTGTGAACATTGATTGATGTTCGATCAATCAATGTTACCGATCGAAGCGTATCGAGTGGTTGTGAAAGAAAAGCTATGCTAGTGCTCACTGCTAGCCTACCTGTACCGAAAATAGAGGGCGATTCTCGTAATTTTAAGAATGTTCACAGTCTGATCTCAGTCTCAATCTGTCGAAAATACCTCAGTCTAATTTCCCTACATTTTGACAGGTTTCTGACATTTGTTTGTCGCCGAGATGAGACTGCGACTAGATTTTGAACGTTTTAAATTACGAGAACTGGACTTCTGATCAGCGGTGTAATTACGTAACGCTCTTACAATCACAATGCATTTCCTTTCGATGGCTCAACAACATTCATTGCGATTTTTACGTTATTAAGCAAAAATTTTTTTCAAACATATGTAGCATTGGAGTGGCAATTTCCTTTAAAATGTTTCGGATTGTGATTGAAAGTGTGTAAATATGCAATTAGGGTGCATATTTCCATGGCAGTTGTTACGGTTAGTCAGAAACCCGTGATTCTGACAACCAGTCTTACCAAGGGGTATCGTACCTATTACCCAGAAACTGGGTTGTGGAGGTCAGATAGGCATTCGCTCCACGTATTCAGCTGCATCCGGTTAGATTGGAAGCCGACCCCAACATAGTTGGGAAAAGGCTAGGCAGATGATGATGTACCTACCCAAATAACACGCAAACTCTTTAACAAGCCATGATGACGATTTCCAGAAATTACTCTAAAACATTGATTCAATAAACGGACCGCAGCTCTAGCAAGATTAATGCACCAAACCTTAACCCGAAAGGTGAAATACGGGAATGAGACAGTCAAGAATTAGGTTAATTGCATTCGGGGATCGCATTATGTCACATTACATATCCGAAGGCCAGGGAGGACCGCCATGCATTTTAAATAGTTTTGTGCATAATTTAAGGTCTGTTCAGATGGGCTACACCTCATCGGCAAAAAAGTCGCCAGGCTGTGGTAAGTGTGTATTTGAATGGAGTTGCGTTTTTTCTTTTTGCGCGGCAGCCACAACATGTGCGGTCGCCACGATGAACTCAAGATGTGGTCGTCCACTTGCCTATGTACCATTCCTCTCGTGGTTACATTTTTGTAACAATTTCATTGGTATTAATCATATACGTTCGCGACAGAAATAAAATAAATGCGACTGCAAAAAGCTGTAGATCATACGAATGGAACTACACTTTTTATACAATTTTGTGTTCGGCTACAATCTGTCTCTCTCTGTGCTTATAGCTCGTCTGAACAGACTCTGTGTCGCAAATCCGCGTCACATTCACCGTGCAGATATTTTATTTCACGGAAATTAACTTTAATGAACTTGGCTATGTTTCAATTTGCATTTTCGCAACACCCTTTTATCCAGCTTTTCAATTTTAAGCTTTATAAAATGGAGTTAGTGCGGTAAACTGTTGGAGTTCGCTTGGCTGTTTTTGAAGGAAGGCTATTTAGTAGTTTCAGTGATTTCATAAAGTTGTTATTTAATTGGGTTAATTAAAGTAGTTACTTAAGCTAAATGTTTGGTCAAGAAATTCAAACGAAATTTTTAAATAAGTAAGTATTCAGTATTTAAGTCTTGGCATGGGGCCCGTGGCTAAATAATAACAGCCGCACAGGTCGATCGGTGAGGTTAAGCTACGCTTGCCGCGGTTGGTCTGTGGATGGGTGACCATCTTTACATACCGAGACCCCTCCGTGCCTCGGAAAGCACGTTAACCCGTTGGTCCCGGCTGTCATTCGTGGATCTTTGACAGTCGTTACGGGTAGTCAGAAGCCCGAAAGTCTGACAACCAGTCTTACCAAAGGGTATCGTATTACCCAGTAACTGGGTTTTGAAGGTCAGATAGCCAGTCGCTCCATGTAAAATACTGGTATTCAGCTACATCCGGTTAGACTGGAAGCCAACATAGCCAACATAGTTGGGAAAAGGCTAGGCAGATGATGATTTAAGTCTTGGCAACTAGCACCCCAGTTGCGTAACACACTTTCAGTAATAATCCAACAGATTTTGATGGTTATTGCTAATCTATCACTTCATATGTTTGAAAAATTTGTCCGCTCGACAACGTAAATCATGCAATGAATGTTGTTGAATTCTCAAAATGAAAGGCATTGTCATTGTTGGTATGTTACGCAATAAGCCCGCTGTTTTATTTCGTCGTGTCTTTTTTGCAACATCCAACGTAAGGGTATAACATAACGGTATTATTATTTCTTCTTATTTGTTCAAAAAGATAAAACCTGCCTAAAGAGGGTAAATTGTGCTTTTAAACTTTTGAAAGAAAAATGCGTGTATTGGCACTACAGAATTTTTTTTTAAACTATAATTAACAGAAAACAATGATTTTAATGTCAAAAGGGTCTCAGCTCAGCATAATGTCAGATGACAACACAGTGCATGTGTCCGCACCACGTCGTAACTACAGAAGGTATTAGAAAAGTTCCTTAAATCCAGAAGTTCAACCCTTCTTTAATACAGAACGATATGAACAGTTGATAAAATGTTGCACAGTACTAAAACGGTGCTAAAAGTTATCATTGCACTGTTTTCCACGACTTTGTTACTGTTATGGGCAATATCGTCTTTATCACATGCCTACGATTCTCTTTACTTTCTATGTTAGTGGCTCTGAATGTGTCATCAGGTACTTTATTATAGTACTTTTCTGTTATTTGGGATTTATTATATGGGCCTTTTGAGTGTCATAATAAGAGAGGGGCCCGTAGCTAAATAATAACAGCCGCATGGGTTTATCAAAGGTTGAGCTATGCTTGCTGCGGTCGTTTTTTGAATGGGTGACCATCCATTTTTTTATTTTTTTTATTTGTGTATGGGAAATCATCAAATGACTCCTCCCGCTCTGGGTGGAGCAGGAGGGAGTGTCAGACTCTTACTGACTAAAACCCACCCGTGTTCCTTCCTTAGCCCTTTATGTTCCAGGGCAGCGGTAACCCTTTCGGACAATCCCGCTACCCTGGCAGGCTTCGGCCCTATGGGGCCCCGTCACTCATGCTGACATCTCTTTGAGGCGCGCGTGGAACACAACACGCCGTCCGGCACGGGCCTGGTCCTGATCGGACGGTGAGTTACCCATTACTCACCGCCCGCAGGCCCGCGCCTACGGTGGCCGGGAGTCGTCACGCGGCTCCGGACGCCCGGAGGTGACCATCCATTACACATCGATGCCTCGGACAGTATATTAAGCCGTTGGTCCCGGCTGTCATTCGTAGATCTTTGACAGTCTTACCAATGGGTATTATGTACCCTAGAAAATGGGTTGTGGAGTCAGATAGGCAGTCGCGCCATATAAAATACTGGTATTCAGCTGTATCCGGATAGACTGGAAGGCGATCCGACACCCATAGCTGGGAAAACGCTAGGTATATTGATTGATTTTGGATGAGAGTAATAAGCGATTGACATCACTTGTGGAGTCGTAAGGAATATGAGAATGTAGGTATAAAAGAATACGTAATAAGCGTTATTTCTTCATGATATAAAAAGACCTGATACAGTTAAAAAAAAACATTAACTAAATAAACAATTTCTGAATGCATTACTGGATACTGGAAGCGTGTCTATTAAGACATATTTGTGAATATTTAATGATGATCATCAATGACAGATATGTTGCTCCGCCCCCGAATAAATTGAAATAAGGCCAAGAGAATGATCAGTGATGAATTAACAATTAATTAAGTCATCAGATGATACGTTGAGTAATCGTTTTGTTTTTGTCATTAACCGATAAATGAGAATCCCATTGCCCATATTTTTAAAGGTTTCATCTCATCTTAGTACGGTCGTTTTTGGGGGACTGTCTTTTGTAATTTTGACGTTCGAAAAGTGCTGATTGATTCTCAGCCTAATTTTAATAAATGACTTTTGATTTTGATCTCATTTTCCAAGAAATACTTGTGGTAATATTATGTATGAAACTGCGGACTACCTAATACCTTTTAACATCATTTTGTATGTTCATCATCATCTGCCTTGATTTTTCCAACTACATAAATGTTGGTATCGGCTTCCAGTCTAACCAGATGCAGTTGAATACTAGTATTTTAAATGAATCGGCTGCCTATCTGGCCTCCACAAATCAGTTACTGACTATTAAACCATTTTGTATTATACCATTGTCAATTCGTCACCACTCAAACAGAACATAAAACAAGAATGCAACACCCATTAGACAGCCCGCCCGTTTCCCAATGAATAATAATTGATAATAACTATTGGCTCCAATTGTACATTCATGAACAGTGGTGCAGTATAAATTATTTCCTGTCAATGTGACAACCTATTGTTGGCCATACAATAGTCCTATAATAATGAATGGATATTAATTATTTTAATTTTCACAAATTTTGTGGGGACGGTAACAAAGGATTAATGTAATGTACCTGTGGAAAAACGTCACGTAATTACTTTTAATATCACAATAGTGGGGAATGTAATGTTCTGTTATTATTATAATAGGGTCTGTTGTCTTGATTTATCTTGGGGATTTCATTTTTGACGTACAATGTTGTTGAATGAAGCTTGTGTGTGTTGACGTTTTTATCACGTGTTTATTACGTTCATTAATTATTTTAGAGTTTTTAAACTTTTTCTCTAATTTGAAAGGTTTAGGCATGAGGTATTTATCTATCCACCCATATATGTATCTATCTTCCATCTATAGGTACTCTTCTATACTATATACGGTGTCATTGAGTTGAGTTCTCATTTTCGTTGTTTGCCACCGACTTCCGAAATTAAAGTTATTTTTCACTTTGTAGTGTATTTTGTTTTAAAAGCCAAACTAATGAACCGTTTGTGATGAAATTTCTATGGGACCAATCTGAAAGTATATCCTTACAAAAAAAAAAAAGCATTTTGAAAATCGGTTTATAAATAACGGAGTTAACAAACATAAAACAAAAAAAAATACAGTCGAATTGAGAACCTCCTCCTTTTTTGAAGTCGGTTAACAACTGCAGAGTTTGTTTGTTTGAACGTTTTTCGCAATTATTTTTGCATTTGATAGCCTAATCTTTAGGGAGGTTGTAGATTATTTAAAAGTCAAAAAGCGACAAAAAAGTGATAGTGTGGCCGGGTGATGGGATGCGACGCGGTGGGTTGGGTGCCGAAATTTCACGCGGACGAAATCGCGGGCAGAAGAGAGTTTATCTATAAAAAAAAAATACCAACAGCTTCTGTATACATTATATTATACCTAAATATAGTAAACAATTAGTTTTGGACGTACACAGTCGCCATTACAGATTTACCAAAAATTCTCAAGAAAAAGTAATAAGATGTTGATAATAAGCAGTTAGTTTGCACATAAATCTTAAAAAAATAGGACAGATTTTGATTCAAAATAAGCATATTTCACAACAATCTTTCAATGACTCTGAATTTTCCACCCGAAATTCAAAGCAATTTTAACACGTTAATTCAAACCGCTTTAACGAGACTAACAGCCAAAACAGCAAACCACTTTCTGTCAAACCCGTTCCAGTATAAAAATTGGCTTTTAAAAACCAATTTACAAAAAACAAGACACGATAAAATATAATAAAAATCTCCATCAACCAGCAGTACAATTCAGTGCTCGTATACAAGCGAAAAACTTATGAATAGAAAAACCCAACACAATGTGCCAGTAGCAGAAAAAACACGCAATATGGGAAAGTTATTTGATTGTGAGGTTAAAACCAATTCGAATATTCGATAGACGTGACACGAAACCAATTTGGGGGCAAAACCGATCTCGGCAAACCTTCTCTATTGACAATAGGACTGTGACACACTTTTTTTTGTAGTCGCGACTAAAGATTTTTGTTTGAGAATTTGAAAGGCTATGTGTAGGCTTAAAACCTTTGACAAACGCTTTCTTGTGCAAAATTATTTATTTAATTCGCAAAACGAACAGTTACACAAACATCGTAATAAACAGGTAGTGAGCAAAGAAAGACATTAACAAAAGACAAGACAAGACAGCAAAGTAAGTAAAATATTATATTATTATTATAAATTAATTATTGTTCAAAGAGTATGTTTAGAATAATTTAGATTATAACATAGATACGTAAAAGATAAGTCCTCTTCTCCACATACATTTCTTTTGCTGTGCCCGACAGGGTTCATGATTGTTTCTTTTGATAAAAATTTACCACCTAAGCCTACATTGTGGAATGCAATAAAGAATTTGAGTATTGAGTATTGACATACACGTTACATAATGTGTACCTTTTTTTGGTTGGGAAATCATCAACTAACTTCTCCCGCTCTGAGCGGAGCGGGAGGGCGTGTCAGACTTTTACTGACTAAAACCCACCCGTGTTCCTTCAGTTGCCTGTGCCGGGGGCCACGGTAACTCTTTCGAACAACCCCTGACCCTGGCAGGCATCGGCCCTAGCGGACCCCGTCAGTTAGCGCTGACATCTCTATGAGATCTTTCGACCCGGGCCTGGTCCTTATCGGACGGCGAGCTACCCATTGCTCGCCGTCCCCAAACCCGCGCCTACGTTGGATAATTTGTAGCTCATGACGAGATAATAATGTACAGTCAGCAAAGGAGATAAGTAACCAGGGTCGTCGGATATAGTTGAAGTTTTGTAAGAAACCGATGGATGATTTCGAATGAAATTTAACTTGATAAATAAACTGTTTGTTTTCTTTTAATTAAATTAAATTTTATTCCAAAACATCCATCGGTTTCTTACTAAACTTCAACTATATCCGACGACCCTGGTTACTTAACTCCTTTGCTGACTGTACCTACTTCAACAAATGCATAGTTTAACCCTTCGTAACGTCGGATCCGCGCGAGACACAATGGCTTTTAATTGTTTCTGTAATAATGACATGCAACCGGTTAAGAAAATTGTTAATACCTACCTTTAGATAAACTTATATAAACTAACGCCCACTTCCCATGCACGTAGGCAGAAACAACAAAACGCCATCTGGTACGATCCTCACTCCTTTTGCTTCGTTTACCTGCATACATCTGGCTTTTTGCGAGTACTACGCACCTGCGTAGTACTCGCAAAAGTAACTATGCACACAACACCACCAATAAGGACACTATACGAGTATGTCCTTTTAGGGCATCCCGGCGTTTCAACTCACGCCTTGTAAAATTGTTTATTTCTGCACAAACTCAACACACTAAAACGAAACAACATTTAGCATAACATAGCATAATCAGCCTATAATGTTCCCACTGCTGGGACACAGGCCTCCTTTCTGTGAGAGGGAGTGGGCTGTAATCTAACACGCGGGCCCAGTGCGGGTTGGTAGATATCACATGTCTTAGAATTTTTGGTTCTAGGACATGCTGGTTTCCTCACGATGTTTTCATTCACCGTTTTGAGAGCAGTGGTGATGATTTAATTTATACAAAGTAAAGCGCCTGACTGGGTTCGAACCTACGACCTCCAATCGTAAGTCACAGCCGTGACCACTGGGCCTCCACTGCTCTTAGAAATCACACCTGCCTTGTAAAATTATTTATTTCTGTCCAAACTCAACACAGTAAAACCAAATAACATTCAAATGTAGCCAAAACGCCAGGATACAAAACACACAAGACTGATACACCTACGATATTCAGTACCTACATAACTTAATTCAGTGTTTATTAATAACCGGGTTTATGTATAGGTACATATTTTCCTGTACTTATGAAAACTAGACTTACTGTAAAGTTGAGTACTCGCCGCGAGCGTGAAAAGTTTCTAATTTTCCGGGATGAAAATTATACTTTCTCCTTGTTCTAGTAACCTCTTTTTAACCGGCTTCAAACTTTGTGCTCAGTTTATTTATAAAATACAAGTGGCCCGGCCCTGCTTCGCACTGTTTTAACGACATGACAAAACATCGGGATTATTTTATTATACACTAGCAGCGCCCCGCGGTTTCACCCGCATAAGTTTCGATTCCGTGGAAATATCGGGATAAAAAGTATCCTTTGTGTTAATCCAGGTTATAAACTATCTATGTGTAAAATTTCATCCAAATCCGTTCAGTAGTTTTGGCGTGAAAGAGTAACAAACATCCATCCATCCATCCATACAAACTTTCGCATTTAAGTAGGATAGGATAAGTGTTATATTTTGTAATCTATATCTTCTCTCTATATCTGCACTAATAATAAAGCTGAAGAGTTTGTTTGTTTCTTTGTTTGCATGCGCTAATCTCTGGAACTGAAATGAAATAAAATTGTTTATTTTGTAAATAGGATATCGGGGTCACATTTACACGTCATATCATAAAATTAAAAAAAAAATCTAGATGTGGTCGGTGTTTCCTATCTGACTGCTCTCTCACAGTCCGTCTCAGTCTCTTTTAAAGTGCAGACATAATCTTGGTCAGATCATGTGAAGACCATGTAGAAAAGCTATTTTGAAGAAAGTAACACACAGATTGGAGTGGACCAGTCCACTCTAACTAGCTGTCGGATTAGAAAAAATCTTTTTGCATTTGATAGCCCAGTTCTTTAGGAAGGCTATATGCTACTTAACATCGCGCTTAGACCCTAAGGAGCGGTAGATCGGGGTAACAAGACCTTTCTCGCGGATGATTCGCAGGCAGAAGCTAGTGTATTATACAAACAAACCGTCTGGATTCAAATATCTAATTATTGGTAAAAACCGCATAAAAAGTCGTTGCATAGTTTAAAAGAATAACTCCGTCACACACACAGACACGAAAAGCGACTTTAATTTATATATTTTTTTATTTAGACTTTTTTTATAGATATGATTTTTTATCAGTTTTGCTAGGAATAATTAACGTATGCAATTAATAAACTATATACAGATTAACACATGTCTTCATTATATCGGTTCTGTTCAACAAAATACCAGAACAAAAAAAAGTTCGAATCATACAAAATTCTCATATGTACCTACTTTTGTCAATAGCGACCGCTAAACCGCATCGCACCGCTGACAGCGCTGCCACTGGACTATTTAGCTAGTTATTAAGCCTAACCTGGCCTGTCGCCAAACATTCAAATTGAACTGGAAATTGCCGTGTTAGAACATGTATTTAGATGTTAGCGCGTGAATGCAGCCTATGAATAACTTGGAGTAATGTCTAAGAGAAAATGCTTAAGCCCTAAATCTTCTTAGCGTAGAATTTGGCAAAGGAACAGCTCAATTTAGTCTTGGCAAAGTATTCGATTAGTCTACACTTTTGTAAATCCTAAAGCGCTTAAAGCGCTGTAACATGTTGTAGGATGTAGGAGATTGTGAAATTTTCTAAACGCGATTAAGTAGAACAGAGCCAATAAGTAAGTAAATTTTATTTGTTTAAACATGGTGTACATGGTGCGAATGCAGGATTAGTGGGATACAGAAAAGTTCCAAACATGTTTAGCTACATATCATGGCGTACAAATTAGTAGGAAGAGATGGTGCATAAACCGTGATAACATTCATCAAAATAACATTTCATCATTATTCATTAGAGATTAGGTATAATTACAATTCAATAAGCATATTTTTAGGTACAATTATTCCAATGTCAAAGTAATCATTAAATAAATTGGTCAGTAAAAATATAGATTACTGTCATTAAAAATATGAATTCCAAATTCCAATTATTCCAAAAAATACAATAGATACATTACAATAACATGTCAAAAATACAACATTGTCATTTCAAAAACGAAGAAAATTGTCCTCTTTCATAAACTCTGCTATACCTAATGACAATAAAAAATGTATAACGAATACAATACAACAGGTTTATAAATAATTAATTAGGTAGCTAGGTACTGTGGGAGACTAAATGAGTCTCCCAGGATCATCATTTAAGTAAAAGGTGGATTTTATAATATTATGGGAAATTTTTTGGCAGTAGATACCTCAGGTACATTACGAACTGCTGCCAAAACGTTCAGATCGATTAAAGCGATGGATAATGACTCTCTTTATATTTATTAAGTATAATTATAATATTTGGAATTTATTGTCCTTTTCAAACAAACAGCAAAATGACTGCTCCCAAGATATTATTTCAAGTACAATGGCCGGATCTCGAATCCGCAACCGACTCGAAGGAAGCCGCAATTTTAATAGCCTAATAGAAGGTTTCCTTTAACGGATAGAGCACAAAGCAATTCCAAAATATGATTAACGTTCGAACAATACTTGTTATCGTGAAAAGGTACTGATATCTGAGCGGTAATTCTCGTAATTTAAAACGTTCAAAATCTTGTCGCAGTCTCATCTCGGCGACTAACAAATGTCAAAAACTTGTCATAATGTAGGGAAATTAGACGTATTTTTGACAGATTGAAACTGAGATCATACTGTGAACGTTCAAAAAATTATGAGAATTGCCCCTCTGATCTCAGTCTCAATCTGTCAAAAATACCTCAAATTTTACAATATTTTTGACAAGTTTTTGACATTAATTGTCGCTGAGATAAGATTGCGACTAGATTTTGAACGGTTTTAATTACGCGAATTAGCATTCTGGTCTATCGGTAATTTGGTTAAAGATTGAATTTTGAACTACTTTTGGTGTTTATCGTTCCTTCTTATATCTATGTTGTTTATTCTATGAAAATATTTAGTGGTATCTTAGTACTAGTAGTTAAAATGAAGGTCGACCAATTTATTATACAAATTGTAAATACGTCGTGTGCTAGGATTTGTATTGTTTTGCATACATACACTATATCAGCGTTTAATGTACCCACTGCTGGGACCCAGGCCTTCTCTCTTCGAGAGAGAGTGGGCTGTAATCCACCACGCGGGCCCAGTGCAGGTTCGTAGATGTCCCATGTCTTCGAATTTTTGATTTTAGGACATATCGGTTTCCTCACAATGTTTCTTTCACCGTTTTGAGAGCAGTGGTGATGAAATTATTTACACAAAGCAATGCGTCTGCCTGGGTACGAACCCACGACCTTATAACTCGTAAGTCGGGGCCGTTACCACTAGATCACCACCTGTCTCCTACTGGGCCACCACTGCTCTCATCTGTATTATTTTATTAATGCTTAGTATTTTTTATCTAGTAAACACGTATCGTTAAGAAAGAAATCTTCAACACACCTTCACAATTTCCGAATAAATTTACCTCACGCCACACACAAAAATAAATCCTCACTAGCAACAAAACAAAATACACAATGATAATCTAGATTTTTTTTTCAAGCACCGTTCCATTTTTATATTTCCCCCTGGCGTTAACGCATGAGTTATTATGAAAGGCGAGAGCTGTGAAAGAAATACGCACGGTCCGTGTTCGAATGAACCACTGACCGAGCTTAGTTTAAAAGGACTGGCAGTATTTTATTACACATTGATTTATGTTGACTTGAGAACTGAGGTCGAGGTAATGAAAACTGCGTAGGTACAGTCAGAAAAATGGATCATTAAGGGTGTTTTTTTGTAGATATGGTGTTGGTTGACGACGCGTACACTCTGCGCTAGAGTACCATTTGATAGACATCATCGTTTCAGCTGAAAGAAGTCCACTAGTGGACGACTTTATGCTTCTCGCATTCAGCGGATTCCTCCGGCCTTCACCATGTCACCGGTTAATCTCGTGCGAGGCCTTCCAACATTGCTTCTTCCACCATAGACAAGAACGTATCGAAACTTACGTCGCATTGACGTAGCTTTAACGTCGCGTTAGCGCAGCGTATACGTTTAAAGATAGCCTACGCTAGATGCATAAGGGGCCTAAAGCATGCATAGTGGGTAGCGGGATCGTCCGAAAGGGTTACCGCTGCCCGGGAACATAAAGGGCTAAGGAAGGAACACGGGTGGGTTTTAGTCAGTAAGAGTCTGACACTCCCTTCTGCTCCACCCAGAGCGGGAGGGGTCATTTGATGATTTCCCATCCTGAAAAAAAAGCATACATAGTGATAGATGTAGTTATACTGATGTGCACTCAATGCACGAGCGCTGCAGGATATGCATATGAGAGCCTCCCACCATATTTGAAATTACCGACGGAAAAGATGAAGCTGCTACAACTTGTCTTAAAATAAAGCGAGAGACTGAGATAAAGATAAGAATTTGAAAGAGACACTTAAAAAACACGATCTCAAAATCTTATTGCACATATAATTTGATCGTGAACTACGCCTTCTTCCCATGGGGGTAGGTAGCAACTTCAGGACGTCGCCTACTACATACTCCTTTAATATCTTTACATTCCCCTTTTGAGTCGTTTACTTTCATACATCTGAGAGGCAATTCTCGTAATTTTAAGAACGTTCATAATGTGATCTCAGTCCAAATTTGTCAAAAATACCTCAAATTTCCCTACATTATGACAAGTTTTTGACATTTGTTTGTCGCCGAGATGACACTGCGTATGATTTTGAACGTTTAAAATTACGAAAATTGGGCTTCTGGTCACATACGCACATCGGTTGCGAGTACTACGCCGTTGGACTTTCTGAAGAACATCGCCAAAAAGGTCACTACATTATAGTATGTATGTCCTTCTAGGAAGAAGCTCCCTGGGTCTTTCCATACACATCTGCTATGTAAATACATTTTGTTAGTCGCCTTTCATTAATCCTCTCGGTTCATTTAAGAGTATGCTTAGATGGTTTGGTGAACTGTAAAGGACGTATCTGCCCTGAAGTCCAATAGCGTTAAGACATATACCAAATGAAAAGATCTCACCAAGGAGAGCATTTGTTATTATAACGATATCTCTTGATTACGAGTACGTAAGAGCTGTAAATGTGAGTAATTAAGTATTATTAAAATTCTGGTATTTCGTCAATAAATTAACTTTAAAATTAATTCTGTCTCTTGCAAACATTTTAAGCTTATAAACGGACATTTTCAACAATGTTTTTAAGAGTTGGTTGGCCGGACAGAACGTTAAACCGCAACAGCAGCAGTACAGCAGTCGTGTTTGTAGCAAAGGCTCTCCATGAAAAGCTCTTTACATGTGTATCTTATGGCTATTGGGCGCCTAGAATTTCACAACTTCGGTGCCCAAGTTGTCACCTATTAATGTCAATAATAACTCCGAACTGACTAACAATTGGCAAACGTCGTGTTCAAAGCAAAGGTTCTACTTGAAAAACTCTTTGTATTGGTACCTATATAATTATCTTAAAGCTGTTGGGCATCAGGGCAGAAACCCAAAGTACGTTGTCCATTCTCCTTTATATTCTGAAATGTTGATTATAATTTGAGATACTTAATGGGAATGTGGTATTTCGCATAATATGAAGGTATTCAAAATCCCATATACCGACCATTTCCACTGATTACTTAATACAGTTCAATTGAGTTTTAATAAAACTATGTTGTAAACAGGAAGCCTGTACATAGCAAAGTTATTATAAAGTAATGAAGTGCGTATATTTTTGTTGAAATTAAACGGAATGGCAATGACTTTGAACTATTGGGTTAACTCGGCTTTGTTTGCTAAAATAGGTATTGTTCTCATTATTTAGCAAACTGTCGTTAATAAGTTACAGTTTTCCTTTGTGGAATTATTTTTCATCAAAATCTCACTTTTTATTTTTTATAAAAAAATGGAGATTGTTGTAAAAAACCGAACTTTTCAAAATAAGCTTTTACTTAGAATCAATATAAGACAGGCTGAAAGGTAACCTTTTCAGTTTTTCTAATGGAGTCTTTCCCTCGTTTTAAAAAGCCCTTTTTATTTTGTGGTTCGTAGTACAAAAACATATATTTTTTTTATATAAGTGACACGCACAATAACGCATTTCATTTGCTAATATTTAAACTAACTGTTTTTTAATGACTTATCTATCATAGATTGTAGGTATAGATCATAATAGTATTAAAAACATTTCAACTACTAGTAAAAGGGTTAGTTACAATGAAATTATTGACTTTGCTGTACGCCCTGGGATTAATTTCGGTAATATAAAATTATAAATATTATACCCATGAAGCTAAAACAAAGTGTTAGCTTGTTTGTTTGTTTACTTTGTTTTAGCTTCATGATTATACTACACACACACGTAACATCACAACTTGTATTACCCAAAAGATAATGCAGTAATGTACCCACATTTTGTCAGATATGTATATGTCGCGGTAAGATGGTTAAAGCCGTGATATAGTTATATCCCTAGGGATATTGCTATATACCGTAATACAGTTATATGAAAGCGGTTCATAACTATTGTACTAGGAATATAACTATAATACGAGCATGATCTAGTAATATAACTATCTTACCAGACTAATTTAGTGATAAAATTATAATTATATATTTTATTTTATTACAGAATATTGTACCTAATAATGTGTTGTATTGTGAGTTTCTATTTGTCCTCCATAACAACACGAATGTTTCTTTCAATTTTACTTTTTGTAGGCTTATTATTTTTTTGGACTGCTAGATGTATGTGTGTGACTACCTGTTGGTCTATGGTCGCAAGTTCTACTGCTGAGCACGAGGTCCTAGTTCGATTGTTAGACTGGGCAAAGTATTATTTCTTCATCTGAATTTTCTTAGAAGCACCCCAGAGTCTAGATTTTTGCTTGGTTGATGGCAATAGGCTAGCCCCCTATTAAATTGGCGTTAACCAATTGAATGCCGTAATTACACAAACAATTAAAAAGCCATTGCATCTCGCGTGGATCCGCGTTCTGGAGGGTTAAACATAACTGGCGGAATGTGGGTGCACCTCTGCCTAACCCTTCGGGGTTCATAGGCGCGATGTTATGATTATGTATGCTACAGGATGTCCCGGCCCACTCCACTATTTACCATCAACTAAAGACACCGTTTTAAACTTTCTCAGTTAATAACTACACAGTTTAAATTGTACTGATTGCGAATGGTATTCTTATCTTCCGATAAAATATCGGTGCCCATAAATAATCAGAGATATCCCGTTTAGCTTTGGTTTCCTATGGAAGGCGGTTCCGCCATATTATAACAGCTGTCAAGAAAATCTGTTATTTTCCAACCAGCACTTGACGTTAAAAGCATTAAGTGCATAACACCGAAATCCGGCGTCGGTCGAAAGTGTACGACGTCGGCGAGCCACGATGTGCTTCAAGTGGATTTGGGCAGGGCATCTAGCTAGACGAAGAGATGGCCGATGGAGTAAAGCTGTGACCGAATGGTGGCCAAAGTTCAGCTAAAGAAACCAGGGCCGTCCGTAAGCGCGCTGGGTTAACGATATCGTCAAAGTCGTGGGAAACTCCTGGATGAGAGACGCACGTAATCGGGAAGTATGGCCAAAGAAAGGGGCCTATTCCCACCAGAGGATGATCCCGGGATGAAATAATGATGATGATTTGACATTCAGGTGCTAAAAATGATGATGATGATTTGACATTCAGGTGCTAAAAATGATGATGATGATGAAAAATGAGGTGCTGAAACCGATGATGTTGATTTGACATTCAGGTGCTAAAACTGATGATGATGATTTGACATTCAGGTGCTAAAAATGATGATGATGATTTCACATTCAGGTGCTAAAAATGATGATGATGATTTGACATTCAGGTGCTAAAAATGTTGATGATGATTTGACATTCAGGTGCTAAAAATGATGGTGATGATTTGACATTCAGGTGCTAAAAATGAGGTGCTAAAACTGATGATGATGATTTGACATTCAGGTGCTAAAAATGATGATGATCATTTGACATTCAGGTGCTAAAACTGATGATGTTGATTTGACATTCAGGTGCTAAAACTGATGATGATGATTTGACAGTCAGGTGCTAAAAATGTTGATGATGATTTGACATTCAGGTGCTAAAAATGATGGTGATGATTTGACATTCAGGTGCTAAAACTGATGATGATGATTTGACATTCAGGTGCTAAAAATGTTGATGATGATTTGACATTCAGGTGCTAAAAATGATGATGATGATTTGACAGTCAGGTGCTAAAAATGAGGTGCTAAAACTGATGATGATGTTTGACATTCAGTTGCTAAAAATGATGATGATGATTTGACAGTCAGATGCTAAAAATGAGGTGCTAAAACTGATGATGATGATTTGACATTCAGGTGCTAAAACTGATGATGATGATTTGACATTCAGGTGCTAAAAATGATGATGATGATTTGACAGTCAGGTGCTAAAAATGATGATGATGATTTGACATTCAGGTGCTAAAAATGATGGTGATGATTTGACATTCAGGTGCTAAAAATGATGACGATGATTTGACAGTCAGGTGCTAAATATGATGATGATGATTTGACATTCAGGGCTAAAAATGATGATGATGATTTGACAGTCAGGTGCTAAAAATGATGATGATGATTTGACGGTCAGGTGCTAAAAATGATGATGATGATTTGACAGTCAGGTGCTAAAAATGAGGTGCTAAAACTGATGATGATGATTTGATATTCAGGTGCTAAAAATGATGATGATGATTTGACAGTCAGGTGCTAAAAATGAGGTGCTAAAACTGATGATGATGATGATTTGACATTCAGGTGCTAAAAATGATGATGATGATTTGACATTCAGTTGCTAAAAATGCTCTGTAATTGGACACCCGTTATTGTGTGACCGTTCACCGCTTTCTTAAGAAACCAAAACTTTAGTGACATGTACAATTTTTGACTTTTGTAACTCTTACACGGTCATCAATATCATCATCTGCCTAGCTTTTTCCCAACTATGATGGGGTCGGCTTCCAGTCTAACCGGATGCAGCTGAATACCAGTATTTTACATAGAGCAACTGCCTATCTGACCTCCACAAACCAGCACTCAACAACACGCACGCACGCAGCAACTCTTGCACGGTAATGTACTTCATTTGAATTAAATGGAAACCCTATAATTTTCAGGCTATGCAAATAGCCCCCGAGCGGCATGAGATCGAATATTTCAACCACAAATATCTCAAGAACTTGACAATAACATTTAGGAAGCTCAGTCGAACTAGTCCTCATTATGTCAACATTGAGATAGATTCGACCACTGGAGTCGGCAATAACCTAACGGTATGTTTAATTTTTTAAATTGATTTACTTAGACTATACAGGTTTATTGGTAAAACACTAACAATCTTGCACTTGCTTCGGCAGTACCGGCTGTCATTCGTGTATCTTAGACAGTCGTTACGGGTCGTCAGTAGCCCGAAAGTCGGACAACCAGTCTTACCAAGGGGTATCGTATTACCCAGTCACTTGTGAAGGTCAGATAGGCAGTCGCTCTATGTAATACGATGGGTAATACGATACCTCTTGAAAATGTATGTAGAGATGGTCACCCATCCTCGGACCGACGGCGGCAAGTGTAGATTAAACTGATTGATCAGCCCGTGCGACTGTTATTACTAAGCAGTTCCTAACTCGAAACAAACCAAGGAAAACAAACTGCTATTTGTAGAAACAGTATCTTTATTCATAAATCTTATCTTTTGTACAGACGCCAGCAGGTCAAGCTACCCGAAACTGTCAAATTTTCCCAATCAACCCTAAACCTTAATGCTTTAGCGATAAAGTTGAAAATCTATTAAAGAAATTCGACAGATTGTAGTAGCCTGGCGTCTGTATCTAAAATAGTGCTAACTGTGATAAATGACTCGGGCTTTTGCTAGGTAAAAAGAGTGAGTGCAAATGACGTCACCCGCTGAAAATAACGTGTACTAGTATGTAGATACTTAAAGCAATATGATTCGACGAAGACCGCGGTTACTAGTTTTTTGTATCCACGGGAAACATAAAAAGTAGTATTATAAAAGTCTGAAAAAATTATATATCATATTTAAGAAACTGTTAGATCCGCACTCGCTTTTAATAACACGATTAGATTAACTATGCTGAATAGAAAAAATCCCAAAGTTACCCCTTTTCGTAATGTTTAATCAATCTCCTAGCTACAAAACAAACATTTTTTCTTTCTTATTTTTTATATAAATGTAATAGAAGTGAAGATTATTTAGCACAATTCGCTGAGTTTGTCTTGATAAAATGATTAAAATAATTACTATGTGTAAAATAGTCTAAATATCCACGAAATGCGCGAGCTCAATCTCTCGACCTCAGTTGCGCATTGGCGCTCTTAGATGATGGAACTGTGTCAGTGCTTTCCGCGCGATCACGTGACTTTATTGTTGAGCAACAATGGGTAATAAGCGAATGAGACGGAAAAAGAAATCACGAACAGCTATAAAAAAAATTACACAGAAAATTATCTCCAAAGAGACGTGGTAAAGTAAGTAAATGTTGAATTTTATATCTTAGATTTCATTTTGATTTATATAGAAGCGAAAGAAATTGACAGAATGGAGTTATCAGAATCAGCCGGTGTATTCTGTAAAAATCTCACCGTGATATAGGTGAGGTGAGCCTAAAGTGAGCTGCCGATCGTTTAGCAGATGCAACAAATGAGTACTTAAGCTATCCTACCCTATATTATATAGTTTTTGTCGATCGATTCTGTAAAAAACTCACCGTGAAAAGTTAGGTGAAGTGAGCTTAGAGTGAGCTGTCAATAGTGTAAATCCCTAGCATTAGTTTCAATGACAGCTCACTCCACGCTCACTTCACCTAAGTTTTCACGGTGATTTGGTTACAGAATCGCACTGCTGATATTAAGGATTGAAACTATTGATAACTCACTTCACCTATGTTTTCACGGTGCGATTTTTACATAATAAGTCGGCAGATGTTTATCGTACGACATATGGTACAAAGGTAAAGTATTTCAGAAGGTCAACAACCAGTGTAATGTAATGCAGGTTTATAATTATAATATTTTATTTTGATTGATTTCAAAATAACACAAACGCTAAATGCAGTAGGCAAGTATGACATATCTGTATATCTTTATGTTATTTTACAGATATTCGTCAAAACCGCTGAGTTTTGAACATCGTACTGAGCTTCCGTCAACAAGCTCTTTTGCTCCATTGACCTCAGTTGATATGAACATAGAGCATCTAAAAAAAAAAATGCTTTTTAGGATAGTTATAATAAAAATAGTGCTTATGCTGAGTTAAATATTTCAAGTAGTAAAATTGGTGATATTGCCATTTTGTTTGCGATTCTGGATTTCAGTATATCTTTAATACATCTAAATTTAATCCAATTTGACTGAAACCCAGAATCTCATTCACATGCCAGTTTTAATGGCAATATTGGCAGTACCTTTGAGTAAGGAATCCTAAAAAGTTGGCTGATTGGTTGCTGGGAATATTGCCGGCAGTGGCAATATTGGCACCGGCACATCGCTAGGTACAGATAACTTAATTTTGCTCTATTTTCAGCCAACTGACAGACGCACACAATGGGTTTACGGATGTTATAAGTCAGCTCACAACTACCAACACCATTTCTCTTTTAAGGTATTTTGACGAAATGTCAATAACTAAATAATACCCCATAGAGAACATCTTTAAATTTTTTTCAAATTATTATCACATGAATCAGACATTAATTTCAATTTGCTTTCAGTAATGCTGCTTTTGACTTAAATGAACCATTAATGATAAATGATAAATCATAATGATAAATGATTTTATTTTGTGAGTGGTTTTGTACAAACACTTTTACACGTCAATACTAACTAACTGTACAAACACTTTTACTTTCATTCGTGGTGGAAACAAGGTGTGATGATTTTCAACCGGTTCGAGGATGAAGGATAATTGATATCAATTACCTACTTTCCCAGCTTCAAGAAAAAACACATTACGATGGATTATTTGACTGTAAAGTTGCTAATTTTAAATTAGAAGCAGAGAGAAGAAGTGGTCTTTCGTCAAAATTCAAGTTCGTATGTGATGTATGCCAAGAAATAGTTGTGATTAATTTCGAAAAGGTTAATGATACAGATAGTGTTAATGTTAATATAGCGGCTACAACGGACATAGTATCCGCTGACATTGGCTATTTACAATTTGAAGAAATATTTTCAGCTATGGACATCCCCATATTTTCATCAAAGTTTTATGGACTTCTTCAAGACCAAGACCAAGAAGTATATGAGAGATGGAAGGGAATCGCTGTTCAATGTCTGCAACCTGAAAAAAAAGGAAGCTGCAGTCGCAGAAGGTCGAATAGTAAATGAAATACCTACGGCGTATGTTTATGTGAATGGATGCTGGTGCGCCAGGTCATACGGGACAAATTTCAAAGTTTTATCAGGCGCGGCTGTAATAATTGGAAAAAGGTTTGGAGAAGTTCCCTTTATAGGGGTAAAAAATAAATATTGTTCACTTTGCGTTCGAGCAGAAAAACAAGGTGTCGATCCAAGAGAGCATAAATGATTTAAAAATTATACCGAATCATCAACTTTCATGGAGTCTCACACATATGGAGAATCACACTAATATACACAATTATTTGGTAGTTTAAATAAAATAATCGTTTTTATAATAAATAGTCTTGACTACAAAAATCACCAACTGTGTAAGGACACGTTTATAAAGAAATAAATATGTTTGTATTTGTATTATCTTTCTTTCTGATTCTGTTCAAATATTGCAATCATTTTGATATTACTGTACTATGCCTGTGCTTTGGCCGCTGTCCGAACTTTTAATGGCGCGCTAACATGTTCGATGAGCGGGGAGCGCGGGAGGCACCCCTCGGATTTCCCCGCACCTCACCCCCTCAAATCGGCTCATTCTTATGGTTTCCCAATATACCAATGGCTTGTGAAGCACCATTCATTATTGTAATATGGAACAAGAAATTGTATTGTTTACCTTTTCTGCGAGATTTCATTGTACCTACTCTTTAAAACTATAGGTGAGGTCAAATTTAATTGCCACACCCTTAAATTTGACCTCACCTATGACTATAGACCATCAAACTGAATAACTCTCTCCATGGGACCAACATTTTAATCTGACGCGAAGAAATAATCAGCTATTAATAAATTTTGTATAAGACAATTGATAATTTTTTCGCGAATACGTACCTGGTCCGTAAGTTCGACGACACCTTTCTAATACGTGCTGTATAACAGAATGTATGTACGTATATCCGTAGACCTTAACCGTTGTTTTGAATCGTACTGTTCTAATGCAGTATTTTTTCCTCTTTTCAGGTACATATGGAGCTATTTGAGTTCCTGGGCGGTCATTACATACCAACAGGTATCGTAGGAGCGTACAAGCTGTGTGATTTTCTATACAAGGAGCCGTTTTTTGGCAAAATGTATGCCAAACAGCTTCCCGGAAATTGGTCATGTCCGTTTCCTCCTGTGAGTATGTCCTGTATTTCATAATCAGCCTATAATGTTCCCTCTGCACAGGCGTCTTCTCTTCGAGAAGGAGTGGGCTGTCTTGTACCACGCGGGCCTAGTGTGGGTTGACAGATGTCACATGTCTCTGAATTTTTGGCTCTATGACATGCCGGTTTCCTCACGATGTTTTCCTTCACTGTTTTGAGAACAGTGGTGCTGAAATTATTTAAAGTAAATCCGTAAAAGTCGGGGCCATTGCCACTGGAACACCACTGCTCTCCCACATATGCTACTTGTAAGTACAGACGCCAGCACATCAAGCTACCCGAAACTGTCAAATTTTCCCAATCAACCTTCAACCTAATGCTTTAGCGATAAAGTTGAAAATCTATTGAAGAAATTTGACAGATTGTGGTTTCATGATGTGCTGGCGTCTACATAAATGCAGGTATCTTAAATAAATCTTATTTTTCAGGGCCAATATCATTTCATGAATCTAACAATACATCTGGAGAACTTTCCTTACAACATACCATTCACATACTCGTCAATGATCGTGAGAACCAGGGCCGATGTCAAGGGCACCCTCACGGCTACCAACGAAGAAATCTTCAGGTGGAAAACCTTCATAAAGATCACGCAGAAAATGAAGGACTCCAAAAAGAAGACTTAAGACTTAGCCGTTGATACAAAATATCAATAAATCTTTAAAAGTCAAATGATTTTGGTGATTAAATATTTGTTGATTAATAATCATGGGTGTTTTTATTAGATTCCTTCCGTTATTATGTTGACAGCACATACATTATAATCTTATTTCAACGCAGGTATTAATCCACAGTCTATTGTCAAGTTCTTGTCAGCGCGCATCATTATGATAATAAATCACTTGCAATTTATTACAGAAAAAAACGGTCTCAGTTTCTCTGTTAGGCATGTCACCTTAGCTAAAGGATAGAACTAATTGGTGGAAGAAGGTCCACGGAAAGTATTATAAGTATATCCTATTGGGATCATTAAATTTAGTATACATTCGTTATACAGAAAACAGAACAAATCTGTTCTGTTTTAGATATTAACACCTAAGTATATTAACACCTAAATATATTCAAGCTGAATTATTATTTTTTTCTATACACGTGTTCCTAAGGCAATACACCAATTTTTCTGGCTGTTATTCTATCAGTTTTGAGAAGTAAGACAGGTGCAGCAAAAATTACAAAATTAAGTGTTAATTCCGATTTAGTTATTTCTGTTTTTGTATTTTTTTATTGTGGCTTATTCAAAACCAGACTAATGTTCATGCAGGGACACATACCTACTGAGGAAGTATGAGGTCGAAATCCACCACGCTGTCAATTGGCCAATTAATGTACAGACGCCAGCAGGTCAAGCTACCCGAAACTGTCAAATTTTCCCAATCCACCTTGAACCTTAATGCTTTAGCGATAAAGTAGAAAATCTATTAAAGAAATTTGACAGATTGTAGTAGCTTGATGTGCTGGCGTCTATAAAATCATGAAATTGTTAAAGAGTTGATGACCCCTGATTTATTTTTCAATATGGGTTGATTAATCTATAAAAAATTGCACTCCTTTTTGTTATCCATAAATAAAAATCATTATATTCAATTGCAACTGTTATCAGTATGATTATATCGTATGGTACCCTCATTAAAACCGTTTTTTTTCCATTTTATAAATAGCTTTTTTCGTTGTTTTGGGTGGATTGACGATCGACGATCTTCACAGCGTGGCTGGTAGCAGCTGGATGAGAGTTGCAGAGAATCCAGCAAAATTGTGTGCACTTGAAGGGGCCTATATCCAGCAATATGGACTGTCGAAGGCTGATCATGATGATGGGTGATTTGAAAGGTCCTAAAATGATGGCGATACTATTTGTTACAATTTTTTCGTTTCAATTTATTACAGTAAGTCTTTATATTTTCATCGTATAAGTAGCTTTTACAATAGTTAACAAAACTCAATATTTATGCTAGATACTAAATTAAATGATTAACTAACAAACTATGCAAATATGTAAATACAAAAACAAAAGGTCAATTAGGGCTGATTTTTCAATCGACAGATAATTTTTATTCGTGGGAGGAAATTGACGTCGACGACAGTTTTTTTTTTGGAAGAACTGTCAAAAATTCGTCATTATTCCTCCGATAAAATTATCTGGCATTGGAAAAATTTGCCTTTAGTCATACGGAAACGTGCGCAGAAGTTTATTCTATCTGTGATTATAATAATTATTCATAATTTTATAACTCATGGCTTATTTTTTTTCTTTAGCACAACTATCTTGGAAGAAGTAAGAAAAAAGTCACTTCAAACCCTGTTTGCAAAGCTTTACTAATTATTATGTTTGCTGCTTAAAATTTCAGACCGCTGAAGTATTTCCTGAGAGAGTAGAGACAGAATCTGGTAACAGCTGCCTGCACACCATCCACTTCACCTTCAGAAAACGAAGTCGCAACAGTCCATATTACATCGATTTTGATTTCAACGCAACCGCTGGATACGGCAATAACTTAACGGTGGGTTATCAATCTTAACTCATTGACCAACAGTCAAGTTAGCCTATCGCAGTCCAGTGCTGGACATACTCTCTTAGGCTGCGGTACAACACCCTGTCCCCTCCTCCACCTACCGCTTCCAGTCTGTCCCAGCCATCGTTTTTAGCCCTGGGGCGTCCCACATTACACTTGCCGAAATGCCGTCTCCACTCGTACTCGTCTGCTCCACCGGCTATCGGTCCTTCGACACACATTGCCAAACCATTGCCACTTCAGCTTGCTTACTCTACGAGCTATGTCGCTGTGTGCTTAACATATCTTGCAATCCTATGTATAGTGTCCTCCAGCCTCATTACCAGTTCAGCCTTTGAAAGAAATAAGAAAGAAAATACATTTATTTGCGGCAAACATGACGCATAAAAAATAACACTGGTATATCAATGATGTAATAGACTATCCCATCCCATTTCGACCATGGCGGCTAACCTTAACGGAGACTAGCCTGCGGCGCGGGAGATATTATCGTGCACAAATGTGTGCGCACATACAGGTACACTCTCTCTTACCTCACTTTCATAGCAATGATGTAGCACAGCCAGTCTAGTATCTATAGCTGATGTATTTTTTTTTTGACCAAATCTAGCCTAATGTTTGCTATTGTGAGCGAGCATATTGATACTATTCCATTTTTTGGCGTAAATTCAAATAATATCTTCTTATTCCATCGTTTCTCTGATTTCAGATTAAATGGAAGCTAAATGAATATATAAGCGGGCGCTATGTACCGATACCGGTGCAATTTGAGTACAAATTGTGCGACTTTTTGTACAAGGACCCGTATCTTGGACAGATGTACGCCAAACAACTGCGCGGAAATTGGTCTTGTCCTTTCCCTCCCGTGAGATACATGCTTTATAGACTAGATTTAGTAGATTAACACTGTAATTTGAAAATATTGTTAAAGCCAATTATTTTTATGAGAGTACCCGTGGAATTTCTTGCCAGCTCTTCTCCCTAGGAAACGACTAATTGGAATCGTGCACCTGACGTCCGACGTTTCATGCAGCAATATTTCGAATTGAACATTCTCTACTTTACTTCCTTAAAACCGTCTACCTCTAAGTAACTTGGGCCCCAGTCAGCAGTTTCCTCACCTTTCATTATATTTTCATTCATACATAAATCAATTACACCTCTGCATGACCCTTTGGGGACACAGGATACAGGTGTGATGATATGCTGTTGGTGTCATAAATCAATTCAACTTTTCGTTGGTTCCCTCTACCTATCCACTAATCAACATTTATATTCATCATTCCCCTAGTCCCGACAGCAGAGGTGGCCTGGTGGTACTCGTAACGGCCACGACTTACGAGTTATAAGTCGTGGCCGTTACGAGTACCACCAGGCAAGCAGGCGATTTACGTTGTGTAATTTATTTCATGAGCACTGCACTCAAAACGATGAAGAAAATCTTCGTGAGGAAACCAAAACCGAAAATTTACTGGACCCGTGTGGTGGATTACAACCCACTCCCTCTCACAGAGAGGAGGCCTGTGTCCCAGCAGTGGGAATATTATAGGCTGATTATGCATACTCTCCTAGTTAGATGCGTTTAACCGATTTTTGCCTTGTGAAAAAAATATAATATGATTAGTTTTAAGTACTTCTTGATGTTTAGATTACTGTTCTGCGCGCTAGAAGGTTCTTGCATACAAACTTCAGCGTCCCACTGGACTGAGGTGCCAATCCTTTGTTCGTCTATACTTTCATATAAATGCAAAAGTCAGTGAACCATTTGTTAAGAAATTTGACAGATACGAGTAGGTAACCTGCAACCTGGAGAATCTGTCTAGTCTTTTTCCAACTTTGTAGGGATTGGCTTCCAGTCTAACCAGATGCAGCTGAATACCAGTATTTTACATGGAGCGACTGCCTATCGGAGCTCCACAACCCAGTAACTGAGTAATACGATACCACTTGGTAAGACTGGTTGTCAAACTTTCATGCTTCCGACGACCCGTAACGACTGTCAAAGATCCAAGAATGACAGCCGGGACCAACGGCTTAACGTGTCGTGCACTCCGTGTCTCGGAAAGCTCGGTATGTAAAGATGGTCATCCATCCACGGAACAACCGCAGCTATTGCAGCTTAACCTGATCGACGGACCCGTGCGGCTGTTACGACTTAGCTATATTATATATTTTTATTAAAAATACGGAATGAAAAATCCACGCCGCAAAATTTGCAGGCAACCGCTAGTATCATATAAAAACATATCCAACAATATTCACGATTGTATCTTCAGTGATTTATGTTGTGCCTTGTCAGTGACTCCTACAACTTTATTTCTTTATTCCAGGGACGAAGTATCTTCAAAAACTTAGTAACAAATTTGGAGAACCTTCCTTTAATACCATTCACGTACGCGTCACTGATAGTGAGAACCCGCGTTGATCTCATATTTTTTATTGGACTACCGGTTGAGCAGGTTGCTGTCGTGAAGGTGTATATGACTGTGCGGCAGAAGATAAAGAAGTCCAAGTTTTAAGGAAGATGTTCTGGATGGGTTGCGAAAACGAAGACTCTTTGTATTCGACAGAAAAAGCGGCCAAGTGCAGGTCGGACTTGCATATGAAGGTTCCGTACCAACGTATAATATAGAGCAAAAAACACCAAATTAAACATTACCTTTCATTTTTATTATTTTTTATTATAGCGGCCATATTAATACATACTCTGTGAAACTTTCAAGTATCTATCTATTACGGTTCAAAAGATACAGCGCTGAGACATACGGACGGTCGGACGGACCGACAGCGGAGCCTTAATAGGGTCCCGTTGGCACCGTCTGGGTACGGAACCCTAAAAACGACCGTTGCTGTCACTATGGTGACAGTATAGCAGCAGTATGCTATAGTATAATCGGCTCATTCCCTCTGCTGGGACACAGGCCACCTCTCGGTGAGAGGGAGTGGGCGGTAATCTGTCACGTGGGCCGAGTGCGGGTTGGTAGTTGTCATGTCTTCGAATTTTAGGTTCTAGAACATTTCGTTTTTAAAAGAGAAAGAAGAAATAAAATACATATATTTGCGGCAAACATGACGCATAAAAAGAACACAAACACAAAAGAAATAAGAAGTTGGGGTAAATCATGCGTCACATCCACGCAAAACGGCCATCGCTCAGCATAATGCTAAGACCCTATATGAGACAGAGCCCCAGCGCTGGTTTTCAGCGGCAGCCGGCGTTGACGTGATGACGACAACCAGTCCAGCATGCAATTATACACTCACGATGTTTTCCTTCACCGTTTTGAGAACAGTCATGATGAAGAAATAATTTACACAAAGTAAAGCCCCTGCCTGGGTTTGAACCTACGACCTACAACTCGTAAGTCGCGGCCGGAATACCAATCTGTGTTCAAAGGGACATTTGAAAAGGGTTTTTATTTATGTATGTTTGTTATGATTGGGCCGATTGTGAGATATTCCAGCTTTAACCACATTTAAAGGGAGCATGATGACATTAGGGACTGCCAAACTATTGCAGTTTTCAAAAGAAGAGTGAAAGAACACTATCTGTCCACTTCATCATAGTTGTGTATGTATTTATTTTATTTTAGAAGTATTTAAGTATGTTTATTTGTATGTATATATTCTCGTAATATTTGTTTAGTTTTTAAGTGAATTGTTTGTTTTTGATTCTATGTATTATTGTTTGTCTCCTTTGCTCTATCACACGCTGTCTACATCTCTGTATTTATTGTCCTATCTCAGGTATGCTGGAAGAGATTTCTTATGAAATAAGCATCACCTCTGTACCTATTTTTTCTGTTCTGTCTTTCAATGTCTGTTTATATATGTGTGTACATAAATGGTTAAATAAAATAAATAAATAAATAAATAATGTGCTCCAGTTCTTTATTAGCTACGAAGTCTTTGAAAGGAATATTAATTGCTACTATTAATAAAATTACTGTTGGAAATTCATTTATGATTTCTGTAAATGGTTTATATCCTTATTTGTTATTGTGTTATACATTTTTTAACAGCTTTTTCCAAAAAATACAGCTTTTTTTATAGAAACAAAATACCTATACCGAAATTGCTGCGGCTGCGCAGTGCTTACTTATTTCGCTAAATATAGCTAAATAAGATTATCAAAAAATATTTTCTTGTGGTTGTATTATTGTTATGTTTTTTCTAAACGTGTCATTAAATAAAAATGACTTTTTTTAGTTTTGTTTTTTATTTATTCTTCTTTGGAGCCACCGCACAAAAACCTTCAAATGCAAGTTTATTATGAACTGAAATGCCAAGTTATTTCGAATGTGGTTCAAAGTAAGTACAGAAGGCCAATTCTCATAATAAAACCGTTAATAATCCAGTCGCAATCTCATCTCATCGACAATCAATGTCAAAAACTTGTCAAAAATGTGGGGCAATTAGAGGTATTATTGACAGATTGAGACTGCGATCAGACTGTGAAAGTTCTTAAAATTACGGGAATTACCAGCTGATCCCCCAGCAAAAATAATATTTTTGCTGGGGGAACAGCTGGTAATTCCCATTCCTATTTTTGCTGGTATGAAGATTACATAATCATTATCATCATATGGTTACATAATCTGAGATCTCTATGCAATTCCAAAAAACTTTTCATAACTTTTGAGTTACATTGACAAAGTGTGACCAGAGGAGGTAACCTAACAGAGAGGAAACTTAATACAAACGCGCAATGATAGGGGCACCACAACAAAGCGCGTCAGTACAAAACTTTGCCTCTGTGCCAACTTTCGGACTAATTCTCAAATACGAAGATTACCGAAGCGCGTACCTTTTCTAGTTTACCTAAAGGAAGAAAGAAAGATAGAAAAGACGTTTCTTTACGGTAAACATGACGCAAAGAAAGAATACAAAAAAAAAACCGGCCAAGTGCGAGTCGGACTCGCCCATGAAGGGTTCCGTTACGTTACGATTTATGACGTATTAAAAAAAAACTACTCACTAGATCTCGTTCAAGCCAATTTTCGGTGGAAGTTTATATGGTAATGTACATCATATATTTTTTTTTTAGTTTTATCATTCTCTTATTTTAGAAGTTACAGGGGGGGGGACACACATTTTACCACTTTGGAAGTGTCTCTCGCGCAAACTATTCAGTTTAGAAAAAAATGATATTAGAAACCTCAATATCATTTTTGAAGACCTATCCATAGATACCCCACACGTATGGGTTTGATGAAAAAAAAATATTTGAGTTTCAGTTCTAAGTATGGGGACCCCCAAAATTTATTGTTTTTTTCTATTTTTGTGTGAAAATCTTAATGCGGTTTACAGAATACATCTACTTACCAAGTTTCAACAGTATAGCTCTTATAGTTTCGGAAAAAAGCGGCTGTGACATACGGACGGACAGACAGACAGACAGACATGACGAATCCATAAGGGTTCCGTTGCCATTTGGCTACGGAACCCTAAAAAGACAAATTGGGGGAAAATATACGTCACATCCAAAAAAACGGCCTTCGCTCAGCATAATGCTAAGACCCTATGCGAGACAGAGCCCCAGCGCTGGTTTTCAGTGACAGCCGGCGTTGACTTGGTAACGTCAACCGGTGCAGCATACGACTTTAAGATAAAAAATTGCAATAAAAAAATAAATAAAATAAACCTGTAATTCCCGCCAAGTTTAAGAAAATAGAAATCTTTATTTCCTGGAGCATCAGAGCAATCATTACATTAAGTGTTTTTTGTTGGCACAAGTATTCCACAAGGTAGTATACTTAGACCTATCCTATTTCTTAAAGGAAAATGAAATTCAAACATGCAGATGATCGTGAAAACAATGTTATCGGTTTTATGCTAAGGCAGACTACAATATGAAACTAAAAAAGAAACCGAAAATATTCACTTCTCTATTACCCTCTCCTATAATAATGCAATGTTGCAATTTGCCAGAATGTTAATGTATTGAAATTGATTTATATTAAATAATTATTTTACTAAGGAAAAACTTGTAAATTTTAAATGATTTATGACTGTAATCACGCATCGGAACAGTCTTGGGATCGGACGGTTAAGGTGGTCCCCACAGCAGTTATATAATGTTATAAAACATTGTGTAGCACGATAACATTTTATAACTGTGCATCATTTTGCTACAACAGCACTGGTTCAACTCGTTGTATAACATTCTGTAACCATTAGTTTGGTCATGGAGGAAGTGCTTATTGGTTTGGCTTTTGTTTTTTGTTTGAAAAATAAAAGAAAAAGCGCTCTTACTGGATGCGTCGAAACCATGACCTTTTTTTTTTTTTTTTTGAGGATGGGAAATCATCAAATGACTCCTCCCGCTCTGGGTGGAGCAGGAGGGAGTGTCAGACTCTTACTGACTAAAACCCACCCGTGTTCCTTCCTTAGCCCTTTATGTTCCAGGGCAGCGGTAACCCTTTCGGACAATCCCGCTACCCTGGCAGGCTACGGCCCTATGGGGCCCCGTCTCTCATGCTGACATCTCTTTGAGGCGCGCGTGGAACACAACACGCCGTCCGGCACGGGCCTGGTCCTGATCGGACGGTGAGTTACCCATTACTCACCGCCCGCAGGCCCGCGCCTACGGTGGCCGGGAGTCGTCACGCGGCTCCCGACGCCCGGAGCGTCTCCCGCGGCGGCTGAGGCGTGAGGTGCGCAAGGCGCGTTCTCTCGCCCACCCCGCCACCTCCTTCGCTAGCATGACTGCTTCGCAGAAGGAGGTGACTGCCTCCCACTCCCTCTCGCCCCGGACCATGGCTTGAACCAGGGCCGGACGCGAGAGGTCGCCGCCGCTGCCGATCGCCTCTACGAGGACACGGCGGTGCTCTGCCCAAGCAGGGCAGACCTCCACCGTATGCTCCACCGTGTCCTCTGGGCGATCCTGACAGTGGTGACACCCGGGCGTCTCCTCCCGCCTGATTATGTGCAGGAACCTCCCGAAACATCCGTGTCCGGAGAGGACCTGCGTCAGGCGGTAGGTGAGAACGCCGTGACGTCTCTCTAGCCACTCCTCAAAGAGGGGTCTTACCGCCGCTATCGTGGCGTGCCCTGCGCTGGGTTGCGATAGTCGCTCCTTCCATGCCGCCATGAGATCGCGCCGGAGGTTCGTCCGCTCCGCCGCAGTCTGCCGCGGATGCGGAGTTTCCCCCCGGCGTAGTGCCTCCGCGCGCCAATCATACAGGCGCGCGAGCACTATCGCCTCCAGATCCCAAGGCGGCAGTCCGGCAAGGAGGCTTGCTGCCTCGCCCGAGATCGTGCGGTAGCCCCGGATTAGCCTTATGGCTACCACCTTTTGGGGCGCGTTCAGGTAGTGTGCGGCTCGTAGCCGCAGTGAACGCGCCCATACCGGGGCCCCATATAGGGCCATGGACCGCACGACCCCCGCGTAAAGCCTCCGGCAGGAGGCGTTTGGCCCCCTCAGGTTGGGCAAGAGCCGCTTTAGGGCGGCCCCGGCCCGTTCCAGTTTGGGGGCCAAACGTCGGAAGTGCTCGACGAAGTTCCATCGGCTGTCGAGGACGAGACCCAGGTACCTCATCGTGGTCTCGACGCCGATGTGAACCCCTCCTACCACTAGTTGGGATCCTGGAGGTGGCCCGTACCGAGGCCCATGAAAGGACATGGCCTCGGACTTGTGCAGTGCCACCTCGAGACCCAACCGCCGGATCCTTTCCACGACTATCGCAACCCCGCGTGTCATCGCGTCGGCCGCCGCCTGATGCGACCTCCCCTGCGCCAGGACCAGCGTGTCGTCAGCGTAGCAAACTACGCTGACGCCTTCAGGGAGGTCGGCCCGCAGCACCCAGTCGTAACCGATGTCCCACAGAAGCGGCCCCAGAACCGATCCCTGTGGGACACCGCACGACATCTCTCGCCGGTTCCAGTTCCCGTCGCGACCGGGGTAGATGACGGCTCTGTCCGTCAAATACGCCCCGACTACTCGACGGAGGTAGGTCGGCACCCGGTGATACCGGAGTGCCTCCCCAATGCAGCTCCAGGGCAGGGTGTTGAACGCGTTGGCGATGTCGAGTGACACCGCCACGACCACCCCACCCCGGGACACCGCGTCCCCCGTCGTGAGGGCTCTCACGCGCATGATGGCGTCCACCGTAGAGCGCCCCTTGCGGAAGCCAAACTGGCAATCCGCAAGATCCGGCCCAGTCCTCACCAGGTGCCCGACGAGGCGGCCCGCAATTACTCTCTCAAAGAGCTTGCCGACCTCGTCGAGCAGCACTATGGGCCGGTATGCGGACGGAGAGTCCGCAGGGCGCCCCGGCTTCTGAATGAGGACCAGCTTCCCCGTCTTCCAACGGAGCGGAAACTGGCCTCTCTCCATACATGCGCTTAAGAGCGCCTCCAGTCGAGGCCCGAGAGCCGTCGAGGCCAGGACCCAGGCTTTACCCGGCAAGCCGTCGGGTCCTGGGGCGGTGTTTTTGGCCTTCAGCCTGCCAACCGCCGCTCTCAGATCTACCCCGGTCACTTCAGGGGTGTCGTCGTCGACTTCCGCGTGGTCCGCTTCGGGCACCGCCAGTGGCGGAGCCATAGGCGGGGGAGTATGCTCCCCCCGTGAAGGGAACAGAGCGCTCACCACCTCCTCCACCAGCTGAGGGCGGAGACTCTGAGTCAGTGGGGGGGCCCAGGTGCGGAGTTTATTCCGCACCATTTTGTAAGGGCGCCCCCATGGATCTCTGTTCAGAGTCTCCAGCATCTCCTCGCGGGCCGCATCCTTGGCCCGCTGGACAGCCTCTCGGAGGGCGGTCTTCGCCGCTCTGTACCCCTCGTACAGCTCCGCCTCTGTGGCTTCCGCATCCGGAGGGCGGATGCGGAGCCTGCGGTGCCTGGTGTACCGGTGTCGCGCGTCGACGCACGCCTTGCGCAACGCCTCCACCTCCTGCGACCACCAGTACACCCGACGTCGGGCGCATCCTGGCCGGACTCGGGGCATTGCCACGTCACAGATCTCGGACATGGCCTCCCGGAACCACTCCGCCTCATCGTCAATATCAGCAGGCCTGTCCGGTGAAGACACCCAGGCCTGCACGATCGAGGCTTCCAGGAGGAGCTCCCGGTCCAGCTGCTTCAGCGCCCAACGCGGACCACTCGGGGCCTGTCGGACCAGCGCGCTAGAGGTCTGGGTGGAGACATCAAATCGGATATACCGATGATCGGAGTAGGTCTCCACCTCCTCCATGACGCGCCAGTCAATGACACGCTGTGACAGAGCGGGGCTGGCGAACGTGATGTCCACAACCGACTCGCCCCGCATCCGCACGCACGTAGGGACAGAACCCCGATTCACGACCTCCCATGACCACCATGACCTCTCGATTCGAGTTGATGAATAACCATTTAATAACTCGAAACGAGAGACGGGACAGGTGTGTCCAGTTAGTGAAACCCAAAATCAGTATCAGTTATTATTTCGTCATCTGGACACGCGTGTCCACATAGTGTTTTCGCCAACTGGACATACCCAGTTTTTTTTTTTTTTGCAAAAAAGGGTTCAGTCAGTTTAATAATCGCCTCGTTCAATGAACGAGGCGATTTCATGAAAAAGCTGCCTCACTATTTTGCTTGAAAAACCTTATTAGCATATCTATTTAAAACAAATTTTGAAATAAAACAATTATTAATATAAACAATTTCATAATATGTATTAATATGAAAACAAGTAGGTATACTTAGCTAATGTATTTTTTTTTTTTCTTTTTGATTGCCTATAGGTAATAATTTAAATATACCTAATAATTTTAAATCATTACTTCGAGTATCACAGAAAAATCAAATAAGAATATACATAAGGACAAACTCAGCACAATATATTTTTGTATTTTTCAAGGTCAAACGTAATTACTTTTTAACCTTGAAAGATTGCTCTCTCTCTCTCTCTCTCACTCCACTCCTATACAATCTTGCAAAGTTTGCTTGCTTACTAAATGTAGCTGCAGTAAAGTTTGAACGAGAGCGGAGTAGAAACGTTCAGCCTTGAGTAGCTATAGGTGACATAAAATAATGAAATAAAATATCAAAATAATCATCAATATATACTTATGAGTTATGACATTACAATACTAAAACGGGTAATTTTACAAACAATAATCATTCTACATAACTCTGTAACAACAATATTTGAATCAAAAGTAAAACATAGAATAGGTATTGCAAGCGAGAGAACAGAGAACATTGTGTTACATGAAGTTGTATAACATCACTAACAATTTATAACTTTTGTTACAATTTGTTAAAAAAAAGTTAGACAACAAATATTATGCAACATTCTTTAATTTTATATAAATGTTGTGTGGAAGCACCTTTAGATGATAAGTAATTGTCAAAATCCAATAATTTATTTCAAATAGGCACATAAAAGGCACCTTTGAACGTCAAAAATTATATTCATATGGAAAAGAATGGGTAAGAAACTCCACCGTTACTCTTTTAAAATGTTTTCCAATAATTTGCATACATTAATTATATAATTATATGTGAAGACGATGCGCCTAAAATACGAGTACCTAATAAGTCCGGGTGTGACATTAA
This sequence comes from Apamea anceps, assembly GCA_951799955.1. Taxonomy (NCBI): domain Eukaryota; kingdom Metazoa; phylum Arthropoda; class Insecta; order Lepidoptera; family Noctuidae; genus Apamea; species Apamea anceps. The sequence continues at coordinate 13,079,843 of OX637515.1, read as the reverse complement.
GTAATTGCAGAATGTAAATCAATGTCAAGAAAAAAGAATAAATTATACAATTACATTAGCAACCAGTTAGATTTTGTCTAGTTTTAAATTTACCGTTCACAGGATCGTTCCGATTCCGAGGACCGTTAATTACATAATAACTTGTTGCGCTTCTAATGATGCACACTTTTTAAAATTAATGAGCCTCTTTATAACTTACTGGCCTTTTCGTAGTAACTAAGTTAGGGAACTCCAACCAGGGTTCGGTTTGTTTGGAACTGCGACAAGGCACGTGGGAGCTGAATTGGTCGCAGTAACTAAGCTAGAGCACCCCTACCAAATGGATTAGGTTACAAAAGTGACCAACCGTGCGCAAACCGAGCAAACAAAGCGAGTGGCGACGACCGGCCTATCCAAATTGATCGTAGTTTCTTGGTTATTTAGTATTTTTAGGTCCCCCAAATGGGATTAATTTTATTGTGTGTTTGACGGCACGGTTGGCGCAGTGGTTAAGCGATTGACTGCTGTGCTGCGTGTCGCGGGTTCGATTCCCGCACGGGACAAATATTTGTATGACCTACATGTATTTGTTCCGAGTCTGGGTGTTTTTCCATCTATAATATGTATGTATTTACAAAAAAAAAATGTATATAAGTAGTTTATCAGCCATCTTGTTACCATAACACAAGCATTAGGTTGCTTAGCTTGGGACTAGATGGCGCTGTGTGAAATGTCCAGGGATATTATATTATTATATATATTGTGGTTTATAAAAAGAGGCGCAATCATTTTATTAGAGTGTTCAAAAATATTTTTAGGAGTGCAAAATGGGTATTATTAAATGTTCGATTAAATACATCTATTTTAGAGCTTCAACTCACCAAGGTCAAAGAGTTACCAGGCCATAGAGGTTGATGGTAATAAAGATAAACGCAACATAAAGTTTGATGTAATGATGATTGCTGAATAAATTGCTGTACTAACGGATGGGTCATGAGCACCGTCATGTGTCACTAACAGTTATTTAATTATAGAAACAATTGAACTAAAAGAAGAATTTTCTATAAAAAAATCTAGGGATGAACAAAGAAAGGAAGATAAATTCTATCCTTTAATATTAAGAGTATAAACGTGAAAGTTTGTATGGATGGATGGATTTTTAGCCTTGGGTATTATTCTTTTGTATTCAGTTCATTCATTCCAGTTGGCTGAATACCTATTAATTTGTTTTAGATGTCCTATTGATGGGATGTAAAAAAAATCACTGCCTTTTGTTCAGGTTTTAAATAAATGTATAATATTAGTGAATTGTGCATGTACATACAGTCACGAGCACCAATATGTCAACACATGGCAACTTTCAATTCCAATTTTTTTCGTAAATAAAGAATGCAACGTTGAAATACGACACGTTACATAAAACTACAGGTTCGAAAATGCTATGTTCGTAACAACATAAAATTTTATTCAAAAATAAAGGAGTAAATCGCTTTTGAATAAAGCCGAGTGTATACATAATTTTGTTCGTGACTGTATGCCATGTGTATGATTCTATAATAAGGTATGTATATATATTTCATATTACTTCTGAAAATATAAATGACTAGCAGTATGTTTATTGCTCTGCATTTTGGAACTCCACTTTTTCAGAAATGATGAAGGTTTTATTTTAATGTTTTGCACTATTCAATTCGTAACGGTAAATTTTCCTTCTTTTTTTTTCTTTTGGGTTTTTCCTTGTTTTTTTTCTTATTTAGTAAAGATTCGATGGCTGTGAATCTCTTCCAGCTCTGAGTAGATTATAGTGAGAACCATATATAGGAAAACTAAACGTATTTTAAACATATGCAATTAAAATAATTGATTGGTTGTTGGTTGAGTCGATTCAATTAATGTGATAACCTAATCGCCACCCTGTATATTAATAGTATGATGTAAATGCTACACCACAGACTACCTCCTATATTTGTCTCTCCTTAATTTTTAATCCATCCAAAGGTTGTCTTAAAAAGATTGCTCTTAGCGATAAGACCGCCCATTGTGTCACCCTTTGTAAAATTTTATATATTTATGTTCTGTAATTTGTATGGTGTACAATAAAGAGTATTCTATTCTATTCTATTCTATGAATGTAGTTGAACTGTCTAAATGATGACGATGATACCCAGCTGCTTAGACTGAAAACCGACCCCAACATAGTTGGGGAAACTGGATGCTAGGCAGCTGATAGATTGTCACTGGGTCATTTATGAAAGAAAAAGAAAGAAAATACGTTTATTTGCGGTAAACATGACGCAAAAAAGTACATAAAATAAAACAAAAAAAGAAGAAATTGTTGGGGGAAACATGCGTCACATCCACGCACCACATTTCAGCCTTCGTTACTACAAGCTGAATACTTACTAATTTGTTTTAGATGTCCGATTGATAGGATGTAAAAAAATGCACTGCCTTTTGTTAAGGTTTTAAATAAATGTATAAAATAGTGAATTGCACTGTCATAAGTATGATTACATAATAAGTTATCGTCTGTCATTAAAATTTATTTCATATTACTTTTGGAAATATAAATGATGCACTTTGTCTACTGCCCTGCATTTTGTAACTCCACTGGTTCAGAAATGATGAAGGTTTTATTTTTAATTTTTTGCACTGTTCAATTCATATCGGTAAGTTTTTCTTTATCTTTTTATTTTGTTTCTTATTTAGTAGAGATACGATGACAGAGAATCTTTTGCTGTGAGCTGTGAGTGTACAGGGTGACTTGTAATTTGACGTATTCCTTCTAAGACGTGATAGTGTGGCCCTTTTGCAACAATTAAGCACCCCATTAAGTCTAGGTAAAAAATCATGGAATATGAGAATACTTAATTTTTTATAAATATTTGAAAATTTCTCAGAATTCGTCACTGATTAGAAGGCCATTGAATCTGAGAGTTTAGGGAAAAGTGATTTTCCCTAAGCTCTCAGATTCAATGGCCTTCATTGCTATTCCATTGGATACCTTATACTTAAAAAATCTTTCGATGTAACCAAATGTTCTATACCAAACAGTTTAAGGAAGAAGTTTATCAACGATTTGAAGTTTTTTTGGAAGTTTAACGACCACTGTTAGTGTTGTTACTGATGAGTTGAGAAAAATTGTTTTCTTACATTTTATCGCATTAAGACATAGTATAAAGAGAGGAAGTAGGCTATCTCCGGCACATTCCGCGATATAATTGCCTACTGTCTCAGGGTTGTCACTTTTATTTAACTTTTAATTCAGTGCCAATAAACTGGCAAGGGTCGGGAAGTTATATTTTTTACTTGTATTGTCTGGGTACCTAAACGATGATGAAACCTTTCACGATGAAAGAAAGAGCGACGTGCCAGCAGACGGGCGGTGCGGGGTGGTGATGAGCACGAGTAAACGGTAGGTTACTGATAGTACTCGTACTGTCACCAATTCATTAGTTTTAAGCCCGGCCCTTGCCAAAGATAACACATATCTCTGTATAATTAATTCAGTGATCATTAGTCAATAAAGTTCAACAATAGTTTTCCTAACAAACACAGAAATTTATTCAAGATTCATAGCAGTATTGTTTTTTTATCTATAATATGTATGTATTTACAAAAAAAAATGTATATAAGTAGTTTATCAGCCATCTTGTTACCATAACACAAGCATTGGGTTGCTTAGCTTGGGACTAGATGGCGCTGTGTGAAATTTCCAGGGATATTTATTTATTTATTATTTATAAAAAAAAAGGATAAAATAAACACCCAAACACACAGCAATACGTTCTCCTGCGGTTATCACACATTTTTCATTCATTTAGCGGTGCCGAAAAGCCGTGACGCGCGAACCTCGTGCGATGTTAGCCCCGACTGGCGCGCTGCGAAACGGGCCGAGATTTGTTTAAGTGTGCGTGCGGCGACGCATAGATACTTTGGCGCACACATACAAGCCGCGCGCGGTGCGTTTGTATGAAGATAACGTACTTCCTCTCTTTATACTATGATTAAGATATCGAAATTCGATACCTACCACGTCTGTGAAGTTTACACAAAAAAAAAAACAGATTTTTAAACTGATATTTCTGTGACTACAATAAATTTATTTGTTGTGTCACTTGATATATTAGTAATATGTTTAGATATTGATATCCTCCCCGTCTGCGGAGTTTAGCTACCTAATTTAAAATAACCCTGTATTATAAATTGAAGTCGCTTTTCGTATCGGTCTGTGTAACCGCGTTGCTCTTCTCAACTCCGTAACGGATTTTGATGCAGTTTTCAATTTAGAGAATTCATTCCGGAAGGTTTATGTGTATTACACATTTATTAAACTTACATATAATAAAGAAATCTCGATGTTTTGTTAAGTCGCAAAAACCGTGCGAAGCAGGGGCGGGTTGTTGGTTAGAAGATAATTTAATAGCATAATCACCATACAATGTTCCCAGTGCTAAGACACAGGTCTCCTCGCTCAGAGGGAGATAATTCAATACTGGCGCCGATTCCCTTGTTCACAAACTAAACTAAATTTAAGTTCAATGCATCTTTTTCTTTCTATTTATTTTAGAAAAGAACAGAAGATAAATATTAGTTTAGTTCTGTCAAACTAGTCAGCGCCTGATGTATATTGACGTATTTTTAGCAGCCATGTTTTTAATCACGTCTAATCTGTCTATGGAGTATCTTAATTTGACAGGAGTAAACTAATATTTTATCTTCTGTCCTTTTCTTTATGAAATAGATTTAGTTTAGTTTGTGAACAAGGGAATCAGGGCCATTGTTTTCTATTTCTGAACATTTTAGTCCACAGAAATATATCCTGAGAAACTGGAGACGATAATCAAGAGTAGCAAGCATATCCACAACATCACGTTCAGGTTCAGAAGGCACACTCGCAACAGTCCCTATTACATCGATTTTGATTATATGGCAACCTCTGGATACGGGAATAATTTGACGGTACGATTGGGCTTATTTATTAATTTATTAAACTTTATGTAGAAGTAAAAAAATACTGTACAGACGCCAGCACATCAAGCTACTACAATCTGTCAAATTTCTTTAATAGATTTTCAACTTTATCACAAAAGCATTAAGGTTCAAGATTGATTGGGAAAATATGACAGTTTCGAGTAGCTTGATTTGCTGGCGTCTGTACAAAGGCGGACTTAATGCCTATTCGCAAGAATTTATTCGTCCGAAACAAGAGAATCGTCACTTTTAAATCATAATAATAATTATTTTTTCTAGGGGCGACTCGCACGAATTTGTCCATTTTGAAATGACGTACAGAAAAAAGAAGTATAGAAAAAAGTACACGTTTTATAATATGTCTCTTAATAGTTCTGTGCGCTAGTGCCCTTTTTTCTATATTTCGTGCGAATTGACTAATAAGAAGCATAAACCTATTGTTGTAAACACATTTCAATAATCGACAATAAAAGAAGCTTTAACAAAGAAAAAATAGAGTCGAAACATAATAAATTGGTTACTTTTCTATACTCTTTTCTCTTTATTCCTCACGACTAACGCTTAAGGGGCTGAGCTTTTGTGCATTAGTTAGGAGGTCTTTTCCAAGCAGGAATCCGTTAATATTCTGCATATTCATATACCGGATGACTTTTACTTACCGTCTGGAAAACAATATGGTGTGTTGTGTACGTGAAATAGAATCCATACACGAGAATATTTGCTACCATGAGATAGCAAGAGTTTCGAATATAAATTCCGCACAGTTAATAGGCTGTGTTTGATTTAAATTTCAATATTTATTAATCGTATTATTATTTTTTTACCATTATAAAAAATAAAATAAAATTAGTTTCATTCAAGTAACAAGACTCATAATACAAACAGATACATAAAAGATACAGACAGGATGACAAGTACAGACACAAGTTCACAAGCTATGTACGCGTTGAACACTGAATTGTACTTACTTATCTGCCGATCGATTCTGTAAAAATCTCACCGTGAAAACTTAGATGAAGTGAGCTTAGAGTGAGCTGTCAATAGTGTCAATCCCTAGCATTAGTTGGAATGACAGCTCACTCCACGCTCACTTTACCTAAGTTTTCACGGTGATATTGTTACAGAATCGCACTACTGGTTATTCTTCACGGGCGAAGTGCTGGTCTGTTCATATTCTGCATATTCATTATATCATCACGTTTAACTATGCATGTGGAAGCTTAATACAATTTCACGTTGAACACTGAATTGTACTTAATTATTTGTTTATTCTTTTATTTTAGCTAAAATGGCATTTAAATGAATACATAAGCGGCCGCTATGTGCCAGTGCCAGTAATGTTTGAGTATAAACTGTGCGACTTTTTGTACAAGGATCCATTTTTTGGTCAGATGTACGCAAAGCAATTGCAAGGAAATTGGTCGTGTCCTTTCCCTCCCGTAAGTCCTGAAAGCTAACAAGATTTGTGTTGTTATTTCTAGTATGTAGTTTCTAGTGTGTCAGGTCGGGTAAAGTGACCGTTTGACGACACGGTTGGCGAAGTGGCTGAGCGATCGACTACTGCGCTGCGTGTCGCGGGTTCGATTCCCGCACGGAACAAATATTCGTATTGCCTGCAGGTAGTTGTTCCGGGTCTGGCTGTTTATGTATGTGAGTTTACATGTTTGTAAACGCACCCACGATACAGGAGTAATTCCTAGTGTGGGGCAACGTTTAAAAAAAAAAAGTTATTGAGTTGTTCCATCAAGAATTTCTCAGTAGCAGCTCAGAGTCTGTATTTGTGCCCGGTAGATGGCAATAGGCTCGCTCCCTATTACATTGGACTTAAACATAACTGTCGAAATGTGGGTGTATTATACACACCTCTGCCAAGCCCTTTGGGGATTACAGGGGTGTTAAATCCAATGTGTGTGTAAATATGCAATGTCTTCCCACTCGCACTGGGCCCGCGTGGTGAATTACGGCCCACTCCGTCTCAGAGACGAGGCCTGTGTCCCAGCAGTGGGAACAATATAGACTCATTATGCTTATGTTAGTTCATACTTATCTACCCTATGAAAAACATAACTATGCTTTCATTTCCCTATATAGTCCTAGTTTAAACTATGTAATTTGATTTTAAAATAAGTTAATTTAAAATCAAATCATTTGTGTCTTTGCAAACATGGGTATACTTACCTGTTTTGAGAAACTGTTTTTATATTTAATTAATTATTTCTAAGACTTCTTCTAATTTATTTATTATTTCCAGGGAAGAAGCCCCTTCAGAAACTTGGTAATGCACGTTGAGAATATGCCTCGAGTACCGTTTACATATGCCTCACTGATAGTGAGAACCCGAGCTGACCTTATTATATTCATGCTTGAAGAGATCGCTGCAGTGAAGGTGTACCTGACAGTGAGGCAAACGTTGAAGAAGATTGATATGAAAACATGGAACGGGACGATATTGGCTAATCATACTTTTGCATAAAATATAACTACAGCCTTGCTTTGGGTTGGACCGAGATGGCTCTAGAAAAGGTAGCTTGTAAGGATTTGGGGGAGGCCGTTGCTCAGCAGTGGGACAGTGTAGACTTAGTAATAAAAAAGTAAGCTTTGCAATAGTCGTGTTGAGCCCTACAAATGGCAACCATGTAGGAGCCCAGCACATTACTTTTTATGGTGAATTGGATTTTATTTTAATAAAGGATTTTGAATATAATATATTTTACAAGGAGCGACTGCCTATTTGTCCTCCACAACCCAGTTACTGGGTAACACGATACCCCTTGGTAAGAGTGTTTGTCAGACTTTTGGGGAGCCACTACATCGACTACCTGTAACGACTGTCAAAGATTTACGAATGACAGGCGCGACCAACGGTTAAATGTGCTTTCCGAGGCAAGGGGTTCTCAGTAATGGATGATCACCCATCAACGACCCGACCTCGGCAAGCGTAGCTTCGGCTTCAAACACACCTTCACCAATTAGCTAACCAAAACATTAAGTTAAAGCGAATAGAGCAAAGTTATATTCAATACATAAAGCAGACAAGATACGGCAAGTACCTATCTTACGTTCACAAGCAGTTCGTTAGTTTGAATGGTCAGTCAGATTCTGGCAAGTTGCACGGGGCAGCTGCCAACATCGTAACGAAGATTCTAGAACAGAAACAAAGGGGCTCTTATTTACAACGATAACGTTGTAAATGCCAACATTGCTTTGTTTATGTGGTCCAGTAGGTTCAGTGGAAATCTAGATAGTGTTACATAAAATGTGCATAGTCAGAATACACAATTAAGTGCGACTTGCACCGGCCAACGCGCGTCAGGCCGCATCAGGCGCATTTTACAACGTGTCAAGGAAAACTGAAGCGTTTACGAAGTAATTAAAGGACAATGACCAAAAGTCGTACCTAAAAGTCTCAAGCATCAAGATCAAAATATTATAGTAATTATTTTCATAGTTTTTTATGACATTACGCGTCGGGGACTTGATTTTTGAACAGGGAATTTAATTTAAAGTAAAAAATACATTTATTTAACATACACTGATTAATTACTATTTTTACAAGCTAACACTAATATACAAGTATATAATACGAAAAAATGTAGAAAAAGGCAGAAGCTCATTGAGCATCAAAAAAATCGGCCGCATCACTGTCAATGGGATAATATTAATAATAATAATAATATCCTATTCCTTTTTTCACACAGCGCCATCTAAGAAAGTACCCAAAAGGCAAAAGGCTGGCAGCATTACCACGTTGGATGGCAATGCTGATTCTTTGGGCTAAAAATAGACCAGCCTATTGGTCACGTGAAGAGTCAACCAACAGCTTGGTGATGTCCCGAAAAATTCGATGAGCACTCGGACCCCAAGGCCCTAGTATTTCAACCCCAAACGGCTCAAACATATAGCTCCCAATAAGGTTGTTATATTTGCGCCGTAAAAAAGTAAAAAAAGTGTTGATATTGTTTTATTTCCTTTACATGATATTCCGTTTCAAATGATAATAATGATTAATATAACCTTGAACTTTGAAAGTGTCATGATCACGTCTTTCAAAAAACTTGTAAAAAAATATACTCGTACTTTACAAAAATAACAAGAATAAAATTTTTATTGATACGATTATAATTGTTTTAGAGCAATAATGGCCGTTCGTGTATGACATGTCAAACAAAATAAAGTACCTAGTTTTTAGCTTATTTCGATTTTATTGAAAATCTTCGAAACCCGGGTTTTGTTTACAAAAAAAAAAAAAAACGTTTGTAGGAGTTAATATAATAAGTGTAGTCTATAAAGCAAAGTTTGACTTTGATGCAGCATGGAACGGGATTCTATACATCCATGAGCGTTGTCCTTTCATATTAGCATGAAATTGACACAGTTTGGAATCCGGTGGTATACGGTCAAGAGTGGCTCGTGGCTACGTATTAACAGCCGCACGGGTCGATCGATCAGGTTAAGCTACGCTTGCCGCGGTCGGTTCGTAGATGGGTGACTATCTTTACATACCGAGACTGCGGCTTAAAGAGGTATGGGGGCCTGCCTCTGAAAGCATTTAAACCATTGGTCCCGGCTGTCATTCCTGGAACTTTGATAGTCGTTAGAGGTCAACAGAAGCCTGAAAATCTGACAACCTAAGAGTGGTTGTCAGGCTCTCTGGGTTCGAACCTACGACCTACAACTCGTAAGTCGCGGCCGTCACCACTGGACCACCATTGCTCTCACCGGGTAGGATATGTGACGATGACATACAAGCTATGTGCATTCTTTTTCGCAGGCACTGGCATGCGTAATCTTGGCTTAGATATGGGGTAGGTGGCCTTGCTTGCTACTTAAGTAGGTTTAAAGAATTTTATTTTACATAGTTCACATAAAATGAGATTCACAAAAATATCTTATTAAATACAATTACAGCTTTAGCTTAGGGCGACAAGTTTCATACTATTACAACTAAATAATTTCATTTCACAATCTGTTCAGCAGCATCTCATTAGAAATAGTGACTGTAAATATGCGACTTTAGTTTTTTTTTTTTTTGTAAATATTTAAATTGTCACAAAAGTTGTACTGTCAAACAGTATGTTTTTTTTTTGCCGTAAGTCAGTGTACGTGGTCGAGTTGTTATTAATTTATAGGTATGTGTTTCTTAAGTAATGTTTTTATGTTTTTTGAGTTAATGTAATGTTTGAGTGGATGTTGCCTGTGATTATTTTTTTAACTAGGTTGCCAGTGTTGAATGTATATGATTGCGTAATGTTAGATAATTTAGTTTTAGTGTATAGCTCCTTTGTAGGTGTTAGGTAATTGTAATGGAATAATGTTTTCATAATTCTGTTTTGTAGGTGGCCACGATATTGCGGCATCAGTGGGATTATTTAGGTCATCCAAGGTGCAGGTGAACAGGCACTTAGAATACTCCAGCAATCGGGCATGCGCATCTATTTTGTAATATTGTGCATGTAAAAGTTTTTTTTTTAATTTATTTAATTAAGTTTTAATTATATTTAATTAAAACTTAATTAAATAAATTAAAAAAAAAAACTTTTAATTCAGCAATCTACCTAGTCTGGACAAATAATACAAAAATTGAACGACGTTTTTTGCGTTATTATCTCGAAATAATTTACCTATTTAATTTGAGTTTTCAGTAATCAGAAAATTCTCATAGAATCACGTCCAAGACTCACATCCAATTAGTAAGTCTCCTCTTTATAATTTTTGGGCACTTATACGGGCCTAGTACTCAAGCAGATAAGTGTCTCGAGATTTTCGCTAAGGTCATTTCTAGAATTAATATAATTTATTCAACTACTAAAATACTAGTATACAGGGTGACAGGGAAATCGATGTGCAAACTGTAACCATGAATTCAGCACATGATTCTAGACAGCGTAGAATTTTTTTGTCGTTAAAAAGATTCAGCTGTTTCATAGAAAAGTTCAATACCTACGCGGTCAAAATGTATGGAACAGCTATTTTTTTTTTTTGTTGAATAACTGAAATCTCGCAACTCAGGGAGGTTCAGAATCCATAGTTACAGTTTGCACGTCGATAACGTTGCCACCCTGTGTTTATTATATAAATGGCGGATTCGACAAAACCTGAGTACCTAAGTATAAAATAAATCGTGACTCTGCAATTGATCAATCAAAATCAAAAGTCATTTATTCAAATTAAGCTGAGAATCAGCACTTTTCGAACGTCAAAATTACAAAAGACAGTCCCCCAAAAACGCCCGCCCTTCACCACTTCCTAGTGCTATCGCTGGGAAGAAGAAGTGGCGCAACAAACTCGCCAGCATCCGATCCTCGAATAAATTCACTTTTCACTCTAGAATTACTTTAGGGTCTGGAGTACAAGTTATTTTTATTCGCAATATATATGTAGACATATTAAAGTTGGTTTCTGCCCTAAATAAAAAAATATTGTTTCCATATCTAGCTAAGCCGTTGGTCTCGCTTGTCATTCGTGGATCTTTGACCAGTCTTACCAAGTCTTTTCATATTATCCAGTAACTGGGTTGTGAAGGTCAGATAGGCAGTCACTTCATGTTAAATACTTTTACTCAGCTGCATCCAGTTAGGCTGGAAGCTGACCCCAACATAGTTGGGAAAAAGCTAGGCAGATAATGTTATATTCCCATATCGATTTCGGCTACGGTGACTACTCGTTTTACTGTTTTTGCAACTATGGGTTACGAGCGGTCTTATGTAGCTATTGTAGCCTATTTTTGCAGTAAAAGTACGTACACACATTAATAGTTCCCTATCTACCTTGCAGCTGAACCATTAAAACGAAAGTTTAATTCATCCCCAATTAAGGACCAACCAACCTCCAGCGCATTAAATGAAAATGATAAGCATCTGCCCGAAAAGCCAGTACCTAATGAAAGATAGAACTATATATTTTTATGAAGCCGTTGCGCGCACTATCAGCCGTTCCGGTTCAACGGCCCGAGACGATTCCAGTTTATCGTACAACCCTGCCGTGGTTACTTTGTCACATATTTTATACAGTCCTTAAAAATCTTTGTGGTTCATCACAAACTTGAGTGACAGCAAGAGGGACTTACCTTAGGCGTTTAAAAAAAACGACCGTTTAAATTTTTATTCTTCTACCATTGTGGGACTTTTTATTTTAAATTTTATTTTTGTCTCCAGTTTAAGTATGGTTATTTTTTATTTTGGCGTTTTTCACACGTTTTTGTCTTTGTCATGGGTAGAAAATAATACAAAAAAAAAACCGGTCAACTGCGAGTCGGACTCGCGCACCGAGGGTTCCGTACAAATTTGCAGGTATGTAATTAAAAATTTATGGTTTTCCCAATTTTTCCTTTATGTGTGCTATGAGAATTTGCTTTGTACAAAATTTCAAGATTCTGAGTTCACGGGAAGTACCGTGTAGGTTTTGATTCCCTTGCGAGTGTCGAAAATTTGTGGAAATTTGCGGCATAAACGGCTGTATCTTTTGATTGCGTTGGCTTAGAAGTTTGATTTTTTCACAGCTACAAGGGTCAGTATTTGATATAAATTCCAGCTAGATGTCTCCACGCGTTCCTGAGAAAAAGGGTCTTGACCGACAGAGAGACAGACGGACGGACAACAAAGTGATCCTATAAGGGTTCCGGTTTTTCCTTTCGAGGTACGGTATTTGTAGTCTTTGTTACTGGATAAAATACTTTTTTTTTGCCTCAGTGTAATTTGAGGCTGGGGTAGTAAAACGTATACGACGATTCTATCTTTCAAACCATGAATGTTAAAATCCGATACTAGCCAAGTCTCAAGCCGGAAAAAAGTTAACATTATACTAAAAATAAATAATGCAATTCTTAATATATGAAATGTCCGGTCTTAGGGCAAGATTCCAACGAAAAATAACAACTTCATATCATTTGAATACGATGAAAAGCCAAACGGTATGCATTATTCATTTGAGGAGAGTCGGGTGCTCGCACACGATAAAATTTATTGTAAGTGTACGCAGTATTATGACTTGGTCGCGTAGATGAATAACCGCATGTAGGTTTTTCCTGTATACTGTTTTACAGAATCGCGGCTTTACGTTCCTGAATGTTGTATTAAAGCAATATTCCTGGAAACACCGGCGTTACACTCTTTTTGTCATACGTTTCGTGTCTGAAATAATGTGAATATCCAACCCGAGCAGGCGCTTTACATACTTTGTGTAATTTATTTCATCACCACTGCTCTCCAAACGGTGGAGGAAAACGACGTGAGGAAAGCGGCATGTCCTAAAACCAAAAATTTGAAGACATGTGGCATCCACCAACACTCACTGGACCCGCGTGGTGGATTATGGCCCACTCCCTCTCACAGAGAGGAGACCTGTGTCCCAGCAGTGGGAACATTAACGGCTAGTTATGCTTATGGATCTATATTAATTTCAGGCATTCGTTTTCGCAGAGACAAAGGATTTCACATTATTTGCATTGTCTGTCAAATATTCTATAATAAATAAAAATACAAGCCTTTAGTATTCTTTAATTACAAAAAATAAAAGAAACTCTTAAATGATTCTAATTACTTAATTAAGAACCCTCTACATGTTCTATAGGTACTATTTATTATCTTAACCAGACGTTTTTAAATCAAACAGTTTAATACCTAAAAACTGTTTTGATGTAAAGCTAAATGGTAAATCGAACTTTATCCATAATTTTAATGAAACTAATATCATAAAATTAATATCCGTAGTATTTTAATATTAATAATAATCGCCTCTTAATAAAGTCCTTAATAAAACTCATAACCACCATTATCCCTCAGTAAATTAATATTAAAAAGCACAAACAGTCATTACTCCATCATTAGCCCAACAGAAGCCACAACAAAAATAAATTAGCGAAGCCACAACACTGTGGCACTTCAAACAATTTGTCTAGTCTATCATTTGTTTGGCGATTTGCTTAAACCTCATCTGTACTGGACAGACAGGGGAGCAAAAACATCGAGGGAACTTATCCAGTTCACTCCCTACAAAAGTCTCCCGAACCACACTTACCTACCGCTATTCTGTACTCGACTGTGAATCACCCTCTCATGCATACTATCTTTGTAATGACGTCACTGTGCGTGTAACCAATCACATTAAGCGGATTAATGTGTGCGTACCGCCACTGTGGTGAAGTACGCAGTGAATCAACTCTGTATTATCTGCGAACACTTGGATGTCGGCAGATGATTGATTGCAGTGGTGTCGCTGACTTTGCGACACTTGGTTATTCGCTACGGATCACGGACAGATGGGGTAAGATGGCGTTAAAACTCCATTATTTACGCGAAGTTATGACAAATATATTTGATGGGGACTATTAGTTTTTTTTGCGGAGAAAATTAACAAGAGATTTCCCTAGATTTCTTTTTCTTTCTGAAAGTTATGGAATCATCTCGAATAGGTTATGTAAGGAGCAACATTACCCACACACAGTCACAGATATGAGTCGATAACCAGATATCTTGATCTTAGAATCCATTTGCACTGATTTAGACATCGAACCCTCTTGAAAACAGAAGTCTGTGGATGTGTCATTAGGCGAACCAAATCCATTCTTTATTTTATGAAAGAAAGAAAGACGTAGCAGTTCTGTTAAATCTATGCAAATAAAATATGTAAGTGTATGTTTGTAATGTCAAAATAACAGCTTTTTACTAAAAACATGAAAGTATACATATACAGTGCTTTTTTAATTATTTTTTTTTAATGTAAGTCTTTTCCGGCTAATGTCCGAAACGGATGTACCGATATAGACGGGACTTTCACTGGCAGCTGATGTTATACGAAACGAGCGAACGTAGTCGCGGGCACATCTAGTGAACATTAAAATTCAGTACGTCCTACTTTTTTGTAAAGCTTAGAATAAAAGCATACCGTTTAGCGCATAACAGTAGGACTTAAGTGACAAGAAAAGGCCTGTAAGTTGCTAGTAATCATTACCTGTAGAGTATTTCCTCTAAGTTAAATTACCTGCTAAGGAAAAAACACGCCTTTTATTTAAGCTTAGCTAAAAGAATAGCTGGGTGGTAACAGTACCTAATTGATGTAGATTGTAACTGCCTCTTCGAAACACGTTCTTACAGATTAATTATAATTATTCATCAACCTTGGTCTGTAATATATATAATACAAGGTGGCAGGGACATCGACGTGCAAACTGTAACCATGGATTCAGCACATGATACTAGACACCATAGCGTCAAAATTTTTTATCGGTTATCAAAACAAAACACTTCTGTTTTATAAAAAAGTGAAACCTACGCGGTCAAAATGTATGGAACAGCAATATTTTTTTTAATAAGCGACGAAAAATTTCGACCATATGGGGTCTAGTATCATGTGCTGAATCCATGGTTACAGTTTGCGCGTCGATGTCCCTGCCACCCTGTATATACATACTCGTACATATGGCCAACGAATCGCATGCGAAGCGTCAAAATTTCTTCGTTTTTTTTTTAAGTGTCAAATATTTTTCGAGTCGTACGGAATCAGGGCATTGTATCCCAATCGCAGGTGCACTTGCCCAATATAAATAAACTGTGTACAGTGAAATTAATTAAATTAAATTATTGAATATGTATTTTCATTACACAAATTAATTAAACCAAAGCCACTGAACTCCGATGGCGTCAAACACACGCTTCCAATTTACTTGGCAATGAAGAGTGGCTGTGATAAACACACTATATTGAAATCGTACAATAAGGTTTGGTAAAGCTGCGTCCTCATTGAGTTTTGATTGTAAGAATTCAGAAGTTCCCTATAATGAGTATTTGTTTTTTTTTTAATTTGATGGCAGTGTCCCTGACCTCAAGCAATGGACAACATTGTCTAAGCTTAATTTTAAACTTTTATTTCTTGAAGACCCCCGTCTTCAAGAAATAAAAGTCAAAACAAAAGCCAAAAGCCCCCTTTTGGCTACACTTTGGAAGGGGCGACTAGAATCAATTCTATTTTAGTGTAATTTTTGACGTTCAAAAGTGCCTTATTATATGTGCCTATTTGAAATAAATTATTTGACTTTGACCTTTGTATGTGTATATTTATTGTAATGTGCGTTTTGTTTGTGCATAATAAACAATTTTTCTTTCTTTCTTTTGTCAGTTTTTCCATGGTTAAGGTAATTGGTAGGACGGCACGGTTGGCGCAGTGGTTAAGCGATTGACTGCTGCGCTGCGTGTCGCGGGTTCGATCCCGCACTGAACAAATATTTGTATGACCTACATGTATTTGTTCCGAGTCTGGGTGTTTTTCTATCTATAATATGTATGTATTTACAAAAAAAAAAAAAAAATGTATATAAGTAGTTTATCAGCCATCTTGTTACCATAACACAAGCATTAGGTTGCTTAGCTTGGGACTAGATGGCGCTGTGTGAAATGTCCAGGGATATTATTATATTATTATTATTATTAATTAATAAGAATTTTAGTAGATTGGACCTTTGCTTCCAATTGTAGTGGTACAAATTGCAAGGTTGATTCAGAATTGAATTAGAAAAGGAAGATTTAAAATAAAATTATGATTATTTCATTTATTATCGTAACAGAGTGTAAAGTAATAAGTTTTCCGATAACTGTACTAATCTTCTTAGTGAAAGTTTGCGTTGATAACAAGTTCCAGGGTAAAATGTGAGAAACATTCATAATTTTACAAAACCCAAGACAGAAAATTGTGGTAATAAAAGTATTTAACCATCGTCTTGTTTTAAAACTAAGTTCTTTCCGGAGTTAAGCAAAAGTTTTATAATTGCAGTATCATTTTATTTAGTAAAGAACCTGAGTTGGGAAATGTTTTATCTATATTTGAGTTGTTTGCCCGGAGGCCCTGCGGCCCGTTAAAGCGTATTCAAAAGGGTCGAAATTAAAAAAAGACTGTGGTGACTACTGCAATTTCAATTTACGAAATAAATTCGAGATAAAAATTAATACACAACACGCGAACGTGATTTTATTTTTAAAACTGGCAGTTATGTAGGTACAGTGTTACCTATTATATTTTATGGTGTGGCTTTTACAAATAATGGTTGTTTTTATTTAAATAGGTATTCAAATAATTTATTATTGAAGTACATACGTAAACTCATGCCTTCTTCCGATGGGATACGCAGATACTACAAAACGCTAGCTGCTTCGATTCTTAATACTCCTTTCGCTTCGATAACGCACGAGTAGGTACTATTGAAGTTGTACTTAGCGGTTCATTTTCATTCATTGTTAAATTTCAAATAACCCACGACTATAGGCCGATCGCTTAACTGAGACGTTGCCTGAGGTAGCTGCGCGGTGCGGGAGGGGAGTT
The DNA here is from genome assembly GCA_951799955.1 of Apamea anceps. NCBI lineage: Eukaryota > Metazoa > Arthropoda > Insecta > Lepidoptera > Noctuidae > Apamea > Apamea anceps. Next base: position 13,062,581 of record OX637515.1, on the reverse strand, counting down.
GTTACTAGTTGACGAATCTCTGAGCTATCGCATCACGTCACCACACCCCTTCCGTACCGCGCTGCTACCTCAGGCAACATCTCAGGGTAGCGGGATCGTCCGAAAGGGTTACCGCTGCCCTGGAACATAAAGGGCTAAGGAAGGACCACGGGTGGGTTTTAGTCAGTAAGAGTCTGACATTCTCTTCTGCTCCACCCAGAGCGAGAGGAGTCATTTGATGATTTCCCATCCTGAAAAAAAAAAAAAAAAGGCAACATCTCAGCCTATAGTAATTTTTATCTGACTAAACTTGTGTTGAAATCTCACCCTTCGAAGTCCACAAGCCTAATAAAGCCTTTGAACCAAGTTGATTTTATTGAATTGGCTCCCATTTCTTTAGTGTCGATACGGAACACTAAAAATAAATAGAGTGAAGCGAATTGTTCGAAGTTCTTGAATTAAAGTTCTGTATTACTTTCTTTTGGAAAAGTGTTGAGGCATTGATACATCGTAAGCATTATTTATGTATGAATAAATAGAAATGGAAGTTGTGTCTTACAGTCCTTTAATAGTTATTTTGCCTCAGAGTATGCATCATTGTCAAAATCAAAGCGATCTCTATTGACGTTATAATAAGGTTGATGTTAGGTTGCTGCCACTGACAAGTCTGTCATGTGATAGGACTGTAGTAGAAGTAAGGCCGAAATGTAGAATATCCTTTGTTTATTCATCTGTTTCGAGTAAAATAATCTATGTCATTACATTACTTATTCAATATGATGTTGTATTTATTAAAACATCGACAGGTTCCCTTTTTTCTTATAGCAATATGTTCAAAAGACTGTTGTTATTCCTCATACGATCTTGGCAAAATATCAACAGTTTCGGAAACACGCCCGCCGCAATATAAAACTCGACAAGAAATTTCACTAATCTTTCGCAGTAGTTTCGCAGAGCCATATGGGCCCACTCTTAATGAAAACACAGCCTAATATACACCAGTTGTGCCATACGATGGGAATTGAAAAATAAAATTGGCAGTACCCCAATTTTTCGCTTCGATAAATGCAGTTCACTGCAATTGTGTGCAGTACACGGTAGTACTTTTGTTTTCCTGAAACTTGCTCTGAGGAAGTATGCCAATTGAAAATAAGTTGTTTATTTTCTTTTCTAAGAGGGCTACAGTTTTTTGTTCGATTGAGTGCGGCCGATTGGGATTCTTTCTTGGGCTCACTTGTCTCGACTTGCTGTTCGATAGGCATTCAGATTTGGTTTCGTTGTTTATGTTAATTCGACAATGTTGGCACAGTTGATACTTGCTTGCAATATCTAGAATTTGTATAAGATTACGTTATTCCAGTTTGCGTACTTAAAAATATATATGACGTAGGCCTTTTGTAGAATTATGTTTATATAGATTTTTGTTGGTATTTTGGCGTGTGCTAACTGACATATGGCAAATAATTTAATTTAATGTTTTATTTTTCGTAATGTTAATTTTTACTATTGTATAGAATCAAGTTCTAACTGAACAGACAGCTGTGCTGCTGAAGAATTTGTTACACCACTTCTTCCCAGCTAAAGCACTAGGGAGAAGTGACAGGCTGGCGTTTTGAGGGACTGTCTCATATAAGTTTGACGTTCAAGTGTTGATTCTAAGCTTAGTTTGAATAACTGACTTTTGATTTTTAGTTCAAGTTATTCTTATAGAGCAGAGAGAAGAGAGATTCAACAATTAAACCTGTTTCCCAAAAGCTATGAGTGCCGTTGTATCTTCCGCTAACATAACATCAAGCCTGTATTCACCGAAGGGTTAGGCAGACCTATACAGTAAGTAAGCTAGAAATCTATCCTATATCTATGGTAAACCCACATTTCCAGTTATGTTTAAGTTGGGACAACATAACTGGAAATGTTACATGGGTGTAACAGAGGGCGAGTCTATTGCAATCAACCAGACACAAATCCTGCTTCTGAAAAATAGGAAAACATATTTTACCCTTTTTTGAATCACATGCATATTCCTACTCGAGAGGCAAAACCCAATAATGCTTTGCCCGACCCGGAAATTGAACCCAGGACCACATGCTGAGCAGTAGTGCTAGACCAACGACGCAGTATCTTCATGTTGTGTAAATACATAGAAAGTGAAATTAACCCCACAGTTGCCCAAAGCTGGACATAAGCCTCCCCACACACTACAACGATACGTGATCGTAAGGGAATCAAGTTCAAGCTTACTTAACTTCAATTAAACACCCCAACGTAGTCGGTCTCAGACCAGTGATGTTTTGGAAGTTAGTCGAAGTAGTCAGTAAAGTTACGGAGTATTTTAGTAATGTATTCTAGAACTTGGGAGAAAGTGTATCATATGACCTAAGATAATTAAATTATATTAGAAGAGTGATTTCTGATTGTGTTATGATAATAGTGAATCTCGAGCAGTGATGGTCCAGTGGAAAGGATCGTGACTTACGAGGTGTAGGTCGTAGGTTTGAATCCTGACTGGCAGTTTATTTTGTGTAAATTATTGCATCACCACTGCTCTCAAAACAGTGAAGGAAAAGATTGTGAGGAAACCGGTATGTCCTAGAACCAAAAAATCGAAAACATGTGACATCTACCAACCCGCACAACGCCCGCGTCGGATTATGGCCCACTTCCCCTCAGAGAGAGGAGGCCTGTGTCCTCGCTGTGGGAACATTATAGTCGATTAAGCTTATGCTAATAGTAAATCTTGTTAGATACCAATATTTGAACCAAGATCAGCACCTCAATTGCGAAACACACAATCAATCTCAATTTGAATCTTTTTGAAGGATATTACTAATTCATTGCTTTATATGTTGGAAAAATTGTCTGCTCGACAGCGTAAAGAACTCAATGAATATTATTGAACTGTCAAAATGAAAGCCATTGTTACTGACAGTGTGTAACGTAGTAACCCCGCTGGTTCTGATTTAACCTTCCAATTCAAAACAGCACAAAAATAATTTGTTTATAGGAAAAAAAAAACTAAAAATCTAACAGATATTGGTAACAATAAAAACAAGCTGTTTCCCGAAACCCCGTTCATTAGATCTAACGATACATCCCAATTCTGTATTGGCAGAATTTCGACTTTTCCCGTTTAGCAGATGCAACAAATGAGTACCTAAGCTATCCTATCCTATATTATAGCTTTTGTCGATCAATTCTGTAAAAATCTCACCGTGAAAAGTTAGGTGAAGTGAGCTTAGAGTGAGCTGTCAATAGTGTCAATCCCTAGCATTAGTTGGAATGACAGCTCACTCCACGCTCACTTCACCTAAGTTTTCACGGTGAGATGGTTACAGAATCGCACTAGCGTGTCGATAGCCATCTAAATGAATGTAAGTAAGTACTTATGTCTATATTTCAAAAATGGAAGTCAATTGGAAACTGATTTCGATGATTCTTTTTTATTTAGAGTATTTTGTTCGAAAGAGTATTTTTCCGAGGTAGAAAGGATTCATGGTGGTCCCAAATAAATTGTATTATCTTTGCTCGGGTAGTTTTTGAGTTAGCTTCAAATACGTATTTAATTCCTTTGGTGTATGTTGATGATGTTATAAATTTTGCTGTCGCTGTGGTTTACATAGCAATGAGTGGGATACAAATTTGTGTGAAAGCAAAACCAAAGAGACCGATTTCCGAAATTAAAGTAATAAATAAAAAAAATTGTTTATTCATCATAACAGCATTGTATTACATGGTAATTTACAGGGTTGACAAAATTTGTGTACAAAAACTACAATTAAAATGGTGTTGAAGTGCTGCATTCCCAGCTAGGTAACCACCACCTAGGTAGGAATAACCTGTATAAGGGAGTAATTTTTCAGTTTCTAGTGTTTTTTTGAAAGTCCGTTGTTTTATTTTACCTATATTATATTTTGAATTATATTTGTATAATTGTCGTATAAATTCGACGCTGATAACACTAAACTTTTTCAAACCAGAACGAATTACAAAATTACTTAAAGTTTCAAATAACAACTACAAACAGATATTTCATAAAAGCTTTATATTAAAATAATTGCTCTTAATAATGGGTTATTATTTATGGGACGGGGGCCATAGGAAGTAGCGCACAATTAAGGGGAATTACCTATAATTGACCAATAAATTCTCTTTTATGGACATGGGTAAGTGAATAGTTGTTGTACACGGATAATAATGATTATTACGGGAATCAACCTATCGATCAATCAATCTATCTATGCAGCAGTGGTGGCCAAGTGGTAACGGAGTCGACTTACGAGTTGTAGGTCAAAGGTTCGAACCCAGACAGGCGCTTTACTTCCTGTGTAAATTATTTCATCACCGCTGCTCGCCAAACGGTGAAGGAAAAACAATACCCAAGTACACAAAACTGTTCAAAACAATACGGTGCAAATGTTTAAAAAATACAAGGTTATTTTATTACGAATTTCACAACCAAAACCAACGTTTATCGGATTACTGAGTCCTGAAAAACTGATAAAACATGATGGGATAAACAAATTCCAAATAAAGTACATACGCACGATTTTACAAAAATATTTGCTCACCTAAACATAGCACTCTTTCGTTGTTTTTATGTAAAATCATTTTAAAAGTGTTTACCAAATAACATTGCAAACAAAATGCATTCGATATGAATTTGATTCAAAATTTAGTTTACCATATCGAAAGTGTTGAACACATACGCATACTGATTGAAGCTTTGCTGACAAGATACGTTTGTTTGCATTCATATCAATGTATTGAAAACAGTTTCTACTTTTTGTACTCACAATGACGAGTGCAGGCTTTGAGGATTAAATAATGCTCGGGATACATGAGCCTAGTTTTTCAAGCTAGGATAGGAAAATAGTACTAGTAAAGTAAGATAAGATAGTGTAAGATTGCATCTCTGCTTTCCATCAGGCGGGATCGCAGTCAAGCACTAGTTTATACCATTAAAAAAAAAGTATCGGTTTACTACGAATAACGTCACTGAGACGTTATTTATAAAAGTAAGTTGGTGTGTTTTCATAGAGAGCGTTTTTTGACACCGTAAAGTCAAACCCTGTTGCCATTATTTTCATTATGGCCGTCACTGTGGCTGTTATTTGGCGGCCACCGCTCTTCTAGAAAACCGTAGCTAAAGCTAGCAAGCTAGTCACACTGGCCGCCAGCTTGCATACAGAACGAAACAGACGGAATGCTTACGTAATCTAAAATCGCTAACCCGCATCTATCAAGCGTGGTGATTAGTGTTCGCTACTTCTCTGTAAGAGAAGAAGCTTTGTCCTGTTGTAGGACCATTACATTGCATGTATAATATTTTGAAATGAACAACCAACTCTGAGCAACCGTGTCCGTTCCTTCTCTTCACAAGAAGAGGTCTTTGCCTTACACTAGGTCAATCACAGTCTAGTACTAAGTGATCAACGCTCGTTACTTCTCTGTAACAGAAGAGAACTTTGCTCAGCAGTAGTCTAATTCCCGACATTGCACGTATATTTTTTTGAAATCAACAACCTTCTCTGATCAACCGAGTGATAAATGCTCGTTCCTTCTCCTTACCAGAAGAGGTCTTTGCCTTATTCTAGCATTCTAGTAAGTACTAAACGATGCTACACCAAAGCCAATACTGTCGATACGTAATAGCTTCGTACAGGATAAGTTTTAGATATCCCATTACGAGGCTCGACATGGAAGGGGCGTGGGACTGGCAGACTTCGGAGGGTCATTACGACCAATATTCTTTGTATTTAATTTGCCGTCGCTTAGGTTGTGTGGAAAGGAATAGTTATTGGTTGTTTGAAGGTAGTTGGGGGGTTAGAAATAGAATTTCTGTTTTGTTTGTTACTTTGAAATGTAAAGTTTTGAATTGCCTCTACGCCAAAATCTTGAAATATGTTTGACAGTTTTGGTGTAAAATTGATAGACTGACAAATTCACTTTGCCTTTGATAGTTCTTAGTAATTATTATGCACGGATGCCTCACCTCTTGTGCTTGCTGTGCAATAACACCTGCACGTTGGGAAGACCTTTGTGACGCCTACATTAAAGGTAATTACATAATACACGCCGCAGTTTACCTCGCTACCTCGATCTCATCTCCATGTAAAACAAATGTATGCCAATAGACACGCACGCACATGCCGAAGGATACGTCACTGCGATACATGGCGGACTGCTTGGGGGCTTACCTACAAACCTACGTGAAAACAAAATATTAAAAAAAAAATGTATACAAGTAGTTTATCAGCCATCTTGTTACCATAACACAAGCATTAGGTTGCTTAGCTTGGGACTAGATGGCGCTGTGTGAAATGTCCAGGGATATTATTATTATTTTGTTTTATCACCGCGGTCGATGGCAAGCATCGATGTCATCTGGCTCGTGATTGGTCAAATCAGTTTAACTTGTTCTTCTGGTAGAGTACAGCACAAGCACACGACTGGGCAACTTGATTTTTCTAGAGTGACTGAACCGACGTATTTACACGGCTATCTATGTAGAAATTATTATTATTATGTACGTTGGTCTCGTGGCCGCAAGCGCGACTGCTAAGCGTGTGGGGTTCGATTCCCAGGTCGGACAAAGTGTTATTGAGTTTTTCCATTAGGAATTTCTTAGTAACAGCCCGGAGTTTGGAAGTTGGCAGTGTGATACCCCATGCCTCGGAAAGTACGTTAAGCCGTTAGTCTTTGCGCCTGATCTCTCTCCGGTCGTGTCGGATTGTCGTCCCATCGGACTATGAGAGTGAGGGAAGAGGGAGTGCACCTGTGTCTGCGCGCACACTTGTGCACTATAATATCTCCTCTAATAGGCTAGTCATCGTTGAGTTTAGCCGCCGTGGCTGAAATACGGTCTGGAGGCCTTTATTTGTTTATTTATGTAGAAATGGCGAGTATCGACATCGAGGTATCGAAATAGTGACCGCGATCGCGAGCATCTTCGGCATGACCCATATACGCTTACAAAGTTGCCGAATTCAGGTCGAACCTTATTTAGAATAGAAGTATTTTTATTACGAAAGTTCCAAGCTTTAGGGCTGATTTTTCAATTGACAGATAATTTTTATTCGCGGAATAAAATTGACGTCGGACAGTTTTTAACCGACTTCAAAAAAAAGGAAGAAGTTCTCAATTGGAATGTTCTATATTTTTTTTTTTTTGTATGTAAGATCTGTCAAAAATTAAAATTTATTGCTCCGATAAAATTATCTGGCGTTTGAAGAATCAGCCCTTAGTTGGGTTGTTCTGTTTTTGTTACAGCTTATAGCTTGGGACACCCAAGACTGTGTTATTCATAGCCGTACCTAAACAGCAATTCGGTTACATTCTAGACCTAAAATACTTCAACAAACAATCTACATACTACATAATAAATACACAAATACTTTCGAAGAACGAGGATAAGAGTTTTTTTTTTTTCGTTTATTTGCACGTAATTTTTAGGCAGCTCTAATGTCATAAGTAAGTGACAGACGGACAGACAGACGTGCTTTCTGCTCAAACGAAGAGTGCTTTTACTTTCCCAATTCACTGAATTATTCACCCGTTTGAGTTTTTTCGTCTCTCGGCTAAATATATATTCGAATTAGGGCGTATGTACAATGCATTGGTCGAGCATACATCATTTAAATATTTGATCATCGGGCAAAAAGGGGTACGTTCATGATGCCGTATGGGGGAAACATTTAATAAGGTACATCGCTTAACCTTTTTATGAAAAACAAACTGACTAGGCTTTGTTGGAAGTTATGCCATTAGAAGGAGTATAATTCGCGATTTAAAAAAAAATATATTAATATAGGGATCTTTTTTTGTCATTTTTGGGGACGACACTTAAAATATAAAAGATGAAGAACGATTTAATGGTTTGAATAAATTAACGTATTTTTAGGTAGTCTTAGACCATAAAACTTCAATGTTTAAGCATAGCTATTTATCATGATCAGCAATAGTATACTTACTGAAGAGTTCGTGGCTAAAAAATAGCAGTGGCATGAGTCGATCGAAGGTTATCAAGATACGCTTGCCGAAGTCAGTCCGGCTGTCATTCATAGATCTTTGATAGTCGTTACGGGTAGTCCGAAGCTAAAAATTCTGACAACCAGTCTTAACAGGAAGTATCGTGTTACCCAGTATCTGGACTGAGGCGGCGGATAGGCAGTCGTTTGATGTATATATAATACGGGTATTCAGATGCCTCCGGTTAGACTGGAAGCTGGCCCGAACATAGTTGGGAAAAGACTAGGCAGATATGATAAGTAATATTATTCTCATATCTCTACACTTAAACAGATGCTTCGTAAGTACACATTGATGTCGGCAACTTTGAAACTTTTCAAAGACCAGACCAAAAAACTTTGAAAATACTTTTTTTTTAAAGAGTCTTTACTCGTCAAGTGAGACAAGCTGGCGTTTAATATTTTAATAAAAGTAATAGACTTCACTTTAAGTTGTAGAATATTTATGGACCCATTAGGACACTGTCTGAGAACTGTCAATTAGACTTATTTCAAAATACCTACTTGGACTTTACAACTGTTCTGAAACTTATTACATAATATCTACTAAGTCTTTTACTGTGGTTTATTTTCTAAACTAATATTTCAAAGAGATAAGATTTGATTTTTTGTACGTTTGTTTGTTACTTTTTCGCGCTACAACGGCTGAATGGATTTGAATGAAATTTGACACGACCTGGATTAGGACAGGAAAAGTATCATTACTTTTCATCCCGATATTCTCACATGATTGAGACTAACTATCTCCGTCTGCGGTTTCACCCGCATAGGGTGAAACCGCAGACGGAGCTAGTTAGTTAATTTTAATAGTAAATTAATAGTAGCTTCTGCTATTACAAGTAATATTATAACTCTTTTCGAAATTAAACTCTTTTATTATTAAAATTATTGCGATTTTAAACACAATCCTCAATGAAGATGACGTGATTTTATAAATAGGTAAAAGTTACCAAATTGTTATTTCAGCTCCGATCCATTGAAAGCAAGATTTCTCATCAACTGAGATCTTCATCAGCTAAGATCTAAAAGTTACCCTGTCTTATTATTGTTGTTACCGAAAAACAGTTGAATGCGCACTGTTCGCTTTTTAAACAGTCGGCATTTTCTGTTTACTTTCCCATCCCTCGGCAAACAATGAAATGTTTCGAAAACTTTTAATGGCGATCAAACAATCGTTTCGTTTTTGCGAGGCGAGGCTTGCGCATCGGACGGGTTGCAAATTTTTATTTTTATTTTATTTTTTTCTATAAAACACTCCATTTGCTTAATGCTGCCATTTGTCGCGTTCTTGAGTAGCTTTAATGGATTCTTTGTTGACGCCAATATTATTAAAAATGTATCGCAGAACGTCTTTTTTATTTCTGTTATTAAAATTGAGAAATTGGCTTTTTATGTTCATGTTAAATTTAAATCATTTTTTAATCAGAGGCAAAGTATTCATTATTTTTCAGCCGACAGAAAGTTTTTTATGAGTCTGCTCCAAAATACGATACCATTTCATTGTAAGTACCCCAAGGTACATTAAAATGTAGACATTAGAAAGACATTTTTACCTTATAAAATGATTTCGCCGTCATTTCTAATATTAAGTACTTAAAACAAATTCAAAAGAAACGCTTTAATATTAATATCACTCAGTTTTATAGCCTCATATAAATGTTACGGCCTTTTTACGGCATGTCCTCATGATGTCGTCGCACCCTTATTAATTTTTCTTGATCGAATATTAATATCATATTAGGTTTTACCGTGGTTTATTACACGTCGTAGACTTTATTCTAGGTTGAAAATGGTAATAAAATACAGGGTGGCATCCGATATCGACGCACAAACTGAAACCATGAATCCAGCACATGATTCTCCTCACGCGCTTCAGAAAATCGTTAAAATGTATTTAGATTTTGATTTGAAAGTTAAACAGAACGCAAATATCAAACAACTTATACTGTATAAATGTCATTGAAAACAATATTCAATACCCAGAAATTTAATATTAGAATTCCTAGTCAGACATTTACACGTCCAAAGCGAGCATTTCAGAAAATCACAAATATTCATCTGAACGCAGATTAATATTGACAATAAACATTGAAAAATCTCAATCAACTGAAAATATGGACAAAAAGATTGCCGAAGAAAATCCCAATGTAATCCAAATTACTTTTCGGAATGTATAAAAAAAATTGTAAAGGTACCTCCGCTCTTTTGGGGTGGACAATAAACTGCACGCGCCGTGTCAAGATGGCAAGAACCCTTGGCAAGGAGGAGTAAATTTTATTAAAACGCCACAAAAATATTCTCTGAGCTGACTCTGACAGCCTGTGGCAATATATTGGTATAGATAAACGATGGTAAGGATATTGCTGGGGAAAAAGACTTGCTCTTGATTGGTAAAAGTTTTCGGTCTCTGATCATTGAATGGTAAATGGCTTCTGAAATTTATTTTAGCTGTAGATTTGTTGAGATTTTAATGATGAGCTAGGTAAACGAATCAATACCTATCATGAGGCATAGAGATCAAAACTTTGAATAAAGGTTCAGGGCTTAATCAAAGACACTTTTTTTTTTGAGGATGGGAAATCATCAAATGACCCCTCCCGCTCTGGGTGGAGCGGAAGAGAGTGTCAGACTCTTACTGACTAAAACCCACCCGTGTTCTTTCCTTAGCCCTTTATGTTCCAGGGCAGCGGTAACCCTTTCGGACGATCCCGCTACCCAATCAAAGACACTTACTTAGTCTTTGATCAAGACTTAGATTCCTCTAAGACTTAGGCTCTAATCGAAGTATTCGAAATAATCATGATTTAAGGTTTTCCCATTTCATTTTGTCGTTTAATACACACAGGGTTATTTTAAATGAGCTAGTTAAACTCCACAGACCTGCTGGGTTTTATATTCGATACTAGCTTCTGCCCGCGGCTTCGCCCGCGTGGATGTCGGAAATTATCCCACGGGAACGTGCTAACAGGATAAAATGTATGTGCTTCCCCAGGATGCCATCTATCTCGCGGGCCCTTTGTGGCTAATTACAATAGAAAACCAATTGTGTCTCATTAGTGGTGATTAAGAGGGTACCTATATGATATCCTTACCTAAGTACCTACATAACAAAAAAAAAACTCAATAACAGAAAATAAAATACCTACCTACCTAAATAAACCTATTTCTGATGATAACTAAACTCAATAAATAAGCAAAATCCCTAAAAACTAATATCTATACGAATGACTAATCTTACCTAACAGTATTATAAAATAACCTACGGTCACTACGTACACTATCAAATATACTACCTATACTTTAAAATTAAAATCTATACCTACGACTTATAAAAACAAAACCTAAATAACTCTAAAAACTAATAGAAATAAAAAAGGTCGCACTGAAAAACACGGTTTAGAATTGCAAGTAGCAGTTAAAATAAGAACGAATGCTCGCCACTCAACACGTCCGTTCGAATCAAAGTTCAAAAAAAACCCCCGACTACGTGAAACCCTATAAAAAGAAAAAAATAACCTAAAAATTATGACCCTACGTAAGTACGTATGAAATTTTTTGATTAAATGTTCTCCCGTCGGGGGACCGCTCTAATTATTAGCCTAACGTTCTGTTAAGGTTTAAAATAGTAGCGGTCCCCCGACAGGACAATATTTAATCAAAAAATTTCATACGTACTTACGTAGGGTCATAATTTTTAGGTTATTTTTTTCTTTTTATAGGGTTTCACGTAGTCGGGGGTTTTTTAAATTTTTAATTTAATTTTTTATTTCATGCTTTTTGTAGGGACTCCTTATTATTTCTTTTCTTTTATTTTGTTGCGTTTAAAGATTCAGGTAATTTGGTATTCAATCAGGTTTTTAGTAATTCGCCATTTTGTGGTGGTGGCCATCTTGGATTTAAAATTTGTCATAGTGTACAGTATTCTACTAGTCAAGCCCTTTCATTTGATACCCGTATTGAAGGAGTTGTGAAAAAAAAATGTAATTTGCCATTTTCTGGTGGCGGCCATCTTGGATTTGAAATTTATCTTAGTGTATAGTATTCTACTAGTCAAGCCCTTTCATTTGATACCCATATTAAGGGAGTTGTGAAAAAATATGAAATCCGCCATTTTGTGGCGGCGGCCATCTTGGACCGATTTTCATCAAACATAGCTAAGAACACTCCCGACAAATACACCTTTCAAACAAAAAATACAAAATTAAAATCGGTTCATCCGTTCGGGAGCTACGATGCCACAGACAGACATACACACACACACACACACACACACACACACACACAGACACGTCAAACTTATAACACCCCGTCGTTTTTGCGTCGGGGGTTAAAAATATCCTTATATACGGTAGCGATCCGTGGCGGCCGCGCGCCACGCGTATGCTGCGAACGGTGCAAGCCAAATTCAACCTTCAGCACTACATTTAGAGCATAACTTTAGTGAACTCAACTGCGGGTAACGTAACCTACGACAAACTTATTATTTGCGGTTGGTACAGTAATCGGGTCTAGGGATCGAACCGCAAAATTAAGTTTGTTTTTTATTGTATATACTTTTCCGGGATAAAAAGTACCCAGTGTGGTGCCCAGGATATTAAAGAATAATTATACCAAGTTTCATCGTAATCGAACCGGTAGTTTTTGCGTGATGCCTGAACAAACAGACAGACAGACAGACAGACAGACAGACAAAAATTTTTTTAATCACATTTTTGGGTTCGGTGTCGGTCTAGTAACACCCCCTGCCATTTATTTTTTTGGTATTTTCAATGTACAGAATTTTCACTTCTACAGATTTATTATAAGTATAGATTAACGATATATAATAAAATAAGAAATAAAAAGATTTAGATTTTTTTTCGGTAGGTCAACGAACTCTGTCTTTGCTGTTTCTTGAAGTATGAATTGAGAAAAACTGTTTGCTTAAGTTTTATCGTGTTAAGATATCGGTAACTATCACTTCTGTGAAGTTTACACAAAAACACTATGGACATAACTGTGGTCGTAAATCATCAAATTAATATATTTTTTGTTTTATCGTGTTTATATATACATAATGTATAATCCCATCGCGTCTGCGGAATTTAGCTAACCAATCCTAACTAATATTATAAATACGAAAGTAAGTTTGTTTGTTACCTTTTCACGACTAACCCACTGACCCGATCAACTTGAAATTTTGCATACACGTTGTCAGATGTACAGAAACGGACATAGTGTGCCTTTCATCCCGAAAAAACCGGTTGTTCCCGAGGAAACAACAATAACGTTAGTATGATAATCTAGATGGCGCCACGTGTCTTTCGAATCATGACTGAATAAAGTTCAACAGCCAAACAACAAGCAGAGTGCAACCCGAATTGATTGTCAAATTCTAAATTAACGCGAGCGAGGCTGCGAGCAAAAGCTAGTATAAAATAAATAAGCCTTATGTCCAACGCACAATTTGAAATCAGGTCTTAGGTAGGCACTGTTGCCTTAATAGAGCATCGTGACACAGGCTAACAGACATTGTATATGCTTACAATGTCTGTTAGCCTGTGTCACGTAATAGAGCCCCACTGGCGCTCTTTGACTACATAATCCAAAAAAATTATATACCACTCAAGCACGCCCTAACGCACCTGTGTATTTCAGGCAAAATTTATATTTACAACGTCACGTTTTCAGATTAGATTTATGGTGCTTTTATCTAGTTTTTATTGTAGTTTGAAAGCCTAACGATGTTATAACTTTCTGTAGGTAGGACTTTTCGAGCAGATTTACTGGCGCTTTTCCTAATCCTTTATTTGGAACAGCGTTTGGAGTATTTTTCCAACCTTTTAGCTTGTCGATACTTATGTGTCGCGGCTTAACAGTCTAGAACGTTTTGGGTGTTAGGCTTAAGTTGCGAAAGTAGTCTGTAATCTTTTAAATCCAGTTTTTGAAGATACCCCTAACTACCTAATGCCTGCCCCTATTTCTCCTTCAAAGAAATATATTTTACTACTGAAATGATCTGTTAATAGGAATAATATAACAACACTAGCTGCGCCCCACGATTTCACCCGCATAAGTTTCGATCCCGTGGGAATATCGGGATAAAAAGTATCCTATGTATTTATCCTGGTTATAAACTATCTGTGTGCCAAATTTTATCCAAATCAGTTCAGTAGTTTTTGCATGAAAGATTAACAAACATCCATCCATCCGTCCATCTATCTATATAAACTTTCGCGTTTATAATATTAGTAGGATAACATCACGCCTGTAATCCCCGAAGGGTTAGGCACAGGTGTACCTATAGTACACCCACATTAGGGAAAAAAACACGAAGAACGAAAGAGATATAACGGGGATAGGTATTCGACTTCTAAACTAAGAATTAATAAAGGGCACGTGACCAGAGAGCCTTTTATCAGGATATTGATAAAAATGCAGTGGGTTGGAGAGACTCAGATACCGAGATAAAAGTGTTTTAATATGTTAAGGACAAGTTATTCGTATTTTTAACCGACTTCTAAAAAAGGAGGAGGTTCTCAATTCGAATGTTTGTATATTTTTTTTTTTTATGTTTGTTCGCGCATAACTCCGTCGCTTGCCAACCGATTTGAAAAATTCTTTTTTTGTTGGAAAGGAAACCAAAATTTCTGGTAAAATTTACAACTTAAAAGTGAAAAATAAAAACTTTTTTTGCAAAAAAATACAACCGACTTCCAAAAACGACACTACAAAGTGATAAATAACTTTAATTTCGGAAGTCGGTGGCAAACAACGAAAATGCGAACCCAACGACACCGACTTCCGAAATTAAAGTTATTTATCACTTTGTAGTGTTGTTTTTGGAAGTCGGTTGTATTGTTTTGCAAAAAACGTTTTTTACTATAAAGATACATACACCGAAAAAGATTTCAAGAAAGTAAATATGCGCAATAAAAGAAATAAAATTAAAGAAGCGTGTGAAATTTCACTATCCAAGGCCCATAGTAACAAAATGGAGCTTGCAGAAAATAAAAAGAAAAATTAATTAAAGCAATCCCCAGTACATAGTTACCTCTTTTGCTTCTTTTTTCATATTATTATACATGTACATAATATTATTATTTTAAGTCTGCTAGCGTATATTATGCAAATAAATGTAACACCCTAATTAAATGAAAAACAAAAACTGTTTTTGTTATAAAACCACGTCGTTGTTTCGTTTTTTTTAAGGGCCTGTCTAGGTTCAAACCTATGACGTACAACTAGGTAAGTCAATAAAATAAAACGAAAAAAAAAATAAGCTCAAATTACTTAGCCGATTTAAATAAGAAGCAAATGCACCCGACTGCAAAAATAAATTAAAGAACATTATTGACAGCTAGATAGACAACCGGCTTTTTAAACTTTTTACCCTGTATTTTGCCGCCCTGAATAATTCATTTAAGAGGGTGCGTGAGCAAATTCACCGGAACTTTCTAATGTTACGAGTGGAATAAAAGTTCGTCTCTGCCTTTTAATTTCAATGTCATTACAAGCTTGTCCTTAAATCTTTGTACTTTTTCAAATAAGGATGCTAGTTTTGTTCCTTTGTTTTTTTTTTTAAATACTGGGGTGCGTTTCTTTGAGACTTTTGTTTCCTGGAGTGATTTACTTTTGATGTAAATTTTTAAGGGTGATTTTCACCAATGAAACTGAACGCATTCAGCATATGTATACTGTGTTTAGTAGGTTAACCGCTTTTTGACAGCTGCCTTAAAACTATTCCAAATTACGTAAAAGTTAACTTTAAAATGCGTGATAAAATAAATATATAAACTGCCTTATCTTATTGAATTATTTTATTTTGACACATAAAAACATAATTGTTATGCGTTATGCTGTCAAAAAACGTTTTACCTAATGTACAGGATATAACTTGATGTAACCGCGCTTAAGAGCTGTCAGTGTCAATATTCCACAGCAATGATGACACTGACAGCTCTTGAACACGGTTTAAATGTGCTGATTACGTTCAGTTTACTTAAACGTACCATGAAAATGGGTAAGTATTATATATTATTGAATTACTGAAAAGTGCGCCTAAGCGCAAGATGTAAAAATCTAAATATGTTTGTACTGAAAATTCTTAATCTACTACGAAATTATTGAACAACTGACAAGTAAATAAATGATTGACGAAAAATTAAAACAATATTAATATTTTCGTTTGCCCCGTAATAACCATGGACTTTAGTACGACCTCCCCTCTAACCTTTGACTAGCTGACCACTCGATTAAAAGCCAATAATAAACTAAAACTTAGTTTACCAACAAACAATACGACGAAAATCCAAACCATTTAATAACAGCCGGTGACCAATAAAGGACGAAGCCCGAAGGTGTTTGACTAGGTATTCCCGCTGCGTCACTGCACTTCCACTTTTAATAAGTACACAACCCTCCTTTAATATAGACAGCCCCTAGGGGTCCCGGGGTTCGCCCCACGTATAAGGGGGGCTCGTAAATTTCTTCACAGCACTTGTGACTGTGATTTTTCCCGTCCGAGAATTTAATAATTGCATTTTTATTGTTTATTTGGCCGTTTTACGATACTTAATTATGTTGTAATAGGGGGTTAAAAAATTTGGTGGGTTAGGGTGTAATTAATTGTTGGTGGGACCGTTTTGCAAATGAAAATGGTGAGCTTTGTTGTGTAAATAAATCTTGGGTAAGAACTTAATGTTTACCAGAGCATTTTTAACCGTGGTAGTCTCAAATGCACCAGTGTGCATTATCTTTATAACCTCCCAAGCAGCACACAAGCGTTTTCAACATCAATATACCAACCTATTTAGAACTTAGAGTTCTTTTAGAGGCGTACAAGAGTGTCATAAAATGCTTTTGTCTTTATAAGAGTGATTTATGAGTTATTATACAGCTCAAACTGTATTAAACCTTTATTGAGGGATCTGCGTAAGCTTGGTGTGCTTAAACAGAATATTAAAATTCTACCATACAGCTTTAAGTATTTTGTGACACTTCAATCTGGTTTTATCGTTAAAGCTGTATACAGGCTGTATTTTACATGTGATCACTTACTTATTACAACTCTAAGTGTTATTACAGTATCACTTGATACTTGTTTCTGTACAATGGTGTATGCAAACTCCGTTCTCAAACTTATTTTTATGGCGTAATTGTACACTATTGTAAATACAGTGGTTTTATGACTTCTGTCTATGAGGGTGTTTTAAAACTAAAAAAATAAATGACAGCTATAGTACAGCTTTAGTCTGTATTACTGACACAGTCACTTGATTGCATGACGAATAAAATTAATGTTTTCACTGTGAAGAAATGCAACATGTGGAAAAAAAGAAAAAGATCTGGTGCAGTCAAGAGGAGGATTGAAAGGGAATATTTGAATATTACAAATTATCAACCAAGTAACAGTTATGATAGTGAACCATCATTTATTGAGGAAGCAAGAGAATCATTAATAAATCGGACAACCTACAGTCAAGCGTCAATTCCATCGACGTCCAACGAAGAAGGCTCCGTAGCAAAAACATTAAACAGTGATAATAATGATCATAACAGTTATATCAAATGTGTAGATTTAGTACAACCTTCAGAACCTGATAATGAAGTTTTTTCATTATGTGCGAAAATTAGTGTGATTTAAATAAAAAGGCAACAGGCACATGTAACGTGTATGAGTTTTTAATAACAAGTAAAAGTGACACATGAATGATGTGCGTACGAGCACATAACAAAAACATAATACATAGTTTAGGTAGGACGGAACACTTAGAGCTATGATCAATGTCGTAGGCGCTCCAACATTCCCCCGAGCGTTGAAAGTCGAGCTTTCAACCAGACTTCGATTCTGGTAATGGGCATATCCTGTTGAAGGCCCTCCGGATGACTCCAGTAGAGGTCTTTATATCTGCTACCCGGACAATTCCATCAGTACCTGGATGTATAGCGATGACTCTTCCTAGTCTCCACTTCAGAGGTGGAAGATTCTCCTCTTTCATGACTAGGAAGGCTACAAAAACAACAATAGAATTTTTTGTCTCCGGGACAACCACAGCCATGAGATTACGTGTTTCTCTTAAATACTAACAAGCTCGTATAAACAAAATTTAATAACAAATAACATTTACATAAACGTTGTGACTTAAGGACAATGGACAATCAAATTAACATGATTATTAAGTGTTTCTCTATGAAAGGTTTAAAAAGTAAATTAACCACTTGAAAAGATCACCCTATAAAAGTTCATTATTGTAAAACTAACAAAGAGATTCCTCCTCCTCTTCTTCAATAATTTATTTTTCGTCTGTAGCGTTTTGGTCGATTTTACCTTTTTCATCTGTATCCATTTTATTTTGATTCCTCTCGATTTCCCTGATCTGATTCATTTTCAGCTATATTTTTTTTTAAGCGCATCTTTTTTGGTTCTCATCCTTTTAGTTGCTCTTTCATTCTTACTGAGTTTCCTCTTCACAGAATTTTTCAAGACGTTTCTATGATTTTAAACGGCATATTTTTCTGAAAATAAAGTAAAATTGATATAATATACACAACACACTAATAATACTTTGCAATAAGTTTACTTAGGTATAATAATGTTCATACAAAACAATGTATTTTATATGAACGAGTTATAAACTCTACTTTTCACTTCGATTTCGAGTAAATCAAACAGTGATATAGCAAGTTAACATATATTTTAGTTTAAATTAACAATTTTTGGAACAATTTTTCAACTTTTTTACCTGAGTAAATAAACATTAGGCTTGTGTGTAGGAGAACTATACTGCCAAATCACAAGTGCGTTTTAATAAAATATTATTGATAAAGTGAGGAACGGATCAAAGTAATTTTGAGCACAGGGTTTTTCATTTCTTTAAGTAACTCTAAAGAGCATTATAAGTTATGCATAGAGAACTAATATACAGCCTAAGTAATAAACATATTCTATTATAAAGCTGATTAAAAGCCAATAGCTGTACAATGTAATCCATAACTTACTTAGTACAGCTATTCGGACTATAATACTCTCCAAATATCGTGTAGGCTGCTTAGCTAATTGTCGCCATTTTCGAATGCTTAATAACAAAATTTAAAGTATAATTAAAGGATTTTTTTACAAAACCTTAAGCCGCATCATGATAATCAGCTTGAATAATGATCACTGTGCCCTTATATCTATTACTTTAAAATTATGTTTTTATTCTAACCTTAAAAACAAACATTTACTTACCGTATTTAGTATTTTTCTTTATGTCAGCTCGATTATTTTGCTGGCGTGTGAATATTTTGAAGGAAAACATACACAGGTTCACAATAAATTTAATTTGCACTTTCAATTCACCAAATAACAACATCAGATATACAAGTCTACGGTTATCTTTTACTTCTAGTAATAAATATTAAATAATAGTGTCGCCATTTCTACTACACGCATAATGTCATCGAAAATAGTTTTGTTTTATTTTTATTCTTTTGTAATCCTCTTCAAAAACCTATTTAGAACACTTTTCGTTACAAAAGAATTATAAGATAATATCTGTAGTATAATGGTTTCTTTGTACACCGAATAACAGCTTTAATACAGCTATTGTACAGCTTCTCTTTTGCTTGTACAGCTACTATACAGCTCTACTAACGACAAAAGCTGTATAATATGGGCCCTTTTTTTACTTACAGGGGCTGTTTAAGCGCTTAAACAGCCTATATACAGCCTGAATATGCAGCTTCTAGTATAAAAACCAACTTAAATACAGCTTGTATACAGCTTGCAATGCTACTTGGGCCTTCTGCGTGCGACTTTATCCGCTTTGTTGTTTTAACATAAAATATATATCCTACCTACTGGACCTTTTTGGTACAGCCGTGAGACACACTTTCCTGCTAATTTCTTACATCGGACTTTACACTTTTTATTTGATTTTAATTTTTTTTTTGTTTTTAATGATGTATGTATCTGGTGTACTGCACCCTAATTGCGTAACACACAATCAATCGGAATCAGAATCATATTGAAGCAAATTGCTAATCCATTGCTTCATAAGTTCGAAAAATTTGTCTGCTCAACACGTAAATAACGCAATGAATGTTGTTGAATTGTTAAAATGAAACCGATTACGATTGATCGTGTGTTACGCAATTAGGGTGCTGTGTGCCTTTTAATCTGTGCTAAATAAATGTATTTTCTTTCTATGACCATCGGCAGTAGGTACTGTAGATTCCCATTAGTGAAAGAATTTTCAGAATCTGATCAGTAGTAAAGATTTCCTAAGATTCCTACATACAAATTTACAAATATCTCTTTATAATATTAGTGTAGAAGTAGGTAAGTAGAGATGCACCAATTAAGGTTTAGCAAAATCACTTACTGAACCCAAATCCATACATGCAGTAATGTGATAAGTACCTATTGTTTTTATAAAATAGTCTGTTTTAATATTAATACCACAACAATATTAAATCAAATATAGTTAATAGTATCTTCGTATCTTTCTAGACTTTTTCGGTTCTAATTCAATAATATCGTAACTCAAATCTATCGAGAATCAGCCTTATTCGGATCCACTATCTGTCACTTAGAACATTCCCCATTCAATAAACGTCTCCAAAACTAAAAGTCTACTTCATTCGAAATCAGAACTACCAGTCATGGTTCCACAATTCCAGTCCGTTTCTAACCTAAAATAATTTCGGGTCTAGCTTCAGTAAAATATTAAATTCCGTTCCCAGTATCCGTCACAATCGAGGACCCTTTGTGGTGGGATGTTATTGGATTTGCTAACCGCGCCTTATTTTATTATTTGCTCATTTTAAGCGCAAACACACAAAGGAGAATGAAATCGATATTTTTATTCGAAAGCGATTGTGGAGATGGGACGCTTCCAGAATAACTATGACCGCTGATGCTTTTATTGTTTGTCGTACAGATTTGTGCGTAGTTTTGATGGCAGCTAATAAAATAGAGGATGTCAGCGAATATTTTTAAAGTTCTGTGGAGTGGAAGTTTATGGTCTCTCGTCTGTCAGAAGCAGAAGTGGGGATAGTTTATTATCTATGGTTTACGTTTCATGAATAATTCAATTCACTAAAAATACAACACAACAAGTTAAACCTAAGGCAAAAAACGTTTTTAGACAACAAATAATTTCACATCACGTGTACCAGAAATTAGTAAAATGTAAATTGTAATAAAGAATGTACAAATGTTATTATTGTAGCGGTATCTAAACGCCACATGCGAACAACGCGTCATACTGACGTCACGCAAATCCTGCATCTCGCAAGCAGAGTTTACCGCACAATTAGCATATATACAACTTCTCAATATCAATCGTTGGGCAATTGCCCGCCAGACACAACACCCGTCTGGTCGGAGGATCCTCCCTGTTCTATGGAGGATGAGTGAACTTTACTCCCTGTTCCTCACACCTCTATATTATTATATTTTTTTGTCTAATAATACCTTTCGACACCAAAATAATTATATTGTACTCCATGGGAATTGCCAGATGAAAACTATGATTTATTTAAAACAATAGGTACACAGTTTACGGTATCCTTGTATTAACTTACAAAACTTTTGACAATCAAATATTTAACGATACAAATGCTATATGGAACGACAGTGAATTAATATAAAAAAGGCAATGTTACGTTACACGTGATATGTTTTTAAGTGTAAATCTTATGTTGTAAATTATTCTATTAATCTTCTTCATTACATTTTGTTTATTTTTACAAGTTTTGCTTCGTTAATTTTGTTATTACGTCGTTATTTTTAAAAATTGTATGTTTATCTAACCTACTAAGTATGTATTTGTGTCACTTTGTTGTTTGTAAATTGTGCTGTACAACGCCTTGGGATTAAATTCTGTAATGTTGTGCATGAATCTTAAATAAATAAAGAAATAAATACTTATATTATTATTTGCTAACTTGGGTTTCTTCTTCTCAAGACCTACAGTGGTCTCTAAAAGTTCGTTGACATTTTTCCACTTCAGCTGTGATGCCACAGTATGATTTAAAATAAAAAAAATAATCAGGTAATCCTAAATGATTACTTGATTATTTTTTATGACAAGTCAAAGATAGTTAAATTAGTAAATAACAACGTTATAGCAGTTCAAAACATTTGAATCACTAAAATTTTATATCGTAATGTAGTGTGTCACAGCTGAAGTGGAAAATGTCAACTGACTTTTGGAGGCCACTGGAGGTAGGTTCTATCTACTTTTTTTTTATAGATACCTACCTCACTGCCTAGGCCTTATTAATATTATACCTTCCTATCGTTGTTTACTTACTGTCAGCAATTACTTAGTATGCACTTAACGTTCTTGCCACAAGAATTCATAACAAAACCACCGCTTCCCTCTCCAAAGAAATGAATAGACGTAAACATTAAAACATCTACCATATCAGTGAAAAGTTCACCTCCCGCCCCCACCCCGATCGAAGAAACGCCTCCAATTCAAAGTTTTAATGAGTAAATAACGAGTCGTGATTCCGAGTGCTGCTCACTTCACCCCACTACGTTCACGTGACGTATTTTGAATATTTCTTATAATAAAGTTTTTGATGTAATCATGAATGTCATCAATTTAAAGGAATCATCATGTTTTGATCTTGTAAGCCTGTTTGTATTCAAGTTTGGAGGTAACAAGATTTACGGTTTGTGATTGGAGTTTAGGCACTATTCTTGTTCAATCTTCTGCATAATTATTTGGGCAGCTTTAAATGTTATTAGATGACTAGGTTCTGCCCCTTTCCCCGACCCAGCCCGTCGTATCGCATCGCCCCCGGCCCGTGCTTTATTTCGTTTCTTATTAGCGTACTTTCTGGCGCTTTTTTCTTTTTGTTCGGCTCGGAAGGGTCCTAGCGTGATTTTAAATAGCCTACAGTCTTTCTCAAGAATTGGGCTATCAAATACAAATAGAATTTTTCAAATCCGACTAGTTGATTAGCGCAATCAAACAAAAAAACGAACGTTTCAGCTTTATTGTTAGTATATTTTATATCAGTATAAAGTATAGAATTGTGTGATTTTTGTGTGAGTTTAGCGAAATCACAAATTTTGATCAAAAGGATTTGATTTAACATCTCGGATTCCGCCGATTTATTCTGTCAAAATCTAACGGAAAAGCCTTACGTGAAGTGAGCTGTCAATGGCATCAATCCCTAGCATCAAGTGGATTGACAGCTCACTTCAAGATCATTTCACCTAAGTTGTCACAGTGGGGTTATATAACAGAACGATCTTTTCTTACCTAGGTAACTATACTCCACTTGAAATAAGATTAGATATTTAAATAAACCTTTTTTACAGTCCGTTCAACCGATTTTGAATTCTATTGCGTTGGCGGCATGACAAATGGCAGCTGCAGTAAACAGTTGGTATTGTAACCACTTTTTTGCTTTTAATGCCATCCTTATGCCTACGGTATAGAAGTCAAAATCGGTTGAACGGACTGCAAAAAACATTTATATAAACCTCTAATCTTATTCCAAATGGAGCATAGATAGTAAGGAAGGTGATAGCAATCAGCTACAATCAGTCAATTAGCCTGCCTTTTCAAAACTATCCTAATAATGTTGGGGTCGGCTTCTAGTCTTACCGAATGCAGCTGAACACCATTTTTTTCTACCGACTGCCTATGTGACCTCCACAGCTACGGGTACACATAACCCTAATTGGTAAAGACTGGTTTTCAGATTATTGGGCTCTGGTCCCTAACGGCTGTTAAAGATTTATGAATGATAGCCGGGAGCTATCGGTGACAACACCACTACTGATGCATAATCAGATATGAGATAATGTTCCCACTACTGGGACACAGAACTTCTCTCCGTGAGAGGGAGTGAGCCATAGTCCACCACGCGGGTCCAGTGCGGGTTGGCAGTTGTCATAGGTCTTAATCGTCTTTTCGGTTCTTGGACATGCCGGTTTCCACACGATGTTTTCCTTCACCGTTTTGGGAGCAGTGGTGATGAAATTAAATACACAAAGTAAAGTGCCTACGTGAGTTCGAACTCACGACCAACACCCACCTTTACCGATACCACTGGGCCTGCTACATATATAATCAGCCTTTAATGTTCCCACTGCTTGGACACAGGCCTCCTCTCTTCGAGAAGGAGTGGGCCGTAATCCACCACGCGGGCCCAGTGCGGGTTGGTAGATGTCACATGTCTTCGAATTGTCTTCAGTTGCCTATTACATACAACTACTTAATATTGCTGAATCTAAACAAATAATACGCGTCTTAACATTATTTCCAGTAGCACACACGGGCTGGTCAGTTCTAAATAATACGTAACAAAGTACTGCAGATTACATGAAGCATTTGAGCAAAGACCTCCTGCAGATAAGTTGGAACAAGCTCTGCATGCGGATTTTGAAACTAGCCAAGTTTCCGCCAAGCTGCAAAATATAGTCTTTTCTTTTGTGTTTATTGTCTACATTTCACACGGAACTTTAAGATTTTTACTTAAAAACATAACTTTTATGTATTTTTTTTGTTTGGTTTTTGTACATCTGCCGGCGCGTAGTTGCAGCTGAAATATGAACGACTGTCTTTTGTTATGTAAAGGAAGCGTATTTCTTTGTTATATCTATCTGTATCCGGTTAGACTGAAAGCCAACCACAACATAGTTTGGAAAAGGCTAGGCAGATGATGATGATGATGGTCTATATCTAGCCATATTATCTATTAAAGTCGCCAATTTAAGTGACAACCCCATTTTTTATATCCACGCAATCACTGTCCATCCCAAGGTTGCCTCGAAGAGATCGCAGAAAGCGATAAGGCCGCCCATTGTATGTTTTGTATTATCCATCGTATTTTTTGTTATATATTTTCTGGTGTACAATAAAGTATACTATATATAAATAAGTCGCTTTTCGTTTCTACTTATGTGACCGCGTAGTTCTTCTAAACTGTGCAACGGATTTTGATGAAGTTTTCACTGTCCTGTCATTTAGAGAATTTATTCATCATCAGTAGGTACATTGATATTAAACTAATTTATTATACATAGTAAAGAAATCTCGTCAAATCGTAGAACCGTGTGAAGCAAGGGCGGGTTGGTAGTTCACAGAATAATATTGTAATATTAATATGTGCTCTTACGGTGATTACCCGTACATCTATCGTAGTTCGCTGGTCATGAAGTTTCCAATTTGAAACGCAACTAACGTAACGTAGCTTATCCCACACATTATTTGAATTAAGAATTTGAGATAATTATCAAGTTATAAAACTACAAACTGAATGTTATATTTAACAAAGTTCAAAATCCATTGCAAACAAAAACTTATTAGAACCTTTTTCTCAAAAATCAACTCAAAATAGCGTAATGTATTTTGAGTTAATTTTTGAGAAAAAGGTCTTAATAAGTAAATAATTATAACTTAATCAGTTATCTACTTAGATAACTGATTAAGTGGCGATGGAATGTAAATTATCTGACATGATGAACGCCGCAGAAGAAACCATATTTTTTTTTTAAACAAGGAACACGTTTTTTTTTTCTTATCCGATAGAAATAAGACTCAAATCAATCTTCAAAACAACCAGAGACAAGGATAGTTTTGTACTAATTACATCTCAGACCGTTCACCCAGTTTCTAACAATATATTTGGGCGTAGATGAGGAGGCAAGTTCGGGTTAATTAATTACTGTTGCGAGCAGAACGTCTCCAAGATGGATGGTGGCGACAACTCAAAACAAAATGTCTGTTCGACCGATGTGCGGCGAACATTAATCACATTGATGACATTTTTTTTTCGACAGTGTTTGGTGAGGGTGTGAACCTGTGGGTGACAGTGACGTTTGAAGTTTAGATCACTATGATATCTAAACATTATGAGTTTGAGTTATCCGTCTTCAAAAACTTGGAATGTAAGGGGCTAATGTATTCGACAATATTTTTGGAACGAAGTTTTTTAACGCAGCTTGCGGTAGGAGTTAACTGGTACAAATCGTCACGTAAAGAAACAGTGCGACTTTTTATTATAGAAAGAAACAGAGAGAAGGGAGAGACAGTTTTCATGGTTTTAGAGGGTGCTAAAGCCATAGTGAGGTCAAAATGAAAATCCAAGATGGCGGAGGCGAAAATTTCCATAATTTTAAAATATTCGCTACCGCCATCTTATATTTTTATTTCGAACTTAGTTCCTGTCCTCCTGTCCTCCGACTCCACATATTTTTTTATTTATACACACCGATTTCTCAGATATTTTTGTGCCGATTTATGTAATAGTTTTTCATTAGGTGAAGAAAGCCTGCGAGTCCTTTCGCTTGGATTTTATAAACATAACTTGAGTCTTTATAAAGTTCAAACAATTTTGGATTGCTGAAATATTAGTAGGTATACGTCTACCGATAGACAGGTAGTTTCGGAAGGCGGAGGCAAATAAAAACACTTTCAAAGTCACCTAGTTTAGTACACTGTGGTACACATTGTTAGTTTGTATCATAGCACTTAGCGTCGCTGAATTTGGTTTGGCACGTTAGCAAATTTTGTTCACTTGACAGCGAACCCATAAATGAAAATGTTGTGTTTTATTTATAATAACGCTGAAAACTAGCTCTGGGGCTCTGTCTTACATAGAGTCTTAGTTTTATGCTGAGCGATGGCCGATTTGAGTGGATGTGACGCATATTTTCCCCCAACTAGTGTTGTGGGTGGCTTTTTTTTGTGTTTCTGTTGCTTCTCTGCGGCATGTTTACCGCAAATAACCATATTTTCGTCCTTTCTTTCTAAAACCTAATTATCGCAGAAAAACATACATAACCATGAAGTCTGTTTCTAAGTGTTGGGCAATAGTGTACTTATCTATAGTAAACCCACATTCCGCCATATATGCTTAAGTCCCATGTAATAGGGGGTAAATTTATTTCCATCAACTTGGCACAGATCTAGACGCCCCGGGCTGCTAATAAGAAATTCCTGATGTAAACTCCCAATAACACATTTCTCGATCCAAGAATCAAATCCACGATCTCCCCGCTCATCAGTCGCACTTGCGACCACTACACCAACGAGGCAGCAACAAGAAAGAAAATCCTGTGGATATCTGTACTCTATGTACTCTTATCAACTCATACACACGACCAAACAAGCACACACAACCGCATTCATCCCTCCACCATTAAAACAGCATGCAAATACAAGAACTCACCAGTCGAATTAAATCCAATTAACATCCCATAAATACGGACGAGCAGAATCTTTAATGCGCATCAAATGATCCGTGCCGAGCTAAATATTTACAAGAGCTCGCTTGCTCGACTCGACTATGAATACTGCATTATGCGTGATAGGGCCAATACACACCCAATTGGAATCAATAGAGGGATGCAGCGACATTGGCTGCATTCATTATTTAGTTGTCTGTCTGGTAGTCTGTCTGTCTATTGTATGGATGTGTAGTGGATTGTTTAGCGTCTTATTAGATAAAATAAAACGAGAGAGATTTTTACCGATAAAAAAAAGGAGAAAGAAAAAATTTAACTAAATTTATTTGGAATACGCACAGGAAATACAAACATTAAATCTAACAAAATCATGAACACAATAAAAAAAAAATAACATTCAAACTTTTATGTTAATCTAACTAATAATCTATTTTGTTTTGGTGTGGTTCCAAAGTCGACGCATAAAAATTTTTGAAAAAAAATGTACGGATAACAGAATGTCAGAAATAAGTTTCCTCTCTCACAGATAATTATGCTGGCAGCTTAAAACTTTGTTAGCTATTTTTTTCATAGTTTTCGCCATTAAAATTCGAAATAACAAGTTCTGCAGATAGTTGCACTATTCTCTCTCTCTTAATAAAATACAGTGCACAGATAAAAGCTTTCCAAAGTCAGAAATTAAATACAGAAAATTATTGGACTCCTAATGAATAGAAACTCATGAATTCACACATCAAATTAGTCCAACTAGAGAAAGTTTATAATGATTAATTTATTAAACTTGCCCTACTTTCTGGATGTCTAATAACATAGTAGTTTGCACTCCATAGCAGTACCTACTAATTAATACTTTTAGCAAGCACAAAGAGCCAGGTAACAATGTTTTCCACTTTCAGTTCACCGTGGTACCGCAGCAAGTGAAACAAAAAAACTAGGTTAGAGCTATTTTTACACGTTTTTTTAAGTCAGGTTAGATATCCGCACGGTTCCACCTCTAATTCCGCTAGTGTTGTGCCATCGATCAGTTAGAGGGACGGCCACCTTTCCGCGAAATACGGGCCGGACCGCGGTGTTTACGGGTTTTTCACCCGCAGTCTTTCAAGTCGAGTGAACACGACACTATTCGCTTGCTGATAGCTGTTTTACATTGAATTAGGGGTACGGGACATTATTTAGGGGTATATTGTTAAAGGTTTGTAGTTTTAGAGCTGTTTGATTGTTGTTTTCGAACTTGTTTATTAATTCATGTGTGTTCGTGGAAATTGGTGTTGTGTAATTAAATGAGTCGTAAAACAAATAACTTAGTGGGTAAAGTTTTAATGACTTTTCATACCAAATATAATGGTAACAAATGAATTTGTTTAAATCTGCCTTCAATTATACCAAAGCATCCATCTAATCTCTTCATCACCCTTGGTAGAGAATGCCTAAGGCATTAATTCCGCCTTTGTACCTTTTTGTGTGCGAAAAGATTAAATAAATAATGTACGACTAGCTACGCCGTGCGGTTTCACCCGCATAAGCCTTAATCCCGTGGAAATATCGAAATATAAAGTAATATATGTCCTAATCTAGGTCATGGTCTACCCGTGTGCCAAATTTCATCCAAATTCGTTTAGCCGTTTTAGCATGAAAGATTAACAAACAAATATACAAAAAATCAAATATTTTCTCTTCATTAATATTAGTTTAGATGAAACCATTTGGCTGACATAAATCTCCATCACTTAAAATTGTGGACTATTTGCGAAACAGGGAAAAAAACAAACATTGTATTTTTTCCTTGGCACCTATAGTTGCTAGTCGATAGAAAAACCACTGACTGCACTTGCAAAACTTTCGAGTGCCCTACAGAAATATGCACGGATAACTTGTTCAAATGAAGATGGTACGGAAAAGATATTATTATTTAGCTCTGAACTATGTTATCTCTTTTGTTATAATTTATCTCATCTGCTCAACGTCCGTGTGGAACTGCAGGGATCTAGCAGAATATCAACGTCAGGTATATTTCCCTGACACATGCTGAGCTGGACTCCCATTTGGTGCAACCTGGAGACGCACACCACACTGTATTTTTCGTTAATATTGTCACATTTACTTCGATATGTACGTTTTTCTTTTTGTTTTTATATCGGCACCTTGTTTTTATATTATATTCATGTACTTTTGTTTGTTGTGCTGTCTTTTTGTGTGCGCCAAATAAATGGTTTATCTATCTATCTATAAGGTTTCAACTTTCTAATTCACGTCTAATAAAATCTATGTCTAGCGAAATACCCTGCTATAATTACACCCCTGCCTAACCCTTGGGGAATATAGTCGTGGTATGTCATGTTATATGTTAGTTAATAAAATACTGATATTTTCAGGTACCGATATTATTAATTATGTAGATATTCATTTTTTTATGATATTATTTTAAACTAGCTTCCGCCCGCTGCTTCGACCGTGTGGTATGTCGATGAAAAGCCTATGTCCTTCCTCAGGGTTCAAAGTATCCCCATGCCAAATTTCATCAAAATCGGTTTAGCCGTTTTGGAGATTAGCCAGAACAAACAGACATACATACAGAAACCTACTGCAAATACTACTATTTTCTTATGCACATGACATGACATTATAAACAGACACTTCCATTTCATTTATCTATTCATTTTCACAGTTCAATGATCGTTCATCAAACATGAATATTAAAAAAGTCTTATATTTCTCTTATTTTTTTACAGGGTTTATCAATAATTTTAAGAATTTTTAATTGATTTTTATTTTGACAATCCCTGAGGTGAAGGCCTCCTCCAGAGAATGCCAGCTTTCTCTGTCTTTGCTACGTCCATTCAGCGTGATCCAGCTATACGCACGATCTCGTCCTCCCAGCGAGTGTGTGGTCTTCCTAGTTTGCGTTTGCCAACTGACCGTCCAAGAAGTCATCTTTTTGGCCCATCTATTGTCATGCAGTGTTGCAACATGGTCTGCCCATTTCCACTTAAGTTTGAGTGCGTGTGTAAGGGCATCTTGCTTTGGATGTAGATCGAATTTTTGAGTGACAACTCTATCCCGCTCCATTCCCTTTTGACATGTAATAATTTTATACTTGATAGAGTTGTTGAATTTCAAAGTTTGGCATGCTTAGGTTAAGCAAAGAAGGAGGTTTGAGTCCATTACATTTTTATTCAGTTCTACTGGGAGGTCGCTTTTGAATACTTCCTTTAAATTCCAATATTTATTCCATGTTTGTTTAACTCTTCGTTCAACATCCAGTAAATTGCTGTTTTTATCAAATGTTTCCTTCCCTAATTAAGTATACAAACTCCTTCACATATTCAAGTGGTACGTTGTTAGCGTTTATT
Source organism: Apamea anceps (assembly GCA_951799955.1). NCBI lineage: Eukaryota > Metazoa > Arthropoda > Insecta > Lepidoptera > Noctuidae > Apamea > Apamea anceps. The sequence goes on along the minus strand of OX637515.1, from coordinate 13,032,045 downwards.
GGTTTTCAATACGAATATTTAATTTTTATATATTAAAGATAAACAAAATCAAAAGTCATTTATTCAAATTAGGCTGAGAATCAGCACTTTTCCATCGTCAAAATTACAAAAGCCAGTCCCCCAAAAACGCCCGCCTTTCACCACTTCCTAGTGCTACATAATAGGTATACAGATACACTTACTTGATAAACCAATTGTGTATGAGACTGTACCTATTTACTTGTACACGTGGAAGCTCTTAACTGTATTGAATAGTTATTCTCGGAAAATTAAAAATGGCGGAGAAAATATTATTTGAGTAGGATTTATTGAGTTTCTTCTCGATGTGATTCAAAAGGGTAGTTGTCATAAATGACTCCTAGAAGATACAAAGGCATAAAATTGTTGGTACTATAAATACTTCTAAGAAATCAAACAACTTTATGATTTCTTTACGTTTATTTTAAGCGAATACCTTTACATTTCCCCGGTTATTATGTCACTATTTTCTTTCAAACAAGAACCTCATCATCTGCGAAGCCTTTTCCCAACCATATTGGGGTCGGCTTCTAGTCTAACCAGATGCAGCTGAATACCAGTATTTTATATGGAGTGACTGCCTATCTGACCTCCACAACCCAGTTACTGGGTAATACGATACCCCTTGGTCTGAACTGACTGGTGGGACAACAGACTGGTTGTCCGACTTTCGGGCTACTGACGACCCGTAACGACTGTCAAAGATCCACGAATGACAGCCGGGACCAACGGCTTAACGTGCTTTCCGAGGCACGGGGTTTTAGTATGTGAAGATGGTCACCAATCCACGGACCAACAGCGCAAAGCGTAGCTTAACCTGATCAATCAACCCGCGCAGCTCTTATTACTTAGCCACAAGCCCCTCCAAACAAAAACCTAATACAAAATATTTGACACCTTATTTTAAACTCGTTTGACTGTTCGGCTTTTTAGTCAACTGAGGCCGCTTGAACTGAGGCCGCTTGAACTTATCCCGCGGGATGAATACAACCAGATTTATTGCCAGCCTGCACTACATAAAGTCGACTCTAGCGGACAACATTTACAGTACTATGCTTTTAACAAACGAATGATGTTTTTTTTTTCAAAATAGGAACGTGGTCCTTTAGAACACTTTTAGTACAGTCCGATTCAAACTTTATCTCGGCTCGGAACATGAGGCGAGTCGCTGCGCAGTAACAAATTCATGTGACATGGGGGGTGAGGGGTGAGGTACTGCGCAGTGAGTAGCGCACTTCAGAGCCCCCATAAAGTTTGAATCGGTCTGTACTGAGGGGCTTAAAGAGTTTATACCTCAGTGAAAGCAATTGTTTTTGACCATCCTCTTCCAGCGAACTGAAAATGAAACAGTGCCTTATGTTAGCAGAATACGTCTCAGATTTTCATGTAGGCTTACTGAGCCTTGTTCTGCCAAAATGAACCCACTCACATCAAAACTCCCATTTTCTGAAGTAATTATAATTATTTTGGATAGTTTATGATGGAAGAAGTTTGCGTGTTTGAGCCGGAACTTTGGTTATGGTCGGTAAGCTGGAACTTTGGAGATAGTCAAGCCGGTACGCTGGATCCGTTGGACCTTGGTAAAATAACGTCCAACGTGTCACAAATTACCGCTGATTAATAATGAAAATGTAAGAATGAGTGTGAGTTATGGATTGACTAGATTAAGTAAGAGAAATATTAAAATAATAAAGCGGATCTATCGTTGCAATGCGTGTACTCCAAAGCAGACAGGAGACGGATAAAATACAAAATCATTTTTGACACTTAGGTAGAAGGTCGCGTTCGTCAACATGACAGAAGGTCGTGTTCATTTTTCTTTCATTAATTTTAAATCTATTCTAAGCATAAGGTTTGGACGTATCTTGGACTGATTGCGCTGGATAGTAATAATATATCACATTTGGAATATTGATTTACTTTGACGTAATTATTTAATTAATGAGAGATTGTGGGTTAACTCATCTTGGCAGACCTAAGGGCCGACATACACGGACTGCTCGAGCAGTTAGCGATTGATCAGCATAGACGGACAGCTCTTGCAGTCATAATCAACAGCTTGAAGCTGCCATTGATAACTGCTGGAGCAGTTGATACCAACTGCTCGTCATTCAAAACAGGTAACTGCGCGAGAGCCAGTCGACACCTCGAGCAGTCAGTGTATGCCTGGTGACTGCTTGACCGCACGACCGCTCGAAGCAGTTGCAACTGCTCGAGCGGTTTCGTGTATGTGTGTGAACGTAGAAGATTGTAGTTCACTATGCAGTCGCAGCTTGAAGCAGTCCATCCTGACTGCTTCAAGCAGTCCGTGTATGTCGGCCCTTAGTCAATTATTTTGCTGCCTTTTTTCTCAGTATAATTATTCAAGCTGCATGAAACTACCTAATATTACTCATAATATAACATCACGCCTATATCCCCCAAAGGGTTAGGCAGAGTTGTATCTATAATACACCTACATTTCTCCAGTCACGTTTAACTAAACCTAACCAAAACGCAGGTCACCAAAAACAAGCTCCACAACAAACCACTTAAATGTTTATATAGCCATAAAAAATCTATTTCTGTCGACCATTGCTCCACAATATTGAACAATATAGTTTTATTTGTGCGAGGAGACATTCTGACCCGGGTCTCATGCATATTTTAAATGAAATAGCCAAACGGACCGCGATCTTTTTGTGTAAGTATGTCGGTACTGCTGGAAATCTATTCGATTTAGTGATGTCCGTTTGTATTCGAAGTTTTGTGTGAGGTCGATACTTTATTTGAAGCCATTTAATTCGAGCTTTATTATCTGATTTACTGTGAAGCTTTTAGATGACTGCGGGTTCTATTAAACATATATAATTTAAGCTGTTTGGTACCTACCTACTTACCAAGTGCGGTGAGTGTTCATCCCCGTTAAAGATTTTCTTTCAGTGAGATTTTAATTATTGCAAAAGTATCGCATTATTTATTGCATTATTTACACAATTAAAAAACAGAACACAGAACACTTGCTAGTATATCATTAAATGTAGCTATTTTTCTGTTTTCTCTTAAGATTTTGGTTTTGATCGATTTATCGTAATATCAATCAATCAATCAAACAATGAAATCAATCAATCAATCAATCCGCCTAGCCATGTCCCAACTATGTTGGGGTCAGCTTCCAGTCTAACCGGATGCAGCTGAATAGCAATATTTTACATGGAGCTACAGCCTATCCGACCAGCACAACCCAGTTGGCATTATCGCTATATAAATGTGTTTATTCAAGGTAAACAATAATACCGAATTCGATGAATAATTCCGCTAGAAACTTCATCGTCGTCAAATATTTCGCCGGTGCACGTCTGCCCTTGCAAACTTGATGAAGTATCCTCATCCATTGCTGTTCATGAGGTATTAGGAACACAGGACTTAGAGTTTATATTAATTAGGTAGTATTATTAAGTAACGGACACACCGTATTGTTATTTTAATTAAAATATGAAAATAAATTATTATGACTTATTTATTTATTTAAGCACGAGTAATTACGGGATAAAGGTGGAATTTATGCCTTAGGCTTGCTTTAGTTTTCACTTAGTAACTGGTTTTAGAGAACTAGTGACCCGCCCCTGTTTCACACGGTTTTCACGACATAACAAAACGGAGATTTCTTTATCATAAGTTAGTTTAATATTAATATTTTACATATACATAACAAACGTGGTGATGACGTTGACTTTAATTTATAATCTGTATACATATAGAAGATTTGCACAATAGCTTACAAGAAACCATTAGCGCTTTACATCGTTCCGTCTTCGTCGATTTCATAGTCATACAGCTGAATAAAATAAGTTTCAATTTAAAATATTAACACACTAACATTTTGAAAATTGCACAACATTCATTACGTCTTTTACGTTGTCGAGCAGACGAATTTTCCAAACACGTGTAGCAACGGATTAGGTATTTACTTCAAAATACTTCGGTTTGTGAAAAAAGTGTGTTACGCTATTAAGCCGCGGGCTAAAAGAGGCAGATTTATTTAAAAAAAAATATTTACTATGAGTCGTTGAAATAATTATCAAAATCACATTGAAAATACTTACGTTCTCGTGAGTCAAATAATGATTTTAATTCCATTTCGAAAAAAAAAAACGAGTGTCACCTCACTAATTCTCGTTATTGTATCGCGTATCCTTGAATATACGAAGATTTCCAGAAATAGTTTCTTGTATAGATGCTAAGATCTCGATGTTCGATAAGTCTGTTCCATCTTATTATGATTCAGAAAATGTTTATTACAAATAACTAGGCGATTTGGTTGGTATATTATCGGAAACGTTTGGTCATGATGCACAAGTCTTTTCGAGGGTCCGGGTTTTTTAGAAAGTACTTTATACTTACATAGGTCAAAAAGTTATCTACATCCACAAGAATTCATTTGATTGTCTATAATTTGTGTTCCATTATTTTATATCAATGGGATTGTACACTACATCCTACTAATATTATAAGCGTGATAGTTTGTATGGATGGATGGATGGATGTTTGTTACTCTTTCACGCATAAACTACTGAACGGATTTGGATGTTTGGCACACAGATGGTTTATAACCAGGATTAACATATACATAGAATACTTTTTATCCCAATATTCCTACGGGATCGAAAATTATACGGGTGAAACCGCGCGGCGCAGCTAGTATTAAGTGTATTCCTGCCAATCAACATCTCTTGTGAGCATGAGTGTTGCCACCCTAACGAGTACTACCTAGCAGGAAATTTCTAAACAAAAATAAATATTTTCAGCAAAGCGTACGCGTGAAAGATCTAAAACATAATTTAAATTCATTTTGACATTATGTAAAATGAAATTGTAAATCACAATTTTTATCAAGAGATCGTGACTTGTTTTTTTTTATTTAATTAAATGTTTTGGTGTGGATTTTCCATTTATTAGTCAATTCACACGAATTTACTGGCCCAAATCGGGGGAATCGTCACTTTTAAATAATATTATTTTTGTATAGGCGACTCGCACGAAATGGCACATTTTAATTTTAATTTTTTGAATATTATGCAATAAAATATAAAAAAAGGATCCATTAGGTTAACCGTTTTTTGACAGCTGTCTTAGAACGTACATATTCCAGATTACGTAAGAGTTAACTTTAAAATGCGTAATAAAATAAGTATATAAACTGCCTTATCTTATTTATGGCTTCTTACATACATTATAATACCGTACGTGTATCAATCAATATATTGTGTGTTGCTGCAATCACTAGTTCCATCTGTCAAAAACAGATGGACAGGGTATAGCGCATAGAAGTGATAAGAGTTAAATATTATAAACGTGTATTTTTTCTTAGCTTTCAAATTTTCTAGTAGGTATTATTTTAATTAAAAGCTGGTAAAAAATACCTTGTGAAATATTGCAATTAAATGAAAGAAAATTTAAAACTTATATTAAAATTACACTTTGTGAGCAAGGATATTACAAATTAGAGGATTATATCCAAGATAAGAATGCTTGGAAACATGCTGGTCCTGCTCCACAGGACAATCTCTAGATTCTAGACAAGATCAAACTGGTTACTAATGTAATTGTATAATTTATTTTTTTTTTTTCTCTTTGACATTGATTTACATTCTGTAATTACTTTAAGTCACACCCGGACTTATTATTACTCCTTATTTATTTATGAAAATCGTCTACTTTTGCAATGTTTGTGAATATGTGAGCAGTTGAGCACCATGTATCTATCACATAGTTAATTTATATGTGATGGTTTCATTAATTCATTTTAATTCTTTTACCTATTGTGGTATAGTAATTTTATTTAAGGTGCATCGTCTTCACATATAATTATATAATTAATGTATGCAAAATATTGTAAAACATTTTAAAAGAGTAACGGTGGAGTTTCTTGCCCATTCTTCTCCATACGAAAACTATCTTTTAGAAGGGGCGACTAGAATCAATTTTATTTTAATTTTATTTTTGACGTTCAAAAGTGCCTTTTATGTGCCCATTTGAAATAAATGATTTGACTTTGACTTTGGTAGCATAGTCAACATACTCCACAAAAAAATAATGAATGAAAGAAATATTGTGTTCCTAATTCTTCATTAGTTTGTTTAGGTAATAACACAAATATCTATAATCAGCACCCTGATTATGTATCGCACTATCAATATCAATCCGCATAATTTTAAAGGATATTGCTCCATATGTTCGAAACATGTGTCTGCTCAACAATGTAAATAACGCAATGAAAGTTGTTGAACTGTCAATATGAAGCCCTTTGCTACTGATAGTTTGTTACGCAACTACCCCGCAGATACCAACCTATACAAAAAGCTATACAATTTGAAAGTCTATCACTTAGGACCCTTTCAAATTCCTGTCTAGACTTCCGCTAGACTTTAATATGGCGTCTCCCGCCGATGCGAAGGCAACATTGAACGCTACCTGTCAAACCATAATAATGTGACATGCCCTTTTGACGCCCCACTCAAGATCGCAGACTGGGAATTTATTACATCGCGAATTTCAAAGGAATTTCTGTTTTCTGTGATCGTCAAAGAGTTGTGGAGCTCGTTTCTTGGTATCTTCTGATTTAATAGCTGTTTTCTGCTCTCCCCAGCTATAGTTTAAAGCAGGCTACAATATGTAACTACTCAATACTCAATATTTATTGATTTATCTAATACTTCAAGCACAGAAATGTACAGAAGCGGATTTAATAGGCGACAATACCTTACTGTGTCATCAATTCGCTAAGATCATTCGGTCATAATGATAAAATACCTAAAAGTTGAAAACAATTGTTATTTTTTAATAACACAGTCGTTATTAAAAAAAACCGGTCAAGTGCGAGTCGGACTCGCGCACCGAGGGTTCCGTACTAATTTGTAGGTAAGTAACTAAAAATTTACGGTTTTCGCAATTTTTCCTTTATCTGTGCTATAAGACGTTGCTTCGTACCAAATTTCAAGATTCTGAGTTCACGGGAAGTACCCTGTAGGTTTTGATTCCCTTGCGAGTGTCGAAAATTTGCGGCATAAACGGCTGTATCTTTTGATTGCGTTGGCTTAGAAGTTTGATTTTTTCACAGCTCCAAGGGTCAGTAGACCTGAGTATTTGATATAAATTCCAGCTTGATACCTCTACGCGTTCCTGAGAAAAAGGGTCTTGACAGACAAACAGACGGACGGACGGACGGACAACAAAGTGATCTTATAAGGGTTCCGTTTTTTCCTTTCAAGGTACGGAACCCCAAAAAGACCACGAAGCTTTTTGACAGTCAAAGCATACTATAGTGTAACAGAATTCTTGATTGATAAAAAATTGAACCTTAGTTTGTTTACAATAATGTTTAAAATAAGAATGTCATGTTTGGTATTGTGTCGTTTCTTGTTCGGCTTGTTAAAGTTTAGTATTTATTTAGTTAATTGATTAGTTTTTATTTTTGTAACTTTTGCATGCTGTAGCCTCCACCCGTTTGATTCCCACCTAGTATTTGGCGACTGAATAAAAAAAAGACGGGGCTTTAAAAGTATACTAAAAATAAAACCAATCTGATGAAGTCGGACGCACACAAATATTTCTTTATTACAATGTAAGCTTAAAATTAATGTATTTTATAAACGTTTCGGAATAAATTCTCTAAATGATGATAAAAACTGCTTTAAAATTCGTTGAATTTAAAAGAACAACGCGCTCACACAGACAGACACGAAAAGCGACTTTAATTTCGATTTATAAATATAGTTTGTTTCAATTGTTTTAAAGCGCTTAGCCTGGTTAATTTATCTGTCAGATAAGTTCATACAAAAGATGATCGATTTTTTAATTTATCAGATCGACTATGATTACGTATCGAGACTGATTAAATTATCAATATGAAAGGTCTGTTCTCTTAATATTGATAATCTGCGGTTGACGTACGAGTAACCATGCCAATGTCTTTACCAGTAACTCTGAAGCCTGAAATTCTGATAACTGACGTTACTTAGAACATCAGAACGCTCAGTAATTGGATTCTGGAGCTTCTGAAGTCAGTCGCTTCATGTCTTGAAACCGACCTTAAAAAAATCAATCAATCTACGTAGGCTTATCCCAACTATGTTGGGGTCGGCTTCCAGTCTAACCGGATGCAGCTGAATACAAATATTTTACATGGAACGACTACCACAATCCAGTAACTGGGTAACTCCTTGAAAATAAACCGACCAAAACATTATGGAGGTACACTTAGAGGGTGTCGATGCGCAAACTGTAACCATGAATTCAGCACATGATTCTAAAAGTGTAGAAATTCTTCGTCGGTAATAAAAAATAAAGCTGTTCCATACATTTTGACCGCGTACTTTTCTATGAAACAGCAGAGGTCTCTGCCAGCTTGTATTAGTAATATCTATGTAGTTTCACAAATATGGCAAGTTGACTTATATGTATATGGATTTTCAGGAAACATATTGTTCCTATGCTGCTAAACACGAAACTCTACCTAAGTAGGTACAATTCGGTGATAGTCTCTGACCCACAAAAAAAATGTCAAGACATTTTTTTGCAACTTTTATTCAAGATGGAAGCTTTTTGCTCTTACCAAGGTCGAAAACCTGAATTTTTCATTTAGTTCTGAACTTAAGGTCCGTGCCTCGCTTTTTTGTTAAGATTATCTACTTGCTGAACTACACACTGAGAAGCGTCTCATGGTTATGAACTTGTTTGGCAGAGTTGAAAAAAGTACCTACTAGGGAAGTTTCTGAAGTATTTTTTGTCGTAGAACATGTACTTATCTATCCACCATGTTCCACGACAAAAATTACATCACACGAACGACACGCGTCTGCAGCAGACGCAACTGCAGCCGTCGATGTGTCGCTGGCTGGCGTCGACAAGATGACGCTCATTTATTTGAGCACCGTACTCACAAACACGAGCGGCGCGATGTCGACGGCTGCAGTGGCCTCTGCAGTGACACGTACAGTCACGAGCACTAATATGTCAACACTTGGCAACTTTCAATTGCGATTTTTTCGTGAAATAACGAATGCAATGTTTAAATACGACACATTACATAAACCTATGGGTTCGGAAATGCTATGTTCGTAGCAACATAAAATTTCATTAAAAAATAAAGGAGTAAATCGCTTTTGAATAAAGCCGACTGTATACATACTTTTGCTCGTGACTGTACTGTCGCTCGTGTATATGTACCTACACAAAAAAGGGCCGGTTGTTTCAAAGTGTTGATTAATATAACATACATGGCCTTAACGTAATCGTTGTTATTTGACGTACGTCAAGGTCATCATTTTCTAATTGTAATTTCAAAGAACGTTTTTTTTTTTGTTTGACGATAGTTAGCGCCATTTTTGACAAATGCGTCAAATGGACCTGAAAAAACCGGCCCATAAGTTGCCCATTTGTACAGCGCGGTATGATTTCCTTTACCCGCTTTGTGCTACAGAAATCAGCATAGCAATAATAATGCTAATGACCCGATCTGTTCTCAAAATTAGCCTTCAATGTTATCTAAATATGGCACTTTAGAAAATAGTTGGGGGTTATTATTGAAAACGCATTTATTACACGAATGCTGAGGTTTCATCGAGATGCCATTGTTAGTTTTCAATAAGTCTCGTTAAGGTTCTGAAATGGCCCTCAACAGACTGAATAAGGGCCTGCGCTCACTGGCAGCACAATAGGTTTTTATGCAAGGACTCCAAACTAATATTATAAATGCGAAAGTGGGTATGTTAGTTACGCTTTCACTCTAAATAGCTGAACGGATTTGGATGAATTTTGGAAAGGATTTTGGATCGCAGACGAAGTCGCGGTCAACAGCTAGTAGAAACATAACTCTGACAACCCATGCAAACTCAAACTCAAAGTATTTGTATGTTTTGTTTCTTTTTGTTTTTTTAAAAAAACGTAAAATAATAACATAACGTAACGTAATTTATTTCAATTAAACCATTTACAGGCACTTTTGAATTGTTAAGGGGTCGGTCAGTCTAAAGTCAGTTCCAAAGCGTAGTAGGTATCTATGGAGGAGAACGGGCAAGAAACTCCATGGACACTCTTTTATGCCTAAACATACCGCAGCTTTGTTTTTGTACTTACGATGGTCATAAATATAACTTTTATGTGAGTAACTGTATCGTTGGTCTAGTGGTGGCAAGCGCACTAAACCAACGAGGCTGCTGAGCATGAGGTCCGGGGTTCGATTCCCAGGTCGGGCAGTCTTATTTATTTCTTTATACAACGTGTTTTTTTTTATATCCCATAACTCTAGGGGGTCATTGTACTCATTATTATGAACAACTTTTACTATGGGACCAATCCCGAAATCGCGAAAAAAAATCTGGTGTTCCCTACATTTTGACGAGTGATATGAACATAAATGTAGTGAAGAAGGTTTTTTTTTTCGCGCTTTCAGGTTAGATTATTCAGGTATATTTTAATCGTCGCGTAAAAAACCCTTGCCGTGCCGCGCCGCCAGTGGACGCAAGCCCTAACCCGGCCTATCCCTTTTGTTAACAAACGAGCCCTTGATCGATCTCACAACAATGGACCAATTTCAATGCTAGTTCGGAGGCTTATTTCCAAACTATGTTTGCGTGGTTTGGTGCAAGTTAAATGCTTTAGTTCCTTTAGTGCTACAAACCATTATTTGGCGTGGAGGCTCGCTGCACTAGATTTTTAATAATGTTTCAACAAACTGCTGAAATTGGGTAGTGTTTGAAAACATTTCTGACCCAGCCAGTGAAAAATTAATATGTATTGTGGATTATGTCGAATATACGAGTACCTATGACAAATCATACCAAGCCATATCATAATTAAATATTCTTCTACCAACCCACAGAGGGGTGATTGCGTAACAGACTATTAGTAGCAATGGCTTTAGTTTTGACAGTTCAACAACATTCATTGCGTTATTGACGTTACTGAGCAGACAAATTTTGCGAACATTTGAAGCAGTGGATTAACAATATTTTTTGACAATTGACAATTTTTTTTGACGGCACGGTTGGCGCAGTGGTTAAGCGATTGACTGCTGCGCTGCGTGTCGCGGGTTCGATTCCCGCACGGAACAAATATTTGTATGACCTACATGTATTTGTTCCGAGTCTGGGTGTTTTTCTATCTATAGTATGTATATATTTACAAAAAAAAAAATGTATATAAGTAGTTTATCAGCCATCTTGTTACCATAACACAAGCATTAGGTTGCTTAGCTTGGGACTAGATGGCGCTGTGTGAAATGTTCAGGGATATTATTATTATTATAATATCCTTCATAATGATTCAGATTGAGATTGATAGTGTGTTACGCAAGGGAGCAGTTTTTGTATGATTTTCATTTGGGATCGTGCATCATGTTTGAGTTTTAGTTTATTAAAGTTAATAAATTACATAATTATTTTAGTAAAAATGTCAACTAACTTTTGGAGGCCTCCAAAAATTAAGTTGACATTTTTTCACATCAGCTGTGATGCCGCATTAAGATTTAAAAAAAAAATAGGTATTCCTAAGTGATTACTTGACTTATATTTTATGACTAGCTTCTGCCCGCGGCTTCGCCCGCGTGGATGTCGGAAATTATCCCACGGGAACGTGCTAACAGGATAAAATGTATGTGCACCAGGATGCCATCTATCTCGCGGGCCCTTTGTGGCTAATTACAATAGAAAACCAATTGTGTCTCATTAATGGTGATTAAGAGGGTACCTATATGATATCTTTACCTAAGTACCTACCTAATTAAAAAAATAAATAAACTCAATAACAGAAAATAAAATACCTACCTACCTAAATAAACCTATTTATGACGATAACTAATCTAAACTCAATCATCATCTGCCTAGCCTTTTCCCAACTATGTTCAGGGCCGGCTTCCAGTCTAACCGGATGCAGCTGAATACCAGTATTTTACATGGAGCGACTGCCTATCTGACCTCCACAACCCAGTTATTGGGTAATACGATACCCTTGGTACGACTGGTTGTCAGACTTTCGGGTTTCTGACTACCCGTAACGACTGTCAAAGATCCACGAATGACAGCCGGGACCAACGGCTTAACGTGCTGTCCGAGGCACGGAGGTGTCTCGGTATGTAAAGATGGTCACCCATCCACAGACCGACCGCGGCAAGCGTAGCTTAACCTGACCGATCGACCTGTGCGGCTGTTATTATTTAGCCACGGGCCCCTCAATCTAAACTCAATAAATAAGCAAAATCTCTAAAAACTAATATCTATACGAATGACTATCCTACCTAACAGTATTATAAAATAACCTACGGTCACCACTACGTACACTATCAAATATACTACCTATACTTTAAAATTAAAATCTATACCTACGACTTATATAAAAATAAACCTAAATAACTCTAAAAAGTAAAAGGAATAAAAATGAACTCCACTGCGTGTGACCTAACCTACGACAAACTTATTATTTGCGGTTGGTACAGTAATCGGATCTAGGGATCGAACCGCAAAATTAAGTTTGTTTTTTATTGTATATACTTTTCCGGGATAAAAAGTACCCAGTGTGGTGCCCAGGATATTAAAGAATAATTATACCAAGTTTCATCGTAATCGAACCGGTAGTTTTTGCGTGATGCCTGAACAAACAGACAGACAGACAGACAGACAGACAGACAGACAGACAGACAGACAGACAAAAATTTTTTTAATCACATTTTTGGGTTCGGTGTCGGTCTAGTAACACCCCCTGCCATTTATTTTTTTGATATTTTCAATGTACAGAATTTTCACTTCTACAGATTTATTATAAGTAATAGATAATAGATAAGTCGTCAGTGGTTGAATTAGTCAATAAAAACGCTATTGCAGTTCCGACATTTGGATCACTAAAATTTTAAATCATAATAATGGTGTGCCACAGCGGAAGTGGAAAAAACATTAACTTACTTTTAGAGGCCACTGTAATTTCTAATATCTGATTTATATTAATCGCTACTGCCTATGATTTCCATTATCCAGACGGTTCCCAGGCTGGTATAAAAAGATCAATGTATTTGCTGAGCTTAATGTATAACGCAGTTTAATCATAAGTCTGTATATTTTTAACCCCCGACGCAAAAACGACGGGGTGTTATAAGTGTGACGTGTCTCGTTCTCTCTCTCTGTGTGGGGTGTGTGTGTATGTCTGTCTGTGGCATCGTAGCTCTCGAACGGATGGACCGATTTTGATTTTGTTTTTCTTTTTGTTTGAAAGGTGAATTTTTGATTCCGAACTTGAGTTACTGATGACGTCATCAAGATGGGAGTTTATTTTGTTTCTCGGGACTATATTGCCAGTAACCGGTTACGGAAATTGCTGATAATATTTTGTATGGTGGATAGTAACATCGGGGTAATTGCGTAACACACTGACAGTAGCAATATGGCTTTCATTTTGACAGTTCAACAACATTCATTGCGTTATTTACGTTGTTGAGCAGACAATTTTTTTTGAATATATGAAGCAATGGATTAGCAATATCCTTCAAAATGTGACTGAAAGTGGGTTACGAAATTTGGGTGCAGGTCGGTCTACCGTGAAGGATTGTAGTTTTGAAAAAAAATTATTAAGTAAAAAGGTATATATGGCTTATAATGGACAAAGTTTATTCCTGTAAAAAACATTTTCCTAGAAGCTTTTATAATAGTAATCAAGTTATCCAGTATAAACCAAGAACACGAAAAAAATGAAATTGAAAGAAAGAAAGAAAAGGAAGAAAGAAGAAAGATCTATATCTATCTACATGTTTCACACAAAATACTGTTTTTTCTAAGAATTCGGTAATGAAAGAAAATATAGGTATATTATTACTACAAGCACCCCGCGGATTCACCCAAATAAGTCACGATCCCCTTAGAATATCGGGATAAAAAGTATCCCATGGGTTATAAACTATATATGCGCAAAATTTCATCCAAATATGTTCAGGTGTTTTTGCGTGATTGAGTAATAAACATCCAAACAACCAAACTTTCATATTTATAATAATACTAGCTGCGCTCCGCGGTTTCACCCGCATAAATCTCGATCCCGTGAGAATATTGGGATAAAAAGTATTCTATGTATTAATCCTGGTTATAAACCATCTGTGCGCCGAATTTCATTCAAATCTGTTCAGCCGTTTTAGCGTGATTGAGTAACAAACATACAACCTTTTACATTTATAATATTAGTACAGTCAACAGCAAAAGTAGATGATCAAAATCAGAAATTCAATACTAATGAACGGAGTTCGCAGCTATATGGCAGCTGTAGTAGTGGTAAATGTTTGGTCTAATTTAAAATGACATAGGTACTTTTGAATCACTTCGACGCCACACAGTTCTGACGCGAACTCCGTTCATTAGTATTGAATTTCTGATTTTGATCATCTACTTTTGCTGTTGACTGTACATTATTCAAACAGCTCCTCCTAACTACATCAAACTCAATCAAATCGATGACATCCAAAACCCATAAATAAGAAATCAAATAAAAGGCACTTAGTACAAAACACTTAAAATCTACTATAAAACAGCATCATATTATCACAATTACTCGTACTGTTCACAGTTATTAAGTTTAAATTGGATAACAATTATCCGAATGAAACGCCAATCAAGCCGCAGATGGGCTGTAATTAAGCGGTGGGCTAGTTAGCATGACAAACGAGTCGGCTCCCGCGCTATGTTATTATACTGCGTAGTGAGGAGTCTGTGGTCTATTCACGTTTGAATGAATTCAAAGTGAAATATGTAGAACGATTTACCGATTTAAAAATGTAAACATTACGACTCATATCGATTGTATTTTGTTTAGCAGTCGTGCCATAAGTAGCGAGCATATAATATTTTGTCGAGTTTTCCGAACATTTATGTAAATCTATGGAGAAGCTAATTTATTTTTCGAGATTTCAAGGTAAGTCCCATAGTAAAAGTTGTTCATAATGAGGAGTACCGCTTAAGAACTTTTAAGTTATTTCAACTACACCATGTAATAACTCGAGTTTTTTCATCCAATTCATTCATAGATATGCTTAAATTAAGGTGAAAGGTTAGTTACCAAAAAATGGCTTTAAATTCTCAACAAACCAGAATACTTTTTTCACAAACATTTAAACTCACATACATAAATAGCCAGACTCGGAAGAACTACCTGTAGGCAATATAAATATTTGTTCAGCGCGGGAATCGAACCCGCGACACGCAGCGCAGCAGTTGATCGCTCAGCCACTGCGCCAACCGTGTCGTAGTTAAGTTTTCGGTTTTCGTCGATTAGGTAGGATTATTTGTGATTAGGTTATTAAATTTAATCAGTTAAATACAAGATCTAGACCGCATTAGGTACTAATTATCTACTAATTGATCGAAGGTGAGATGGCAAGTGTGAATTGGACTGAAATCCAATTGCAACCTGTGCCGCAACATAGCTGAGAAATTGCTTAATCATTACTAATGAATGATGTCATACATAATCTTGTCTATTTATACAGGATAGAACAGATCATACAGACTGAAGTGAGTTTCGACAATAATGAATAATTATTCATTTCTATTCTCATGGTGTCCCATCACTATATAGTCCCTCATACCTATGCCATTACCTCCAGCGACCGGTTTTACTTGATATACGGTCTTAAATACCATTATTTATGAATAGTTAACGCTTTGTTGGAAACATAGTCGGTATGAGTGTCATGGCTGTCATTTTTAAGGGACCACAGACTATTGAATCATGGTCCAGTGACTTGTACGATAAATTGCTTTCTTGATCGATGTGGGAATGGAAAAAGGTGCTGGTAACTATCGGTTAGCTATTTTTATTTCATACTAATCAATATTCATGGCCAAACAGGATACTCGAAGATTTATGATTTTTTTTTTGACCTTATGTGACTTTTTATTCATATTGTTGTATGAGTAAATCTCTTCACGCTTAAGTGGAATTGGGCTGGATGTGGCAGATGTATGCCGTATGTTGGACGATAAATGAGCCAAACTTATGACCCAGTGACTCCAGCCGACATCGCGGCAGGCCCAGACGGAGATGGCGGGATAAGCTGGACTCCTTTGATAAAGATTGGTCCTTGGCAGCTCTGGACAGAGGGAGGTGGAAAGTGAGTAGGAAGGCCTTTGCCCAGCAGTGGGACATTAACGGCTAAAAATAAATAATAATAAAATAGATCGCTTCACAAAGGGGCTTTTACGGGGAAGTAATCTAATCGCGGAATTAACGAACTAATTTCTGCCGCTTCACAGTTTTTGTTATTTTAAGGTTAACAAGGAAAGCTTATAGAGATGGCTGATTGAGGACGGTTGGATAAATCACCATTTTGGTTTTCGAGTTTTCTTTTTATTAGCAGACACGGCTACTTGTAGGAGAAAGGTACCCATTTTCTTGACGGTTGTTTGGCCACCACGAATCTTGATCACTCATAATAAGAAAAAAAAGAGAGAACGAAAAATAGGTTTATTTGTCACAGAAACACGTGCATACAAAAAGATCAGTCGAATGATAATTAAAAAAAAAACAAAATAGTACCTAATAATACTAGCTGCGCCCCGCGGTTTCACCCGCATAAGATTCAATCCCGTGAGAATATCGGGATAAAAAGTATCCTGTATATTAATCCTGGTTATAAACCATCTGTGTGCTAAATTTCATCTAAATCCGTTCAGTAGCTTTTGCGTGAAAGAGTAACAAACATCCATCCATCCATCCATACAATTTTCGCATTTATAATATTAGTACAGACTGAACAGAAATATAGTCGGTAGTTGCACGTCGTGACAGTGACAAGATGTCCACTCAGCACAAGGCTGTGCTATAGAGTACCCACAGCAGAGCGCTGATTTCCAGTGGTCACCCAAAAATGACGATTTAAACGAATGATATAAGTACCTACATTTGTCATTTTATGCCCAAGAAGCAGGTACCTAGCAACAGTTCCTTTTTATCGTAATAAATAAGTACTACTAAGTAAATAAATCAACTCTGAGAACATCTGTGGTCAAGGCTACGTCCAAAAAGAAATCCCGTAATGTAACAAACAACACGGAAGCATTCATAAATGATATATTTCAGGCAAAGAAGTACCTAGAGAGCTATAGTATCTAATAAAAGTCTTTACCTAAATTTTAGCTATACCTCTACGTACCTATCTGTAGTTGTATCGAAGTAAAAGATGTTACTTTCTTTGAATTCTTTTCAGAATCCGAAACCATAGGTTCATGTATACAGTGCCCTTCAAAAGATAGTGGACTTTTGACCACCTCACTGCTGTGATGCCACATTATGATTTAAAATAATCTGGTAACCCTACCAGCCAGTGAAATTGCGTATTACACTAAAAATAGC
This sequence comes from Apamea anceps, assembly GCA_951799955.1. NCBI lineage: Eukaryota > Metazoa > Arthropoda > Insecta > Lepidoptera > Noctuidae > Apamea > Apamea anceps. Next base: position 13,014,663 of record OX637515.1, on the reverse strand, counting down.
AATGTTTTTCATTTTGACAGTTCAACAACATTCATTGCGTTATTTACGTTGTTGAGCGGATACATTTTTCGAACATATGAAGTAATGGATTAGCAATGTCCTCCAAAATGATTCAGATTTTAATTGAAAGTGTGTCACGACAATTAGGGTGCTGATTATTTTTTATGATAAGTAGTAGATAGTAGATTTAGGGCTGATTATTCAATAGTCAGGTAATTTTTATCTGAAGAATAACTATGACAGTGTGACATATTTTCTATACAAACCGCAATATTTATTCATCCAATAAAAGTTATCTGGCTATTGAAATATCAGCCCGTAGTCAATAAAAACGGTATAGTGTAAAACTCGAACATTTGAAACTAGAATTTTAAATTATATTGTGGCATCACAGCTAAAGTGGAAAATATCAACTAAGTAACTTTTGGAGGGCACTGTATGTAAATCAGGGAAAATAATTGCCTAACAGTTTAACTCGCAACTTAAATAATTGTCCTTCTCATTTAACAATCATAGTTTTTCTTTAACAGCTGTATCAAAGAAAAACTATACGAGTAAATTACATAGTTTTAATTATAATATCATATAGGTATATCTGTATACTTAGCCTGACTATATTATGAAGCAAACAATATAAATACCAAGATGGAACCCCATAATGGATTACCTTTCTGTTATTATTTCTTGTAATAAATGAAAGGAATACGTCATTGTATTGTGTTATTGTTGGTTGACCTAGAAAACATTTTGGTCATCAGATTGAACAATATTTTATGTTCGTAGTATAGCATATTCAGCCTATAATTTCCCACTGCTGAGACACAAGCCCCTGTCTGTGAGAGGGAGTGGGCCATAATCCACCACGCGACCCCAGTGTGGGTTGATTGATGTCACATGGCTTCGAATTTTTGGTTTTAGCACATGCCGGTGTCATAGTTTTGTGGGCATTGGTGAAGAAATTAAATACACAGAGTAAAGTGCCTGCCTGGTTTCGAAGTCACGACCTGTAACTCATAAGTCAGGTTCGACACTACTGGCCCATCACTGCTCTGGATAACCATAGGTATAGGTACTGCGAAAAATATTGCCGTCATGAAAGGATCTAGTTAGGCTAGATCTTTATATTACGTTGAAAATTCAGTATGAGACTGTGACATCAGAGGGGCAATTCTCGTAATTTTAAGACCGTTCACAGTCTGATCTCAGTCTCAATCTGTCAAAAAATACTTCTAATTTCCCTACATTTTGACAACTTTTTGACATTTGTTTGTCGCCGAGATGAGACTGCGACTAGATTTTGAACGTTTTAAATTACGAGAATTTGGCCTACAGATCTCTAACCGTTGGACATGGCGCATACTTATGACACATGCGACTGCGGAAACTCAACGACTATATGCAACGACAGGCTGTGACCGATGATTTTCATATATTTTGTTCAAAGCTCCGCACACTTGACGTCGAATTGCAGAGTCGCAAAGACAGTCTAGAGGAGTCGCACGCTCTCAGTACTTGTCGCAGCGAATCTAGTCGCTGCGACAACAACTGCTGCATGGCACACGGGCACACCTGACGACAGTCGCATGCAAAGCGAAGGGGCAGGGTCAGTTTTGCTGTGACCGCTGAGGAAGGTGCACGTGTGTTTTTGTAGCAAACCTCAACATGGGTACGTTCGATGTCGATGTTTTCAAAACGGACATCGAAGCGAGTCGCATACTCAAAGAAAATGATCGCTTCTTGCACGACGACTCTTTTTAACGACTACTCATAGACGCAAAAGATAGCTCTACGTCTAGCTGCAGCGACTAGTCGCAGCGACTAGTCGCAGAGACTAGTCGCAGATGCATAAAACAGCTTTACGTCTAGTCGTTGCGATTAGACGCAGCGACAAAACGTACAGTTTACGCTGGAACTATAATTTACCTTAGCATCTTCATTCGTGTACTTACGAAATAACACGCAAACCGCAATTGACATAGTATTTTATTAAGTAATAAAAAGTAAAGTAAAGTAATTAATTATTTACTAACCAACAATTATGCACAGACAGAAGACCTACTTATTGTCTGCAAATAAAACTGCTAACACGCTATTTTACTTATTAAAAGTTTTAATTTAGTTTTTACGTTATATGCATTGTTAATTTATTATATTAAGTATGTGTGCACTTCTTAGCCTGAAGCACAGGTTCAACCTAGTTCAGGCAAATTAGCAACTGTGCGCTATTTTTAATTGTTAAGGTTAATGTAAAACGTATTCCCTTTTTATAAATAAACGATTTTATTATTATTATTATTTATTATTCCACTGAATGTGGACTCTCTGTACTCTCACGGTCAGGATTCTCGTCTTCACGCGAACTAATTGCGAAATGTTACAATTAAGATAATTCAAGGGTGTCCTATTCTTTGTCGGGACTCAGGACTACAAACATTATTTACTTGACCTAGTTTATTTTAAGGGGGAAACGCCAGGGTAGCCCGTGATATTCAAATTTTCTTACGTTTTTTGCAATTTGCAGATCAGTATCAGGTTTTATGTTGAACATAATATGATTTACGAGCGTAACAAGTCTGTATTTATAAAATTATAATCATTAAAATCATCAATGCAACTCTAAGTTCATAATTATAATCCTATTGAACGATTATTTCATGAAATATCACTCAATGGGATTATAATGATTTATAATCCCATTGAGATATCTCTGGATATTTTGATAGTTGTCGACTCGCCCACAAATAAATTAACTTCGTGCGAGTCGGCTGTAAAAAAAAAAATTGATAGTGGTGATTCGCCCATTTCCGGCGAGTAAATTCGTGCGAATCGACTATTAAGCCAGCAATTTTGCTTGGGGGCTGTTCATTTATTACGCAAGACAATTTTGGCTACTATCTGACCCCCTCTTTCTTATCTTTTTTCTTTTGACTTTTTTCTTACGTAGGGAGCTACGTAAGAAAAAATAAGACTTGGATGAACCCCTCCCCTCTTTCAATCCTAAGTAAGATCAGTATCTACCAAAATTGCAAAGAAAAAGTAGTAAAAAAATTAAAAACTAAAGTTTAATTAAAATAATTTTTGCTCACTTTCGTGATCTTACATAAGAACCATCTAGACCCCCACGTAAGAATAAAATAAGACTGGTTTGGCCTCCCTCCCCCTCATATCGTCTTACGTAATAAATGAACAGCTCCTTGGCGGCAAAAATTGGTATTATGACAGTACTTTCTTGAAAGAACTCTTCGATAAAGAGCTCTACTACGACTAAAGACATACTTAATTACTCATCAATTCAAGACCTTCAAATCGGTATCCATTGATGCCTTAATCAGTACCCATAAATCGGGCATCCTGATTCTTTCTCCGTGGTTTCTCACGGTTACATTTGAACCTATAAATCTCCAGTGGGCCGCTAATTTGCAAGCGGCAGACGTATTAGAGACACCCACGCGTCAAGTGAAGACCGGAATTCCAATATTTTTGTTGATCAAAGACTTGCGACTTTGATTAGTGTTCCTTTGAGTAGGGTGGGTGTGTAGGATGAATGTTCGATAGAGAGGTTTATTTTACATAATAAAATTTAAATAAGCTCCCAATTTCAGAAATCTACTTATCATTATTTATTAATTTATTTTGCTCAAAATAAAGGACGTACACGTTAAAAATACAGTTTTACAAAATAAGTACTATTTCTACAACGTGTGGGTGACCACTGCTCTCCTACCTAACCTAGCTAGGTTATGGAAACCTGTGTTAAGAAGAGTATTAATAATAATAAAACCCCTTTTTACTGATAAACTAAAACTGATTACAATATTTAAAAAAATATGTTTTTGATCATAGTATCGAGCGTCTCTAGCCCACAGGGCACCAGCTCTCTCAACTATGTCGTCGTCCCAGCGTTTACGTTGTCATCATTAATACTTATTTATAATTTTGGCGAACCATTACATGTTAACTATTGTTATGGCTCGTACCCATTTTGATTAGAGAATTGATGGCGCTTTATACTGTGAACAAACACAAATGGATATAGTTACCCTTTTGGACATTAATAATGATTTATTCGTTAGTTTTCTTTCGCAACTATACTTGAAAAGATCTAATATGATGTTCTTTTTTCGCATTTATAATTAACTGAAAACAGAATCATTGAGCCTAACCTCATGTAACACAGTTTTTAAACCAATTCTCAGTCCCAACACGTACACAAAATAAAACAATTACATCTCTGCCTTCAGATACATTCTAATTGCGACTCAAATAATTGCACCACCGAACACGTCCGCGATTAACTACATTAAAGTATGTATCTCGTAATTAGAACATTACGCGACACAAGACGTCGCTAGTAATTTTATGTAGATTACTCGATCCATTTTGGGTGTATTTGGGGAGTTACAAGTGGAACGACACAAGTGTATTATTATCTCGAGATAATTATGTAAGTATTAAAGATGAGTATCAAACGTGCTCCTTTCGATACCAGCATAGTAACCTCTTTTAGTATCCTATAATTAGCCTATAATGTTCCTACTGCTGGGACACAGCACAGGCCTCCCTTATGAGAGAAAGAGATGGCCGTCCGGCCCTCTCTTTCTCTCATAGGGGAGGCGCGTGCCCAGTGCGGGTTGGTAGATGTCACATGTCTTCGAATTTTTGGCTCTCGGACACAAAGTTCCTCACGATGTTTTCACTTGCCGTTTTAAGAACAGTGGTGATGAAATGATTTACAGAAAGTTAAGAGCCTATCTGGGTTCGAACCCTCTGCCCCGTTAGGCCGTTACCACTGGGGAACCACTGCTCTCTCAAGCCTTAGTAGTTTTTTTGCATTTAATTTAAGGAGGTATCTATCATATCTTTGCTAGTTAACATTTTGGAAAACTTGGCAAGAAAGTTACTAAAGTGAGCACTCATACTTAACTCACTAAATACGAGACTAAAGATGATTTTCGTAAAATTCTTTGCTTGATCTTATCTTCTTCATAGCGCGTCGATGGAAATCTAAATGGACTCGGCCCAGAATTCGGCTACTTGTTTGGCGCCGTCACCAGCATCATCAGTTCCAGTAACGTGCAACTGACAGGACACGCAGAACACGATGTTAAGTGTCCCATTGTTTGTGGAACAGCACCACATTTACACTCCAACGCGGAATCGTCTATGAATCTCCACCTGAGCAGGTGCTTATAACACAGTTTAAGTGTTTTTAGAACGTGTTCTCGTACCCGAGTTCTGGGCTGACATGATCCATTATCATCATCTGCCTAGCCTTTTGCCAACTTTGTTGCAATTGGCTTCCAGTCTAACCGGATGCAGCTGAATACCAGTATTTTACAGCCCGAAAGTCTGACACGATTATGATTGTTATTGAACGAAACCGAGGATACGCCCCAAAAAGACGAAGCGAAGAATTAAATTACTCACTCCCTTTTCTTCTAAAACCAACCACAAAATCATTCAGTAATTAATTAATGACCGACTGACTACCTTTCAAAAGATCGTAGAATGATAAATCACCTCACACACAACTAGGTACGTATAAAATATTAATTATTAGCGAAAACAATGGTTCACGTTTGTGGAAATAATCGATTCTCTTTGTTGTCTAATAGCGTTGGTTTCAGTGTACACAACACACAGAAATATACAGAAAGACTGCTCCATACAAAGAGCAAAACGCACGAACATACAGCATGTATCAGAAAGGTGTGGTCAGACCATCAAACTGAACAACTGTCTCTATGTGACCAACGACGTAATCGCGAAAAAAATATCACCTGTCCCATACAAAACTTCAATGTCTACTCGACTTTATCGTATGGGTTGGCTGATTATTATTAGACACGCTTCACGTACAGCGAGTGCAAATGCCCTGGCGGATGCGCTTGGTATTCGATGGCGACTATGGTCTGTTCCAAAAGAATCTAATGAAAGTGTAAATAAACCCTGTTTAGGTTTAATTCTTACGTAATCATTCACTAAAGGTTAGTGTCACATTCATCTGTATTTAAAGTTTTCAGCTTGTTTATATTGTTTGAATAACATTATTAAATAAATTTTAATTGAACAATCATCGACGAAAATTGAGTTTATAAAATTGACCTCAAACGAAAAACATCTTCAAATAATCAAACCAAAACACTCAATTTATAAGTAATAATAATAATAATATATAATAATAATAATATCCCTGGACATTTTACACAGCGCCATCTAGTCCCAAGCTAAGCAACCTAATGCTTGTGTTATGGTAACAAGATGGCTGATAAACTACTTATATGCATTTTTTTTTTTTGTAAATAAATACATATTATAGATAGAAAAACACCCAGACTCGGAACAAATACATGTAGGACTTACAAATATTTGTTCTGTGCGGGAATCGAACCCGCGATACGCAGCGCAGCAGTCCGATCGCTCAGCCACTGCGCTAACCGTGTTGTCTGTAAGTGGCTCGACAAATTCGCATTCACGGGAAGAAAACTGATCCCATTGTACATTATTATTTTATTATTTTTATTTGGTTAGATACACTAGCAGCTAAATAGCTGATTCGATCGTGTGTTTCAAATAGCTTGGAAATATTTAATCTGTGCAGTTGATTCTTGAAGCAGTTTAGTGTGGGAGCCATCACAACATTTTCCAGGAGCCTATTCCATGCTGTTACAACTCAAATGGACAAGAATAAAATTGCTTCAAGGGCTTTTTTATGAATTTTCTCATACATAGCTTTAGGGAATGCCCACGCAAATGTTTGTTCGCATTCAGTGTCTTTAAGGCTGGGCACTTCATAGTGACTTGAGTGTGCTTGTTTTCGCTCGCTTGTTATACGGAGCCAACCTTCTGTAACTACTATTCTGTGTTACAGTGCACCCAAGAAGCGGTAATTAAAAGGCTTTTCATATAGTGAGCGTCGACAGTAGTATTATTTGAAATCGGATTCCTCCAGCTAAATGAACTTCCTTGAAAATATATTTAATGGAATCAAATGTTCGTTTGATTACTTTCTGGGGAGAATTTAATGCTTTTTGTTTAATGAGAAAATCGTCTAATGAGAAAAGTTTTTGATTAAAACTAATTGTTAGATCAATGGTAACTATGCAATCTCAACATTCACAATAACCTGTAGGTTTTATAAAGGAATCATTTGTGGTGGTATTCAAACATTTTAATTTAAATAAAAAAATATTAATAAAATAAAGTAGGTATCTAAAGCAGTAGTAGTAGTAAGTAAAGTATTAAAGGAGATGGCTAAATACAAGTATGGACGACTTTTCAACAATGAATAAACATGGTACCTAGCAACATGTAATTCTGAATAGCTGGATATTAGTATTTCATATAAAAAAAGTTTCAGGAACTTTTAGTATCTTTTTATTCCTGAAAATTAAATCGTGTAACTCCTACGTCAATAGGCATACAAAAACTGCAAATAAAAGATATTGCTATGAACTTTTACCTAGGCGTTTAGATGTTTCTGCGATAATATTGATAATTGTATTTTTGCCTAACGACCCACCCCGATTTCGCACGGTGGTACTTGAGTAAATATCTACAAAAGGGTAATTGCACCAAAAACCGTGATACAACGAGCATTCTACAATCCGCGTAAAAATCACTCCCCGCCCGCGTGTATTTAAGTATTAAACTCTTATAAATCCTAAACTACTTATTCAAATGAGTTGAAATAAAGACAGTTTTCACAGACAATATAAGTAGTGGTTGAAATGATGAAAGTATTTAAAAATAAGGATTAATATTAACTGAAAATAAATGGACTCGAGAGGCGGATTCTGGGCGCTGATTGGGGCAACGAGCGCAAGAATAACACTGAGGCGGCAGGATTTTTCTGACTTGAATTACATTGGTCAATACAACCTACACGAATGTATACCTAAACCTTCCGGAAGAACCAATCAACCTACTAGTGACCACCCCATTAAAATCTGTTTGTCAATACATCCGTACAGACAGACTGACCAACAAATGCACCTGGGGGACTTAGTTTAATTAGTATGTGGTGATTGTTAAATCCTGGGAGGACATAAAAGATATTGAAATAAAACAACAAAAATACGATTTATTTATTTATTCTGTGAATCTTATAAGAACATTATCTAAAAAAGTTAGTTTAGGTTATCTGTCCGTTTGATCAAATCATTCAGATTGGATGCTAGCCCATTAACACAACCAGAGAGAGAGAGGTCAGGGACAGTAGTTCTGACGATTTATAGGCCGAGAAACTGAATATCTGAAAAGGAAGATGATCCATAATGCTACCGGATGGGCATGTAAATATAAAAGAACACACTGTATTTAAAAAACAATTTATTTACTTGATGGAAAGCTGGATGTGACGTTGGTAAATTCTGTAACATTGAATCGTTTCTTTCCACTGCATTGTATACTTCTCACAGAACGGCCACAAGTTATGCGCACCATTGTATGGCCAAATAAACGTACATCACTAGTTGCTTCTGAATTCAGCAGTTCATAACAAGGATGACAAATGTTGGCATTCCTTGGAACCTACAACAAACTTAATTACCTTAGTACCCACATGAATTATTTATAATAAATAAAGCAACCAGTCTGCAAGCAACCACGTCTTAGTTTCAGAAAATAAATCGTTTTGATACCTGTTATCAAAAATCGATATAAGTATAGTTTTGATTTGACATTCTAGAAAAGCGACATGACCCGTCCCTAGTTTGTAGTACTGTATTATTATTCTCTTTGAACTTGTCATGTCAATCAAAAAAAGCAACTAAGATACTTTTTTATGTCCAACAGTTCACGAAAGTTCTAGGAAATTATTAAACGCTTCATAATTCATGAACGAATATTTAAATATTACGAGTTAATGTGAGGTTACTATTCATGCTTGGGGCAGTCATTTAGCCATGTCCTTTTAATTGTAATCTTTATTTAAGTTACACTATTGATCTAGGCGTCTTACTATTGGTTATTTTTTTTTTGAGTTTTTAAGATTTTGCTACACTACATGTACAGTCACGAGCAAAAGTATGTATACACTCGACTTTATTCAAAAGCGATATACTCCTTTATTTTTCAATGAAATTTTATGTTGTTACGATCATAGCATTTTCGAACCCATAGGTTTATGTAATATGTCGTATTTTAACGTTGCATTCGTTATTTCACGAAAAAATCGCAATTGAAACTTGCCAAGTGTTGACATATTGGTGCTCGTGACTGTATAGGGTGGCAGGGACATCGACGCAACACACAACATATTTCCATGGATTGCCATGATTCAGAAACCTTGCGTTGAATTTTTCCGTCAGTTATTAAAAAATAATTTGCTATTCCGTACATTTTGACCGCGTAGGTAGGTATTGCAAGAAACATTTTTACGCTAGGGGAGTCTATAATCATCTGATAAATTCATCGTCCATTTGTCGATGTCCCTGTCATCCTGTATACATATCTCCTGAATTTATGTTATTTTGTCATTTTTTTGTTTGCATCTTTGCCTCGGATAGTATCTTTATACTAATTCCAAAGGGAAAATGTTTATCTACTACATGTATAAAGTCGAATTTTCCGGAAAATAATAAATAAAAATGATCCGAAATTGTGAAGTAGCCCATCGCCCATCGGATTGAATTTACCAACGTAACACGGAACATTTTTATCACAAAAAATCGAATCAAAATTGACATTTACATTTGGCACTCCCAATAATGAAGAAAGTTCGGTAACTACATTATTGCCCTTTTAACGGTTCTTATCAACAAAAAGGCCAACTTTAAAAAAACTCATTACAAAATTAATGAAAACTTTCCGCTTAATTGGTATCGCGATACGAAATACGGAAGCGATAGCGATATTCTGAATTCGCTTCGATATCTTTGGGTATTAATCTACACTTTTAGGGCCCGTACACACGTACCACAACCACACCACATCTTAGCGACAAAATGTGGGCAAGCAGTGGTTATGTGTGAATATAATGTCGCTGCAACTCAACTCAAACTCAAAGTATTGATTTCAATTAAACCATTTACAGGTACTTTTGAATTGTCTAAATTATGTAAATAGTTACAGATCTACGTTTTGGAATGGCAATCTAGGTTCAACTTTCGGATTAACTCCGAAAGTTGAAGCTAGATACCCATTCCAAAACGTAGATCTCTATGGAGAAGAACGGGTAAGAAACTCCAAGGACACTCTTTTAACTTTCAAGTTCTTGCTGTTGCGTTGTCGCCAGTAGTTGCGATGTGGTTATTTTGTGGTTAGTAGCAGACAGATCGACTCCGACTGTGACAGTGTCGTCGCGTCAACCCAAATGCACGTTGCGTTGTGGCTGCAACGTCGCCATGATGTGGTTAGTATCGCCACACGGTTAATTTTGACGGTCAAAAGTGGTCCGTGTCAATAGACTATTAATTTTCATATACATTAGAGCCCGATCACGCGGTGTCGTTGTTGTGTGGTTGTGGTACGTATGATCGGGCCCTTAAGGCAAAAAAGTGAATTTGGATTGGGCAGGGTAGACGCGAAAACTTTAACCGTAGCATAACCGTTGATTATTCAAATTGCTGGCATTAGCAAGAATTCAATTTCTGAAGATTATGACTTAATGCCATACAACGGTATGGTTACTGACCCGTAATAATATGGTGTAACATTCTTTATGATTATTATTTGGAACACGTAAAGGTTATGAGCTTCTGTTCAGACTTAGCTAGGTAGGTAGTGTTGTTTAGGTTGATACAGTCGTGGAACAAAAATGATAATAATGTTCATTAACTTACCTTAGTTAATGAACATTATTGACATTTTTACCCCTTTAGGTACAGCTACCTAAAGGGGTTCAAACCTTTGTGGCATGTCCGACCCACCACCAATGATTGTCATAGTTCTCATAATAATATGGCGATGTTTAGAGGCGCAGTGTTATCTATGTCGTAGGTTCGAACCTAGACTGGCGCTTTACTTTGTGTAAATTATTTCATCACCACTGCTCTCAAAACGGTGAAGGAAAACATCGTGAGGAAACCGGCATGTCCTAGAAGGAAAAATTCTAAGACACGTGACATCTACCAACCCGCACTGAGCCCGCGTGGTGGATTACTGCCCACTCCCTCTTGCAGAGCGGAGGCCTGTGTCCCAGCAGTGGGAACATTATAGGCTGATTATATAATGTTTACCTCCAAATACATCGGAAACGTGACACTTTAGGGTCCAGTACCTAATAAGTACTGGACATTTTTTGTTGGTATAGGTGCCCATATAAAACGTTAAACCGTTGGTCCCGGCTGTCATTTGTGGATCTTTGACAGTCGCGGTCGTTACGGGTAGTCAGAAGCCCGTAAGTCTGACAACCAGTCTTACCAAGGGGTATCATATTACCCAGTAACTGGGTTGTGGAGGTCAGATAAGCAGTCGCTCCATGTAAAATACTGGTATTACGCTGCATCCGGTTAGACTGGAAGCCGACCTTAACATAGTTGGGAAAAGGCTAGGCAGATGACGATGATAAGTGCCCATATATACTATCGAAAAATGTTATTGGGTTTTCCATCTGAAATTTTTTGTGGCAGCCCGGAGTTTAGATTTGTGCCCAGTTTGTAGTAATAGGCTCGTCGCCTATAACATGAGACTAAAACATAATTGGCGAAATGGGAAATTTCGCCAGCACATCAAGCTACCAATAATCTGTCAAATTTCTTTAATCGATTTTGAACTTTATCGCTAAATCATTAGGTTCCAGGTTGATTGGAAAAATGTGACAGTTTTGGGTGCTGGATGTGCTGGCGTCTATACTGTTGGATCTGCTACCCTTTGGGAAAACAAGGCGTGATATTATTATGTATATTTTTCAGTTTTTTCAAAATATTTGTTGAAAAAGTCTAGAATACATTAAGTAACTCGAGTAAAAGGTCCAGTTAGCATCGTGAGATACTAGAAAGCGGTCAGCACTTGAGTTCGGATTAAGATTTAACACTTCAAAATGTTACCCGCGGCGCTTGCACAAAACATCTTGAACTACCCGCCTACGATTGTTCTTAAGATACCGCCATTGTATAGAAGAAACTTGGACTGTTTTGTTATTTCATTCTGAACGAATTTAGTTCTTACTATTCAAAATTTCACAGAGTGGGCTCGACCAATAGTTTGTTTACGGATACAAATAGGTACAATGATACATTTCCCTTGGCATAAATATTATTCTCTCTATGTTATTTATTGTAATAACTACTTATTTGACTCAACCCAAACACGAAGCCTCATTAATATAACTCAAACAACATCGAAAAACGTGTTATTAAAACATGTAACCGTTATTTTCTATTTACAGTAGCAATGAAAAGAAACGCCTCGATTATTCTATGAAAAACTGAGCCATATAATTCGACAACTCATAATTACTAGTATTACGTGCTTTTTCAGAACTGAAAACTCTAAATTACCGGTATTACACGTAACGTTTCACCTTGATAGCGAGCAATTTACGAAAGAACGGTATTACGGAGGAGCCTGAAAATTATACATTCGAATTATCTCTCCCACAAAGTTTAGGTTCCTCGTCATTTCTAAGACTCAAAAGCTTAACCGTTCATTTCATTCAAATTCGTTCACCTTGAACAGCCCGAACGTGTAATGGAGACATTCTATTCAGAAAATTTGCTCATAAACTACGTTATGTCGGTTAAGAGCTATTCAGGGATTCTCTCTATTTACATTAGGTGTATAGCGAAGAACTAGGAAACTCCTTTGGTGGGAAATTGATAAGAATAAGACGGTACTGCGGAAATCTTAACTACGGATCGTATTCATGAGCTTGTTGTTATAATATTGCAGTCTCAGGAATTTGCATTTTGGCTGCTTCTGCTGGCGTCCGTTTTGATCAACTCCAAGTATATTCGCAGACGAATTTTTAGCTTTTTTGTTGATGTTAAGTATCGTCTCCGTTTCGCCATTAAGCGGTGATATATTGTGAAAATATTTGTATTTTCTTCCTTTTTCATGGTCACGGCTCGCGGAGGATTTATTTTTTGGTGTTTCGCCATCCGATTCGCCAATAATTTCACAATTTTGTAACATGAAGCAAAAATAAAACGAATACCGGCTCAAATCCCTCACGGTTAAAATATGGTAAAAGTCAAGTCGATAAACTAGATAACGAAGCTATAAGATTCCATGTTTATTTTTCATTTTCATACCGATTGGCACCGTCTTAATTATAATGCAATAACAAGATACGGTGAGAGCGAAAACATCCTACGTGTTAATCGCTTAACATACTTGTGAGAAATGAAAGGGATATTATGTTTATGTACCTATTTCTCTTCCATCTTTCTTACTTAACATCATCCACATGTTTAAAATATAGACCATACAGGGTGACTTGCATGTTGATGTAATAATTCCAGGACATGACAGTGTGACCCATTTACAACAATTAAGCATCCTATAAAGTCTAGGTGAAAATTCATGGAATTCGAGAAAACCCAATTTTTATGTTTATGAAAAATTTCTAGAATTCGTCTCCAAATATCACTTTTATCTAAACTCTCAAATTGAATAGCCTTCATTGCTATTCTATTGGGTACACAATATCTTAACAAACCTTTTGATGAATCCAAAATGAAAGGAAGAAGTTTATGCGGTAACCACTTTCAAAAATCATCTACGTACAGTTACGAACAAAAGTATGTATACACTCGGCTTTATTGAAAAGCGATTTACTCGTTTATTTTTTAATGAAATTTTATGTTGTTACCAACATAGCATTTTCGAACCCATAGGTTTATGTAATGTCGTCGTATTTCAACGTTGCATTCGTTATTTAATGAAAAAATCGCAATTGAAAGTTGCCAAGTGTTGACATATTGGTGCTCGTGACTGTACATGAACTTTGACACCATTTAACTCAAAAGTTAACTTAGTATTAAGCGTACAATTTACATCTCCATTTAATCAGCTATCTAACGAGGTACAAAAGTAAAATCATGTCCTAGAAGGAAAACGTGAAATTACACACCCTTATACCAGAGTGTAGCAGTTATCCATATGTTTGGAAACAACAGTGTTTTCTGTAAAAGTCAAATCAAATCAAATCAAAAATGTTTATTCGTTAGAATATGGTACAATAGACGTTACAATATTGGTTCCAGCATAATCCTGCCATAATATGGCGTACAAATATTTCTACATAAATAAAAAACTAAAAATAACAACAACAATTACTAGCCTATTAATAATTATGAAAATAAAATATGAATCTATAATAGTTAATGAATAAAGATTGAAATTGTAGTACCTAATAATTAATTATTTAATTGTTTCATGCGATAGAATAAAGGCTATATTTATTATATTATATTAATAACGACTTATCTTCTAAATATTCTTGAACACTGTAATATTTTTTTTGTAATAGTAGTCTGAACAATGACCTTTTGAACCACGGCAATGGCAAATCTCGAGTATTATTTGGCAAAGTCAGACGATAGTTACGGAGTTCACAATGTGTGATTATGTTAGTGATAACAACAGCCCAACCAAAGACCAACTCATCAAAAAGTTAAAAGATTATCAATATATCAGTTTTCATCAAAGTCTTCATTAAGTTTGGACTTTCCAAACGTAAGTAGGTACTTCGCTTAGAACAAGTCCTTTATTTAATCAAACAAAAAATAAACAGATTCCTTTAATACAAGCTAATACATAAACTACATACAAGACCACATAATTCAATACCTTATTACCTCGAGAGCTAAAAATCTCCCCTTACAATACTGTAACAAAAAACGAGAGCTTCAATTTAAGAGCATCGGATAAGGCGGAGGCAATCTCATTTTCCATCGAAGTAAGGCGGGCATAAATCACTATATTCAATAGGTTTTAATATAAGTTCGCAAATGAGCATGAAAAGTAATGCTCTCTTGTAGCAGGGAGCTTGATTAGATGCGGCTGTCTTGCATTCGGATAGTTTAGATTTGCATATTCGTATTGGAGAGATCTGTATGTGAAACCTGTTTGGTGGCAATGTTGTTAAGATTAGTGATGCAGCAAATGGAAAAGAATATAAAGAATTAAGGAAAAAATATTTTGTAGTACATGTTGGCTACGCTAACTCGAAAACTTGACAACCAGTCCTATCAAGGGGTACATCTCCACAACCCAGTAACTGGGTTGTGGAGATCAGATAGGCAGTCGCTCTATGTAAAATACTGGTATTTAGCTGCATCCGCTTAGACTGGAAGCCGACCCCAACATAGTTGGGAAAAAGCTAGGCAGATGATGATGTTAGCTAGAGTAATTTTAATCAGTAATTAGGAGTAGGCAAGAACTTAATTTTGTAAAATAATTTTTCGATAATAGTCGTCATATAAATACATAAATACATCGTTCCAAGTTTAGCATAGTCTCACTCATTTTATCGTTAGAAGACGAAAACATTAAACCTATTCAACTCTTGAAAATACAATATAATATTCTAAGGGCACAAAATAATGAGGATCACCAAACTATCACAAAAATCATCCGTCTCTACACAATAATACAACTAACAACAATGACAAAATATTTCAGATACTTCATAAAAAGGTCCTAGAGCATGCTCCAAATATTTTGAAGAATAATAACATCGGAATACCAAACACATGTCCATCCCAGGATAATAACGAAGCATTTACAAAAGCATATATTCAAACTATAGCTGTCTCACTCAAGCACATTGGTTGATATGAGGGGCATTATCCAGATAGCCGTATGTCCCATATCGGCGTGGGACGAAATGTGACCGTATTAACAAACTGGATTGTTCCGAGCCAAGTTGGGAAACCCGTCGGGAGGAAATTCAATAGAACCCTAATTTTCCAGCCCCTACTGACGCACAAAGCCAACAATACGAACTACATACTATGTACAAACGCATATAGTCACAGAACAGTAATGAATTGTTACTATAGTAACGATTGAGAATGGGTGGACAATCATTTTGATGAAAATGATTATCTGTATAATGATGAAGCAGTTATCTTTAAACTTGATACTAATAATGTAGCACCTGATATTATAATTGATAATAACAGCCAAATTAATATCCTCATTAGAGATAATGATGTGGTCACGGTGTTGGTGAATGGCTAATAAATTTAATGTATTGTAGTCTTTTAATTGAAGTTGTCAGCAATATTTTAGATTAATGAACAGTGTTATAAAGCACTTGTGGCTCAAACAAAAACAGCTCAACCATATTTCGTTAACCGCCAATTTAGAAACGAAGTAATATACACTTCCAGATTAAAGTTAATATGAAGACACTTTTCTTGCAATGGAAAAAGTGTTAGCGACAAAGTATCTATCTCTCAAAGTATATTATAACGATAAGCTCTAGATCACACTTAAGAGCCAGAACCACAATTTCAAGCCGGCATCGAACAAGTACCGCACAATATCAACACCAAATAACTCCTAAAGTACACTTTGAGAAGCACAATTTTGCCTGAAACGCCGCAATAACTACATGTAGGGAAGCCAAGACGTGTCTTGCAAAATTTCGAGCGTCATGTGTTTGTGAGTCGCTTTTTGCGAAGTTTCCTCCAACACTGCGCTGTGCAAAAAAACGTGAAATATTTTATTCCTTTGGCACTTCGGTGTCACGTTTGTACGTCATATTACTTCCATGCCCCGATATTAGCTTGAAATATCGCCGTTTTATATCAGTTCATGAACTATGGCAAAGTCTTGATCTAATTCTTATGAAATTGGCCGTTACTTTTGAGTTAGGGGCAATTTAAAATTGGATAAATGCTTTTTCTGTCTTCATAAAACACAATTTCTCTAGACCTGCATCTAACAATTCTGTCTTATAGTCCGGCTTACTGCTTTACGAAACCATATAGCCTTCAATGGACCCGTCTATTGTTATCTAAGTTTAATCATTATAATACATGAACAATGCTAACAAACCCCGATTGTTAGTATTCATCCTAGCTTAAACTGCATAGCCAGCGGTACACGGCTTATCTATGATCGTAACTATTTGTGACGATTTTGAACTCGTTGGCTCAACTTAGCTTAGTCTAACATATATTGGATATTTTGGATAAGTTTATTTCGCATAGCTCTTGATTAAAATCAGTTCAAATCAGTTTCGATCGTTGTGTCTCTAACCTAGTAATTTTTAGTAGGTAGTAGTAGCCATAGGAAGACTTGATCCCTTTGATGACATTCACAGGTGAAGAGCAGAGAGTTTCACCATATCTCCTCTCCATCTATAGATGTACGATACTTGGCAGTCCTTTTGTACAACCTGTGTTGTTACACTGCCGGCCATAGCTCTGTCCACATCGTTGTTTATGATATAAAAAGTATATCAAAAGTTACACGTCAAAAAGTCCTTCAACAAACTCACGTTTACATGCAACGGAAAAATAAAAAAAGCCGTTGTATTCGGACGTAAATTTACGAATTATTCCGACATGTCGGATACGGCCGATGTGTCAACACTACGTGATGGCGATTTCAATCACTCCGCCTCTTCTATTTTCATGTTTCGCTGCTCTCGACAAAATTCATTTTAATCCGCGCAGTGCACTCTGCCCAATTGGTGGGCCTTATCAAAATCGGGACCGTGTCCACATATTAATCAACGGTTTTTGTGAAGATTTTTGGCCGCATTGAACACAGCGGGGTCCTGCGGGATGTGTGTGGGGTGAAATATGGATGTCAAAGCGTTTATGTTTGTGTATTTTGCTGTATTCTTCGGTCAGGATATTTGGGTGCGGAAATACTTTTTGGATAGATGTTTCGGGTTTGCAATATTGAATGGATATGAAAGAAAGCTTTTTTTTCAATAAAAGTGCAGGATTCGTTTACTCATTGAAAACAGAAAATATTGGGTTTGTTCTCTAACAAAGGTCATAAAAATGCTGTGCCACAGTGACATACATACATTATAATATAAAATCCATTACACATTGCGCAAATAGAGTAGTTACTTAACTACTGGGGTTAATTCATCAAACACCGCTTCACAACAAAAAGTACAAAAATTTTAAATAGGTATAAATATATTCCCCGAAAACCAATCGAATAACACGAAGAATGTTAAACGCCCTCCACACAATATTCAAGTTGAAAATTCTTCGAAAGAGGATGCTGTAAACAGAATATTTTATAGATCAGATACTCCTGATGACTGGTCAGTATCGACTGACATTCCGTAGCCCGTGATTGATGAACTTACTCACAAATGACGAAACATGACCCTTGCACATTTCGATATTTTTATAAAAGCTATTTTTTTGTTACTTTCGGTAATCTATCATATGCTGTAGATGTATTGGAAGGAAGGTTTGATAAAAATGATGTTTGGATTTATGTTCTATTTCGAAGATAGCAATAAGCTCAGTTCATACGATCTCAAAACGGTGAATGAAAACATCGTGAGGAAATATGTCCTGGAACCAAAAATCTTTTGATAGTCTGATTTTTGGTTGTCTCTTTCATCTTTACTGGGCCCGCGTGGTCAATTATAGCCCACTCACTCTCGAAGAGAGGAGGCCTGCGTCCCAGCAGTGGGAACACTATAGGCTGATTATGTTTATGCAGTTCATACGCAGGCCCTAAGGTACAGATGCCAGCAGGTCAAGCTACCCGAAACTGTCAAAATTTTCCAATCAACCTTGAACCTTAATGCTTCAGCGATAAAGTTGAAAATCTATTTAAAAAAATTGACAGATTGTAGTAGCTTGATGTGCTGGCGTCTGTACAATACCTAATGTAAGCAAATAGTTTGACCTTGGTGTCCTAAAAAATCATTTGTGACTTCATACTGGGAAGGTTTCAATTTAAATCAATCTTTTTACTACTTTTTTGTCTTAGGGCTGAGTTTTCAATCAACAGATAATTTTTATTATATATATATTTTTTATTTTTACAAATTTCAAAATTATTCCTCGGATAAAATTATCTGGCGTTGGAAAAATCATCCCTTAGTAAAATATTTATTTAAGAATAAAAGTCGTATCATAAAATGACTTTAACTAAAAATAACAGTACCTACCTATATCTATTTCCAAAAAGGTCGGAAACAAAACTGAACGTTTATTCGGTCATGGCTGTCACCACCTTAATTGATTCCGGAGATAGCTAATTGACAGACGAACTGACAGCACACCGATAGCCCGTTAGAATATTGTTTCTTTAATGTGACTCCCACCCGACATACTTATATAAGTTTGTCTAAATATCTACTGTGAATAGAACAGGTAAAGCTATAAAGAATCCTACTAATCCTACCAATATTATAAACATGAAAGTTTGTATGGATGGATATGGATGGATGTTTTTTACTCTTTCACGCTAAAAGCACTGAACGGATTTGGATGAAATTTGGCACCTAGATAGTTTATAGCCAAGATTAACACATAGGATACTTTTTATCCCGATATTCAAACGGGATCGAAACTGATGCGGGTGAAACCGCGGGGCGCAGCTATGTAGTAAAAAATATTTACTAAAATACATATTATACTTCTTCTTTCTTTTTGTATCGATGGTAGGTACTCTTACTCGTTGTATTTTTTTATATAGTTTATGCCCAGTAGGTGGCCACGATGATTGCGGCATCAGTGGCATTCGGTAAGTCATCAAGGTGCAAGTGAATGGGCACTTAGGGCACTCCAGCAAGTGGGGCATGGTCTGGTTAGAAACACTACACTCGCATTGAGTGTTGGATGGGTCTATTAATTTTATAGTACAATTATTTACGTTTTTGGGGCATGCGGTGGTAACTGATAACAAATCGTTGCATTAACCAAAATATTATTTTAAAAATTGTAACAGTGTAAACAATTGTTGGTTGGCCATTAAAGAAAAATAATACAAATAGGATGTAAAAAGTGACAGAGCGGATGATATGACGGAACTTGCAAGAGGCTTACATGCAGCAGTGAAATAGGCTCTTCAGGTGAGAGATGTAATGTCAATCAAGGAATGAAATAATCCAATTTATAGTAAATTTATTTTAGTTGTCTTTGACATATCTCGGGACCCTGGGGTCCCGGACCTTTGAAAGGCGTACTAGGGACCAAAGCCAACTCGCAGAGGCCCTTTACATAATTCTAAATGATGAGGAGGTACCAACCGTCGATTGTCCCTGTATGCAGCATGCAAGTGCATCCAAGCACAAGCCCCGGTTGGTGCAGGACTATTGCAGAACATGGAAACAAAATATACTGGGCTATGGGTTTGGGTGGTTATAGTGGATCGGTTACCTTGAATTATGGAAGGTCTATGTCCCCTGTCTGACCAATGATAATTACAATATTCACAGATGAAATGGCAGGATGGGCCCCCGAAAATGGTGTCGTAGCGACAAGGGGGCAACATGTTCTGAGGTGCTTATGACGAGTGGAGAGGTGTTCCACGGCTATCAGGACAATCCCAGAAGTACGGTCAAGATCCCTACCAGCATCTTACTGAAATACTTCCTTCCTCCGAGCACGTTTGCTCTTGCGAATCTCCACTCAAGCCAACAATAAAGGCAAGAATGAGGTGGGAGCTCTGTTCCTCATCAGTGTTCAATCCATAGTAAATTTATTATTATTTATATTATAATTTATTTCGGGCTACGCCCATAGTTTTAGTAACAATGGTTTTAAATACTACGAGTATTTTTAGTAGACATACAGATTTTATTCAGTGTGGAGTTTCATCCAATGTCGCAGCATTGGAGGCTCCCATCTATCTGCGAATAAACTTAAGATAGTGTTGACACGAAGACGAGCAAGCAGAGAAGCGCTTCGTTTACGTATGATGGCCGCAAAACCATTTATATGCCTTTCCGCAAATATCTTTGACGCGCCCCATCGCCATGGTGAAAAAATTGTAAAATAAATTAGGTATAGAGTTAATTTACCATGTCCAGGCAACATAATTCAATTCACGAAAACCAAACAAATTTCAAAATATCTTTGACTCCATAATAACATTCCTGATTGTCTTTGGTTGAAATAACAAGGGAATTCATCAAGATGACAATAATGAAAGAAAAGTTTAAACATTAATCCGATATCCTGTAATTGATGTTTTTGAAGGATCAACTTGAAACAATAATGTTCAAAGCCGATGTTTCACACAATTTCTTGAACAGAACGGGTCGTTTGTTTTAATAATAATATTATTTATGTTTGTAACCAAGCAAAGTTTGACACAAGGTTTGAATGAACGGAAAATTTGGACTTTACGAGTCAAAGATTTGTGACGTATTTGTTTGGTTTGTTTAATATGGTTGTCATGTATGTAAGTGTGATAGAAGGTCATCATCATCTGCCTAGCCTTTTCCGTCCAGTCTAACCGGATGCAGCTGCCTATCTGACCTTCTCAACCAAGTTACTGGGTAATACGATACCCCTTAGTAAGACTGGTTATCAGACTTTCGGGCTTCTGACTATCCGTAACGACTGTCAAATATCCACGAATGACAGCCGGGACCAACGGTTTAATGTGCTTTCCGAGGCACGGAGGGGTCTCGATATGTAAAGATGGTCACCCATCCACAGACCAACCGCGCAGCTTAACCAAAAAAAAATGTGATAGACGGTAAGATTTATATAAAATTCAGCCAACAAAAAAATATTGTTCTTTAATTAAAAAATATGAAATGAAATGGGATTTGGCGGGTCACGTCCAGTACAGTCCAGAACAGTCTCCATACGGTGGCTGCCTGTAGATGAATGGCGCCGCTGAGGCCGGCCCAGGAAGAGGTAGGTGGCCAGACGATCCAGACGCGTACCGTAGGGGTTGGATCGAGATAGCGCTAGAAAAGGATGCATGGAAGGATTTGGGGAAGGCCTTTGCTAAGCAGTGGGCAAGAGCAGGCTAAACAAAAAAAAAATGCTGTTACACATTGATAACAACGTTTTTAAACATACTGGGGTTTATTTATAAACTATTATTAAACTTAAGTGACGTTTAAACGTCAAAAATGTGTGGTTAAGCAGTCGCTAATCATTACGTAACTTTAAGCAACGTTTATGAATAAAGGGGTTTATTTCAGAGACACACCGTAACATTGGGCTCATACACACGTTTTCCTCAACCCTGAACAGAAAACCAACAAAATGTATCACACAACTGGCTTGCATTCTCTGATACTAAAACAAACAATTCATCCTAACGACTAGCAGTACATTAACGGCACCCCAACAATGCAACTCTCACTTCCAATTATCTTTTACTGCACAAAAGGAACTACAATACCTGGACTACCCGTGATATGGCACAGGGTTTTAGAAAAAAATCGACTTTGTAGAGCATCGTCTGTTTCCCTCTCTGTGAGGAAACAATACATATAATCAATCTGTAATCTGTGTGTTAAAGGATAACAAACAGATGCCATTTCATCATTCTGTTTGTCGGTTTATCTGTTTGGATGTGAGATTTGAACACGTAAGAAGTACCAAACCAATATGGTTAACTTTTATACTCAAATATAGTGTAGAACTCGGGGTAATGAAACAAAAATGTCCAAAAACCAAAAATTCGAAGACCTGTGACACATTTACCAAATGCCTGTTCTTTATCATAGGGATCCTTTATCCCGGCCACCGTAGGCGCGGGCCTGCGGGCGGTGAGTAATGGATAACTCACCGTCCGATCAGGACCAGGCCCGTGCCGGACGGCGCGTATGTGTTCCACGTGCGCCTCAAAGAGATGTCAGCAGAAGTGACGGGGCCCGATAGGGCCGAAGCCTGCCAGGGTAGCGGGATCGTCCGAAAGGGTTACCACTGCCCTGGAACATAAAGGGCTAAGGAAGGAACACGGGTGGGTTTTAGTCAGTAAGAGTCTGACACTCCCTTCTGCTCCACCCAGAGCGGGAGGAGTCATTTGATGATTTCCCATCCTGAAAAAAAAAAAAAAGGGATCCTTTATTATATGTGCTGAATTCATGGTTTACAGTTTGCGCGTCGATGCCTCTGTCACCCTGTATAGAACTAGACCTTTACTGACGGAATGTGCTGCACACCTCTGGCTATCTCTTCGGAAAGTACAATCGTAGTGTTATGTATGTAAGATCTCATGTGAACCAACAAAATGAAATCGCAGCACCCACAACAATTGGATTAACCGTACCCATTGTAGCGAGGCGATAAATTTTTCTATTCTGTTCGGCTAAGCTGGGCCATAGCAATGTTTTACACCGTCGACCACTTTGTGGGGTTAACTCCTGCTCTCGTATTGTTTTGAGATCGCTCCTTCGCTTACAATTTAATGCTGTTAAGTCCGACTTTCGTGGACCATGAAGCAATAAAAGTTTTAGTTGCTAGTAGATTTTTAGTTTTAGTACGTCATAGTAAGTAATATTTTTATAGCTCCGTGGTTGGAAGTGCTAACATATTTAGCAATATTTATAGGCCTATATGAATGGTTTCATGACCGCCACTGTACATTTGTGTGCTGGAGGTATTAAATAAATAAGTGGAGACAGGAATTAATTTATAAACGTGGCTTAAAGTTAAGTAATGATTAGCGACTGCTTAACCATACTTTTTCGACGTTTAAAAGCAACGTTTTTTAATAAGACCCTGCATTAAATTGTATACGACATCTCTCATCTCTCTCTCACATCATCGGCTTATATTTTTATAATTATGGTAAGTGATTCTATGATTTACAAAGTTTTGGTTTTGGCTTCGGTTTTTACAAGAAACCACTTAACAACGCGGCATTTTGTCACGATCACGGTCGAAAGCGCACTAATTCGCGGAGACGGCCATTTGCCTAGTACATTCTCATTTTCTTCATGACGCGTGGACACACACACGCCCCGTTGCCAATTATCCTGTTTTTTACATTTATATGTATGACTTGTATTTTTGCACAACTGCAATAGATAACTGCTCCCATAGCTCATCCGAAAAAAAGAGCAATGAAATGCATCCTTTTTAGTCTCTATATATTCTTTCGTAAACCACATCGACAGTGATAAACTCAAAACTCAAACTCAAATCATTTATTTCAATTAAACCATTTACAGGCACTTTTGAATTGTCAAAATTAAATAGTCGGTCAGTTAGTCAGAAAGTTGAAGCTAGTTGCCCATTCCAAAGCGTAGATCTCTATGGAGAAGAACGGGCAAGAAACTCCATGGACACTCTTCTAAATCAAGACATTTTTACAAAATCCTGGTTACATTATTCTTATTGCTTCTATATGTGAGAACAATGTAAAAAAACAAATTAAAATATAAAATTAAAAATAAGCCTTGGCAGTTAAGAGATGACCAGTCTCAACTGATGGCGCCCGTTCACGAACATGACGCGTGGATCAGCACCACCCAGCTCAACCATTTCGTAGGGAACCGAATGATCCAACACACGCGCCACCACCAGTGAGACATTTAAGTGAGCATGACATATTCTCAACTGCCATGCTCTTTCAAGTCAACGTCAAAATATCATAAAAAACGGATCCATGGTTCTTACATTTACAAAATTTTCAAAAATGCTTCTAAATTATACAAAACTATAGTTTGCAATATAATTAAGATGAGAGAAAAAAAAAAAAAGATATTGGATATGTAATCAATGCAACCACAAACAAACAATCAAATATCCCTTTGAAATTCAAACAGCAAAATGATCAGAGCTAATGAATTAAAAGCACTACATCAGAATCAATCGATATAATACGTATCTACCAAAGTCAATGTAGACCAGTTGATAGAATAACGACTATTATAACTTGCTCCCTACGATTTGAAAAGTGATTCGGGTTGGGTAATGTCACAGAGGTCACGGTAAACTGGTTGGTGATAGCGTGTTGTGAATAAACCATGAGTTGTTTTCAATTTAGCGTAAAAGCGTTCCGTCATAAAATCTGGTCCGTTTTCATAATTAACATTTTATGTTTGTATGACATATATATGTGGACAAGTGCATTGATTTTATCTGTTGTGGCTTCATTCAATCCGAGGATGCATTGAAGAGACAAAACGTACCTATCCACCTAAGTTCTGTACTAAATGTACTCCCACGTTTCGGTAATATATATGTATGTATTGAAATCAGGGTCCTGACAATAACATTGAGTGTTTTTAGGGTCAACGAAACAGTTATACTTCTAGATCATTTAATACTGAGTGTCGTTCAACCTGGCAATTTTATCTTAGAAGTAAGAGCTGTATTCTATCGAGACCTTTTCTGACCATAAATGTTTTTCTCATACACTATGTAAGGGATGTCTCATTGCATATGTACGTGAGGGTAATATGCCATCTTATTACTTTCCTGCCATGTTTAGAAGAGCTACCTGGAGCCTGGACCCCGGGGACCCCCTTATTACGTAGGACTTACATAGCATAACTGGCAAAATATGGGTGTACTATATAGCATATATATATAAATATATATTTTTTTTTTGAGGATAGGAAATCATCAAATGACCCCTCCCGCTCTGGGTGGAGCAGAAGGGAGTGTCAGACTCTTACTGTCTAAAACCCACCCGTGTTCCTTCCTTAGCCCTTTATGTTCCAGGGCAGCGGTAACCCTTTCGGACGATCCCGCTACCCTGCCAGGCTTCGGCCCTATGGGGCCCCGTCGCTTTTGCTGACATCTCTTTGAGGCGCGCGTGGAACACGTACACGCCGTCCGGCACGGGCCTAGTCCTGATCGGACGGTGAGTTACCCATTACTCACCGCCCGCAGGCCCGCGCCTACGGTGGCCGGGAGTCGTATATAGCATATATTACAGGCGTAATTTTATGTGTGCATGTGTAGGTAAATACACACCTACATCACATACATAAACACACCCCTACACACACACGTCACACATAACACATACATCCATAAAACAGCAAAACACACACATCTGTAAAACAGCTAGTCCAGGATTGTACTGCCACCATTAAAGAACAATATTGGTGCTTTGTAGACACATATTACTAGAGAGTGGTAGCCAAGTGGTAATGGCCTGGACTTACGAGCTCTAGGTTGTAGGTTCGAACCCAGAAAGACACTTTACTTTATATAAATTCTTTCATCACCACTGCTCTCAAAACGGTGAAACATCGTGAGGAAACCGTCATGTCCTGGAACCAAAAATTTGAAGACATGTGACATCTACTGACCCAAATGGACGGTGTGGTAGATTACAGCCCACTCCCGTCGAAAAGAGGAGGCCTCTCCCAGCAGTGGAAACATTATACTTAAGCTGATTATTACTAGACCACCACTTTAATTGCATATTCATTAGCTTAAAATGCTCTGAAATAGATCTAAATAGAGCATGAATACTCACAGAGTTCTCCTTACACAAGCAAAAGACGTATTTCTATTTCCCGTACCATTAAGGTGGCTAAAGCGACCAAACGGACCGTTCCACAAAATTTTAAAGCTCGATTTATATGTCCCACGAAACGTATGGCGACGATTAAACGTAGCAGTAGCGAGCGCGGACAAATGTTAAGTTATCACTTACCACCATTCTGAGGCTAAATCTTCATTGGGGGAGAGAGGTTTTCTGTAATGTCTTGATTTTCTTGGGGAAGAGATTTTCTTAAATGGTTTGAATTTTTTTTTTGTACTGTGTTTTGTAAGGACTTTGTATTTTAAAATTAGGGAGTTGGCATTTGTTCTCTGTAATTTGAAATTAATTGGGATGGATTTATTAATTTTAATACCAACATCATCATCATCATCTGCCTAGCCTTTCCCCAACTATGTTGGAGTCAGATTCCAGTCTAACCGGGTGCAGCTGAATACCAGTATTATTTTTAATAGTTTATTTATTTTAATTAATTTAATTTAACATAAAACGGCAATCTGTAATTGACAGATTGCCGTTTTATGTTAAATTAAATTAATTTACATTAGTTAAAGATAAACTATTATAAGCACGTTGACTGCCAGACAACGGACACAATAGAAAATCTATTGTTGGCGGTCACCGGTGACCGCAGTGGCACTCAATGCCTTAGACAAAATATTCATACCTAATACTATGAAAGATGAATACTTTCATAGTATTAGGTACTTATACGACAAAATGTGGTATAATGAGAATTTGAAATTAAATATTAGGTATACCAATCTCTATCGCAAACTACATTTAATATCATTTTATTTTTTCGCGTCCTTGTGCTTGTCCACAAAATATCGTTTTGGACAGCGCAGCGCTGATGATAATTAAATGCATCATGAAGAATTATCTTATCCCAGAATAAATAAAGTTCACGTTCTACGTAAAATTTTATAACGGGAGTTTGCAGTATAAACGCAGAAGCAACCTTACAAAAAAGTGCAAAAGTTAAAACGATAGTAATAAAATTCGGTTCGAAAATACTAACTGCCTTAACGACTAAGACTTTTAATACTTCGCCTTTACTTGGAAACCGTCCATAGTCGGGGAGACATTAATAGAAAATTTTAAAGTTCCAATGTTAAAATCGAAGTCGGTTGACAGCAGTGGTCGCACATCCGCTGTCTTCCAAAACTTTAGGGTCGAAAACTTGCTTCTAACAGGAAACGTTACTTTGAAATTGTGGATTTGGGTTGCAGTCGATAATTTTGGCCAAATGTTTGCGTGTAGAGGAGATTGTATTTTTAAATTTAACTCAATGTTGAAAATTGAATGTTGGTAAACTTATTTACAATTTGAAATAGTTGCAATAGTTGTTTGTGTAATTTACCGCGCAATTAGCATAGATACAATTTCCCAACATCAATCGTTGGGCAATTGCCCGCCAGACACAACACCCTCTCTATAGAGGATGAGTGGACTTTACACCCTGTTCCTCATACCTTTATAGTTGTATGAAGTTCCGAGTGTAGGTCCCTTTAGCGTTGCATTTCTGTTCACGGTTTAATCCAAGACGTTATCTTTTTGGTTTGTTTGCTGGTGGGTAACGACGTGGAATGATATCTATGTCTTAATTGGATATAGTAAATTTCAGCCATGGCGACCAATCTCAGCGAAGACCAGCCCTTGGCGCGGGAGATGTTATAGTGCACAAGTGTGCGCGCAAACACAGGTGCACCCTCTCTTCCCTCACTCTCATTGTCCGATGGGATGGCAATCCGACAGGACCGGAGAGAGATTAGGCGCAGGGCCAACGGCTTCAAATTCTTATGTCTATGGAACCACCTAATAGCACTTTGCCCGACCCGGGAATGGAACCCAGGACCACGCTCAGCAGTCGGCACTCCACCTCCTTCAAATGTGTTATCCCGATCCTCCAAAAATACTTTTTCAATGGAACCAAATAAAATATTCCAGAGTATATTAGAGTGCACAAACCACGGCCAAGTTCGAAATAGAATGAACGATTTTAGGATCGAACCCAATCGGGGCGGAACTTGGAGCTTAGCAAGTTTGTGCCGATCTCCGGCTTCCGTTGCTAAATGGCGGCCACGATTCGGTCAGAGGTGAGAGTTGCCGGCAATTTATAGCCGGGATATGTCGAGGAGTCGAAAGTAGCGCGGCAACTACATTACCATCGGATATGTTCGAAATCGGTGCGCAGTTGGAGAACTCCAGGATTTTCGGGCAAACACGCAAGTCATGCATGAATAACAGATTCTGGAATGAATAAAATGATAGAGATTTTGAGATAGACTTTATTTTTTACATATAGTGCAGTTAATTACTTTTTTAATATTATATGCATTTTTAAACGCGGGCCCAGGACGCGTTGGGAGATGTCACATGTCTTCGAATTTTTTATTCTAAGACATGCCGGTTTTCTCACGATGTTTTTTTCCACCGTTTTGAGAGCAGTGGTGATGAAATTATTTACACAAAGTAAAACGCCTGCCTGGGTTCGAACCCACGACTTACGACTCATAAGTCGGGGCCATTATCACTGGGCCACCTCTGCCCTCAACCCAACTAGTACCAAATACTACAAAGAAATCTAAAACGATTGTAGTGCGTTTCAGCTTATCACAGCCAATCACAGCAACCCATTTTAGGACCGAACATAGTTTCTTTATCCTATAAATACAGCTGGTAAGTAAATATTTGCACAATAAAAAGGTTTACCACAATAAGGTATGAAATGCAAAGTTGAACAAAAATATTAGACCCTTTTCAACTGAGATTAAAAGTGTAACCCAAACAGAAGTATGAAATTACACATTAATTTAATTAAAATTCCCACACAGACTTCAATTTATTTAGGTGTCGAGGATAAAATGGAATAATAATTGTTCAGCTATCTTTGGAATTAGGAGCAAACATTCAAAATTAAAATCAAGTGATCAACGCCGTGCATTAATAGACTACATAAGTCACACGTATCGTGTATCCTACTAATAGTATAAATGTGAAAGTTTGTATGGATGGATGGATGGATGTTTGTTACTCTTTCACGCAAAAACTACAAAACGGATTTGGATCAAATTTGGCACAAAGATGGTTTATGACCAGGATTAACATATAGGATACTTTTTATTCCGATATTCCTACGGGATCGAAACTTATGCGGGAGAAACCGCGAGGCGCAGCTAGTTTTTTTATACAGAATGAAATTGAAAACCTGCGACAAATCTGCGACAATTCTATTCTATTCTATTCTAAAAAAATCAAAATACGAGGTGCAGTAACTTAATGTTACAAAATCTAAATCTTGTAATTATCTTCTTAGATAGTGCAAACTAACTAAAAACGATGATAATTCGTGTCTACTTGAAGGCAATAACGCCTTCAAGTAGACACGAATTATCGTCGTTTCAGTAAATTTTTATTTTCAAAATCATCAAAACAAATGAGCAAATTACAGTATCAATTTTAGCGCGCGCCCGACAAGCAATCCATTCATTGCCGAATGCAAACTATGAAGCAAGTTAGCAAAGTGTTGAACTAGCGGCATTTACCTAAATTTGACCGCTCCTACGATAAAAAGAGCGCGCGACGACGACGTTGCAAATCGCTCGCCTACGCGCACGTATGTACAGACGCCAGCACATCAAGCTACTACAATCTGTCAAATTTCTTTAATAGATTTTCAACTTTATCATTGACCCATTAAGGTTAAAGGTTGATTGGGAAAATTTGACAGTTTCGGGTAGCTTGACCTGCTGGCGTCTGTACATCCCTTTTCTTAATAACACGCTCTAAATGTACTTTACAGCACGCTGAATTAGATATTATAATTTGTCGCACCTTGTTTTGCCAATTCCATTTCATCCTGTAGCTTGTGTGACCTAAACTCAAACTTAAGTCGCGCTTTTCTGTGTAAAAATGCAATTAAGTTACGCAGTGACATAAAATATTTTATTTCACATAAACCATGGGCACTTATGAAATGCCAGAAGGTAGGTGCTCGATTCCAATTGGTCGCTTCCTATGGAGAAGAGCCGGCAAGAAACACTACGGTTACTCTTTTAAAAATAATTGGATTTTGCAATGTTTTCAAATTACAGTGTTAACAGGTATGGGAGGACAGTGTAGGCCTACAAATCTACAGTCTACAAGGCCATTCTTAAATGGACCTAGAAAAACAACAACAAAGATAACGCAGATGCCACACAAGGACATAAAACTCCGAACTTATTGGTCTTGTCCTTCATGAAGGTCAGGAGCGTAGTACACGCAACCGACATGCGTGTTTGACCGACATATAAACCTTGACGAAACACGCAGAAAATGTACGGATATACTGAGTATTCTATTATGTCTTTATACATTTATACATAAGCTGCTTTGTAGGTCTAGCGGTCGCAAGTGATAAGGCTTAGCATGAGGTCCTGGATTCGATTCCCGGGTAGGCCAAAGTGTTATTAGGTTTTTCCATCAGGAATTTCTCATTAGCAGTCCGCAGTCTGGATTTGTGCTCAGTTGATGGCAATGACGCGCCCCCTTTTACGTGGGTCTCTAACAAAACTGGGGAATGTGGGTGTACTATAGGCCCACCACTGCCCAACCCTTCGGGGTAACAAGGCGTGATGTTGTTTATTTTAAACTAGCTGCGCCCCCCTGTTTCACCTGCATAAGATTCCATCCCGTGGGAATATCGGGATAAAAAGTATCCTATGTGTTAATCCTGGTTTTAAACTATCTGTGTGCCAAATTTCATCGAAATCCGTTCAGTAGTTTTGGCGTGAAAGACTAACAAACTTCCATCCATCCATCCATCCAAATAAACTTTCGCATTTATAATATTAGTAGGATACATAAACTTACGCCTTCCTCACATAGGGGCAGGCAGAAACTACAGAACTACGATCCTTACATACTCCTCCTATCTCTTTATAATGTGTTAAAAAACTTCCGAGGGTATTATGAAACTGAGCCGAAATAATAACTATCCATTGATGACTGTTTTTGGAGACAGCGCGTAAACAAAGTTGGTTGGAGTTTTTCATAATAGCGAATAAAAGTGTCAGGTGAATGTTTAGAATGTTTATTTAAGTCTTTAAAATTAGTTTCCAAATTGCTTTAACACTCGTTGTCAGAAACAGTTTGATAATGATACTTTAACAATATATTATTAAAGATTATAGAAGATTAGATTAGATGATAGATTATTATTAGATTTATTATTATTTTTATTTTTTTTATTATTTCTTTATTTTCTTTATGCATTGCGTTCTAGTTAAAGAGCAGACCGAACCAATAAAATTACATAATATGGGACGTGACAACAGGGGGCCTAAAAAGGCCACTTTGGCCGAATCATAATAGGATAACAATATGAATCATATTAAAAATCGTAAAATGGTCACAAACTGACAGTTCATAATATGATCTGTGTGCAATTCATATAACAATGAAATAACATTTAAACTGTAGAAATAAAAATAACCAATTTGATTAATAAAAACTGTAATGAAAAATTTACCGATAAAATTAAGGTTTTTATTTTTTTCATGCGGTAACGTTTACATCAAATAAAATGAAATTTTACGAAAATTAGAAGAATTGCTAATGATCTGCTGGGAATTCAGGAAATGAATAGCTTTTAGAGGTATTGCTTAAAGTGGCCTTTTTAGGCCCCCAGGTTTAGGGGCCAATCAAATTGACACTGGCTGATTTTTTAAAGTGGAATGAAACTTGTTTGAATATGTTTTTGTTTACATAATTGTTTAAATTACTTATTAGCTAATGGGCTAGATTGTGTTATGAATAGACTAAAGTTCGTTTTTTAGTCCCAGATACTAATCTGACATTTAAGTGTTTTGTGTTTGCGTTTTTTAGTATAGAAATTTGACATTACATCTGTCAAATTAGTATCTAGGTTTAAAAAACGAACTTTAACACCAACTGTTATACTTCATAAATGTAGAAAAAATAATAGCCTATGTCAGTTAAAAAAAAATAACTGTCAAAGAATGAAATTTGTGATTTGAATATACGAACTAATTCAATTTTTCCCGGACTGTATCTAATTGATTTTGAAGAGAACGCTTCCAGAACTTTTATCCGTTAACTCTTGCCTGCCAATACAGTCACAACTATTCAAGTAACGAACACATAAACAGAGACGTATTTCACGTCCCGGACGTCCGTCTCACTCTGTGAATGGGCTGCGTTCAATGTAGGAGCATTTTTAACGTTGCCAGTAGTAAAAAGTAAAATATAAACAAAGTTGGAGTGAAATTCGAAGTTGCGCATTTTATGTTGGACGTTCTGATTTTTCGTTGCTGTTTTGGACCTAGTTTATTAAAAATATTTTTACTGAATTTGTAGTAGGTGCTAAAAATATAATTGCTTTTTTTTGTCTATGGTTTGGTCATTCTGGGAGGATGAATAAAAGACGATAATAAAAGGTATGTTTAAGGCAGATGTAAGTAGAAATGCAGAGACGGAACGCCCTAGAAGAACATGTAGTGACTTTGTTTGTGTTGTTCATTAGAAAGGTCAGGTGCGTAGCACTCGCAGCCGGCGTGCGTGTATGACCAGAGGGGCAATTTTCGTAATTTTAGGAACATTCACAGTCTGATCTCAGTCTCAATCTGTCAAAAATACCTCTAATTTCCCTACATTTTTGTAAATTCTTTGACATTGATTGTCGCTGAGATGAGATTGCGACTAGATTTTGAACAGTTTTAATTACGGGAATTTGATCTTTAGATGTATGGACGTAAACGAAACAAAAGGAGTATGTAAAGTTCGTAGCAGGTAGCATTCTGTAATTTCTGCCTACCACCATGGGAAAAAGCATGAGTTTATGTTTTGTGTCTATCAAAATAAAAATAATCCGACTGAACCAATTTGAAAGAACCTATAGAAAAAAAAACAATACATAATCGTCTATTGACCGTAAAACCTTATCCTGAAAAAGGACGTATACTTAACCGTTTACGAAATCCTAAATAGGCACTCACGATAAAAGGGAGTCGTTATGAAAACTTGACGTCTTCATCGAGTGTCGAAAACTCGATAGTCAATGAGCAGTTATCGATTCTTATTAGATATTCATAAGAACTTCGTGATCGGAATATCCGATACCTAAAATCGAAGGAAGTCTTTCGATGAAGGAACGTTGCAATCAAGGCGGGGTTATGACATGGTAGAATTAATCTTTTATTATCCTTACAGCTTTGAAAGAATGACAGCGGGTGGGAAATTTTATTGAGTAACCGACTGGTCGAGTTATACCCGACTTATGTATGATGCCGATGCCTTACTTAAGTAAAATACTCGAATGTATAACTAATTGTGGTGCGTCTAAAGGCTCCCACAGACATGTACGACGCGACTCTAGTAGAAAAACCTTATGTAAATTGGGAGTGACTCCTATGGCCTTGAGTCATTGATTTATATTTACAGTATTATATTTTTAGTAGTGATTATATTTGTAGTATTTTTAAATTAAGTATATTAATATTGTATTGTATGTCTTTATATGTAGTTGATGCCTGAAATAAATGGATAAATAAATGAATAAATATTAATGCTTTTAGGACTGCTGTTTTGGTTTTTTTTTTAAGGGTAACCCTGAGTAGGAATGAAATTGTAAAAGCTGTGAACCGTGTCGTCCATCTTGCAATAGAGGCAAAAGACTTTTAATAGTATAAAATAGTAGTCTAGGTATGCTTTTAATATACATGTATATTTTTAGTTATTGTATTTGTGTATTTTAATATTCTATCTGTGTTATTATGTTAATGCTTATGGTATTTAAGAGTATGTGTCTGTATGGTATGGGTTTAATAATTGCCTGAAATAAATGATATTTAATCTTAATTGAATTTTAACCATCAGGTAACTTTTAAAAGCTGTCAAATATGTTTTTTTTTTTTAATAAAAGTTATCTTAAAATTGTTGTATTTGTCACTAGGTATAAAAAATAGAGTAGCTTGTAGTTATACATCCATAGGAAGATGGCCGCAAAAATGAAAAATCTGAAAAATGAAATTATATCCCGATTGGTTAGGAAAACCCCGACAAATGACAATAAAACGGTTATAACAATTTAAAAAACAAAAAAAAGAAGATTTTCCAAAAATTATCTACCCATTCTTTAGAAAAAAAAAAGTTTTCTAGACATTTTCATTAATTCTATTTCCTATCACATTCATCAACCAACCTCATCTCCTAACAACATTACAACCACCGTCATCCATATTCACGCCATGTTTTAAGCAATAAGGCTGCGCCTACGGCCGTATCGTATCGTAAATATGACTCCAAGATCCCTCGCCCCTACTTTTTATGCACGAACAGCGATCCGGGATCCTTGGACCCTGGAATCATACGTTCAATTTAATCACGATAGGTCAGTATATGTTATCCTTAGAAACAGTACCTATTTTTTTTCTCAATTTCCAAATGTTTTTTTTTTTCTGATGGATGTGTACTTCATGAAGATTGTTTTATTTTTAGATCTTATGTAGCAAATTGCTTTTTTGGGTCATTTTGTTTCAAGGATGTTTTTTGTTTTCTTTATTGTCTACCTGTCTAGGCACTTGGTTTTGATAAAATTGAGTTTGAATTTCTTTAATTCATTAAATTATATTAAGCCGAATGAATTATCTGTCCTTATTTATTAACTTCTTTCTAATAGGTATCGGTAGCCGTTAGGTAGGTCGTTTAGTAACTATTGATACCAAAAAGAAGTTGAGTTTGAGTTTGACCCCTCCGCCCCAAGGGCGGAGAAAATCCACGAGGATTTTCCACACCAGAACAAAATAGAAAAAGTTTTTTTTCTAGATATTGTGTATTTATTTTATGACTTATTTTGTTTTTTATCTTATCGTATGCTGCACCGGTTGACATCATCACGACAACGCCGGAAATGCTGAAAACCAACGCTGGGGCTCTGTCTCACATAGGGTCCTTGCATGATGCTGAGCAATGACCGTTTTGCGTTGATGTAGGTACCTAGCGCATATTTTACCCCAACTTGTTCTTTTTTGTGTTTGTGTTCTTTCTCTGCGTCACGTTTACCGCAAATAAACGTATTTTCTTTCTTTCAATTTCCCGTTTCAGAAATAACAAGTCTTAAGATATTTTCGCCATTAGCCATAATTACGCTTGCCACGGCTACGCTGGCATGATACCATAGATAGACATTACTTGGCCTGAATACATAGCCTAACTTGACACAATAATAAGTACCCTCCACTGTGACCGTAGAGTGGTTAGCAAATGGAGCGATCATTTGTGAATGCAATCGACAACTGACACAA
This sequence comes from Apamea anceps, assembly GCA_951799955.1. Taxonomy (NCBI): domain Eukaryota; kingdom Metazoa; phylum Arthropoda; class Insecta; order Lepidoptera; family Noctuidae; genus Apamea; species Apamea anceps. Next base: position 12,979,036 of record OX637515.1, on the reverse strand, counting down.
ACACATCGCACATTTGTGGAATAATAAACAATGGTATATTGGTATCAGGTAACGCTGTGTACATCAAAATTTCTCACGAGTGACGATACTTTTCCACGGCACCACCTATTTTTATTTAGTTCATGCTGAAAAGAGAGAAGATGAATTCTGTGTGTAAAATAGAGAGACCGCAAGATTATGTGAAAAGGCTCGATAACAGCGTCTTCGAGTTGCTTTAAATAACAAACTGCAATCATGAAACGACTGCAAGCGTGATGACTGTTACCAATTCACGATTTGACCAATTGTTGGGCAGTGTTCACGTGCTGATACACTTGTCGTTCCTACGTGATACCTAATCTTCTTAAAGATTGTCATTTTTCAATATTGCATCTTGGATTTTTCTCAAATAGCGGAACAGGAGGGGGGCACTTTTACAACTTTGCGGTGTCAGACAGGCTCCACAATTATCACACTTAATTTTAAGTTTCCACCTGGTTTTACACTGTAGAATGCAATTAAACTATTGAGTATTGTAAGGCGCCGTTCTCCATTATCTCATTACTCTGTGGTGCTCACTTGTCACCGACCTACTCAAGTATTCTGGTCCTGTCGGCCGAAGTTTTCCTTCAACTCGTTTTAATATGATACTAAAGTTGGATATAATCCGCACTTTAAGAGTTTATTCCATGATATTGCCGATAAAAAGTGAGAAAATAGGGGCGTAAAATTTTTGTTGGTACTCAAGCAATTTTGGTCATTGTTATACGAGTTTAAGAGGGTTTTGTGGTACCTATTTAATGTTATTCTAATGAACAGAACTTTTTAAGAGATACCTTCATTATTTTTAAATAGTCAGTAATCGTCAAAGAAAACATTTTGAACAGCTGTTTCCTATAAGTCAAAAGATCGTACTGGTATGACGATGACGATTTATTTCTAAACAGCAAAAAGATGTCTAAATCCAACCCTTGACGTACCTAAGCAGTTAAGGGTTGGACTTAAACATCTTGATTTAAATTACTGAGTAACAAGACAAGTATAGCAAGCAAGGTATAGGTTCGTGTAATCATCGTGTAGCTGTCTAGCGCTGAACGTCTTTCAGCTGAAGCATAGAACCGGTCTGTCCTTCCTACATCCAGCATATTCCTGCGGCCTTCACAAGATCATCGGTCCACCTTGCCGTGGCCTTCCAACGCTACTTCGTCGGTTCCTATCCTGTAAACCTTAATCACTGTCTCCTCCACCAATTTGACAGAATAAAACAAATACACCATAAAAAAAAACACTGAAAACACCATCCATGAACACAAAAATAAATGCAGTCGAGTAAAAAACTCGAACTCTAACTTCAAAACATAGTTACGTACAAACCCATACAATTTCCACTGAAACTATATTCGTTACTTGTTTGCTTTTGCAAAGCTTCGAAAAATTGCTCGTACCTACAGTTTTTCCGGGCTAAAATCGGACTCGGCACGTTTTTCTATCCGTAAATTGTTCACGGTACCCTGAACAATCAAAAGTTGCTTTTCATTTAAGTTATCGGGTTCCAAACAATGCGGGTATCGGGAAACGCGGGAACGGTGAAATTGGTTTATACCTTTGTCTTGTTGCTTTAAATCGAGAAGAATCGGATTTTATTTAGGAGCATGAATATGTATGTGAGTGTTTTGTGTGCGTAAGTTATTTATTGAGAGAAGATTAAATCGTTTGGAAGGATTGGAGAAAGAATTTAATTCAACAATTGGAGAAAGAATTTAATTTAACAACAAGTTTGCAGAGTTTATCTGCCAATGGGTTTCCAGACTTTATCCCTTTTATTCACAAACGTTGCTTTAAGGTGGGTAGTGATCAGCAACTGTTTAACCATACATTTTGGACGTTTAAATGTCACTTAACTTTAATCATCGTTCATGAATAAACCACTTTCTGTGTATGAATTATACAGCATGTACCTACGAGTATATGTGCTAATATTTGTCTATATTTGTCTATATATATATATGTATAAGAAAGATGTGGTCATATTTAAGGGTGTAGTACAGACCATCAAACTGAACAACTTACTCCATGGGGCCAACATCGTAATCGCGAAAATAATCAGCCATCCCATACATTTGGTGAAGATGTTAATAAATTTTTCACGATAACGATGTTGGTCCCTTAAAGAAACTTGTTAGAATAGAATATTATTTATTATGTACACCATAAATATTACAGAATATAAATGTAGAATTTTTACAAGGCGTGACACAATGGGCGGTCTTATCGCCGAAAGCGATCTTTTAAAGACAATCATTGGATAATTTAAAGAGAAAGAGAATTTGATGTTCTGCACCACACCCGTAAATATGATCACACCTTTCTTATACATGCTATTGACAAATATTACCACAAGTGATGAAAAACACAGTCACAAGAATATCTGCAATATGGTATTAAATCTACTCCCAGGTGAAATAAAGAAATCCATAAAAACTAATTTAACTTTTAATCTAAATCCAAATAATCCGAAATTGAATCTTTTTTAAATCCGTTTAAAAGCCTTTGTGTCACGCCTCGCAAACGGCTAAGCAAAAAAAAAAAGAAAATTACTTATTTTTTTTGCTTGATTTTATACAATTCACCCAAAAACAGTAAAGTATTGGTAAAGTATTGGTCTTTGTGAATTTTCGATTTTTTATAGAACCTATTAAGGTAATTGTTATTTTTTTTCTTAACTTTGTGTAGAACCGCCACTAAATGGACTCCTGTCTAAAGGCGAAAGAGTCAGGATAGCCGGCAAAAATTAAATTTTCTCGCGTTTTTCTTGCAATTTGCAAGTTATGGTTCTATGTCGGTCTTAAGATGATTCGTGGCCGTAACTAATATTAAATTTGTATAATTATAATCATCCATAAAATTAAATGACTATTTCATGAAATCATGACATTTGAGGCCACTTCTAACTTAAGGAGTTGTATTGCTGATTCTAATGATTATAATTCTGTAAAGCCGTATTTGTTACGGTAATCATTCAATCAACATACAACCTGACACAGACCTTCAAATAAAAAAAAAACATAAGTAAATTTGAATTTCTTGGGCTACCTTAGCGCATTCCCTTTAAGAAGCAATCTTAAAACATTATTTCAAAATTAACCGTTAAACAAACATAAAAGACCAAGTTACCAGAATCATTTAAATTACAAATTATTTTAGTTCATAAAACAGTTGTAATTCATTTCAAGGAAGTAATTCTGTCCATCCGGCCGAGACTCCGCAATTTCCTGGCGATTGTGCCCCAGCCTTCAGATGGCAATGTCGTTATAAACTTAGATATTGTCGGAAATTATTTGAAAAGTAATAATCGTAATATTAATTAGAATTACTGGGGGAAATGTCAAAGAGTGTCATCGGAATTTGTTCTTTGAGAGACAAATTGAGATTCCGAAGAAAGAGGACAGGAAATTTGACTGTTTTGAAAGGAAAATCACTCTGGACAATTACAGTAGTTAAATGGCAGCAATAGAGATGTGGGTTTACGTTATTCGTTTCGTTATCGGGTTTTATTAAGGGCTGATTTTTCTATCGCCCGATAACTTTTATTCCAGGAATAAAATTGAGGTTTGACAGTTTTTATATGAAATAACTGTCAAAATTTCAAAATTATTCCTCGTATAAAGTTATCAGATGATTGAAAAATCAGCCCTTAATATATGCTAATAATAAAGCTGAAGAATTTGTGTGTTTGTTTGAACACGCTAATCTCTAGAACAACCAGTCGGATTTGCATTTGATAACCTAGTTCTTGAGGAAGGCTATAGGCTATTTAATATCACTTTAGGACCAATACGAGCCGAGCAAAAAGAAAAAAGTCAAAAAGATCGCTAAGCGAAAACAAAGTAATAGCTCGGGCAGTCAATGCAATGCGACGAGGTGGATCGGGGGAACGAGAAAGGAACACGCGGACAGTGTCGCGGGCTGAAGCTAGTCGACAGTTAAAAACGCGGCAACAACAGGAACTTAGCTAAAAATATTATTTTGAATAAAACGTGTATATTAAATAAATTCGATCATTTATTCCAATTAAGCTATTAAATCACGACAAAAATCCATCATTTAGCACCCTTTTATATCCATATTCAAGCCTTTCAGCTCCACCACAAAACCTACACCATTCATACATAATTCGGGCCTTAAAGCAACCCTAAACTGCCGATATGGTCCATCCGCCGCACAGTCGACTGTCAAAGGGCCCTAGCAGGTGAATTGAATCAGGGTCTCTTTGCCCCAAAGGGTACCGACCACTTACAACTTTACCCAGAATAATGGATATGAAACCGCACGTTATGAACTTCCACTTGGTATTGCAATATGGCGGACAATTCCATTTATGAATTTCGAATTGAGAATGATTTTAGGTGATAGCTGATTAGGGACTGTAGATTTTTTTTGCGACTTTGATTTACAGGCTTTTGAGTTTATGGCTTAAATTTTAAATTACTCTAGTGTCTACTCTAGTGAAAATAAAAAAGGTTTTGCTAAATAAACTTATTTTTGTTAATATGTCAGCATCACTCTGTCTCGTTTATCTAGCCGTCGCAAGCGCTACTGCTGAGTATGAGGTACTGGGCGCGATTCCCAGGTCAGGCAAAGTTTTATTGCGTTTTTCTATCTGGAATTTCTCGGTAGCACCCTGGAGTCTGGATTCATGCCCGGTTGATAGCAATAGGCTCGTCCCCTATTACATGAAACTTAAACACAACTGGCGAAATCAAGGTGTACTATAGGCACTGTCTAACGCTTCGGAGAAACAAGCCGTGAAGTTATGACAAAGTAAGTAAAACTGAAAAACCTTCACGGATGTCATTAATACTCTTTATTTATATCATTTTATAGGATTTTCATATTACACTGTACCTATTATGTTAGCACTTCGACCACATGCTAAAGTCATTGTGGTACCTTGTAATAGTAAGGCAGTAAACACACAGTACCTAGTTACTATTACTCCGTCTCTACACGTTAGCCTGCCTTCGCCAGAATTACGCCTATCACCCCATTATAAACCACTTCGATGGTTCTATTGTAAGTGGAGCAATGGACGCAATTCTCTAGACGTTAGCCCGTAGGGACTGTGTATACGAAGCGTTACAATAGTGTTTGTAGGTAACATGACTAGAGGCTTCACATACATAATATGCCTAAGTCTTAATACATAGTGTTTCCCAGTAAGTGGGTTGTGGAGGTCAGATAGGCAGTGGCTCGATGTAAAATGGTATTCAGCAGCATCCGGTTGGAGCGTAAGCAGAAATTAACATAGTTAGGAAAGGCTGGGCAGATGAGGATAAGTAACGGCATCTTTTTCGTAATCCTGCAATCCAATTGTGTAACACACTATCAATCAGAGGAATTGGTCTGCATAAAGCCTCGAACTAGACAGACCTTTGTAAACCGATTCTATGTCTATTTAGGACCCAATTTATATAATAAGCTCAATAGAGTACTTAATATTTATAGTGCCAGTTACAAACATTGTAGTCTGAACATACGCGAATATTTGGGTAAACTTGATTACAAAGACACAGAAAGACCTCTAGAAGTACTTTAATAATGATGTAGTTATTAAATTGGTAATTTTTTATTTGTATTTAGTACTTACTAGAAGTAAGATATTATTATTAAAAAAAAAATAGCTAACTACGGACAAATAATCAGCTGATCGCTTAGTATGGGGATGGCCTGAAACACAGGTTTTTATTAGCCTAGCTCAGGCAGGTCGCCACAAGTTATAATATCGGTACTAACGTATCTTTCATAGGTAATTAAAAACGTATAAATTAAACTAGCTTTTATATTAATATTTAAGCCAATCTGCTAAGAACTTGGTACTACTGAGTATTTATAAGTTTATAAATGTTTTACTTTGTAAAAGGACCTTAATAAATATTATTATTTATTATAATCTCAATCTGAATAATTTTGAACGATATTGCTAATCCATTGCTTCATATGTTCGAAAAATGTGTATGCTCAACAACGTAAAGAACGCAATGAATGTTGTTGAACTGTCAAAATGAAACCTAATGCTACTGATAGTGTGTTACGCAATTACCCCGCTTTTTTCTGTTTTCTTCTGTTTCCACCAATTCACAATACATAGGTACAGACGCCAGCACACTAAGTTACTACAATCTGTCAACTTTTGTTTAATAGATTTTCAACGTTATCGCTAAAACATTAAGGTACAAGGTTGATAGGAAAATTTGACAGTTTCGGGTAGCTCGACCTGCTGGCGTCTGTACTTTAAACATTTACGTCAATACTGGTTTGGTTTCAAATACTATTCCAACGCTACAGTGCGGCCGACGAGAGAATGCGTTCTCGACACCTGTCAGTTTCATAATAAATGATTTTATTTTTAGGTTTGTACAAACACTTTTACACGTCAATCATATTTTAAAAACTAGATGAGGTCGGCGTTTCTGACTAGTCTGAGAAGAAAGGCAGAAACAAACTCAGAGGTCACAGTCTTTTTTAAAGTCCAGACATAATCTTGGTCAGATCATATGAAGACCATGTCGATCGATGTCTGAGGTGGTCTTTTGGGGAAAGAACCACACAGATTGAGAGAACCTGTCCAGTCAGTGCACGTATTTGTCATAAATCGTGCAGCTCAACTCAAAACTTAAGGAGCTCAACGATTCGACGAACAATACCAAAGAAAGGACATTTGGGTAGGCCACATAAATTACTGAAACTGCCAGACCATGACAAAACTAACAGAACAGAGGAAAATAAAAACAAATAGAATGACCCACATAGTCATCACATTCACAATAATTCAAATAATAGAATACAAAGTAAGCAAATGTCATTGTATATATAAAAACTTTACAAAGTAAGCAAATGTATACTATATAAAATTCATTAATGTCAATGTGTATATAAAAAAACACTCAATCTATAAAAATTGGAAGCAGCTCAATCCCAAGCCTTTTTGTCTTCGATATAATCCTTAACTGTATAAAAAGCTTTCTGGCACAACTAACGTATAATGAATGATTTGAATTTATTAAGACTTAGATCTTGAACGTGGCTTGGAAGTTTATTATAAAAACGTATACATTGGCATCTGAAAGAGCCACCTATTTTCTTGAGCCTTGTTGTAGGTATAACAAATTTGTGTTTGTTCCTAGTATTTGTATTATAGATATCACTGTATTTTTTAAACAATTTTATATTTTTATAGGCATATAAAAGATTTTCATAAATATACTTCTCAGGCACAGTCATTACATTAATCTCTATAAATTTGTCTCTGAGTGAGTGTCTCGGACTTATTTATAAATTGATCGAACAGCTCGCTTCTGCAAAACAAATATAGTCTGAATATCGGCGGGATTTCCCCACAATAGAATACCGTACATTACACTATGAAAATAGCTAAAGTACACTAAACGGGCTGTGTCTATATTAGTTAAATTACGAATTTTTCTAACAGCGTATGCTGCGGAACTTAGTTTTTTTGACAATTTATCTATATGTGGACCCCTCAGTATATAAACGAATACGTGATTTTCGAATTCGATCATCGAACTGACAAGTATCAGGAACGCATTCTCTCGATGTCCGGACTGTAATAGTAGTACCTACCTACCTACTAGGAGTCAATGGATAAGATAGGTATACCGTGTTGATGTTTACAACCAATATTCAGTATGTTCCGCGTACGCTACGCTACCCAAAATTCACGCTCACACCACAAACGAGGCGATCCAATGCAACCTAACTTTTGTTTTGTATTTACCCAACCCTATACTCCGACCGCAACACATGAACTAATGATCCGCGCTCAATGGAGTGTAAACTGAAACAATAATTAAACTTTCGATTCGGCCAAATAAGCGAGTGCAAACATACATACAGTCTGAAACTCATACGGAACTATCCGATATCGCTTAACGTTCTCAAATGCTGGGTTGGGATTAAATACAAATCAGCGATACGTAACCGGACGGATTCCTCTTGGAGCTTCGACTGGGATTGGAATAATAAATTGGAATTGTAGCTGTTGGCGTATGTTTTTGGGAACTGCCGGTCGATTCTGTAAAAATCTCACCGTGAAAAATTAGGTGAAGTGAGCTTAGCGTGAGCTGTCAATCCCTAGCATTACTTGGAATGACAGCTCACTACCAGCTCACCTAGTTTTCACGGTGAGATAGTTACAGAATCGCACTGCTGATCTATTTACTATAGAATCAGAATTAGAACTATTTATTTGTAAAAACATAGGTCAAGGTTTTATATAATAATTTATTATATATTGCGCTATGTTTTGTCATTGATGACATCTAACAAATATCAGTGAAGACTATATAAAAATTTAAGAACGATATTTGGTACTTTGTAGTTCGGATACTGCAGATTCTTATTATAGTATATTAATTTACTCATCACCCTTCATCACAAATGAGAGCATTGGTGGCCTAGTGGCAAAGGCCGCGTCATACGAGTTGTAGGTCAGTCAGGCGCTTTAATTTTCGTAAATTATTTAAGCATCACTGCTCTCAAAACGGTGAAGGCAAACATCATGAGGAAACCGGCATTTCCTAGAACCAAAAATTCGAAGACATGTGACATGTACCAACCCGCATTGGACCCGCGTCGTGGATCAAGGCCCACTCCCTCTCACCGAGAGGAGGCCTGTGACCCAGCAGTGGGAAGAAGATAATAATGAAAATGCTTCATCGGAATTGTATAGAAGTCTGCAAAGTGTTGGGGCTGGGGGTCCCCCAGTTTCAGGGTTGGAAATGGGGGACGTAACAGTTTATTTAATAGGGTGACGCATATTCAATTACACTGCTTGCCACGTGAGTAACCAAAAGCCATTGGTCATTTATCTTGTTACGGTTAACCTCCAGCAAACCACACAGTCGCTGATGTTAGTATATCCTGTGGGTATTGACCCGAGAGGATGCGTTCTTGTACAATTCTAGTAGCTAATAAAGATCAAATTCGCAAAACACGTATTCGTTTGTATGAAACTGACAGGTGTCAACAACACATTCTCACGTTGGCCGCACTGTACAGACGCCAGCACATCAAGCTACTACAATCTGTCAAATTTCTTTAATAGGTTTTCAACTTTATCGCTAAAGCATTAAGGTTCAAGATTGATTGGGAAAATTTGACAACTTCGGGTAGCTTGACCTACTGGCGTCTGTACCTACGAGTATGTAGTTAAAAATCACTAGTCATTACAGAATATTCTCTCCCCATTCTGTACCTACCGATTTAACAGTTGGTTACTAAAATCCGATCACGATTTGTGATCTACGAGCATTGAGATATTGGGACGGTCACAAAAGGAATAAACCAGGACACTTCATGTACTGTTCCCGAATATTTCTCGTATCTAGTAGATTCTGTGCTTCGTCGATATTTGACAAATTATATTCCTATCAACTCGCAAAACGTTACAATTTTGTTGATTGATTTTTATGAAATATTCTTTTGATAATATTGGTCAGTTTAAGACATGATATTATGGCCTATAAGCTTCCTTCTCCTACGTACCAAATACTATTTTTTTTTCTCACATCGAGGTCCAGGTTACCCGAAAGCCTGTCTGACAACCAGTGTTACAAAGCAGTGTCGCATTACCCAGTAACTGGGCTGTGGAGGTCAGATAGGCAGCCGGTCCATGTAAAATACCGGTACTTAACTGCAAGATTGGAAGCCAAACCCAACATTGTAGTTGGCTAGGCAGATGGTGATGATGTTAATGGTCGGGAGTACCTATACGTTATTTTATTCTCTTCTTAAAGTGGTCCTGATATTAAACTGAGTCTTGACGTTGGACTTTCAATGAACAGATCCAAAACACAGATCATGATTAATAGCACGAAACGTAGGGTCGTTGTAGACGGACATGTGTTGCCATATGTCAATGAGATGACAAGACAAGGAAGTCAAAAGACGAGTCCAAAATGCTTGGAAGACCTACTGGTCCCTTAAAGAACATATGAAAGGTAATCTTCCTATAACTTAAAAGGAAACTCATCGATACACATATCTATGAGTTAACCTACGGTGCACAAAGTTGGTCACTTACTGAACAACAGAAGTCCAAACTCAGGATTTGTCAACGGGCAATGGAGCGCAGCATAACTGGAGTCAAGCGCACAGACCGAGTCAGAAACACACCACGCTGCGCTCCAAAACTCAATTAGCGGATTTTGGAGAAAAAACAGCCAGGCTGAAGTGGGACTGGGCCGGACATTTCGTGCTGATGCATCCGGAGAGATGGGCAAAGATCGTCACTCACTGGACGCCTGAAGAAGACCATCGCCGTCGAGGTAGACCACGGCGAAGGTGGTGTGAGGATCTAGCAAGGTTTGCAGGGCCAACATGGCCAGAGATCAGAGGTTGGTTTTGAGGAAGACAGGGAGGTTTGGAAGGAAAAAGGGAGGCCTTTGCCCAGCAGTGGGACACAGTGTAGTCTAACAAAAAAAAAAGATATTAAACCCTTGACATCTAGTTTGCATTAAAGAGACAAAAATAGGTATTTATATAGCTCCAAAGCTTAATACCAGAATCGCTAAATACCAGATTCGCAAAACACCGGATTCGCCATATACCAGAAATGCAAAATACCAAAAGTACAGTCCTAAACAATTGAGTTCTGTTTAAAGACTATCCTGTATTAGCAACTATGTCACATGGTGACATCTACCAGATGATGAATGTATGATGAGGTACACGTCACATATCTTTGAATTTTTGGTTCTAGGAAAGTGCTAAAGTGTCTGTCTGAGTTCGAACCTACGACCAACAACAACAGTCGCGGCCATTACCACTAGGACACCACTGCTCCCCTTTTGCCTTTTACCCACCCATAATTGACCCTTAATGTACATACCTACTAACTTGCAACCACAAAGAAACAGCTCGGAATTACGTTAATAATACATTGTAAACTAGTGTCACGGTCTTGAGCGTTCATGGTCTGAAGAATGTCATAAGTGGCGCCATCTTGTGTAATTTTCCGCAATGACAGACAATAATTTGCCGTGCAATTGACCATCTGCAAAGGACATGGCCGTGTACGATAGTTGCATGTCGATTTTTTTAGGAATATGGGGAGCAATTTTGTTGTGTGGTCTTTTATTGTCTGTAGGACAATGACAAGGTGGCTATTAGATATACAATTTCGAGTTTTATTTAAATTTAAAGCCTACTTTGACTATGATTAAATAATTATAATGAAATTTCAAAAATTACATAATAATTTCTGAATGCCTGCTCACTTATGCCCGTTTTCACTCATGGTATACGATACCTAAATAAATTGGATTTCAACACTCAATAATAATTACGAAGTAGCATCGTGTCTCAGATGTACGTCGAAGTAAGATATTGTCGATGTACAGCATGCCGGAGTAGAGTACGTCGAAATTAACTGATGTCGGACTACCATTGTTGTCGAAGAAGCATGTCGTCGAAGTCGCACCGTTTCCTAGTTAAGTCATAAGTACAGTAGTGTCTGACTTAAGGTATTTCGAACTAAAGTATTGTCGAAATGGAGACGTGTCGGAGTTCCATATTGTCGAAATAAAACCTTGTTGTATTACAGTTTGTCGAAATTCAGTTGGTAAGTCCTCGGCTCAACGCTGAGAGGTGAAATCCAACAGTGTAATTAGATGCTCAATAATATCAGTAGTCTGTTGAGAGTTTATTGGAGTTTATACTTTTTGAAGATAACCTTAAGGTTTCGAGGTTCAAAGAGAACTATCTTAGAAATTAGGTGATGCTCCAAACATCATTATTTCTATTGCGTTCCTTTAAAAACCTCCAGTATTTTTATAGTAACTGCCAAATGAGATACTTTTAAACTTCATGACTACACTGATAGAGCTAAATAATAACAGCCGCACAGGTCGGTCGATCAGGGTAAACTACGCTTGCCGCGATTGGTCTGTGGATGGGTGATCATCTTTACATACCGTGCCTCGTAAAGCAAGTTATATCGCTGATCCCGGCTGTCATTCGTGGATCTTTGACAGTCGTTACCGGTAGTCAGAAGCCTGAAAGTCTAACAACCAGTCTTACCACCGGATAGACTGAAAGCCGACAAAAATAATTTGGGGCAAATCACATACTTTCAATTTTATATTTGGTTTTTAAAATCACTACAAATCTTATTAATATTTGGAAATCATGACAGGGTAGAGCAAAAATGTTTAAAGTTCAGTTTCAGGTGGAATCGAGGTGTCGTCAAAAAAGTTAACTTTAACGATGTGACATATTTATATAACAACATCAATTAGGTACAGGGCGCACATCAAGCTACTACAATTTGTCAAGTTTCTTTAATAGATTTTCAACTTTATCGCTAAAGAATTAAGGTTCAAGGTTGATTGGGAAAATTTAACAGTTTCGGTTAGCTTGGCCTGCAGGTGTCTGTACATTACTGTACGCTTTCATTTTCTACCCTCTATGCAGTTTTGTTTACGATGAAAGATAGCTTAATTATGTTCGGCCCCTTTTACGTGGAACTTAAACATAACTGGCCAAATGTGTATTAATCAACATCATGTTGATTCGATTCCCAATCAACCTTGAACCTTAACTCTTAGCGATAAAGTTGAAAATCTATTACAAAAACTTGACAGATTGTAGTATATATAATAACTGATTGCCACTAAAAATTAGGTGACACGTCCTAAATGAATGCCTAAATTAAAACGCACTATTAAATGAAAGTCCAACAGTGCATTATTATATTAAGGCATAAAAGTTTTGATGAGTGTAAGTCAAAACGGGCTTAAGGAATCAAAACCCTTAGTACGAATTTAATTTCAAACTCATCATTGTAGGAACTACAGGTAACAAAAATGCTAACAATGCTAAATGCAATGTTCCCCGTGCATACAGTTTAGCGGCCAGTCGTCTTCCCCACGCCGTAGCAATAATTGGTGTTCTGTATACATTATGCAAGAAACGTCATTGTGGCACGCAATAATTCATGGTTATCAGACTTTATATTGGACACCATTATCATTTCAGACGTCCATTGCTGGACATAGGCCTCCCCCAAGCATTGCCCCTTCGACCGGTTCTGTGTTTCTCGTATCCAGCGAGTTCCTGTGGCCTTCACCAGATTATCGGTCCACCTTGTGAGAGGCCTTCCAACGCTACGTCTTCCGGTACGCGGTCGCCACTTCAGAACCTTTATTTATTGAAACTTTTCGCACAAAAAGGTACAAAGGCGGACTTAATGCCTTAGGCATTCTCTAGCAGTCAACCAAGGGTGGTGAAGAGATTAGATGGCAGGTGCTTTGGTTGAGAGGGACAATGATAAAAAAAAGCTCCTAAAACTAGGTACACAAATACATAAATAGGTTATATACACATACATACATAGTATTACTACAATATATACTTAATATATAAATATACAAAATCAAGGGAGAGAGGTGTTCAGATGACTACGCTATTTGTTTTGAAAATAACTCTGCAATTTCCGCTTAAATGTATACCGACTGGTCGCCGTCCTAATATCAAGAGGAAGCGCATCAAAAGAGGAATGGACTGAATATGAAAGGAAGAATGAACAAAGTCAGACGTGTGAGAAGGACAGAGTAAGAGAAGATTGTTAGAAGAGCGCAAATTCTGAGCGTATGAAGAACATAGATATTGGAAGTGAGATACGCGATAAGAAGGAGGAGTGGGAGAGTTGAGAAGGCAGAAAAGCGGTGTTACAGCGCGCAAACTTCATTGGCGAAAGGACATCCATTTCAGCTCAGACCTATGGCTCGACACATGATCATATTTCCTGAGGTTGAATATGAACCGGATACCGTTGTTGAGCAATCTGTCGAGCTTATCCAACAAAATCGCATTCAAGTCAAAGTAGCACACGTCACCATAGTCGATTATAGGGAAAATCAAAGTCTGCACAAGCATGGTTTTCGTCTTAGCGGGCAAAAAGTTCCTCAAACGATACAGGGATCGCAGAGTACCGTTGACCCTTTGATTAACACTAGAGACCTGGCGTTGCCAACTAAGCGTCAAGTGAAGATGCAAACCGTGATCTTTCACATTAGGGGTTATGGGTATGACGGTACCATTGAAAATAAGAGGAGGAAGAGAGCTAAGAGTCACCCTACCCATCATGCGTGAGCTTCCAATAATAATAATAAAGTTTATTCTTCAAAAAGTAAAAATACAATGTGACGGATTCGGTGAGCCACAAACTAAGCATCGCTTGTATCTTGTGGAATTAGAATTAGAATGGCCTGACACTTCGAGGGGCTTACTGACACCCCGAAACTACCAGACAACTTTTTAATAGCATCTAAGTCTCCGTTTACATCTGCTACGTCCGGCCTTGGACTTTATGGACAGGATGATCTTTTTAATTTCGTCCAAGGTCACCGGAGAGAAGTGAAATGGTTCTATGATGTTACTCGCTAAGCCAATAATGAAATCAACCGTCTGGGACAACATTTGGGAACCCAAATGACAAGTGGTTGTAAAGTGACGGTTGATATCATCAAGGCCTATTGTATTAGGAAAATCCACATGCCGTGGTCTGCCGATACCAAGAGTACCAAAGAACTTCCAGATATCAGCAGGTGAAGAAGAAGATAAATGTTCTCGAGAATATGGCGGCATTTAGCGTTGCGTATCATCTGATTAAACCGGTTCCTAGTAACTTTGAAAAAGTTTCGATTTTCTTCACTGCGATCGTTTTTAAACCTTTCGCCCCATTGGCCAGAGTTTCAAACTATACGTAACTAATAAATCTACAACACCACCGAAATAAATAAGTAGTTCCATTTAATTTTGAAAAAATAAGGCCATGTTTTGACTCTCCCATACATAGAAAATAAAAAGGTCCTTCAGAAAATACCTTTATACTCTCCAACACCTTTTCACGAAACTCATCAATCATCTCTACTCTAAACCTCATCAAAAGCAAGTCCCCCACACCTAAGTACACTAAGTACATTCGAGGCTAAAGCCCCATTCACATGCTAAGCCCATCCCGATGTCATGAGCGCACTACACGATTCTATAATATTAATATTTTCCAGCAAGTGCGTCATGCATCTCTGGCGAGAGCACTTCGGGTAATGGAAACGACCGTTATAAATTTTCAACACTAAGAGCTTGTCAGACAGGACATTGATATTTTTCCTTAGAATCAGCTTTGAGTAACAGACAAAAGTGGTCTAATGGTGCGACGTCATGACGTCAGGTGGCGAGGTGTTTAGAGTTAGGTTTTGTTATCGGGCGATGCGCTTTTGTTTTTAGATTTATGATTTTTTTCTTTAACGGACTTCTAAAGAAGGAGGAGGTAATCAATTTGTCAGTGTATTTTTAGAGTGTATGGTATTTGAGTTAGCTTTAATAAAAATCAATCAATCTGCTTCAAGTCTAACCAGTTACCGTCAATAATACATACAATCTTCTTCATTTATGTTGATGATGAATGTAAAAACAAATACATAGTAAGACACCGTTTGGGATGCCATAACAAAAAAATAAAAAAATCAATATCTTTTTTACAAAAAAAATCGACATCGAAAAAAAAGGCGGTTGATTTAAAAAAATATATATTTTCGTTATAATGTTTGAATATTTTCGGGATAACATGTGTAAATGATAATGATAAATGATAATTGATTTTATTTTGTAAGTAGGTTTGTACAAACACTTTTACACGTCAATCATATTTTAAAACTAGATGAGGTCGGCGTTTCCTATCTGACTAATCTGAGAAGAAAGGCCGAAACAAACTCAGACGTCACAGTCTCTTTTAAAGTCCAGACATAGTCTTGGTCAGATCATATGAAGACCATGTAGGTCGATGTCTGAGATGGTCTTTTGAGGAAAGAACCACACAGATTAAGAGGACCTGTCCAGTCAGTGCACGCATATGTCAGAAATCGTGCAGCTCAACTCAAAACTTAAGGAGCTCAACGATTCGACGAACAATATCAAAGAAAGGACATTTGGGTAGGCCACATAATTACTCAAACTGTCAGACCATGACAAAAACTAACAGAACAGAGAGAAAAATAAAAAATAAAATGACCCACATAGTATTAACATTCACAATAATTAAAATAATAGAATACTTTACAAAGTAAGCAAATGTCATAGTATACAGGATAATTTTTTATTCAGTGCGTAAATTTTTACAGGGTGTTCTACCCATGAATATGAACAACATTCACTATGGGACCATCTCTGAAATCACGAAAAAAAAATCAGCAGATTCATACATTTTGGTCGAGTAGGTATTGAACTTTTATAAGAAACAGCTGATTTTTTTTTTGTGATTTCAGAGATGGTCCCATAGTGAAAGTTGTTCATATTCATGGGTAGAACACCCTGTGAAAATTTACGCACTGAATAAAAAATTATCCTGTATATCAAATTCATTAATGTCAAAGTGTATATAAAAAAAAAACAACAACAAAACAAAAAAATTAAAACATTCACTAAGTAAAAATTGGAAGCAGCTTAATCCCAAGCCTTTTTGTCCTCGATATAAGCCTTAACGGTATAAAAGGCTTTCTGGCACAACTTACGTTTAATGAATGATTTGAATTTATTAAGGCTTAGATCTTGAACATTAAAGAAACATAAAGAACATTATACCATGCCTGACATCTTCTCATTAGTCAAAGAAAATACGATAAATTATTGAACGTTTTCCTCACTTTATTTTATCTTAAACTTGCTCAGTAGCATTTCGAAGAATATTTACTTACGAACCTCGTTCAATATAATTCAAAGAGCCTAGAATTTTTCTGCAAAAGCTCTAAGAAGTTAGAACAAGGTTATTCTAAGTGTGACATAAAATCCAGAATATGAAATTAATTAGGTGCCTTTCTATTGTAAGCATAATCAGCCTGTAACGTTCACACTACTGAGACACAGGCCAGGCCAGGTACTGGGCCGTAATCCACCACGCGAGCCCGGCGCGGGTTGGTGGATGAATTTTTGGTTCTAGGACATTTTTCGACCGTTTTTTCACGATGTTTTCCTTCACGGTTTCGAAAGCAGTGGTGATGAAATTAAATACACAAAGAAAAGTGCCCGGGGTTCCAACTCGCGACCTGTAAACTCGTAAGTTGTGGCCGATACGACGGGGCCATTGCTTCTCTAGTTTAGGTAGGTATTAGATAGAAGAATAATAATATTGTTCTTGTCTATTACAATGACGTACGAGATTCAAAATCATATTTCCTATCATAATTCAGCAATGATGATAGGAAATGTGATTCATGAAAAATAAACAAAATAGTGTACGGTGTAGATAACTGGGGGGTAATTCTCGTAATTTTAAGAAGTTTTTAGTCTGATCTCAGTCTGAATCTGTCAAAAATACGTCTAATTTCCCTACATTTTGACAAGTTTTTGACATTTGTTTGTCGCCGAGATGAGACTGCGACTAGATTTTGAACGTTTTAAATTACGAGAATTGGCCTTCAGATATGCTATCGGAATCGGTAATTGAAAACGAAACCAGTCAATCAATCTGCCGAGACTTTTCCCAACCATGTTAGGGTCGGCTTCCAGTCTAACCGGATGCAACTGAATACCAGTACTTTACATGGAGCGACTGCCTATCTGACCTCCATAACTCAGTTACTGGGTAACACGATAACCCTTAGTAAGACTGGTTGTCAAACTTTCGGGCTTCTGAAGACCCGTAACGACTGTCAAAGATCCTTGAAAAATTTAAGAAGTAATAGATAAAAAGTTATTAATTAAACTGGAGAAATATATCCGTTTTAGCTAAGGCAGTAAATACAGAATACACAATATGATTCACTGCCGTAAAAAATATGGCTTTACAGAATTATAATCATTAGAATTAGCAATACAACTCCTTGAGTTAGAACTGGCCACAAATGTCATGATTTCATGAAATCGGGGGCTACAGTTGCCTCTGCCGTTGCACGTGCCCTTTGTGTGTACACTAAGGCAATAAATACACTACACTAGACAATAGTAAACATTATAATTGTCATCTAATTGAAATACTGAGGGGAAATTCTCGTAATTTTAAGAACTTTCACAGTCTGACCTCAGTCTCAATCTGTCAAAAATACGTCTAATTTCCAAACATTTTGAAAAAAATTTGACATTTGTTTGCCGCCAAGATGAGACTGCGACTAGATTTTGAATATTTTAAATTAAGAGAATTGGCTTTCAGATATTTAATTTAAAACCGGATAAAAACTTAAGTTTTACAAATGTTGTAACTATCAAACATAGTTATTAAGTATTTAGTTAAATCAACATAGTACTTTTGTAGGTACTGTGAGCTCTTTACGAGCTCGATACCGGGATAGGTAAATTTAACTAAGGTTACGGTTGTTTATTCCAGTTCAGTGCTCCCTACCGTTTATTTATGCCATTCTAAAAACAAATGCCATTAATTTTTATCGGACTTGCGGAGGTTGCATGTAAGCACCAAATAGGCTACGATCTCTACAGTATCTACTAAAATAATAAAAAACGCCACACAATGGAAAATATTGTATCATCTAACTGAAATACTGAAGTAAAAAACAGATAGAAGCTGGTAACAACTTTTCAATACGATAAAATAAATCAGAAATTATTGAGCACACGACAGTCGTGTTCTTTACACTCGATATAACACCAACCATATCGAACTTTGTCCATTCGATATCGGCTAACTTAACGAAATATGTTTTTCTCGCAGGAAAACATGTATTATTAAACTTTGAAGCTGTAAGGAGAAAGTACATAGATAAGGGTTTGGAGTTTGTATATGCATATTCTTCTTGGCGTCTCGATGGCAATCTAAATGGAATTCAGAATTCGACTACGTGTTTGGCGCCATAACTAGCGTCCATCAGTTCCAGTAATGTGCAGCTGACAGAACACGCAGGACACGATATTAAGTGTCACATCGTTTGTGGAAGAGCACCACATTTACAATCCAAGCCGGAGTCGTATATGAATAGCCACCTGAACAGGTTTTCCTTGTTCGGAGTCTGTTTAAAGACATCCAGGTTACCCAAGGTAACTCTAGGTCCAGGTGGGAGATCTCCATATTTATACGTAGTACTAAACAAAGTCGCTTTTCGTGTGACCGCTTATGAATTTTGTTGTGGTTTTTACGGACCATTTAAGACATTTTTCCTGGAAGGTTTATGTGTAAAATAAATTCATAATTAACTGCCTCGATGGTGAAGTAGTTGCAAGCGCTACTGCTGAGCATGAGGTCCTGGATTCGATTCGCAGGTCGCGCAAAGTGTTATTAAGTTTTTCCATCAGGAATTTCTCAGTAACAGTCTGGAGTCTGGTTTTTACTCGGATGATGCCAATGACGCGTTCCCTTTTACATGGGACTTAAACATAACTGGTGAAATGTGGGTGTTTATAGATACGGAACACCTTTGCTTAACCCTCCGGGAATCACAGGCGTAATGTTAAATTTTGTCCAAATAAAGAAAACTCAATGTTTTATTAAGTCGTAAAAACCGTGTGAAGCGACAGGGGTACAACTTCAATCTTTTTAGTCGGCTTTTGTTACAAAATCAAACTAGACGTGTTCATTAAAAAAAAAAAAAATGTATGTAAGTAGTTTATCAGCCATCTTGTTACCATAACACAAGCATTAGGTTGCTTAGCTTGGGACTAGATGGCGCTGTGTGAAATGTCCAGGGATATTATTATTATTATTAAAACACGAAAAAGGACGATTCTTCTAAACATGTTTCTGTTTTTTCGCTAAGTGCTCGATAAACTCGATGCTCGAAAAATATCAGTTCTATGTTTTGTATTTTCATCGTCCAGTCTGCCTATTTCCAGTCTGTAACCATCTCACCGCGAAAACTTAGGTGAAGTGAGCGTGGAGTGAGCTGTCATTCCAACTAATGCTAGGGATTGACAGCTCACGCTAAGCTCACTTCACCTAATTTTTCACGGTGAGATTTTTACAGAATCGATCGGCAGTTTTTACCTTTGTTTTTTCTTGCACCTCTTTTACAGTATACTCGTAATTAATGCGTTTCTATTACCATTATAGATATCATTGTTTTTTATACCTTCTACGTCGTCCTCATCATTTCAGCCTGGGCCAAATAGTACACCCAATACTGGGTAAAGACCTCCCCTTTTTTTCTGTCGTACTGCGATTCCCTGCCTCCCTCATTCAGGTGATTTCCGGGATTTTGATAATTTATCATCAAACCAGCTTTTGGACGGCCTTGGTTTCTTTGGTTTATCCTTGTCATTCGGTCACAGCTTTCCTCCATCGGTCATCTCCTCGTCTAACTAGATGTTCTGCCCAATTCTACTCGCATCGCTCTATCTCCGACGTCGCAGACTTTTGACCGACGACGGATTTCGGTGTTACTTGATTTAGTACGGTTAGCCAAGCATGGCTCGCTCCATGGCCCTTGTGCTACTCATATGTGGTGCATAGTCTCCTTTGTGAGCATCCATGTCTCGGCACCGTAAGTCATTGGCACATTGGTTGAAAAGGCAGGTTTTTGGCACAGGGGGACTTGGTTCTTCAGATCCTCGTGGGTTTTTGGGGCCGAAAAATACGTTTCAGCTTACCAAACGTTTGGAATAAAACCGGTAACTTTTCTGATCATATGATTATTTACTTTTAAAACTGAATTACTTACATCGACATAGAATTATTCCGCTAGGGGATTATTCGATAAATAATTCTCTGTTACCGTAGGTAGGTAATGCTTTCAATATTCATACAAGAAAACTTTTCAATGCAGGGTAGCGCAAGTAGCACCTATTCCTAACGGATCTAACATCCAACTAATCCGAATATGTTTCACTAAGGGTAGTTTCGTTACATCACAGTTCAACAGCACAGTAGAGTCTGCTCACAACTTTGCTCTGGTGCATAACTTTGAACACATAATAATAACTAGAAATCCTCATTCACTACTCAGATTCGGCTGTAAAATGCAGCATGAAGTATGAAGAAATACATAATTATACAAAACTATTGTATTACTCACTATAGAGCTCATAGTAACAACGGTGAAAACAACGTTTTGATTGACACCGATAATTGATAGTGCAAAATTTTATACCGAAATTCGATAGTGTACAAATTCCACAAATCAATAGTTGGTACAGGATGGCATGGACCTCGACGCGCAAACTGAAACCATGAATTCAGCTCAATATGATTCTAGACCCTCTTGAAATTATTTCCTTGCGTTGAAATATTTTGTCTGTTATAAAATAAAAAAATCGGTTGTCTGTAAAGTCGGTTTACTGACGATAGTTGAACGTGACAACGTCATAAGAAAATACTGATGGAATGGTTTCATTTTTCAAAAGAAAATTTTAATGGAACGCCTCAGAGCGAGGTAACGCCGCATGCGTCATGTTTTTTCGTGCGTGTAGCCGGCTCCATCGAATTATAAGACGTTGTCACGTCAAAAATTGGCTGTTTCATAGAAAAGTGTAATACTTACGCGGATGGAACATCTATTTTTTTTTAACCGTTGACATATTGCATACCCTCCGTCGAAACTTTCCGTCGATTATTTACAAAAAAAATGTTCCATTCATGTCGTTCAGAATCATGTAGGTACTGAATCCATCGTAACATATTGCGCGTCGATGTCCCTGCCATCCTGTACATTATTTACAGGATAGCTGCCATCCCTAAACTCCCATGAAATTCGCATCAAATCATGTTTACTGATCTAAAAATAGTTCACAAAACATTGGATGTTTCTAATAACAATAAAAAACACGTTAGCATTAAAAATTAAGCCCACCTGCCACACTGTCATAATTTCTTCTGTTCATTAAACTTTGTTTATTTCCGTATTAATCCTTCTATTCTACCCCAACCCTTATCTGTATTAAAGGGTCCTCAAATACTTTTAATCCTTTGGTGGCTATCCCCATTATCATTAAGGCAGATCTGTGATATCGAAGAAAGGTTTTTCAGCGTACTGCAGCAGTAGTAATTAATATTTTATGTGGCACTTTCGGCGGCTGAATGTGTTAATTATAAAATGTTTGAATTTAATCTGGTTGAGGAATGGATTACGGACTGTCTGTAGGGTTAGTTAGGGGGTAGGTAGAACTGTCTCTGGGTGTTTGTGGTTATTGTGAAAAGACAATGACCTAAATTGATGCCTTTATTTCATCGGCCATTAATGGCATTTTATAAAAGTATTAGCTTTTGCTCGCGACTTCGTCCGCGTAAAATTTAAAGCTCTCCCGACCCACCCTGTCGCATCATATTGCATGGCAACGCCTGCCTGCGCTATTAGTTCGTTTTCGCGTTTTTATTGCCTTCCTCAATGATTGGGGCTGCCAAAAGAAGAAAGATTCCATTTCTCAAATCCGACTGCTAGTTCCACAGATTAGCGCGTTTCAAACAAACAAACTCATATTCATATTCATATATTTATTTGCATTCCACAATGTTGTCGAGGTGTTACAATGGCTTACCTAAAGCTAAGGTACAATTATGGACCCTGTAGGACACAGCAAAAAGCATAAAATTAATGATTAAAATAAAATAAATTTAGGACACAAATTAACAATAATCAATCTTTAAAATATGTTATTAACATTTATTACAATTTTTATAGGTAAATAAAACATTTTATTTTGTTGAGATCAGTCTGTTATAGTTGATACATAATAATTATTTGGTAAGGTCAATTAAACATATATCTATCATATTATAATATTTGTCTATGTATGTATGAATGTATCAATACTCTTCAGGTTTGTTATTAGTATACATAAAATAATAAATGAATGAATAAAAATAAATGTATAGATAAAATAATGTGACATGACATTTCGTAACGCGGTTAAGCTTGAAAATCAGTATGGGCTAAGTTTAGGCACGTCGAAAATACCATATTTTTTTACCAGTTTTTCCGACAGGCATTTACCTAGCACCCTTTTTACGCGGGAGGTTGCCACTGGACTGAAATAACTTAATTACGACACTGACCTAGGGCGACTTTCATTACTAACATCCCCCAGTTTGAAAACCGCTCGGAAACGTAAATTTATTGACATCGGTCGTTCGGTCAATGACACGCGTTTGCCAATGTGAACGCACCCTTAAAATAGAACAATAATTTTTAATTATGTAAAGTCACTTTTGTAGTTCGTGCAATTTTCGTATTCTGTAAATTAGGGCGTTTACCTCTTATGAAAATAACAAGTACGAGTACATTTAGAGTGGGTGAGTGGACGAAAACATTCTCATTTTGTTCTACATACTGACGGCATAATAATCTCGTAAAATTTTGTATGGATAGCGGTATTTTATTGAAGCAATATTTTAGGTACTGTACCTAAGTGTTTTCTCAATTCTAGTAATATTTCTCGCTTTTATTTTTACAGAAGGATACAATAATATATATTGTTGCTGCTGCTAACAAGCTATTAAAATAATAATAAAATAACTTAACCTAACTAAAACTATTAACAAACTAAAATATGGCGTAGAAAAATTCCGCCGCATCGCTGTCGACTGGTAAAATACCCAAGAGAATGTCTAATTTGGAAACCTTTAACATTTAAGAGATGATTTTCTTATTAGAATGTCAGTTTCCCAGACTCGAAGCATTGAAATATAGTCTCACAATTAAAAACAAATATATCAATAATGAAACGAACGCTCAAAGTAATTAGGTACTCCATTCATTACATGGCGCATAAAAGATAGAGGAAAAGAAACTAATAAATTATTTCTTTTCCAGCGTTCCCATTCGATAAGTACCCACAATAAAAAGCAGAGATTAGGTACAGACGCCAGCAGGTCAAGCTACCCGAAAGTGTCAAATTTTCCCAATCAACTTTGAACCTTAATGCTTTAGCGATAAAGTTGAAAATCTATTAAATAAATTTGACAGATTGTAGTAGCTTGTGGTGCTGGCGTCTGTACCTAAAATCTCTTTCCATTAGCCATTTAATCCTTATAAGATGATACTTCCCGACTCGACGTTTTTATAACACTTAATATTATTTTATCTCTTTGGAAATCCATTTCATTTCTAATTTAATAAATGCGAGAGTGAGTTCGGTTTCTTATTCAACCATTGATATCTAAGCCGATTTTCCTATGTAGTTTTCTATGTATTTTCTAGAGTATTTTTCTGAAAGTTAAAATATATGACTCGTGGGCAAAATAACAGTCCTTCAGACCAATCTCAACTGAGACTAACTTTGGGCGTAGCAGATATTATGGTGTACAAGTGTGTGCTCAGACATAGGTGCATTTTCTCTTCCCTCACTCTCATAGTCCGGGAAAGGCACTCGTATGCAACTGTGCAACCTAACCTACATTAGTAGGTTGCACAGGGCTGCTATCCAACGAGCCCCTCCGATTAACCTAAATATTATGTTTCTACTATGTAGGTATTATGCTTGGTAGGACTTGTGCAGTTCACGTCAATCCATGCATTTGGTGGTTTTTGAGCATTGATCATAAGCCTGACCTGACGTCATTGTGCGCAGCCTTTGACCCATCCCGTGATTGAAATAAAATACCTTTTTTGTTAAGAAAACTTCAAACTAATGTTAGTATCTTAAAATAATAAACTATTGCTGTGGAGCCGAACCAGAGGATGAATTCAGCACATGATTCTAAACCTCCCCTAGTGTAGAAATTTTTCGTCGGTTGTCAAAATAAAAATCTGCTGTTTCATAGAAAATGCAATACCTACGCGGTGAACAGATATGGAACAGCTAATTTTTTTCTAATAACCGAGGATAGGTGCGTACTTCTTGCAACCGGCGCGCGAGTTTTAAGAACTTTCTCAGTCTGATCTCAGTCTCAATCTGTCAAAACTATATTTAATTTCCCTACATTTTGACAAGCTTTTGACATTTGTTTCTCGCTGAGATGAGACTGCGACTAGATTTTGAACGTTTTAAATTACGTGAATTGGCCTTCAGATATCATCCACGTAGTTAGTAGTGGATACGTAATCGTAGACATAATGAAGTCCGACCCAGAGACGCTGTTACGTTAAGGAGTACAAGATGGGTCAAGTCAGCACAAGATGACTCAAAGGTTGATTACAACGTTTTCTTGCGTTTAGGTAGATGCTGCTATTGAGTTTTATGTAAGCTAGAGAGAGATATACGCCTTCTCAGGATAACCTCCTTTCACAGTTATTTTACCTCTGGCAGCAGCAACCCAATATCAACCTTATTGTGATGATAAATAAGATCTCTGTGAATTTGACAAACTTGTCAATGGCAGCAGCGCAACAGCAACCTTATTCCAACGGCTATAAAGATCACTGTGATTTTGAGAGTGATGCAAACTCAGAGGTAAAATAACTGTGAATGGACTTTACTTCATCACATCCAAACTACTTAATAAATATCTTAAAGTCGTTCATTTATTCACTCACTGACAGACGACGCATAGCCTGAACCGTTGAGTCTACAAGCAAGAAATTTTGCAAAAGAGTTTTTTATACAACAAGGTGTGTAGGTACTAAGGAAGAATTTTTGAATATTCATCCCCTAATGCGGTTAAATAGGGGATGAAACTTCGTATAGATTGTCTCATACTCCTCACTCAGGAAAGGAGATGAGAGAAGATATATGAACATCTAGATTACCGCTATCCTCATTACGCTCCTCTGCCAGTTTAGTTCCATATCAGACTGCCTTTATCGACGTAAGCACTTATTTCCCAGCTCCGAAGGGGAACGGACGGCTGGCTCGAATGATAATAGCCTGATTAAGAAAGGTCACGTCTTTCAGCCCTGTTTTGTTTTCTCTTGGCAAAAAAATAAAACAAACAAACGGAGAAAGTTCAGGAGTGAATAATTTGAGCCTGTGGAGCGAAAAACCAACTTTTCGGGCTGATTTTGACCTGAATATAGAATATATTTTCATGTATTGGATCTGCAAAAATTTAACCAACCATGGTATCTACTAGGTTGACGTCATCACGTCAACCACGGCTGCCGTTGAATACATGTCTCGCATAGGGTCGTAGCATTATGCTGAGCGTTGGCCGTTTTGCGTGGATGTGACGCATAGTTTCCCCTAACTTGTTACTTTTTTTGTGTTTGTGTTCTTTCTCTGCGTCTTGTTTACCGCAAATAAACGACTTTTCTTTCTTTTTTTCTTCTAGGTCCTGCCCACTCCCAATATTGCTGGCTGAATGGCAGATTACAAGATGGAAAATTATGAATGAGAACGCGTCGAGATAGAACGCATGCATGTGGGATTTCGTGGGAGACTGTCAGTACAAAATCGGTCGGCATGCTGAATGTCAACAATTCGGAAGGTATACCGATTTATTGAGCAATTGAAAAACTATTTCCACTCATTTGTAGGATGGCTTAATTTAAATCATTTTAATATAAGAAAACAAATTCCATGACAGGCATTGACAAAGTTCAAGATGTTTGTTAATTTTAGAGCAAAGGTCTTGAGTGATTTTGCTTCGTCGGCGTGAAATTTCTTGTTTCCCCGAATTAATTGTGGTTTAAATATATTATTTATATATTTAAACCACAATTAATTTTTATTATTATTTAATTTAAATTAACAAGAAGCTTGTAGCGGTGATTTATTTAATCACCGCTACCAGCTTCTTTCTTTAGGCGCGTGGCCAAAATCGGAACTAACGCCGCCATATTGTATTATCAATACAATTTCTGTGACAATTTCACAAATGTTTACCAACAACCTGTCCTTGCCTTGTCAATGTCATTCAAGTGCCACAAAAAACCAATAATTACCCCGCAGGTCAAAAGCAAGTTATAGTTTTAAGTAAATACGAACAAAATGGAGGTCATTACAGTACAAAACAAAATGAGAGAACTAGGGCCGTGAAATCGAACTGGGCATCCATCAATTTTAATACCAAGTGTCAAGAACTAGGCAAACAATCGTTCATATTCTCAGACGCTGCTGAATAGTAAATTCTTATTTAACTTGCCTATTTCCGTACAAAGTTCGAGTATTCTTTTAAAAGTTATGATAAATTCATCTTAGAGAAAAGTGACGTATATAATTTAGCCTATTATGAAACTTTGTGACAAGATAACGGGCTTATTCATTCAATAACCGAGGGTAGGTGCGTACTTCTTGCAACCGACGCGCGAGTATCACCATCAGAGGGGTAATTCTCGTAATTTTAAGAACGTTCACAGTCTGATCTCGGTCTCAATCTGTCAAAAAATACTTCTAATTTCCCTAAATTTTGACCAGTTTTTGACATTTGTTTGTCGTCGAGATGAGACTGCGACTAGATTTTGAACGTTTATATTAAGAGAATTGGCTTTCTGGTCCTACACTGGTCCGTATCTTCGTTGGCGAAATAAGAGAGTAGGCAGATGTAGTTATGTAGTTTCTGCCTAATGGGAAGAACGCGTGAGGTATTGACTGTGTATATAAGTTTAAATTGAAAGTAACCAGCAGGTATGTTAATGAATTGTTCAGAAAAATACTGGTTTTATCAGCGTTTCTTTGGATATATAAAAGATATTAAATTTGATTCAATTAAGTATAACAATTCCATCCAACTGACATAATTATCCCAAAACAAACATTATTAGTGTACAAATTTTTATTTATTTAATTTACAAACAGGCAATGTACCTGTCTCTTTATTGAAATCGGATAAAGGCGGGTAGGTTCGTCTATGACGTCACCCGTCAAATGTGGTGTGTTTTGCCGCAGCGTGTATTTGATTCGATATCAAATGCCAATCATAACCCTCCTTACCTGAAATTGTGTTAAGGATACACGCTTATCCCACAAAATTGTACATGGTATGAATTGTATAAGAAGCTATAGCAAGAGGGATAAAAAATAACAGCCACACGTGTCGATCGAAGGTTAAGCGACGCTTGCCCCGGTCGGTTCGTGGATGGGTGACCTTCCATTACAGACCGAG
This sequence comes from Apamea anceps, assembly GCA_951799955.1. NCBI lineage: Eukaryota > Metazoa > Arthropoda > Insecta > Lepidoptera > Noctuidae > Apamea > Apamea anceps. Next base: position 12,951,120 of record OX637515.1, on the reverse strand, counting down.
ACCCCTCCGTGCGTCGGAAAACACGTTAAGCCGTTGGTCCCAGCTGTCATTCTTGGATCTTGGTTTTAGGGGGCCCGTGACTATATAATAACAGCCGCACGGATCGATCGATCAGGTTAAGGTACGCTTGCCGCGGTCGGTCTGTGGATGGGTGGTCATCCATCTTTACCCATCTTTACACACCAAGACCGGCTCGGAAATCACTTTAAGCCGTTTCACGCGTTTTCAGGCACGGGTGTATCACGGGAATCGTGTTACCCAATAACTGGGTGGTGGAGGTCAGATATGTAGTCGCTTCATGTAAAAACTGGTATTCAGCTGTCGCTCCATGATATACTGGTATGCATCCGGTTACACTGAAAAGCCACCCCCAACACAGTTGGGTAATGCAGATTGATGAATTGTAAACCCACATTAATTTGGTTCAACTGTTGCCGTTAGTTGAGGGGCCCATGGCTAAATAATAGCAGCCGCACAGATCGATCGATCAGGTTAAGCTAAGCTTGCCGCGGTTGGTCTGTGGATGGGTGACCATCTCTACATACCCTTCTGTGACGGAAATCACGTTCAGCCGTTGGTCCTGGCTGTCATTACGGGTACACAGTCGTTTCGGGTAGTCAGAAGCCCAAGAGTAACACCTAATCTTACCAAGGAGTATCGTATTACCCATTAACTGGGTTGTGGAGGTCGGATAGGCAGTCGCTCCATGTAAATTACTGGTATTCAGCTGCATCCGGTTAGACTGGAAACCGATCTAGAAAATGGAAGGCAGATTGATGAATTGTATAAGTAGCTATTAGCAATGCCTACAATACTACTACTTGCTACTTTGACTTGAATGCGGTTTTGCTGGATAAGCTCGACAGATTGCTCAACAATGGTATCCTGTTCATATTCAACCTCAACAAATACGACCATATGTCGAGCTATAGGTCTGAGCTCAAATGGATGCCCAGTCACGAGCAAAAGTATGTTCAAAAGCGATTAACTCCTTCATTTTTTAATGAAATTTTATGTAGTTACGAACATAGCATTTCCAATCCCATAGGTTTAAGTAATGTGTCGTATTTCAACGTTGCATTCGTTATTTCACGAAATAATCGCAATTGAAATTTGCCGAATGTTGACATATTGGTGCTCGTGACTGTCCATTCGCCAAAGAAGAAGTTTGCACGCTGTGACCACGCTCAACTCTCCCAATCCTCTTTATTATCTCGTATCTCACTTCCAATATCTATGTTCTTCACACGCTAAGAATCTGCGTTCTTCTAACAATCTTCTCTTACTCTGTCCTTCTCATACGTCTGACTTTGTTCATTCTTCCTTTCATATTCAGTCCATTCTTCTTTGGAATGCGCTTCCTATTGATATCAGGACGGCCACTAGTCGGTATACATTTAAGTGGAAATTGCAGAGTTATTTTCAAAACAAATAGCGTAGTCATCTGAACACCTCTCTCCCTTGATTTTGTATATTTATATATTAAGTACTAGCTGCTGCCCGCGACGTCGTCTGCGTGAAGGCTCTACAGCACCAAAAATACCTAAGATGCCAGTGTCGCTATAGCATTTTATGTAAACAACTTTTAAAATAGCATTAAAATATAAGTTTTTGTTGCAAGCAAAGCAAGTGAAGAGAGTTATATGGGAATCCTAAAAAAAAAAAAAAAAAAAAATAAAAAAAAAAAAACAATATAAAAAAAAAGAAATAAAATAGAGAAAATAATAAGAAAATATAATAAAGAATATAATAAAATAGAGAAAATAATGCAGGAATACATTCCAGGGCACAAAAGAGTACAAATACGTACAAAGGTATCATACCTTACAACACTTCCCTATAAACTACGTTGGTAGTTATGCTGCCAGGAGCCAAAATGTAAAGAGAGTCAGGACTGGTGACGCGGGAGCAAGCGACGTACAGTTGCCCGTGTGAGAAGCAACTCGTCCTGAGGTCGACACCCGCTGCCCTCAGTGTCTGCCCCTGCGACTTATTGATGGTCATTGCGAAGCAAACGCTCACGGGGAACTGTACGCGCTTGAACTGGAACGGGAAGTTATGAGGTATGAGGGGAATGCGTGGTATAAATACTGCCTCGCCGACGCTACAACCCGTAAGAATTTCCGCCTCAATGGTGTGTCTGTGGAGCGAGATGACTTTAAGGCGGGTCCCGTTACACAACTTCGGAGGAGACAGGTTCCAAAGAAGCATAATCGGGACACCGACCTTCAGCTTGATGGTATGCGCTGGAAGTCCACTTGCTGACAGGGAGTTCAGAAATTCCACGGGAAAATGTGTGGCGTCATCTTGCTCAACAACAGTGTTTTTCGAGGTGTAGACCACTTCATTTCCCTCAATTTCCGAGAGACTGCATTCGTTAATTGCTGCAGCGTGATCATATTTGGGCGTCAAAATGGCTGAGAATGGCTCACACACCCAAGAATTCTGCTGGTGCGGTATACGACTGATGTCCCCGTACACACAGCGAATGAGTTCTTCTAAGATGGATACCACTCTACCGAAAGACTCTGGAAGCATCACCTGTCCATCTCTCTCTTCTGGTAGAGTGCCTTCGCCAAGACTTAGAAGGACATCGGAGAATTCTTGAGCATGTGCATTGCCGCCGAGCCGAGCTCTCATATTAATGGTCAAGCGCAGCGTACCAACTCGTGACCACAACGATGATCGTTTCAACGAAGCATTCACCTCGTCAGACCTCGATCTCCGCGTCACCACGGGAAGTGTTTCCCGTTTACCGGAAATCGCCACTGAACAGAACTGTGACACCACCCATCAAATGTTCGTTCCTGCGGATGTCCTGCAGGGTTCTGTCCACGGCCTCAATTGCCTTCCTATTGGCCATCGTACACTCATCCCTTACGATCAGAGCGCAATCCTTGAGCAAGTGTCCCTTATCGCTGTTACGTGACACACCACAAACAGGCGTTTCGGCGCTCTCTAAATCGATGGGAATTTTAAACATGGCATGTGCTGTCTGGCCACCCGGAAGCAGTGTGGCAGCGATTCCCGACGATGCTACAGCAATAGCAATTTTGCCTTACATCCTGACCTCTGCAAGTATGCCAGTGGTAACAAATGTTTTTCCTGTTCCACCAGGAGCATCCAAGGAAAACCCTGGTTTTGCCCAACGCGAACAAAAGTATGAATAGTCAATGTTTATTTTGTACTAACAACATGAAATTGATGAAGAAATGATCATCATCAATGAACTACTTAACACCGCATTTTTTTAAATTGTCTTCCTCAACTCTGCTCAAGATTTTGTGGGTTTTGTTGGAACTTGAATTTGTCAAAATGAACTATACGATACAACTTTTATGAAGAAAATGCACATTGCCATCTATGAATTTTAAGAATAACTAACTACTAACCTCGCCAACATGATCAAATTTAAATTATTAATTTCCAAAAACTGTTAACATGTAAGTTGATTTGATTTTTATGAAATCTCATAGATGGCGCTGCTTTAAAGTTGTATTTATACTACTAACATTCATTAAAGTATGTTTCTCTGCCCAAGTTACTTAAATGGCGTAGTTTTTATAGTGTAAAGCTAGATAATAGCATGGCTTACACAAAAACAACATTTAAATATGCGTCATTAGATTACACGCTGTCACAGAATGCGTAAGAAAAATAAAGATTCACAGCTCCTCCCCCGTAGGTGATAGCGTGATAATATGTAGCCTATATGTTGACTCGACCTCTTAGTAATATTCATGCAAAATTTGAAGTAAATCCATGCAGTACTTTTTGAGTTTATCCCGGACATACATACAGACAAACAGACAAAAATTCTAAAAACTATATTTTTGGCTTTGATATCGATTGTAGATCACGCCCCAAGTATTCTTTTAAAAAAATATTCAATGTACAGTTTTGACTTTCCTACGATTTTATTATATATATATAGATATATTATAGTAATAGTATGTATGTATGTGTATATAACCTATTTATGTATTTGTGTACCTAGTTTTAGGAGCATTTTTTTATTATTGTCCCTCTCAACCAAAGCACCTGCCATCTAATCTCTTCACCACCCTTGGTTGACTGCTAGAGAATGCCTAAGGCATTAAGTCCGCCTTCGTACCTTTTTGTGCGAAAAGTTTAAATAAATAAAACCATATTATTTTGGTTCTACTGTTCCCGTTAGTTCCTCTTTGACACAATAATTAAGCTCATCAACATTCTGATTAAATAATTACGGTTCAAGAATTCCGTTTATTTCATTTAAAATAATTTCACAGTCCTTAAGGTCTAATTAAAATATTATTCAAGACTTCATTTTCGACCATAAAATAGGACTTGAGAAGCAAAACTAGAAATATTATTACGAATATTTTATGCTTATTTTCTTGTACAAACGATAAGATTAATTTCAGACTGAGTTTCTTTATAGTAGGTTAGGAAGGTAATAAAGGTATATCTTGTACCGTTATCAACTGATTACTGCGGGGCTTTTGAATGTTATGATCACAGAATTCGAACTTTTTGAGAATTATTTTCATATTCTAATATTATTAAAAGAAAATAAGATTTTTTTATATTGGTTTGTTACGCTTTCACGCTATAATGGTTAAATGGATTTGGAGGAAATTTTGCACATTGGGATTGGTAGACCATGACCTGGATTAAGATGTAGGATACTTTCATCCCGATATTCCAACGGGTTCAAGACTTATGCCAGTGAAACTGCGGTATTTTATAAACTCACACCTTCAGCTCCATAGGGTTAGATAGAAACTACAGAACACCACCTGCTACGACTCCATATTCCTTTTGCTTTGTTTACGTTCATACATTTTATTAATATTTAAGTATTTTCACAATTACGACCCTACATTACAACCAATGTCAACTATCGTAAAATAGCCTTTAAATAACATTTAACTCCAATTAAAAACCAATTATTCACGCACAAAAAACATTTAAGGCTATTAATACACCATCATATCACCCTTGGGAATCTCAAAACTTCACAAAAAACGTCAAAATTTATCGTGGAATTTAATTACTAAAAATCTTTTAGCTAATACAAAGGCGCACCCTAGCGGTATTTAATTATGACGTGGCATATTCGCGTCACGTTATGGAGTTTCATTAGTAAGGTAAACAGTTTTAAACGCGCCAGTGCAGCCGCACCCTAACGATAGCGTAGACAGGACAACTTTAGTATTTGTTTTGATGATTGCAATTTTTTTTCCATCGTTATTTGGTGAATGAATGGGAGTGTTTTGTGGGGCTATGGTATATAATTTCTTTGGTCCTTGACTGTTGTATTTTTTATTTTATTTGTCCTTTGAGTCTCAGTTCTAATCTCTAATTTCGTCAACGGAGATACGGGGCCATCCGAAAGTAGTTCGACACATCGAAAACCTTCTTTCAAAAATTGGTTAAAACACATCGGGAGTAAGGACAACTCTCAAACTGTGTTGTCATTCATTTTTAGTTCGGGCCCTGAAGTAATCTTATGTCCGAAGGTGATACGGTGTTAGAAACACCGGTAACTAAGGCCGAAAATATTGATATCTTGCTTAGAGAGTAGACCCGTTGCACCACAAATTGCGCAACGCAAATGCGCACGCTTGTCGCTAAAGGTATTTAAAACATCGTTCTGGTTCTATTAATTGTTTGAAGATAACATTGACAGAATAACGTTTTAAATATGTTTAGCGCTAAACGCATTTTGTGATTTTAGGTGCAAAGAAACGATACGATGGATGGACTGTGTGAATGATGACATGGTTAGAAAGGGGTGACTACCGAGATGATGATTAACAGAGAAGAATGGAAGAAAAAGACTTGTTGCGCCGAACTCAAATAAATTGGGATAGGGGCGGGAGAATACTGATGATCATGAGGTGCAAGCGGGCTTTAATCCTTCGTATTCGTGGATCCACGCGAGACACAATGGCTTTATAATTGATACTGTAATCACGGCATTCAACCAGTTAATTCCAATACACAAGTACTGAGGTACTAATAATAATAACCATGACCAAACCAACATTCGGGATAATATTAATATATTAAAACAGTAGCACACAATGTTTTAGGTTATAAAATAATGAAATTGTCAGCTGAGCGCTATCTTCTGAGATACAGGCCTCGCCTAGTTCAGAAGATAGGGTCAATACCCTAAGTAAACCTCTCTTTACCACCACAAATGCAGTGGGATTATTATTGTACAATGTATATGACAGTAGTATACTTACCGTATAATAAGTACTTTTATTTTTTTCTTTTTGTTTTTATTTTTTCTTATACGTAATCCTGTTGCTATGTTGGTGAGAAATAAACTATTATTATTTTTATTATAGAGGCTCGAAACCCAACTACAGGTCTTACCGCAGAATATTGATATTCCAGTAAACGAACTGCAGAGGGCAGACGGCAGTCCGTCTGGCGAAAATACTGACACGATAATATTCACCTCAACGTAGTTGGGAAAGGCTATGCAGAAGCTACCGAGATAATACTTCCATCGTTACATGACGTTTGAATTCTAACAGGGTACAGTACAGATGCAAGCACATCAAGCTATTACAATCTGTCAAATTTCTTTAACAGATTATTAACTTTATTACTAAAGCATTAAGGTTCAAGTTTGATTGGGAAAATTTCGGGTAGCTTGATGTGCTGGCGTCTGTATGTGCATCCACACATCACGGTAACAAAACCAGTATATAACAGCTGGCCTCTTATTCTTTTGAAACTCTGTACTACTCTAGGATGGGTCAAGGTTGTCCCAGGCCCGGACATCATGCAATGGACAAAATTTTCAATCATTTATTGTTTGAATACGAAGCTTTTGGCACCTTTGTATTGGTTTTTTTTACTGCCCCTCTGGTCTCGTGGTCGCAAGCGCGACTGCTGAGCGTGGGATCCTGGGTTCGATGCCCGGGTTGGGCAAAGTGTTATTGGGTTTTGCCATTAGTAATTTCTTAGTAACAGCCAGTAACAGCCCGGAGTTTGGAAGTTGGCGGTGTGATACGTATTGTGCATTTTATTTGTGCAGTACAATTTTTTTTTTAATTTCTTTCTTAGCCCCGAGATCCTAACAAAATCTCTCGATAATTTCAAAATAACAAGCCAATAACAGCATCGTCCTCACACAACCTCGTAATAACCGCTATCACCTTGAAATTTAAGAGCAATCCTACATTAATTATTTATTGGCATAGCATCCTACGCGCGAATAATAATGAAGACGCCTGCGCCGGCCGGGGGGCGGGTCGTACATGTACCTATTGCAAATGATATCAGATAAATCAGAGGGAATTATATATAGAGCGACTGGTTACACGAAGGACATAGTGAAGGAGGTATTAAGCAATCGATTCTCGGTGCCATCATGGAAATAAATAGGACTATAATGTTTGTACTATAGTTTAACCAAAACCGCTTGCGGCGAGACTCAGTGCAGGCCGCTCATTCGTTATCGCTCACGGCGTCCCGTCTCCCGCCTCGCCGCGCATTCCTAAGGCGCGGTACAGCAGTTTCGGTCAAACTATAATTCATCATCATAGCCTTTTCCCAGCATAGTTGGGGTCGGCTTCCAGTCTAACCGGAAGCAGCTGAATGCCAGTATTTTACATGGAGTGACTGCCTATCTGACCTCCAGAACCCAGTTACTGGCTAATACGATACCCCTTGGTAAGACTCGTTGTCAGACTTTCGGGCTACTAACGACCCGTAACGACCGTCAAAGATCCATGAATGACAGCCGGGACCAATGGCTTATCATGCTTTTTGAGGTACGGAGGGGTCTTGGTATGTGAAGACTGTCACCCATCCACGGACCAACCGCGACAAGCGTAGCTGAACCTGATCAATCGACCCGTGCGGCTTGAGAGCAGAATCGATAGTGGTGACCAGAAAAAAAGCCCTGAGGCAATGAAGCTAGACGAGCCCTGGAGAAATAATTTAAGTACATTTAAACTAGCAATGGCAATAATCAGAGAGATCAGCGGAGTCAAGATGCTGACAGGACGAGCTAGGCCACAGGGACATTGATTGTGCACACTTTGAAGTAACCAGTTTGAGGTATAGCGGAAATCGGAAAACTTGTATTGGTTAACCAATAATGTTTCATAAGCATTTCCTTTACAATCATAATGAGCATAAATTATCTACTTGCCGACTTTATATGCACGTGTTTCTGTGGCGATTAAACGATTTTTCTTTTTTTCTTTCTTTATTATGTTACTAGTTGCGCCGCGCGGTTTTACCCGCGTAAGTTTTGATCCTGTGGAAATATCGGGATAAAAAGTATCCTATACAGGGTAGCAGGGACATCGACGCGCAAACTGTAACCATGGATTCACATGAGTTTAGAGAATAGCGTCGAAATTTTTCATCAGTTATTTTAAACATATATTGCACTTTTCCATGAAACAGAAGATTTTTTGATAACCGACGAAAAATTTCGATGCTACGGGGTCTAAACACATGTGCTGAATCCATGGTTACAGTTTGCGCGTTGATATCCCTGCCACCCTGTATGTTAGTCCTGGTTATAAACAATCTGTGTACCAAATTTCATGCAAATCCGTGCAGTAGTTTTTGCGTGAAACAGTAATAAACATCCATCCATCCATCCATACAAACTTTCACGTTTATAATATTAGTAGGAAGGATTGATAATATTATGTATGTGCGTCCCTCTGTATGTATGACTAGCGTCTACCCGCGACATGGTCCGCGTAAAATTTCTCTATCACGGCCAATCGCGTCGCATCGCATCACATGCCGCCCTTTTAATTTATTTTCGCTCAGCGTTATTTTGTTTGACGATTTTGCTCGGCTCCTAAGGGTCTTAGGACGAAGAAGGCTATAGGGTACATCACCTCCTCAAGAACATCATCATTCCTCAAGAACTGGACTATCAAATGCAAACAACAATTTTTAAAATCTGAGTAGTAGTTCCAGAGATTACCCCTTACATACAAACAAACAAACTAATTTATCTCATTATAATATTATTATAGATGTATGTATGTCCCTTGTTTATCAAGTCGCATAATACGCGTATGTACCTAATGAACGGACCCATAGTTGTCTCAATATCGAGTATTTATTAATGTCGTTATATTGTCTCGGTTTGTGTTGAGTGGGTATGAATTGTTATGATGATGTTCGTGTTTTCAACCAGGTTTAATTGTCGTACTTATGTATGTCTATCTCTTCGATTCGAGGCAGTTTTACTGGAAGGTCTTGGCTGTGAGGTACGTTTACGCTATTTAGGTATACTGTGATCGCAATTTACTTTCTAATCATGTAAACAAATATGTGGCTTTGGAAAAACAACTTTAATATCTACTCACACAGAATTCAGATTGCACTACAACTTCCAAAATGTTTATGACATTTTCAATAATCTAAAATCAACTTAATTTACACTGACATAAAGTTGATTTTCGTTTGACAGTTAACAATAATTGAAAACATAGATTTTAATAGACTTTCAACGGTTAATTCGTTCGTGTTGGCAAAACAAACAGCACCCTAATTGCGTAACACACAATCAATCGGAATCAGAATCATTTTAAAGCAAATTGCTAATTCATTGCTTCATAAGTTCGAAAAATTTGTCTGCTCAACACGTAAATAACGCAATGAATGTTGTTGAACTGTCAAAATGAAACCGATTCCGATTGATCGTGTGTTACGCAATTAGGGTGCTGTTTCATAATGCGCAGTGTGCCCGATTATTATGTTTAGCCAGTTTGAGTTTAGCCTTCTAGTACTTTCGTAGAATTTCACTAATCGCCTATGAGCACGTTAAGTAAAACATAACCCTTCTTGGCAGTCGGGTAAAAATAAAGGAATTCGATTAAAAAAAAAAACAATCGTTTCTACTCAATGCGTTTCTAAATTACATTAATTACTTTTGTATGTATCATTGATGGCGTAGTGGTAACGGCCGCGACTTAGAAGTTCAAATCCAGACAGGCGCTTTACTTTGTGTAAATTATTTCAATACCACTGCTCACAAAACGGTAAAAGAAAACATCGTGAAGAAACCGGCAAATCCTAGAACCAAAAATTCTAAGACATGTGACATCTACCAACCCACTGGGCCCGCGTGCTGAACTACGGCCCACTCCTTCTCACTGAGAGGAGGCTTGTGTCCCAGCCGTGGGAACATTATGGGCTGATTATGCATATTTTTTTATACTCTTTCCCAAATATAATACTAATTAATTTAATACTCGCTGCTTAAATAACGATTTATTGAAATAAAAATAAAGTATGCTTACTCAATTACTTATCGAATGTGGTTTCAGCATGATTTACATTTTACATGACCTCACTGATTTACAAATACACTGAAATACGCATTACAGGCAGGATTTACTTTAATTAATTATCAATTAATATTGCACCGAGCTTGATTATTTATTTTGCAATCAATTACAAAAAAAAAATACTGATGGAAAATATTTATTTCTCCTTTTTTCGGGGTAGATATTTCTCAAGACTCATATATTTATTACAATATGTGTCTTAATTCTATCTATAAGTGCATACATACATACAAATAAATAAAATTGAAGTGTCTGTTTGTAATGTCAAAATAACAGCTTCTTACTAAATGCACAAATAAAAGTATTAAATACGGTACTTATAAAAAAACAATTTTTATTTTTTCTCTATCTTTCTGTCTGTTTGTTCCGGCTAATCTCCGAAACGATTTTCACTGGCAGATAAATGATTTTATAAGGACTAACTTAGGCTACTTTTTTTTTAGAATAAAGAGAAATAATATTGTTTTCCGACATCCACGCGAAAGAAGTCGCAGGCACAGTTAGTGGAAACTAAATTAATGAGAAAAACCACGTGCTAATGCAATCTATTTACCGGACAGATTTATGTTCTTTTTCGGATGCGACTTACACGTTGCTAAGTATTCATTAATAATCAGCCTAAACTAAACTTGTTCACAAACTAAACTAAATTTAAGTTCAATGCATCTTTTTCTTTCTATTTAATTTAGAAAAGGACAGAAGATAAATATTAGTTTATTCCTGTCAAACTAGTCAGCGCCTGACGTAAATTGACGTATTTTTAGCAGCCATGTTTTTAATCGCGTCTAATCTGTCTATAGAGTATCTTAATTTGACAGGAGTAAACTAATATTTTATCTTCTGTCCTTTTCTTAATGAAATAGAAAGAAAAAGATGCACAGAACTTAAATTTAGTTTAGTTTGTGAACAAGGGAATCAGGGCCATTGTTCTCTTTGCTGGGAGAGGCCTCCTCTTTTCGACAGGGAGTGGGCTGTAATCTACCACACCGCCCATTTGGGTCAGTAGATGTCACATGTCTTCGAATTTTTGGTTCTAGGACATGCCAGTTTCCTCACCATGTTTTCCTTCACCGTTTTGAGAGCTGTGGTGATGAAAATAATGATGACGATGAAAATAATTTACACAAAGTAAAGTGCCGGCCTGAGTTCGTACCCATGACCTACTTTTCTTTTTTTTACAAGTCACGTATACAGTTCGTATACATGACTTGTAAATCGGGGCCATTACCACGGGGGCTATCATTGCTCTCATTAACATTTTCAATAGATATGTTTTGTAAACACAGCATTTTTATGAGTAACCATACCTAACCATACATAACCAAACCTACACCATCTGTCCAAAACAAAACACAGCCCTAACCATAGATGAAGATGTTACCCAATTGAGGTCTCAATTCCCGATCGACCCATCAGACTCAACTATCGATGCTGCCACACAATACGCTGACGTGCACCATCATTAGCCATGAGTTATGACGTCAGTCTGCGCCGAACTGACGGCGTATTGTTCAAGGTAAGGGTGGATGACTTATTGGATGCGGGATGACGGTCATTGTTGCTGCTGTGTTGTGTAACAATGAGACGGAGGGATATTCATTAAGTACGGACCGAAATTGTAGAGACTACAATTCGCGCTTCACGCTTTTGTGACACTGACTCTGCTATAGATTGTTTATTGCTGACTAGCTGCGCCCCGCGGTTTCACCCGCATAAGTCTCGATCCCGTAAGAATATCGGGGTCAAAATTATTTTATGTCCTAAGCTAGGTCATGGCCTACCCATTTGCTAAATTTCATCCGAATAGGTTCAGCCGTTTTAGCATGAAAGCGAAACAAACAAACATAGAAAAAAATATTAGTTTAGATTTATTTTTACCTACTTTAAACATGTAAAATGTACAGAGGCGAAAATAAATCAGTCTCTACAATACATACATTATTGGGAAGCGGGAAGCATAGAACCTGTTGAAGTGGAGCTGCTTGGAGGAGACTTATGCCCAGCAGTGGACGTCTTTCGGCCGAAATGATGATGATGATGATGATGATTATTGTGAAAATAATGGACCAATGGCTCTGCAAGTTGATCCTTCTCTACGGACCGTAAGTTAGATTTGGGGAGCGATCTCTTGAAACAAATATTTGTATGAGCTACAAATAAATGTTCTCAGGTCCAGTTGAGAACCAGCGTCAGGTACTAGTTGCCTGGCATTTTTGCTGAACTGGGCCTATTTGGCACAGCCGTGAGGCACACTTTCCTGCTAATTTCTCACAACGCACTTTTTATTTGTTTTCTTTTTTAACCGACTTCTAAAAAAGGAGGAGGTTCTCAATTCGAATGTTTGTATTTTTTTTTTTATGTTTGTTCGCGCATAACTCTGTCGCTTGCCAACCGATTTGAAAAATTCTTTTTTTGTTGGAAAGAGTATACTTCCCAAATGGTCCCATAGAAATTTCATCAAAAACGGCTTAGTAGTTTGGTTTTTAAACCAAAATTACTGGTAAAAATTACAACTTAAAAGTGAAAAATAAAAACTTTTTTGCAAAAAAAAAACAACCGACTTACAAAAACGACACTACAAAGTGAAAAATAACTTTAATTTCGGAAGTCGGTGGCAAACAACGAAAATGCTAACCCAACGACACCGACTTCCGAAATTAAAGTTATTTTTCACTTTGTAGTGTCGTTTTTGGAAGTCGGTTGTTTTTTTTTTTTTGCAAAAATGTTTTATATTTCTTTTTTACTTGTAGTATAATATGTTGCATTGAAAGTTTTGCGCCTTTTAGTCTGTGCTAAATAAATGTATTTTCTTTCTTTCTGAATCTGACTGCTACTGTGCATATGAGATTTGTGCACAAAATCGCACGAAACACGCAGGGAAAATTCCACGTAATATTTAATTAAAGATCGCCGAGACACTCAGTGAAAGCTTGTCACAATAAAAAAATGCAACATCGCTACAGAATTTATCTTGACGAAAGTGTTTACCTTTTTCGCCTTATAAAAGCTCTTAATTCGGCCATCTTTCGCAATAAACCGACCATCTAACCAATAAGGGCCCAGCCACCGATCAATCTGGGGTTTCTTATCATCGGTAATTACAACGAGCCGCTACAAGAACGCCGACCGGTCGGTAACAGTCTGTATCACAACAAAACTCCATTAGTGGGTCCCGCCAAACGAATTAATTAATTTAGACGATTCGCCCCTATTTACTATAAATGACCCAAGATGCGCGCTATTTTGGGATCAGCTATGGTCAATGATTCCTAATGTGATTTGATTAAACTTTGTTTTGAGGGTTTTAGTTTCCGAAGTTTTGGTGCGGGATTTGAAAGACGGGGAAAGTTTAAAAGTAATTAGAGCTGCATAAAAAATTAATGAATGTTATATTTGGTTCGTTTTTTTTTTTAAAAAAAAAGCGCATAGTTTAGGACTTATATTGAGAATACCAAAAACCGGCTAAGTGCGAGTCAGACTCGCGCACGAAGGGCTCCGTACTATCTATAAAAATCACGTCTGTTGTATGGGAGCCCCCCTTAAATAATTATTTTATTTTAATTTTATTATTTATTATTAAAGTAAGAAGTGAAGTGAAGTGTAGTTTGTTTAGTATTAGTAAGTAGTGTCTGTTTATATATGTGTGTAAATAAATGGTAAAATAAATAATAAAAATACAACTGAGTATTTTGTAAATATTTCAAGTGCCTACCTGTTGCCATTATTGATACCGAGCAAAAAAGGGCAAAAAAAATCGCGTTTTTTGTATGGGAGCCCCCCTTAAATATTTATTTTATTTTGTTTTTAGTATTTGTTGTTATAGCGGCAATAGAAATACATAATTTGTGAAAATTTCAACTACTTATCTAGCTATCGCGGTTCTTGAGATACAGCCTGGGTGACAGACAGACGGACAGATAGCGAAGTTTTAGTAATAGGGTCCCGTTTTTACCCTTCGGGTATGGAACCGTAAAAAACGTGCGAAAATTTCGCGTTTTTCGAGTGCTGCAATGTTAGTACAGTTCTTTCGAAGCTGTAAACTTGGATATACGCTACTGGTAGTGGTCCTAACAACATATTAAAAAATCAGAACTAGCCGTTTGCGATTTTAATGTTCGATATGACTGGCCTATTGGTAGACAAATCCTAGCCACAAACAAACGTTTTTTACTGTACGAGTAAGTATACAATGGCATCATAGCAACAGCAAACACTACAGTTATTTTGATAAAGTATATAATAGTTATGATGTGATGTCTACCAACCCACACTGGGCCCGTGTGGTAGATTCCAGTCTACTCCCTCGCACAGAGACGAGGCTTGTGTCCCAGCAGTAAAACATTATATGCTGAATATGCTGCAGATGACGACTAATAGAGAAGAAAAGTACATTTTGCGCCGACCCCAAATAAATGCTACGTTAATTTTAAAGTTCTTAACAACTTTTACCCTTTTTAGGGTTCCGTAGCCAAATGGCAAAAAACGGAACCCTTATGGATTCGTCATGTCTGTCTGTCTGTCCCTCTGTATGTCACAGCCACTTTTTTCCGAAAGTATAAGATCTATACTGTTGAAACTTGGTGAGTAGATGTATTCTGTGAACCGCATTAAGATTTTCACACAAAAATACAAAAAAAAACCAGTGAATTTTGGGAGTTCCCCATACTTAGAAATGAAACTCAAAATTTTTTTTCATCAAACCCATAGGTGGGGGGTATCTACGGATAGGTCTTCAAAAATGATATTGAGGTTTCTAATATCATTTTTTTCTAAACTGAATAGTTTGAGCGAGAGACACTTCCAAAGCGCCCCCCCCCCCCCCCCCCCTGTAACTTCTAAAATAAGAGAATGATAAAACTAAAAAATATATATGATGTACATTACCATGTAAACTTCCACCGAAAATTGGTTTGAACGATATCGAGTAAGTAGTTTTTTTTTTTAATACGTCATAAATCGTAATCGCAATTTACCTTTCATTCAATCAACTCAACGGAACCCTTCATGGGCGAATCCAACTCGCACTTGGCCGCTTTTTCTTGTTTGAAATCGGTTCAAAAAACTACGCCACTCAAATTAATGTAAGTAAGTAGATATTAGTATTGCATATGAAAAAGTATCTACTTATTTACTCAATTCGATGAAAAAAATGAAGGAGAACGGTTTTTAACCGACTTCTAAAAAAGGAGGAGGTTCTCAATTCGGATGTTTGTATTTTTTTTTTTATGTTTGTTCGCGCATTACTCCGTCGCTTGCCAACCGATTTGAAAAATTCTTTTTTTGTTGGAAAGGGTATAGGTACTTCCCAAATATATAGAAATAAGAAATTTCATCAAAAATGGTGCAGTGGTTTGGTTTTTAAACCATATTTACTAATAAAAAGTACAACTTAAAAGTGAAAAATAAAAACTTTTTTGAAAAAAAAAACAACCGACTTCCAAAAACGACACTACAAAGTGAAAAATAACTTTATTTTTGGAAGTCGGTCGTTTTTTTTTATTAACAAATAATTAATTACCAAGTAAATGGAGACGAAATAATTAAATTAATTTTAATAACTTTTTGCGTGAGTTGTGTTTACTTCATTTTTGTGGTTATATAAATATCGACCCACAATCCCGGGACTTCACAAGAACTTTGTTGTAAAAAGTTAAAAGTATAATTTTGCATGCAACGTTAATTAAATTACCAGTGAATTTAATATGATGAAAATGTCGGGGTCACTGTCCGTCGGCGACCTTTTTATTAAATTAAATCGGGTAAAAAAGTAAAGTCAAGCACATAACAGTTACACGCGATGCACGTGTAGTCATTATTATGCCTATTAAATACGGAACTACCTACTACAAGCACTCTTTTTTGCTTAAAAGGGAGTTCCTAATTTTGTAATGTTACTTACATAAGTTGATGAAATAAACATGTTTATTTTATTTTATTTTTTTATTAAAACATAACTTTGGCAGGAATTTAAACACCAAGGTGAAATTATAAATCTACTTAGCATAATCAGCTTATAATTTTCCCAATGCTGGGACTCAGGCCTCCTCTCGGTGAGAGGGAGTTGGGCCGTAATGGGCCCGCATGGTGGATGATGACACATGTCTTCCAATTTTTGGTTTTAGGACATGCCGGTTTCCTCACGATGTTTTCCTTTATCGTTTTGAGATCAAACCTCCTTCAGTGCCTACTAAACTTAATTTTATATGTGGTATTTGAAATTGTAAAAACACTTACGATAGAAAAGAATTTCCTAGTGTAAGATAGTTGTTGGAAAAAAAGCCTTGGCTTTTCCACAGGTGGAGTCAAAAACAAAAGAAAATGTATCTACAGTTAAAAAAAAGAAAGTTGCAGTACTTTTTGATTCATTTATTTTTGTTTGACATGCGAGTTTACTGTCTCATCAGTCAACCGCTTGTCTGTATACCCCTACATTCTATCCCATAAAATTAGTGTGTAAGCTAAATCTGTTTAAAACGTCAATGAAGACTTTCTAACGGCTTCCTAACACTTTGGCCATCAGGTAGTGAGGTAGCGTTCTATTGTGTTGTAGGCTGGCATTGTCTGAGACAATGAAGATCCGGCAGCACTAAACATCGGACATCAAATGGCATGCAAACAATACCGCTGGAAATTAGCACCGTAGCACCGAGCTACAGAAATGTTTGTGCCTTTCTAAGAAAATGGTGGTAAAATTTAAGGCTTTTTAAAATAATAATATGTACAAGTATATAAAAAGGAGGGGAAATAATCAACGGGCATCAAAAAATTCGTCCGCATCGCTGTCAATAGGAAATGCGCCCAAAAGGCTGGCAGCATTGCCACAATGCTGATTCTTTGGCCAAAAAATAGGCCAGCCCTCTGGTCACGTGAAGAGTCGACCAACCGCTTGGCAATGTCTCGAAATAATGCTTTTTACATAAAATAGGTATGCGTAGTGTGGGAAAGCCTTGGTAAGACTGACAGCCAGTCTTACCAAAGGTATCGTATTACCCAGTAACTGGGTTGTGGAGGTCAGTTAAGCAGTTGATCTATGTAAAATTCTGGTATTCAGCTGCATCCGCTTAGACTGAAAGACAAACACAGTTGGGAAAAGGCTAGGCAGATGATGATGGTGTCAAGAGCTACCTACTTAGTATTTTATGATCGCCAAAAAATGATGCTAAGGGTGATGAGTACAGTCACGAACACCAATATATCAACTCTTGGCAACTTTCAATTGCTATTTTTTCCCTTTTCTTTTCGATTTTTGTTGAAATACGACACATTACATAAACCTATGGGTTCGAAAATGCTATGTTCGTAACAACATAAAATTTAATTAAAAAATAAAGGAGTAAATCGCTTTTTAATAAAGCCGAGTGTATACATAGTTTTGCTCGTGACTGTACACGGTGATTATTTAAAATTCCCTTTTCACTGTCCTCGCCAAAGCAGTGATGGTCCAGTGGTAACGGCTGTGACTTACGAGTTGCAGGGCGTCGGTCAAAAAATTCTAAGTAAGTTGATTAAGTAGCTCTTGACGTGCTAAATATTATATTACCAAGATGGCGGCTGGGTTTACTGCCCAAGGTACTTACATTTAAGTATCGCCTCCCGTAGATGCAATTTCAATAATATTACCAACTATGGTAATTAAGTTACTGTCCCAGCAAGCCAGCAGGACATAGTAGGTCTTTTCTCACATAGAGAAGGCATCATTGATCACCACACTTAACTTGATTTCAAACTTATATCCAGGTCCAGGTCTTCTTACGATGTTTTCCTTCACCGATGTCAAGATAAACTTAGAAAGTACTTCATCATTATCATCGTCTGACAGACTATAGTAGCTTGATGTGCGCCCTGTCCCTAATTGATGTTGTTGTATAAATATGTCACATCGTTAAAGGTAACTTTTTTGACGACACCTCGATTCCACCTGAAACTGAACTTTAAATATTTTTGCTCTACCCTTTCATGATTTCCAAATATTCATAAGATTTGTAGTGATTTTAAAAACCAAATATAAAACAAAAAGTAAATAGTACCCAATAGTTCACCATTAAAGTTGAATTCAGGTTAATATAAAATTGAAAGTATGTGATTTGCCCCTAATTATTTTTCTATCAGTATAGTCATCATTATCATCTGCCTAGCCTTTTCCGAACTATGTTGGGGTCAGCTTCCAGTCTGGATGCAGCTGAGTATCAGTATTTTACATGGAGAGACTGTCTATCTGACCTCCACAACCCAGTTACTGGGTAATACGAACCCCTTGGTAAAAAAACGACACTACAAAGTGAAAAATAACTTTAATTTCGGAAGTCGGTGTCGTTGGGTTCGCATTTTCGTTGTTTGCCACCGACTTCCGAATTTAAAGTTATTTTTCACTTTGTAGTGTCGTTTTTGGAAGTCAGTTGTTTTTTTTTTTACAAAAAAGTTTTTATTTTTCACTTTTAAGTTGTAATTTTTACCAGTAATTTTGGTTTAAAAACCAAACTACTGAACCGTTTTTGATGAAATTTCTATGGGACCATTTGGAAAGTATACTCTTTCCAACCAAAAAAGAATTTTTCAAATCGGTTGGCAAGCGACAGAGTTATGCGCGAAGAAACATAAAAAAATACAAATATCCGAATTGAGAACCTCCTCCTTTTTTAGAATTCGGTTAAAAATGGTTGTCAAACTTACCAAGGCTTTCCCACTACGCATATTTTATACAAAAAACATTATTTCGAGACATCGCCAAGCGGTTGGTCGACTCTTCACGTGACCAGAGGGATGGCCTATTTTTTGGCCAAAGAATCAGCATTGCCATGGAACGTGGCAATGCTGCCAGCCTTTTAGGCGCGTTTCCTGTTGTTGTTGTGAATGACAGCCGGGACCAACGGCTTTAAGATAAAGATTTAGAAAGTACTTATGAATTGTAAAAGCCTCAAAATTTAATGAGTTGAATTGAGTACAATTGAAGCAATTCTTGTCAACAGAGTTCTAATAGCATGGAATAGACTCCCGGAAAATGTTGTGACGGCTCCCACACTGAACTGCTTCAAGAATCAACTGGTCAGAATAAATATCTACAAGCTATTTGACACACACCAATCAGCTAATTAGCTGCTAGTGTGTCTAACCAAATAATAATAATACTTCTGGACACGGCTCGCATTGTCTAATTCTGCACACGGCTCGCATTGTCAGGAGATTTCTCTCTCTGGAGCCCTGACCACCCCGGTAGCTTGGACCCTGTCCCCGATACTTATCGCCACCGGTATTTTTTATATTTTTTAAATGTTATTTTTATATTTTAATATTTAAAAAAGAAATTTATATATATTTATTGAAATAAAGGAAATAATAAGTACTAAAGTAGATTTTACAATTCATAAGTACTTTTTCTTGGCTTTTTCTTTGATGAATTTTTCCATAACTTTAGGTAATGCCCACGCAAATGCCCGGATTAAAACCTCTTGCATGAGAGGCGAGGCGTAAACCACAGGCCCCCACGACATATTAAAACATTATCCACTTAATAATGTGTAATAATAGTCTTTCAGTCCATCATTTGGCTATAAAGTGTAGTTTTACGACGTTTTTACGGCTCAATATCATGCAAATCAAAGTACTAAAGATCGATGAGATCCATTTTAACTCGTAAAACTGCACGCCGTACCGAAATAACTTGGAACTACCAACAAGTCATTTTGCCATATATGACTTTGCAAACTGTTATGTTGTTAGTTTTAGTTTAGTACTTTTTGCGTAAGTTTTGTAGATAGCAAACCTTGTGTTTACGTTTTTCTTGGGACTGTTTAATGAAATTTTTATTTTTATTTTATTTATTTGGCTCACCAACAATTGAATACACTAATACAAAGATATGAGTTACAGCCAATAGACTTATAGAATAGTGTACCAATTTCTTACAGGTAAGCACATCATGCATTAGTTAATTGTCGATTGATATCGAGTGGTATCGAGTGAGTTCATTTACTCTCCGAACATAATTGTTTTTTCTTTAGCCAAATTCCAAATTAAAATCACAATTATGATTAAAATCACATGCAATCAAAATAAAAACCAAAATACAATTAAAAACATAATCAACACTACAATCAAAAAACTAAAATCAACACTTAAACTTGAATTAAGTAAAATTTAAATATAAAAATTAAATAAACAATAAATTAAATTCAAATTCACACTAAAATGTTTTTACAAGTTTTTGTACATAATATTTCGGACCTTACCAAGTGAGTCAGAGTGTACATCGACAAGATCACTGCAGCTGTTTAATAATTTACATAGGCGGGGGATTGGAGAATTAGCGCCAAGAACAGTTCTGCGAAGAGGAGGACATAAGGGGGTTATAGGAGCTCGTGGGCTTTTCGTGGGTACACGGATTTTGATCTTGCTCAACAATTGGGGACAGTCAATTTTACCCCTCAAAATTTTAAATAAGAATGTCGAATCCAGTAAATCTCTCCTCTTCTCTAGGGATATCATCTTGAAATGCTTGAAAATTACACAGTGTATGTTATATAATATGTATTGCATTTATTTACATAATTATGTCATTATTACAGCAATCCTACTACTATGTTCGTTTTAACCAGAGAGTTCTTGTACCCACTCGAATCATAATGCAGCTGATACATTTTATATGTCGAATCTCAACAGCTCGACTAACAATAAAATATACATTTTTATCGCAATCTCGAGCCGGTCTCGACCTTAATGGGACTCTCCTATGCGATATCGAATTTCCCTATTGTCGACTTCGGAAGGGGAGACTTGAAGTCGGACCTTTTTTGTTGCTCATTTAATACCAATTTGCAACAGCTATTTATAACAATTCAAAAGTATAATACAGGGTGGAAGAAGTATTTAATTACGTGAAAGCATTTATTTATTTTGAGTTCATATGTTTTAACGGGTTTTGTAATGTTGCCCTTGCTAATAGAGCTTTAAAAGCTGTAAGTGCGGGCAACGAAATACTAATGACTACGGTTCCCAAAGTCCTTCATACATAAATGAAAATTACCTATGCGATAAAATATTAGTGCCAAAATATCATCAAATATCCGTGGTGTATGATTATGAAACAAGTCAATTGGACTCCGAAACAGCCGTCACAAACTTGTCTTATCTTCGGCGATGAGCTCTTGAATGCTGATTACCCGGCGACTCCCTCAAATGAACTGAAACGAGTCGGTGTCGAGTGGATCGGGGGCATTCGGGGGCTATCGGAGTTCGTCCCATCTCCGGAGTGTCATTAGTTAATGTTGCGGGCAGTTCCTACAGAGATTTAATCTGGCCGCAGTCTGAGATCAGTCGATTCGCCCTCGCTTCCTCACCGAGCGATCTTATCGCACCGTCATTACCGTCCCGCCGGCGATAACACGCCCTCCACGCAGTATATCGCCACCAAGATTACAACAACTCTATTACTTCCAACTTTTATTGAGGCCGTCTCGATGAAGTCGCCGAAATTCTAAATTCGGTAGCCGCTCATTAATTGTGACCATTAAATTCCATTACATGGTCAAGCGAGAGCATATCAGTGTATCGCGACCGCAGCCGTGCGTATGGAACGAAACAATTAACACATTCCGTCCACAAATCTGGCGAGCGTGCGTTCATTTTAAACGAGGGAGCGTGTTTTAAATTACGATTGTGCTGCATTAAGGCAGGAGAGGAAAATATTTGGAAACAAGGAGGCGTGCTGCCTTGGGGTTGGATCCCCTTGGAATAGAAATAGTTTCCGGACCTGTCGTGGAATTACGACCGGCGCTCGGGTCAACGGAATGAATTTTGATTTTGCTTTTTCTGTCGAACTGAAGCCGGATTATTGTGCTTCGTGTCCGCACCCTTCGCGAGTTTACTTATGCAAACCTGCCTGCCCACCTGGGCCAGTGCTTGTACAAATTTGAATATTTATAAGCACCTCGTGGACCTCTAGAATTTTTATGACATTGCGAATCTGATACTTACTACGTTAAAAATATTCCGGTAATTCTTTCGTCATTCTTCAATCATTTTCCTTTGGAGTATTATCTTGAGTTTTTTATCAAATTTGCTTTTCATAAGTAATGCAGAATGAATGAAATATACATACTAATATTAATATAGCGATTCTTTTTTTTTACTTTTTTCGATGTTTGCTAAAAACACGCGAGCCCATAAATGTAAGGTGTGTCTGAGTTGTATTTACTCTCGCCGTGGGCTCTGAAAATGTAAATTCGTGTCATATTTTCACACATATATTATTTATCACCAGATACGGCACTATTAATTGTAAGAATTTTATGATTCAAAAGAGTGTCCTGCCCGTTCTTTTCCATAGGTACCTACTACGCCTTGGTATGAACAACTAGCTTCATCTTTCTGACTGACTGACTCTTTGACAATTCAAAAGTGCCTGTAATAGGTTTATTTGAAATAAATGTCATCGGTTTGAATAAAATTGAAAAAAAGATTCAAAGGTGCTACTGCACACACTATATTCGTTAATTTTTATCCACCTTTATCGATATTAAACAAGGCCCTAACAAGAATGGCGTACATCCAATTTGCTTAAACCACACAGACACATGTAAAACCTTTTGATTCTGACGTTTTGGCATACAAAATCAGCATAATACGATTACAAACAACAGAAATAAAACAAATCCATCCTGCTCTTTATGACGCGGAAGTATACAATAAAAACACAAAGATCGTTGTCCGCGTTCGGTAAAGAGTTGGCTCGTAAACAGCCCATAAATGTCTAGTATTTCATTTCGGAAAGAGGACCGCTCTATCTCTAACAACGGTAAATTTGCTTGTAAAAATATCACAATGCTCCAAGGTTTATTGTTTTCCCGTCGTTCCCTCCTAATTGTCGAATTTTATGTTCGCATGAGTATTTGTTGAGCTGTAAAAGTAACCTGTATTTCAAAAAATGGAGGTATATTTTACGACATATACGAATGTCAATTTTGGGTTTGCGTCCAGATACAGCAGTAATGCAATTACTCTAGGCTTGCCGGAACTTCGAAAACGAACCGGCTCAGAATACTGCTGACATTTTGTCGAATATAGCCAACCTGAATATATCGAAAGATCTTGCTAGTGATTTTACTGATATTTATAGGTTCGCTGGAAAGCTAATTTTCTGTTAAAAGCCATCCAAGATTTTTATCGAATATAGCCAACGACGACGTGATATTTTGTCGAATATAACCAACGACCACGTAATATTTTTTTTCCTTTCATTTTAGCCTAAAATAAAGTTGACATATGCAAACCTCTCCTTGCCTTACCTCAGCCTACTCTAATTTTCAGTGCAATAATATTCTATACAAAACTAAATTTCACTTCTACGTAACGTATTATTTGTATTTTATGATCCAAACACTCGAATAATACTCTCACAAATCAAAACGTACAAATCAGTGACAGATTTTTCGTCGCCACGCGGGATCACACAAGCCACAGAGGGAATGATCGTAAATTTTTTAACAATAAAACAATATTATGATGTCAACATAAAAATGTTTACGGCTAAAGCCATAGGGGAGATGAGTGGAATTTGTTTAACAAAACAACAAAGACTTGTAACAATCGGACATGACGTATTCTGGAATCACTCGATTTGGTTTGCAAATTCGTATCATTCATTTGTTTGTTGGTCATTGTCTTTGTCCTTTGAAGGTTTGTTTATTTGTTCAAACTAGATTTGTCAACAGTCCCCATTATTCATTGCTTCATTTTCTCAAACATACAATATTCAGTATTGACGATAACATAGTCACTAGAACTTTTATCACCGCAATTCCAAACGCACTGCAGGTTCCATACGTACTTGATCATTCTGATATACCACACTCAGCGTTTCAGGAGTGCACCATCCCTGCAAGCATCTGTATGTCCTACTTATACCTAGCTATACAAAAAGCTAGTTACATAAGTCTGCAAACAACTCCTAAGATACGATTGTTTTGATCAAAGTCCTTGAACTCGATGAGAGTCTTGCTAACCCCTCCTTTGTTGACTTAAACGAATTCTGCGGTATCATAAGCAAAGACCCTAAGTGTAGCACTAAGACAAACACTAGGCAACCTTACCGCCGCCGGTTCCCTAGCCTCAAAATTACCACTAGTTTTGGCACCAGCACAGAATAGTCCAAACTAATTCGACAAATTAGGCCTCGATAAACCTTCGGCAAATACACTACTCACATAATATGACTACATCATGAGCCTACGGTGTATTATTTTGGAAATTCAAAATCCATTTACCGGGGAGTTCAAATTGGGTAGGCTTAACGCAAACAAGACTATCGATGTACACAATATTACCGGTGACTGTTTACAGATCGAATGCTCTGTGGAAATAATTTGCTAGTTATGATTAGGAACTGTTTCGTTGGTAGAGATTATGTAAGTTAATTCTTGATTTCTCCGAAGAGTTCGGCAGAGGACTTAATAGCAGGCCACATTTCGCCAGTTTCCTGTTAAATAAGTAAGAGGAATAGCGGTCGAGCCCATCGCCATTTACGGGGCTCAAATCCGGACTCTGAGCAGCAACAGAGAATTTTAAGATCGTGTAGATACTTTTCTGATAGAAAATAATGGTTTAGCAAAAGTAGCCAAAGAATCTCTCCTGATAATAATCAGCCATTTAGACCCATCAAATAATTTTAATTGAAGTAATCAAACACCAAAATAATTAACTTAATAATTGGTTATTAAAGAAACGAGATTCCTTAAACTCCAAACAATATACCCTGGAGCTAGTTAAACATTAAATTGTAACAATGTGTCTGAAATAAACTCTAATTTGTAAGATAAACCTAACTTTGTTTCAGTTTCATCAGGAGCTAGAGTAGGGCTGCCTGACTATTGAAGCGGAGCGAGTAGGCGGAGCAGAGCGGAGCGAAGTGTCCCTATTCGCTCAAGCGAGAATGACGTGAATTTAGTAGAATTCTATTGGGTAAGAGAAGATCGAGTGAGCTTTGTAGCAGATTCGTGCGAAGCCCTAACACAGGAGTGACAAGACGCTCAGAGGACACACCTTTGCATACCTACATTGCGCTGTAGAAAATTAAACTAGTCTCCGGTCGGCTGTAGATCCAGCTGTAGCCGTTTTTACTGTAGCGGAACAGCGCGAGGGTTAGGTGGAGAGCGACAATGTTTCAACGCGTTTGACACAACTATGGGTAGACGGGGTCAGTGGATTTAGCTCAGCTGGAAATAGCTTCACTGGTCACTGGAGCGGAGCGAGACGGAGACGTAAATTTTGTTTATGGAATTCAATCAACTCAGCCTATCGCAGTCCACTGCTGGACATAGGCCTCTCCCAGAGTATGCCAGAACACCCTATCCTTCGCCTTACGCATCAAATCTACCCCAGCCACCTTCTTTAGGTCTTCCATCCATTTAGCTGGCGGGCGACCCACACTACACTTGCCGATACGCGGTCTCCACTCCAGGACACGTTTGCTCCAGCGGCCATCGGTACTTCGACAGACATAGCTAGCCCACTGCAACTTCAGTTTGGTTACTCTGCCAGCTGTCGGTAACTCCGGTCCTGCCTGTCATGATATGCGGTACCGAAACGTGGACACTGACGGTCGGGCTGGTCCACAAATTCAAGGTCGCTCAGCGTGCTATGGAGCAAGTTGGGCTTTTAGTCTCTTAGAAGAATAAAATCAGGAATGAAATTATCCGGAAAAGAACCGGAGTTACCGAGATATGAAATTCAATAGGTTAAAAATATTTCATTATTTCCTTAGGTCCGCACCGTTCCGCTCCAATATACAGGCAGTCTAACAAATCTACATGTCAAGGTCAGTTTTCCGGAACAAAATGAACATGTTGTTGTAATGTCAGGATGTTGTGGGATGTCAGCTGGTGTTTGATTCCGGATGCGATGATTATTGTTCCAATTTATTTTATGAGCATGAGTGGGAGTTGCATTATGAATTATTTCGTTCTATCTTGACATCGTTGAAACTGTAAATGACAATTTTTGCTATCAAGATGGACTTGCATGGATTACCTGTCACAGCGGGCCCTAACAGAGTACCAACGCTGTGGAATTTATCGCAGCATTATGCTGAGATAGCCTTTCTAGCCTCGCACCAGTCTTCTTTTTTTGTTTATTTATGTTTTTGGTTGTTTTTAATGTAACTTTGTTAGTTTTATATGCTCCTTTATTTACTATTTGTTTTTCCTGTGCGCGTCCTAAATAAAATATTTTTCTTTCTTTCTTTACATAGTCTTGTACACTGACTACTGGATACATCCACCAACACACACTGAGCCTGCGTGGTGGATGGCCCACTCCCTCTCACAGATAGGAGGCTGGTTTCCCAGCAGTGGGAATGACATTGGCTGATTATGCTACCGGTTACATTGAAATTGAATTGGTATAAAACTATACTCCAGGTAAATTAGCCGAATATTAAAAGAAACCGGTGAAACAGGTCACAATACTTAGCTAAATTTCTATAGAACCTCCCAAAAATACGAAAAAACGACGTCACAAAAAGTATCATGACGAATACAATTAACACTGTAGGTATATTCAGTACATCAACACATATATCAAGATAATGTCAACAAGAAGATATTTACGCACTATCTCGGTTTGATAGAAAGAAAGGGATACTCAACCCTCCATCCACTGCACATTTATCTACGGGCGGAAAGTAAACATCCTGTTAACACCACGCCCCTATGGCGAGTGATGTTTGAATAGCTACCGAGATACAGGTGGGGATTTGGAAGATGGTTTGAGGTTAAATTATTTACTTTTGTGTTATAGGTTACGAGCAGTGGTGGCCACTGGGTAACGGCCGCGACTTACGAGTTGTAGGTCGTAGGTTCGAACCTAGACAGGCGCTTTACTTTGTGTAAATTATTTCAACACTACTGCTCTCAAAACGGTGAAGGAAAACCTCGTGAGGAAACCGACATGTCCTAGAACCAAAAAATTCGAAGACGTGACATCGAGCAACCCGCACTGGGGCCGCGTGGTAGATTATAGCCCACTCGCTCTAAAAGTGAGGAGGCCTGTGTCCCAGCAGTGGGAACAATATAGACTGATTGTGATAGGTTACTGTTTGGGACCTAACTAAGGACTTGAAGTGAAATGCAATGGACTGTAATTAAAAGAAATGTAATAAATAAGGTACAACAATGGCGTTGGTAAACGTATAGACTGCGCGCGCGTGCCGTCGTCCGAGATCGGTAGTGAAGTGGTCCGACCGCCCGCGTCCCGCACGCCGCACTTCTCGCCGCCTCCCGCCGCCTGCCGCTGTCTCACGACAGCAGCCGAAGATTGCCGGAGGCGTCCGAACAGTTACAAATTCAAATATTTAGGAAAGGCGACAAAAATGGGCCATAAAAGTAATGAAACAAAGTTTAGTTGTCTTTTAACTACTTTAACATTTTGAAGCCAGTTTTTTTTTACCTTTTTTCTTATTAGGTACTACCTAGTTCTTATTATTTCTACGTCGTTAAGTGTTTTAGATGAAAAAAGAAACACAAAAAAGAAAAAATACTTGGTCTAGTTCTTGGTTTGGCTTGATCTTGCTTTTAGGGGGCTCGTGGTTAAGTAATAACAGCCGCACGGGTCGGGTTAAGCTACGCTTGCCGCGGTCGGTCCGTGGATGGGTGACCATCTTTACACACCGAGACCCCCCCGTGCACAAGCAAAGCACATTAAAGCGTTGGTCCCGGTTGTCATTCTTGGACCTTTGACAGTCGTTACGGCCCGAAAGTCTGACAACCAGTCTTACCAAGGGGTATCGTGTTTCCTGGTAACTGGGATGTGAAGGTCAGACAGGCAGTCGCTCCATGTAAAATACTGGTATACAGCCGCATCCGGTTAGACTGGAAGCCGACCCCAACATATTTGGGAAAAGGCTCGGCAGATGATGATGTGATGACTTTGTGTAGTTCGTTTAGCCTCAATACCTACATCATGGTCCGTATATAAAAAATACTAGCTGCGCACCGCGGTTTCATCTGCATAAGTTTCAATCCCGTGGGAATATCGGCATAAAAATTCCTGTATGTTAATCCTGGTTATAAACCATCTGTGTGCCAAATTTCATCTAAATTCGTTAGTAGTTTTTGCGTGAAAGAGAAACAAACAGCCATCCATCCATACAAACTGTCACGTTTATAATATTAGTAGGATTTTCTGATACACATAACTTGTCCCAGCATAAATATAACTGCACAGTAGGTAGGTACATGAAGCAACCTTCCCATCGATAGATCATGATTAAAAAGGGGCATACCAATTTTGTAATACAAAATTCGCTTGCATCCTCTCTCCAAAAATGTCACATTAAAATGATAAATTCCTGAGATACGTAAGCAAATTCTTTAAAAACGAATCTAATCTGGGGGACCCTTGCAACCCGTCCCCTAAATCCGTGCTTCTTCCATAGTTTTTATGTTTCCGCAGGCAGTAATATATCGTTCAAGTGAAGGGATTTCTCATACTTTTATTATTACGAACAAGATCGAAAGTGATAAGTCAGAGGGCGCATGTAGTTTAAGGTCCCATTGAGATACTTAGAAAGGGTGATCATTTTAAGAGGAATATTTCTATCAAGCGATTGTATCATGTGTGAACGGGGATTAAACCATTCAAAAATATCTATATCTATCTATATATATTATACATTAAAGTCGCTTTTCGTGTCTCTCGGTGTGATCGCGTTGTTCTTCTAAAGCTGTGTCTCCTGTGCGTGTTTTTTCGAAATATTACACAGAAACGTCAAAACAAAGAGGTGTGGCCATACACATTTGTGTATGAAAACACGATGTTTTTGTTTTACACATGAGTACAGTCAGGGGTCATTAATTCATTATCAGCTTAAGGACTGCATTGCTGTGAACACGTGGTAAAGGCCGTACCTACGTCTGTGTGTATAAGTGATATATCAACACAGAACGCACACCTCAGAATCATACTGGCTGGCGTCGAACAAAACCAAAATCATACCGTCGCTTTTGCACACAGGCTACGTAATTACGCATGACCTTGGTTGGTTCATACCATTGCTCAAATTCAAATCGTTATATCAAGTACCGATAGCTAATAGTCTTACGTGTTGGATCATTGAACGCGTAGGTCTGGGTTCCAGTCTCGAGACGTGAATTTTATTTTTCTTTTCCAACAATAATCTTTATCGGTTTTTTTTTATTATTCTATAGATTAATAAACGAGAATAATAAATTATTATATTTTTATTATTATAGTGTTATTGTAATATGGGGATAAAAATAAAAATGTTTTATAAGTGATTTCAAATTGTTTATTCGTTATAATATTATAAACTAGAAATAAATAAACTTCTAGTTAAAACAGTTTATTTTCTCATAAAGAACAATTTATTGAAGTAAAGCAGGTACTCTAATAAACTACAACTAGCAAATCTACCCACGTAAATAAAAGTGCGGACTCCTTGTCACAATACAATTAAATTACTCAGAAGTACTATTTTTACTGCCAGTTCGTTCGTTTTAACTTTAGCTGCCTATCTCAAACGTCAAAGTTAACAAATCGTATTTATTAGGACTTATTGCGGTTATAGCTTTTTTTTTTTTGAGGATGGGAATTCATCAAATGACCCCTCCCGCTCTGGGCGGAGCGGAGGGAGTGTCAGACTCTTACTGACTAAAACCCACCCGTGTTCCTTCCTTAGCCGTTTATGTTCCAGGGCAGCGGTAACCCTTTCGGACGATCCCGCTACCCTGGCAGGCTTCGGCCCTGTCGGGCCCCGTCACTTCTGCTGACATCTCTTTGAGGCTTGCGGTTATAGCTTAAGTATTCATTTTTATTATGAAAAGAAGATTGAAGCTAAACCTCAAAATAATCCTTATTACGGATATGACACAATATTATTTTAATTAAATTACTAAAATCCATTTGTAATTTATAACTTAATACTTTGTATAACCCCCATTATTATCAATGCTATCAAGTAAGCGTTGGCGCATGAATCCAACAATATTGAAACATATATCTGTCTATTTCCTCTTAAATGTTCCCATATTTCAAATGCAACTTCAACTGCTCATCAAATCTCTCATTCCGTGCTTCCCATCGCTGTATCGCAAAATGTAAACGTTCTTGTTTATGTTTTTCAATCAAATATGGGCGAACGGTTCGTAAAGATGTGTCGAATAATTCGGCAAAATATCTTGTTGGTATGAAACCACTTGTTTCATATTCACTGACTAGCTGAAGCCTTCCACTTCGCTTTCGACTGGCAAGGCTTTTCCTGATATCTTTTGATCCTCCGACTCACAGTAGGTATTTCTCTAAAACAAAAAAAGAGTAATGTTAGTTGTTATGTTTGCTACTAGCAAAATACGAATATTACCAATTTTAAACCAATTTTTTTTTTTATTCGTACCTTATTTATAGACAACACTAAAATTATGTCAATAATAAATTTTATTATTTATTAACGAAAGAATCTTCCCCCTAACGTATAAGATAATCCATTTCCATAATGTAATGTAATAGAAACAGCATCTCAGCTAATGTTATAATGTGAGACGTAGCTACGGTAGTACGGTACACATGCAGGATTACGTTAACTTAAACACAGTTTGTATATAGCAGTAGAGAATTTACTACAGTCTTGTGTGGCTAAACATTTTGCATGATGTACAGGGTGGCAGGGACATCGAATGTTATCATGGATTGAGTACATGATTCTGAAATTATTAGCCAGTTATTTAAAAAAAAAACGGGTTGCACTCCGGGAGTGCCGGCAGAAGTGAAAACTTGAATATTAACGTTGTGCATTTTTGATATTTTGGAAAGCGGTCTACTCTCCCTCCGTCTTACGAATTTTCGATCAGGTCACATGTCCTGACGCGGAACAATAAAAACAGAATTAAAAAGTTTTTGAAGATGTTTTATAATCTAATCTTAGTTCAGGACCCTCATTGAGTGACACACTATCAATCACAATCTGAATCACTTTGAAGGATATTGCTAATCCATTGCGTCAAATGTTTGAAAAGTTTGTCTGCTAGCAACGTAAATAACGCAATGAATGTTGTTGAACTGTCACAATTCACAATGAAAGCCATTCTTACTGTTAGAGAGTCACGCAATTACCCCGCAAATAGTTATTTGCATGGGTAGTCAAAATTATTACAAGCCTGATTTGCATCTTTAGTAGATTCAAAGAGCAGAGGATACACTAGTTTTGAATATACTTCGTGCAAAATTTTAATTTTGTAGTAGGTTTGATATTATTGTTGTTATACCTACCTACTATACCTATAAAGGTAAACCCTTTATCCAGGTTTCATATAAATTATTATTTTTAGGCTGACTTCGTCGGTTTCCGTACGCATAGTTAAAATAATTTCTATGTATTATTTATAAAGTGTCTATCTAAGGAACTAATAAGTCTTAGTTCCTTATATAGACACTTTACATCACATACCCACCACCATTTTCCATAATTCTTCATTTTCCTAAATTTTCAAAGTATACATCTAATTGTTACTTTTATAAGAAGTTCTTCCACGAACCGTCCATTTTTTATCTCGTTTTCTTGTTTGTGACATTTTCCTCACAAATATTTATAAAGTAGAGGAACTTTTTTATTCCATCAGCTCCTTAGTCACTGGCCGGAAGTCTGTACGTGACCGGAAATGAATTTCCCGGACGTACTTGATACTTTCAGTAAACGGCATTGAAGATATTCAATATTCTTCGCGACACTATTGGAATCTATGTGCAAATGACTTTTTAATAGAAACATTTTAACGTGAAAATAATATTGCTATATGTTTGTTCCATAAATTTCAGTTCAGTTCAGTTCAGTGTGGCTGTAGGCTTGCACCAGGGATCGGCTTTAAGTCCTTACCTCTTCCTGTTAATTATGGACGCTCTTACGTCGGACATCCAGGAGGAGGCACCCTGGTGCATGTTGTTTGCCGATGACATTCTTCTCGTCGGTGAAGATGGACTTGAGATCCAGAGCAGATTGGATAAATGGCAACAGAAGCTGGAGAATGTTGGCTTGAAAATCAGCAGAACTAAAACGGAATATATGTTCTACGATTTCGGCGGTCTCTCCAGTTTTGGAACCATAGCGCTTGATGGCGCACTTCTCCTAGTCTGCTCCGACTTTCGGTATCTCGGTTCACTCGTGCAAAGCGATGCCGAAGTAGATCGGACGGTTATGCACAGAATTAACATTGGATGGATGAAATGGCGGCAGGTCACGGGAACAATCTGCGACTCCCGCATTCCCCTTAAACTTAAGGGGAAGATATATAAAACCATAATTAGACCTGCTGTCTTGTATGGATCAGAATGTTGGGCCACAAAAGGGATAAATGAAAGGCAATTGCATGCAGCTGAGATGAGAATGCTAAGAGGAATGTGTGGTGTTACACGAATGGATAGAATAAGAAATGAGTACATAAGAGGAAGTCTGAAAGTGGCACCGGTAACTGAAAAGTTGTGTGGAAATCGGTTGTCATGGTATGGGCATGTGTTACGGAGAAATGAGGAAAATGTCGTCAGGAGAGTTTTGAGTATGAATGTCGATGGCTATAAGAGTAGGGGAAGACCAAAGAAACGATGGATGGAATGTGTGAATGATGATATGGTTAGAAAGGGGGTGACTACCGAGATGACGACTAATAGAGAAGTATGGAAGAAAAAGACATGTTGCGCCGACCGCAAATAAATTGGGATAAGGGCAGGAGAATGATGATGATGTTTGTTCCATAAATCTCATCTTCATAATTAATAGCTGCTCGGATCGATCGATCAGTTTAAGCTACGCTTACCGTGGCCGTTCCGTGGATGGGTGACCATCTTAACATACCGAAACCCCTTCGAAACCCCGTTGATCCCGACTGTCATTCATGGATCTTTGACAGCCGTTACGGGTAGTCAGACGCCCGAAAGTTTGACAACCACTTAAGACTGGTTGTCAGACTTTCTGGCTATAACACCCCTTGGCAAGCCAAGGGGTATTATCGTATTGCATGGAGCAACTGCCTATCTGACCTCCAACATGGTAAGACTGGTTGTCAGACGTTTGTCAACGACTGTCAAAGATCCAAGAATGACAGCCGGAACCAATGGCTTAACGGGCTTTTCGAGGCATGGAGGAGTCTCGATATCTAATGGATGGTCACCCATCTACGAACCTTTGATCGACCCGTGCGGCTGTTATAACCTGTTATATGCCGTATTTAGCCACGAGCCACTCCAAAATTGATGTTTCAACTTATAGTAGGTACACAGAGAAATGAAAAATAAATGAGAAAAGCTGGAACGGTGAGTGGGGAAAGCAATGTGATGTATTTATCATAGCTTTATCTAGGCGAAACACATCATCTTCACTTGAAGTATAACCGAGGGTCATATTTTATTTTTATCTCGATTGCAATATGTTTGTTTGTGGTGGGCGATTGTTTTTTTTTTTTCTTGAAACAACAAATAAAACGATTGATTCAACGAGGATGTGCTTTTACGAATAATGGTAGGTACTGAAATAAAAACATTTTTATTTAATATTTTTGTTATTAAATTTAAATCAAAGAATTAATAATAATAAATAATAATTTATTTTTAACCAAATAAGTGTATACATTTTATAAACCTGCCAAACTGCGTGACAGTTTGTCGGCAGGATTAGCGCTCGTCTTAAAACATACACAATCTGCTCAACATCTATAGTCCATTTACAATAGCATTAGAAAGAAGTTAAAAAAGGTTATTTTTAATGCACACTTTGTAACAAAAATACAATAAACATTGTTACATTATGATAGACGCCGAATTTATTATGATCTATTTTTACAGCAGCTGTCACACTTAATTGTAACCATTTTAACTATTTATCTTATGAAATTATGTGGCTTTAATTTATTTATATTATATAACTCCAATTTAAAATTACAGTGTCAATGCTAAAAACCTAAAAGAAGCAGGGATGAACAATACTTGGAACGTTATTCGTTTCACTATAATTCTACCGAATTTTATTTTAATTAAGGTGGATGCGCTGCAGTAGCCCGCGAAATCAGACGAATTCGGAGCAATTCTAATTTAAAGGGATGTATTGATGATTTTTAAGGTTAAAATTGTATTATTGCCTACATATTTCTTATTGTTGCGCATCATATTATTTTTATTAAGATACAACCTTACACTGACCTGCAAATTGCAAAAAACGCAAGAAAATTAGAATTTAAGCATCTCCCTTAAAATTGTTTTATCATAACTTTGAAATAAAATGTTTTGCATTCCTGCTTCTACGAGCCTCTTTTTTCTAATGCTATTATAAATGGACTATAAGTAGGTTACAGATACAGAATTACAGATACATTAAATGGACCGTAAGAAGATTACAATTACAGCAGCGCAACTAATTATTAATTATTGTCGCATGTTGCGACAATTTCATTAAGTAATCCTAATAAAGAAAAAAAGTTAATTATTAAAGAATTGCTAAAAAAAAATCTGCGACCAATGTGTGTATATTGCTCGCAGAACAGATGACCGATGGGGCCGAAAGGTTCTGGAGTGGCGACCGCGTACCGGAAGACGTATCGTTGGAAGGCCTCCCACAAGGTGGACCGACGACCTTGTGAAGGCCGCGGGAACCCGTTGAATGCGAGAAGCACAGAACCGGTCGAAGTGGAGGTGCTTGGGGGAGGCCGATGTCCAGCAGTGGACGTCTTTCGGCTGAAATGATGATGAATGATGACTAAAGAATATTGTTTAAAAGTAAATAAGAAACAATTGGCTATCACCAAATGATGGAACAGTAAATAATTGGCTTCAAAAACAACAGAGCTTTATTTCTTAATTTCACTTAAATTCAATTTCATCTACATAATAGGACGTTTCGACTCCCTGCGGGTAATTGTTGTGAAAAACTACAACCCCAGCCTTTAACCTCATTTAAGTAGAAACTGATTCCTCTCGAGAATTTAATTTAATACGCTTTAAGAGTATGAAAAAAACATTGTTAAAATAAAAGCCGTATATTACATTAAATTCTCTTTTTCACTCGCGAGCAATGAAAAAGTTCCAGTGACATAGCACTAAATTACCTACTCCTAAACGAAAGGCTAGCTTAATGACGCCGTCTGCAATATTGAAGTCCATTTAACAGCGCATCAGAATATTACCAACTAAAAACGTAAATATTGTGTTCAAATTTTAAATTATATGTCTTAGAAGATATTAAGGTGTTTGTCGGCATTTTGTAGGAGGAACTTTTTCATTGCTCGGCAGTGTATTTCGGAGAGAAATAGAGTAGCTAATTGGCTATTACATTTTTTAGTACCTACCTATCTTTAAGCTAAGTAAAAGATGGCAAAAGTCGACCGAAAATGTAGGAAAGGAAAAGTAAGGGAAACTTAACATCACGCCTGTATCGCTCGAAGTTTTAGGCAGAAGTGCATCTATGTGTGTGTATAGTACACCCACATTTCGACAGTTATGTTTAAGTCCCATGTAATAGGGAGCGAGCCTATTGCCATCTACCGGGCACAAATAAAGACTCCGGACTGCTACTGAGAAATTCCAGATGGAATACCTAATAACACTTTGCCCGACCTGAGAATCGAACCTAGGACCTCAACGAGGAACTCAGTAGCAGCGCTTGCCACCAATAGAGCAACGAGGCAGTCGTTCCACCAATCTTTTCAAGTTTCACTTTCAAACTTCCCGTATTGCATAGTAGAATATATTAGACTACGATAGCGTAGTCTAATATTTTCTAAAAATAATGTAAAACCATTCTTATTCTAAACCAGAAAACTCATAACGCAATTACCTTAAGACCGTTCACACTAAACCTCCACCCGATATCATAACATAAAATCCGATACTTCTCGCTAAAATAAATAACGATTATTTGAATCGAACGTTGCCACAGTAACCGCTTTTAACGATACGAGTAACGATAACACCTGCGGTTTCGACGATAACCCACCGATTCATTTGTATGCCGCGCTGGTATCAGAGTTAGTGCCATACTAACACTTTACTGAGCCACGTAATTAGCTTGGTTCGGGTGTGTTATATTTGCGAAATGCGAGCTTCATGAAGTTGGGGAGTTGACTAAAAATGGTAACTGGTGTTTGAAGATTTGGTTGTAAACTTTAAACAACTCTCAAGTATTCATAATAATAAGGAGGGTTAATATTTAAGGCTTGTTGAAAGTTTTAAATAAAGAGGTTTATTTACAAACGATGATTAAAGTTAAGTGACGTTTAACGTCAAAAATTTATATTTAAACAGTTGCTACTACTTAACTTTAAACAACTCGGTTCAGCTCGATTCTCGGCAACTCGCATCCGTTACGTGCTGTTATCAGCCACCCCGAAGATAGTCGCTCTATCTAGCCTGAGGGTATCTGTCCTACCTCACTTTTGCCGATTCGCGATCTCCACTCAGGAACACGTCTACCCCAACGGTCATCGGTTCTACGGCTAATATGGCCGACCCATTGAAACTTAAACTTCTTTTGAATTTCGAATATTTTGGATTCGGACTTCAAGGCTGCTCTTAGATCAAATCAAACTGCAGATTTAAAAAAAATCAGATTAGACTGAGAATCAGCACTTTTCGAAATTCGTCAAAATTTGATGTGTACATTCAGAGACCGACAGTCCCCTCAAACGCCCGCCCTTCCCCACTTCGTAGTACTTATACTGGGAAGAAGAAGTGGCGCAACAAACTCCCCTGCAGCACAACTGTCTGTTCAGTTAGAAAAACTTGCTTCTAGCAGGTATGCAAAGTAATTAACAAAACATTGAATTAAATTATTTATGCTATTGGATTGGTGTTTTGTTCTATAATTAAATTATAGAACAAAACACCAATCCAATAGCATTAACATTACAAAACCAAAAGTATCACATAAAAAAAAATCTCGTCAATACACTCAATATCCCATTGGCAGGTGACAGCCGAGCACTGACAGGTTATCACATCGCACTATCATTGTACCACAACAGGCGTCCATTTCAATTGACAGTGACCGGTAGCATGCTCCATGTATTATGCAGGCGCTTTGTTGATTACATTTATTCATTTGTAATTGATATTTTATTTATGGACTGCCCGTTACTGCGTCCGCGTAATTTTTTTTCTCGCGACCCACCCTTTGTCGTATCGCATCGCCTGCTCACGCTATTAGTTGGTTTTCGCGTACTTTCATAGCTTTTGTCATTTTGCTCGGTTCTTAAGAGTCCTAGGGTAATGCTAAGCCTTCCTAGACCTTCTTCAAGACTTGGGTTATCAAATGCAAAAATATTTTTTTCAAATCCAACTAGTAGTTCCAGAGATTAGCGCGTTCAAACAAACAAACTCTTCAGCTTTATTATTAGTATAGATATGATGGCTAACAAAATGTTGGTGACTCTATTAAACGCACTTTTGGAATGCCTTTGGGTCGTGTTTCAAGGCTTTGTATGCAGGTCGACCAAAGTGTGAGTGTCGAATAATGTCAGCTAAGAAACTCAGACCCCACGAAAGCAGATTTCATTCTTTTCCCGGTTCAGAGTATTCTTCAACATAACATTTAATATGAGGGTTAATGGTCCTTAATAACTAATAACTTGTCAAAGCGCATTGGGAAACATTTTGATACTAACAAAAATAACTCCAACAGCCAAGGGATTTTTAAGTTTTTAAGATTAGGGTGATTCGACCTTTTATCTTCAGTAACGATAACAGAAGGTAGGTGTTGCTAAGATATCATATAAACTCAAGCCTCTTTCCCACGGCGGTACGCAGAACGCCACTTGCTACGATCCATATATACTCCTTTTGCTTCGTTTACGTTCATACATTAGAGGGGCAATTCTCGTAATTTTAAGAACGTTCACAGTCTGAGGGGCAATTCTCGTAATTTTAAGAACGTTCACAGTCTGACGGGCAATTATCGTAATTTTAAGAACGTTCACGGTGTGATCTTATTCTCAATCTGTCAAAAATACCTCTAATTTCCCTATATTTTGACAAGTTTTTACGTGTTTGTCGATGAGATGAGACTGCTACTAGATTTTTAACGTTTTAAATTATGAGAATTGGCGTTCTGGTTATACACGCACGCCGGTTGCAAGTACTATTCACCTGACAATTCTGAAGAACATCACCAATAAGGTCCCTAAATGTCCTCCAAAGGCGTCCTCCTCGCATTCCCACAAACATCTGCCTTGTAAGATATCATAATCCTCAATAAACCTGAACTCACTGAAAATTTCAACCCCTATTATGTAGTTAAACTCACGCGCTACAAACACACGTTTAATAGACAATTTGTAAGTGAGCACACTTCTTCGGAGTATAAGTAAGTTACCGGGAACATTCCCGCGTTCTCACTTTCACCGACAATCAACGACTAACGGGCGGTAACCGAGTTTCGCTAACGAACTCGACTTAACTAGATACTAACGATGCTACAACTTCTTAATTAACACAAACCGACGATTGTAAACGAACATTTTTGTCAGTTTCGGTAACTATGTATGCAGGTTTGTTACAGTTGTAAGTCTTTTTGTTTAAGTCACTACATCTGCTTAACCTTTTTCCGACTATATTGGGGTTGGCTTCCACTCTAACCCGATACAGCTGAATACTAGTATTTTACATGGAGGAACTGCCAATCTCATCTTCACAACCCAGTGACAAGGTAATACGATACCCCTTGGTAAGACTGGTTGTCAGACTTTCGGCTTTCTGACGACCCGTAACGACTGTCAAAGATCCAGGAATGACAGACAGCTGGGACCAAAGGCTTAACGTGCTTTCCGAGACACGGAGGGGTCTTAGTATGTATAGATGGTCACCCATCTATGGAACAACCGCGGCAAGCGTAGCTTCACCTGATCGATCGACCCATGCAGCTGTTATTATTTAGCCACAAGCCCCACCCCCCTTCCTCTCTCTCTCTTTTTGTTTGAGTAATGTCAGCATTAACCCGGTTTTTTTCGTACCGTTTTCGAAGTTTTTGCTTGCTTTGTCGCAGTAACTCTTTCTAATTGCGCTGGGAACTGATTTAAATGGGACTCGGAAAGCACTGTTTCGTGAAGCTCATTCCTGTAACTATGAACATTGTGTCGGGAAGAGAAAATGATTATCTGCAATGAAATCAACCATTCGTACACCACATTATTAAACCAGGATCGATTTAGGCTCTATTATAACCTAACCGAATAAATGATATATGATCTTTATAGAGTACGTACGTTACCTAAATACGGTTTTCAATTGCTTTTGCATTTTTATTTTATTTGATTTTTTTTATTTTATACCTCAAGTGGGATTTATTTAGTGTTCGTAGGTGTTTCTGTGGCATCACAGCGGGCCCTATCAGAATATCAGCGCTGCGGTATTCGTTTTTTTTTTTTTCAAATCTCATATCTGATATAGGAACCTTTTTGGCCTCCACTGGTCTTCCTTTTTTTTTGTGGTTTTCACTATTTTGTTAGTTATAATATTAGATAAACTTAAAAGTTTTAATGTTCTTTATTTTTTTAATATTGCTTTTAAGATTTTGTTAGATTTAATGTATTGTTACATTGTTTGCGTGTCTCAAATAAATTATTATCTATTTAGCACCTACCTAAATAGGTGATGTGTGTTAAATGGTTATTTACTCGTCACTTAAAGTCTAGACGAGTTCGATATTTCCTATCTAACTAACTCCGAAACTAACTGAAGAGCTCAAAGCCTCCGTTCCCGAGGTTATTGTACCTAAAACTCTAACTCTCTCTTGCTCTCTACGACAAACACGCTCCTGTTAAACAGATCAAACTTCGGCGTCCCCCTGCTCCTTGGATGACGACAGGGGTACGTATGGCGATGAGGCGCAGGGATCGGGCCTTTCGTAAATTTAAAAAGGATCGCAGTGAAGAAAACCGAAACTTATTCAAAGCTGCTAGGAATCGGTGTAATCAGATGATACGCAACGCTAAACGCCGCCATATTCTCGAGAACATATCTTCTTCTTCACCTGCTGATATCTGGAAGTTCCTTGGTACTCTTGGTATCGGCAGACCACGGCATGTGGATTTTCCTAACACAATAGGCCTTGATGATATCAACTGTCACTTTACAACCACATGCCATTTGGATTCCCAAATGTTGTCCCAGACGGTTGATTTCATTACTGGCCTAGTGAGTCCCATCATAGAACCATTTCACTTCTCTCCGGTGGCCTTGGACGAAATTAAAAAGATCATCCTGTCCATAAAATCCAAGGCTGTGGGCTATGATGGCATCAGTAGTAGTATGGTCGTTTGGATCCTTGATAACCTTCTCCCTCCGATTTCCCACATCATCAACTTCTCTCTTGATTCCGGACAATTCC
This sequence comes from Apamea anceps, assembly GCA_951799955.1. NCBI lineage: Eukaryota > Metazoa > Arthropoda > Insecta > Lepidoptera > Noctuidae > Apamea > Apamea anceps. The sequence continues at coordinate 12,910,422 of OX637515.1, read as the reverse complement.
CATCCCTGTGGCGTATGGCCTATGTCCGCCCACTCCCTAAAATTTCAAATCCCTCCCTACCCAGTCATTTTTGACCCATTTCCATTCTCCCATTCCTGTCTAAAGTGCTCGAGGCCTGCGTGCACAAGCAGTTTGCGGGGTTTGTTCATCGGAACAACCTCATTAGCTCCTTTCAGTCTGGGTTCAGGCCTGGGCACAGTACAGCCTCCGCTCTCCTTAAAGTGACTGGTGACATTAGAGAGGCGATGGAGGATACTAAAATTACCGTTTTGGTATTAATTGATTTCTCCAATGCCTTTAACGCCGTCAGCCACGATATTCTCCTCTCTATCCTCTCTCACCTTATGGTTTCGTCGGAGGCCCTGGAATGGTTCTCTTCTTATCTTCGAGGACGTCGGCAGTCGGTTCGCGTTGATGAGAGGTCATCGAGTTGGCGTGACCTGAATGCCGGTGTTCCACAAGGCGGTATTCTTTCTCCATTATTATTCTCCATCTTCATTAATTTTATAACTCACTGTCTTCGGTGTTCGTATCATCTATATGCTGATGATCTTCAATTATACACAGCTGAGCGGGTAGAAGGTTTGTCGAACGCTATAGCAGATGTAAACCGAGACTTAGATGCTATCAAAAAGTGGTCTGATAGTTTCGGGGTGTCAGTAAACCCCTCGAAGTGTCAGGCCATTGTAATTGGAAGCTCACGCATGATGGCTAGGGTGACGCTTAGCTCTCTTCCACCTCTTATTTTCAATGGTACCGTCATACCCATTACACCTACCGTGAAAGATCTCGGTTTGCATCTTGACTCAATGCTTAGTTGGCAACGCCAGGTCTCTAGTGTTAGTCAAAGGGTCAACGGTACTTTGCGATCCCTGTATCGTTTGAGGAGCTTTTTGCCCGCTAAGACGAAAACCATGCTTGTGCAGACTTTGATTTTCCCTATAATCGACTATGGTGACGTGTGCTACTTTGACTTGAATGCGGTTTTGCTGGATAAGCTCGACAGATTGCTCAACAATGGGATTCGGTTCATATTCAACCTTAGGAAATATGACCACGTGTCGAGCTATAGGTCTGAGCTCAAATGGATGTCCATTCGTCAAAGAAGAAGTTTGCGCGCTTTGACTACACTTTTCTCCCTTCTCAACTCTCCCACTCCTCCTTCTTATCTCGTATCTCACTTCCAATATCTGTGTTCTTCACACGCTAAGAATCTGCGTTCTTCTAACAATCTTCTCTTACTTTGTCCTTCTCATACATCTGACTTTGTTCATTCCTCTTTTCATATTCAGTCCATTCTTCTTTGGAATGCGCTTCCTCTTGATATCAGGACGGCCACCAGTCGGTATGCATTTAAGCAGAAATTGCAGAGTTATTTTCAAAACAAATTTTTAAAAAAATAGCGTAGAGTCATCTCTACACATCTCTCCCTTGATTTTGTATACATATATATATATATATATTATAAGTATATATTATAGTAATAATATGTATGTGTATGTAACCTATTTATGTATTTGTGTACCTAGTTTTAAGAGTTTTTTTTAAATTATTATTGTCTCTCTCAACCAAAGCACCTGCCATCTAATCTCTTCACCACCCTTGGTTGACTGGTAGAGAATGCCTAAGGCATTAAGTCCGCCTTTGTACCTTTTTGTGCGAAAAGTTTAAATAAATAAATAAACAATATTATGTGACAAGATGTAATGTCACTCACAATCCATCCAATCAATCCACTCAATCCACTCCAATCATAATGAAGTACCAACAAATCATTTCACAAACTCGTCAGGTAACTAAACAAATAACAATCTCAACGGGTCGTGAGGCTTTCGGGACCGGGACCGCGGTCCCGAATTCCCCCTATAAATATAATATTTATTTTGAGTGGTATTTTGGGACCACAAATAAAATAAACAAAGTAATGTCTTGGAAAAGTACGGTCAACCAAATTTAGAAGTTACACAACTAAAACTATTTTTATAAAACGATAACATATTTCTTTTATTAAAAAAAAATAGCAACCTATTAGAATTAAACTTAAAAAAATAATAAAACATATTCACTTTGAAACCAAATTACTAAAACCAGTATTTAAAATTAAATTAAAACATTTTATCCCTGAAATCTACACAATTGCACATAAAAGTTACCTCTATATTTAAAAATAATCAACTAACATAAAATACATAATCTGTCATAAAATTATCTATCATCATCAATAATCTCATCATCTGCCTAGCCTTTTCCCACCTATGTTGGGGTCGGCTTCCAGTCTAACCGGATGCAGCTGAATACCAAAATTTAAAGTCCTGACTGACTGACTGACATCAAATTAATTAAATTATATATAATCAGTCTCACATGGATTATGTATAATAATTATTAGATTATAATCAACAGTCTCAACATTAGGAAAATTTTAAAAATAACCCGTTGAGGAGCGGAAGAGGGAATTTATGCATGGGGAAACAGTCTATCAGTTCTCCAGGCCCAAGGCTATGGGGGTTATCTCCCTGGTCGATAACTCGTCCCTGCCGATTGTTCACGATTCCGGGTCTTTCAGTAATCTCGATCTCTGTGGCTAGTTCACATCACCTCCGCGTGAGATTACCATGTTCTCAAATCGCTCGTGCAGAAGGTCCAATGTGGCATGAGCTGTGTGGCACGTAGCGCCGTCCTGTTGAAACCACATGTCGTTGGTGTCCATATCATCCAATTCAGGCTAAAAAAAGCTGTAATCATCGACCTATAGCTCACCATTGACGGTGATGGCCTGGCCAAAGTCGTTCTAAAAGAAATATGGACTAATGACGCCGCCAGCTCAAAATCCACACGAAATAGTGACTTTTTCGGGACGCATTGAACGTTATTGGATCTCATGTGGATTGGTATTATCACCAATGAACTCAAATTTATCCACCACACTGCGAATAGTCACGGTAGGACGATTATGGCGACCGTAAAATGGGTAAAGCGCGCGGCACGTTGCCCGAACAGAACATCCAATTTGATAAAACAATTTTATCATTTGCACGTGTTGTTGAACGCTATATCCACCCATGGTGATTTGGCAAAACAGACTGAATAAATCACAGCCAATTTGACAGATGTAGCTTCAACGGCCGGTACGGCCGCTATAATCAGAAGACCCTATATAATCAACAATCTTTAATTAAACATTAAAGGTCTTATTCATAAAAAAAGAATAGCATATATACAGAATGTCCGGTAATTAATGGATAACCTCTTAAGGGGTCATTGTACTCATTTCTTTTTTAGTTAATAAGATACTATATTAAAACCTTATTTTTTCTAGACAATGACCAATATGTATCTGGCCATTTAACAGTTCCTGCAATGTCAGTATGATCTTCTCTTTAATCATTATACTTTCTGGAGTTCTTTTTGAAATTTTGTTTGAATTTTGAAGTTTCTCCCAGTAAAAGTGACTCTCTTCTAATGCCCTCCAAAAATTGCACTATATTTGATTTGGGCTTTAAATATTTTTTTACGTGATTAATCCACGATTCGACAATATTGTTAGTTTTGTGGTCCTCATCATAGGTTAGGTTATTAGAACCCATGGACCTTGACAAAGGAGTGTGATTGGTTAAATGGCACCCCGACGTCACATAATCTATCTATCTGTCTTCTCTTATATATGATTGATATATTGTTATTTTATTTATCCGTATATAAGTGCAACGAAATAATATCAGCTTTTCTGTTAACTGTACTTTAACTTCTTTTGTTTTGTGGTCCCAAAATACCAATCAAAACTAATTATTGCATTAAAAGGTGGCATCCGGGACCGCGGTCCCGGTCCCAAAAGCCCCACGACCCATCTCAACCCCATAAAGAAAAATAAACATGGAAAAACAAACGATTGTTACTTCTCTTTTTATAAAGGGGCCAATTACCGGGTTTTATCGTGAAGTGAGTCCTATCTCGGTGCCTGCCTATCGTCCTGATTTGATGAATAATTTTCCAATCGAAGAGACATGAATGGAAGGAACGGTGAAATAAAAATGAAGGACTTAGACAGGGATGGCGAACCTATACCGAAAGAAAATTGGCACAATGTAATATGAAAGAAACTGACGGACGTAAAATTACTAATCGAAAAAATATAAAGGTCAACAGAAAAAACCTGAAACCGAACCGATCGATCAATCTCCTCTCTGTGAGAAGGAGTGTGCCGTAATCCACCACGGGGGCCCAGCGCGGGTTGGTAGATGCCACATGTCTTCGAATTTCTGGTCCTAAAACATGCCGGTTTCCTCACAATGTTTTCCTTCACTGTATGAGAGCAGTGGTGATGAATTTTATCTCATATAATATCTACATCATTATTGTAATAAAGTAGTTTGCTAAGTAATGTTATAAAATTAACAATTAATGCTTCCTCTCTCCTCACTCACTTATTTTGCTGTGCCCGACAGGGTCCGTATGATCTAGTTGTAATTTTGTATGATTTTTGAATGCAATAAAAGTATTGAGTATTGAAATCATTTATACAAATTAAAGCGCCTGTCTGAGTTCGAACCTACGACTCGTAAGTCGCGACTCCTTCAATAATAATAATGATGATTGATTTAAAAAGACACAAATATACATCTTCTTTGTCACGTAGTCGGGTAAAAACCGAGCTAACTAAGTACCATATACCTATAGTAGGGCGACAATATCCACCCATTGTCAGTTCATTAGACAGTGCTGCATAGTAAACTATCAATTTCATTTAGTATAAGAAAAAACAGAAGAACGAATAAAATGCAAAAAGCACCGGTAACTGAAAAGTTCTGTGGAAATCGGTTGTCATGGTACGGGCATGTAAAATGGAGGAATGAGGAAAATGTCGTGAAGAAAGTTTTTAGTATGAATGTCGACGGCTATAAGAGTAGAGAAATACCTAAGAAACGATGGATGGACTGTGTGAATGATGATATAGTTAGAAAGGGTGTGACGACAAATAGACTAATAGAAATACATGTTTGGAAGAAAAATACCTGTGTACCGAACCCCAAATAAATTGGGATTAGAGCAGGAGAATCACGATGACTGTGTATGAAATCGTCATAATCAAAGGATTTATATCTGGATATTTTCTGTTTTCAGTTTTACTAACTTTTCTCAGAAACCAAGGCAGGACTTGGCCCAAAACAAATGATTGAATCTACTGAGCTACAGACTGGGCCCAAGCCATTTGACAAGACGTTCATCGATACGCAAGAAAAAGTATTGTATCTAAAAAGGTTCGCCATCCCTGGCTAAGGTTTCGTATGTTTGTATATAGTTACCTACTCAACATTGTCATACTTAGGAAGGGTTTAGAATATTTCGTTGTTTTCCTTTGCTTGTTTTATGTGAGGACGAACTTGAGACGTTAAAGTAAGCGTACATTTTAACGAAAATAACTTCGAAGTTATTTTTGGCTGTTATTTGACTTACGAGTTGTAGATATTGAGTTCGAACCAAGGCAGGTACGTTACTTCGTGTATTTTATTTCATCACCACTGCTCTCAAACGGCAAAGGAAAACATCGTGAGGAAACCGGCTTGTCCTAGAACCAAAAAATCGAAGACATGTGACATCTACCAACCCGCACTGGGCCCGCGTGGTGGATTACGGCCTTCTCCCTCCCACAGAGAGGAAGCCTCTGTCGCAGCAGTGGGAACATTATATGCTGATTATACTACCTACTCAACGTTGTCATACTTAAGAAAGGCTCAGAATATTTCTTTGTTTTCCTTTGCTTGTTTATGTAAGGACAAACTTGAGATGTTAATGTAAGCGAAAATTTTAACGAAAATAACTTCGAAGTTATTTTTGGCTGCTATTTGGTTTTGCTTTCCGTGTCTTCTAGACTAATTAGGGTTTTTTGAGCTAAATAAATGTTTGGATAAGGAAAGAGTGAAGAAAATTCTGGATATTATTGTGTCCGTAAGATAAAAGTTGCTGCAAACTAGAGTAAGAAAACAATGGAAAGGACCTTAAAGTTTTCCCGTGGGTCGCTCATTGTTTTGCCTTTTAAAAAAGGTTTGAATGAAAAAACAGAATATTTACGTAAACTCTAAAAGGTTAGGTAAGTCTTAGCTGAATATTTACCGTGCGTTTATCTCTATTTTATTATAAGTATTTGCTGAGTTTGTTTACTTTGATTAGATTAACTTTAATTCGCTTAAAGCATTTAACAACCATCGTATTTTTTTATTTTACTTACGAAAATTACTTTTTGCTATTTATTCGCCACTTTACCAATTAAAATGCAACCACCATTCAATCAACAAGAATCCACTCCCAAAATTAAAAAGAAAACATTTCTGTAATACCTTTACACCATTATTTACTTAACCGACACGAACAGCGCTGCGGTGTAAAAATATTTACATAAAAAAGCGCAAAAAGTGCTTACTCATTCATCTCTGAAGCGCTTTAAGCTTTAAACATGGTATTAGTAATAAAAAAAACAACTGACCCCGTGGTCGGCCCCCACCTATTCACTGGCAATTTTTTCAGGGACAAAAGCATTAAGGCATCTCGCGGAAAATTAATGGCATTCCCCATTAAGGTTAAGTGCATATTTTAGCCTATGTGACTTGACAGAAAGTTTGGAACTTCGCAATATGCGTCATTTTTGGTGGACGGCCCGTCAGATAGGGTCTTGTCACGCGATTGTTTCGATTAGGCTGAGGGTGGCTTTATGATTTTATACACGAATAAAATAGCACTAAAACGTCTTGTTTCACGCTGGTTTTTGTTACAAATGGGTCAGGAATATTACTTAGAATTATTTTTCAGTTGGTCTGGCCCGTAAAATCTTATCTCTACGATCAGTCTTTAACTAGCTAAACTTATTTTTTTGCCCATATTGTGTCCCACTGATGGGCAAAGGCCTCTCCTTCTTCCTCCCTAAATTCCCTGTCTTGAGCGATCTCTGGCCATGTTGGGCCTACAAACATTATCAGATCATCACACTACCTTCGCCGAGATTAATATTTAAAAAAATGAGTTAGTATTAGAAATCAGGGACCGAACTATAAAGTGATAACGTCATCATTGTTCGGTTGCGAATTGGGATATCTACTTAGATGAATATATCTAAATAGATATCCCATTTTGCAATTGAACGATGTCCTATATGGCTCCATTATACCTATATAAGACTTTGATCCAAACGTATCAAATTCCTGATATGTAATTCTGTACAGATACACTTCGAAATCGAAATAAGCGACGCTCAAAATCAATGAGCAAGGAAATTACCGCTATCTATACACATTACCGTATCATCACGTCTACCAACCCGTGTATGTTAGATTGACTGCTCGACAAAGGTATATGAGCGTGACTTATACATAATATCGTGTCGTAATTACAGATGAAAGGGACGTTCCTGAAATGGGCGTAATGCGTAAATAAATTATTTTCTACCGGAATTACATTGGTACCTAGTGTCTGCCAGGGTGGATGACATTGAGAAGATAATGCGTAAGACCTGATGGGCAATTATCGTAATTTAAAACGTTCAAAATCTAGTCGTAGTCTCATCTCAGCGACAAATAAATGTCAAAAACTTGTGAAAAATGTAGGAAAAAAGAGGTATTTTTGACAGATTGAGACAGATCAGTCAGTGAACGTTCTCAAAATTACTAGAATTGCTTTTCACAACCGTTAGATTCATAGCTTTCAAGGCGAATATTTCATTTAGTAAGAAAAGTATCGTGAATGATATTTATAATAAAAAAAATAAAAAAAGAATATTACGATGGATGAAATCTAACTATTTTTTTACATAGTATTACAGTACGAGTAACTTAAGAACTAAGCAAAATGAAAATAGTAGAAATATGTTTATTTTCCACGCTTTTTTTTCCTTATAGATATGTATTGTATTTTATCTCGTTCGTACCGTTTTTCTAGCCTATTTTCCGCATAACAATATAGGCCTTGTCACACTATCTTGTACTACTGAATATTTTAGCGGCTGAGCTTCATGTCACGCTGAAACAACTTACGCAGGGAAACTGAAAGTGAATAGAAAAGAATATGTGACGTCTACTAGGTTTCTTTATTAAAAGTTAAAATAAAGAAACCTAGTAGACGTCCTTATTCCTATTTTTGATTAAAATAAAGGATTTTGATTAAAATAGAAGAAACTAAATGAAAAGGAAAAAAATATATTGCATATAAACTGGTAGCCTAGTGCTTCGTTGAACATATTTTTTTATTTATAAAATAGCCAGTCGTATTCACAAACTGTTAAAAAAAAACCTCTTTTTTTCCTATTTATTTTGTAAGTAGGTTTGTACAGACGCCAGCAGGTCAAGCTACCCGAAACTGTCAAATTTTCCCAATCAACCTTGAACCTTAATGCTTTAGCGATAAAGTTGAAAATCTATTAAAGAAATTTGACAGATTGTAGTAGCTTGATGTGCTGGCGTCTGTACAAACACTTTTACACGTCAATCATATTTTAAAACTAGACGAGGTCGGCGTTTCCTATCTGACTAGTCTGAGAAGAAAGGCCGAAACGAACTCAGAGGTCACAATCTCTTTTAAAGTCCTGACATAATCTTGGTCAGATCATATGAAGACCATGTAGATCGATGTCTGAGATGGTATTTTGAGGAAAGAACCACACAGATTAAGAGGACCTATCCAGTCAGTGCACGCATTTGTCAGAAATCGTGCAGCTCAACTCAAAACTTAAGGAGCTCGACGATTTGACGAACCATACCAAAGAAAGGAATGTATGATCATTATAATTATTACTTTGTATATTAATCCGTTGTTACTAAATATACTTACCTCTTTATTTTTTTTGGAAACAGGAGTCAAGGGTTTAAGAGCTGAAAACCAGCGCTAAGTAAGCCACACCTGAGCATAATGCTAACGCTTAAACCTTTTCTTTCCGGTATTATAATTTTGTGTATGTAGTAAGTAGTGGTAGGGGGCCCGTGGCTAAATAATAACAGCCGCACAGGTCGATCGGTCAGGTTAAGCTACGCTTGCCGCGGTTGGTCTGTGGATGGATGACCATCTTTGCATACCGAAACCCCTCCGTGCCTCGGAAAGCACGTTAAGCCGTTGGTCCCGGCTGTCATTCGTGGATCTTTGACAGTCGTTACGGGTAGTCAGAAGCCCGAAAGTCTGACAACCAGTCTTACCAAGGGGTATCGTATTACCCAGTAACAGGGTTGTGGAGGTCAGATAGGCAGTCGCTCCATGTAAAATACTGGTATTCAGCTGCATCCGGTTAGACTGGAAGCCGACCCCAACATAGTTGGGAAAAGGCTAGGCAGATGATGAGTGAGTAGTGGTGGCCCAGTGGTAACGTCACCGACTTACGAGTTGTAGGTCATGGGTTCGAACCCAGGCAGGCGCTTCACTTTGTGTAAATAATTTCAAAAAAACATCGTGAGGAAACCGGCATGTCCTAGAATAAAAAATTAGAAGACATGTCGCATCTGCCAACCCGCACTGGGACTGCGTGGTGGAATATAGCCCACTCCCTCTCGAAGAGAGGAGGCCTGTGTCCCGGCAATGGGAACATTATACACACAACTCGTATTAGCTGGCCTCTTATTCCATTGAAACTCCTACTACGCCAGCTCAAGGTTTACGCCGCACGTCAATAGTAACACTTCGAGTGTTACTATTGACGTGCGGCGTAAACTGTACCTAACTTGAATGATGCGAATGTAAATTAAATGTTTCGACTTTCGTCGCCAAATTTTATTTACTAGCTTGATTTATTTAAATATGAAATTAATATTCTTTGAATACATTGGACTACGCAAGTCCAATGCGCTTTGAATTTCATGAAAAACTTGAAAATCTTATTCCACTAAATACAGTCGACACCAATAATTTGTTTTTTTTTTTTTCGTGTGTTCCATTCATATATAGATTTCTCACGAAAAAGCATTCATTTCAAGTCAGAATAAATTCGGCAAACTCCAAAACAACCAATTGTTCTCAGTTTACAAAACAAAATCCATTCCGCATTAAAAATAAAAACTCATAACTTTGACGAATTAAACGCGTTGTTAAAACACGAAATCCGTCAAAAAGGGCGCGTGTTAACTTTAACACAAAACGTGTCAGCCAACAGACCATGCGCTTCACAAATTGGCTCTACAGTACAAGTGTTACCCGCACGATACTAACGAACCGCAACTTTTAATTACCAAACTTAAATCCTACCAGAGACACTCAGAAACCCGCAGTTAAAAATAACCTCCAAGTTTTCCGCTTTTTATTAAGATAATAAAACTCGGTATTGCAGCTCTCACCGTCTGAAACTTAGTCCGTATTGCGGCCAACATAATTTCAATTACTTTTTTTTTTTTTCTTCGGGTGAAATGCCGGAGGAAGTTTACGAGTTCTTCTAGGCCTTGCGTGGGACGCCCAATTGTGAGACGATTAACCGGTTACATTATATATACTGTTGTCAGTACGTAGAGAGAATGTAATGAATCAACATTGTCAGTATGAGAGTAATTGGCAGTTCTGGTGTAGTAGGAAATTAAAAGCTGACAACAAACAGCTACCGTACAGTAAAGTTGTGTAACTACTGCAATGCAATGTGACAAGACTGTATAGTATAATTAGTTAAGGGGAAAGCGCTAGGGTAACCTGCGAAATCTAAATGATTTATATCGTCAATACAACTCTCTAACTTCGAATTAGTAGTAAAAAACATAGTGATACAACGCAAATTTTCGTACCATGTACCATATTAATCAACAAATAAAATGCTTTGACTTTGACTTTGGCTTTGACTTTGAATTACCCTATTGAATAACTATTCCAAGAAACCATGATATATGAGGCCATTCGAACTTAAAGAGTTGTATTGATGATTATAATGATTATATGTAATTCTGTAAGTATATATTTGATACGGTTCCGAATCATATTTTAATCAACATACAACCTGACATTGCCCAGCAATTTGCAAAAAACGTCATTCTAATTTTATTGCGCATCCACCGCAATATGCCCAGTCAAATGAACCCTTTCTTTCCGATTGTTAACTATTGTCTCTGCTATCAAGCAGCAAAGTGTTAATAAAGAGATATGCTACATTTTTCCAATCGCTATTTCACGAAAACCTTAAATATTCGAAAAATCAACTCTAGAAAATCATCAAATAAAACTTTTAAAACAAACAAGAACATCACGAACAACACTCAAGTATTTAAAAAGCTCGATTTAGAGCAACATCATATTTTTAAAACAATACCGTTGTTCACACCACATTTCAGTGAAGTTTCGAAGCGAAGCAGTTAGCGGTTATACTTCTTTATACCTAGAAAGTTTCAGAAGCACGCATTAGACTGAAATATTTTCACCGTATTGGGGCAAGCTGATGCTTAACATAATGGATTTTTCGAAGTTTCTTTGCTTAAAATTTTAAACGCCGTTTAACACGAAAAGTTTCGTTTGGATTATCTAACGGTTTTTGTGAAATATTTCTCAAGAATATGCAGCAGATTTTTCTCCCATCTTTTAAAATTTAATAGTAGGGACCAATTTACGCGCTACGCCAATCTACGCCATGTATTTGAAACCAGCGGGGTAATTGCGAAACACACTAACAGTAACATCATCTGTCCAGCCTTTTCCCAATTATGTTGGGGTCGGCTTCCAGTCTAACCGGATGCAGCTGAATACCAGTATTTTACATGGAGCGACTGCCTATCTGACCTCCGCAACCCAGTAACTGGATAATACGATACCCCTTGGTAAGACTGGTTGTAGACTTTCGGGCTTCTGACTACCCGTAACGACTGTCAAAGATCCACGAATGGCAGCCGGGACCAACGGCTTAACGTGCTTTCCGAGGCACGGAGGGGTCTCGGTATGTAAAGATGGTCACCCATCCACAGACCAACCGCGGCAAGCCTAGCTTAACCCGACCGATCGACCTGTGCGGCTGTTATTATTTAGCCACGAGCCCCTTTACACACTAACAGTAGCAATGGCTTTAATTTTTACAGTTCAGCAAAATTCATTGCGTTGTTTACGTTGTTGAGCCGACACATTTTTCGGACATATTAAGCAATGGATTAGTAATAACCTTCAAAATGATACAGATTGTGATTGATAGTGTTTCACGCAGATAGTGTCTTCCATTACTCTTTCACGCAAAAACTACTGAACGGATTTGGATGAAATTTGGCACACATGCAGATGGTTTATAACCAGGATTAACATATAGGATACTATTCTATTACTCTGTCTGCGCGCACTAGAAAACGAATTTACGTTTTCAAAAAGTTGAGAACTTCCGCCCATAAGGATATCCTAAAAATGGCTTACAGCGCTCTATGTGAATCAACACTAAGTTACTGTATCGTTGCGTGGGGTGATGTAGCCAAAACAATCCTCATACCAGCTGAAAGAGCCCAACGTGCAGTAATCAAAGTCCTGTTAAGCAAACCATTTAGGTAACCAACTCAACAAGTTTATTCGGACTTTAAGGTACTGACAATGCGTCAAATGTTTATGCTTCGTGCGATCACACGTGCTCATAAAATTACCCTCCCAGTAGATGTAAAAGCCCTACGTTCAGAAGAAGACCCAAACCCGTTTGTCCCAAAGTTTGTACAAATACCACCTTTGCACGGCGGCATAACCGTTATTGAAGCACATTGTTACACAATAAACTGCACAACACATTAAGCACAAACGCGCGCACAAGCACTATTATTCTTTGAACAAATTCTAATGTAAACAAAAAATAAAATAATATTTGTAACCCTAAACTATGACGACACAGAACAATTGCTCAAACCATAACTTAAACAGAACAAATCAGGCACCCACTCACACAGACGCACCTACACTTACTCATACATCTACACTCACACATACACAGCTACACTCATACCCTCACACACAACCGACACTTATGTAGTTACTCTCTTTTCCTTTACCTTCTTCCCCCCGTGTTTTAATTTTAAAGTTAATTGTATTACTCTAGTTTATTTTTTACAAAAGTGCACATTACTAATTTGTACGTAATTATTATAATATCCAGAATGGACGGATGGATGCCCCCTGTAACACAGGTTTTGCCTAGCATGGGGGTCATTGATAATTTATTATGTACCAGGCTATTCGCACGCTTAAATTAGGTATCACCCTGTATCTGTGTACCTTTTTACGTCTAATAAATTTATTATTATTATTGAAATTGACACCCTCTCTCGGGACCCTGGGGTCCCGGATCTTTGAAAGTCGTACTAGGAGCCGAAGCCAACTCCCAGAGGCCCTTTAGACAATTTTATATGATGAGGAGGCACCAACCGACGATTATCCCTGTTTGCACCATGCAAGTGCTACCAAGGACAACTCCCGGTTAGTGCAGGACTATTGCAGAACATGGAAACAAAATATAATGGGCTATGGGTGTGGGTGGTTATAGTAGATCAGTTACCTTGAACTATGGAAGGTCTATGTCCCCTGCCTGACCAATGATAATATAATTCACAGATAAAATGGCAGAAGTTGACTTGCACACTCAATAATGGCCACACAATAATGGACTCAATAAAGGGGCAACATGTCCTGAGCTGCTTGTGAGGAGTGGAGAGATAATCCACGGCTATCAGGACAATCCCGGAAGTACGGTCAAGATCCCCACCAGCATCTTACTGAAATCCTTCCTTCCTCCGAGCACGTTTGCTCTTGCGAATCTCCACTAGAGCCAGCCAATAAAGGCAAGAATGAGGTGGGAGCTCTGTTCCTCGTCAGTGTTCACTCCAGCTGGTCAATAAAGACCACCAGGGATGAGGAATAAGACTTCTCCCTCCGTGGGGTCGCTACTGCCCAACAGCTCGCCACATGCTGCCCTGCGGGTTCCTGTATCTCTCTTGATCTGGCTCCTCACCCTAGACCTGATCCGGCAAAGTAAACTCTTCCGTCACAGGCCTAGAGTTTAGAGCGCGCAAGCCCCACCACGACGTCAACGTAAAGATACGACGGTGGGGTTGTTATTAGTGTTATTATAACAATAAAACAACTAAGATTTATCCCGATATTTCCACGGAATCGAAACTTATGCGGGTGAAACTACGGGGCGCAGCTAGTATATTATAATTTGTACGATCTTTTATAAAAATGTAGTCTGTGAATACGACTCACTGAAATTGACAGCCGGAAGCAAGAACTAACATTTTCTTGAAAGGTACTGCCTCAAAATGGATTTTCGCATACCTTTGTCAGAAAAAGGTAAAACCGGAGATCGTTACAACCTACATCAAACAAATTTGTGATCAATATGACAACATAAGCATGATATAGACAGCCTCTAAACGTCGACTGCTAAGCAGCAGTACGTAAAATGCCCTCTAAATAATTCTTTATCTACAAACAAGCTGCGCCCCACGGTATTTCCCGCATAAATTTCGATCCCGTGAGAATATCGGGAAAAAAAGTATCCAGGGTGTCAGCTACGACCATACCAAATTTCATCAAATTGGTCCAGCCGTTTGAGCGTGAAGAATTAACAAATAGACAAACACACACACACTCACTCATTAGAACCTACATCAAACACATTTGTGATCAATATGACAACATAAGCATGATATAGACAGCCTCTCAACGTCGACTGCTAAGCAGCAGTACCTAAAATGCCCTCTAAAGAATCCTTTATCTACAAACAAGCTGCGCCCGCGGTTTTTCCCGCATAAATTTCAAACCCGTGAGAATATCGGGAAAAAAAGTATCCAGGGTGTCAGCTACGTCCATACCGAGCATGAAAAAGTAACAAACATACAAACACACACACACGCACTCACAAACTTTCGTAATATTAGTGTGATAGTAGGAAGTAGAATTTGGCTAATGCATTGGTGATCCCATCATCTTTTGTTATTCTTATTTCCAGAAAGTGAGTGATGCTTATTCTCCTTCGAATATTTCCTTATGTCGTCTCACTCAATCAATCTGCATAGCCTTTTGCCAACTATGTTAGGCTGTAATGCAGCTGAATACCTATTTATTATTTATTTATTTATTGATTTATTTCAGGCGACGCAGGCCCATAGATATATACCTTAACCTAAACATACATATTTTACTATAAAATAGTACTTCATTAGCTACGTAGTTCTTGTGCTGTTCTGTGGTACTTGTCCGCGGAAGCGACGGAACACCACATCCTGCGGCCTCCATGTCTTCATCCATGACGACGGGCAGATAACAATTCGGTATACGCACCACAAACGCCTTGAAGTTGACGTTGCGGTGCGACTCCAGTAACTGCACCCTCGGCGAGTACCTTGTTTTCTGGCGCACGTACTCCACGATGTCCTCCGCCTTAGTGGTGTAGTGTAGGCGGGAGATGTACACCGGTGTGTTCGACTTTGCGGCACGCAAACTGACTTCAGGCTCCGTAGGAGCTTTGCCGCAGCGGTTCTTGTTCATTCGCGATCGGCGCTTTCTCCTTTGCACCGTCACGAAACTACTAATAGTGTAGTGTAGTCATCATCTGCCTAGCCTTTTCCCAACTATGTTGGGGTCGGCTTCCAGTCTAACCGGATGCAGCTGAATACCAGTATTTGACATGGAGCGACTACCTATCTGACCTCCACAACCCAGTTACTGGGTAATACGATACCCCTTGGTAAGACTGGTTTTCAGACTTTCGGGCTTCTGACTACCCGTAACGACTGTCAAAGATCTACGAATGACAGCCGGGACCAACGGCTTAACGTGCTTTCCGAGGCACGGAAAGGTCTCGGTATGTAAAGATGGTCACCCGGCATCCACAGGCCAACCGCGGCAAGCGTAGCTTAACCTGACCGATCGACCTGTGCGGCTGTTACTATTAAGCCACGGGCCCCTCCTAATAGTGTAGTGTAGTATATACTACTAATAGTGTTTGGTAGTGTTTTGGTGGTGGTGGTTTTGGTTTTTGGTTGGTGGTTTGGTTTTGTTACTTATTTTTAAATATAATTTGGTTTTTTATTTTTTATTGTGTTAAGTTTAGTTTAGTTTTATGATCTTCCTGTGCGAGTCGCAAAAAATACTATTTCTTTCTTTCTTTTCTTTATTTTGCATAGAGTGACTGGCTATCTGACGTCACTGGTTAACACGATACCCCTTGGTAAGACTGGTTTCCAGACTTCTGACTACCTGTACCGACTGTTAAAGATCTACGAATGATAGCCGGGAACAACGGCTTAACGTGTTTACAGGGCACGGAGGAGTTTTGATATGTAATGGATGGTCACTAATCCACGAACCGACCGCGGCAAGCGTAGCTTTACCTTAATTTCGATCGACGCGTGTCGCTCTTATTTTTTAGCCACGAGCCCCTCTTATCCCATCCCACTATCCTACTTGTTTTTTTGTTTTTTTTTTTCTACCTAATAACTACTACCACTATCCTACTTAATATTATAAAAAATATAAGTGTTTGAAGTTTGGACGGTTGCCACACATTTTGCACAAACGGCAGAAAGGATTTGGTTAAAATCCGTGGTTTGCACTCAGAAAGACCATCCCTGGTTTAACACATAGAATACTTTTATCCGCGTACATAAAGTACCTAGTTCAAAGACGCGAGTGAAATAGCGAACAAAAGCTAGTTGTAAATCCAAACGCAAAATTGAGATGTACCCATTCCATTTACGAGCCCCGGACCTGTTCACACCGTAATACATCTTGTTTATAAATATTTCTGCAACCATCCATATGTGCTCGAAAAGTAATATTTCCGTTTGAAACAGCGTCCATAGAATGTTTGTCTTTGTCGGAAAGGGTACGGTGTGACAGATGACAAATGTTGTTTGTTGAAACTGAAATGGTCGAGGGTTCACGGTTTTCACTATATTGTTTACTTTCAATATGCGACTTTGATTAATAACAACTATCTGGTGGAAGGTTTGTTATCTTCGAACTAAGTAGATGTCTGGAAGAGGGAACAAGAGTTCTAGAGCAATTGAAACCTTTTATAGGATTAATTCTGTGAAGGAGTAGTTATTACTTGAGGTACCGGAATTGAGAGCTGTGGTAGTGAAAGCAACTGAATTATTTTCTAAGTTTGTTTCTGAAGTAGGGTTAGAAAGAGCCTGTAATCTATGTAGCCTTTATCTAACTAAATTAAGGTCGACTTTTAGTCTAACATATCATCTGCCCAGCTTTTTCCCAACTATGTTGGGGACGGCTTCCAGTGTAACCGAATGCAGTTGCACCAGTATTTTACATGGAGCGACTGCCTATCTGACCTCCACAACCCAGCTACTGGGTAATACGATACCCCTTGGTAAGACTGGTTGTCAGACTTTCTGGCTTCTGACTACCCGTAACGACTGTCAAAGATCCACGAATAACAGCCGGAACCAACGGCTTCCGAGGTACGAAGGGGTCTTATTATTATAGGATAATCCTACTAATATTATAAACGTGAAGGTTTGTACGGATGGATGGATGGATGTTTGCTACTCTTTCACGCGAAAACTATTGAACGGATTTGGATGAAATTTGGCACACAGATGGTTTATAACCAGGATTAACATATAGGATACTATTTATCCCGATATTCCCACGGGATCGAAACTTATGCGGGTGAAACCGCGAGGTGCAGTTAGTAAAGCATAAACTTAGATAGATAGCTACATCAATAAAATAAGTATTAGGGAATCGTTTCACGTTTTCATCACATCTTTTTTCTTCTCTTGACTTGTCAGCCAAATCTGACGCCTACTGTTTTCTTCCTGCCTTCTCAATCTGTATTGGTGTTTATCTTATCACCAGCTTCTGCCCGCGATTTCTTGTTCTCCTGACCCACCCCGTCGAATCGCATCGCCTGTGTTCTTTCTGACTTTTTTTGTTTTTGCTCGGCTCCTAAGTGTCTCAGCGTGATGTTAAGTAGCCTATAGCCTTCTTCAAGAATTGGGCTATCAAATGCAAAAATAATGTTCCAAATCCGACTAGTAGTTCTAGAGATTAGCGCGTTCAAACAAACAAACAAACTCTTCAGCTTTATTATTATTAGTATAGATAGATAATATTGGTATGTTAAAAATTCTATTACTAAGCCACATTGTTTCTCTGTAACTCAACAAACTGCACAGAATCTCGAGCACCCGTTGTGCCTCTAATCACCCAAATGTTCCCGCTCACAACAAATATAAATAAATATGGTTATTGTTCCCTTAAAGAGGTGCGCTTTTCCCGGGGGCGTTCATCAATCATAATTTATTACCCTATTGTTACTGTGGCCCTGAATAATCGCTCATATCCGAAACACCTTCCTAGGGACGCGGTCACACTTGGGACCGCGGGTCTAATAAATTGATGGTAACATGTTTTGTAACTCATTAAGGATTAATGTTGCTTAATTTTGGGATGCTGGTGTAATATCTTGTTAGGTACTAAACTAAATTTTAACAGATTTTTGTTAAAATTACAGTTACGTTAATAAAGTTTGAAACAACGAAAATTTCACTACCATTTAATTACATAGGTACATCTTATTCTTTGCCTAAAACATTCCACTCCGGGAGAGCTACAAAGGAGCCCACATTATCATTGAAATGTTACAAAGAATACTAAACAAACAAAACACGGTTACCTCTTTTTTTATTGTAGCGATTCTCTAGACAAAACACCTTTTTTTCCTCGGATATGCCTGGAATTCCGACTACCATAGACTGAAAACTTCCTCGCAATTCAGCCGCAAAGATACGGCAAAATCTATCTACCCAGCCTTTTCCTAACTCTTTCGGCTTCTACTCTAACCGGTTGCAGCTGAATATGGCCCGAATCGAAGTTTATGTCGGCTCGGAACATGAGGCGAGTCGCTGTGCAGTAACAAATTCATGGGTCAGCGGGGGTGAGAGGTGAGGTACTGCACAGCGAGTAGCGCACTTCAGACCCGCCATAAAGTTTGACACGAACTATACCAGTATTTTACATAGAGCAACAGTCTATCCAACTCCCACAACCTAATGTCTGGGTAAAACGATATTTCTTGGTGAGACTGGTTTGAGAGACTGTCGGGCTCCTGACGACCCGTAACGACCCTCAAAAATCTACGAATGACCGCCAAACATCTGTCACGAAACAACAATAAAGTTTTACCAAAAGTCTAGAGCCAAAACCAACTTACATTAGCCTTTTTAAGCTGTGAGCGACACACTTAAGTAAGAGCTCTTGACTTGATTAACTTAGTTATTGGCGAAGGCGTCTGTTGGGTAATTCTCTTCGAGAATACTTCATTAGACTTAAGTTATTTAACTAAATCTGTATTTAGTTTGCCATTTTTCTATAGCCGAATTATTTCGTTCAATATTAATTGTATTTGTATTTTACTTGAAGCTGTAATAAAACTTTTGGATTGAAGGGTTGTTAAGAACGATTACGATGTTGAAATTACTTTTGGAATAGCTAAAAGCTTTTGGTAGTGAGATTATTTTACTAAAAATTATGTATATTTAAATAAGGGATAAATTATTAAATGGTCTACAGAAATAATATTTCTAGGGTATTTAACCAATAATGGCCTTTAAAAGTTAACTTAATAGAATTATAATATTTTACCTTATCTGCACGTCTAATTTAGTAAAAATACTACCCATTGTGTAGAGAATCCATAACAAAATGATATTTTTATATTAGTTATTATCACAAAAAAATGCAACACAAGTTCACCTCAAACTACAATTCGCACCAAAACAGCAAAAACACCACCACATAAACCATGAATATAGTCATAACAGTCTAGAGCCGGGCCCTACGACCCATATTACCTTCATCACTTCACCCAGATTTACATCCCGGTAGTATAAAACTACAACACGATATCATCGGCCCAGTGCACGGTGGTCCCGCCATAGGCCAAAACCCCCTGAACCTCAAGTTCGAAAATCGCTAGTTAACCGACACATTATCAATGACTAATAAACAAGCTACCTGGGGGTATAAATATGTGACCCATTTACTTCAATTACCACTACCTGTTTGACCTCGAAAGTGAAAGCATCGCAATTGTTGCAATCGCTGTTAACGGTGACTCATCCGCACGGTATTTGTCATTAGTGATATCTCGGAAATTGTTTGTTTGTTAAACTGTTTGTGTGATGGATATCCAAGAAACTGGTAAGTTTTTTTATTTTCATTATAATATTTGCATGTATTTATCGTAGTTTTTATATAATCGAGATGCTACGTTGACAGATTTAAAAAAATAATATTACTCGTAGTTTGACTTTAGCTAGTATTTTAAAAAATTGCACCCAATTGCACCTGTTCTTACTTATTTAAAAATGAAGGTATATCTGTCTTTTATCAAATACATGTTGAAATTTTGTCCAAGCTTACCCTATGCACCCCCTAGATATCTGCTACGCCTTCGTAGTCGCAATGGTAGCGATACTACGAACTGTTCTATTAAGTTTGTTTTTTTTCTTTTCTTTGTGGATTCGTTTTTTTTCTTTGTGGATTCGTTTCTTCGAATATTTTATTCATCTCTCTTATAGGATTGATATAAAGAAATGGCAAGTAAGGTCAGATGTAGAAAAAAGCACGTTAGCGGAAAGGAAAAAGTGTGTGCAAAATGAATTTAGAAGTAAATTAGGTTTAGTTGTAGATAAGCCTCGAAGTGGCGGAAGCGGGACATCGAATGATGGAAATACGGCTAGAAATTTTTTTTCCAACTCTGCAATATCTGCTGAAATTACAGGCTTGAAAAAAGATTTACTCGACCGTTGTTACGTGATTTTGCAGGCATTGTCATCCGGTTATAATATTGATGCTGAAAAATTTAGAGTATACTCTTTAGAAACCGCACGGCAGTTAGTTCAGGAATATCCGTGGTACAATCTTCCCGCTTCCGTTCACAAGATACTTGTCCACGGGTCTGATATTTCAGAACACGCCTTATTATCTATCGGGGAGCTTTCCGAGGAGGCAGCGGAATCAAACAATAAAAATCTAAAAACTTTTAGGCGAGATCATACGCGAAAATTCACACGAGAAATCACTAATACCGACTTACTTAATAGACTCTTGTTATGTTCAGACCCCTTCATCACTGGTCTTCGGAAACTCCCCAGAAAGAAAAAAGGCTTATTAAGGAAAGAAGTCCTAGATTTATTAAAAGTATAGTTAGAGTAAAGGTAGTATTTAATATAAGAGTATAATAATGGTGTAGGATAATTTTAATGTTATTTGTTTTGTAAGCTATTTATTATACCTAAGGAAATTCAAAATGAAAAAACGTGAGAATTTTTGCATGTAAATATTGTACATAATTATCATGTTTACTTTTTTTAAATACAATAACGACTGTGAAATTCATTTTCACAATCTAGAGTATACATCCCAATATGAAAAGCTTACACTATAATAGTAAAAAGCATTTCAAAACGGGGGACAATTTTATTACATTTTTATTTAATATTTTAGACGATTCTGGGCTGTATTTTGTAAAAATAACTTCGTATTTTCATTAAATAAATACTTTTCTAATTGTAAAACAACTTTTATTAAAGCTCTGCACCATTTCCAATAAGATATAATAGCCCAATAAGAATCTAGGGGATTATGACCGCTCCGCCTAGAACGCGAGACCGCCGTGCAGTGTGGACGGGGGCGAGCCTCCTTCGTCCCTCCAGTATTGCAACCTAAGGAAATTGCTTTTTTTCTTTATACGCGGGTAAGTTGATATTGCGTGAATTATGAAAATTGCTCGGCTAAATTGTTGATTTATTGCGTGCCATCTATTGGATTGGGTGCCAAGGAATTGTTTTACGGTTTTCTGACGGTATTTAGGGTGATATGTAAAGGGGATTTAAGTAACAAGTTAGGGTTTGTTCGTGGTATCGGTTGCTTTTGCTTTATGGGGTAGTAGTGGCTAGCTCGTTTGCCTGGTCAAAGGTGAGGTTTGATTGTAAAGTTAACGTTTTAATTTTTTTCTGATAAAAAACTAGAAATTCTGACTTGGAAATCTTTTGCATATAGCTTATGTATCTTTACACACATACATACAAATAAATTAATTAAAAGTGTCTGTTTGTAAAGTCAGAATAACAGCTTTTTATTAAATGCATATAAAGTATATACGGTACTAATACATTTTTTATTAATTAGAAAAAAAGATTGGGTTCCACACAAAATAAAACCCATGAAATTCCAACATTCCAACGCGAACGAAGTCGCGGACAGAGCTAGCTCTGTCCGCGACTTCCACGACGTTCGCGCGGCTTCGTTCGTTCGTGTCTTTTACTAGTAAAACATAAATACTGCAACTAATCGAATCTGCCCACACAGTGTCAGTTTAGAATAATGGAGAAAAGTCCCATCTGAACATGACAGGTCAAACCTAACCATTTTAAAGTAACAGTTAAGCTAATCCCCCGAGATTTTGTCACAGTAAGTGTGTTACCAAGTATGCAAATTCCCAAATGGCATTAGACATTAGAGTGAGCGACAGTTACATTAGAAACATTAGAGGGGACTGCGTACATATGAAGACTGAAGACTGACAACGAGCACTCGAGCTGGGATGAATCTAATGTGATTTTCAAAAATATTTTTCATGAGATTTTAAGTTCAGCGCTATTAAGACATCGAGTAAACAAAGTCAATGTATTTATTAGTGTGGTTTTTGGTGATACAGTAGGTCTTATAATTAGGTTATGTTAACTCAAAAAACTACCCATTAGGGCATACAATATTTAACAATATAAGAATTTAAAATCGATATTACATACAAATTAACAAAAATTTCAATATTTAGAATACAATAAAGTTTTATGATAAAAACTTAGAATACTATTAATTATTATAATAAATATTCAGAACACAATTAATTAACAAGTCAAGTTTATGAATTTTCAAGCATATATACATAATTATCATTTAGTTTATTACATTTTGTCAAGAAGGAATTCGTCAATGGTAGGTAACTATAGTCCATTTTTCAATAAAAAAAAATTAGTCTCCGTTTAAATTGCGTCAGTTTAAATCTTTAAGAATTTTGAAGTGTGCCTTTAGTAACATTACATGTTAGGTGCTTGTAAAATAAAGTTTTGAAAGGGACTTATCCTAATTTTTAGGTCATCGTTTATATGCTTCTTAAAAAGAAGGAGGGGTGGGGGGAGGTTATCAATTGTCATGCTATATGACCAATTTTTAAAATTACCTTTTAAGGAAATACCTACTATTCCCTTCGAACCACATTTTACAACAGTCCCGTGCTACATATTTTGATAAGCTTTAGTAACTCTCCAGGACACAGTACATTGTTTTCTTTTATTTTTTAATTTACTCACTTTTAGGGGTTTATTTATAAACGATGAATAAAGTTAAATGACGTTCAAACATCAAAAATGTATGGTTAAACAGTCGCTAATCACTACTTAAATAATAATAATAATATCCCTGGACATTTCACACAGCGCCATCTAGTCCCAAGCTAAGCAACCTAATGCTTGTGTTATGGTAACAAGATGGCTGATAAACTACTTATATACACTTTTTTTTTTGTAAATACATACATATTATAGATAGAAAAACACCCAGACTCGGAACAAATACATGTAGGACTTACAAATATTTGTTCTGTGCGGGAATCGAACCTGTACGAAATGTAAGCAACGTTTATGAATAAAGGGGTAAAATCACACCAGACAGGAACACTCGAGAAAAATATTCACTCTGATCCGATATCAACACTCTAACTAGTCCCAGCGGTAAATTGAATATCCTACCAAATATTCATCAACCCGATAGTCTCTTTGAGACATCCCTTACGGAATTACCTTGTCATTTACTAACAACTAGATTAGTTCGATTCATGGCCATACATATTACATTGGTAATTACTAAATAATATTCAATCATTGGGAAAGTTAGTAGGTACCTCTTTACGGCAACTGTCTCAAAAACTACACTACACTTTCTTAAATTTCTATACGTGGAGCATAAGCTCCACGAAAAGATAAATGCCAATAAACAATACATGTAAGGTGATGAGTGTAGGTAAAAATGCCAAAAATACAGTTTGAGCAGAAGTACCCTCTTCTGTGCCAGACAGTGTAGACACACCGCGACCCGAAATTTAATTGGAAAACCTAGATACTCCCGTTTAGATAAGTCTGGAATTTTTGAACAAGTGCCTGGAGAGTTAGTAAAATTAGATAGGATTTTTGAGTCAAACCAGGGACTCTTATTAAAAGAACATTGTTTAACTTGCACGATTCACCTAGCTCCTACCATAGTTAGCTACAAGCACCTGAATTTCACACAACAATACCCAATAAAACAAAATAAACAACCGTACAGCTTGTTACCGACCTCCACGTTTAGTTACGACCTTCTTACGATGCGGCGCTTCGTTAGCTTCAACGTGGGGCGAAACGAGCGGGATTTCATATTTTGTAGGCTAGTAAACTTTCATAGAGATCCTACGTACCTAGGTTTTATTTATATTACAGTTTTACATCTGAGGGGCAATTCCCTGTAATTTTAAGAACGTTCACAGTCATCTCAGTCTCAATCTGTCAAAAATACCTCTAACTTCCCTACATTTTGACAAGTTTTTGACATTTGTTTGTCACCGAAATGAGACTGCGACTAGAGAATTGGCCTTCTGTGCATTATTTTGGCGGCTTTTCGGGTATTTTTTTCAGGTTTTCGTGAATAGGAATGATCGTCAAGACCACCAATACTTAAATGTAGGTATGTATGTTCAGTGCACCCTGGGCAGTCAGCCCCGTTACCAACTTGCTGACCGGCAAAATGTGTACCACAACCGCATGTGAAACAGTTCTTATGTGTATAGTTCGTATCCGCTTGATCTCACTATCACCATTAGCACCCTCGAAAACCATGAAAACTGTCTCTCTCTCTTTGTTCTTTCTATTATAAAGAGATAAAGTCGCATCGAAGGGGCATAATAACGCGTTTTCGTTACGTGACGATTTCTACCAGCCCCAGCAGTCTCGACATTCATAGCGATCGCTTTACGACCGAATTCAGTCGCAAAGTCCTGTCACTCCATACATTTCACCTGTCAATTCGGGACTTTGCGACCGAATTCGGTCGTAAAGCGATCGCTATGAATGTCGAGACTGCTGGGGCTGACTTCGTTCCTGACAGGAGTCCCCTGACCGCACACGTTGTTTTCTTTCTCATAAAGAAAGAGTGAAGAGATGTTCAACGCTAGTTGCTTCTGTGCATTAGAAAGATCTAAGCTGGAACAAAATTATTCTGTTATCCTGTGATTCAAAGTTAAGCAGGTTAAGCCCGTATTCCCGGCTGTCATTCGTGGATCTTTGACAGCCCGAAAGTCTGACAACCAGTCTTACAAGGGGTATCACATAACCCAGTAACTGGGTTGTGGCGGTCAGATAGGCAGTCGCTCCATATAAAATACTGGTTTTCAGTTGTATCCGGTTAGAATGGAAGCTGACCCCAAAACGGTTGGGAAAAGGCTAGGCAGATGATGATGATCTTGTAATTCAAAGAAGAACAAACATTATCCCGGATATCTATTTAAAACACCTTCTTCATTATAGATAGTCCTTGAACCTTTGACCTGCTTTGCAATGAAGTCAGCCGATTTGTAATTAAGAACTTTTAAATTAGTTTCCCGAGCCGAGTCTTGGGGGCCACTTGGGAGCGTTAACCCCATCTAGTCATTTAGTTTCACGTTTCTGTTACACTCTGTTATTTACTTGCTTTTGAGGTATATCTTTATCTGTTAAACTTTCGTTTTTGTTTTAGTTTTAACTGCACGCAAAACACAATTTTTACGAGGTTATAGTACTAGCTAAACAATATCTTTTTACCATATAGGTATCAGATAAAATAATTTGTTTGTCCACTCAAAAGAAGCCCGTTCCACAAAATCTACAAAGATTTTCAAAGCTGAGACCGAATAATGCATACGCTCTCAAAAATAAACGAGTAATATTAGCACGTTCCTTGAAATGACACCAAAGTTTCGTACGTGTAGGTGTACGTGTATATCTGATGAAAATGTAAACAAATGGTTAAGAAAACATAGGTACCCGTGGATGCCAATTTGTATGGTCACTTACAAATTAAGTGCTATGATTTGATTATTTAAATACAAAAACCCAAAATTTAATGACAGTTAAGAATTAATCTTAACTGTCATTAAATTTTTGTAACCCTAATTTTCGTCGTCATCTTTTAAATTACAATTTAACAATATTATTCACACAAGCTGACCCGGCAAACGTTGTTTTGCCATATAAATTATTTCTAGCTGCCCAGCGCTACTTCGTTTGCGTGGCGTCCTACCCCCTACCCTACTCCTACCCTACTCCTAACCTACTCCTACACTACTCCTACCCTACAGCTCCTACCCTACTTCTACCCTACTCCTAACCTACTCCTACCCTACTACTACCCTACTCCTATCCTACTTCTATCCTACTCCTACACTATTCAAAACCCTTAATTTAATACGTGCTTCATTTCGAGTGGACTCGAGTCTACCGTACCGAAGGGATGATCATCAAATGTTTGACAGGAAAGTAGGTAGAATAGATTATATGGGAAAAAAATTGTTGTTTTTACTATCTTCCTCGTAATTTTTCCATATTTTCTCACCGTTTAAACCTTCCCTGAACTACGACAAACATTTCAAAACCAAAATCAGCTAAATCGGCCCAGCCGTTGTCGAGTTTTAGCGAGACTAACGAACAGCAATTGATTTTTATATATATACACTCGCAAGCAATGAAAAAGTTCCAGTGACATAGCATCAAATTACTCCTAAACGGGAAAGGCTAGCTTAATGACGCCGTCTGCAATATTGAATTAATTACATTTAACAGCGCATCAGAATATTACCAACTAAAACCGTAAATATTGTGTTCAAATTTTAAATTATATGTCTTAGGAGATCTTATGGTGTTCGTCGGCATTTTGTGGGTGGAACTTTTTCATTGCTCGGCAGTGTAGATAGATAATTTTTGGAAAAAGTGGTCAGATATAAACCAGAAACCGAAATACCGTGAATGTGTTACTAATTTGCTTCAGTGAGTAAGAATTTAACCTGAACAGGGTTTGTTTACACTTTCGTGAGATGCTTTTGGAAAAGACCATACTTTCTTCATCGGAGCAGGCTACCGCTAGACGGCGTTCAATCTACATAATTTTGAAGGATATTGCTAATCTATGGCTTCATGTGTTCGAAAAATGTTTCTGCTCAATATAATACAATGAATGTTGTTGAGCTGTCAAAATTAAAGCCATTACTACTGAAAGTGCGTGACGCAATTACTCCGCAGGAGACTATTGTGTACATAATTATTTACTTCTCATTTAAGTACTTGTTAGCATTTACGTAATAATTCCAGAACAATGAACTAAATTTCCTTGTTAATTCCGCTTAAATCTCGACTACCATTTTCAATTTTACCTCCAACCATAACGCTTTGTTTTAGTACGCTCGATAGTCGGCATTATACCATTGCTATGTAAGATATATGAACGATAAGCTGGAATATAGAAGCAACCAACAAACTTCCCGTTTGCTATATGGCCGGTACCATATAATGATCGCACGAAACGCGTGGATATACGAGTAGTAAGGGCTTGTTCACATTTACGAGAGGGAGCGGTTCAAATAAATATAAAGTACACTGTACCATTACCTAATAAGGTGTGCAATAATCTTATTAAATAATAATTAAAATAACATTACAAAATGATTATACTTAATCAAAAAAAAAAAAAACTGAATACTACAAAGGTTTAAAAATAAAAATTTAACAATCAAATAAATTAAATTAAAATATTGGTCCAAATGTATCATGTAATACGCGCTTGTTGTGACTATTTTAAACTGGTACAATGAAATCAAAATGATATAGGTAAGCCGACGTTTTATAAAATTATGTTAAGCTAACTTCAACTCGCTTCTGTGTATCAGAAAAATCTAGACTGGAACAAAATCATCCTGTTATCCTTTGATTCAAAGTTAAGCACGTTAAGCCGTTGCCCGTCCCGGCTGTCATACGCTTACCAAGGGGTATCGTATAACTCAGTAACTGGGTTGTGGAGGTCAGAAAGGCAGTCGCTCCATGTAAAATACTGGTATTCAGCTGCATCCTGTTAGAAGGAAGTCTGGAAGTCGACCCCAACATAGTTGCGAAAAGGCTAGGGAGATAGTGATGGTCCTGTGATTCAAATAACAACAAACATTATCCCAGATGTCTATTTAAAACTTGACTTCGTTGATCGCCAAGTCAATAAATTCATGTTTGAACTATATCGCTTTCATCACACGGAACGCTTCACTTTCAAGGTAATGGCGAAGTAGCTAACACCGCTCCACTCGCCACCATGCCCTCACCCGCAAGTTGTACGTGAACAAGCACTAAGATTGTGCTACAATTAAGTGATTCTACGAAATGTGGAATTGTTGTATTTAGATCCAGTAAGCGGAAATTGCACTGGCGTGTATATCCGAGCTTTTGAGTATTTAGGTATAAAACATTTCAAATGTAATTTTATTACAGGTTTCTTTCCAGGAAAATGCCACGTAGCATTTGAATGGGTTTATTTACACATTTACCCCTTAAACATTTTGTCCAATCTGGATAAAGAACTCCAGGTATATGTAAATAGAAACAAAGCAAAAACATTACATTAACAAAGAGTTAAAAGACAACTCATGTGAAGGTACTCAAATAAAATTATAAAGCCGCTGTTACTTATATTTAAATTTTTACTCACAGCATTGGCAAACATTAATAGATCTATTCTTAAAAAATCCTCTAGGATAAATAATCAATTGACCATCGCAAAAATGAGTCAAACTCAAAGCATTTATTTCAATTAAATCATTTACAGGCACTTTTGAATTGTCAAAATTAAATGTCAAATAGTTAGTCAGAAAGTTGAAGCTAGTTGCTTATTCCAAAACGTAGATCTCTATGGAGAAGAACGGGCAAGAAACTCCAAGGACAAAATCAAGATATTACAAAATCGTTGTTGCTTAGATATGTGAGAACAATGTAAAAAAAACAAATGAAAAAACAATTCAAAATACAAGAATATAGTCGAATGGAATCTAACTTGTTTTTTTGTCTAAAAAGCAAAAAACAATCGAGAAATGATTTCTTTGACAGCCCCGAAATACGAATTTGAAACTGCATACGAACTCATTTGCAAATTACAGGCTTGACGTAACTTATGTACTATTTAGCTGTAGTTGCTGCAACCTCGCAGTATTTACTACTAGCTTGTAATCTACAAATCCAATACAATTATGGTAGTACGTGTGCGCAACAGTCTACATCTCGAGTCGGTTTGCTTTATTTACTGGTAACTAAGCCCGCGGCTTAGCTAAGTGTGTTATCCAGATAAAATAAATGTACTATAATAATTGGGTTAGTTGGTTTTTTATTAGTTCTGACAGTAAACAAAACGGCTGCAGATTATAGATATAGCTTAATCAGAAACAGACACATAGAGAAATCGTGACCCAGTGTTAACAGCCCCGACTTACGAGTTGTGGGTCGTGTGTTTGAACCCAGACAGGCGCTTCACTTTATGTAAATGATTTATAATAATAATAATCAATTTATTTCAGACAACTAAGGCCCACCACCACTGCTCTCAAAACGGTGAAGGACATCATCGTAAGGAAATCGGCATGTCCTAGAACCAAACATTCGAAAACATGTGACATCTACCAACCAGCACTGGGCCTGCGTGGCCTCGAAGTGAGGAGACCTGTGTCCCAGCAGTGGAAACATTCGACGTGGGGATCTTGCCCTGAACGAGGGAATCCTATGCTTAGCACTCGCATTTACGTCCACTAGACCAAGTCAGTCAGTCATTTCTGAAGCCCATTTTTCTGACCTACTTACTCGCTCGCTAAAACTCAAAGACATAATCAGCAAATGAGATCCTAGTTAGGAACTAAGAATGCCTCGTAACTGAACTTTCAGATGACGCTCACTGCTCACATACATTTCACATGAAGCCTAACAAAGTTTTAACTTAGGCGCTCATTACATACCTATTCACAAAGCCGGTATACAAAATGTTACCAGACTACAATTTCAAATGTTTTAGTTGGAAAATTCATTTTATGTGAATAACATCAGCGTGTGAGAAACTTTGATTGCATGTTTATTAGTTCGTGTGCGTCTTCTTTAGTCTTGTGTAGTTGGTATGTTCCTTGAATTAAGCAAGTTGGTTGGTTGTTTAAATTCAATTCGAGAGGCACGTAGGTAAAAACAATATAACACCCTCCAGACCGCATTTCGGCCATGGTGGCCAATGTCAATGGAGGCTAGCCTTGGGATGGTCATGAGTGAGGTGAGGTGTTAAAACACCTTCTTGGGGGGGATGAAGTCGTCATGAAGGGGTTGAAGGTGGTCCCTTCTAGTCGCATGTCGTTGCATCATCACAAGCCGATGTAGTGATGATTACAATATTATAGTGCACAAGTGTGTGCGCAGACACAGGTACACTCTCTCTTCCCTCGCTCTCATAGTTCGATTGGACGGTAATCCAATCCAACACGAGCAGAAAGAAATCGGGCGCACGTGCTTTCCGAGGCACAGGGGTATCACACCGCCATCTTCCAAACTCCTGGCAAGAAATTCCTAATGGAAAACACAATAACACTATGCCCGACCCAGAAATCGAACCCAGGACCCCGCCCGCTCAACATTCAGCAGTCGCACTTGCGACCACGAAACCAACGGGGCAGTCATACAATAAAAGAAATGTTCAAAGTGTCAATGTGCCTAGTCTTTACCCAACCATGCTGGTGTCGACCTCCAGCCAAACCAGATGCAGCTAAACAGCAATATTTTTCTTGAAGGGACTACAAATCTGACCTCAACAACCCAGTTACTTGGAAACACCATACCCCTTGACTAATCCCCTTTTTTTTTTGAGGATGGGAAATCATCAAATGACCCCTCCCGCTCTGGGTGGAGCGGAAGGGAGTGTCAGACTCTTATTGACTAAAACCCACCCGTGTTCCTTCCTTAGCCCTTTATGTTCCAGGGCAGCGGTAACCCTTTCGGACGATCCCGCTACCCTGGCAGGCTTCGGCCCTATCGGGCCCCGTCACTTTGCTCTTTGAGGCGCGCGTGGAACACATACGCGCCGTCCGGCACGTGACTAAACCCCTTGGTAAGACTGGTTGTCAGACTTCAAAGATCTAGGAATGACAGCTGTGACCAACTGTGGCTTATCGTACTTACTGAGGCATGGCCGACCGCGGCAAGCGTAGCTTTGATCGATCCGTGGGGCTATTATTATTTTGCCACGAGCGAGATGTTCGAAGTGAATGTTATAATTTTATTTTTTGTTTAAGATTTATTTATGAACGTAATATATGTTGATATTGAGAACTTTTCCTAAGTTTGACGTTATCAGTCGTTCCAGTCCGCTTCATGGCCCAGTTATTGTTATCTTAATAACTTAGTAACCCACTTGAGTTTTCTAATTTAATTGTTGAAAATCCCTGAAAAATGTGTTCTTCACAGTTACAAAAGGTCTATTAATACTACAATAGGGTATTTGGGCCCAAAATTCATCCTATATATCATTAAATCAGCCTATATATTCCCTTTGCTGGGATCCAGGCCTCCTCTCTTCGAAAGAGGCTGAAATATAGATCGTTCAAACCAAAGTTCACTGCATAAATAAACACTGGTTCAAAACTTCTAGAACTTCAATATTCCGGATGAGAAAATCTTTCGGAGTTTCTCAAACCCCTACCCACTGAAATCAAAACAGACCAGCTACCTACAGAACCTTACATTTTGATTACCTAACCAACCTACACTACACCCGACGCCTGCGACCAAATAAATAATCAACTCAATTATTTTCCCCGAAACCATAGAATAATAAAACTATAGAGAAGCGAAACTCATGTACAGATGCCAGCACATCAAGCTACTACAATCTGTCAAATTTCTTTAATAGATTTTCAAGTTTATAGCATTAGGTTCAAGGTTGACTGGGAAAATCTGAGAGTTTCGGGTAGCTTGATGTGTTGGCGTCTGTACCTACGGGGTTGGGGAAACTTACTATAGCACTCTCCGTAACTTTGCCGGGTTATAGCTATTTCATACGACTGTTTAAGAATTACTATTGTGATTTGATGATACAGTCAATTTAAGTTTGTCGTCAATTTGCTAAACAATCCGTGTTCCTGACAGAAATAGTACATTACGACACGTGCATCTTATGTATTAATGCACTGCGATTAGTCGGTTATCATAAAAAAACTGCTGTCTCATAGAAAAGCAATACCTACGCGGCGCGGCGGTCAAAATGTATGGAACTACTAATATTTTTTTTTATAACCAACGAAAAATTTCTATGTTATAGGGTCTAGAATAATATGCAGAAATCATGGTTACAGTTTACGCACTGGTTATTTTTTTAATTTTACCTATGTTGGTATTTATCTATTTTTCCGCTTTTCTTTGTTCTGTGCCTTCTCCATCCAATCGGTTAGGAACGCGTCCAAATCTGGCTACCGCGCTTTTGCAGTGCATCGGGGATGTTCGCGGAGAATGGCGTGCCAGATTTTTACGCACTGATGCGGACACGGAGAGCATCCCTGATGGGGCGAGTGTGCGACCGACAGCTCCAACAGCTTGGTGGCTATAGTAGCCGACAGGATAGACAGTCCAATGATGTCGTGACAATGGATGACCACTCATCGTGCGTCATTCCAATATTTAAAATAAGTTGTTTTAGTGTATTTTTTGTGTAGGTATGTGTTTTCATGTATGTATGTATGTTTTGTATATAAAATTGTAACATGTGTTGCTTATGGACTTGTTTTGAAATAAATTTATTATTATAATTATTATTAAATCGTCACGCCAGCGTTTCTTTCGTTTTAAACAATAACAAAACATTAAAAAAAAGTTATGGATATACAGAGTTGTGTTATTGTTGTTGAATAACTAATTTGTGCAACTTTGACTGCATTTGCCTGCCTAACACGCTGCATTTATAATGCGTTCGTATTCGTAGCGCGAGTTTCGCATCTATTCCTTTTTAATCTATGCCGTAACCCTGTTACGCGCCGAATACGGTCGCACACAGGGGAGTAAGGGGAACTTTAGACATAATTATTAACAAGACACTTAAAATTAGGGTAAAACTTAACACAACCCATGTCACATTACTTGTTGAAGTTAGTTCGTGACGTTTCGGAAGGCTGAGTTTGCTCAGTTAGAACTATTGAGTATTCTGATGTGTTTGACCTTGTCTACTGAGGGCTTGAAGTTAGGCGGGGCTTGGAGGCGTGACGATGTTTGACAAATTAACTTTAAGATTAGGTCGATTTTAATTAGATACCTAACACACTTGGTAATTAAAATTATTTTTTATCGTACACATCTATACATTTACAGTTTTAGCTGACCTCGCATTGTATAGGTTTATCGTAAATTCAGAAGTCGCTTTTACTTATTATGCATAGCTCCTTGTGTAGCCGTGCGTACAGGTCATATAATTTAAACCTATTTCCTGTGTTTCATTCGCAACCGAGAGAAACTACTCATTCAAAGTTTATGGTCTATAGGTAAATGCTAAACACAGATTTTCTGTAGGCACACCTCTATCAGATATCAATAAGTCGCATTATATTCACACCGTCATAAACCGATATCCCCAAGCTAAAGTTAGCTCCGCATCACCGAGCACCAAGTCATGTGAGCTCCAACTTGCAGACAACTTCGCAATGTAAACACTGCTGGAATTCGTGTTATCACTCCAAAGCTAGGAGGTGTGAAATTTCACGCTATGCGGATTTAACTTTGAGGGAATAGTTTGAGTTTTAGGGTTAATTGTCACTGTCGTATGATGTTGGAAGATCTTTGGTATTTGTATGGGAATATTTTTGACTATTGTCTTCAATCAAGATTACACTGCATTCAGTATTAGCGACTCAAAAATGGCCTGAAAATATGACTTGCCTTATGAGCAGTGGTCGGAGTAGGTAGAGCTGTTTGGGGTGAATGACGGCAAACATTGATGTTAACATGGATATGCCTCTGAAATCCCGGGATTTTGAAATTGTCGATTGATTTAAGTGAGTTAATATGGGTAAGTGAGCAGTTATGAGCAGGTAGTAGGTGAGCACCCAAACAGTATATACTTACTTATATACACACACAGGGATCCTGGAATGTTGCAATTTACTATAGTAAACTAATAAAAGTGAATTATCCATTTAAATATAACGTTCCAATTAAGCACTGACAAAAGAAACCACTTAAATAGTTGTTTTTTTAATTTCGAGAATTCCCGGGATTTTCGGAAATACCTACTTGGCATATCTATGTTATGTCCGCATGTAGCAAATAACAAAAATACCTCTACCTACTCCTATAAAAACTACTTAAACAATGTTTTTTTAATTCCGAGAATTCCCGGGATTCCGGGAAATATTTGGCATATCCATGTTATGTCCGCATGTCGCAAGTAGCAAAAACAGCTCTACCTACTCCGACCACTGCTTATGAGTTATGGTGTACGATCAAAAATAGAATAAGCACCAATATACATTTTTTTGTACCTATACATTACAACACACACACAACACACATTTACATACATAACAAGTACAACGCATAACATAACACACAATAACAACGAGATTTTTTAAATATATATTTTTTTATTTTAGAATTAATGTTTCCATTTTTTTGACATAACATTACAGCACACACATTTACACACACACAACGTAACACACGCAACAAAAACGAATTTTAAGTTTTATTTTCTAAATAAAAATTGTTTTATTTCAAAATTACTTCATTTTCATGCTACAAGCGCATTTGTTCTTACATTTTCTCCGATGACAGTTAGTTCTAAACGTTAATACCTACCTACATTATGTTACCTACTTTAAGTTCCAGTAATAAAGTTAACAATAATCTGAAGTTCATGATATTTAAAAAACAATATTTTTGATTAAAATGTACATGTACTTTCAATCGTGGCGGCCAACTGTGATTCTTTATCGAAGGTTGTTGTCAGTCAAATCGGACTTGACCCAAATATAATTAAAACACAATCCGCTGAAAATAGAACCGAGGCTGGAAAGTGAGATCAAAATAGATTATTACTAGCTGCGCCCCGCGGTTTCACCCGAGTAAGTTTCCCGTGGGAATATCAGGATAAACAGTATCCTGGTTATAAACCATCTGTGTGCCAAATTTCATCCCAATCTGATCAGTAGTGTTTGCGTGAAAGAGTAACAAACATCCATCCATCCATCCATACAAACTTCCACGTTTATAATATTAGTAAGATTACTCGTTTTCCCAGAATTTCTATTGTGAACTAACGTAACCGTTTACCGGTTAAAAAAAACACCGCTCTTGTTAACATCTTTATATTATTTTCCCCCAGTTTGTTGCTTACAAACTCTCCGCTGGAATTGAACCCCTTCAGTGTATCTTGCTCGATAATAAGTTTTATCTGATATAAGACAAGTATTTTGTGCTACGCGAAGCTGCTACGCGGTAGAAGGCATCCGCTACGCAAACTTTTACGGATACTGATTTTCGTAGTAGCTACGGCATTTTTACTAAGTAGCGTTGTAGACATACTTTAAACAGATTATTATCATAGTTTGGTCAGATAGGTAGTCGCTCCATGTAAAATACCGGTATTCAGCTGCATCCGGTTAGACTGGAAGCCGACCCCTACACCATCCGCCCAGCCTTATCCCAACAATGTCGGGGTCGGCTTCCAGTCTACAGTATTTTTATCTTAAGACTCGACTCGCGCTTTTCTTGTGGTTACCAAGTGTACAAACACGCTGTGAATGTGTGTGTAATCGCAGGAGCTCTCGGTACCGTCTGAGATAATCGCGAAGTCGGAAGTGCGTGTGCGTGTGTGTGTTATGTGCTGCCGCTACACACATGTACTCCACGCACCCATTCACGCCCATTCGCGTGTGTGTACACTTGGTTACTACAAGTCAAGCGCGCGTCGCTTCGTAAGATAAAAATACTATACGCAAGGCGGAAGCGTCTTACGCTATCTTGTAGCCTGCTTTATTTACTACCAAGATAAGCAAATTAAGCCTAAAAAACTGACTTCCTGGGGTGTGTGTGATATACATCTAAGTCAGTAGATGAAAGTAGCAGCAATCACATACTACAACAATTTCTACGACAATTTCTTCACTAGAATCTTGTGCTGAATTCATGGTAACAAGCTGAGCGACGATGTCCCTGCCACCCTGTATTTAAAACGTCAACTATAATGCTAACAAAAAACTTTGTCCTAATTTTGCCTTCGAAGATTTTTATTGTGTGGCTAAGTAATAACAGCCGCACGGGTTGATCGATCAGGTTAAGCTACACTTGCCACGGTTAATCCGTGGATAGGTGACCATCTTCACATACCAAGACCCCTCCGTGTCTCGGCAAGCACGTTAAGCCGTTGGTCCCGGCTGTCATTCGTGGATCTTTGACAGTCGTTACGGCTCGTCAGAAGCCCTAAAGTCTGAAAACCAGTTTTACCCGGTTACTGGGTTGTGGCTGAATACCAGTATTTTACATAAATTGACACCTAAGTGTCAATTTATGTAAAATACTGGTATTCAGCTGAATCCGGTTAGACTGGAAGCCGACCCTAACATAGTTGGGAAAAGGCTAGGCAGATGATGATGTATTTTTGTCATATTTAGTATGTAATTGGAGTTTAGTATGCCTGTATATTATTTATTCTTTAGTGTACTTCTAAGAAAGCACCTGTCTATAGCCCCCACTACTGGTAAACAACGCAGTACGTATTACAAAACATAACATTCTTCACAAAGTTGGTCTCTTGAAATCTCTCGATATTTCAGCCCTCGACTCAATCAGGAAGAACTGAGGGTCTCTTAAGGAGATTGTTCAGACTCCCATCGCTTCTTGTTAGCTCCAATCCGGTCGCTTATTTTTATTATAAAGCTCAAATTAAATTGCACGGATTTTTATTTTGAGAATTTTCTTTTCTCCTTCTATTGATTTCGTTTTGTTGCAGTTTTTGCTTTCTGTATTTTGCGATGAGTTTTGAGAAAGTCTGCTGGTTTGATTGGAAAAAGTAGGCAGTTAAGAACAGCTCTCTTTTATCCTACTAATACTATAAACGTGAAAGTTTGTAAAGATGGATGGATGGATGGATGTTTGTTACTCTTTCATGTAAAAACTACTAAACGGATTTGGATGAAATTTGGCACACATATAGTTTATAACCAGGATTAACACATAGGATACTTTTTATCCCGATATTCCCACGGGATTGAGACTTATGAGGGTGAAACCGCGGGTCACTGCTAGTAATAATATAAAGTCACTTTACGTGTCTGTCTGTGTGAAAGTAATGTTCTTACAAACTACACAACGGTGATGCGCATTTTGATTCGGTTTTCTCCATCACTTACGGCCGAACCCAATAACCTATCTATCACCATTTTTGGCATACTGGAGGTAGAAAAACCTATTTTATATCTGGTCTAACGTCCCAATATACAGGCGACGCCGATGCCTAGTTTGGGGACCGCCGTAAAGATACAAATGATGATCAGTAATGGTTACAGACCGATGTTAAGTTAAGTTAATTTTAAGGTAATAACTGTAAGTAATTAATATTGGTTCAATAAAAAAAATTAAAAAATATATATATCAGTAACGATCTGTATAATTATGTTATACTGGCAGTTATTATTTGTGCTGGCTACCATCAGTAGCGATCTCACAATAGGTTATTGGTTTCGGTCGTTAGAGAATATATTCCGGAGTCTGTCTTTTATCATTTTGACGTTCAAAAAGTGCTGATTTATTTATTTATTTAAACTTTTCGCAAAAAGGTACAAAGGCGGACTTAATGCCTTAGGCATTCTCTACCAGTCAACCAAGGGTGGTGAAGAGATTAAATGGCAGGTGCTTTGATTGAGAGGGCAATAGTAAAAAAAAAAAATTAAAAAACTCTTAAGACTATGTACATAAATAATTCTGAGCCTAATTTGAATAAATGATATTTCATTTTGATAAAAAAGCCCTCGGTATATAAAGTTGTTGTTATAAACTCGTATGTTTTTCATCGCGACGTTTTTTGCCAATATCATTTTATGGGCGAATGATGAGCTCTAAAGAAAAGTGATACATTGTCAAGCTTATTTCCCTAGCGGTATAGGAGATTAATTGGGTTCCGCGGAAAGAATGGAGAGTATTAATTTAATGTCAATACTAGCGTATCCCTCATACATAAACAGGATTTTGTAATTATTTTTGCTTATGTTGGCATATATTTTGTTTATAAGAGATTCTGATGAAACAGTTCAACCGGCAGGTTAATTGTGCAATTAGTCAATCAAAAGGTGAAAAGCCTTTCACCATCTATAAGTGGGAGGGGCAGCACTGGCTCCTCCACCACAACGCCATTTGTCATGGGACGAATTCGCTTATGGCCCGACCAATTACAAATGGAATGAACAAGAAGAAAAAAAACAGGCTATCAACTCAGACTATCGCAGTCCACTGCTGGACATAGGCCTCTCCCAGGCTGCGTTACAACACCCAGTCCTCCGCCTTCCGCGTCCAGTGTGTCCCAGCCATGTTTTTAAGGTCGTCGGTTTATCGAACGTTGGGCATCCCACACTACGGTTTCCGATAGGCGGTCTCCTCTCCAGGACTCGTCTGCTTCACCTGCCATCGATCCTTCGTCAAACAAGGCCAGCCCACTGCCACTGCAGCTATGTCGGTAGCTCCGGTTCTTTTCCGGATAAGTTCAGAAATAACAAAAATAAAGTGTGCAGGTAAGTGTACCAGAAGTGTATAACCCAAACCCACGTCTATTTTTACCATCATAGCAGCATGACTGTGTTTTGGTTGAAAGATTTTTAATGCGCGTGACATTAAAAGCAGTTTTCAACTCTGTCGATAAGGTCGATAACACATCGGCAGTTCTTTGAATTTGTTTCATGATGACCATGATTAAGATTTCTTTGTCAGGTATGGCGCTGATTCCCTTGTTCACAAACTAAACTAAATTTAAGTTCAGTACATCTTTTTCTTTCTATTTCATTAAGAAAAGGCCAGAAGATAAATATTAATTTAGTCCTGTGAAATTAGTCAGCGCCTGACGACGTAAATTGACGTATTTTTAGATGCTAAGTTTTTAATCACGTCTAAAGTTGTCTATGGAGTATCTTAATTTGACAGGACTAAACTAATATTTATCCTTTGTCTTTGTCTTTGGAATCGGCGCCAATGTTGAATTAATGTAGTTTTTTGTGCTCGCGGTAATTTTCTGAAAATTATAATAATTTCCAATACGCTTCCATAATTTCTAAAGTAATGATTTCATCGTGGACGTCTACGTCCACGTCCATTAAATGTATGGAAACCCGTTGCACGTTATAACGTTTTTGTGGACAGAAATTTAAAATCGTGTTCATTATGACAGTCTCCATACATTTTACATCCCTGTGTTATTGTGATCTCGTGACATCTACGAGCAAAACGTTACAATAGAAATTATAAAAGCGCACATGTTGTGTTTATTTCACCAATAATATCTACTTAACTTGCTAGGTGGCGCCACTAACAACATGTTTAAAACAGCGACGCCAAAGGAGATACTTCCACATATTTTAACTAACAAAGAGGCTGCTATCAAAGCTTTCCTCGATACATTATTATCGGCAGGTTATTATAAACTTGCAACAGATACCTTATTAACTCATATGAGAGCAAAGGATTTATTTTAACCTAAGTGTTGGTGTGGTGGGATATGCGAGTGAGAGGCGATAATTAAGTAATTATGTATGGAATTGTGGAAGAGAATAGTAAAGTTACTATTAGAATGCTATTTGACGAGAAGTAAAGTAAAGAAAGAAATAGTGATCTACAGAGGAATGAGAGACAGGGTGTAAAGTTCACCATAGAAAACCCCAGGCGGGTGTCGTGTCTAGTGGGCAACTCCCCGATGATTCATGTCGGGCCATTGTGTATAAGCTAGTTGCACGGTAAACTCTGCTTGCAATATGCAGGATTTTGCGTGACGTCAATATGATGCGTAGTTTGCATGTGGCGGTATAGATGCCGCTACACGATCTTTTCATTGAAAATATTACACTAACTACTAGGTACTGCTAACTAGTTGCCAAACTGTGATAGTCAAACCTACAAAATAAATAACCTTATAAAATCCTTATAAAAAGTAACTACAGCCGTTTAAGTGGCAATTAGGCTAGGCCTCAGCTGACTAATATCGCAAGTTCCAAAGTATTTGCATGCGGCTGGTGACTAAAATCCCCGTGAAAATGCTTAGTCGCAGGCGATTGGCCGCCACATGGAGGTCGACATTCTGTTGCAAAGTGAACTAGTCACCTGCGATTTTTATCGAAATCGTATAAATGGAGTGGCGATGCGGCTTGTGAGGCGATTTGGTAAGTGACCAGCCGCAAGTCAAAAGTCAACCATAATCCCGTGTCCCAATGTAAATCCCCCATTACCAAAAATAGTTTTACCTGCCCCAAAACTCCATTCTATATAATACAACCACACTCCCAAAAAGCCTAAAAAATCTAATTTATGAGATAGTAGCCAAATTACATTAATTTCAATTTCACACATGATCGGTCAACGACCGCTAGATTTAATAAAGATAATAAGAGAATATACCAATGTCAGTAATACATTAATACGTTACGTGTCTGGTTAACAAATGTGTATTTAATTCACTTTTAATAGCAATGCCCTGTGAATGATTACTTTTCTGATTGAGACTTCTAAAGATTCTTTTGTTAATATTATAGTAAGCAGAGGTACATTGTTGCTCAATAATAAAATTATACAGCTGTATACCAGTATTTTACAAGGAACGACTGCCCATATGACCTCCACAACCCAGTTACTGGGTAATACGATACACCTTGGTAAGACTGGTTGTCATATCACCATGAGTTCGTTAGTTTGCCTTCCATGGCTCCATTTCTCAAAGTTTCAGTTTTTTTCCCTGAAGTCCTAAAGCAAAAAATCATTTTGTATACCTAAAAATCCACCATCTTTACGTTTATGTGCCCCAAGCTTAGAGTACATTATACGCTTCGTCAATTTCGTGTGCTTGGGTAGGCAGATACTTAACCCAGTCAATCAATGTCAATCATAGAACGGGATGCTTGACACCCGATATATCGATCTCTCTGTTCTTGGTCACGTATTGGGAATACTGCTACAGGAGTGAAGCGACAGCGAGAACACATGTATAGATACGAACCAAAGAAATGTATGAAAATTATTTATTTTTTATTTTATTATTTATGTACACACAGAAAAATACATATTGATATGACATAATCATAATATGAGTACAAAGGTACTGTTTTTTTTTTTTAAATTTCTTCCAACACACCTGCGAAAGGAGAAGTAAAAAAGAAATGTAGACAATAGTGTGTGAGAACAAGAGAAAAATATGAATGTGTGAAGTCTAAAACAAAAATATTAAATATACCTACACATAAAACGAAAAAAATAATAAATACTTAAGAATACTTAAATAAATACATAATATATAAATATATATATATATTTGGAATAATAGACAGAAACCTCAAAAAGAAAGAAAATTTTTGGAGTAGTTATTTGTGCTTTAGTTGAAGGAAATGTAAGAACACTATGTGGTTAATAAACAATTTATTATTATTATAGAAATTAATGTACAGACGCCAGCACATCAAGCTACTACAATCTGTCAAGTTTAATAGATTTCTAACTTTATCGC
The DNA here is from genome assembly GCA_951799955.1 of Apamea anceps. Taxonomy (NCBI): domain Eukaryota; kingdom Metazoa; phylum Arthropoda; class Insecta; order Lepidoptera; family Noctuidae; genus Apamea; species Apamea anceps. The sequence continues at coordinate 12,868,629 of OX637515.1, read as the reverse complement.
CAAAGCATTAAGGTTCAAGGTTGATTGGGAAAACTTGACAGTTTGGGATAGCTTGACCTGCTGGCGTCTGTACAAGATTTTGTTAAGAGAAAAATATTCCGTGAAAATAAAATTATAATACTTTCTGTCAGGAAACAAATCCGGCTGCACAAGAAATAGGTACTTTTCCAATCGCAATATTAACTTAGATACTACTGCACTTGCCACCGGAATCCGCATATAGAAGAATAATTTAGATAGGTAATTGTATATGTAAATATGTAACTAAGAACCTGCTATGCTATGCTGTGCACGACAAATGTATAAGGTAGATGATACCAAAATTAAGTCAAGAGATATACCTACATACACAAAGAGAGCCGGTTATAAAAAAAAAACAAGTAATCCCTGATCATAGGTAGTTGAATTAATCAATAAAAACGAATAAAAACGTTATAGCGTGCAGTTTAAACATTTGAAGCTGAAGGGGAAAAATGTAAATCTAAAGCTTAAATTCAATCTAAGACCAGTCCGAAACAGATCCCTTTTTCACGACGATAAGACAAGACAAACTGAGCCTAACATTCCATCTGACAGGATATCAAACCAGACTACCAAATGATCTAAAAGAATATCACACCACCCAAACCAATACACGTCAGATCTTCACGCTTGTCAACTGTCTCGAAATAGTCGGAGCGGCAAACACGCGTACATACGGTCGGCAAGAAAGCGGCCTATCAGTTTTGACAAAATTTACTTAAGGCAATAAAAGCATGGCTGGCTTAAAATTTTTACATTGAACGCGTGACGTCACGTGTAAAGACAGCAGCACGAAGACTTAAAGCTTTGGTATCCGAAGTAAGCGGTGAATGGTCACACAAAATGACTTTGACTTTTTAGTACATACTAATCCCATGGTTTTTTGACACCTTACTGCCAAATACTGGTGAAAATGACAGAAGACGGTTGATAAAATATGACGGAACCGCTCTTCTGAGAAACTAGCTTTTGGAGGAGAGAATTGTGCTGATCTATTACGAAAAATCGGAGCGAAATTGATAAAGCAGTTACGGTTTTGTTTTTTATTAGAGAGAGGCCGCTTTTTTATCCGACTGTACAAGGAAGACTTATGACAACCCTCGTCAAATAGTGGAGCAGTGCATGGCTGCTACACGAAAAACGTTTTACTTCAACTAACATTTTATTGGTTTCAATTTCATCGTTGCGTTGTCGCGGATAATACGGTACGCCGCGTAGTACGGTAACGTTTTTGGCTCGAATACGCATTTTGGTCGGCTATTAGTGCAGTACGCTGCCGGATTTTCGTATGATGAATCATGAGCTTATAATACGAGGATTGGAAGAGATTGTTTTGTAGTTTGTTTTGTCGGATTGTTCGTAAATGTTTTATGGAATTGTGCTGGTCTAGCGGATTATTGGAGTGTACTAAACAAATTATTATGTGATTGTTTTTTTGTTTTATTTGTATTTTTGTTTGTATAGGCAGTGTTGAATACATTTTCAACTATAAAACATACAATTCCACGTTACAGGTTTTTGTAGCTGTAGACCGAACCTACCAAATTAAATTGAAATATCCATCTTTCACCACAAATTACAACAAAAAACATTTTACATGTTCAATAACGAAGTAATTTCCGAAATGAATAACATAACAAGTACCTACTAACTTCGACATAAGTTCGTACGAGAGCGACAAATTAACATCACGTTTCCAAATCTACGTACCACATTCACACCTCTATTCCTTACTAAATACAGTTTAAAATCCCGTGTCATTTTAGTATGAATAATACTATCGCCAGTACATTACCGGAGCATAGTTGTGACAGCATGTTTACACAGTGACGGGGAGTTAATTTAGTTGAACGCGTTCACTCTTCGAAATGTTATTAATTTTATCACAATCCCATTGTCACGTACATTCGATATAATTTAATTAACTCCAGTGAAACATAAATTACAATTAGCTTGAAGTATGTATTGAAAACAAACGCGTATTTGTAAAGGTATTAATTTCAACACCGGATGGGATAAATAAGGATAATGTTTAATTAAATAATGGTAATTGGTTAATCATGAGAGGCTTTGTGTTGTATTTTTGTATGCGGAGATGTGGGATACGATTTTAATTGTCTACGTTGAAACTTTTTGGTATCCTAAACAAACAAGTGTGTCTTTCTTTCAAAATAGGGGATTTGTTAACTTTTATTCCACAAATCCCCATTCTGAACTCTATGAGACTTCAATGGGGATTTGTGGAAGAAAAGTTCACTAATTCCCTTTTGATGGGCATTGTCAATGGGGATCAGTGGAATAACCTATATTATTTATTTACAGTTAAAAGGTATGTAAACGTATAATTTAGGGTTGTCTCGATAGTGAATTAAGAAAATTCACTTAGATATTTAGCAGCTGCATCCGGTTAGACTGGAAGCCGACCCCAAAATAGTTGGGAAAAGGCTACGCAGATTGATATTGACATTGCTCTATTTAAAAGACAGCAGAGTTAAGACAGCACCTTCTTTAAAGTCAACTAACTGAAGAACTATCACAATCTTCAATAATGTTCCCACTTTAAATACTTAGAAAGGGTTCTTCACTAAGACTTGTAGAGCAAGGCAGCTAATTAAAATGTCTACAGTATCAGTGTTGTCGCTAAGATAATAATCCAGGGCAATCCACGCTGTAGCTAACTTGAGCTATCACCGGCTCAGGCTAACAAGAATCCACCCTGTACGAGACAGATCTTTTACGTAGTATGAAAATAAACAGTAGGCCAATAAGTCACCAGTTTTCTTCAATTCGACGACATGTTTTGCTGAGCTTGGCTGAGCGATCGACTGCTGCGCTGTGTGTCGCGAGTTCGATTCCCTCACGGAACAAATTTTTGTATTGCCTACAGGTAGTTGTTCCGGGTCTGGCTGTTTCTGTATGTGAGTTTAAATGTTTGTAAACGGACCCACGATACAGGAGTGATTCCTAGTGTGGGGTGTTTTAAAAAAAAAAAATTACGAGGACGGTTTTAGAGTGAGTGTGAGTAAAAGAGCAACTCAAAATTATAACACTCGAAGATATAATTACAATAAACTGGAATTGTGATCGCATTTTGGTATTATTAGCAATCAAAACCGGGAAGGACGCCCAAACCATGCTATGGCCTTATTCTCTATAACACAATGAACGAAACCGCTTGAAATGAACGCGAGATTGGCGGGATTATACCCTGTCTATTAGGTTAACCGTTTTTTGACAGCTGTCTTAGAACGTACAGATGCCAGCACATCAAGCTACTACAATCTGTCAAATTTCTTTAATAGATTTTCAACTTTATCGCTAAAGCATTAAGGTTCAAGGTTGATTGGGGAAATTTGACAGTTTCGGGTAGGTTGACCTGCTGGCGTCTGTACATATTCCTGATTACGTAAAAGTTAACTTTAATATGCGTAATAAAAATAAATATATAAACTGCCTTATCTTGTTGAATTATCTTATTTACGGCTTCTTACATACATTATAATACTGTACGTGTATCAATCAATGGATTGTGTGTTGCTGCAATCACTAGTTCCATCTGTCAAAAAACGGTTTACCTAATGGACAGAGTATGGCGTGGTTTCGAGTAAGGATTGTTAAGTGGTCTTAGTGAATTTGGGCCCTATTGACGTAATCTCATAGTCATCTCATCTTTCACGATCTTTATTCTTTTTTTCTTTTATCGTTAATTTGGATAATAATACTAAACCATGGACATGGACCATATAAGTGATTGCAGTTTGTTCTTCGATTTATGCAAGGAGTCACTGCTGCTCATAATTTTTTGGACATTATTCGCCAATAAAAACAAGTAAAAGCAACCAGTCGGTTATCTTTTAAAGTCAAGGCACGTGAACATATCCGTCAGAAGTTGGCCGTAACATCCCAGAACTGATTTGCTGGAGTCGTTTTCTCCTCTATCGACCTTTGTTTTCTCGTGACATTTCATTTTGTTTATATGTACGAGTATGTATCTATGCATTACTATATATTCTTGTATTCCAAAGCCATGTCCTAACTATTTGTCCCGTATGTTGCGCTTGCCATGTTTTATCTCTGCATCACCCTAAGGTTGACTGGTAGAAAATGCCTCAGTCATTAAGTCCGCCTTTGTAATTACTTATGCAGAAAGTTTTAATAAATAAAATAAATAAATAAAAGCCAACAACTCAAGACCAAACTGAACTCAAGTTAAGACCAAATTCAAGCGAAGGAAGATACGAGTATTACACGAAGAATGCACTTCACTAATTGACCTGCTGTTTTCCCTACACTGTGTACACGAAGTAAGTGAAACTATCACACTCACGCGAGAGTCTGCCAGAACATGTCACCAAGTTAGCAGTTAGCTGTCCTTGTACAACTTTCGACTTGCCTTGCCTTAACTTATGAAATCCATTTCAATTGTCAAGTTTTAATTGTTATTGATCAGTGATGTTATGCTTACACGTGGGATTTAATAACAAATGACAAACGTGTAGTTTAGGAGGGTTTGTGTACCTATTCATCATCTGAGTTGCGTAAATGTCTCTTTATCAAAAGGCCAATTCTCATAATGAAAAACGTTCAAAATCTAGCCGCAATCTCATCTCAGCGACAATTAATGTCAAAAACTTGTCAAAAATGTAGGGAAATTGGAGGTATTTTGACAGATTGAGACTGAGATCAGACTGTGATCGTTTTTAGAATTACGAGAATTGCGCCTCATTTCGATGACTTCGTCCGCCTGAAAGCCAACAATACCATAAAAGATATCCTATACTCAATACTTTATTTGCATTCCACAACATGTACAATGGTAATTTAAAATTATATGAGATCATTATGGACCCCTGTAGGGCACAGCAAAATAGGATTTATTCTTCGTTTGTCCCACTGAGTTTTGTTCCACATAAAAAAATCCTAGGTCGTCCCAAACAATATGCTTCCTTCGTCCCAAAAGACGAAGGAAACACAACTTCAATATTGATATGGGACAAACTAAGACATTTTTGAAATGTTTGACAGAACTTCAGGACGAACGAAGAATAAATCCAAAATAGTAGGAGAGAGGAAACTTTGAAAAACTTAGCCTTTCTTATCAGTTTTTTTTTTGTGCTAACTTCACAGAAATATGTATATACTAGCTTCTGCCCGCGGCTTCGCCCGCGTGGATGTCGGAAATTATCCCACGGGAACGTGCTAACAGGATAAAATGTACCTATGTGCTTCCCCAGAATGCCATCTATCTCGCGGGCCCTTTGTGGCTAATTACAATAGAAAACCAATTGTGTCTCATTAGTGGTGATTAAGAGGGTACCTATATGATATCTTTACCTAAGTACCTACCTAATTAAAAAAAAAAACTCAATAACAGAAAATTAAATACCTACCTACCTAAATAAACCTATTTCTGATGATAACTAATCTAAACTCAATAAATAAGCAAAATCCCTAAAAACTAATATCTATACGAATGACTAATCCTACCTAACAGTATTATAAAATAACCTACGGTCACTACGTACACTATCAAATATACTACCTATACTTTAAAATTAAAATCTATACCTACGACTTATATAAAAATAAACCTAAATAACTCTAAAATCTAAAAGGAATAAAATGAACTCCATTGCGGGTGACTTAACCTACGACAAACTTATTATTTGCGGTTGGTGCAGTAATCTGGTCTAGGGATCGAACCGCAAAATTAAGTTTGTTTTTTATTGTATATACTTTTTCGGGATAAAAAGTACCCAGTGTGGTGCCCAGGATATTAAAAAATAATTATACCAAGTTTCATCGTAATCGAACCGGTAGTTTTTGCGTGATGCCTGAACAAACAGACAGACAGACAGACAAAAATTTTTTTAATCACATTTTTGGGTTCGGTGTCGGTCTAGTAACACCCCCTGCCATTTATTTTTTTGATATTTTCAATGTACAGAATTTTCACTTCTACAGATTTATTATAAGTATAGATAAACACGATAAAACAAAAGAAAACCGAATCTCTCAACTCCCTCTCCCTCTCTCTCTCGGGCGTAAACCCCAAAAAAACATCAAAAATTTTTTTGTCGCGTTTATTAATTTGACCCTGTGTAAAGGCTCTACCAGATTTGAGTAAAGTTCTCTAGGGAGAGCAGTGGTGGGCCAGTGGTAACGACCGCGACTTACGCGGTCGTAGGTTCGAACCCTTTTTTTTGAGGATGGGAAATCATCAAATGACTCCTCCCGCTCTGGGTGGAGCAGGAGGGAGTGTCAGACTCTTACTGACTAAAACCCACCCGTGTTCCTTCCTTAGCCCTTTATGTTCCAGGGTAGCAGTAACCCTTTCGGACAATCCCGCTACCCAGGTTCGAACCCTGACAGGCGCTTTTCTTTGTGTAAATTATTTCATCACCACTGCTCTCAAAACGGTGAAGAAAGAAAAGAAAGAAAGAAAAAACGATTATTTGCGGTAAACATGACGCTTAAAGAACATAAAAACAAAATGTAAAAAAAAAAACAATGAGAAATGGTTGACATGCGTCACATCCACGCAAAACGGCTGTCGCTCAGCATTAAGGAAGCCGGCATGTCCTGGAACCAAAAATTCGAAGAAATGTGACATCTACCAATCCGCACTGAGCCCGCGTCGTGGATTACGGCCCTCGACTAGAGATGGCCTGAGCCCAGCAGTGGGAACATTATACTATGATTATGCTAAAGGTACTACATACCTGATCCACAAGAATTTTTGTTATTTTCAAAACAAATCTTCAAAAAAATAGCGTAGAGTCATCTCAACACTTCTCTCCCTTGATTTTGTATATATATATATATTATAAGTAGGTATATATTATAGTAATAGTATGTATGTGTATATAACCTATTTATGTATTTGTGTACCTAGTTTTAAGAGTTTTTTTTTTTTTATCATTGTCCCTCTCAACCAAAGCACCTGCCATCTAATCTCTTCACCACCCTTGGTTGACTGGTAGAGAATGCCTAAGGCATTAAGTCCGCCTTTGTACCATTTTGTGCGAAAAGTTTAAATAAATAAATTTTAAGCTTCACCATGGATGTCATCAATTAACAAGTTTGTAAAAACAAACATTTCGGTAAACAAAACAGTGAGTCAAAGTCAGTGCCGAGAAAAATGTTTATGATAAAACTTTTGATCATTCTAACAACTATCCGTATCCTGGATTTATCTTGTTGTACCTTCATTTATAATATACCAAGAAAATAACACAAACACAAACAATAGCGTTTGTCCAACTCAGGAAGATATTCTACATAATTATAATATTACAAGCTCGACTTCATTCCTTCGCAAAATTTTCAGACGCTAATTTAATTCAAAAATGTCCGCTCCGGGGTCAGTTTCACAAATAAACAGAATATCTAGAATGTTGGGACTTGGGTGAAATAATTCCAAGTCAAATTTAACCACCTTCTTTATGTCTAGTACCTACTCCACGTGTTGGAGTTGGCGCTAAATAACCAACATTGGCACCAACTAAAGGACCACGAATCTTGTCAAGTCGAATGAGTTTTCTTGGGTGGATAACTTTAAATTGGGTAAACTAAAAAATCTGCTCTTTAAGATACTCTACAGCTGAGTCAACATAAGGATAAAAAAAAACATTTCTTCTTTTTGGTTCAGCAGTCGTTTGTTTTGTTGCTCGCTTGAAAAGTTTTACGAGCCATCTTATGGAACGCGGTATATTTACTACACAGATTGAATTCTCGTTTCATTGTAACTAGGTATTTGGAAAAGTACATCAGAATATCCTTACCCTTAACCATAATTTACAATAATTACAAAATCATGTCTAAACAAGCGCCTGATCTACAAAAATAAGCAACCACAAACACTTCCGTGACTATGGCTAAACATTGGCCTTACTTACAAAGATACTCTTGCTGAACAACCTTACTTATTCCTCGAATGGAAATGAGGGGTACAAAACAATGGTGTAGTTTGGCCAAATGAGCGCAAGAGGAAAATTTAGTTCAAGGCACGCACGACTCCTGCGATAAAGTTGGTTCAAAGTTTACGTGAAAAGCCGGGCGGTGCATGAATGGCTTTATGTGGAACATTCATGTTGGTACAGGTAAACCAGTAAAGGTGTGCGCCTCGGTAATGTTCGTGTTCCAGTATTAGCACGAACGACGCACCACAGACTAACCCTCACCAGAGGCAGTTCTTCTAACTTTTGTACTATCGCGCTTTGTAGTAAGGACTTTAAAAGAAACTGTGTTTGTTTCGGCCTTTCTTCTCAGAGCAATCAGAGTAATCAGTCTAGTTTTTAAAATAATATGATTGACGTGTAAAAGAGTTTGTGCAAACATACTTAAGTTACAGAAATAAAATCATTTATCTATCATTGCACGTTTGTATATAGTTTTATTTCTTTCTGGTTATCTTCTCCGGTCACAGATCGTCATTTGTCACTCAAAAGTTTTGAAAAGTTTGATAGAATTGAATAGAGTTGCATAATTTTGTAATCATGCTAATACAAAGTAGGAAAGTACTTACATGGTTGTAACAGCTCTATATTAGATCATTATCGTGCGTTCGTATTTCCGAAGATAGAACGATGGTTCCCGAAGCGCATACTTTTCTTGGGTTATCTGTATGTTAGTGTGTGCAACATTCACGTTAGTGTGTGGAGCATTCATGGCGGTAACGGTAGTCTGTAGTAGTCGAGTTCGGATTAAAATGTGTTTATCTGTTTTTGAGATGCATGGTTCGGGTAAAGTTCGTGAATGCATTATGGAAAACAGAATACATTTTATTCTGTTTTGGTGTGCAAAAATTGTGAGCTGATTTTCAGGGTGGAATTCTTTGTTTGAAAATGGTTAGAAATTACCAATGGGGTTTTTTTAAAAAACTTTGCACTTGGCTTGTATCCATTTCATCATCATCATCATCATCTGCAGCCCGACTTCACTCCCCACGGATTGGCACAAGAAAAGAGGCCTATGTTCAGCAGTGGGTAAAGCTCTTCTCCTGTGCCAGTCTTATCCAGGTTCTACTAACGATTATCACAATATCGTCCGCCCATCTCGCCGAAGAACGACCGACACTTCATCTTCCAGTATCATCTTGTACAGTATTTTTATCTCATGCGCGCTTTACTTGTGGTTACCAAGTGTACAAACACACTGTGTATGTGTGTGTAAGCGCAGGAGCTCTGGGTATCGTCCGAGATAATGAAGAAAATCGCAAGTGTGTGTGCGTGTGTGTTACGTGCTGACGCTACTAGTCTACACGCACACATTCACAGCGTTTTTCTACAAACGCGTGCGCGCACGCGTGCTCCTACTTGTAAAGCGAGCGTTGTTTCATGAGATAAAAATACTATATCCATTTAGCTAGTATTAAACAACTAAATTGGCAATTCAATCACGTTGATAAATAAAAATGTTCAGTGAACAATTCACTATCAAAATTCTCAGACTGAAAGTATTTAGACTCACTACATCAGACTATCAACAATGTCCATTCTATTACAACTATTCTAAATAAATAAATCCCAAGATAATTTAGAGAACTCAGAGAAAGTCCTTTATTTAGAAGAAAATGCTGAACGTTTACAGCTACTAATGTTCTTCAAGAGTAGATGTAGATAAATTAGGTATCCTAACTGTAAATAAAAGGCGGTAATGGATTGAATACAAAATGGACGACATTCGAGATAACACATTCAAATACTGTAATGAATATACACTGTAAAATACTATATAGGTATCGCTGTTGGTTGCCTTTAAGCATAATGTTGCCAGTTTTGTTGTCAGGACTGTGGTCCTCCTATCACAAATTTTACCTCTTTATAGGCCATCCACCACCAGGGCCCAGTCCAGATTGGTAGATGTCAGACGTCTTAGAAATTTCGGTTCTAGGACATGCCGGTATCCTCACGATGTTTTCCTTCACCGTTTTGAGACGGACGTGTTTACGCGTCCATGTCATCTCGCCACCGCTTTCTGGGTGTAAAAAGACAGGACAAAATTCGGAACACCATGTTGCAAGGCTGCCGGGCTCAAGTGGGGTTGGGTGGGTCACGTCAGTCGCATGCAGGATGACGGCTGGGCAAAAGTTTCCACATAATGTATGCCTGAAGATAGATGGCGCCGCGCCGCCGAGTGATAGGCAATCCAAAAAATTACAAAGAAAATATTATTAGAGCTAAGGATAGTCCGTGTTCAACTTAGTATTTAAATTAGTATACTCAGCTAATTCAATTTACTCCAAGAAAAGGCTCAAGCTCAATCAAAACTAAAGAGGGCTACGCAAAAAGAAATGCCATTCACGTACAATCTAGTTAGAATCACTCAGGCAGAGACAATTCAAAGAAGGCAGTTAAACAAGGGCCATCTGATACTAAAAAATCTAACAAATTCAGCGCACGCGCCTACAACGGGATATTTCTGATTTTACTAGGAACCTCTGCATATTTATTAGGTACCGGATCTACTTTAAAAGCATCTTGGACTTGACATTCTTGAAGTTCAATGTCTGATTATATTTGTGAATAGATTTGACTTCTTTTCAAAGGTATCTTTCAATTTAATTTGAGGTTCGTTTCAGTAATTTACCACTGGCTTCATTATCGTACATTGGCTAGAAACTAATTAAGTACCTACGTCAGGACTTTTTCGATTTTATTTAGTAGATAATTTTCAGAACTTCTCCCGACATTTCACTTAACAGACCATAATGATTTAGCTTTATGCTGTGCCGATAACTATATTTAATGCTTTCCATGGACTTCTAAATACCTCCCTTTTTCCGTTGCTAAGCACCTATACACACAGCGGGATCTATCAGAATACCAGCGCTGCGACATTTATTTTTTAAATGTCGTAGCATCATGCTGAGATAGGAGCCTTTTGGCCTCGTACAGGACTTTCTGTTTCATTTTCTTTTTGTTACTTTTTTTTTAATATAATTTGGTTTTGTTACTTTTTTTATATAATTAGTTTTTTTTTTATTGTGTTTAGTTTAGTTTTATGATCTTCCTGTGCGAGTCGCAATAAATACATTTTCCCCGTTGGTTTCGTGGTCGCAAATGCAACGTGTTGTTGGAAAAGGCAAAGTGTTATTGCATTTTTCCTTAGGAATTCCTCAATAGCAGCCCAGAATTTAAAAGTTGGCCGTTTGACACACCCGTGCCTCGGAAAGCACGTGAAGCCGTAGGTCATGCGCTTGATTTCTCCCCGGTCTTGTTGGATTGCCATCCCTTCAAACTATAAGAGTAAAATATCAGAGAGTGCACTTTTGTTCGCGCACACACTTGTGCACTATCTCCTGCGCAACTGGATGTCTCTCTGGAGATTGGCCACCGTGACCGAAATCGGTCGGGCGGATATTATTATTATACGAATAAATTTTTCTTGACGTACCCACCCTGACCTTTCCACAACTTCAAAATTCCAGAGCCATACGACAATTCACAGAACATCCAAAAAAAACTCGAGTCCAACCTTACATTCAAATTCACCAACCAACTTACTTCACAAGTAATCGATCTCTACAGTAAAAATCGAAAGCGATTATCCGACAATTAGTCAATAGTCGTGAATACCGATACCGGTAGGTAATCCGACACACGTAGGACGGTGTTATGCCGCTCCAGTACACTTGATCCTACTGCCGGTTTACAGGAACTTTTTAAACGGAAACTATGTAGTCTGTTCACTGTATTGAAGGTTACTTTTGATCGGAATTAGGTGAACAGTTAAAGGTAATAGTGGTTGGTGAATTTTTGAAGGCGAATTTGGGGTGAAAGTTTGGGTTTTACCTACCAAAATGTCTAATGTAGCTTTATAAACATCTACCTTAACTTTGGGGACTCGAAAGTCATGAAGTCAATTCGGTTCAGGCATACGGCGGCAGATTTTACTCTTTTATCTTGTATTTTGATTTTCATGTATTGTTACCAAATCAATATTATCCTTTGTTTCTTTTCTTTCCTCCAAATGCTTAGCTGTGTAGCAATGTATGTGTATGATATCAACCAGTAGGATCGTCTGATTTTTATACCAAAGCTTGGCGTAGTTCTAGTAAAAACGGTGAAAAAAGCTTGATTTTTAACATACGCGCCAAGTTCTAGTGGAAAAAGACATAGTTTCGCAAGGCTTAGTACCTTGCACATTGTGATGAGAGACAGTCACTAATGAATTCATTGCAATTTGAAAAAAAAAAATAGGTAGGTCAGTACGTACTTCACCCAATGGCAGAACCGAGCCAAGTTATCATTTAAACTGTTGATACAGTTCCAGAATTAAAATATACATAGCAAAACCACCATGACTTACTTCGTTTAACCAAGTAACTAGTTTGCCAGACACGAAAGTAAATATAAGCTATTATGATGTAGGTAAATGACTTGCCAGAGGCTTCCGCTTGGCAAGTCATGCTGTTGTCAAACAAAATAGAGTTAGTTACCTGTTTAAACTTTAGAATTTGTAGCTTTATGGTAGATTTATATATATATTTATTTATAAAATACTAGCTTCTGCCCGCGGCTTCGCCCGCGTGGATGTCGGAAATTATCCCACGGGAACGTGCTAACAGGATAAAATGTATGTGCTTCCCCAGGATGCCATCTATCTCGCGGGCCCTTTGTGGCTAATTACAATAGAAAACCAATTGTGTCTCATTAGTGGTGATTAAGAGGGTACCTATATGATATCCTTACCTAAGTACCTACATAATGAAAAAAAAAGAACTCAATAACAGAAAATAAAATACCTACCTACCTAAATAAACCTATTTCTGATGATAACTAAACTCAATAAATAAGCAAAATCCCTAAAAACTAATATCTATACGAATGACTAATCTTACCTAACAGTATTATAAAATAACCTACGGTCACTACGTACACTATCAAATATACTACCTATACTTTAAAATTAAAATCTATACCTACGACTTATAAAAATAAACCTAAATAACTCTAAAAACTAATAGAAATAAAAAAGGTCGCACTGAAAAACACGGTTTAGAATTGCAAGTAGCAGTTAAAATAAGAACGAACGCTCGCCACTCAACACGTCCGTTCAAATCAAAGTTCAAAAAATATCCTTATATACGGTAGCGATCCGTGGCGGCCGCGCGCCACGCGTGTGCTGCGAACGGTGCAAGCCAAATTCAACCTTCAGCACTACATTTAGAGCATAACTTTAGTGAACTCCACTGCGGGTAACGTAACCTACGACAAACTTATTATTTGCGGTTGGTACAGTAATCGGGTCTAAGGATCGAACCGCAAAATTAAGTTTGTTTTCTATTGTATATACTTTTCCGGGATAAAAAGTACCCAGTGTGGTGCCCAGGATATTAAAGAATAATTATACCAAGTTTCATCGTAATCGAACCGGTAGTTTTTGCGTGATGCCTGAACAAACAGACAGACAGACAGACAAAAATTTTTTTAATCACATTTTTGAGTTCGGTGTCGGTCTAGTAACGCCCCCTGCCATTTATTTTTTTGATATTTTCAATGTACAGAATTTTCACTTCTACAGATTTATTATAAGTATAGATGACAGAAGTGAAACATGAGTTAAGCAGAGGAACCCGGAGTTTGGATTGTACAGACGCCAGCACATCAAGCTACTACAATCTGTCAAATTTCTTTAGTAGATTTTCAACTTTATCTCTGAAGTGTTAAGGTTCAAGGTTGATTGGAAAAATTTGACAGTTTCGGGTAGCTTGACCTGCTGGCGTCTGTACCCGGTTGATAGCTATAGGTTTGCACGCTATTACATGAGACCTAAACCTAACTCTTATGATATTTTATCAATTATTTTGAAAGTGTAAATTTTGCTTAGGTTTCCATTATAATGAAAATCATAATCTGCCCACAATGTTCCCACTGTTGGGACACAGGCCTCCTCTCTGTGGGTGCGGGCACCACGCGGGCCCAGTGCGGGTTAGAAGACGTCACATGTCTTCGAATTTTTGGTTCTAGGACATGTTGGTTACCTCATGACTTTTTCCTTCACTGCAGTGGTGATGAAATAATTTACACAAAGTACTCGTAAAGCGCTTGTCAGGATGCGAACCCATACTAAGAATTAAATCTTTCAATTTGCAGTTCATTTTTATTATCTCTTAAATATGATATTCCTTATAGTCTTATATACCCTTGTTATGAAAGTTTATACAAAATGAGCCTTAACCTAGTTTTCAGCAATTTTAGTCTGAAATTGAAAGTATCCCCTAATTGCACAGGGTTCATAGTGATTCACCTCAATTTCATGTTCAATGATTTCCAACACGTCATAATAATTAAATCATGACGTCATTATTGTCTATCGCAAGGTTGATCGGAGCAGTGGTCTATTGACCTAATGATTTGTCAAGGAATTTTCGACGAACTACCTACTTTAGGCCTGAAACTGTGAAAAACAATAATTTTAATAAGATTTTGTGGGGTTTTACCAACCTGCACTGTGCCCGTGTGCTGGATTACTCTCAGAAAGGAGGCTTGTGTCCCAGCAGTGGAAATATCATAGGTTGATTATGCTTTGTGCGTTTTATTGTGGAGCCTGCCTTTTGGGCACTTTTCATGTTAACAGCGATGCGGACGAATTTTTTTATGGCTTTTCTTCATTTGGACATTCTCTTCCCTCTTTTTTTATATACAGACGTTTTTTTTTTATATCCCATAACTGTAGGGGGTCATTGTACTCATCATTATGAACAACTTTTACTATGGGACCAAACCTGAAAGCGGGAAAAAAATCAGCTGTTCCCTACATTTATGTTCGTATAACTCGTCAAAATGTAGGGAACACCAGATTTTTGTTGTTTTCGGGTTTGGTCCCATAGTAAAAATTGTTCATAATGATGAGTACAATGACTCTCTAGAGTTATGGAATATAAAAAAAAAACACATTGTATATGTACATATTATTAATATTATTTCAAGTCTGTTAGCTTCATAGATATCCGATTATATATTATGTAAAGATTATCTTGTTTAAAATGTGAAATAAATGTTGGTTCTTTCTTTATGTTTATAAGAACTTTGAACGGAGCATAGGTTCTTATGACATGACATAAATATTATACGATGAATTAATAAAAAAAACCGGCCAAGTGCGAGTTGGACTCGCCCATGAAGGGTTCCGTTTTACGATTTATGACGTATTAAAAAAAAAACTACTCACTAGATCTCGTTCAAACCAATTTTCTGTGGAAGTTTACATGATAAAGTACATCATATATTTTTTTTAGTTTTATCATTCTCTTATTTTAGAAGTTACAGGGGGGGGGACACACATTTTACCACTTTGGAAGTGTCTCTCGCGCAAACTATTCAGTTTAGAAAAAAAAAGAAACCTCAATATCATTTTTGAAGACCTATCCATAGATAACCCACACGTATGGGTTTGATGAAAAAAAAAATTTTGAGTTTCAGTTCTAAGTATGGAGACCCCCAAAATTTATTGTTTTTTTTCTATTTTTGTGTGAAAATCTTAATGCGGTTCACAGAATACATCTACTTACCAAGTTTTAACAGTATAGCTCTTATAGTTTCGGAAAAAAGCGGCTGTGACATACGGACGGACAGACAGACAGACAGACAGACAGACAGACAGACAGCCAGACAGACAGACAGACAGACAGACATGACGAATCCATAAGGGTTCCGTTGCCATTTGGCTACGGAATCCTAAAAAATACAAAGGAATTCTAAATTACACAGTTACTTTTATTTTCAAAACTAATTTTCTTTGTAAGCGCTAAAGTCTTGAATAAATAACGTTTGATTCTCAAAAGTAAAGTTAGTATGAGTTTCTATAATGAGAAAAAAGTGGAACTATTTCACAATAAACGGAATAAGAAAGAGAACATTAAATTAAACAAGCTTTATCCCAATTGCTCAGAACTCGGTCAGAATGTGTACAAAATTAAAATTGTTTGCTGAAAATTGCTACCAAAATCTTCCACAAAGTGGAACGTTAAAGCGTTGTTCTTTGATATTATCATATCAAACTACGTCCAACTTATGTGGCGTACTAACCAAACTAAACACTATAACAACATTCACCACCCTAAAATAATCCGGGAGCTTACTGCCACTTTTCCTTTATAATTTTCATACGCAAATCTGGCGGTGGCCTAAAACCGGCTCAGACGTAAGCCGTCCTGGCCGCAGAGTAAGAAGCTCATGGAGTGATAATATTTTGTAAAAAAATGGTAACTAAGGCACACCTCTCAAAAAAATTATATGCTAGTGCGAAAAGCCTTTCAGAAAAAGAAGGAAAATTGCTGTACTATGCTTCGTTGCTATGAACAATTTTTGGGACGTTTTTTGCAAACATAACATTAAAAAATAATCATTTTTGCAACCTATAATTTCATGTGATTTCTAGTAAAAATCTTAAACAGTTAAGTGCTTTTCATAATTAGTACCTACTATGTGATTGCTCATTTTAGATACCGTGTATTTTTACAGCTGCAAAATATTGTCTGATGTTACGCAACTTTCCGACAGCGGCACCTCTGATATTCCAAATAGTTTCTCTTTCAAAAAGTGAGTGTCAGTTTCGAGATGTACCTACGCGTGTTAGACCTCCATTGCCTTTTACTCTGTGGTGACACCTGAGGCGGTAGTCGAAAATGGCATTAGCTCACTTGACATTCGAGTCGCACGTCAAGTTATGTCCCTCGCATTTAGGGAACTTCCAACTTTTCTTTTGTTTCAGTTTTATATATGAATGGAATTCAATGGAAAGTTTCGACATTTAAGAGGAAAGTGGGAGTAATTTCTAATGTTATTTAAACTTACTCTCTATTGGAGATTTCATGAAATTTCCTCTGTGTGTAGAGTGAATAACTAAATAAGTAAATGTGAAAAACTAAACTGTACGTGTATAAAATTCCACTAGGTCCTGAACAATGTAAATATTATAACGTCCTTACATTCCTTAATTTATTGTAACTAATAAACTGCATGAATCATATTTTTATAAGTTCTGAATATTCTAACAGAAGTAGGTAAAATGTAGTGAACGAAAAACGAATTCCAAAGGAAAGGAATATGCTCAATAATACATTAAATCAAAAATTAAAAGACTTTTATTCAAATTAGACTGAGAATCAGTACTTTTCGAATGTCAAAAATATATAAGACAGTCCCCCAAACCTAAAACGCCCGTCCTTCAGCACTTCCTAGTGCTTTCGATCGGAAGAAGTGGTGCAACGAACTCCCCAGCAGCACAACGGTCTGTTCAGTTAGAAAAAGTTGCTTCTATACAATAGTAGGTATGGATGATTCATATGAAAATTTAATCACTCTCAGTCAATTCGAGGTATCAGCTAAGGTACCTATTACTTTGGCTTATTTCGTATTTTCATGCTAATCTGAGTATAAAAGGGAAACATTGAAGGTATTAAACCGTTCGTAATTATACTAAAAGGTGTCAAAGTCAATTGAGAGGGCTATAGTTCCAAAGGTGAAAATCGTATTCTAATTTATACACAATTAAGCCCTTTGTAATAAACACGCTATTTCTGCAAATATAAAGGAGATGATAATCTCTCTTTTTAAACCTTCTCTCTGTATTATTAGTGCCTATTATCTATATATAGTAATATTTAGGTAAATACATAACAACGATCCTTTATCGGTGACTTCTATCTTTATCACAAAGTGTTTCATCTATTGTTTAACTGTTTACTATAGTTTATAATAATAATAATAACAATTTATTTGACACAGAACGTATGTTACATTTGACCAGATATACAGGACATATTCAAGTTTTCTTAATTTTATACTAAAGGCATCTGTGTCTGAACTAGATAAAAAATATCTGTATCTCAGACATCAGCGGTCTTCCTTATAATGACCATTACATTACTAACTTAATTAGACATGCTATTAACAGAAGGTATATCATTATTACACAGAAAAAGAAAAAGTTTAAAACAAAATAAACAAAACGGCGTGTTGAGTGTTAACCTCTCGGTGAGTAGTGTGTGAAAGAGTGTGAGAGGGTGAGTTTAAAAAAGATTTACCATTTAACTATTTTAATAAGTTTTCTGTCTCTTCATATGTATGTTTACTAACATATTTGCGTATAAGTGTGGAACATTAACACAGTAAATGGCACGATGGGGTTGACATATCTGTTTAGATAAAAACTCCAAAACAAATAAAGAGGGAAAAAACCATGAAAACACCAGGCCTTTTAAAATGCATCAGAAACCGCGATAAATTGCACATAGAATCAGAAAAATATAGTAAAAAAACCATTTGCTATTGCATACATTTTGACCATAGGTATTGTACTTTTATAGGAAACATCAGAATTATTTTTTTAATACCGACGAGAAATGCAACTCAGGGTCTAGAATGATGTCCATGGTAACAGGTTCGGCGTCGATGTTCCTGCCACCCTGTATAATCACTTGTACACAAAACAACATTTACTAAGAGAAAATGTCAAAATTCTCTCAGAATAAAAAACCAACGTCCATATAAAAAGCGGATTTAGTTAGCGGATTTTGTTTAGCGGAGTTTAGTTTGTGAACAAGGGAATCGGCGCCATTATCAGTTACTATGTTTTCCAGTATAATAATAATATAATAATAATTATAATAATATATTGATTTAAAAGAGTGTCCATGTCCATTTACTTGGTTTTTCCATCAGGAATCAGAGCGTGAATTTGTCTATTACATGGGATTTATACATAACTAAGTAACCCTTCAGGCATTCGATACAGGCGTCATATTATGTAAGCCTATGCATAAACAATGCTCACCCAGAGCTATACTCGCTCTGGCTGAGCATTGTGGTAGGGACAGTAAAACAAATGTAATATGCTGTTAATAATATGTTTTAAATGTGTTTTATGATTATATTTTTGTAACCCTACTAACATTTATAAGTTCCAATTGTTACTAACCACTATGGATCATTGTAATCGTGATTAAATATAAATTAAATTAATAATCAGTCTATAATGTTCCAACTGCTGGGACACATGCCTCCTGTCGGTGAAAAGGAGTGGGCCGTAATCCACCACGCGGGCCCAGCGCGAGTAGGCAGGTGTCACATGTCTTCGAATTTTTGGTTCTCTCCTGCCGGTTTCCTTACGATGTTTTCCTTCACCGTTTTGAGAGCAGTGGTGATGAAATAATTTACATAAAGTAAAGCGCCTGGGGTCGAACCTACGATCTACAGTCCGTAAGTCGCGGCCGTTACCATTGTGCCACCACTGCTTACCGTTCATATTATATTGTTGTGTTAAAATTGGTATGCTTTAATCAACCTTTCATCATCTGCCTAGCCTTTTCCCAACTATGTTGGGGTCGGCTTCCAGTCTAACCGGATGCAGCTGAATACCAGTAATGAATATGGAGCGACTGCCTATCTGACCTCCACAACCCAGTTACTGGGTAATACGTTACCCCTTGGTAAGACTGGTTGTCAGACTTTCGGGTTTCTGAATACCCGTAACGACTGTCAAAGATCCACGAATGACAGCCGGGACCAACGGCTTAATCAACCTTTAAATATAGTAAAATAAAGAAAGACTAAAATGAGGCTTTGGACATTAAAACATCTATTGTTGATTTAATGTACACAGTCCCATTTCAGTCTTTTTTTCTTTTGTATGATTATGTCAAGTAATCCACGTATCTGAATAAATCAAAACCGATCTAAAGTTTTGATTAAGATTATTTCAATATAAGTTTAGGCCCACCAAGGCTATACCGACCTACAACTCTTTTAATTTCTTTATAATTTTATAATCCTCCTGTTGGGGGTCTTGTACCCAAAGGCTACCAATGGAACCAATTTTGTTTTTTACTATTTTTTGTTATAGCGCCAATAGGAATACACTCTCTGTGAAAATTTCAACGGTCTACCTATTACGGTTTATGAGATACAGCCCGCTGACAGACGGACGGACAGCGGAGACTTGATAACAGACTAAAAATAAAACAAAGTTAGTAAAAATTAAAAGGGTTTCTATACAATAAACGTGTCCTTTTCGGCGTTTTTTTTTTTGCCCTGTGGTACGGAACCCTACGTGTTCGAGTCTGAATCTCGCTTGGCCGGGTTTTAATAACTAATGTTTTAGGGTTGCCCGATAAAATCTAATTTGGAACTTTAAAAAAGCAAATTATTTTAGACATTAAGTTTGGAAACACTAACTACAGTTTTGTAAGTCACTTTTATAATTTAACTTAATTTGCACATTTGAATCATACTAGCTTTTGTCGGTGACTTCGCGCGTGGAAATATATTACAAGCCCTCTAATTGCGTAACGCTCATCATTTTGCGGAATCATTTTAAAGGATATTGCTAATCTATTGCTTCACGTGTTCGAATAATTTGTCTGCCCAACAACGAAAATAGCGCAATGAATGCTGTTACTGATAGTTACGTTACGCAATTACCCCGCGGAATAAAAAGTCTCCCATGACCTTATCCAGCTCATGGATTACCTGCAGTGTACCTCATCGAAATCCGTTCAGCAGGCGTGAAAAGTTAACAGGTAGACAGAGACAGATATAGTTACTTTCGCATTTATAAAATTAGTATGGATTACCACCACGTACAGTCACGAGCTCCAAATTTTTTTTTTTTTTTGCTAAGACGTTGCCCCACACTAGGAATTTACTCCTGTATCGTGGGTGCGTTTACAAACATTTAAACTCACATACACAAACAGCCAGACCCGGAACAACTACCTGTAGCCAATACACATATTTGTTCCGTGCGGGAATCGAACCCGCGACACGCAGCGCAGCAGTCGATCGCTCAGCCACTGCGCCAACCGTGTCGTCGAAACTTGGCAATTTTCAATTTCGATTTTTTCGTGAAATAACCAATGCAACGTTGAAATACGACACATCACATAAACCTATGGGTTCAAAAATGCTATGTTCGTAACAACATAAAATTTCATTAAAAAATAATGGAGGAAATCGCTTTTGAATACAGCCGAGTGTATACATACTTTTACTCGTGACTGTACATTCCTGCCGTCTAGAGATGTCAGTGCGACAATTCTAGTAGCTAATAGAGATCAAATCCGCGAAACCCGTATTCGTTTGTATGAAGCTGACAGGTCTAAAAAGCGCATTCTCTTGTCGGCCGCATTGTAGGTAAAAGCAATGTTACATTGTACTACCAGCTTCCCAAGACCTCGTCCGCGTGAAATTTATTGTATCTCGACCTACCCCGTCGCATCGTATCGTCTACCCGAGCTAAGTTTTACTTCGTGCTCGCTTTTCGTTTTTTCTGAGTTTTTTTTTCTTTTCGCTGGGCTCCGAAGGGTCTTAGCCCGATGTTAAATATTCGGACAACCAAACGCAAAAATATTTTTTCTGATCCGATTGGTAGTTTCAAAGATTAGCGTGTTCAAACAAACGCGCTTTTTTTACCATATACAAACGATATTACAATATCTTTCACCAATAAATAAAATAGGTATATTATTATTATAAGTAATTGAAATAAAAACATGATACCCCTAAAGAAAACAGTACATCAATCACACAGGACTTGGGGCCTCCCACTCCTTGAAAAAGTACGTTTATATCATACACTATGTATTTTATGTACCTACCTGGATATATTTTATATTTCAAAGTGATCCATCTATGTCACGCATGTTACTTAATTTATTTATTGTATAAGTATATTAAAATAATATATTAATATTATTTAGAAAATAACTTAACATCATGGCTGTATTTCCTGAAGAGTTAGACAAAGGTCTACCTACATGTAGTAACAATCACATAATAACATTTTGCCCGACCTGGGAATCGAATCCAGGACCTCATGCTCAGCAGTAGCGCTTGCGACCACTAGATCAATGAGGAGTATATGAAAATAACATAAAATATTATTTGGAAAATATTTTCTTATTTCGTCGAATGAAAATATTAGTAACGATGAAAGAATATTGTTTCAGAGTGCTTACAGTTAATTCGATCTACTGGATTTGAAATGAATTTGCATCTGACAGAAAAATATTAGTAAATGTTTCTTAGAGGGATCCTTGTTTACCTACACAAGGAACATAAAAAAATTTCAACCCTGAATTCAGTTTCTAGGGACCTATTTCAGAAAAGTAGGTATCAGAAGGCAGGTGCTCCGATACTTACATAGTAGTACAATATCGGATATAGAACTTTGTATCACTATACAACAGTGAGGAATATTTGTTTGTGAGAGATTATATGAAAGAAATAGGAATGAATGATAGAGTGACAGTTGATAGGGGAGAATGGAACAAAACAAACTTGTTGCACCGACCCCAAGCAACTTGGAACAAGGGTAGGAAGTTGATGATCACTCCCCGTGAGGAACCTAAGCCTACCTTTGTCTTATAAATTTACAAATATTCACAAACATTTTCAAATACAAATATGTAGGAGAAGGTATGACTGTCTCTCCTTAACATCAGGCATAATTTAATTACTGTGGGCGTACTATGGGTAGTGTTGGTTTTTACACAATAGAAACACGGTTTACAGTTCAAATCAAATTATAATTTACGAACCAGTTAGTCACACTAGCGAATCACATACACACACACAACTCAACGATACGGAACGCGCGACTGTTTCTATCCACATGTTGTTCGTACGATGTCCAATGTTTCCTCTCGAGAGCTCTGCTTACACCGCTTTTTGTAGATCTTGCTCCCGTCTCCCCACGAACTCCGGCTAGACTCTGTCTAGTGCCACGAGATGGCGCTAACGTTCCGAATAGACAAACGAATGACTCCGACAAATACATTTTTTTTTTCTGTACTAATCAAAAATATTTCATCATCATCATCATTTCAGCCGAAAGACGTCCACTGCTGGACATAGGCCTCCCCCAAGCACCTGCACTTGCACTTGTGTGCTTCTCGCATCCAATGGGTTCCTGCGGCCTTCACAAAGTCGTCGATCCACTCTCAAAAATATTTACAAACTTTTACAAATATTTACAAACATTTACAAATACTAAACAAACCTTAAAATCTGCGCTGAAAGGGGGGTTAGAACACCACATTTTAACGCTAAGGTTTGTCTCCAAATCCAAGTTATGACAGAAGCATGCACACATGCTGTTCTGAAGAATAAATAAAACTTTAAAGAATTATAATCAAACGATTACAAAATCAGTTAAACAAGCGTCGAACTAATTTCCCTTACGTCATTCCGGTTTCCAGTCACTGCATTATAATCGTATGGAGAGTGAAGTGTTTTTCGCAGCTTCCGGCACGAGCGCCCACGCCGGAAATTGACGTCAGCGCCCTCCCTCGGAACAACATCCGGTACATAATCGCAAACGACACTGCTGGACGCATTCATTTTTATAATGACTTTGTGAAATAGACGCGTTCGTGATCGGTGGACATGGAATAGATTGATGATTGTGGTATTTATATTTTGGGTATGTGTGCTGTTGTGAACGATCCTGAAGTGTAGCAAATCGTAGTCAAAGTTTTTATTTGTAAATACAGGTATTTTGAATAAAGTAAGTGTAGGTAGACTATGTTTTGCCGTTGACGTCGTTCAAATATCAATAAACGGTGGACTATTTGAATAAAATTATAATGTCTAAGACCTTTTATAATAATTCAGAGAGCGATCTATTATCTAATATCCTTCAAAAAGATTCAAATTGTGATTGATCGTGTGTTACGCAATTAGGGTACTAATCGTCAATTGTTTTTAAAACCAACAGAAGAAAAAGGAACGAAACTTAAATTAATTATACGTGATATTACGTAACTGGTAGATGTGCCACAGGGTAGATTTATAAAATAAACACCGTAAAACAAACATAAACATTTTTTTTTTAAAGTCCACAGTCCACAGCTCCGCCCCACGAAGCTTCCAAGAAAATAGTAAAAGCAAAACACTTCAATCAAGTTCCATTAGATTAACTGCTAATTACATCAACTGATGACGTTCGATAGCAATCGTGGACGCTTTGTCGTTGGTATCGCGATCGAACTTAATGACTAATTTCACAAGCCTATTTGCGTGATCACGTAATACGGTTGGAAAATCTGATTTTAGCGTCAATATTGTGATGGACTTTACAGCTGTAGCATTATGTTAGTAGTTTAGTATGTCGTTATTACCCTGTGTGGTTCGTGGGAAACTAGGTTACCTAAACGTTACTCGGGTTGTGAACAGCCAACACGCAAATGGAATGGGATACCTGATCATGGATAATTGTATCACAATAACTGGCTCGACGAATGCAAATAGATTTGCGAAAGTATTGTCACTAGAGTAATACTACTGTCAGTTGGCAGTAATTGTACTGTCTGACATAATGTTTCAGCATATCAGGCTTTACTGTTACCACTGCTGGTACGCAGGCCTCCTCTTTTTGAGAGGGAGTGGGCCATAATCCACCACACGGGCCAGTGCGGGTAGGTGGATGTCACATGTCTTTGATTTTTTGGTTCTAATTTATTATACCGGTTTCCTCACGATGTTTTCTTTCACCGTTTTGAGAGCAGTGGTGATGAAATTAAATACAAAAAGTAAAGTGCCTACCTAAGGTCGAACTCACGACCTTCAACTCGTAAGTCGGGGCGGATACTACTGGGCCTGGGCCACCACTATTCTGACATAATGTTAATTGACAGTAATTGTACTGAGTTTGTTTGTTTGTAACGCTTTCACACTAAAACGGCTGAACGGATTTGGATGAAATTTGGTACATGGGTAGACCATAATCTGGGTTAGGACATACGATACGACTTTTTGTCCCGGTAGTATTTTTCCGTGGGATAATTTCCGACATCCACGCGGGCGAAGCCGCAGGCGAGGCGGTTAAAGCTAGTCTAATATAAAGTCAGTTGACAGTAATTGTACTATCTACCTACATATTTGCTGGGTGACAGCTGTTTTGCGTCCATTTGACGCATATTTTCCCACAATTTTTTTTTTTTTTTTCTGCGTCATCTTTACTGAAAATAAACGTATTTTTCTTTTTCTTTCTTATCTGACAATAGTCCACTACCGGTACCGTCTATGTCTGAACAACGCATTAAGTGCCAAAATTATTATCACAACAAAAAAAAACTTGATTTTTCCGTATCGCAAAACAGTGTTATTTTTATACACACTAAACGGTTTATGTCGGAATTTTTTAAAAGTAATCCGTGCATTAATCCGGTCGCCAATGGCCATCGATTAAATTATCGTTGATTACATTTTGTTGATCCTGGATGCAATGAAGTTACAAGCTCGCATATGGCAGCTTAATCCCTTTGGCCTATTTGTAGTACGTGGCATGATATCGACTAGAAAAGTTTACTGGAGTTCGCATAAATTACACAGAAATAATATGACAACATAATTCTCATTTCGGGACGTACGACGACACATCAAGCTATACATTTCCAGTTTTAGCTAATCTTGAATTGTATACTCGTTTAAGCTTTTTTTACAGTGAGAAGTCACTCTAAACTGGAAATGTGTAGCTTGATATGTCATCGTGCGTACCTGAACATCCAGAAAAATAAGTAGATATTTTATTATGTCTAGTAGGGATAAAACCGGGAGCGTGGAACCTAAGATAGAAACACGCTTGTACGATATGACTACATACAGAAAGCAGAGCTAATAGAAATCTCTATTCCTAGACAGCACGTTTCGCCGAAAACTTTGTTGATAGAAAACATCGTTCGTAGACATCTCGGTAGAAATGTTTTAGGTATCTTTAGCAGACCCAAATATATTTGAGACGAAGCTGCCTGTTTTATAGCATAACCAGCCCTTATATTACTTATGCTATCCTAAGATGATACTAGCCCGAGAATATCCACTGCTAAACAAACGCCAGAATATTTATATAGCGATTTGGAGTAAGCAAATATTGGTCTAAAAGATAAGAATTTATAAAGAAACACCAAGATGGACATTAGCGAAAACGAAGAACAGACTCATTGCATAGAGCCTCCTACGTTAACATTCTGCCACAAAAATACCTATCCAAACAACGAAATATAGCCAGCGTTTTGAAAGGAGGAAAATATGTCTGTTTGCGGCAAACATGACGCAGAGAAAAGACACACAAAAAGAACAAATTTGGGGAAAATATGCGTCACATCCACGCAAAACGGCGCTCAGCATAATGCTACATTTTCAAGCAACCAAATATTAGTTATAGTTCCTTCAAAAGAAAACTAGTGCTCTACGAATTTGTAAGTACATAAAACACAGACTATGCCGCTTTCTCAAAAGATATTCCCAGTTCAACAAACACAGCAAAAAACCGCGTAGAAATTTGAACGCCGTTAAATTGGCGACAGCTTCAACGGCTTCAAAAAACAATTTTCCCAGTTCCCACTCTTTTTTTATTCGACGGAGCTCCATCCAATCAAAATCTAACTGTGTATTGGTACGGACGGGCTTCGAAGTAAAAATGAGCAAGATGGATGGCGTGTCACCGTAGATACTCGGGAACGACGTTTCCCCGGAATTATTGCTGATATTAAGGAATATGCGCGCATGAGAGCTGGCAGCATTTGCTTACCTGTTGATGTACTTATGTTTTGATGAAGCTGCTTGGATAAGGAATTCGAATTTATTATTTGTATGGGAATAGGTAAATGTTTTAGTGGCGTTCCTACTTTAAAAGTTTTTGTGTATCGACAGAAAATTTATATTCGTGGAATAAAATTGACGTCTGATAGTTTTTGTATGCAAGAACTGTCTCAAAATTATTCCTCAGATAAAATTGTCTTGCGTCCGAAAAATCAGCTCTAAGTGAAATGAAATTAGTGGCTGATTTCTCAATTAACTTTTATCTGAGGAATAAATATTGCGTTTTGACAGCTTTTGTGTAGAGAATATGTCAAACGGTCAGATTTATTCCTTAGATTAAAGTTATCTGATTATTGAAAAATCTGCCCTTAGGGAAATTATTTATTCTGTCACTTTTACAGTCGATTGGTATATGAATAGTTTTCTTAAAAACGAACTGGAACTTTACTGTCAAAATACATCTCAATGTGTTTAACATTAAGTTTCCAAGCAGCACTGGTGGCTTTTAAGTTGTAACCTTAACACTTATTACAGGGCTTCTAAGCTGGATCTTTAGGACACTTAGACATATAATACCTATAAATGTATGTACTCCTTCAGGCAGGAACAAAAACTTCCTAAATATGATATATTTAGCGCTTGCACAATCAGTATTGCTATACTGCATCCCTATTTGGGGGGGGGCTTCTAAAACAAAATTTTTAGAATTAGAGCGAGCACAACGGGCTCTCATCAAGTGCATGTATTTCAGAAAACGGAGATATTGTACTGAAAAACTTTATCAAATCAGTAACCTTTTAACGGTGCGGAAGCTTTACATTACTCAAGTTGTTCTCACTAAACATAAAGCACTAACCTATGATCCCATAATTTTGGCTAGAAGAAGAAGAGACATTATATTAAAAATTCCACAAACGAGAACACTATTTGCCAGTATTCAACTTTGTAAACGATCTGCTCAGCTTTATAATGCTATTAATAAACACATTTACATCTACCCTAAGAATTGTTATGAATGCAAAAAAATACTAACGGAATGGATAAGAAAGCTAACCTATAGTGAGACTGAATCACTTCTACAACAAATGCACTAACACAATACTTCACACAAACACACACACCCCCCACACACACATACACACACACACACCCTCACTTACACACACCCTCACTTACACACACCCCCACTTACACTCACCCACCCTCATTCACTCAAGTCACCTCGTTTTTGATTTTGATTATGTACTCGTATTGTATGGTTTATATTTCTTGTTTTTGAAAGAGCGGAGTCTCCTAATACAGGCATGTTTTGCTTAAAAGAAGGCTCCAATCTCAAATTTGTTGTACGTTTAAGGTTATCAAATAAACTATTTTAATTTAATTTTAATTACTGAACCTCCGCATAGATCGCTGCAACGCATCTTGGAGGGTAATACTATAATCCCGACACTACGGCTGCTGGCGGAAAACTGTGCCGTTTACCTTACAAAATATACTTAGTGTAGCTTACAAATATTCCTTCTTAAGAAATAGGTACTTTGTAAGAACAGGAATTTCTATTTTCATAATTGGGTCGAAATAACAACTTAATCGCGGATTTAGTGGATGATTGTACCTAATTGTTGTGTTATTGTTTGTTTCTAATAACCATGAGTATCGACCGGCATTTTGTTCTTAGACTGGCTATATCAAAAACTCAAACAGCCCTCTGCTCACAAAAGAAAAATGTGCATTTAAAAAAACTATTTTGCAAAAAAAAAAACAACCGACTTCCAAAAACGACACTACAAAGTGAAAAATAACTTTAATTTCGGAAGTCGGTGTCGTTGGGTTTGCATTTTCGTTGTTTGCCACCGATTTCCGAAATTAAAGTTATTTTTCACTTTATAGTGTCGTTTTTGGAAGTCGGTTGTTTTTTTTTGCAAAAAAGTTTTTATTTTTCACTTTTAAGTTGTAATTTTTACCAGTAATTTTGGTTTAAAAACCAAACTACTGACCGTTTTTGATTTTTATGAGGAAATGAAATCTTTATGGGGCCATTTGGGAAGTATACCCTTTCCAACAAAAAAAGAATTTTTCAAATCGGTTGGCAAGCGACAGAGTTATGCGCGAACAAACATAAAAGAAAAAAAAAATACAAATATCTGAATTGAGAACCTCCTCCTTTTTTAGAAGTCGGTTAAAAATGAGTAAATGTTTTGAGTCATGATCGTGTTCACTGTTGGATTATGGCCTGATAAATATACAAGTTACAAACCTCGTAAAGACACTGGCCGCTTTTATTACACACACATAAATTCACGCCTTCTTCCAATGAGGGTAGGTAGAAACAACAAGACGCTACGTGGTGTAATCCTTACCATATTCCTTTTGGTTCGTTTAAGTTCATACATCTGATCATACACGCACTCTGGTTGCGAGCTCTACCCACCTGACCTTTCCGAACAACATTAAGGTCACTATATGTATTATAACAGAGAGACCAGTGTACAGGGTGGCCCGGTGGTTACGGCCCCGACCATTGTACGTCGTGGGTTAGAACCCAGGCAGGCTTTACTTTAGGTAATTTATTTTCTCATCAGTGCTCTCAAAGACGGTGAAGGAGAATAAAAACAAAAATACGAAGACATGTAACATCTACCACTGCTCTTAAAACGGTGAAGGAAAACATCGTGAGGAAGCCGGCATTTCCTAGAACTAAACACTCGAAGACATGTGACAACCACCAAACCCGCACTGGGCCCGCGTGGTTAATTACGGCCCATTCCCTCTCACAGAGAGGAGGCCTGAGTCACAGAAATGAGAACGTTATGGGCTGACTATGATTATATCATCATTCTAAAATTGTTTACTACTGCACTACAATACAGACTCCAGCAGGTCAAGCTACCCGAAACTGTCAAAATTTTCCAATCAACCTTGAACCTTAATGCTGCAGCTATAAAGTTGAAAATCTATTAAAGATTGTAGTGGCTTGATGTGCTTGCACTATGTTGGGGTTGGCTTCCAGTCTAACCGGATGCAGCTGAATACCAGTATTTTACATGGAGCGACTGCCTATCAGACCTCCACAACCCAGCTACTGGGTAATACGATACCCCTTGGTAAGACTGGTTGTCAGACTTTCGGGCTTCTGACTACCCGTAACGACTGTCAAAGATCCATGAATGACAGCCGGGACCAACGGCTTAACGTGCTTTCCGAGGCATGGAGGGGTCTCGGTATGTAAAGATGGTCACCCATCCACAGACCAACCGCGGTAAGCGTATCTTAACCTGACCGATCGACCTGTGCGGCTGTTATTATTTAGCCACGGGCCCCTCTGTACATACTTGTAATAGAACAATAATACGTTTTCATTTAACCTTATCTTTACTTTTTTATAAAGGTCAATATTCGACCAATGAACGTTTATGGCCACAAACATTCATGTCATTCCTATCATTGAAATCATGTGCTCTGTTAATTTATCAAACAAATTGCTTATTAAAATTGATGGGAACAGCACTTGATATATGAAAATTGGTATGTCTAATAGTTTTGATGGCTTCTATTGTGATTTATATTAATTGTTAATTAACTAGAGCAAGTAATTGAAACCGAGGTCTTAATTATCAAGTTGAAAGCTGTTGTAGACACTAACAACTGAGACAAATAAATATCTGGAATTTCGAAATGATTAATTAAGGGCTGATTTTGCAATCGACATATAATTCTTATTCGTGGAATAAAATTGACGTCTGACAGATTCTGTATGGAAGAACTGTCAAAAATTCAAAATTATTCCTCGGATAAAATTATCTGGCGTTCTAAAAATGAGCACTAAAAGAAGCAAAATGCTAAGTCATAAATCAAGCTAGCCAACCCTCAACCATTAAACGAAATCCTGGACAGTAAAAAAAATATTTTAAAAGAAACACATTTCATAACACAACTTAATTAATAATAAATAGCAATGTCAATAAAAACAGAAAAAATAAATTAAAAAATAGCTAGATTACAGAGCTTAGTAGCTGTAGACCATAGCATTACTTGCAACTGCTCTCAACGCCCGTTGCAAGTAAGTACTATGCATTTGATCTTTCTGAAGAACATCACCAATAAATTCACTGGTTGTCTATTTAGGGCATCCTCTCCCAGCGTTTCCATTAACATTATGTCTTGTGAATACGATTTGTTAATCCCCTTTCACTCCTCTCAACATGCCCAAACCATCTAGGAATAAGTACTCTTTTCAATTTTTCACCTAACCCTATCGCCTAATTCCTCATAGAGAAACCCAATATCCTGTATAATTATTAATTAACCACATAGACTTTTATCAGAGCTGTGGTGAAGATCGTAAGTTCAACCCTAACAGAAATGTAAAACAGCATTAATGAAAAAAAGTATTCTTGGTATAGCACTTCGTATCTTTAATAAGATTCCAGATAGTTTTAAGGAAATAACTTATGTAAAACTAAAATTTAAAAAAAAACCTGACTAATTTACTGATAGAAAAATGTTATTATACTGTTGACGAATTTCTAATGACTTAACAATTTGATGTGACTTTTAAATTTATTGTGATTTTTTATGTACCCACTTATTTTATTTTTTATGACATTTCGTATTTTTTTTATAATCTTTCAAAACCTAATTTAATTTTAAATATTACTAATGATGTTGTAATTAAATTGAGTATGATTGTTATTTTAAACAATCGTTATGTTAAAATATTCGTACTCGTATGCTGTAATGGCAAAACATGGCGACCTATATAAATATGTATTGCAAGAACCCAATGTACCTATGTTTGACAAATAAAATTCTGATTCTGATTCAGGCGCTTTACTTTGTGTAAATAATGTCATCACTACTTCTCTCAAAACGGTGAATGGAAACATCGTGAGGAAATCGGCATGTCCTAGTACCAAAATTCGAAGACATGACATGTAACATCTACCAACCCGCACTGGGCCTGCGTGGCGGACCCACTCCCTCTCACAGAGAGAAATAGCGGCCTTGTGCCCCAGCAGTGGGAATATTATAGGCGGATGATTAGATTTTTATCAAAAAGTCATTTATTCAAATAAGGCTGAGAATCAGCACTTTTTCAAAATTACAAAAGACAGTCCCCCAAAAACGCCCGCCCTTCACCACTTCCTAGTGCTATCGCTGGGAAGAAGAGATCATATAAACTCTGTTCGTTAGGTAACGCAGTTTTCTCTGCTAGAAAATGGTAGCAACATTCTTATCCAAGGGTCCGACTGCGGCTTTCCGACGAAGTCAATTATTTGCTTACTTTCCCCACTTACCGCATATTATACAGCGAAGTTAAACTAGTTTTATTTACATTTCCCGACGTTCCAGGCCAGGTGTTGAAACTCAACAACTGACTGATTTGAAGTTACCGAGAACTACCACTATGCTTATTAACTTTTAGTTCTATTAGTTTTCTTCGATCGTTCGTGTTGTACACAAAATATTGTACACGTATCCTTTAGAATAAGTTAGAAATAATTATGATCCCATCAGTAATTTGTAACTTATTTTTTGTATTTTCAGGCCACTTTATTTTCATCACCACCTTTTTTATTTATTGTTTTTCTTATCATATCATCAGCATATTATCATTGATCTTTTCAAAAAGATAAGTAGATTATCTTTCCCTGTTCTATTATCGAAAACCAAAAAATTCAAGAATGCCTGTGCTTCCTTCACAACATAAGCTATGAACTTATCTTTGCTAAGCAAACAAATGGCATTCTCCGCGCACTCGTCTTGCCCCTGCGCTGCTTCGCTGACGCAGATACTTCCCAGGTACCATGAGTTACCCATAATCCAATAAAGACCCTTACTTCCTCAGATAAGCACAAACAAACCGACCTAAAGCCCCGTATATCAAGTACAAGAAGCCCTCGGATCCTCGGATGCAATGTTTCGAAAGCGAATTTCTCGTGTTCCGTCGATCACGTTTTATGTAGCGAAGCGAAACGAATCGATGCGAATGAGGGATGTTAGCGAAATACAGAGATAAGTCACGTTCGCTAAGGCCCCTACTAGTTGATGGATTAACCGTTTACTGCTTTAACTCGATCGTATTAATCATAATTTGGAGGAAAGTTTGAAGCGCGGATAATAATCGCTCCCTTCATTTTTCGGTGGGACGATTTATTATTCGATGTTGTGTCAACATGCAACAGCTCCAGAAGGTAAGGATGGATTTTTTTTCTTCATTAACATGAAGCTGTTTTTATTAATATTTAATCTTATTGCTAGAACTCTACATAGTTATCGTATTTTGAGAACCAATCAAATACGAAAAAATATAAAAATGGATACTTTTTATACGTATCTGTCGAAACTTCTACAACAACACAAGCCTCTAATTCTTTTAGCTCTCTACTATTTTTCTATAACGAAAATATTCTTATAAACCAACTAACACAAGTCTATCAAAAATCGCATCAAACTCATGGTACGGCCATTAATCTCAAACGACAGCTGCCTGTTTCCATCGCTAATGTAGTGAACGGGAACAAATCTGTTATGCTGAGCCATCTTGCAATGGGGTCTCGAGTGATTCAAATGATACACTTATCAATTTGCAGGTTCAATGACAAGTGAGCTTGGAATTACATAATTTTGCAAGGAAGCGTATGGGCGTTGGGAAGTTAATAGTTCTTTTCGGATTCTGAAGACGTATTAGAGAATAGTCTAAATGTCAGGTGGGAAAAAGACGGAACGCTGGAAACTAGAATATATGTTGATGATGTTATCTATTCTATAAATATTATAAAGAGGTAAAAGTTTGTTTTGCTTGTAACTTTGTATGTAGGAGGTACCTAATCTCCGGAACTACCAGTAGGATTTGGAAAATTTATTTGGAATTTGATAGCCTGATTCTTGAAGAATACTATAATTTTATTATCATGCTAGGACCCTAAGGAGCAAAAAAAAAAAGTCAGAAAGATCGCATGCGATGCGATGCAACAAATTTTACGCAGACGAAGTTGCGGGCGACTTTTGATAACATCCATTAAACAGCAATCTGTTAATATACAGAAGAATTGTTAACAAACTAAATAATTTGATTTTGAATCATACTAATATTATAAATGATGAAAGTTTGTATGGGTGGATGTTTGTTGCGCTTTCACGCAAAAACTACTGAACGAATTTGGATGAAATTTGGCACACATGTGGTTTATAACCAGGATTAACATATAAGATTTTTTATCCCGATATTCCCACGGGATCGAAATTTATGCGGGTAAAACCGCGGGGCGCATCCATATCCAATCCATAAAGGCCCAAAGCGAAATCAGAAATCAAAGCTTTGATTTCTGATTTCGCTTTCCGTGAACAATTTTAACTACAGCAAAAGTTATTTATGGCATTAAACAGAAAAATGCCACTCCTTATTTATTTAAAGAGCTTGTAAACCAATTGACCTACAACATGCAACCAGCAATTAAGTAATAAAGCAAATAATTCCTTCTAACCTTCAAATATTTCCAGTAAAAAGTAAGTAAGGTCACACGGCAAATATCAATAACCTTCATACATTTACGTGGGTATACATCTATAAAAGCAGAGTGCTAACCCAATATCGCCTAACGCACACCCTTCACTATTATTTTATTCCTTAATCCCCCAAATATGCATGGCCCATATTTCAAGGTGGGGGCCAGGCCACGCTGGGCCACGTGCACCTGCAGATAAGAGCCCATCAATCACACCTGGCTATAAACAGAGCAACACCATTACCCCTCCTGGATGGAAACCCTTCGGGAAGCCATATTTCATGGCGTGTTTATTATGTACAGTAGCAGATTCGTTTTCTGTTTATAGAGAAATTGGGTGTGAAATTAGTCTTGGATGCTGAAGGCTTTTGATTTTATGCAGATGAAGGCAGATTTTTAAACAAGGATCGTCGAATTTAACATAATAATGAACCCAATCATTTTGGTTGCTTCATTTCATTTCAGGGAATGATTGAAAATTCAAATTAGGTGAATGACCTAGACCTAATTAAAAAGAACCGAGCGGAGATTCCCGTATTTTTAGGAACGTTCGCATTCTTGTGTCAGTTTCAATCTGTCAAAAATACTTCTAATTTACCTACATTTTTGACAAGCGTTTGATTGTCGTTGAGATGAGATTGCGACACTATTTTAAACGTTTTTAACTACAAGACGACGGTACCTTGCCAATTCATTTATGAAAATATTATGTATGTAAGAAAAAATCAACATCTTTTTAATAAAATAAGTGAGACATAATTTTAATACTAGAAATAAAGATAAATTAGATCAACCTTTTTTCAGATTATCTAAAGTACATACATCTTTTATGGGGTACTGTGTTAAATGTTACAACAAAATACCTTGTGAAATATTGCAATAAAATGAAAGAAAATTTAAAACTTATATTAAAATTGCACTTTGTAAACAAGGATATTACAAATTAGAGGATTATATCCAAGATAAGAAGGCTTGGAAAACTGGCTGGTCCTGCTCCATAGGACAATCTCTAGAGTCTAGACAAAATCAAACTGGTTGCTAATGTAATTGTATAATTTATTCATTCTTTTTTTTTCTGACATTGATTTACTTTCTGTAATTACTTAAAATCACACCCAGACTTATTACTCCTTAGTTATTTATGAAACTTGTCTACTTTTGGAATGTTTGTAAATATGTGAGCACCATGTATCTACCACATAGTTAATTTATGTCATGGTTTCATTAATCCATTTTAATTCTTTTACCTATTGTGGTATAGTAATTTTATTTCTAGGTGCATCGTCTTCACATATAATTATATAATTAATGTACGCAAATATTGTAAAACATTTTAAAAGAGTAACGGTGGAGTTTCTTGCCCATTCTTCTCCATACGAAAACAACCTTTTGGAAGGGGCGACTAGAATCAATTTTATTTTTATTTTATTTTTGGCGTTCAAAAGTGCCTTTTATGTGCCTATTTGAAATAAATGATTTGACTTTGACTTTGACTAAGAATTGGCCTTCAGAACGTTTTATTATCGGCCAGTATTTGGTACCGAAATAGTGTCGTCGACGTGACACTCTTTTTTTTATATTTACTAGACTAACCCGAGTTCTTATAACATAACAGGCAGCTGTGCTGCTGGAAAGTTTGTTGCGTGCCCTCTTCTTCCTGGCGAAAGCACTAGGCAGTGGTGAAGGGCGGGCGTTTTGGGGTATAGTTTGACCAAAACCGCTGTACCGCGCCTTCGGTATGTGCGCGGCGAGACAGGGGGGCAGTGCAGGCCGCTCATTCGTCATCGCTCACGGCGTCCCGCCCCCCGCCTCGCCGCGCATTCCTAAGGCGCGGTACAGCAGTTTCGGTCAAACTATACTGTCTTATGTAATTTTGACGTTCAAAAAGCATTTCTCAGCTTCGCATAATCAGCCTATAATGTTCTCACTGCTGGGACACAGACCTCCTCTAGGTGAGAGGGAGTGGGCCGTAATCGACCACACTGGCCCAGTTGGTGGATGTCACATGTCTTCGAATGTTTGGTTCTAGGAAATGCCGGCTTCCTCACGATGTTTTCCTTCACCGTTTTAAGAGCAGTGGTAATAAAATGATTTACACAAAGTAAAGCGCTCTCTGGGTTCGAACCTACAACTTGTAAGTCGCGGCCGTTACCTCTTCGCCACCATTGCTCCATTCTCAACTTAATTTGTCTTTTGATTTTGAAAACTATATAAATATAAAATGTGAAGTTAAATGCACATTATTAGTATTCCTGTTAACTTACCAAACTTATTATTATATACTTATGCTTGAACTAAGTTCACGTCAACAGTCGGGCCATTGCTCGTTGCTTATAAGAGTTGAAGAATAGAGAATACAACAACCTACTTACGTCAAAATGAAAAATTCCGTAAACTTCTCGTCCCATTTTCAAACAATTTTAAATTCGTAAAGCTTCACTTCAATATCAAAAAGCATAAAGTATCATAAGTACAAAGCATATTGCGGGATCTTTCGGTGTAGTGTACCGAAACTGTCTCTCGCATACCGGGCCACAGATTACATAGCTACAGAAGGCTACAGACAAAGAGCGAAATCAAACGCAAGCACACATAAACACGTACGTACGGCGTATCTAACCCTAAGCACGAAATCCATAGTTTCGGTCGAAGTTATGGTCGTTGCTTACTCGCCAACGGAAATATAATTAGTTCGGAGAATGAATGACAACACAATTTGACAGTAGTCTCGACTCGCCATGTGTTTTTGTCCGCTCAAAAAATGTAATATGTGACTTGTTTTGACTGATCACTACACTGTACTACTTTCGGACGGGCCCATAACTTCGTTGGCGAACTTAGAGAGTAGACGTTGCGAGTGCGCTTGAACTCGCTGTACGTGAGCCGTAACCATGTGTGCTTGCACTCATTGTATGAAGTCGGCCTTCTGTAGCCTATCAATTCTGTGCCTCCACCAAAATTCTAGTAGCAATATCCTCCTAGTGACGTAATATACGGGGAACATATAAATCTAGATATTGTTTGTACCTGTGTTACGAAGGTTGTATGCACCTGTATGTATGTTAAGCGTGGTGTCATATTGCCTGATTTGAAGCTGCTGGGATTTGACGTTTTGGGAGGAAAGGTGCTTTGTAAAACAACTGAAGGTGAGGTGTCATTTGACTGTACCACGTGAGGCATAATACTTTACCAACTGTGCCACAAGTGCCTGTTTTCTATTAAAAGTAACTTTAGTACCTAGTACACGATTAATATCTGTATTTAAATTCATGTTTATGATTCCCTTTTCGAAACCTTAGTAATTATCTTTTCATTACAGTAGCAAAGTCTTCTCACAAAACATTCAGCAACAAACCCCTCAACGTATTGCTCACATTTCAAACTTTACATCGGTCGACTTTTCAACAATACCGCTCCACAAATCCAAGTCGATTTCGTAATGCGAAAAATAATTCTCAGCAATTCGAAACGGAATCGAGACGAGCGGATAGCGACGATGGATCTATCCGCATTTGCTCGGAATTCCGCAAGATTAACGTCTGCTGGAGGAAGCACAACGATCCCCCTTATAGCCCCCTCCCTCCCCTTGCGATGGGGAATTCCTTCGGCCCTTATTGTGGTCCGTTATTATTACCAATGCCAATTGAGACGACAGATCAAACAATGGACCCTAACTAATTGCGATGCAGTAGTAATCCATACAAAATAGTAAAGTTGTTCGTAATTGGCCAAGTTTGTTTAGGGGTTGTTTATTGTGAAATTTATGAGCGTATTATGCTTAAAGTTTGGAGAAATTTATCGATGCTGCAAGGCTACTATTAGATTCGAAATTATGGGACATTAGTATTCCAACTGATGTTTTTATCACCATTCAAATATCTTCAATATCTTTTTCATACAAGTCATCTGCCTAGCCTTCTCCCAACTATGTTGGGGTCGGCTTCCAGTCTAACCTCAAACAAGTAAGAAGTAATTGTTTTTTGTTCAGTACTAAAACATTCAGAGAGCACCACAAAATTGTTAAAATACTCGACATTTGTGTACAAAACGTGCCGAACGCGCGACTTCTTCCGCGGCGCGCACAGCTCTCCGTCATATTTAATTTAAAATAATCATAATTACATATATTGCACCTACCTACAACCTTTCATACTTTCAAGGGCTAAACATAATCAGCCTATAATATCCCCACTGCTGGGACACAGGCCTCTTCACGGTGAGAGGTAGTAATCCACCACGCGGGCCCAGTGCGGGTTGGTAGATGTCACATGTCTTCGATTTTTTTTGGGTTTTCGAACAGTTTCCTCACGATGTTTTCCTTCTTTTTGAGCGCAGGCTTGATGAAATAATTTACACAAAGTAAAGCACCTGTCTGGGTTCGAACCTACGACCTACAACTTGTAAGTCACAGCCATCACTGCACCGCACTGCTTTTACAGTGATGTTACATAAAGATAAGGGTATCATTGTTTATCATTAATTTGCCTGCTTGGGTAAAAAAATAATTATTATATTTAGTCCATCAGTTAGATTATCGAAAAATAATGGACACGTATTTTTTATATAATTGACAAAAGAAAAAATACGGGTTCAATATTTTTTGATAATCTAACTGACGGACTAATTAGATTTTTTTAGGAAAATAGCCTATTGTGCAGGGTGGCAGGAACGCGCAAACTATGTGTAACATGATTCTAGATGGGGCTAGCTTAGACTTTTTTAATCTTTAAAAATAATATCAGCTGTTTCATAGAAGTGCAATACCTACGCGGTTAAAATGTATGGAACTGTGTTGAGTTGAATGTAGTAGTTTCTACTACATTAAATTACTCGTATTACTTCATACCAAGGTGCAAAATACATTTATATTCAAATTTTATTTATGTTTCAAATTAACGTTATTTCAAGTTAAACAAATATCAACTTTATTTTAATGGCAATTAGGTTGATTTCAGAGTGACTAGCACTATTGTAAAAGTTATAAAAATGTTGAAGTTGCAGCGTAAACAGAACTACTATATTTGTGTAGGAATTAAAGTTATTTTTCCATAAACTCATATTTGTTTACATTTTTAGCGAATATGTCGCAAATGCAGATTAGATACTAAGTAAACTCTGTTATCATATTGAAACATTAACAAATTAATAATATTGACAGCTTGCTGCAATTAAAAGTGTGTAATTGCTAATTGACTTGCCATCAAGAAACGATATAAGTATGTAATGGTAAAAAATATTTGAGCATCTGCTACATACTAGTTTATTCACGAGTACCTACCGTTCTCCATAAGTTCGTGTATCAAGTAATAAGATCAACTTGTATTTCTCATGATAAATAAGTATCTTTTTGAGAAATAAACTTCTTAATAAACCGGAACAGCATTTTTTTTTTAATAACCGGCGATATTTTTTTGTACGCATGGGGGTTCAGAATCATGAACTGATCCCATGGCAACGAGTTGCGCGTCGATGTAGGATGGTCACCCTGATTAACCTATCCACCGTCCACGGTTTAGTTCTAGAATTTATAAAAAAAAAAATATTTGACACTTAAAAATGATTCTGAAACATTTCTCCGACATTCGTTTCGCCATTGAGTTACAAACCAATCACAATAAGAAAGCACACGAGTGTATTGCCACGAATCTGGTCCTAACCCCCGAACTATGCCTGGACCTGCACCCTAATTGCGTAACACATGATCAATCGGAATCTGAATCATTTTGAAGCAAATTGCTAATCCATTGCTTCATAAGTTCGAAAAATTTGTCTGCTCAACACGTAAATAACGCAATGAATGTTGTTGAACTGTTAAATGAAACCGATTCCGATTGATCGTGTGTTACGCAATTAGAGTGCAGTATTAACTATTTTCAATCTAACAGCATTAAGAGTGTCGCTACAGAGTTGATAGCCAAGGTTATTGCCATCTGGTAACACAAATAGGTAAAAATTAATTACAGTTAAAAATAAAAACAAAATTATTCTTATAATGCTAAAGGGGTATGTGTGTTTGTATGTCTGTGTGTGAAAGTATTTGAGAGAGTGTTATGTGTGGAAATGTGTTGTGTGTGTGTGACTGTGCATATGGGAGTGAGTGAGTGTCTTGTTTGGTTCGCACCTTTGAATGTGTGTAAGGACGGGAAAATTAAGAATGATCCAGTGTGTATGGATGGATTTTAGATTATATTATGTGTATGGATGGATTTTAAATCATATTATATTATGTAGGTATGTGAATAAACCTTCAGTCTCCTGATAGTCCATCTTTTGGAGCCAGTCTGCTACTTTCTTTTTCATTTCCTGCCGTCCATTTTACCTATGTTTAGCTTTTTGTTTACGAGATTGTAAAGTGTGCTGCTTAAGCT
Organism: Apamea anceps; assembly: GCA_951799955.1. Lineage (NCBI taxonomy): Eukaryota > Metazoa > Arthropoda > Insecta > Lepidoptera > Noctuidae > Apamea > Apamea anceps. The sequence continues at coordinate 12,828,183 of OX637515.1, read as the reverse complement.
ATTAAATTAGTCTTTGGCGAATGAGGTCCGGCAGGATATAGAGGATATGCTACGCTTATTTGGGTTAAGTAAGGGAATACTTCCTTGTCTTCTTTGGGTGGATTTGAGATTTTGAGCACATAGAGCTGGCGGACAGTTAGGCGGAGGAGGGGAACCTGTACGGTTTCTTGGTCATAACCTTGAGCACAGCTCTGTGCTGGCTCCAGCCCAAGCATGTAGGTCGTGGCTGCACCTCCCCACACGGTTATGCAGTATTGGATAATGGACTGACATAGGGTTATGTAGACTAGTTTTAGATTTTCCAGTGTTGCAGAATCCCTAAGGGTCCTGAATACATTTATGGGTCGCCTAGTATATTTACAATTTGCAATATAGGAATTTATAAAAAAAAAAGAATTTCATTTTATATAAAGCTTGTTTATTAACGTCATGTTTTGCAAAATAGACAAATATACACTTTAAAATTGTCATTTCACTTAAAAATTCCGCATCAACATTTAACAATTAATATAATACATAGTTACACACGCATACACGCTAACTTTAACGCAAAAAACACATTTATCATACGTTACAGGACGCTGCGTCATTACACCTTATGAACTGGATTCTTTAAAATAAATCTCGTTGCCAACGTTTACCGTAATTATAAAATGTACAATTAAGAAGTCAGTTCACGGTCTGCGCATCTTGTAATTTACAATAAGCGTGTTTCAGCCTTTAAGATAAATACACTTTATACAAACTCATAGCTATACATTAATTACATAATTTTATTCATTTACTGTTAATAAAGATTCAATATTTCATAACCGAACATAACAGGTGGTGTATAAACAAATTAAATGTACTTAAAATTACAACACTAATTATTGTCGTGGGTCCTTAAATTTTGATTCAATTTTTATTCCACACGAAAAAACTTGATTGGCGAAAGCAAAGCTAACAAAAGATAAACATGGTGAGAAGGGCTTAATCTCATATTCGGCATAGGACATAACGCTGCGTGTCATAATGTACCTAGTTGGGGACTTCTTATTAATCGTTTACATTTTAATTTCATATTTATTTTATATTTGTAATAATTAAACTCTATAATTTAATTTCAATAAAAACGTCTAACAGGCCTATATGAGTTGGGTTTGGCCTCTCGTATGCCTTTCAAAGGTCCAGGACCCCAAGGTCCCTCGAAATATTAAGAAACTCTTTTGTTGTTACAGAGTTCAGTGCTAAATCAGACCAATTTTTCATCTGTAGACATTCAAAATTTATTAGATAATGAAAACCCAGAACCATTACAAAAATACTAGGAGCCGTCTAAAAGCGTGATGTCATGATGTTTTCAAAAAGATACGTCACATAATGACGCGCAACATTTGCTCCCGACCGAGCACGATTTATATCTCTTCCAACGTTCTTCGTCAAGCCTTACATTTACTTTCCTTATCTACACGTAATGGTATTTTAATAACTTTATTACGTATTCCCGTTTCATTATTCATACGACCAGTCTTATCCAGAATATTATAATTTAGTACCGATAACGTTTGCAAGTTAGTTCCAAATCAATAAACAATTTGTGGGTAGAAAAATTTGTTCGATAAATTAATTCCGTCAGAGTATATAGCCGGATTCCATTGGTGAATCGAGTATGAACATTCCGTAATTTTGCTGATTTCGAAATATTTGATTTAGGCATTTCTATTCCACTCCTTGTCGTGGTAGACCCTCGACTTTTTAGAAATGACATCAACCGATTTATTAACTTTGGTTAGATCCCAAAAACTCTTTATGACGAAATTATGTCGTTTATTCAGAGGGGTGAGAAAACTTCACTTCCTTACACCTTCAATTTTAGTAAACATGATTGGTAAAGGAATTCGATTATATGAATGAATCTATACTAAATTGTGTCATTTATTTCTCTATTTCGAGTTTATTTTAGTATTTTCCTTAATCAAAGAGTTTCAAAGAATACAAATACTTGTCCTTAGGAATGTCGTATTCTTTTACAAGTTTTTTTGGACAATCCCTGAAGGTGAATTCAAAAACTGCGCCTGAGTGACGCCATGTTGAGTCAAACTTAGATACGTTCCACGCATGCTAAGTTCACAACACATATATTTTCCTGTCCCCATTCATAACAAATCATAATAATTGAGCATTAAAAATAAATTGTTTACAGTTTCTAGAATGGACAAGGATATTCGTTTTTATTAATATTCGTAGTTATTATTTTTCCTGCAATAAAGTTTATTCGCAGTATTTGTATCTCAATTGGCATAGTTTTGACGAAAACCTAAAGTTTTAATTTATCTTTCTCAGTATTCTTGATTCAGTTTCTCAATCTTTGGTAACTGCCATTGCATATGAACCAGTTGACGTCATTTCTCGAACTATCTTTCTCGTGCTTACCAGCCGAACCCAACAATTTTATACAAAACTGTACATCTCCAAAAGTGTCCACCTTACTTTAATTACGAAAATAAATTAAATAACCTATTTGCTTATAACATTCATTAATTATACATTATGACTAGCTTTCATTAAGGAAATAAAATGCACCACTTTTTTTAGTTCACTATTTTCTATCGTATGGCACTACTCATTTTCGTCTATCAAGAATGTAGGTTCCGATGCTGAGGTCACATCAGCTAATGCTTAGATAAAATCATTAACTTGGTCATGTAATTTATAAAAATATTTAATTTTCTTACACTAAGTATTAACAACCATACGTTTAACAAGCGATTAGGCTGGGTTAGGCAGATCTTAGCCACGGCTGCCTCAAATAAACTCAAATAATCAATATAACAATTGCATAAAAATACATAACCTAAATGATAAGAAAAATGTGTATCGTTGTATCAACTAGACCCAGCCTAAAGAAACGGTAACTTAAACTCATAAATAATCTGTAAACAGCTCGTTACTTCGTAGTTCAACATAAAGCTAATTAATTATTATATTTTCAAACAATTCAAGCAAAACAAGAAGACAATAGAACCTTTGCAAAATAATATTATAAACAAGTTTTAAGGCGCTATCACAGGAATGAAATCATGAATGAAGCTCATACACCTTACACAGTCGCTCCGCAATGCTTTGAAGATTTTAATGTGAATGGTTCGGCAGCAAATCCTAATCTCATTTTAGGAGAAGCGCAATTTTAATCACAAGATTTTCGAAGAGAATTCAAGATTGCTGTTAACGTCAATAAATAAGTAAAGTGTCAAGCTACTGTCAAACATTTCGATGTGACTAATTCAGTGCCAAAATAACTTTCAAACAACAAGTATTACATAAATATTTACACCTAATTTAAATTTTAATAGGCTCAAACTTCCGCTGTTCGTTCAAATTCATCGTTGGCTAAGAACTTAAATACTTACAATAATATAATAATCGGCTGTTTTACATTTACCGCGTACACATTCTTGAGGAGCACCACTCATCACTAAATCTTCAAAGCCAATAATACTGTTACCATTATCAGTCTCGAGTGTATTACCTTGAATGTTGTCAAGTTGTTCACCAACCGAGTCTCGTTCACTGTCATTCACTTGATCATCAACATTATCATTCACTTCAATTCACACATAGTCTCTTCTGCCGGCTCCTATGATACTATTTCTTTCACTCACCACCGATACTTCCGAGCCGTCCTTTTTCCTTTTGCAAGATGAGAACAGTTTTGAGGCCTGTTGAGAAAATATATGACAGTCTTTATTATTTTGTGTTCCTATTTTAATTCAGAAGTTTTATATTATTTATTTACCAATATTTGATTGCAATTTTATTGTCTCTGTTGATACTTCATTACGTACTCTCTATATTTTATCAGTATTATTATTTACTATTGTTTACTTTTTATTATCTGTTTTATCCTCGTTGAGAATAGTTTTATTGCATTCCATCTATATTTATATAGGATATAGGTACCGGTTTTGTGCAAATTCGTTACTAGAGTTTATTTTAAATGCTCTTAATGTCAAGGATAACATAATTCTTTAGACGATTAGTTTCTAGGAATTCTCAAATTCAACATCCTTTATTTAATTCGGCTAGTCTATTTTCTACACATCTCACCGTAAAAAAGCAGGTGAAGTGAGTTTGAAGTGAGCTGTAATTCCACTTGATGCTAAAGATTCACACAATTAACAGCTTATTTCAAGCGACCTACACCTAAGTATTCACGGTGAGATTTTTACAGAAAATATCGGATGTTTGCTTGAATGGTAACATATTAACAGCCATACCTTAACAAGAGAACGGACGGGCTGTTGCAGCACGAAGATGGCGAAGATGACGACGCCCTGCAGCGCGTTGACGAGGTCGAACACCGACCACACGGACATAGCGTCTGAGCCCGCGCCCGCCGCCCACGACACCACCTCCAGCACCCACGACAGGCCCATGATGAAGGACAGGAGGCAGCACATGCGGAACCTAGTGGGGAACATCGCATTATTGAATTTGACTTTGAAGAATTCAAAAGATTTGAAGAGTATGTTTTAGGTAAACAATTTAAATAAAACCTGTTAGGAAACAATGCGTTGGAGATTCTGCTGCCAAAGAACTTTACCAGGATAGTCATGTCCTATCACCTTGTAAATTTCAGTTCTGAATATACCAAACTACTGTCGTAACAGTCATAGCGGAATAGGAATTGTTAGGTAATCAGAAGCTTATTAAAACATCACTTTTAAGTTGTTCATTAGATCTATTATTTTGCGGTCAAAGCCAGTGCATCATTATCAGATCCAGTATTAACTTTACACAGAATTACTCGCTTGACAGTAAGTTCATTCATTGCAGTTAATTATTACGGTGTTGAATCTTGTGGTTTCCCTTCCTTATAATTAGTTTAGTCTCCTATAACGATTTATTAGTCTCTTCCGATAACCTAATTTTACGCGGCGAGCGACGAAAAACAGACATTATTCACAATGTTTGCTAATAAATTCTATTGATATCTATGAAATACCGTAACGACTTTCAAAGATTTTCTTATTAGGTATGTATGTCGTGTTGCCGTCCCAGACACAAAGCTGAAATATATAATTTGCCTGTGATGACATTGGCCATCATATCCTTCAAACCGGAACACAAAACGCGCAAAGCTGAACAAAGGAACTAATATGGTGGTACTACTACTTCTCCTGCACTATATGTATATTCCTAATGACAAACTACGAATACTTACAATTTCTTGTACTTCTTGAGCCTTTGGTTGAAGTTGGTGGGCGCCTCCACCGGCGGCGACGACGTGGGCTCGTGCACCGGCAGCGGCTGCCCCAGCACTGTACCGAGCCGCACCCAGTCGTCCGACGTACTGAAGTCTGAGTGCGTCAGGTCTAGCGCTGTTTTAGAGGAGAATAATGTGTTAAGCGGGATTGTCCGAAAGGGTTACCGCTGCCCTGGAACATAAAGGGCTAAGGAAGGAACACGGGTGGGTTTTAGTCAGTGAGAGTCTGACACTCCCTCCTGCTCCACCCAGAGCGGGAGGAGTCATTTGATGATTTCCCATCCTCAAAATAAAATTTAAAAAATAATAATAATAATGTGTTAGAAATAATGTATGTATCACTTTATCATCTGCCTTGTCTTTTTCCTACTTCGGGTTGACTTCTAGTCTAACAGGATGCAGCTTAGTACTAGTATTTTACATGGAGCAACTGCCAGTCTGATCTCCACAACCCTGTTACTGGGTAACACAATATCCCTTGGTAAGAATGGTTGTTAGACTTTCGGGCTCCTGACTATCCGTAACAACTGTACGTACTTATGACCATTCGTTTACTTCCTACCAAATTCATTAAGGTACCTACTCGATTACAGTATCGCTTGGGAATGCTATCCTGTGTCCCCACTAGAATTCTTGGTAATTTCATATCGTCTACCGTAATCATAAGTATTTCATAAGGATGTAACCGATTGCAATCTGCTTTGGCATCATAAAAGGCGATAAGTCAACGAGACGGATACTAGATAACAAACCAAGCCAAAGAGTGCATGCCAAAACAGTACATTAAATCGCCAGTCACGATCCTCAGCAGTGAGGGATATTACTGAAGAAAAGGACAGTGACCGATGGCAATTGCCACTATTGCTATAACTCGGACTCATAGATATAGATTTCTATGCCCAGACTAGTACTTTGCTTCTTTCATTTATTTATTTAGGATCTCCAACAAAAGATGTACAGTCACCAAAGGAGATAAGAAACCAGATTTGTCGGATATAGTTGAAGTTTAGTAAGAAACCAATGGATGTTTCCGAATGAAATTTAATTTAATTAATAGAAAATAAACAGTTTATGTATCAAATTAAATTTCATAAAATAAAGGGCAACAACAGATGGCCAATTCCCGAAATTAAAAACGTTCAAAATCTTGTCGCAATCTCATCTCAGCGAAATCAATGTCAAAAACTTGTCAAACATGTAGGGATTTTAGAAAAATACTTCTAAAATCGGACAGTGAACATTCTTAAATCAACGAGAAATGCCCTTCTGAAAAATTTACTAAACTATTAAAGGACATAAAGAAATGAAAATATAATGAACTAAATATACTTAATATTTCTATACAGCAAGTATAGTTTATCGAAGATATTTTGAAAAATGGAACTGAAATTACAAAACTCAAAATATTGCGAAGAATTCTCATTCCCATGGGATTCGCTATATCTTTAAAAGAAAACCTAAAAAGACAACACAATTCAAGACATACAAATATTATGAAACGTTCAAGGTTCATTCAATAAAATGAAGATAGGACCACTTGCATTATGTTTTGTCTACAAAATGATACAGCTTATCTCTAAGGACAAAACATTGCAAAACGTTGTGCACATACTGATTGCAAATAATAAAATATTTACTGAAGACCGGCTTTCATTGTTCAAAGATTTGATTATCTTAGTAATGACCAATAAAAGTTGTGCTATAACCGTTTTATGAATCGTAAACAAAGCATTAGTCTCGTAAAACCATTGTTTTAAGGCTATAACTTTAACACAATATCAAATCAAATAGGTACAGTCAACAGCAAAAGTAGATGATCAAAATCAGAAATTAAATACTAATGAACGGAGTTCGCGTCAGCGCTGTGTGGCGTCGAAGTAATTCAAAAGTATGTGATTGTAAATTATACCAAACATTTACTATTAGTACAGCTGCCATATAGCTGCGAACTCCGTTCATTAGTATTGAATTTCTGATTTTGATCAGCTACTTTTGCTGTTGACTGTACTATGACGATAAAATTGAAAAAGCAATCAGTGAAAAAATCGGCCACTCGAACTCGCACACGAAAGGTTCCGAACCACAAGGCAAATAAACGCCGAAAAAAACACGTTTCTTGTATGGTATTTTCAGGTATATGTATAAAAATTAAAGGGGTCTTCCTTTAATTTTTATTACTTATTTTTACAGCGGCAACAAAAATACACACTCTGTGAAAATTTCAAGTGTCTACCTATTAGGGTTCATGAGATACAGCCCACTGACAGACAGACGAACCGTTGGGATAATAGGGTTCCGTTGGCACTTGACGCCCTTTGGTATGGAACTCTAAAATTATTCATGACAAATTGTTTTTGAAGAACTAGAAGCAAATCTTTTCAGTACAGTTGTACTTACAATTATAAGAAAGAAAGTTTAATTGACCCAGGTTAAGGGTAAGGCACACAATATCACACAAAAAAAAATAGTATTGTGTACCAAATAGGTCCAGTTCAGTATATATGTAAGACAACTAATTCTAATATACTAAGCATACTGTGTACCACGACATATCAGGCTTTTTTTTTTTTTGAGGATGGGAAATCATCAAATGACTCCTCCCGCTCTGGGTGGAGCAGGAGGGAGTGTCAGACTCTTACTGACTAAAACCCACCCGTGTTCCTTCCTTAGCCCTTTATGTTCCAGGGCAGCGGTAACCCTTTCGGACGATCCCGCTACCCTGGCAGGCTTCGGCCCTATCGGGCCCCGTCACTTCTGCTGACATCTCTTTGAGGCGCACGTGGAACACATACGCGCCGTCCGGCACGGGCCTGGTCCTGATCGGACGGTGAGTTACCCATTACTCACCGCCCGCAGGCCCGCGCCTACGGTGGCCGGGAGTCGTCACGCGGCTCCCGACGCCCGGAGCGTCTCCCGCGGCGGCTGAGGCGTGAGGTGCGCAAGGCGCGTTCTCTCGCCCACCCCGCCACCTCCTTCGCTAGCATGACTGCTTCGCAGAAGGAGGCGACTGCCTCCCACTCCCTCTCGCCCCGGACCATGGCTTATATACATATCAGGCTTCCCGTACATTTCATTGTACGAAAAGCCTCTACAATGCGAAGTCAGGTATTCGAAAGTTTGGTATGTAGTCGTGTGTACTATTATAATAATAATTATGTATATTGAGAAAACTACTCACGGGTAACATCCTTAAGTTTATCATAATGCGTTGCAATAGCTCGTGATGTGAAGAAAAATATACAAAGATTGCTGAATAAGATCAGAGCCACCGGTCCGTAGAAGTATGGCAACGCTGCTTCATCCGCTGTGGAACAAACGTATCGGTTACAAGACAATACTAATACAAGTCACAACACACTTGGTGCAAGATAATATTAGGTCCTTACATATGAAATTGGCGTTTTATATGGAAAAAACAAAACGAAAACAAATGAATCACTAAATTCAAAACACAAATACACGAGCCTAAAAAATTTTGGAATTCCTAACCAACGGACCAGATATTTGAGATCAAATTGCCCAGTTCGACAAAACAGCAATTTCATGTATTATGTATGGATACTAATCTTCTACAAAAACATTCGAAAAATGTATGTGGAAATAATGAAGAGAAATATCTCTCTTCATAATTTCCACATACATTTTTCTATAATAAAGTTGTACTACAATAACACACGAGTATCATAGGTTTAATTTTTTTATTATCGCTTCAATAATAAAGTTTTCATCTTCTTCTGCTACATATATTCTCGAAATAAAGATCATAGCTGCTTCTGTATTTTGGTTTCATTGTACTTTCTTTTTGAGAATCAAACAAACTTTCACTAACTGACAGTAATCCGATTTCACTAACGATAACGAACTATAACTCTTTACAAATAGACGAAATATTGAATTTCATAAAGGCAAATATTTGTTAGAAAATAAATAATAATCATCTTCAAACGTATTTTTTTAATAGAAGAGCTGCGAAAAGATATAGAATGATTTTCAGTCTGGCGCACGGGTAACTTTACAATAATAATATTTAAAAAAAGTAAAAGTGTTTGATTTGGAACAAAACCAAATTGACATACTATATTGAAAATGGAAACGATGACTACAGAATTTGAAAACTGTGTCGCAGCTATGAAAAAAATAATACATTGTCACTTAGAGTAAAAATTCAGTAAGCATCCAGAAAACGAAACCATTTTTAAACTTTTGAAAGACATTTAAAAGCAGATTAAATATTTATATTGACTACTAGCTGCTGTCCGCGGCTTCACCCGCGTAGATGACGGAAATAATCCCACAAAAACGTGCTACCGGGACCAAAAGTATATGTTGCTCCTATATCAGCTATCATCTAGTGAAGGTGCCTTCAAAATTGGTCCAGCTGTTTCAGAGATTAGCCGGAACAAACAGACAGACAGACACATTTTAACAATTGTTTTTTTTTCTGCTTAAGCGTCTAGTAAAAAGCTGTTATTTTGACATTACAAACAGACACTTGAATTTTATTCATTTGTATGTGTGTATGTTTGCATAGATAAGTCTAGGTATCCTCACTTTGTTTTCCTTCGTCGACGTCAAGACATAGAAGACATATTAATTTTGAATTATTAAAATGTAATAGTTATTTCTCATATAAGTATTTATTTCAGATTTCTAAGGCAGTGCATATATTTTGTCATCTGTGTACGAGGTCTAAACCAGTTAAACTAACCCGAAATAAATACGTAAGTAGTAAACCTGAAGACATTATTCTCTGCTTGGTATAAAAATTACATTTTGCTTCAAAATTCCTTAAAAACAACACAAATATATAACCAACTTACTCTTAAACCAGCACCCCTTAACTCCGAAGTTAGGCTTCAGATAAGTACTGGGCACAGCCGGAGAGAGGTCCATAGTGATGGTTACTATTAGGAGAAGTATTGGGAAGAGCACCGCGTACACGCAGTACCACGCGAACCTTCGTCTCATACTGCGTCTTGTCACTGATGCATTTATGTATCTCCTGCGAAATGAAAGCGATTATAAAACTGGTTTATGTGAGGCAGGAGCGACGATCTTCGCAGGGTGGCTGGTAGCAGCTGGATGAGAGTTGCCGAGAATCAAGCAATGGACTACTGTAGGCTGATGATGATGAGGCAGGAAAGTCAAAATCAAAGTATTTATTTCAAATACGCACATAAAAGGCACTTTTGAACGTCAAAAAACACCAAAAAACATGAGAAAGGAAATTGTCTTTTAGCAACCCAGTAAACAGCTCTTCACTTACAGTTAGGTATTTTAAAAAGGTAATAACTCAAGCGTAACATTAGAAAATGATATTCGACCAAAAAATTGAAATGTCAATTACGTACTCCTCACACGTAAACGCTTAACATAATAAGCGCTAAAAGCATTGATGAAAAAGCTCGTGTATACGCATGAGTAATAAATGTAATAAGGATACGTTTAATAATGTTACATTTAACAGCGTTACATTTAACATCGTTACATTAAATATAAGTACTTACCGAACGTTCAAGAATATATCGAAACACATCACGTTTAGCCAGAAGAAACAGGATACGAACGAAAACTGGATCAAGTACGCTGTAACAAAAAATATATTATAATAATATCGAATATACTGTGAGTAATGCTTAGATAGGCCTGAGGGCATACGATAACTATTTTATATAATTTCAAGCATAAACGAAGCCCTTAAAATTCAAACTTTAAAATGAAATTCTATTGAATTTGTAAACAAATTCGTGCTCATTTTAGACCAATCACCATCCTTGGAAACATTACTAAGGGTCCTTAAAAGGGCGCACTTAGAAGAGAGCAATTTGTTTATACAAGCCTTGTACACTTGTGCGAAATCAATGTGGGCGGTTTAGTAAGCCTTTAGTGAAACATATTTAAATCCTTTCTCAAGTTCAGTCTTATAACCTTAATAGTCATCCATAATATAGTCAGACCATAATTCCGTAGCAAGAACATACTGAAGCTCATCTATAACAAAGTATTTGTCTCATTTTTTTCATTGAGCTGGACATATAAAACTTTGTTTATATTCAAATTAAAGCAGGTGTCTTATTTTTATAAACTATGATATTGATTTAAATTTTTTGAGAATTAAATTATTTGAATCTTAAAGCACGCATAATTTGAAGACTTCGATAACATATTCATAAATCTTATTATTTTGATGTATTTATATATTGTGGTGAGAAAATAAATCATTATCTTATCTTATCTTATAAAAAAATCCTATAGAACTACCCATAATAGAAAACTTACCCATAATAGTGCACGCGGCTACAGGAAAAGCATGTCCAGCAAGCTGTGTAGCAGCTAAACAAGTGAAGGCGAGTGCCAAACACACGGTGTGACAGGCAAGAGCCTTTCCATGAGTGTCCCGTAGTTCAGTAATGAATAGGTACACAGACGCCGTCGCTAACAGGAATGGAACCGATATTAGGAGCCCTGGAAAGGAGAGTACACTGTAGTTTTGGAAAGCAAATTTATGTATTGGGGTGCCTAAGGAGGCTTGTGTGTATAAATGTATATTACTGTTGGGACAGCACTGAAGCATTTTGAAAAGGAACAAAAAAGTCATCGCTAATCTGGGAACCAAGAGTTGAGTAATCTGATGCTACAAATTGTACCTTTAGCAATTTGCGTTTCGTAATCTTTAGAGATCACAAGAAATGAAAAGCGCTTGTGTATAAATTTAATGACGAGATAAAATTAATTAAAATGTAATTTATAATTCTGGTATCCCTTAACCTCGCCTCAAGCTTAAAATCCTTCAATAAAAGCTTTCATAGTATCAACTCTCAAATAACTTGTATTATAAAAGGCTGTAGAAACTTCTCAAAATCTTTTGGAGACTAGAACAACGATCAAATAGTTCAATAACTCGGTAACTAGAGTCTTCGTAACAAAGTTAACAATTTTGTTCTTGTTGCCAACAACAAAAAGTGGAATTAATTAATGATCAACTCAGTTAGTATTTACTTTGGACGAAAAACATACAGCTGAGTATTTTCCCACAGGAGTCGATATAGTAAATTGGTTAGGTATTTCGTGTTTACACAATAAATAAATTATAATATTATTATTTGCTGTTGCTATCCATAACTTCATTGATACGAAATTATTATATCGTGATTACGAAATCAGATACTGGGCTGGGGCAGCAGTCTCGACATTCATAGCGATCGCTTTACGGCCGAATTCGGTGGCAAAGTCCTGTCACTCCATACATTACACTTATCAATCCGGGACTTTGCGACCGAATTCGGTCGTAAAGCGATCGCTATGAATGTTGAGACTGCAGCCCCTGGTCTACGTTTATATTTATCGATAAACAGCACGCAATGCCATACATTTTAGTATAATTGCTTATCTTATCATTGTCACCTTTAGTATACTTGCAATTTCGATAACGGATAGACAAATAATAAAATAATAATCAAATTTTATTAGGACGAAATGACTCTTTATATTCGGTAATTCCCCCATTTCTGCACTTTACGCTTGAAAGGAATTCCAATAAATCTCATGCAAATATAAAAAATACAAACACATGATATCAAGAAGGTATTGACTTATTGAAGGACTATAACCAGATGTAAGTACAAACCTGTAGCATAAGCGATAAGTGTAGCCGACGTTTTAGTCTCTTCCATGGGGGTAGTAAAACATACTACGGGTAATGTTATGCCTGCTGGCACCGACTCGTTCCAGAAGGTTTCCATGCAATAGTCCCGAGTGCCCAACAGTGGCGGTCTTGAGTACGGAACGAAGAGGGACCCGTTTACTAGCAGATAGAACTCGTCTTCACTGTGGATGTGCGGCTCTAGTTTGTATCTGAGGACAATGTTTTTCATTAACACTTTGTTACACAACAAAAACAGTTTTACTGTTATCATGGCGATTGCCGTTCTACATTCATTCATTCGTGAAGGTGTATAAGACAGATGAGAGTTGTCATTGAATTTGATGACTTATTTATTACTAGAGTTAGAGCTTCTACTCGTATATGCGAGAAATATTTACAGAATATGTTTGAAACTGACCCAACTACATCAACGTTTGATGTCGTATTCAAAATTCGCTTTGAGGCATATTATGAATAAAATAAAATGCAGCCAAGAATAAATAAGTACGGTCTTAGTAATAAAAACCAATGAGTACAGAAAACATCTCAAGATCAAAATAATAAAGCACTTCCCTCTAATGAATTAACCACTACAAATCGTTTTAGACGGGACACTCGCAATTTCATGGATGGAGGAATTTGTGCTACGATTCCTAATGAGCTTAGAACCCCAGATATAGAACTCTTACACAAGAATATAAAAGATTGAATAAAAGTCATCGTAATTGGGTATACCCCAATTAAGTATTATTAGTCATTTCCTTCGAAACAGGGTTGACATTGTATTCTTGCTTTATTAATGGAAATGGAATTTTATCAGAATCAGACGGCATATCTTAAGTTTTCGTTTATTATATGATTATAAATGATAGCAATATAATTGTGTAATGCCAATACAAAATGAATTGCCTTTTATCATAATGATTATCACTAGATTCGAAGAACTTTCTGATATAATTTATCACTGTTGCCATCTAGCATTACTGTTTCAGCTTCAAAATGCATTTTATAACAAATACTGCGTTTATATTCTGGATTCGGGTTTACCTAATTTTGACGTTTGTGCAGTCAGTATCAAATTCATGATTTTTTTTTTTTGAGGACGGGAAATCTTCAAGTTACCCCTCCCGCTCTGGGTGGAGCGGAAGGGAGTGTCAGACTCTTACTGACTAAAACCCACCCGTGTTCCTTCCTTAGCCCTTTATGTTCCAGGGCAGCGGTAACCCTTTCGGACGATCCCGCTACCCTGGCAGGCTTCGGCCCTATCGGGCCCCGTCACTCGTGCTGACATCTCTTTGAGGCGCGCGTGGAACACATACGCGCCGTCCGGCACGGGCCCGGTCCTGATCGGACGGTGAGTTACCCATTACTCTCCGCCCGCAGGCCCTCGCCTACGGTGGCCGGGAGTCGTCACGTGGCACCCGACGCCCGGAGCGTGTCCCGCGGCGGCTGAGGTGTGAGGATCTCTCACTCATCCACCCCGCCACCTCCTTCGCTAGCATGACTGCTTCGCAGAAGGAGGTGACCGCCTCCCACTCCCTCTCGCCCCAGACCATGGCTTGAACCAGGGCCAGACGCGAGAGGTCGCCGCCGCTGCCAATCGCCTCTACGAGGACACGGCGGTGCTCTGTCCAAGCAGGGCAGGCCTCTACCGTATGCTCCACCGTGTCCTCTGGGCGATCCTGGCAGTGATGACACCCGGGCGTCTCCGCCCGCCTGATGATGTGCAGGAACCTCCCGAAACATCCGTGTCCGGAGAGGACCTGCGTCAGGCGGTAGGTGAGAACGCCGTGACGCCTCTCTAGCCACTCCTCAAAGAGGGGTCTTACCGCCGCTATCGTGGCGTGCCCCGTGCTGGGTTGCGATAGTCGCGCCTTCTATGCCACCATGAGATCGCGCCGGAGGTTCGTCCGCTCCGCCGCGGTTTGCCGCGGATGCGGAGTTTCCCCCCGGCGGCGTAGTGCCTCCGCGCGCCAATCATACAGGCGCGCGAGGACTATTTCAAATTCATGATCACTTCGGAATCATGGCGAGATGGAAATTCTAGGTGAAACCTATCGATCGGCAAACCACGATCTGCCCATTCCAGGATATTTGTGTGCGGTTGTTAATTGGCAAATCAACCAATTCTATGAGTTTCTTTATCAGAAGTTCCATAATGGATTCATGACAACATACATTAATGAATACCGGGGAAAATAAGTCAAGTATAGTTTAAATTTTGGGGCAACTCCCGAACATAAGGCAGTACAAATAAAATAAAACCTATATTTACTTTTCATATTTACACGGGCTCCCGACGATGGTCTCGTACACATTGCTGTCGAAGCTGAACATGTGGGTCGTGTTAGCTTCGAAGAAGATCGGCTGGAAGGTGAGGGTAGACCGGGAGCAGACGGTCTTGACGGTCCCATTGGCAACCGTGACGGTGAGGTTCTGTCCGCTTGGACAGCATTTCGGAACTACTGGTAGCTCTTTTGCTTCTTGGTCCTGTTGACAAGGGAAACAATGTAGTTTAATAAAAATACAGTGAAAAAGTTGTAAAATATAAATAATTGAAGAAAAGTATAACGATTAGAACAATTTATTTCTGATTGAAATAAAAATAGACAAATTGGTGTACAGATTCAAAAACGTAACTAAGTACTGAAAGTAAATAATAAAACAACTACCGCAACAGTCTTCCCTACTAAAAAATTATCGTAATTTAGGAACAGTTAAATAATTCAAGAAGTGTCTGAACTAAATTAATGTTTATGTCAAAGTGTCATGAAAACAGTTGAGACATTTTTCGGAACAAGTAATATTACCTAAATTATGTTAAGTAAAGACCCTACTCAAACAAGAGTCCAATTTAATAGTAATTCTTCAAAAGCCTACTTCGAATTTAGTCACAATGTTTTTCTAAGACGTGACGTTATATTTTAAATTGGGTCGCGCCGCAAACACAAGGTAAGGACAACATGATTATGGATGTCATTCAAACGATGATAAATTGTAATGTTATATGACTGAGTCCCATCAAAATTCAACATGAGTATTTGATCTTTGACGCACATAAAAGAAATTTAACTGAGGTTGATGTCGTAAGGCGTTCATTTAGAATCGCGCACGACTTTTACAAAAGTTAATGCTCGAATATGAGTCGGCAAGACAAAGCTAAAGTTACGAAGGCAGAAAAGAGAAGAATTCATTTCTATTGGAATCAGTCTTACAATATAAAAAGAATTCTTACAATATAAAGAGAGAGAGAGAGAGTCTTACAATATAAAGAGAACCATTCTATGAAATGTTTTAGTTGTACCTAACAAATATAGAATAGAATTTATAAACGGCGCTGAATGGCTGTCTGAATTTCTAGTTACCAAATAAATTTTTGAGGTTCTGCAAAATTTACCTTCGTTGAAATAGTAACAGAGGGATGTGGAAAGCAATACAGTGCCATGGAACTATTGTATACACTTTTGCTGACCTATATGGCTTACAATGTTTAATTCACATTGTATACAATATTTGAATATTCAAAACACATAACATCACGCCTGTAAACCCATGAGCATTAGGCAGAGTTGTACTTGTAGTACAGGTAACTACACCCACATTTTGTTAGTTATGTTTAAGCCTATTACTATCAACCGGGCACAAATGCAGACTCCGGCAGCTACTGATCGAATGGTTGGTCATGTTTACATCCACACGCTGTAACTTGTTTCATAGTTTACTCAGAACGTAAAAATAGAAAGAGACTCTCAACGAAAGAAACAGTTGTTGATAAAAATATGCCTTAGTACATTGTACAGATGTCGGCGAATGCCAAATGTACTACTCATTATTTGTTAAAATAGTATGAAGTAAAGTTCAACACTGAGTAGATTACGTATACATTGGAATGTGTACGAGTATGTAATGGAAAAAATGCCAATTTGTTTATTTAAAAGGAAATCAATGGCCTGAGTCATTAGATAATGGTTTTACAGGGTCGTTTGGTACAGGTCATTGACAGTACTCATCTAATATAGATGTAGCCTTTTCGATTTCACGAACGTTTCGTGTGAAAGGGTTAAATAGTGGGGTAAATTTTTTGGACATTAATCTACCTACAGTTAGTTCTACACATTGTAAAAGGGCAAATCAAGTTTAAATCTGAAGAGTACTTTCACAGACATCATAATAATATATGTAAACAACTTACCTACAACGTTAATAAAATACCTAAGTTATCTACATTATAAACTTTTAACATATTTCTTAGAACACGTTAATTAATCGATTCCTGCATTACCCTTAAAGTAAAATTTCCCGGGAAATCGAGTCAAGCCATTTTCCTTATTACGTTCAAGTTTCCCTTGGCATATTTTATCTATAACAACTTCAATTTGCAAATATGAGATAGTAAAAGAGATTACTTACTGGTTAGACCACTCTTACCCAAACTATTTTCCTACGATTGATAATTATTAGGTAAGCAACACACTTGTATCGGCAGAGGCCTGAATAGTTGATCCATAGTGGTCTTTATAGGTAGATAAGCAAAGTCCTTGACTAAATGTACAGACGCCAGCACATCAAGCTACTACAATCTGTCAAATTTCTTTAATAGATTTTCAACTTTATCACTAAACATTAAGGTTCAAGGTTGATTGGGAAAATTTGACAGTCTCGGGTAGCTTGACCTGCTGGCGTCTGTACTATGTTTAGAGTTCAGGCTCTTAATTTTAGCAGCTTAACTACTAGGTATTTGATTAAGTGGATGTATGTTGATTAAATAAAATGTGGATCTGACAGCATTATGTTTGCCGCAACATCCAAACACGAACATTTATTTCCACATCGTAGCCAGAATATAATCGGTAACGTTTCGGCTACCAACAAAGCATACACTCCAAAAATAGGACAGAAACGTACACATAAGGTCATCTACCTACGTGCCACAGAGTACTTTCTGTCGGTACATTACATTTCGTTCACCTATAATGTGAGTAAGAAGCCGGGTATCGAAGGCACCACGTCTGTCACGCGTCTTGTTAGGAACGTGCCCGCAACGGTAATGAGACAACTGATGACATCTACAATTCTGAGCTCCTGTGTAATGCACGAAGGGTAAATGATTCGGATGGAAGGTTTTTTAAAAATTTAGCTTATATTTATGGATTGTGTACCGGCTGTTATTTGTAAAGACGAATGTCTTTATTTAATACGAAAAAGAGAAGTTATGTATAAGCTGGTAGTTCAGGACTTTGCTATTGTGGTTCTTAGTAAAAAAAAAATCAAACATGCATTTTCAATTACTTGCCGTGAAGGCCATGCAACCATTCATTACAAGAAGATTTTCAGCAATATCTTCAGGATTATGCTTTAGTTAGATGTGCTTAATAACGACACGCTTATGTAACCCATGTTAACAAAAAAAAATGCACTTATATGAACACACTTATTTTTTAGACCTTCACTATAAAAACAAATCCCTGAGCCACCCAAAGGGCCTCCAAATAAACTGCTATATTTACTCATCATTTACAAAACTTCTGTCTAAGTGGGTGATCACGGGCGGTGCCATGTTTGTGAATCGTATGTGTTTAGGGAAAGTAGTGATTTTTCTTGTGAACAGGCGTAAGTATCAGATTAGGTTGTTTACAGTAACAGTTTGTGGAGATTGGACCTCACGCGGCTCGAAGGACTGGCTGAGTACCGTAAGTAGTTGTGTGCCGATACATTATGTGGGTATTAGCTAGTTTTTCTTGAATATAAGACGAAATCAGGCGCCTATTTGCTAAATGCGAAAGGTTCAGCTTAGTTTTATAACAAGAAACGGTTCGATTGTTATTACTTCGAGATATTTCTCACTCAAGTTGGCGGTGCGGTTTAGTACTGTCCCGTTGGTAACGGCCCCGATTTACGAGTTGTAGGTCGTGGGTTCGGACCCAGGCAGATGCTTTACTTTATGTAAATGATTTCATCACCACTGCTCTCAAAACGGTGAAGGAAAACCTAGTGAGGAAACCGGCATGTTCTAGAATAAACAATTCGAAGACATGTGACATCTACCAACCCACACTGGACCCGCGTGGTAGATTAGAGCCCACTTCCTCTCGGAGAGAAGAGGCCTGTGTCCCAGTTAGTGAGAACGTTACAGGCTGATCATGCATTAGCATAAATATCAGAATTTTACTCGAAGTATTCACATTTGAACAGCAAGATATATTTGTACCTAACATATTAAACAACAACAAAAGATGACATAATTATGGAAGCCGACCCCAACATAGTTGGGAAAAGACTAGGCAGATGATGATGATGATGAAAAGATGACATAATTATGAACTATAGTTTAGTAACCATACCTTGTGGTTTAGAGACGCTGAACATGAAGCTTCAAACACACGACCGGTCAGACCACATTTCGCTCGATTGTTAAAAGCTCTGTCAAACATACGTCAAACTGATCGGCAGTAATAAATATCGTTTGTTTATTTAACTTGGAAAACGACTACAATATTTTTGATGGATAAACTAACCTGAGTTAGGTTAATTTATCCATCAAAAATAATAGTCGCTTCTTCTCCAATGTTTAGATATAGTGTGTAAAATTGAAAATATGTTTGTGTAGGTTAAATCAACTTAAATTGGCCATATATTCGAATCACAACTCAGTAGTATGAAATGGCAGTTTTATGAAATAACAATAGATGAACGATATAAGGAAATGGATAAAGGTGTCAATTCGCTTAACAATTAATTTCTCTAACTGTATAGAATTTGAGTATTGGATTATAAACTCTTCAATGGCTTAGTTACGCCTTTGCTACCAAATAAAAGAACTTACCTAAACAAAAATTGCGAAACAAAAAGAAGTGTATTTCAGGAACAAAAGCCTAGAGACCCGTTTAAGTCGGAAACTCGCAGAATTTCTAAATGTTAAAACAATTTGTTTTTAAGGCTTCTTTATGGAAATATCCGGGGACTGGGAGCCGTGACGACACTGACAACTTCCGCGAAATATTCGCAAAGGAAACCTTACAAAAACCATAAGAGTTTTTTTTTTCTGAAAATTTTTCGGGTTGGTAATCACCAAAAGGATTTTAGATGTAAGGGTTATATTCCGGTAAAAAGACGTCGCAGTACATTTGAAATTATAATCATGTATATTCATGGGCATTTTTTATGGCAAGATTTCTCGGAGCGGCGAAAGCTCATGCGCAAATAATTACATGAATTAAAACAAGGTTACCATTTAATAGACAAACAGTAGGATGGTTTGTCTACATTGTATGTTGACCTAGATCCAGGCATATACTGGTTGAATACTGCAGGTACATTGGCAACAGGTCCCACGGGACGATCGAGAATTCCAGAGCCGTTAGGCAGATGTTCTGAAAACTATTTAGGAGCTATCAAACCTTCAAGAATGCCACGAAACCAACAATATGGTGAACCTAAATACAACTGCTATATTAAGGCCGACAATTAGACCATTAAATTCATAAAAGTAATAGGGGTTAAAGTATGAAATTGCCGCTTTATTGTAATAGGTACTTCGAATTGACATAGAACCTTCATGGTTTGAGATTTTTGAGTGAAACTTTTTCCACATGGTACCTATGAAGTTCTTCTTTTAAAAAATGTGCAATATTTGATTATCGTCTTTCAGTTGTTTTTTTTATTCAGCTTAGGCAAGAATGATGGATACTTCGAAAATTCGAGTTATTTTTGAATACGAGTTCCGACGCGGAACTAACGCGGCAGAAACAGCTCGTAATATCAATGTTGCGTTTGGAGAGGGGACTGCTAATGAACGCAGCGTGCGATTTTAGTTTAAACGCTTTCATGATGGAAACTTTGATTTGAAGAACGAACCACGTGGAAGACCGCCCACACAGGTGAATAACAATGAATTGAAAGAGATGGTGAAAGCCGATCCGAGCCAAACTACACAGAAATTAGCGGCATGGTTTAACGTTACCTTACCAACAATATTGACTCATTTGCGTCAAATGAATAAAATAAAAAAATATGAGAAATGCCTCATGATTTGACTGATTTGCAGAAAGAAACGCGTGTTGAAACTTGTGTTGCCTTGTTGAATCGATACAGAAATGAAGGAATATTGAATTGAATTGTGACATGTGATGAAAAGTGGATTCGAAAAGCGCAATGGCTGACCCCAGGTCAAACGCCGCAACAGTGTCCTAAAGCAAAGCTTACCAATAAAAAGGTAATGGTAACTGTTTGGTGGTCTCAGCGTGATGTTATTTACTATAGCTTTCTCCGATCAGGTCAAGCAATAACGGCAGATGTCTACTGTGCCGAACTCCGAACAATGATAGCAAAACTAGCAGTGAAACAGCCCCGACTCATGAATCGATCTTCACCAATAATGAACTCTAACTTAGATCTATTTGGTTTATCCGTTGGAAAATTTAGAAACATATTACTGGACACAATCAAAAAATTATGTGAATAATATTGAATCTTTAGTGATAAAAGTATCTTATTTCATTACTTATGTATTCCGTCCGACTTTAACTTTATCAACATTGTCTTTTTGTGTATCTGTGGAGAACGTTGTTGGTTACACATTTGTATAACTCCTAATGTTCAGTTTCCTTGTAAAATATAATGTGTAATTGTTTGTTCTTCTGAATAAATAAAATAACATAAATAAAAATAAATGATTGCTCCATGATAACGCGAGACCTCATACAGCATGAGAAACCGTTTTAACTCTACTAATTAATTATTTTGATTAAATAAATATGTTAAATTTAAAAAAAAAAAAACGAATTGTGCAGCAGTGCGATTCTGTAACCATCTCACCGTGAAAACTTAGGTGAAGTGAGCGTGGAGTGAGCTGTCATTCCAACTAATGCTAGGGATCGACACTATTGACAGCTCACTTCACCTAACTTTTCACGGTGAGATTTTTACAGCAGTTACCGAGTCTCCTGACGAAATCCCAATCTTCGCCTAAAAGAACTGAGAGTGAGCTCCAAACCGACTTTCACATCGTAATATCAAATAAGAAAATGATGTCAATATTTTTTTGGTACCATAAATAACCACTACTTATCATGATAACACCCCGCACAGGGCCCGCGTGGTGGATTACGGCCCACTTCTTCTCACAGAGAGGTCCGTGTCTAGCAGGAGGAATGTTATTGGCTGATTATACATTATGCTATTATTTTTATCCCTAACATGCATTACCACCCAACACGCTAAAAACAAATTCTTGAATCAGAATACATAAATACTTCACATGTAATCTCATCAGCTATCTTTTATATTTGCACCGAGAAGCGTATCTACTGAAATATTGTTATTAGGCCTAAGGCACTCTGCCAAGTATTCAGACAAAATTCGCTGAAACAATTTCATGGATTACCTAGGCATTAAAATGGTCTTAACACTGTGTTACACCAGTTGAAGCTTGTGACTTCGCTTGTATGCTAACTTTAACTCCCTGTGAGGCAGTGTGATACCAGAATCAGTTTTTCCTGTAGAGTTTTGTCAACTTTGACTATGAGACTGTTTTTTGTTTTTTCAAAAATGTGTGCCATCTCTGTAGTATTCTTCTGCGTGTCGATATTGGATTTACCCAGAATTTAGCTACGAATTTGGCTCCTTCTGTAACGTCCATCAGTTCCTGTAACGTGCAGGCAACTGGACATGATATTAAGTGCCCCATTTAATTGTATTTGGGTATATAGAGCGAAAGTTTGTCTACAAAAGTATTCGTCACTGGTATTATTTCATGCATTAATTGAATAAAAACCGACCAGCAGAACTTATTCTTTGTTGTGTTTTTGCATGGAGCTTACATTGTTTTCTCTGATGAAAAAAACAGAACAAACAAGATTACTGTATGTTACAAAATTACGTTATCTTCAACGCGTGTTGATGAACTGAAATTAACTGTTACAAATTACTTACACCTACAATTTTCTAAGAAACAATTTTGACAACGCCTTTCTTTTCGTGATGAACGACCGCGAAAAAAAATCGTGTAACTATCCCCTCGAGTACTTAAATAACTGTTCTAGTATTTTTTCGCCGAATTGACACACGTTTCTTGGCACTTATCGCATTTTTATATCGTTATCGTAACAGTTGGTAACACGTCACAGCGATAATATCAGAATCCCGATGTATTCGAAAAAAGGTTATAGGATGTAAATAAATATTTCGTGTAAAGTGCGTTTTTTTTCCTGCTGATTTGTTGCAAAATCTTATCTGTCGAGATTTCGGGAATGATAAGATTAAGCCCATAAGGTGGCGCGAAGATATCTGACGCGTATTACTTAAACAACAAATCTTCATTGAAGAATTGAAACTAATCGAATTGATGATGACACGTTACAATGATACGCGAAGAGCAAGCACGCGTTGTCGTGTGTCTATCTGAATCAGGTCTTATCAAAAATAAATAACGTACAATTTGGCCGAAGACCAACAGGAAAACGTACTACAAAGTGAGTGTAGAGAAAATAACCCATGTACTCAAAAAATCTGTGAGTGTCGCAAATCTTCCGAGCAATACTTGGCTGTTAGTAACCAAGCGAGCTGCAGTATTTATTAAGCCGGCTCAACTCGACACTGAAAAAACAGAATGACACAATATTCTACTCACAGACATAATTCTATTTGTAACAGATATTTTTCTTGACAAGCATCCGAATTAAATTCATAAAGGAACAGCTATCAGATACCAGGAGGACATAGACACGCAGGCAGGTAATAGGAATGAAAATATTTCAACCACGCGCGGCACGTATTCGTTCCGCGTAATAACTAGGACAACGCGTGAAAGTAAATACGTCTGGAAAACCTCCTACATATTCTATTTGCCTGGTTATGATAATACGTATCGATAATAACAATAAGTTGATAAGTATTCGGTGGGAGATTGCAAATGTCTGCAGCACGTCAGAACGCCTAGGCACGGCGCGTACATTTCGAAAGTATGTTGTAGCTTTATAATATTTTATACTTTTATAAACTTAATAGAAATAGAAAAACGCTGAAGATCATAGTAAAACTTTTCATATTTATATTCTTAAAAGTGAACTTTTTTCAGCGATCTTGGTTTTATTTAAGACGACTATCTGTGACAAGATTGCCTGTGAAAAGTTTTCGTGACGTCGAGAAACGTCTTAAGTTTAATAAACCGTGGAAGTTTTGATCAAAATCTTGTACCGCAGGACCGAATTGAACCTGCCTAAATCTACTCAGTTTTATAAGCATTTTGTAAACAAGAAAACTAACTAATGCTACGACTTACTTTTATAATTAAGGCTTAGTTTATGTACGAATAAATAGCATAATAAAATAAACTCAAGGCTTAAGAGTTAAGCTTATAATATTATTATACTAAAGCATAAAATAATCCTCGATAAAATATTAAATCATCATCTTATTTGTTACTATGCCAACCCTGAAAACAACAAAATGTAACGATATTTTTATAGCAATGTATGGAAGTTCAGCAAATATGTTGCTAACTATGTTGTCCGCACTTAGGCTTTACATTGCTTTAAGAGCTGTTCACACCTCGAGGTAGCGTTGCCAGGATTCCTCTTAACCCAGTAAAGAAAAAAGAGACCAATGTGTAAAAACGAATGTACAAAAATGTCTTTGTGCTATTTAAACTATAGTAGTTAGGTACTAAATACCGACTAGCCATACGCGTGTTAGTTTTTATTAGGACAAATTGTTATTGACTTGACACTCGATTAAAAAGGTTAATAGCCCAAATCTGGACAATTCATATTTACGAATGTATGATACGTTTCTATACGCATCAGGAAATATTTTCCAGAGATTTGTCTCCACGCCATTCTTATCGCAAAGACGAAGGGTATCACACAGGAATTATTCAGAGGACCATTTCGCGTCGCCACCGACTTGCAGCAGGTAATAGAAAGTAAATATTTTCGCTAGTAGCCGCCCGTCGGCTACAGAGAGAGTGATACACGGCTAAAGCCTGCGGCTTGGCACGGCTTACTGTGAGCAGATTGCTTCTACAAATACTGATGGTCTGCCGCGTTTGGCTAGACTGGAGATTTGGTCCTAAGTTCCTAACACTTTGGAAATGTCTAGGATGATAATACGTACTGAATATAGATTAACGATCGGGCTTTCTTGAATTTCTTTTTACCGTACGCTTTCGAGTCTTGCAAAGTAGGTAACAAAGA
Source organism: Apamea anceps (assembly GCA_951799955.1). NCBI lineage: Eukaryota > Metazoa > Arthropoda > Insecta > Lepidoptera > Noctuidae > Apamea > Apamea anceps. The sequence continues at coordinate 12,803,099 of OX637515.1, read as the reverse complement.
GTTTAGTGGCTATTTCTCACACAGAAATAAGTAAAGGTTACCTGTTAAATCGATAAGTAGCTCACTGGTTTGTAAATTAACCGTGACCTTAGGAACAATATGAAGCGTCAATATTAATTTGGGCAAGTGTTGTGATTACAAGAAAAGTGTGTTGTTTTTGAACTTCAATTATCGTGCCAGTAGATTCGTTGGTAATTAGAATTAGATTAGGAGTAGCCTTTCGAGTGTTAGGCAAATAAATGGACGATAAAGTGGGGATCAATTTAGTTAAAAGCTGAGACAATAATGGCAATCAATGCTTGGTAGAAAAGTGTAGGAAAGTACATTGATTGAATTATTGTTTTCCAGATAAAATCCCTATCATTGTAGATATTCCCCTTGGGGGATTTGATCAAATACATGTAAGTACATGGTGATTACAAACGAGGCCTTTCTTGTGTGGAATCAGAAAAAATAACATTACCTAAAAACTTAAAGACAGTAATCAGACCCAATTCCACTTATCACTCAGCTCCCTACAATTGCTAGTTGCCTCCCATTTAATAACAACAGCTATTAAACCAATCAAAACAACATCAATTGTATTTAATCTTGCCTTACAAAGGAGCATCTTCCTCCTTCTATATTATCAGCTGGCATTATCTTCACAACAAAGATATATCAGGACATCTCTGCACCAGACGGCCTTACGGTACTTAACAATATTTATTTCGGCACTAGGGGCAGTATATTTTTTGCGAAGAATGCTCATATTAACTGAATCCTATCTTGTGAGAATGAATGTGGTGCGTGGAGTCTCGAAGCAATCTCTTTAAGTGGCCCTCGCCACAATACAGGCAGGGCGCAGTATGTGAAACAGAAGTAACGTATCTGAGACGTGATCGTAATCGTAAACGAGAAATAGAGTTATTTTTTATATCTATAACAAATAATCGACCTTATTATTTACCTATGTCAGAACATTTGTCATCTCTACGACATTTGTTGGTACGAAAAGGACATATTATGTCCTTTTCGTATCAAATGTCATAAGACTGAATTGAAAGATATACTTAAACAGTGTGCTAGGTATACATACAAAAATCAGACAACAATTTGGTATAATATTTCTGTGTTCTGTCCTCGCTAACAAAAACCGATCAACTTTAGGAACATCCCCCAATCGAAAACAATTTTGTCAGTCCATTTTTATTCCTCAGGGAGCATTTCTTGGAAGAATATATCGATGCCCTTGTACCCAAAACTTCTGCTACGTTTCCTTCGACTTGCTCCTGCGTAGAAACTTTGCCTTATCGGGGTTTATTAGTTATTTATTCTCACACGGCCCAAGGGCTGTGGTCCTTCATGTAACTTGCATTATATTGTTACAGTTTCTTAGACCTGCATGTAATAGCGACCTAATTTTCTAGAAAGAATTCCAAGGTTACAATTAAGTTTTTCAAGAACAATTTGCTTCAAGTCAAGCGAATTGCAGTTTTCTTTCTCTTGAGCGGTGCAAAAGAAATTAGGTGAGAGCAAGTTATTTAAACAATTACGGAGCTACCTGTATTTTATTTCTTCTTTTTAGATTCTAGCGGTTTGCTGGCTTTTTACCGGTGAACTCAGTTTAAATTAATCATGCGTCTATTAGTGATTCTTTCATCGTCTTCCTAATTCTTATACTTTATACTCTGCAAAATATTCTCGCGCGGTTGTTTTATATCTTCGGGTTTTAAAGAAACCTGGGTTTCATTTCATTGTATAACAATTTTTTCATTGGTTGATTTTTCGACTCTGATTTCTAAGCTCAAATTTTCACAATAACACAGTAGGTGGCTCAATGGTATTACCCTTACGAGTCGACCCCGAACGAATTTCATCACCACTGCTCTCAAGACGGAAAGGAAAACATCGTGAGAATGGTATGTCTTAGAACCAAAAATTCAAGACATGTGACGTCCACCAACCCGCACTGGGCCCGCGTGGTGGATTATGACCCACTTTTTCCCATAAAGAGGAGGCCTGTGTCCCAGCATTGGGAACATAATAGGCTGATGATGCTTAGGTGTTTAGGTGATATTGTAAAAATATGAGGCCGAGGAGTCGTAGGTTTATACGTGTGAAACATGCCTTATCGCACAATCAATAATTTGATTAGGGGCAGTAATAGGTATTATGAATGAATGTGAATCACTAACATTTCCCCTTATTTCGATACCGCTTAAAAGAAAATTGTGTAGTACGTGGAACCGTAACGGAAATGGCTACTTATGAGTCACTATACTCAAAGATAATACACTCGAGAGCAATGAATCCGGGTCACTTAAAGAATGTTAAAAATCTCGGAAACTAAAAATGATAGGTTAATGCAATAAATTGTATTTAATAGACAATGTAATACTCCTTAAATGAAAGTAAAAAAAATATGAGTCACCATACATTTTATTAACACAAAATTACATAAAGAAAAAAACTGCTGATCTCTCCTTAAAACAAAAATAGGAAACATGAAATTTTTGAACTTTATTACGATTTTCTTGAATTTTAATACTTCGTATTGCCTCCTCGTGCTTCCATTACTGCGTTTACGCGGTTTGGCATGCTGTACACCAAGTTCCTTATACGATTTTGGGGAATATTCTCCCATTCCTCTGTGAGAGCAATTTTGAGCTCACGAAGCGTGATTGGGGGAGGGTTTCGTTGTTTTACGCATCTGCCTAGCTCGTCCCAAGCATGCTCGATCGGGTTGATATCCGGGCTGCGCGCTGGCCACTCCATACGAGTAATGTTCATCTCTTGAAGGTAGTCATTCACAATCCTACCTGTATGAGGTCGGGCATTGTCATGCATAAATATAGCATCCTCACCTAAATTGACCATAAATGGACCAAAGTGATCATTGAGGATTTCTTCCACATATCTTACGCTAGTTAAAGAGCCGTTTTCTATGATCACCAGCTCTGTGCGACTTTCCGAAGAAATTCCGGCCCACACAAGTACAGACCCACCACCGTAGGCTACTTTTTCTTCGATGCATGCTTGCTTGAATCTTTCCCCTGGTCTTCGATACACTCTGTGTCTTCCATCGTGCTTGTAGAGCATAAATTTTGATTCGTCGGAGAACATAACTTTTGACCAATCTTCAATACTCCAATTTACGTGGCTCTGGGCATATCTTAGTCTTGAAATACGATGCCCACGCTCCAGTTTAGGGCCGTTTGCAGGTCTAAGGGGTTTTAAGTTAGATTCAGCAAGCCGACGTCTTACTGTCCATGCACTTGGGTTACTTCCTCCGAGGCGTCGAAACTGATTTGTGAGTTCAGTTCCTGTGAGAAAGCGATTTCGAAGCATGGTGTTCACCAAGTATCGGTCTTCTCGTGCTGTAGTACACCTGGTTCTGCCCGTTCCTGGTCTGCGTAGGTTAGAAACAGTTTCTTCGTAACGTCGGAGAACTCTTTGTACTGTTGACAGCGACACACCGACAGTCCTGGCTGTATCGCGCTGACTCCGGCCGGTTTCCAGCATTGTAAGTATTCTGGTGCATTCTTCAGGCGTAAGCGACATAATTTCAGCTTGAATAATGAATATAGAGCACTATCAACATGGTTTATGTACCCACATAAATGACAGATTACAAACAAAAGCAAAACCAAATGCTGTAATTTCGTAGTTCCATCTTCGAAAGTGGCCCTTTTTCAAATTTGATTTTTTTATGATATAACTTTACAATAACTAAGAAGTTTTAATACCTTCATTTAAGGAGTATTACATTGTCTATTAAATACAATTTATTGCATTAACCTAGCATTTTTAGTTTCCGAGATTTTTAGGATTCTTCAAGTGACCCGGATTCATTGCTCTCGAGTGTAGTATGTTATTACGTCTGTAAACTACGTAACAACTATTTAATCTTCAGGCTTTTATTTATTTACTTTATCTTACGTGGGATCATTTAAACTCTTACGTAATAATTTAATTCTGACTCACTGCAGATTTAGACTCGGAAACATACTGTAATTTCAAGTAACTACATGACTAGCGCGTTAATGAACAATATATTACGGTCTTTCAATTATAGGTATTCTTTCTTTCTTTTCTTTCTTCTGACACATAAATTATAGTCTGTATATTCTGGATATTACCTATAATGCTCGTTAATTATTAATTAAATCCCTGACCCTGCTTATTAATTAGCTAATTACCTATCTGCTCTTGTATTATTAATTGTTATTGCTGATGAAGCTTAGAGCTTTTTCATTCCGAAAATACCTCTAAACTATCACCAAATAAAACTATTTTTTTTTTTTGTAGTAACGACAATTGGCTTCCTGTTTTATAGTGATGGACTCCACAAGTACATAAGTATGTACATAATATTTACTCACAGCAAGTATGTACAGTCTACCTTTACTCAGTGCAACAGTCGACTATGACCATAACTCGTCACACAATAGTCGTGTTGTTTTATTTGTGTTTTACGCTACAACTGGACCATGTCGCGTGTAAATATCAATAAATGCATGGAATCAATAAACGCATAGGTAGCTACATGAATTATTAATTTTTTTGGCCATTCGTTTGACTTTTTTGTGTTGTGAATCTGATTTTTTTGTGTTCATTCTGCGAATTGTTATGAATATTGACACTCGTAATATAAGTCGAGCCTTTTTTTTTTGGGTGGGAAATCATCAAATGACCTCTCCCGCTCTGGACTGAGCGGAAGGGCGTGTGTCAGACTTTTACTAACTAAAACCCACTTCAGTTGCCTGTGCCAGGGGCCACGGTATCTCTTTCGAACAACCCGTGGCCCTGGCAAGCATCGACCCTAGCGGACCCCGTCAGGTCGTGCTGACATCTCTTTGAGGCGCGCGTGGTCGAGCCTAACATCAATATTTTCTGCTTGTAGTCACAATGTATTTAAATAAAATCTACATTTATAACGTTTCATAGTATCACACATAAAAATAAATATACTACACGGATACATTGCGTAACCAAAAGAAGAAATGTGTCAAACCAAAACCACATTGAGTTATAATTACAAAGTACAATATAAATTGCTTTCTAAAACAAGAAACTTGGAAGATATACTTACCTAATAATTATATCAAAGCAACATGTCACTTGACTACATTGTGTTCTAACAGACCAGGATACTGAAGAGTTTCACAATAGTAAAGTAACTAGTAGTAATGTATTTGATAGTTACTCACGAAGGCTTTCCGTTAACAGCTCAATAGCTGTTAACGGAAAGCCTTCGTGAGTGCCAGATAAGGGCTAGGAGTGACCGTCGTTAATGCCAAACACTTGGATTGCAACACACTAGGAAGCGATCAACAATCGCATCCTACTCATCCACTTATCAGAGCTGTCTGCAAGAAATAAAACAAGTTAGGCTGTCTACAGAGACTTTGTTTCCGGACAGGGCTACGTTTAGACTGTACGTCTGTGGCAGAAGGACTGGCAGTAACTAATTACTGCCACTGGTACTACTACTAGTACCTTCTACGTACTACACAGGGTGGCAAGGATCGACGCGCTAACTGGAACCATGAATTCAGCACATGATTCTATATTCGATTGCGTTGAAATTTATGTCGGTTAGCAAAAAAAAAATCAGCTGTTTCTTAGATAAGTGCAATACCTACGCGGTCAAAATGTAACAGCATATTTTTTTTTAAATGTTCATAATCATGTATTGAATCCATCATAACAGGTTGCGCGCCGATGTTCCTGCCACCCTGAGTACACCTTATACTGTATTTAAAGGTTATTGAAAATATTGAAATCATGGACGTTACGCTTTAGAAGTCGTTAATTCTAGAACAATAAATGAATAAATAAAAATAACATTATGGTCTATGAAAAGTTCTCACAGAAAGAGAAGCTATTTAAAATGTTTCAATAAAAAGGACTGCATTAAACCTCGGGTAACCGTGTTAGATAATCGCTGCGGTGTACCCAGGCTATATTTGAAGCCCTTATTAAGACACGGCACCGAAACGTGGGTGGAACGGCGTGTACTGAAAAATGATACCAAACCCACTTGTTATTTTGTTAAACAAACTAGAAACATTATGTCTCATGCTCGTTTTATGTGGTCAGGAAGTTGTTCCATTTCCTTGTTATTTTTCTTTGTAGTCGTAACTCCTACGTGATAAGGGACCAATTTTTTTGTTTGTTTCTCCAATCTGTTTATTTTATAAGTCTTATTCATCTAACCTGGTTCTGACTAACCGTGAATCCTAGAAACTCTTTATCGTTAATTAAGAATCTGGTCCAAACGTTTTCTAATGAGAGAATCCTTCAAGATAGCGTACCGGGTGAAGAGGGCTCATTGCGGTGCCCGTTGGACACAGCCGAGTCTAAAGATAAGTAATCCTTTACGTTCTTATAATTTCCTTTTTATTTCGAAGAAAATAAGAAAGTTTTCAGAGATAGTGCTCTAGTTTTTAGGTCAGCAAAGATGTCACAAGAGCGCTGAGAAACGACGTGATCGGGACGCAAACAAAATAGCTGGATAATGAACCTAGACGCTTTCTTGATTAACGGAGTACGGAAATTAATTTACTTCATCTTGATGCAGCTCTGAAAATATGTGCGCTTGAAATCCGTATTTTTGCAAAAAGCTAACTGATTTTTAAGTCGTTAGTTTCTGTGAACGACTTTTTCCCAAATAAAACTCCAAAATCCTAACCAACACTGCTTAACATAAATACCCGATTAAACGCAATGCTTCGTAATTTTTCAAACAAAACCCCGTCTTTTAGCTTCTAAGCGCTCATAAACCGTGTATTTAATAGCGTGTGCTGCTTATCTGTGGACATGACGAGTAAGATATCGATGCACCGGCGACTCCGACACGACGACGCGAGGGCGACACGGCGACGGTAGCAGCCACTGACAGCCGAAGATAAGATACACCCACGCAACAAAACCGTTACACACCATTTATAAATCAACTGCCCAACACTACGAAATAAATTAATGTACAATTTATTTTAATTCGAAAAATTCGTCCGTAAAATTATTCCGAATTCCGTATAACTTAATTTGAATCGATAAAATGTTATCAGTTTTAATTATTTATTGTTTTATAAATTAGTGGTGTAAGGTTTTAATAATTAACGTAAATTAGTTTTCGGTTGAATGCTTTATGTTTTAAAGGCGTTGTGATAGGTGATGAATGCATTGAATGTGTTTGAATAATTAGAATATATTCAATATAAAATTAACTTGTATTTTGGTTGGATTTTACGTAATTGCATTTATACAAGATCGTAGAAAGGTTATCTACTTATAAATGCTTTTGTGAATGACAATCTGTTTGTAAAATTATAGTATATACTTTGAAAGCAAAATGTTTGGATGTTATTTTATTCCTTTCACTACCAATAATATTTTCTATCTGTTTGAAAGATGTTTCTATTTTCCTTCAGATATGAAATAAAGTAACAAAATTCTTGTGCCAAATAGTCCTTCAGAAAATAACCTCTGACAGCGGGGCAGAACGACAGACGACATTGCTCCGTTTTTACATTTTTGCAATGGAACTCTAAAATTGAGACGGCGAAATCCTGAAATGTTTCTACTTCCTTTATTATATTAAACTGGCTTATACTTCGCATTTCTCTTTAATCTCGTGAGACCTTAGGGTTTGGTCGGAGTACTTAAGGACCAATATTGGGCAGATGACTTTTGTGGGTCTATTAAATTATTCATCTACTCCGATATGGTCTGATATTTCTTTATGTCGACCACTGATAAATTCTGCCTTAAAATATTCGAATTCTCTCCCGAAAAGTCCTACATTCAGTATTTTATTATTACCGATAAAACATATGTGTTCGATTGCGGGTCGTACGGGCACATTTCTACAGTTTCAATGGCAGTTAAAAGCTTTATTAAAGCTATCTATCATTGTTACTGTGTGGTTGACCTCTACCTTATAAAGTAGCCATAGCAATACAACTGTATAAAATAATTGACAGGTAACAGGTCTATTGTCTATGAGGCCTAACACCCTTTTCTTTAATTGACAGTTACAACTTGCGTTAATATAGGCTCGGATAGAGAAATCCTACGTTTTAATAGTTTTCTTACGCAAGGCATAGTGCCTGCCATATCATATAACATATGTGTATCATATCATACTTACCCCTACCTCCCCCCCCTACCTGTGTATAATACTTACCTATTTTATCTATTTAACACATGGTGGCAAAAAAAATACATCATACGTTAAAGTAGTTGCTGCGTCAAGTTCCTTGCATTCCTTGACTTTTATTTTAGAAAAATAATTTGTTAAAAGACACACTTGTTTTCCGACATCCATGCGAACGAAGTCGCGGGCACAGCTAGTATTAAAATAAAAGTAGGTGCAAGTACCTACGTAAGTACTGTTTGACACATAAATACTTCACCTAAATCACGTCAGAGACAGTCCGACTCTACTGGACAACGGTAAAGGATTGAGTATATAAACCTCATAACTATGCACAAACAGCTACAGGTGACCTTATAAGCCGTGTCTGCGTCTTAACCTTTGTGATGCTGCGGAGCTATAATCCCCTCTTGTAAGTACCAGGTAATGAGCAGCAGTGCGATTCTGTAACCATCTCACCGTGAAAATGTAGGTGAAGTGAGCGTGGAGTGAGCTGTCATTCCAACTAATGCTAGGGATTGACACTATTGACAGCTCACTCTAAGCTCACTTCACCTAACTTTTCACGGTGAGATTTTTACGGAATCGATCGGCTGGTTCTTAGCAAAGCCTGTATTTTGTTGTAGATGCAGGGTAGTTGCATAATACATTAACAATGGGAATTGCTTTAACAATTCAAGTACATTCATTGAGTTATTAACGTTGTCCTTGGCTTAGGATGTTCCTTGATTTTTTTTTCAGATCGTAATAAGAGCTGAGTAATACACTACACAATTGAGGAGCTTGATAAGAGTGGGATAAGACTATTACCATAATACAGAGCTGAGTTTCAAGCATGCAACAGACAAATTATTATAAAGATCTTATGTCGTAATGAGAACGGTTGGTCCGTGGATGGGTGACCAACTTTACATACCGAATCCCGCCTGTGCTTCTAAAAGCACGTTAAGCCGTTGATCCCGGCTGTCATTCCTGGATCTTTGACAGTCGTTACGGGTCGTCAGAAGCTCGAGAGTCTTACAACCAGTCTTAGTGGGGGTATCGTATTACCCAGTAACTGGTTGGAGGTCAGATAGGCAGTCGCTCCATGTAAAATACTGATATCCATTTGTTATAGTATTTATTTGTTAGTGACAAATAAATACTGATTTTAATTTTCCCTGGCAAATCTTTAACTTAAGGTTGCTGTTGGGTTGCTGCCATTGACAAGTCTGTCAAAATCACAGTGATCTTTACTATTGTGACAATAAGGTTGCTATTGGGTTGCTGCTGTTAGAGTTAAAAATAACTGCGAAATCACTGTATGACTATTACTTATTCTTAAAATTATTATTTTTTCTTGTCATGTGTCATCACAAAAATAGATGTCAAATGTCAAAACGTTCCATAAAATAAAAAATAAAAACTTAAGGACCGCTGTCACATTTTGAGATCTTCATTTATTTATGTAGTGGGTCCCGTTCTGACGTGAAGAGCTTATAAATAAAATTCGTTAGGGATGGCCCTCGGCTGTCTATGTAAACATAAACATGTAAACATCTTTGGATGAGCCACTGATGAGCTTGGGAGCAAAGCTTTAATCAATACAAGATATATTTAGATTCTTGACCAAATAAAATATAAGGTATAATTTTCCACTCATCCGTGATCTGACTATAACACGCACAACTGAGGATTCCCAGGTGTATTTTATCCTAGGCTTTATTATAAGTTCGAGCAGTGCCATTGGGTATCATTTACTATTAATACTTTTCCAGTTTTAATAAATCAAGATAATTATGAATTACTTATAAAAAGCGGGCAAGTGCGAGTCGGACACGAAGGTTTCCGTAGGTACCACCGTACAATATGAATACTACATAATTATATATTTTTAATACTTTAGTAAAAAAAAATACTGGTTTCTTGTATGGGGACCCCCTTAACTTATTAGGCCTGTAGTAAACATTCTGTGGAAATTTCAAGTGTCTACCTATTACTTTTCAAAAGATTCAGCCGTGTGACCGACAGACGGATGGAAAGCGGAGCCATAGTAATAGGGCCCGGTGGCACCCTTTGGGTTCAAAACCCTAATAAAAAGGAAGACCAGTGCAATTGCAAAATTAGCTGTAGCTGCATATAGGCTTATTAACATAAAGCGTAGGTAGGCACTTGTAAGGTTCACTTTGAGATAAAAAGACAATTTACCAACCAAAAGCAGGAAATAGCAACAAAACAGGTTATAATCTTAACTAAACACGTTCAAATTATCGGTTTTATCAAAATTGCAGGCCATTTGTACCTGATATCTGTCTAACAAATTCTAAACGACTGATAAGCGTAGATACTTCGCATAGATTTCAAGGCAATATCTAATACATACATGTATTAGGGCCGATAAGGATTTATTACGGAGTTTTGGTTACGAATACTTTTATCCAAAATATATAAATTCTTAGCAACAGCTTATCTCTTGTGCCTACGCATATTCGGGGAACGATAATACGCAGATGATTGAATTTTGTATCTAAAAGAAACACGTTTTATAAAATTAAACCATAAGTTGAAAACATCAAGTACCAAAATTATTAAACGGCGCTATAAAAATAATTCTTAAAATATCGCGTGTATTTTAAATGTCTTATGTTTGCATAGAAAAATAGTATAATATTATTTTTACTGATTTTTCATCAACGAACAAAAATAAAACCCTGGATTACGACTTCACACAAAAGTTCATTATACCAGAACCATAATTACGTAACATTAATATCAATCGGAATCTGAATAATTTTGAAGACTAATCCATTCCTGCATATGTTCAAAAAAAAAAATCTGCTCAATAACACAATAAATGTTGGTGTACTATCAAAATTAAAGCCATTGCTACTGGTAGGTAGTGTGTTACGCAATTATCCCACTGGAGTAGACATTTTTCTGATATCAATTATTAAAAGGCTTACTTACTTTACCCATTAGCTTAAAATTTTATAAAAGGAAAAAAAGTTACAAGAATAAAATAAAATATTTCAATAACAATACATCAAAACTCGTAGCCAATCGGTTTAACTTTAACCTAGCTGAGGGCGCTTAGAGAATTCAATAACGTTTTGATCGCTGCACGGATTGCCCACACACCCCTGCGGCTGAGATACGGGGATTCTCGATCTGTTTAAAGCCTAAATGGGAACCACCCACTCGAACTCTAAACTATATTAGCCTTAGGCCGGCGGTATACATGTGCCTTCGTTACCCGCGTGTCATGTGCGTTCGTGAGCCTTCGTTTACTTCGTGAGAACTTTCTAAGCAAAAAAGTTATGCGCGGTCATACATAGATTTAAAAAATATAAATATACGAGTACACGTCGAATTGAGTACCTCCCCCATTTAAAAAAAAATCTCCTTTAATGTGTGACTTTTTTTTTCTTCCAGGATCTTTTCTGGTCCTTCTGTTCGTAAAATATCTGACGACGCCCTAAACGAAATAAACTTCGACACAGACGAATCGCCCGAGGTTGTAAATGTAGATTAAACATAATTGGTTTACGTCGGGTTGAAATTGAGAAAATATTTATCATGGAAATGAGAAAACAAGGATCCAAGCTCAAGACAAACTAAATCAGCCGTTGTAATAAATTACATCGCCCCGTATAAAAATAAGAAATTTTTAAAACGACGGGTTTCCCTTTCGCAGGCTAATCTGAAAGTCAAGTGTTGGTATGTAAAAAATAACGTTGCTGCTAAATGAAGACGTTTTCGCATAATAAAGTTAAGAATTAATGATTCTATGTTGACCTATTTACCTATTATCGGAAAAATTAACTCTTAAGTTTAATTTCAGGCGAGCGCTGAATTCCGTAGCGAGCGAAAAAGTTATATTATTCGCTGCGAAAAGAATTTTCACTGTTCTATAACAGATAAAAGCTTAAGTTTTAAGTTTCACCTTCATACTATAAAGTTCTCAACACCAGTAGTTACTAACACTTTGTGTTGCCAGTCATGAAAAATTGCATTTTTGAATGGAGAAAACGTTGACCACATCGATGAAGTTTGGTACGTGACTGCAAGAGGCAAAGTAAGCGACACTCCAACTTGTAGATGGCGTCAAAGATAATAGAAGGTAAACATTTGCTAAGGTTGGCAACACAACACACGCGCTTTCGGTAGGGCTGCCATCATCGTCTTTATAATTTTAAACACCTAATTTTGATAACATTTCAGTACCATAATAATGGAAAACAGCCAGCCAGTCTTACCAAGGGATTCTGTATTACCCAGTAACTGGGTTTTGGAGGTCAGATAGGCAGTCGCTCCATGTCAAATACTGGTGCTCAACTACATCCGGTTAGACTGAAAGCCGATCCCATAGTTGGGGAAAAGCAAGGCCGATAAAAATGGAGAACATCTTATCAATAGTCGAATAAACTTATCATATTCCATTCAAGGAGTGTTTTCCTGTTTATCAGCCGTAAAATAAAATGCGGAGGAAGCAAAACAAATAATACAAACATTGGAAATTAACGCACTCAAATCTTATCAGTTCTGTGCTATCTATTTGATAACAGTTACCTATTTTTGTAACTCTAATATATCGGGCACGAGGCAATATGTCACTATATTCTATTCATGATAAATTACAATGATATGTACAGATGCCAGCAGGTCAAGCTACCCGAAACTGTCAAATTTTCCCAATCAACCTTGAACCTTAATACTTTAGCGATACAGTTGAAAATCTATTAAAGAAATTCGACAGATTGTAGCAGCTTGATCTGTTGGCGCCTGTACATTTTCAAATAGTCCTGTAAATAACCAAAAGTTAAATAAGGACCAATTAAACAATGAATAAACGTGTGTCTTGAAGTATTCAAAGAAATTGCAATCGTCCTAAACATTGGGAGTAGAAGCTAAAGCTAAAGTATTTTATATCATTTTAAAACCCACAGGAACAAGTGGCAACCCTAACGTTAGGGGTGACACTCGAGAACTCGTTCGTTTCATTTCATTTCCCATCTGATGTTTGCACAGTCAACACGTATCCCGTATGTGGCGTTCTTTTCAATCCATCCAGTTCTTTTCATCCATCCTCTTTGGGTGAAATGCTTTACCGTTTTGATTGTAAGCCCCTAAATGCGGTCTGCCTTTTAACGGTCGATGTAACAGCGTTGAATTTTAATGAGTCCAATTAAGTAAAGAAGCTTGTAACAGCAATTATTATGAGTGTTTTATAAGAGTCTTTGGGTGTTCCAATTAATGTATTTATTTTTTCGGTGGGATTAAAGAAATCCTCGAGTATTTTAATTTAACAATAGCTTTTAAAAATATTCCATGTTTTTGTACCCATAATATTCAATGCAAAACTATAATTATAAAGAGGGAAAATTTGTGAGAGGAGGACCGAGTCGCAGCAGTGGGAACATTATAGGCTGATTACGTAGTGGGTAATCTTCTAAATTATTTCACTAATGGCAAGCTACAGTATTGCCGAGTGTCAAAGAATATATTTTACGTTTATGCGAAATCGCGACCAGAAGCTAGTATAAGATGTAATAAACGGCCACACGAAATCATTGACTTTCATCACAATTATAAACTGCGAAAATAAAAGTAAATTCCCAAAGCGATTTCATTAAAACATCTCATTACTTAAAAAGTAAAAGTGACGCCCAAATTAGCGCCTTACAAAAAGGCCCTCAACTTCCAATAATACCCAAATAACATAATTAATTACTTTAACCGAGGGGCGGGAAAATTTCACGAAAGATTGGAGATTAGAGCGATTAATCCAATAAATAAGAACAAACTGTAGAACTCCGGGAGGGACGGACTCATCAATCATAAAAATATATATATATATATCAGCCCCGTCTGAATCCCTCTTTACAAAGCTCGGTGCAATTGTCGATTTACAAATTGAATTATTTTTGAGGGATCCTTATTAATACATATTTATGAGGGTATTACAGAGTCTGAATATTTGTGGGTGATTAATTAGGGAGGTTTTATTCGTCTTTTGTGTTCTTCTACGTTACTAGAGTGACTTTCATGCACCTGATGCGTGTGTTAAATATTCGTTAATGTTTAAGAGGCAAAAGTATTAGGAACTAAAAGAAATATTTAACTATTGATGATTCGTAGCAAGTGGACAGGTCCACTCAAATCTGTGTGGTTCTTTCCTTAAAATCTCTGACATAAATATGCATGGTACTCATATAGCTTGACCAAGATTATGACTTTGAAAGAGACCTCTGAGTTTGTTTCGGTCTGTATTCTGGGAGAAGTCGGATCGAACTCATCTATGTAGTTTTAAAATATAAGTTGTTTTTGACGTGTAAACCTGTTTTTTGAATCATCACATTAAGTGGCATAGACTTTCATTGCCAGCAACGAGTTAAATTTTTAATACCTACTTAGTTTACCACATTATAATCCAACCGACTTGTATGTCTCCCATTTCTTTACACAGACCATTAACTAAGCATGCTGCACCAGACAAGATTAAATCCCTAATCCCTTTCCAATGTGGCGTTACACGGACCGTCAGCTCTGACCTACGCAACTCCTTATCATCACACAGGTGGATGTTACCATTCATCTGATATAATCCTTCAGCTACCCACGCTAAGAGATGGACGTCTGGGGTCCCACCTTGATCTGGGTTGCAGATTTCATTCATGCCGGGACAAGGGAGTTAAGCTTACAGTTATTTATTGTGAATCTAGGTATTAGTCTGTGTACACTATGATTGATGGATTTCGAAGTCAATTTGAGGGTCTCATTTTTGAATGACAGTGATGCTGATTTGTATTTTACCGGTAGGTAGGTTTAATTTATGTATTGCATACAGACATCGGAAAGAATAAAAGGAAGATAGGTTTATGTTACGCGGTTTCGCCCTCGTGGATGTCGGAAATAATCCCACGGGAATGTGCTACCGGGACAAAAGGTAGGCCTGTGTCCTTCCTCGGGATGCCATCTACCTCGTTGCCAAATAATTTCAAAATCCAGTTAGTGGTTTAGGCGTGAAAAGGTAACGAACAAATAGAGTTACTTTCGAATTTATAATTATTAGTATGGATATACATATAGGCTTAAAACCTAGTTTTAGAAGTCTCCCAATTACTGTAAAAGCGTAAACATTACTTAATACCAACAACACATTATATTAGGATAATTTCTATGCACTTAACAAATGCTTACATCCAGAAAACGACTCCAAGGACACCGCAAACTTTGATCCTTCGAGGAATTACTTATTCCTAAATATTCTATTTTTATTATCTACAAGGAAAAAGCGGTAGATACGCCCAACACACTGTCCTATAGGCTCCACTAATAAGGTTAACCCTCAGACGGCTATCTCGAAGTGCTTCAGACATAACATAACAGCTCCGAGTAGATAAAATCGAAGATAATGCAATTGTCTGGATATCCTCGCGATATTGGAGCAGAATGGATAAGAGACAACACTTCAGACTACAGGCATGGATAGATTGTCTTTGTTGTGGTTTAATAAGATTGTAAAATAGGTTTTATAAGGAGCCATTTTGATTTTATGTAAGTCGACAAGCTTTAGACATAGGGTGAGCAAGGGTTACTGAAGATTAAATTGTGATGCAGTGATCATCACAATTTAATCTTCAGTTTAATCTTCAGTCCAGTTCGATAAAAAAAGAATAGAAAGTAAAAGTATTTAAATGGGACTCGCTCTGGAAATTATAAACTAACAAACAAAAGAAGAAGAATAACTTGTAATAGTAAACCTGCAAGATACCAAAAAGGCTGCAATCTTCAATAATGCTATATACTTTAAAAATAAATGCCTGAGCACGTTAACATTATAACATTGGTAATACAAAAATGATATTTTCGACCGATACTTTTGCAGCTTGTGTATTTCTCCATAAAGTAGGCCATCCCATTCCACTTTGAGCATGATCGCAGTAAAAGGCGAGTAACTATCTAAGGGATTATACCTTTCAGGTGAATAGGCAGGAGTAATAACTTGTACAGCACAGCAATATCGATATCATGGCGATATGAAACTGATATTTCGACAGTAACATCTTACTTGGAGTTTCTTGTTTCTCACTTAAAGTATAAAGCTTACTAATGGAGAATATCTGCTTGTCTAATACAATAATATTGCAAAATGTTTTAGAAAGGAAGTTTTTTCAGAACCTTTGATGTATAATGAGAACGTATCAAATTCCTACAAATATACAATTAATAGATATACGGAAAAATAATGTTTTTTTTCTGTTTTGTTGTTGTTTTTTTTATATACCTACACTTTGACATTAATGAATTTTATATATACTATGACATTTGCTTACTTTGTCTTTACAAAGTAAGCAAATGTCAGTCTTCACATTGTGAATGTGAAGAATATAAGTATGGGTCATTTTATTTATATTATTTTTCTCTCTGTTCTGTTAGTTTTTGTCATGGTCTGGCAGTTTGAGTAATTAATGTGGCCTACCCAAATGTCCTTTCTTTGGTATTGTTCGTCGAATCATCGAGCTCCTTAAGTTTTGAGTTGAGCTGCACGATTTCTGACAAATGCGTGCACTGACTGGACAGGTTCCCTCAATCTTCTCAAATTCTTTCCTTAAAAGACCATCTCAGACATCGATCTACATGGTCTTCATATGATCAAGATTATATCTGGACTTTACAAGAGACTGTGACCTCTGAGTTTGTTTCGGCCTTACTTCTTAGACTAGCCAAATAGGAAACGCCGACCTTATCTAGTCTTATAATATTATTGACGTGTAAAAGTGTTCGTACAAACCTATTTACGAAATAAAATCATTTATCAATTCGATGAAGAAAGCGATACCGCTCAAAAATTAACACATCACTGCCAGTAGTACCACTAAATGGTAAAACAAACGTTTTAGGAACACACACCTAAAAAACGCCGTGTGTGGCACCAACAACAACCTAATATGACAACCTTTTGACACAAACTGTTTAACATCAATACAAAATTTATCGTACAAACTCTGAACTCCACATTAAAATCCCATAAGACTTCACTTTTAACCGACTTTTTATATCCATTCAGTTGCAGTCAATTCAAATTTAAATCAGACATCGTTTATTCATTTTAGGGCCTTATGAACGTCAAATAAGCCAGTGGTATTATTCCTTGGGTATATTTTATTGTTGTTTAGTAGCATTCGTGCATTGTCAAATTGTTGTGTACGCCTCCAACCGGTGTGTTGCTCTTACTCATGAATAGAACTACTGTGACAATGTTTGGTTGACTGTAGTAACTTTGTAAGTAGTCCTACCAGTTTTAGTATGATGTTTTCTAAGTAACTGTGAACATAATTGATATTGAATAGGGCCGCGCGGACAATGAACTTATTATTGCTTGTAATGTATTGTGCCCACGGCTTGTTGCTTGTACCGAATAATAATTGTTTTGTGTTTCTTGTATTGTTTATTGGTGAGCAGAAACTTAATCTTCTCAAAGATTCCTTTCTATGAAACAGGTTTCAATCTTTCAAGTTAGTCAAACAGCCTACCTTGCAGCTTCTGGAGGAGGTCAACAGGACTCCTAAACAGACAAGGTCGATCCTATTTTATTCCTGGCAATCACAAAGCAGAAATCTTGTACATTTTTAACCATTAAACGTGCTGATGTTTGGGCGAAAATCGATCGTACATACAAGAGAGCTCAGCCTTGGGCGAAAGGAAACGCGATATTGGGATATTGCAAATTCGCTCCCAAGCGTGTAATGGTCGGGTTTTCAAACGCATGCACACAATTTATGGAATTTGTCGTTTGGGATTTACCACCATTACTAGCATGTGGCTTGCGGGCACATCGGGTAAACCTCAATTAATTATAGTAACACTAAATAAACACAAAGGCCAATTACTAACTACTTAGAATTCCTAATTGCGAAGTCCTAGAAACTAATATTGAAGCAGCCTAAACAAATGCCAATACAATAACAAAACTAATGAATTCATAATAAGGTTGGTGCCAATGTTTGTAATACAGCCACCCAACAGTTGGTAATCAAATAATTCGGTAAGAAGTCAGTACGGGAGGCAGTTTGGCAAACACTGCAAACAGATAATACCATGTTTGCCGAGGCGAGCAAACACGAGGCGTTCAAACTAACACCTCGAACATTAAGCAATTTGTTCTGGAACTTGTGAGGTGACGACATTTTTGAATAAGGATTTCGTGAGTGTGACTGAATTTATTTTATTCTCGCCTTATGAAGCGTGTAAAACTTTTCGGAAAATGATTAAGGGTTAAAGTTACAGGAATACTCGACGTTAATCGCTTTATTGTTCGTGGATTTTGTTGAGTACTTACCTACCTTATTGGGAAAATACTATAAAACATACTTAGTATACTTAAAATCAAATAGGTACCTAAGTCCTTAAATATTGATTGTGTCAGTCAATAACTTCAAAATTGGAGCAATGAAGACTCTCTACTTGTCTCAACTAAGACCCAAGTAATAAGAATTCCAATTGCTTAGTATTTTTTTATTCAGTTGACTACTTACTAAGTTGCTGCTCAGGTTTCGTAGGACAGAGTTAACTGCCGTTATAAAAATTATATGTCTATTAAAACCACCAAAAAGTCCGAAAAGCATATTAACATTTTATAAAACACTGGCTTTTTATGAATAAAAGTCTGTTATCTGAACGAAAAGCGGTGTGTTCAGTGATTTCGCAGAGGTACAAAGATCCTGCCTGGAAGGTGGCCAAACTTTTTACGACACTTTTGATTTCAAATGAACTAGCTTCTGGTATTCGACAGCTAAATGCTGAAGAATGGTTAAAGAGGGGGTTTAAATAATACTGGTTCGCTAAGCCACTTACTCTTTTTTTCCGTAAAAACCTAATTCGGACTATTACGAATATTTAAAACCAACGCACAGCATTTCATTTTTATCTATAAAGATTATTATATGTAGATAATGAATAACAGTAACTTGGGTACCTACACCTCGTTCGTTGGTAAGTCCAGCACTTGAGAACGGCTGGACCGATTTGGCTATTTTTTGTTTTAA
This sequence comes from Apamea anceps, assembly GCA_951799955.1. NCBI lineage: Eukaryota > Metazoa > Arthropoda > Insecta > Lepidoptera > Noctuidae > Apamea > Apamea anceps. The sequence continues at coordinate 12,783,929 of OX637515.1, read as the reverse complement.
TGTTCTTAATAGTCCGAATTAGGTTTTTACGAAAAGCTAAATTGGAAGAGGCTCCCAGAAAATTTACAAATTCGGATAAAAGTGAAAGTCCTTTTTTCTATGTGGTTTTTGTTGAGTCAACTAGTGAGAAATAAAAACTCTGCTTGCGTAATCAAATTCTTTTGGCTGCTTCTTTACTGCGAATTTCACTTAACATCATCGACCGCCCGTTAATTATGTACAAAACAAATTACCTTATTTTACTAGCTGCGCCCCGCGGTTTCACCCACATAAGTTTCGATTCCGTGGGAATATCGTAATAAAGAGTATCCTATATTTTAATCCTGGTTATATGAACCATCTGTGTGCCAAATTTCATCCAAATCCGTTCAGCAGTTTTCGCGTGAAAGAGTAACAAACATTCATCCATACAAACTTTCACGTTTATAATATTATAAATATAATATATATATAGTAGGCTAGGATTTTATTGTGTTTGGGTGGCTTACAGCTATCAAATACAGAAGTAGTAGTGAGGTAATTGACGGCAAGCTATTTACAAGCCTCCACAGTTAGCAATAGAGTATTTTTGTACACATTAAGTACATTAAGTAATTGTTTAATATAACATAGGTACCTAAGCAGACGACAGTTAGGTATAAACAAAACAGAGGTGTACGTATAGAACACCTACATGTCGCTAGTTATAATAAAAACACTTACTAAATAAATATCCCTCACATTCATGATAAAAATTACACAGAAGAAAGGTAAGTAAAGCCCACAAAGAGGAACCAAACACCTTATGAAACTTAAAAAGGTTGCACAAGAAATAGGAGTTAGAGTTTAGAGCGTGGTACAGCGGTGTTTTGGCGTTAGTTGTGAGAACAAACAAACAAGTCGTTCCATTAGTGCTAATTGTGTTAGCTCGCGTGCCCTGTGCTGGGACGTGGAGTGAGGAAGCTACTGAGGTACTGTGAAGGAACATGCAAGGATTAAGTATGCTCATAATGTTCTCCTTCTTCGTTTCATGTCGATGGAACTCTTCTTCAATATTTTATATTGTTTGAGCCCAGTACGTGGCGACGTTAATTGCGGCATCAGTGGCATTCATTAAGTCATAATTTGCGGAACGGTAACGGAACCGTAAGATTCTAAATCAAAATCGTTTATATGCATACAATGTGGTAGGTACAAAAGAGGGTTACATATAAAATTCAGTGCAATTAGATATTCCGCCATGCAGTGATAGTATGCAAATATTTGAATAGGCTAGAAATTAGTTTTCATGAGACTTTTAAGAAACAGGTCTTAATCGTCAAACTCCTTCATTATCATAAGTCATTTGTTTTTTGTTTTTTTTTTTTTAATAAGTAAGTAAGTATAAAAATAAAGGGGTTGCTTCTCGTTTGAGAAGCCGATAATGGCCCCGATTCCCTTGTTCACAAACTAAACTAAATTTAAGTTCTGTGCATCTTTTTCTTTCTATTTCATTAAAAAACCGGCCAAGTGCGAGTCGGACTCGCCCATGAAGGGTTCCGTTACGTTACGATTTATGACGTATTAAAAAAAAACTACTCACTAGATCTCGTTCAAACCAATTTTCGGTGGAAGTTTATATGGTAATGTACATCATATATTTTTTATAGTTTTATCATTCTCTTATTTTAGAAGTTACAGGGGGGGGGACACACATTTTACCACTTTGGAAGTGTCTCTCGCGCAAACTATTCAGTTTAGAAAAAAATGATATTAGAAACCTCAATATCATTTTTGAAGACCTATCCATAGATACCCCACACGTATGGGTTTGATGAAAAAAAAATTTCGAGTTTCAGTTCTAAGTATGGGGACCCCCAAAATTTATTGTTTTTTTTCTATTTTTGTGTGAAAATCTTAATGCGGTTCACAAAATACATCTACTTACCAAGTTTCAACAGTATAGCTCTTATAGTTTCGGAAAAAAGCGGCTGTGACATACGGACGGACAGACAGACAGACAGACAGACAGACAGACATGGCGAATCCATAAGGGTTCCGTTGCCATTTGGCTACGGAACCCTAAAAAAGGACAGAATATAAAATATTAGTTTAGTCCTGTCAAATTAAGATACTCCATAGACAAATTAGACGTGATTAAAAACATGGCTGCTAAAAATACGTCAATTTATGTCAGGCGCTGACTAGTTTGACAGGACTAAACTAATATTTATCTCCTGTCCTTTTCTAAATTAAATAGAAAGAAAAAGATGCATTGAACTTAAATTTAGTTTAGTTTGTGAACAAGGGAATCGGCGCCAATATCCCCCAATGTTAGTGAACATGGGCATACATTAATTACAGGGTTTAAAATGATAGCTAAAAATAATATATCTCCCTAGTTTCTATGATCTAGGACGCCCACACTTCCCTTTCTCCATACATCATTGTATTCAGCCAGAGAAATATCTTCAGTGGCAGCTAATATTCGCACAATTTAGTTTGAGATAAAGAAAACTGTAGTTTCAATATTAATAAATAGTAGTCATAGAAAGCAAAAGATGTTGTAGGTATAGAATATACATATATCCTACTAATATACTACTTCCTACTAATATTATAAACGTGAAAGCTTGTTTGGATGGATGGATGGATAGATGGACGGATGGATGGATGTTTGTTTCACTTTCACGCAAAAACTACTGAACGGATTTCGATGAAATTTAGCACACAGATGGTTTATAGCCAGGATTAACATATAAGATACTTTTCATCCCAATATTCCCACGGGATCAAAATTTATGCGGGTGAAAACGCGGGGCGCAGTTAGTAGTTAAATAAACTTATAAGTTCCGTTTCATAGAGGGCGGGGTAAATTGCCATAAAATATAAAAAAAATAATATGTTCCTATTTATTAATCGGGTATTTTTTTATTTAAATTGCCAAGTTGGTCTAGTAGTCGCAAGCGCTACTGCTGAGCATGAGGTTCTGGGTTTAATTCCCGGGTCGGAAAAAGTGTTATTGGGTTTTTCCATCTGGCATTTCTCAGTAGTAGTCCAGAGCCTGGATTTGTGGCAATAGGCTCGCCCCCTTTTACATGTGACTTCGACATAACTGGTGAAATGTGAGTGAACTATTAATAGCTGCATATCTGCCTAACCCTTCGGGGAATATGGACGTGATGTTATGTTATGTTATATTATTTAAATTCATGCCCCTACCACTAGGTAAGGATATGAATTTAAATATGATAAATAATAATAATAATAAATGTGTGTGTGTGTGTGTGTGTATGTGTTTTTATACTTTTTATATTCTAATATTTAAAAATATAATTGATAAGTTTACTTTAAAATAAAGAGGAGATAATAAATGTTAAATAATAATGATAAGTCATTATAATGACCTAAACAACATAATCGTGGCCTAAACGACCTAAACAACTTCATCAACAAACACTAGACCCTATAGGTACCTATACCTCAAACAAAGGTATATTTTATAAAATATACCAACAAAAACAACAATCTCCTACGCAGATGAAAGCTATTGACATTCCGTAAATGCTTCTTGAAAACCTAAATTAATAAAGACATTTTGACATTAGCTTTGACTAAAACTTCTCAAACAATCTTGAAGGAATATCCAGAAAATACTAACAATATGAAAAGGACCATTTATCAAATTCGCTTAAGCAATGTTCTTTTGTTATCTCAGCGCTCGGTTTTTCTCTAGGACTGGAGATAGCTACAAAGCTTTAAGTATGAAAATTAGGAATGTCACAACTATCCGGATGAAAAGCCCTTATTCTTCAACTTTACAAGCACTGCAAAGTTTTATCTTTAAATTTCTGGCGACGACGGTTCTAGAAGATTATGTAAGAGTTTTTAAACCAAAAAGACACAGGTCCACTTTAAAAATCCATTTTAGAAAAAGTGTATAGCATTTATCAAACACACAAAGTTGCTATTAAAAAAATAAAGAAATATACTGCAGAATATTTCAACATCAAGCATAACATTAATCTCAATTCCATTGTGTAACACTTAGAAGAAAAACTCGAATACTATACCGTATTCGACGGTCCATACATACTGTTTACGTAATCTTATCAAATGTTTGCAAAACAATAAAGGACATTTTTTTCTTCCTCAGGATTTTTTCCACGTTTCCACGACTTTACATACCTTATCTTTTACGTAATTGCCTCAAGTTTGGTTAAAAAATTCTGTCGTTACGTCTTTATGATTGAACGAAAAAACGATTGGTAATTTTCTTTTAGCAAGCCGAAACGGGAATACAAATGAATTAATTTTATTGCTTAATAAACCGCTGGAAATTGTATCATAACAATAAGTACGCATTTGTTTCATGGAGACGTTTATATCTGTTTTTATTGACGGTATAATGGATGGATTGGAAATCTCGTTTTAATAAAAGGTTTTGGGATATTAACATACAATACATACCTATCCTACTTGACATATTACGCGAATGAATACGTAAAATAAAATAGGTAATTTACTTGTATTACCGATACTATTCTCTACATAATTCATTTTTTTTGCCGACGCTATTTTTCATTCTTATAACTATTTGTTCGCTGTCCGTTTTATTCAATTTATCGTTCTATTGTATGATTAATTGAAAGATGAATCAAAGTCTAGTTGCCAATAGGTATCAGTTACCGTTATTAGTCAGCAAGGAATTTTTGCACGTATTGAATTAAAGATAGTGGTACAAGAAAACTCAAGTACAAATAAGAAATATAGGTAAAAACCTACTTACAAGTCAGGATAGTAGATATCACGATTTATCTTTATTTCTTATTTGAACTTGAACTTGTAATACCGCAAAAATTTTATTAGTCACAGAAACACATGTTACTGTGGTCTGTCGACGTGACAAACCTTTATATCACACCTTGTTGACGTTCATACAATGTCCAGTTATATAATAAATAAACGTTACAAAAAGGAAAATTCAAACATGGAAAAATTATGTAGGTAATGGTTGACAGCTGTCATCACTTGTCACACGCCTGTCACTTCAGAACCAAACGACCACTACGTGGGATGTATTAGGCATTTGTTTTTGTCAGACAATACTTTTATCGTAAAGGGCAGGTTATAACTTTTGTATTAGGAATCAAATTGGCTTGACGGAAATAGCCGGCCTTTTTATATATTTGAATTTGGGACTGAATGGAACAGTAGCGCAGAGCTCAATTAATTTTTAAATTAGGCCTCCATTTCTGTACCAGAGGTACCAGGGTATCCGATACCTAGATTAAGGTTTAAAAGCTATATTTACGTTCAGACCATTGCGTAAATTGGGGACACGCCACGCTTTAAAATACTTTACCAAAGGGTATATCTACATACAATGGGTTTTACACTCCAAGTTGTGTTGAACAAACAATTTCATACTTTACGTAAACAACCAGCAAGCCAAAATAACTCATGACAATAACGAACATTATTTACCAATTAACCGCATAATAACTACTTCGTAATTGGTCTCCGAAGACCATTCGTTGAACACACAAATTACGGAACTTCGAGTATTTTTTTATGTTGTTACGGTATACTTTCGAACTAGGTTCCCGTATCCAGTTGGCCTATTTTTATGACCTCATCAACTAATGATTTAACCTTTCAATGTATTTGAAATTTCCTCGTGATTTTCCTAATGGACCTCACGCCCTACATTATTTTTTATGCTCCCATAATGAATTAATAAAACATGAACACGAGTATAATAAAGATAAAAGGAACTACAGACAAATTACTTTATGGTTTCCTTTGATTAAAAGATGTACCTAATTTGGCTAATGACATTTTAATGTTAAAAGAAATTAAATATGACCTTGAAGAAGGTAGACATACTTTTACATATTTAAAGATCATTTATTTAAAAAGTTACAAATTGATCTTTTATCTTTTAACGTAGGAAAACCAATTTAGGCAATTAAAATAAAAGCCAAAGAATACTGTATTACGTTATGTCAGAACAGTGCCCGAATTACGTAAAACACTATCAATTCCAATCTGATTCATTTTGAAGGATATTTGCTAATCCATTGATTTATATATTCGAAAAATGTATCTGCTCAGCAACGTAAATAACGCAATTAATGTTGTTGAACTGTCAAAATAAAAGCCAATATTGCTAATGATAGTGTATTACGCAATTACCCCGCAGAACACATGACATTCAAATAAACTAGTTAGGTACAAATTAGGCATAACCTAATTCCAACCACCTTGACTAACAACAGTCACCTAATCACTTCGCTGAAATCAAAAAATGTTTCCAAACACCTCTGTCGCAGACCACTTAGAGTTAGACGTTAGACCATCAAATTTGACCCTGCCGATGAATCAAGTCTCGCAGAACTGTAGCTCTGAATCAGCAATGCTATTACTCTTAACTAACAGGTTATAACAGTAATCCTTCTCCAAGAATCTTTGCAGTGACATTGATGTATCTACTTCATCTCCTGTTCGTCGGGATATAAAATTATTTTCTCAGAACGTGGATGATTATAATCCTATCAAATCCAGTAAACAATACTCGGATGGATACTTTTTCCCACGATTGATGACTCCGTAATTTCGTTTCGTTATATTCTCCGAAGGCGTTTAGGATGCACTTGAACATTGAGTGACGTCATAAATTGATTTAATGTGTTGTAGCTGAATACTAATTAGAAATTAGTCTTAGATTTGGTTCATTTGTTTTTTTTCCTGTTACCGACTTGTTTGAAGTTTTGCGTAGGCGATTATCGATTTTATGTGGGCGATCCATTAAGGTTGTAATTTACTAATTGAGAAGCCAATTTAAATACCTACAGGTACAGAGCACTTAACAGAGAACATTAAGCTACCACATAAATCTTGGTTTCTGTGTATAAAAAAAGCGTTCGCTGGTTCCGATATATATTTTTTCAATGAATTATCTTCCAGTTCCGGCCAAAGCCAACCGTGAGACTAACGACCAACGTCCTAAGAAAAATAAATACGACAACACAAGTGCCACTTAAAGCCAACATAATTTATTAATTTGTCTGTTTTCCCTAATTACGTGCTACTAATATTTAATTTAAAACACGTACGATTTATAGCACACTTCGATCGAAGCTTAACTCGAAAATAAACATAATTAAGACTAATAGACTGAATACAAGATGGACGTTCGATAAGGTGAAGGTTTTACTACCGAACCCAAAACCGTGGGCTATTAACTAATTTGATAGGTGGACCTGCTCGTGTCAATAACCAGGGAGGCACTATAAAATTACTTGAACTTTAAAAAAAAAACGTGACGATGTGGAAAAAGCTATGTTCGTCATACGACTAATTAGGGTGTGCTGATACAAAATAATTTAAAACTTATAGTTAAAAAAGCAAACATCTTTGATAGCATCTATAAGATAAGTGTTACGTCTAGATTATAGAAGAACCTAGGTAAATAAAACTCGGTAGTAAAATAAATCTAATTCAATATACAGTTATGAATTAGATTTATTTTACAACGTGAGTTGAATAAATCAAATTAGGTATTTCCATACTTTTCAAATTACCTGTGTTTATTATATACCAACATTACATGAGGAAGTAGGTAGTTAAATTAATTGGTACTACATACATTGAACATGATGTAGCCACACGTCACAAATGTCACGTAGTTGTCAAATCTAAAGTTGATAAAACTGAAGGCCAATTCCCGTTATTAAAAACGTTGAAAATCTAGTCGCAATCTCATCTCGGTCACAATCAATGTCAAATACTTGTCAAAAATGTAGGGAAATTAAAGGTATTTTTGACAGATTGAGACAGATCAGACTGTGACCGTTCTTAAAATTACGAGAATTGCCCCTCGGTTATGAACTTTTTATCATTTAAATAATCATGTTGATTTCTATTATAAGGATCATCATTGTTTGCACTGCCAAATGCATGAACAACACACTAGCAAAATAAAACATGATGAGGATTTACGTTCCGGGATCGTTACCTATTATTTTTGAGCTAAGTAATCATTATTTTATTTTGATCGTAACATTTACGAGAGGTACATGAAATATACCTATTTACGTTCATAACTTATTTAATAACGCAAGATGTAAATTAATACTACAAACAAGAATTACCTACATTGCGAAATTAATTACAAAGCAAAATCACATTGTTTCATTAATTCTCAAAACAAACGTGCGTGTTTTATCTCTTCGTACAAAACGCACCCATTTACAGCGAACGTACTATCAAAGGTGCGTCGGCGCTCGACGGACGAGCCAATTTATCAGCCACAGTTCCACGAACAACTATTCGAAATTCGAACTACATTTGTTCACAGAACCAACCAGCGTGAAAAGACCCACGACGCTGGTACATTACGGTAACACGCAAACAAATGACTATGATTTTTTTTAACGTCAGAGCTCTGGGTAAAATGGACGTTAGATAAATAATAGGTGGGTACGTAATAATGACGTAATGGTCTAGTTTAACTTACATGTTGAGTTTTTTTATAAAGAATCTTAATGAGCGAATTTGAATTGCCTCTGAGGTAATCTTTTTTTAAATTGATGGGGCCTGTAAGTGTTAAGTTTTTACGTCACCAATCACCATTAAAGGATGGTTTCTTTTATAAATTGGTTGCGGTACCTATGAATTACCGAAATTCTAATGTCATTAGTAAAATATGGCCTCGTCTGTATGAAACTCGAATCTTATTCGTAACCGTATATTTCATTAAAACAGCTTTACTGATGGTGATTTTTTTTAGGAAATTCACGTTCTTCTTCAGCTCTTAAATATGCATGTAGGAGTATCTACCTATATTTCAGACGAAACAATACAATTTGATTTGAATTTACGTTCGAAGACTGTCTACTCAGCAATCCGGTTTGGGTTTTTCATGTTTACATAATACGAAAGATTTATCAAAGAATTTGCCAGCATAGTTCACAAAAATGTTCATCATACATTTTTAGCTTGCATGGCTACCTACATATCTCCTTTGTCGTGTGTACCTACGTAGGTATTTGGTATGCATTACGGAGACCTGATTAAGCCCATAACCCTTACGTGATTGACGTAATTTGAGCAAGCATTTGACGTCAAATTACCATTATCTATACCAGAGACACAATTCTGTGCGTAATTCGGTACAGATTTTCCTGTAAAGAAGTATGGTTAGGATGTTTTCTATTTTTGTGAAATAATGAACATGTTTACTGTAGGTAGTAGGTATTTTATGATACTTTGCAGATGTTACATCATCATTTCAGCCGAAAGACGTCCACTGCTGGACATAGGCCTCCCCCAAGCACATCCACTTCGACCGGTTCTGTGCTCTTCGCAACCAACGGGTTCCTGCGGCCTTCACAAGGTCATCGGTCCACCTTGTGGGAAGCCTTCCAACGCTACGTCATCCGGATGACGTATCGTTGGAAGCCTCACGGTCGCCACTTCAGAACCTTTCGGCCCCACCGGCCATCTGTTCTGCGAGCAATGTGCCCTACCAACTACCATTTCTGATTCTACATGCTTAAACATAACCTGATTTAATAGGTTGAAGGACGCTGAACGAGACACAATAGAAGTTTAGTATTATTGTTATTACGTTACGTCTGACGAAGCGTTTAGTGTCCCGCAGTGTTGAAATTCACTATTAGAAAATGATTAAAGATTATTAATTTATTACACCCAAGTCTTAGTAGCGTCGAAAGTTCGAACTAAGATTTGAGTTTTACTCAACCCGTAAATTCTTCGCGAGACCCGGAATGGTTCTGAAATACTTAAAGTTAAACTTACTTAAGTCTTCATCAAAGAAACTACGTAGGTGTCCAACAAACAGTAGAAATGAACGTACCTGTAACAATAGAATACAAAAATCACTAATCTATAAAAACCAAATTATAATTACAATAATGTCGAGCTTACATGATTATTATCTATTATGTAGACCGTACAATCAGTTTTAGTTTATTAAAAAGATTCGTGAAAATAGAGCGCGTAAGTTTATTTCATCGTTACTATGCCTAATTTAGTTTGGGCTGAGTTTAGGTCAAGTACAACCGCAAGGTCACTAACCGGGAATTTCTAATGACTCCTTCGTTTCGGGAACTCCCGATGATACGCAAATTGTGTATTTTAAAACTTAAATTAATTATGCACAAACAAGGCTAAACAAATCATTATCAATCTATATTTCCAGTTAAATTACAAACAATAAAATAAAAACAAACGATGCAATACAATTAACATAGGAATAACATTTTCATAATATATTTACTTGATTCCTTTTTTAAATTAAATATTTAAAACGAAACTTGAATGACTTCAAATTGCCAGTCACATACATGCATCCAGTTTTGGATTTAGTATGTAGTATATCTGCCAGTTGATATATTTTGTTTTTATTTCCAAAACCTCCTTCACCAGGGAGAATACCGCAATTCGAAGAATCAGCTTCGCAATCAAGTCAATGTCCTCGGTTTTTTCTTTTTCTATTATACTTAATAACATTGCTATGTAATATACCTACTTCTTGGAAGTATATTGTTTAAAGTTGCAACAACACCAATCACGATTGGTGAATCATTTCATAGCGAGTTCGTCACACACAAGTGTCAAACAATGACTGTGATATTATTTATGTCATAGGTACACACGGCTACACGTCAAGCTATACAAAACCAGTTTGTCTTGGCCTCACTTTGTATGATATTTTCTCAAAATGAACGGTCAGCCAATACTGGTTTTGCATAGCTTGATATGTAGCCGTGTGTACCTAGCTTGTACCCAAACTTAAGTTAAAGATGTACAATAAATACAAAGCAATATTCATGCTTATTAAGATTTAAGGGGGTTATAGAAAATAAAAAAATAAAGTATACCTAACTGTTTATGCTTTGCGATTGCATTTTCATAATTGCATTTCATTTCAAAATAACTAGTCATTTATTAGTCTACAGCAAATATTTAGTCGGATTAATAACATCGGATAAGTTAAAATCACAGAATTTGGTCCACTTTTACTATGCACGATTTCCCCTTAAATTAACCAAACCATTAGTCATTTTAATTTCCCAAGTATTTATTGCACTTACACAATCGTAAAGTGGAGCTGCTAAACACTCTTTGTAAACAAGCATCGAACGAGCGAAGCACATAATACCATTAATTCAGCCTAATTAGTGGAAACCATACATTACATTGCAAACGGATGATTAAACCGCTTTAGCTAATCCCGCTTTTACACTCTATTTCTCGGGAAATTACGGTAAAACCACAAAATATTTCTTTACGTTTTTGAAACTTCATTTTGCTTATTCATTTCGCTTTTTGATTGCAGCTATAGTTTTTATTGGCTTTAAGTCGTAAAATATTATTGTCTGCGGGTAAATCCTAGCTATTAATATTATAGTCGATGGTAATAATGGCGGCCTTCAATTGAATAATTACACAGCCATGATAGGTATTGACAATAATTATTGTACTTTTAGTAGTCTGAAAGATCGTAATTTAAAGGTGTTATATTGAATTTTCGCAAAGGTCAATGTTTGATGTAGCGGCCACATTCTCTTAAAATTTCAAGTGACACAGCCCTGTGACAGCCAAACAGACATTGGAGCCTTAGTAAAAAGGTCCCGTTGGCACCCTTTGGGTACAGTACACTAAAAATGAACCCACTGTGTGTGGGTTCATTTTTAGTGTACCGTACCGCCCACAATATTATTCTAACTATGCGATCAAAATATTATTAGGACCGGCCTTAAATCGGGTTGCAATAACTCAACATTGATGCGTCAGCACATTCTATTCTAAGACCAAAAATACGCTTAGGTACGTACGACGACAAATCAAGCCACATTTCCAGTAAAAGTTGACCTCTCATTGTACGAAAAGCCCATACGATGCGAGGTCAGCTAAAACTGGAAATGTATAGCTTGATGTGAGGTCGTGTGTACCGCTAAACGTATTTAAAACACCGCTCTGTTTCTGTCAATAGTTTGTACATGCCGGAGACAGAATGATGTTTTAAATTTTTAAATATTTTATGTAATTTGCGTTTTGTTTGTGCAAAATAAACAATTTTTATTTAATTTTTTCTTTCTTCTAAATATGTTTAGCGCTAAACGCATGTAGTGATTTGTGGTGCAAGCAGGCAACAAAAATAACTACTGGCAGTTGAATAAAAAACATAAATACACAACCAAAATTTTGTTTCGAACTGATAAATACAATCCTTTAACAAAGGCAAACGGAATGTGGTTATAATTAAGTAACATCAAACGGGGTGAATAGGGATGCAGGGGTGAATCGCGACGAAATTTTTAATGGAATTTTAATACCATTAAAATAATATCGTTACATCAATAGTGATTGGACCCTCGTTTTGGAGATATCGTTAGCTCAACTTACGCTGAATTAATAGACCCTCGGCAGAACAATATCCATCCTAGTTTTGTTTAGAGTCTAGCCTAGCCCATCATCGTCTGCCTAGCCTTTTCCGAACTATGTTGAGGTCGGCTTGCAGTCTAACCGGATGCAGTTGCATACCAATATTTTACATGGAGCGACTGCCTATCTGACCTCCACAATGGTAATACGATATCCCTTGGTAAGACTGGTTGTTAGACTTTCGGGCTTTTGACGACCCGTAAAGACTGTCAAAGATCTAAAAGATCTACGAATGACAGCCTGGACCGACGGCTTTACGCCCTTTCCGAGGTACGGAGGGATCTTGGTATGTAAAGATGGTCACCCATCCACGGACCAACCGCGGCAAGCGTAGCTTAACCTGATCGATTGAACCGTGCGGCTGTCATTACTTAGCTACAAGCCGTCAAGTCTAGCCTAGCTATAAGAAAAATATGTTTCGAAAAAAAAGAAGCGTAAATCTTAATAAAACGTCACATTAATGGTAAAGAACTCCCGCTGCGAGACCGCTAGTAAGTCACGGCAAAGATACAGTTACTCTGTGCTACCAGATACCACACGACTTTATATAAAAAAATATCTAGACTACAGTCTTATGTAGCTTGTATAATATTCTGGCACCATTTCTGGGACGAGTGAAAAGTTTAGTTTTAATCACAATTTCTGGTGTATTTTTTCGGTTCGCACGGTTTTTACGGTTGGACAAAACGTCCAGAATAAGTACTTTTTTAATGTGTTTTAATATTCGGACTCGTTCCTAACCGATTGGACGGACAAGGCACAGCACAAGGAAAGGTGGAAAAATGTGGGGAGGCCTTTGCCCAGCAGTGGGACAATATAGGCTAAATGAAAAAAATATATATTAATGTAATAAGTACTAATAAACCTTTCAAGATAAATTCTCTAAACTATGGTGTATACCGCATCAAAATCCATTGCATAGTTTAGAAGAACAACGCGGTCACACAGAGAATCGAAAAGCGACTTCAATTTAGAATATGTAATAACATCGTGCATGACCGAAGCTAAGTGAACGTGTCTATTGTAACTTGTTTACAAAGTAAATGGCCTCTAATACGTAAAAAAAAACTTGATAAGCCTATAAGTACATTTACAATAGCATTAGAAAGAAGTTAAAAAAGGTTATTTTTAATGCACACTTTGTAACAAAAATACAATAAACATTGTTACATTATGATAGACGCCGAATTTATTATGATCTATTTTTACAGCAGCTGTCACACTTAATTGTAACCATTTTAACTATTTATCTTATGAAATTATGTGGCTTTCATTTATTTATATTATATAACGCCAATTTTAAATTACAGTGTCAATGCTAAAAACCTAAAAGAAGCAGGGATGAACAATACTTGGAACGTTATTCGTTTCACTATAATTCTACCGAATTTTATTTTAATTAAGGTGGATGCGCTGCAGTAGCCCGCGAAATCAGACGAATTCGGGGCAATTCTAATTTAAAGGGATGTATTGATGATTTTTAAGGTTAAAATTGTATTATTGCCTACATATTTCTTATTGTTGCGCATCATATTATTTTTATTAAGATACAACCTTACACTGACCTGCAAATTGCAAAAAACGCAAGAAAATTAGAATTTAAGCATCTCCCTTAAAATTGTTTTATCATAACTTTGAAATAAAATGTTTTGCATTCCTGCTTCTACGAGCCTCTTTTTTCTAATGCTATAAATGGAGTATACTACAAACTTACAAAGGCTTGATGAAAAAAAAAAAACAAAATCGGATCACTTTATGGCCATGAAAAAGAACGGACGGCCTTGAACATGACAGTGCTCCAAATTCAAATATCGAAGTCGGTAGGCCTCTATAGAACTGTTAAATACGAAGTTCCGTGTTTAAGAGGGAAGTGTCAGAGTAGACCACAAAATTCTATTTTTTTTTACGTTTATTGCAATTTGCAGGTCAGTATCAGGTTGTATGTTAAACAAAGTATGATTCGCGACCGCAACAAGTATGTATTTACAGAATTAAATTAATTTTAATACAACCCTCTGAGTTCATATAATCCTATTGATTGATATTTCCAAAGAAAATCGAAATCATTTATCAAAATGGAAATTATAATCATTAAAATCATCAATACAACCCTCTAAATTCATATAATACGATTTTGTTCAACATACAATCTGCAAATTGGAAAAAATTTGAATTTCACGGGAAAAGCGGGAAGCGCCAGAGTAGACGCTTCCCGCTTAAAAGTTTAATAATAGACCCTCTGTGGTCGGATCTACAAAGGGTTTACCTATTATAAATGAACACATACTACTTTTGCACTGTCTGTATACGTTACTATCCGTTTACGGAAACACTAATTAATTGATTAGCTTCTACTCCTTTCTTGCTAAAAGATTTTAACATTATTAATTACTAGCTGCGCCTCACGGTTTCACTCGCATAAGTTTCGCTTCCGTGGGAATATCGGAATAAACAGTATCCTATATGTTAATCCTGGTTATAAACCATCTGTGTGCCAAATTTCATCGAAATCCGTTCAGTAGTTTTTGCATGAAAGAGTAACAGACAAACATCCATCCGTCCATACAAACTTGCACGTTTATAATATTAGTAGGATTCATATATCAACATAAAGATTTACTCACACACAGGTTTGTCCTAGACCGAATGAATAGTGGCGACAAAAGCCCCCCGGCTAGGTCGTTATCGAGCGGACGACGTGTCATAATTTTAATCCTCCGCGTTGATCAATTATGGTATCTTATAGACACCTGTGAACTTTAAATCTATCATTTGAAGCCGAATATGGTCTCAAGCTGTGTTCATAATAATTATCTATGTGGAATTATAGTGAGGCGCCCCTTACTTAAATCATACTTAATTTAATATGTAAGACATGTTGCAGCCCGCGGGCTCTCCCGCGTAGATGTCGGAAATTATCCCAGGGGAACGTGCTACCGGGAGAAAATGCCTATGCCTATATTACTCATTATCATCATCACAACAGCTATCTGCCAGTGGAAGTCCCTTCAAAATCAGTCCAGCTGTTTCAGAGATTTGCCTGAACAAACAGACAAACGAAAGTTTTCAAACTTGTTTTTGTTATAAGCATACTTTCATATGCATTTAGTAAAAAGCTGTTATTTTAACATTACAAACAGTCACTTCAATTTTATTTATCTGTATAGATTGGATCGTAAGAAAATAAACCAACAGGATTGCACATGGGCCCTTCGCGACGTAAAGATATTGTGCATTAAATAATGTGCCTCCACTACTGTCACAACCTTACTATTGGCGACACATCTAGAAGTATAGCATACTTCGGACTATCAAAAGCTCTGACTAATCTATTCACCATATTACTTTAAGTACTAGATCCCATTGCAGCTCGGAGTATGGAAGTTGGCGGTATGATACTCGCAGTACTCGGAAGAGACGATAAGCCATTGGTCCTGCACCAGCACCCTAATTGCGTACCTAACACACAATCAATCGGAATCAAACAAAAAAAGAAAAATTGCTAATCCATTGCTTCATAAATTCGAAAAATTTGTCTGCCCAACACGTAAATAACGCAATGAATGTTGTTGAACTGTCAAAATGAAACCGATTCCGATTGATCGTGTGTTACGCAATTAGGGTGCAGATCTCTCTCCAGTCGTGTCCAATAGCCGTCTCATCGGACTATGATTGAGGGAAGAGAGAGTGCTTCTGTGTCGGCGCACACACTTGTGCACTATAATATTTCCCGCGTCGATAGCTAGGCCGTCGGGATTGGCCGCTAGTGCCGAAATTTGGTCTGGAGGACTAGTTAAACTAGTTTCCCATACTACTTTTATCGATAGGAGTGGCAAATTCTTATTAACAGAAATGCGTCACACATTTCACATATCTACTTTTATCAAAATCCTTATAAAATATGTAACGTTTTGGATCCTCTGGGCAAATTGAATCGCCTTAGCACTATTTACGGAGTCATTTATTCGGACCTTACGACAAGTAATCCTAGTTAGTGTCGGTATCGGGATTTTCGTATTTCCATAAGCAGTATTTTTTCCGTTCGCACGGGATTCTGATATATCTACCTCGCCTTTCCCTCCGAAATCGTGAAAGCTGATACAAAATGTAGCTGTATTTTTTAAACCCATATCGTGGTATAAAAGGAAAACATAGTATGAATCTGTTATATTAATTTTGCTCTACCTTTTCCTGAAAAGGTTCACGTTATACTAATGGATGGCTGATAGGCTGTGGGTTGGTAACCTATCGCAACACGGTACTATTCAAACAATGTGTACTTACTGTTACCATACATAAGTATGGCAACATTAAGTACACATTGTTTGAACATTGTCTTAAGAACTTCAAATGGCAATGTAAAATGTCCATACGGCCAGTGCTAACCTTACAAAACTTAACATAGTTACAAGAGAGTAGTGAAATATTCTTCCCAATTTATTCTACAGTCAATCACAAGAAAATATAGCTTGAAAACTGGTACGGCCGTACGAATGCATTTGCTTTATATACTTCATCGTTACATACGATACCCTTGAGAAATAGTGAGAAATGTTGCCACAGTATGGGACTCTGACTCTGATATCTGCAGCGAGATGCTTAATAAATCAAATGCAGTGAGAGTTATCGGGCGTCTGCATCGATACACAGAATGAATTTATTGCACCAACTTGCTTTACTGTACAGTAAAAGAAAACTGGTAAATTAAGAGTTATTCCGATGGTCCTTCAGTATTTATGTATCTGGAAATAAATTGCTCAAAGACATATTTATGGAAGAGAAAAAATGTAAATACGAAATGCCGATGTTTAATCAAAAATAACGAAGTTATCCCAGAAACAGGTTAGCAAAAAGGCAATTCCTCCTTGATATTACGATTTGGTGTTAGGAACGTTTTGAAATAAGAAATAGAAAGAAAAGAAGGGGATTCCAATTTTGAAATAGCTTCCTTTGCCTATTTATTCCAAAAAAAAATCTTCCTTCCTTAATGAAACGAGTAGTGTTGCCAGGAAAAAAATCCCTTTGAATTTTCATACAGTAAATGGTGTATTTTTTTTTTTTTCTTTTTTTTTAAAAACGTTACCCCATTCTAGGAATTTCTCCTGTATCGTGGGTGCGTTTACAAACATTTAAACTCACATACACAAACAGACAGAACAGGAACAACTACTTATAGGTCATACAAATATTTGTTCCGTGCGGGAATCGAACCCACGATACGCAGCGCAGCAGTCGATCGCTTAACCTCTGCGCCAACCGTGTCGTCAAAATCAAATACAAAGGAATGATCCGGTTTGACGTCATCATAGCTGTGTCGCGGTTGTTCGCACAAAATGTGGAGCGGGCGCGACGCACTCCTTCAAATGACGAGGGTCGTCATAGCTTTCATTCCGTGCCGCCGCGGTACGACCGTGGTAGGGTTGCCTTGAGCTTTAATAATGACGTTATGAATGAAATGTTGCTGGGAAATTGCCTGTTGTAATAATGATGACGGGTGACAGTATTTATGTATTCGCTATGAGTCTAGTAGGTAGATGGTAGAACAATTTTGGTTTGATCAATTTAAATAATTTGTAATTTTAATAATTTATTTTTAAATTGGGTAGATAAACAATATTTTTGTCTCCAATTAAATAGGTGATTATAATTCCCAAAAAAAAAACAGGATGACTGTTTACTCAATTACGGAATCATTTAAATCATTTTCACAACCCGCCGCTAAAAATTAAGATTTATCTATGAACCAACCATAAGAAATCGTGTCATACAAACACCGAACTCAAACGGAACGCGAACAAAATGGAACATTTCGTGCTTGAGCAGTTCGCCTCAACCCTGCAGCGCCGGGTGGTCTCTTTGGTTACATAATCGTCACCGCTGCGGGCCATTGGGACTCTTAACTTCAACTTGACATGGCCTATTTCTGGGGAATTTGACATCTTTGCCACTTCCAACTGTGCCTCTTTGTAAGAACCGTTGGCAGACGTTTGGAGTGTATAACTTTGCTAAGATTATTTTCAGAGTAGGTTCCTTATCTTCTAGTACTGTTTACCAGTTCCTCCCTCATCGTAAATTCAGCACAATATTTACTTCAATAATTATATAAATACGGGGGCGGTGAAGAACATTTTTTTTTTGTGTTTGTGTTTTGTAATTGCATAAAATTAATTAAGTAAAGTCCTTATTTTCGGGTTCTTAATCTGATATGCAATAACTTCAAACTTAGGTTCAAATAACTTAGACATAACAGATAAACTTTAACCACTTAACTTATCTAATAACAAATTCATAACTAAGTTATGATTAAGTCACAGACGAAAGTTTGTGTGATAACTGTAATAACTGCTAAAACAATGGATAAACAAAATAATTAACGTCTTACTACTACGATTTATATTTTAATTATGATTGCTTTTAAATTACTTAATTTTCTGAGCTATATGATGAATTTAATATAGGTGTTTGACGAAAAAAAGGTTTGGCATTATATTGTAGACTTTGTTATTCTGTAGAATAGTCTCACAAATGGCTAAAATTATTCCAATGCATTTTTTTAAATTATGTTTTAGGTATTAAATGAAACCATGTGGATAAAATATCATTGAAATGGGTATAAGCACATCAAACCACATTAAAACCACAATACATTAAAACCATCTTAATTTGGGACGAATCTGTGTGTCCCTTCGTCCCATGAGCCCTGTCTAAATGCCTTTATTCCGATTTCGAATGTCACCGCTTCATAATTTATGGGACAAAGGCTTAGTGCTTGTTTATGGTATGAGTTATTGTCATATGGAATGCATTATGTTGGCAATACTGCGTGCCAGTGTTTATCAAATGTTGGTTTTGAATTTAGAGAGCTCAATGAATTTGATTGAAGCTTTTGTTACTCGATTTGGGCGGAATGGATTAGGTTGATTATTTGAGTGATAGTATTCTGTGTGTAGGTAGTTCAAAAGATTAATGTATTTACTTAGCCAACTGTAACTCTGTTAGTACCTACTTAGATAAGTTAAGAAGTGATAAATGATTTGGATGATAAGTCCCACTAATTGAATTAAGCTTTTTTATCTCCGTTCAAGAGTTTTGGAAACAGGATCAAGATTAGGTTGAAAGGGCATCGCACTCGCCCTAACAAAAAACGATTTAAAATCTAATAAAACACTGTTATATCAAAGCAAAGTTCCGTTCGTGATCCCAGAATACGGTTAAATAAATAAAATATAGGAAAACATGGCCGTTTTTTTTTCATAACACTGCGGAACTGTTTTGATCCTTCATAAATATCGGGTCACGGGGTTTGAAAGGGTGTTTACTGACACTTCCTCATACCCTTGCCACGTCAAACGAAAGAAGCAAAATGAGAGTTTATTATTATAGAAAAATCAACTGACACGGTGACCTATATTGTATCTGTAATGTTTCTATTTAAAAGATATGTCAACACTGTTTCTTTCGCCTAAGTAGTGAGTGAGCTACTGTCACTAATGTCATCTGTCAGTCACCACAAATGGCGGGGAAAAGGTTGAAAGTGAATTAGCCGATAACCCTGCATGAGCAGCTTGGTACGATAGTGAGCCAGTGAGTGATATAATCGACTCAACATAATTCTACAGTAGGTATTGAAAACTTTTTGCTATTTATTTAACCTTGACTCAGTTGATCTCTCTCTCTCTCTTTTACCCATGAGACTGTTATCTGAGGGGCAGTTCTCGTAATTTTAAGAACATTCACAGTCTGCTCTCACGTCTTAATCTGACAAAAATACCTCTAACTTCCCTACATTTTGACAAGTTGTTGACATTTGTTTGTCGCTGAGATAAGACTGCGACTAGATTTTGAATGTTTTAAATTACGAGAATTGGCCTTCTGCAGTCACAGGGGTAAAGCCTAACCTTTTTTCAACCAGGTTGAGGTCGGTTTTCAATATAATGAGATGCTTCGGGATACTTATTTATAGTTTTCACGGAACGACAGCTTTTACCGCTATGAAAACTACCTTTTGGAATAGTAATATCGTAAAGTTTTACTTGATTAAAACTAAACAAAAGTTTATAAGTCATAATTAATTTTATAGCAATATGAATTAAGTCCATATTACAAAGGAATTAAACATAACTCTGCCACACCTCTGCCTAACCCTTCGGGAATAACAGGCATGATGTTATCTGTTGTAATTTTATTAAGTAAAATGTGTAACCCTACACCACCAACTTAGAAAAGATAATATTAAATAGTAAGTTCGAAGAAAAACTATTAAAAACGACTATAAACTACTATCACACTTCTACCAAAACCGATGAATGACTTCGATAACACTATTATTACTCAATTATTACAGCTTACTTATGAGAAGCGTCGAATGAAACAAGAAATGCGTTATAAAACTAATTCGATTACGACTGTGCTGGTATCGGTAGCACGTTGGGAATGTCAACCGATTACGGTTAACGTTTTAGAGTTCCGTACCCAAAGGGTGCCAACGGGACCCCGCTGTTCGTCTGTCTGTCACATGGCTAGATCTTTTGAACCGTAATAATAGGTGGACACTTGAAATTTTCACCGAGTGTGTACTACTATGACCGCTATAACAATAAATAATATAAAGTTAAAAATTAAAGAGTTCCTCAATCCTCATACAAGAAACCTGTTTTTTTTTCGGCCTTTTTTGTTGAATGGCAATATTTTGTTTTTAAATGCACAGATTAATATTGTACGGTGTATCGGAACCCTTCGTGTGCGAGTCCGACTAGCACTTGGCCGTTTTTTATTGTGTAACGAGTTATTAAAGTTACACATATTTTCTTAAAAGAACGACCACCATTGGAAGAATTACCGACACATTATTTACTTAGAACGGCCTGAAGAAATGATAAACTGCTGAAATAATCCGTTCTGAAGAAACATGCATCATGATAATCAAGAGGGTACTCACCCTCTGATTGATATTTCATGAAATAGATAAGATCTTAAGTTCTTTTTACTACCGGTTTCCTAGGAAATTAATTAATTTTCTATTAAAGTGCCCGAGGTTGGGCACCGTTCTACACTTGATCGCTAATATATTATAACACTAGCTGCGCCCCGCGGTTTCACCCACATAAGTTTCGATCCCGTAGGAATATCGGGATAAAAAGTATCCTATATGTTAATCCTGACCATAAACCATATGTGTGCTAAATTTCATTCAAATCCGTTCATTAGTTTTTGCGTGAAAGAGTAACAAAAATCCATCCATCCATTCATACAAACTTTCACGTTTATAATATTAGTACGAAGTAGGATAGGATTATAATTCTGTAAATACATACTTGTTACGCTCGTGAATCATATTTTGTTTAACATACAACCTGACACTGAAATGCAAATTGCAAAAAAACGTAAGAAAATTTAAATTTACACTCCCAGACTCATAAACCGAGCCACCGTGCGATTCCATGTGAGGTACAAAGGCCTAAAAGATCAACATAATGATGAGCCAAAGAAAGTTTTTATGCAGTTTTGATGTCGACATACTGGCCAGTATTTCAGCGTTAAAACCCGTTAAAAACGTTTTCTTTGGTGTTATTGTTCAGAATTTGAATTCGCGGCCAGTTAAAAAGCTATAAACTTCTATACAAAAAAGTGCAGGGTGGGGGGCTCGATTTAGGAGTACAGTCACGAGCAAAAGTATGTATACATTCGGCTTTATTCAAAAGCGATTTACTCCTTTATTTTACAATGAAATTTTATGTTGTTACGAACATAGCATTTGCAAACCCATAAATTTATGTAATGTGCTGGCTATTTCAACGTTGCATTCGTTATTTCACGAAAAAATCGCAATTGAAAGTTGCCAAGTGTTGACATATTGGTGCTCGTGACTATACATTAAGCCAACATTTCCGAAAACTTACCTGTAGACCAGCACTCTAATTGTATGACACACTATCAATCTCAATCTGAATCATTTTGAAGGATATCGCTAACCCATTGCTTCTTATGTTCGAAACTTTTTTCTACTCAGCAACGTAAATAAAGCAATGAATGTTGTTTAAGTGTCAAAATACAAGCCATTGCTACTGATAGTTTATTACGCAATTACCACGCGGTACCTACGGTACAGGATATAGGTAATGTCCCTAACGCCATTATCACATGACTGGTGATTATTTCTGCATATAGAAACGTTATTATTACCTACCTTGTTTGAATGTGCTGTGCGGTTTTATAGAAACTTGTTCTAAGATGTCTTTGTGGGATGCTGTACCCCATTCTACTTTCTTTATACTTAATTTACATAGCATAAGCATAATGAGCCTATAATGGTCCCACTGCTGGGACACATGCCTTTTCTCAGTGAGAAGGCCAGTGCGTGTTGGTACATGTCACATATCTTCGAATCTTTGGTTATAGGACATGCAGGTTTCCTCACGATGTTTTCCTTCACCGTTTTGAGAGCAACTTACATAACACTAACTACATAAAAGTAACCCACACAAATTTAATAACCACCTTTTGAACAGGTTTTCTAAAATGATCAGGAAGGACTTACTGAGTCCCAATATAAAGCTGTTCCATACACAATACAACTTTAATTCGCTAAATAATTTATCACTACAATATAATAGACATAAATCTTGTATCAATAGGCAATAATATTTGTAAGCAAAATATTCGCAACAACAGTATCCTTATTACAAATCAGGTACACATTCATAAAGCAGGTTCCACAACCTCTGATTAATCCGAGATAAGGCATGGTTACACACACGTAACACATTTAATTTCCAATAATTCCTAGATGATATTACCCTGATATTATTATCTAGTATTATCATCTGGGAGCAATGATACCGGGTCCAACTCCTACGCAGTTGCGGTTGCGACAGAGTAAGTTTATCAATATAAATCCCCGGCACCTGTCGTGTTTGTAATTAAAACGCCGGAACTGACACTATCACGGGACTTAAGTAAATGTTATTTTTAGAACGTCAAGAAAATAAAAATATAACGTCATCATTTTAATCTGACATTTTCGTAAATATTTATGTTTTTATATGTGACATGAATCATTGTTTTAACTGGGGGGCAATTCTAGTAATTTTAAGAAGGTTTATAGTCTGATCTCAGTCTCAATAATTGTCAAAAATACCTCTGAATATCCTACATTTTTGACATTGATTGTCGGTAAGATGAGATTGCGATTCGATTTTGAACGTTTTTTATTACTGGAATTGGAATTGTATTTAACTTTTTATGTTTTACCGGCGTTTTGAGCAGCTGTTTAAATACAGGGACTTAACAATATTTTATCGCAGTAGATAATGTTTTGATGATAAAGAGGAAATGAGTCTAAAAATAATTTAATTTCAGTAGATAGGTACGCACGGCATCAAATCAAGGTATAGGTACATTTCCAGTATAAGCTGACTTTTTACTGTACGAAAAACGTATACAATACGAGGATAGCTTAAAATGGAAAGGACAATCACCAAAAGTCGTACCAAAAAGTCTCATGCATCAAGATCAAAATATTATAGTAATTATTTTCATATTTTTTTACGGCATTACGCGTCGGGGAATTGATTTTTGAACAGAGAATTTGTTTTAAAGTAAAAAAGTGTTGATGTTGTTTTATTCCCTTTACATGCAGACGTTCCGTTTCAAATGATATGATTAATATAACCTTGAATATTGGAAGTGTCATAATCACGTTTTTCAAAAAACATGTAAAAAAATTATAATTTGCCGATTCTAATTGAAAATAACTAGAATAAAATAGAAAAGAATTTTTATTTAAACGATTATCATTTTTATAGAACAATAATGGCCGTTCGTGTATGACAATATGTCAAACAAAATAAAGTACCCAGATTTCAGGTTACTTAGATTTTTTTGAAAATCTCCGAAACCCGGGTTTTGTTGAAGTTAATATGATAAATGCATAAAAAAGAACTTTTGTTGCAGTTAATATGATAAATGTAGTCTATAAAAAACAAAGTTTGACTTTGATGCAGCATGGTACTGGATTTCATACATCCATGAGCATTGTCCTTTGTAGCTTGATGTGTCGTCATGTATATCTAGATACATTCAGCTACTCGTCATCTCATATGCGGGTATACTTACAAATTCCACTCTGCACTTAACACTTTGTCACGACATTAACCTATCTCGTCTGCTCGACTTCCGTATGTCACTGCAGGGATCCAGCAGAATATCGGCGTCAGGCACATTTGCCTGACACCTGCTAAGCTGGACTCCCATTAGTGCAACATTGAGATGCACAAAGAAGTTTGTATATTCGTTATTTTGATTTAAAGTGTCATGGTGTCACTTAATTTCTTTAAGTATGGTTGAATTTTTTTATGTTTTGTATGTTTGCACTTGTTTTTATTCATAAATATTCATGTTATTTGTTTTCATTTAATTGTACTGTGCTATGGCTTTTGTGTGCACTAAATAAATGCTTTATCTATCTATCTATATCATGGACTCATCATCTGCCTAGCCTTTTCCCAGCTATGTTAGGGTCAGCTTCCAGTCTAACCAGATGCAGCTGAAGCTGGGTAATACGATACCCCTTTGATAAGACTGGTTGTCAGACTTTCGGGCTTCTGACTACCCGTAACGACTAGACCTATATCATGTACTATGGGATCAAAAGTCAACCTGAAATCGCGTAAAAAAAAATTTGCTGTTCCCTACATTTATGTTCGGTTAAATCGTCAAAATGTAGGGAACAGGTGTTTTTCCAATAACCCTGTATACCAGACACAAACCTAACCTAAACCTGCCTCAGCGCAGACGAACTTGCCGTACTCAGCTTAAGTAAATAACTAGAATATAAGATCATAACGGCTGTAAAAAATCGCAGAGATAAAACATTAATCGCAGTCACCCGTCGTTGTTTTGCACGTAAACCGTTCCCCACAACCCAGCAAGCGTTCTAAGTACACTATTAAACGTTAACAAAACCGCATTCAACCATGTCACGAGTGAAAAGGAAGAATCCTCCACCCGTCTCTTATTTGTTTCCATCCTTAATTACATCACACAATTCATGGTACGTCATTTGCAATGGCCAAGTGGAAGCTCAGCTTTTATTATAAAAAAAGTTAATTTCCTTAATTTGGCCCCTTCCCTTTTGCCGGCCTTATTCTTTAGATTCTTATAATGAGAAAAGTCCTGCTTATTCACATTTAGGTATTCTCTTTTACTTATATTTACATAAGCGGAATCCGTAGTAAAAAATCTTTGTTATTTTGACGGCTAACAATTTTTTTAAAGGCCTTCGTTAGCTCATTGGAATACATTAATGATAACTTTTATGTCTAACTAGGATTTGAGTGTTTTAATTGGGTGATTTGAATACAGATTACTGTGATTAGACCGAACCTAAGTGCCCAAGTTACGTCCATTAGAAGACATTATTTTAGGATTACATTATCTTTGAGCACGGCTGGTGTCTTTCCATATGCCTGAAATTCGAACTCACGCGAAGTTATCATGAATTATTTATGAATATCCGTTCAATTTTACTATCCCCTACGTGTTTTTGGTATATAATGAATAAGATTAAGCCCAAACTAGATTTCTTTGGTGTCTTATCTTGGGCCACCCTCCATTCTCATAACACACATGATTGATACAATTTCGCCCTGAATAAGGCATAATATACTATTAATATGTTAATCATATTGTTACGTCACCCCTCCCTTACATGTACTTAATGGGGGCATAATTAATAATCATGAAATATTCATAAAACATAGGCTTGTATGCCGTGGAGCTGTTTTCTTGGTTGTCGCTACGAGATTCGCAGCCGGTTTGTTGTACAAGTACCTATACAACCCTTCGTGTTATGCCCTCAAGCTGTAATTTACAGGACAGGCTGAGAAAATTTCTGTCTAGTAAAGAGGGGACAGTTATTTTTTAACAAAGGAATAAACATAAGGGGGCTTACTTTCAACGTGTGTCTAATATCAGTGTCACGTCAAACTCCATATAATTATGTCGTGTGTAAAAAGGATCTGACGGAGAACAAAGTGTTTAGCCTAAACAATTGATAAACACTGTTTTGTGGTAATTGTCCATCGATTCGTGCATTTTTCAGTTAGACACTGTCTTGCACAAATTATTCGCTATGGTCTCTTCATGATTCTTCAACATATTGGTAAAGCCGTCTCATATCACGAGGTTATTTTTTAAAGTAAGCATCAAATCTTATGTTTCATAGAGCTTAGTCTAAGCCCCTTCATCTTATCTTCCTCTACTGTTAAAATTCTTGTTTCCTAACACCTACACGATTTTGTAAAGATTCTTTGATCTCGTCAGCATAAAGCGAAGAAAAACTCCACGTGTATACCAACCTTCGTTATCATAACTTATCGTGACAGCGTGTTTGTACTAAATAGAGTAATCAACACAACACAGCCAATCTTCGTAAGCCACGCGTCATAAAAAGCGTGGTATCATAAATATCCCATCAGGCTCGGCTCATAATATGCGAGCCGAAACACAGCAATCATTTTTGAGGCAAATTACGAAGCTTCCAGCCGTCTAATGTTGTTAAGATTATGTATACTTATACAATACCTTCGTAATAGTATGTGTACGTGTATTACGTATTTTTCCTTTTAACTTATGAGAGGGAAGAGGTCGACTTTCTCGTGTCTTGAAAAACTGCTAGAACTTTATTGAGTGAGATTTATGTGGTTGTGGTCATTGTGGCTCGTAGCTGAATAGTAACAGCCGCACGGGTCGATCTTCAAGGTTAAGCAACGCTTGCCGAAATACCGAGGTCGATCCATGGATGGGTGAACATTACATGCCGAGACCCCTTCGTGCCTCGGTAAGCATTTTAAGTTATTAGGCCGGGCCGTCGAATGTACCTATACCTTTGACAGTTGTTACGGGTAGTCAGAAGCCCCAAATTCTGACAACCAGTCTTACCAAGGGGTATCGCGTTACCCAGTAACTGGGTTGTGGAGGTCCGATAGGCAGCCGACCCTAACATAGTTAGCAAAGGGAATGATGATGATGAGGAATGATGGCTGTGATCAATTTTAGATCAATTTTTTTCATTTATGATCAACACTTCTTCATCTTCATCAAGTCGTATACCATATGACATAAACTAAAGCGTAGCAATGAGCATAACGTTGAAAAAGGGAAAGCATTTGCATTTTGAAGAAAACAAAAAAAAAGTACGTTCCTTAAATTAATGTTGCCACGTAAAAACTCCTACCTGGTTACAGCTAAAGCTAAATAATTGGTAAACTGGATACAAATATTTTTACTAATGCCAGATTTTTAATAACACAGCAAAAGTATTTGTACATTTCAAATTAGTAGTTGGATCAAACAATACAGTAAAGCAAAAACAATAATCTCCATACATCGTAGTTTTTATAAATGTTAAACCAAGTAACATGGCACCGTAATCACGAGAAGCTAATTAGTAAGTAATTGCAAACAGAGGGAAAATAGAAAATCGTATTCATTATATTTATGTGTCACTAAACTTTAATATTGTTTACTTTCCAACGAAACTATTGTTTTTTTGTTGTTGAACCTAGATATTCCTAGGTGCCTTAATTACCCGACTGCAGGACTCTAAGACAGGGTTATGTTTTTCACGCGTAGATATACTTAATGTATCTTTGTATGTGGGATTGTTTGGGGCTTGTGGCTAAGTAATAACCGCCGCACGGTTCTATAGATCAGGTTAAGCTACGTTTGCCGTGGTTGGTCCGTGGATGGGAGACCATCTTTACATACCAAGACCCCTCAGTACTTTGGAAAGCACGTTAAGCCGTCGGCCGTCATCCGTGGGTCTTTGACAGGCGTTACTGGTTGTCAAAAGCCCGAAAGTCTGGCCAAGGGCTATCGTATTACCCAGTAACTGGGTTGTGGAGGTCAGATAAGCAGTCGCTTCATGTAAAATACTGGTATTCAGCTGCATCCGGTTAGATTGGAAGTCGACACCAACATAGTTGGGAAAAGGCTAGGCAGATGATGATATATATATATGTGATTCTTTATACCTATCCTCGAAACATTCTAAAAGCTTACTGGATCTTAATAACTAAGGTATCTGCCGACTCACCTAGGTCACGCGATGGTTTTTTCAAAATGGCGGATTTTTGACGTCAATTTTTCAATCTTGAAAACAATATTTACAGTAACCATGTGTGGTATCAAAATAAAGGTCTTGAAGAGTCGATTCCAAAAATACAACACACTAAAAGGTAGATATCATTTTTTATTTTTGTTTTGTCTTATTGGCTCTGCGTGTACTGTTGTAAGTTGGTATACCAAATTAATAAATAAATATTAACAAGTATACAGTGACTACGACAGACGTCGCAATTACCTACTTTATTCATAAACGTTGCTTAAAGTTAGGTAGTGACTTTTTGACGTTTAAACGTAAATAAACCCCTACATGTTTAGCCATTACTGTGAGAGTGAGACACAAGTTTAGAAACGTTTTGTTACATTTGGCACTTCGTTTTTCACATTTGTATTCCTTTAAGAGGTAGGTTCCTTTCTACTTTGATTTTTTTACCTACCGATATGAAATGCCAGTTAAATATTCATTTAAGATAGGTACATTAAACTACTAGGGCCTGTTGTGGCAACAAGGCCAGTTCTTGGTCACAAAAATTTGATTTATGTTTCTTAGATAGATATTAACGTCGCCCTAACCTAAAAGTACGTAATTATTAGACAGAGCAATCACGAACAAATTGCTGACGACACCTTACAAGATGGACGCTACCGCCTTCAATAAATTATTCACCTTTCAGTAGGACCTTCAATGGTAACTACGGTACGGCTTACGTCAGAGATAAAAAACCCGTATAAGCTAGCCTCTTATTCTATTGGAACTCTGTACGACGCCAAGCCAGCTCAGCCTGCAGGTCGAAACTTTACCACTATCGTACGGCCAACTGTGTAAAGAAGTATCGATACTTCGCTAGGGTTAACTAAAAATAGTCTTATATGTTCTAGAGTCATCATCTGCTTAATCTTTTCCCTACTATGTTGGGGTCGGCTTCCAGTCTAACCGGATACAGCTGAATACCAGTATTTTATATGGAGTGACTGCCTATGTGCAGTAACTGGGTAATATAATACCCCTTGGTAAGACTGGTTGTCAGACTTTCGGGCCTCTGACGACCCGTAACGACTGTCAAAGATCCACGAATGACAGCCGGGACCAACGGCTTAACGTGCTTTCCGAGGCACGGAGGCGTCTTGGTATGTATAGATGGTCACCTATCTGCGGACTAACCGCGGCAAGAATAGCTTAACCTTATCGATCGACCCGTGCTGCTGTTATTACTTAGCCACAAGTCTTATATTTTCTAGAGTATACACAGTAACACAAGAATTCCTTGTTTACTATGAAGTGAAAAAAAACAGGTTGTTATATGCACTGCATACTATATTTCTTCCCACTTAAGTTGTTGTTATGTCAAGTGGTTATGGAGGAAAATGATGAATATAAATACCATGATTGAAGAACGGATACCATATTTAATAACGTACATACACTCACGCCTTCTTCCCATGGGGGTAGGCAAAAACTACAGAACGTGCCTGCTACGATCTTTACATGCTTCTTTTGCTTCGTTTACGTCCATACATCTGGTCATACACGCACGCTGGTTGCGAATACTACGAACCTGACCTTTCTGAAGAACTTCATTGATATGCCATATTGTAACAGAAAATAAAAGTTCGATTTTTTTTGTAGATACCTACTATTGTGTCTATTCTTATATTTTTTCAAGAAAGAGCTTTTAAAATATACCTACCTGGCCATCACAAAGTAAATAAGGCGACATTTAAAAATAAACAAATAAAACAACAACCGAAATTCGAAATCAGAACAAACAAAATGTCGGCGAAACCAATTTGTCACTCAATACGTGCCGCCAACATCATCACGACACAATGTTAGCAACCTCGCTATCTGGCGGAGTCCATTGAGTTCAGAAACTAATCGAGTCGGCCTGTCCAATGATCTAGCCATGTCCAACACACAATAAGGCCAGGTTATCCCCGGGGATTGCGGATGTCTTCCGAAACAATACAGGAATTCTGGCCGGTTTCATGTGGCCCGACATTGACAGTTCGACGTTCAAAAGTTTCTAAATGTATGGAAGATAGGACTATGAAACTTGATTTACCGGTTTATTAGCAAAACACTTGAAAAAGTCTATTCTTACAAAATATTAAGGTGCCAACACATTCTCAATCATAATTGCGTCGTCTAGTTATCGTTTCGACCTTAAATATCGATTGTGTTGCTTGTAGTAACAATAACATTAATAAATTAGTGCTTCCCCATGAATTCACGACTCAGCCAATGATTCATATTTTTTTTCTCGTTTCATGAAACACTTCGGTATTTTAACAGTCGGCATTACCCAACTTCAATGAGTAACAACAGATTTCCATTAAGTCAATGGTTTGACCTATTGTCGATAAACTCCTGTTAATTTGCATTGATGTCATCAGATAATCGAACATCCTTCCGAATACCA
The DNA here is from genome assembly GCA_951799955.1 of Apamea anceps. NCBI lineage: Eukaryota > Metazoa > Arthropoda > Insecta > Lepidoptera > Noctuidae > Apamea > Apamea anceps. The sequence goes on along the minus strand of OX637515.1, from coordinate 12,752,949 downwards.
TCCATCATCACGTTCCTAATGACAGAATGATGTCACTATTTTCATGAATACAACAATTTAACATCCTACTCGATATGCACAGTTGCACACGTTAAAAACGTTACATCATGGTACGAAAATGTTTCAAGCGTGTGACGACCGCATAATATTAACATTCTCATCAAAAGACACGGATTTTCCGTGTACCGAGGGTATACCTATGGAATACCGTGTTACTATGTAGTTAACAGTCATCGATATTATTTAAAGTATTAGTCACTATAGAAAAGACTTCAACGCACCTTAGGACAAGTGTACAGACGCCAGCACATCAAGTTATCCGAAACTGTCAAATTTTCCCAATCGACCTTGAACCTAATGCTTTAGCGATAAAGTTGAAAATTCACTAAAGTAATTAGAGAGATTGTAGTAGCTTGATGTCTGTACCTACTGATTTAGAGCTTTTTTTTTCTTTTTTTCAGGATGGGAAGTCATCAAATGACTCCTCCCGCTCTGGGTGGAGCAAAGGGAGTGTCTCTGATTTAGATCTTATTTCGGGTTTTTATCAGGTTACCGTAGACCAAAAGAAAACCTGTCAAAATAAAGAACAAAGTATGTCAGTCTACGTAGTATTGAATTAGTGAAACACATCATAAGTATTTTCAATCAGTATGAAAATAGTCGAGCATATGATAATACAAAATCACCGTGATTTTATCCTGATGACATATTCTTAAGCAAGTAGACACACGTCATAACATTATCGCCAGTTCCCTCCACAGTAACATAATTATGTCGATCACATGCATGGGAACTATTAAGGAATAATGTATGCCTTGCCAACGATCAATCAGTTATATCTGATTAGGAACGAAGACTCTTAGGGCAAACCCTATGACGTAGGTCTGTAATCTGTATGAGGAACCCGGATATTATATAGCACCAGTAATTTGAGGAAAACCATTACGTATTTACATATTCAGGCTTACATTGTAATTATGTTGCTAACAGTCTGCAACGAGAAATGACTGGCAGGTAAGGAAATTACAACATGGATGCATGAATAAAATACATATTTTATTTTTTGTTTTCATTTCAAATATAAACTGTCTACCTACAACATGAAGTGGAATTGTGGTAAAATAGTGATATTTGTAAAAGCATATAGATAACTTCATGAATCCATAATTTTCTCTTTACAAACTTCCCAAGAACAAACTTGAAACCCAAAACACACATATCCGAAATAAAATACGTAAACTATTGGACAGGTATCCCTCTAAATCTGACACTCACTTTGGTACGTTTTTCTAAGGAATAAAAAGGAATTTTCAATAGTGACCGAACTCAGTGGAAATAGATGGCGGGATCGCGAGAACCAATAAAGAAACTGAAAGAATTCTATTCAACGCATTCCGAGCTCTCGAATGTTCTTGTCTCCTTGTTACACGATGCATATTCAACCACTCTGGTTACGTGCTGGAATTGTAGAATTTGTTTTCTTAGCTTAGTGTTTGTGATGTAAAGTTAGGAAGAAACATGTTTTGCGTTGATTCTGGGTGTCGGTTTCGGAAAAGTATTCTGTGATGCCGTTGTTGTGGCTGCTGATAATAAAATTAGATGTATGTAAAACGGAACAGCTACAAAATAAAATAAATCTATGGGCCAAATTATGAGTTCGAACTAGGGTTGTCAACCCTACTATATAATATCCTATATAGTATCCTGCTATATTAGAGGCCTAAATACCATATTTCTAAAAAAATATATAGTAAGCGAAACTACTATATTTTTATTTCAATACAAGATGGCGATATGATTGCAATTATAGACCCAGTATTAATCACAGAAATGCTAATTCATGGTATTTTGTAACCTTAATTTAGTGAGACATTTAAGAAAAAACGTACGTAGGTATATTTAAAACAAATGATATTTTTTCTATAATGTTATATATGTTTTGTGTGTTTTGTTTTTGTATTTTTCTTGTTTTTGTTTTGTTCTTTTCGCCATCTACTATATTCTTACAGGCAATGGCATCGAACATACTATAATTGATATAAAAAAATGGACAATCCTAGTCTGAACATACATAGGTTCAAAGAAGTTTTATCTTATTTTCGGTCTCACGTCACCGGTTTGGGCCGCTAGACGTAATGTAAATCAAAGCAAGGTCGTTTGCTTTTAAATACATATCAAGTATTTAAACAATTACATTACAATAGCATAAATAAAATGATAATTAGATACGTCTACAGCCTTGACGATAATTGCTGAAAGATTCACTGTTCTAATCCAACTTTTGGCGTATCCGAATTCGGAAAATATGCTGAGTATTCCTTGCCAGGAAGTTGCTGTGTGGTAAGTAGATATATGTGTATAATCGAGTGACGTCAGCATCGCATGCAACATTTGTCAATGTCATCAATGTGATTATTATCATGTCGTTAGAAAATATAGTAAAGAGGGATTTGGAAATACCGAATGTCGCGTATTACGGTATTATACGTAACGGCTTGCACGAGTGTATTCTTAGGTTATAAGAGGAATCAGAATTATTGATAAGTAAAATATCGATACTAGGGGTACCTAGTATCGATATTTTACGAAACGAAACATAATCTTATATTAGAATACATAAGTAGGTATACTTATGTATTCTAATATAAGATTATGTTTCGTTAAAAATGACGGGGATAAACAGTGCAGTGTGATCCGCCGTTGTAATTGGACGCGCTTACACTTTAGCGGAAATTATTTTGCGCTGAGCGCGGCATGTGCCACAGTCACCATGCGTTCGGAAGAACTTGTGGCGAACGAGGTCCTGGCATTTCTGCAGTACCAGCTGGATGTCATGAATGAGGTCAGTGTGATCCAGATCTGCAAATCCAATTTCAATGAAGAGGAAAAACGCAGGTCTAAGACACTGCTGTACAAGCTAAGCTAGGATTAAAAAGGAGAGGAGTCTCCAAGACATCATCAAGGTGTTGAAGGAGACCGACCCCGACGACGTGCCAACTTTCGTGGCGAAGGATTTGCGCAAGCTGCCACCCGTCACTTTTGACTACGTTGACGTCACCAGGCTGCTACGGGACATCACAACCCTAAGATCAAGCCTGGCCGAGATGCAGTTGAAGTTGGAAGCATCGCAATCAATCATCAGTGATCTACGTACCGAGGTAGCAGATTTGCTCAACACGGTACTTAGGTAACACGAGTCAGCAACCAACGCGGCAACGTCGACACACGTCACGGCGCAGTCAACACATCGCAGCAGAGCTTTGAGTCAGCAAAATTCGACTCGACGCCGGCCGCCGACACAGCAAGCGCTATCATTGGGACGCCGAAGAATGTTAGCACGACAACACCGGGGCGTGCTTACTCGGCAGCCGTTATTGCAACTCCTGCAAAACATCAGCGGCAACCAAAACATACGAGTGCACAGGGGCTTCCCGAACGAGTCCGAAGCTCGTTACCGCCGGTAACAAGCCGAGGACAGGCAGAGAAAGAAGACTTCATTCGTGTTGAGAAAAAGAAGAAGAAACCTACTCTTCGCAATCAGTGCATTGGCTGGTCATGTTGCTGCGTCCCGCTATTCCATCGACGCAGTTGTACGTGTCCCTTCTACATCACTCTACGACGGCAGAGGAGGTCGTGGAGTATATAAAGATGAAGACCAAGTTAACCCTGAGAGTTGAGAAGTTGGAGTCGCGCCACAAGATTAACTTCAATTCTTTTGTGGTGCGGGTTTCAACTCACCATCTGGAGACTTTCATGAAGGAGGAATTTTGGCCGATGGGTGTCGTGTATCGTCGTTTTCGCGGAAGGCTACATGACACCTCGACTCAGCGCAAAACGTCGACGACCCAACGTAGTTAATAAATTTGTAGAATAAGGTTTTTTGTATGTATTAGTTTATTATCGTATAAAATTATTTTGTGTACTATAGGCCTTAGTTGCCTAAAATAAAGTGATTGTTATTATAAACCAAAAGGTCAATTCTCGTACTTAAAACACGTGCAAATTCTAGTCGCAATCTTATTTCAGCGATAATCAATGTCAAAATCTTGTCAAAAATTTAGGTAAATTAGAGGTTTTTTTGACAGTTTGAGACTGATATTAGAATGTGAACGCTCTTGAAATTCTGGGAAGCGCCCCTTAGGCCCTTTGTACACAGCACGGTTTCTTAATGGCACGGGGTATAAACCGCGCCGTAGCAAAAACGTGTCCGCCGTGGATAGTGATCCATACAACACTGACGTAGTAACTATTTAGTAATCTGTGACTGAAGGCCGTGCCTACACACCATATAACAAAAACGTGTGTGTTTAAAGAACTAAGATTTACATCCAATTCGCTAAGCGAACTTCTAAAAACCCTCAAATTATCCCTGATATAAACAAAAACAGATACTTACAAACAAAAACAAACCTTAGAGTTCACAACAAATCCAAAAAGATGGTCGGATCTAACCAAACCAACAACAGACAACCCAGCTCCAAAGGGTAATGCGAAACTTTTCTCCCGAATCACTTAGCAACAACTTTATATTGACAATGTGATATTGAGGCAAGACGTGGGAGCCTATACGGGCTATTACCGAATAAAATTTCATAGAAAGCTTTGCAAACAAGCCTGATGGAGCGACCCATTAGACTTCATGCATAAATTGTTAGTAAAGTGACAACAAACGACACGTCACCTCTGTTTTATGTCGCATTGTTTTTGGATCTCAATTTTCGTTTTGTATTTTTTTCCTTTTTTGAGCTTTATACAGTCGTAACATATGTATGACAAAATATACATTTGGAATACGAAACGTTTTGTGTGAAATGTGTTGTGTTGTGGAAATGTTGTATTAAGTTGGATTTGTTTTGAACATTCTATCTGCATTCCATTTGTAACAACATTGGCTTCACTTTTCAGATATTCTTCCTTTTGCAGAAATCTAAAGTATTTTATTCATAAACTAGCTTTCGCCCACGGCTTTGCCGGCGTGGTATGTCGATAAAAAGTCGTCTCTGTGATTTCCCAGGGTTCAAAGTAGGTATCCCCATACCAAATTTCATCAAAATCGGTCCAGCCGTTTCGTAGATTAGCCGCAACAAATAGACACACAAAAATTTAAAAATTGTTTTTTTTTTTGTTATTACCGTATACATAATGTATTTAGTAAAAGGCTGTTATCTTGACATTTCAAATAGACACTTCAATTTTATTTATGTTTACGTATATGTATAAGAATAGATTATTTATATTCTGATCTGTTCATTCATATATTACAAAGGAGTCCATTTGTATGATATAAAAAAGGTGAAGTAAGTAAATAATAAACATAATAGAATTTTCCAATCACACCTTTCAATCGACAAAAACGTTTTATTTTCTCAAAGGCTTTCTCATGTACTAAAGCCTTATATGGCAATCGGTATACTAACTGTTTAACACCACATAGCGACCGAAATAGATCGTAAAACTCTATAAAGGTCACACATAAATCCTGCGGGCCGATTACGTAACTCGATCGAAAACACCGGCGCCTTTAACGCTATCGGTAGGGATCAAGAAGACGAAGTTTGCCGTTTTTATATCGAAACAAAAAAGATTGCGATTTACATAATTAAGTTGTACTATTGGGTATTGAAATTTTCTTATAGCGCTTAGGTTAGACACGTCAATAAGTGAGTAAGAAGTAATCGTTATCCTACTATCTGTGCCAATAATAATGCTGAAGAGTTTGCTTGTTTTTTTGTTTGTTTGTTTGAACGCGCTAATCTCTGGAATCCAATCATATTTGTTTTTTTTTGCATTTGATAGCCCAGTTCTCGAGGAAGGCTATAGGCTATTTAACATCTCGCTAGGACCTTTAGGAGCCAAGTAAACTGCTGAACGGCTTGGATGAAATTTGGTACTCTTAAAAATCTGGATTTACACAAATTATGCTTTTTATTTCGATATTCCCACGTGATCGAATCTAATGCGGGAAACCGCGGAGCGCTGCTAGTTTCTTAAATAAACGACTTTTATTTTTTGTAATGTCAACTATGGACTTTTTATGTACTAATTAATGCTTATTGGTAAATTTTTAGTCATCTCAAAATCAAGCATGACGTCACAAAAACCAATCGATTTAAAAACAGGATTCTTTCAATACAACATGTAACTGTATATTTATGGTTTACACAATAAAGATATTCTATCTATCATCTACAGGCCTCCTAGTTTAAGAGACAGTGTTTATATTTTTGTTTGTATAGATTTTTGTAGCCTTCAACTGTTGTATAAACAATTATGTATCACTAGCAGCACCTCGCGGTTTCACCCGCATAAGTGTCGATGGATAAAAAGTATCGTATGTTTTATTAGAATGTTGTTGAATGTGTGTTGTTGACTGTAAAGTTTCATCAAAATCCGTTCAGTAGTTTTTGCGTGAAAAAATAACAAACATCCAACCTCACAAACTTTCGCGTTTATAATATTAGTAGGATAGGATAGGATTTTAGTAGTCTACAACTGTGCTCAACCTGTGTGTATGTATTACTTTGGATAAATAAACATGATTTATTATTTTCTAACTCGTAACTCGACACCATTTCCATCAAGTTTTGATTGAAACAGAGTCCAGTGAGATGGTTGAGAGCCCATAAATACAGCCTACAAGGAGTGACAGTTAGCTCACTCAACGATACCAATACCTCATCTTACTTACAATTCATAAGAAACGGTAAACGCGACGGTTTTCCTCCTAACATGGGAATTTTCTATATTTCTTGACGCTTTAGGAGGCGAACGGTAATTCGTAAATAGCCGGTTTATTATTATTGACGGTTATTTCTTTCTTTAATTAATGAAGATAGAGTTACAGTTAGCTTACAAAACGCATTAGAGTTTATTATTGATTGCCATTAATATACTGTAAAGTGTAATGCATCTTATCTTATCTATATACGGAGGCATTTGATTCGACCATTGATAGGTATAGCATAATCACCCAATAATGTACCCACTGTTGGGACAGCACAGGCTTCCTCGCCGACTGAGGAGCGCACTGGAGGATGCATTTCGCGAGTATAAGTCCACTCTAACCGAACTTAGACGCCGAATACCACGGCTACGTATGCACAAAAAAAATAGGGCGCTGGTGTGTGCCTTGGACTCGCAGCTCAAGAATTTCTTCGAGAGCAGCGAGGATCTTGTTGATACACACTCGATCCTGTATTGCGCGGCTGTGGCGGCATGTCGTTTAGCTAACGTCAAGTTTCCCAATTGTGACGCAGCTACTCGACCAAAACCAGCCGAAAGAGGGAGTGGGCTGTAATCTACCACGCGGGCCAAGTGCGGGTTGGTAGATGTCACACGTCCTCGAATTTTTGGTTCTAGAACAGGTTTCCTCACAATGTTTTCCTTCACCGTTTTGAGAGCTGTGGTGATGAAGTATTTACACAAAGTAAAGCGCCTGTCTGGGTTCGAACCGACGGCCTACAACTCGTAAGTCGCGGCCGTTACCATTGGGCCACCTCTACCCATTGATAGGTATATCAAGTGGAAACGTCCGATGCTACTTAGGTAGATACCTACGTCAAGTGGAAAAAAAAAAAAAGACGTTTAGTTGTATGCTGCAATCAACTGACGTGTAGAATCCACATCGTCATTGTAAACGAGATTCGTCATTATGACGATGATTCATTATAAATTTAACCGGATATTTTGTTTCGATCGACATGGTCTTCATATGATCTGACCAAGATTATGTCTGGACTTTAAAAGAGACTGTGACCTCTGAGTTTGTTTCGGCCTTTCTTCTCAAGACTAGTCAGATAGGAAACACCGACCTCATCTAGTTTTTAAAATATGATTGACGTGCAAAAGTGTTGTACAAACCTACTTAAAAAATAAAATCATTTACTTATCATTTAACCGGAGTTGATTTTAGGAAATGTCTAAAAAACTAAATCTCCGGTTTATTTGGATAACTTATAGCTATGAACCTATGTTATTCCAAGATATTATTTAGCTATATCGTAAATGCATAATTCTAGCGCCAGCAAACTAAAAAATTATAAAACAAAAAATCACACCTTTTGACTCATGTTTTTTAGTCTGCTAGAGTTTAAAATCAATCGATACCAGAAACAAAACAGTAACTTGCTTCCATTCCTTACATCATAAACCATTAGAGAGGAGCCAATCGATTACTTATCTCTATCTATACTTATAATAAATCTGTAGAAGTGAAAATTCTGTACATTGAAAATATCAAAAAAATAAATGGCAGGGGGTGTTACTAGACCGACACCGAACCCAAAAATGTGATAAAAAAAATTTTTGTCTGTCTGTCTGTCTGTCTGTCTGTCTGTTTGTTCAGGCATCACGCAAAAACTACCGGTTCGATTACGATGAAACTTGGTATAATTATTCTTTAATATCCTGGGCACCACACTGGGTACTTTTTATCCCGGAAAAGTATATACAATAAAAAACAAACTTAATTTTGCGGTTCGATGCCTAGACCCGATTACTGTACCAACCGCAAATAATAAGTTTGTCGTAGGTTACGTTACCCGCAGTGGAGTTCACTAAAGTTATGCTCTAAATGTAGTGCTGAAGGTTGAATTTGGCTTGCACCGTTCGCAGCACACGTGTGGCGCGCGGCCGCCACGGATCGCTACCGTATATAAGGATATTTTTTGAACTTTGATTTGAACGGACGTGTTGAGTGGCGAGCGTTCGTTCTTATTTTAACTGCTACTTGCAATTCTAAACCGTGTTTTTCAGTGCGACCTTTTTTATTTCTATTAGTTTTTAGAGTTATTTAGGTTTATTTTTATAAGTCGTAGGTATAGATTTTAATTTTAAAGTTTAAGTAGTATATTTGATAGTGTACGTAGTGACCGTAGGTTATTTTATAATACTGTTAGGTAAGATTAGTCATTCGTATAGATATTAGTTTTTAGGGATTTTGCTTATTTATTGAGTTTAGTTATCATCAGAAATAGGTTTATTTAGGTAGGTAGGTATTTTATTTTCTGTTATTGAGTTTTTTTTTTTTATTATGTAGGTACTTAGGTAAGGATATCATATAGGTACCCTCTTAATCACCACTAATGAGACACAATTGGTTTTCTATTGTAATTAGCCACAAAGGGCCCGCGAGATAGATGGCATCCTGGGGAAGCACATACATTTTATCCTGTTAGCACGTTCCCGTGGGATAATTTCCGACTTCCACGCGGGTGAAGCCGCGGGCAGAAGCTAGTCTATACATATAATAACAAAGAATTATAGTCCGTTAGATGTTTGTTCAGGATTGGCGCAAGAACGGCTGAACGGATTCCGATGAAATTTGGCACACAGATAGTTTATAACCTGCTTTAACACATAGGGTTTTTTGATCCCGATTTTTTATTTTTAATCCCGGTAATGCGTTCCCGTGGAATATTTTTCGACGTCCACACGCGCGACCAGTGGTGGCCTAGTGGTAATGGCCGCGACGTACGAGTTGTAGGTCTTAGGTTCGAACCCAGACAGGCGCGTTACTTTATGTAAATTTCATCACCACTGCTCTCAAAACAGTGAAGCAAAACATCGTGAGGAAACCGGCATGATCTAGAACCAAAAATTCGAAGACATGTAATATCTACGAGTACTAACCCGCACTGGGTCGGCGTGGTGGATTATGGCCCACTCCTTCTCACTGAGAGGAGGCCTGTGTCCCAGCAGTGGGAACATTATGCTACACACGCGAAGCCGCGGGCGAAAACTAGTCGAATGTTAAATCAATATCGGAAAGAAGTTGCGTCACCTTGTTCCTATTATTTGAAACAATAGTGAATACAAACGACAGTGTCTTAATCTACATCTTGTCCATTAAAGCTCACGACCTTATGTAAGGGACAATGATAAATGAATTTCTTGTTGCGAGCTTTTTTTTTTTTGTTTTATGAATTGCCTACTTATGTAAGAAGTTATGATGGAACTTTGTATTGTTTTAAATATAACTGGTTCTTATGTTCTAACTGATACCATAGAAAATCAACTTTCAATTTGTTGCATGCCTGAATACGGTCTATATGATCACATCTTTACTTTCCACATACAACTTTTACCCATGGGTATCTAAATGTCTCTCAATACACAAGGCGATGCAAAATTAAAAATTCGACTATTTGTAACAGATTTTTAGTAATCGGGCGAAATTTAAATCAAATTAAATAATCATTTATTTCAGGAAGTTATTCCCATATTAAGCACTACAAATTACATTGAAAAATACATAATAATAATTTAAGCACGGTACTCATGGGTTGCTAATGGATAGTAAGGATGCCACATTTGACGGTCGGTGCTTAAACTGATCCTTCTAAAACTAATTTCCCTGTCACAAGTAAGTGGAATTAATGAATTTTATAAGGATAATGTTTTCGTACAAAACTGCTCAAGTTCTCATAGACATGCAACACGGAATTAAGAAACGCGTCTAAGTTTAAGTTTAGTGCAAAAATAGACAACAATTTGCTACACTTCCTCATCATAACAAGACAAAAAAGGTGTTAATAGATTCCGATATCGCCAAATCATCTTTGTTTACAAACCACAAAATAATTCAAGGTAAGAACCGCACACAGCACACAAAACTCGTAATCGATCTTGATAATATCGTACTCAAACGAGAAAACATAATATTTGTCCAAGTTTTTCTGAACGCCACTATAACAAACACTGTCTGTCAATGACCAGCCAGTCTTACATAAATCGCGGTGAGCAAACAGAGGTAAGGACAGGTAAGAACACAAGTTTGACAAATTGTCCGCTCAACGCATTGTTTGGGACACAGAGCACGGAATATCCGCGCCCGCGCCTAGGGGTGTACTCTCTAAGTCCGTCAGTGAAAATACGGGACCGTTCAAAAGTAGTCCGAAACTTTTAAGTGAATCCTACACCCGATTAATTAACTTTTATGGACGGGCAAAAACACTTTGGGAGTGGGCACAACTGTCAAATTGTGGTGTCATTCATTCTTAGGTCGGGCCTTATACTAATCTACTATCCGAAAGTGATGCGGTTTATAAAACGCCCGTAACTTCGGCCGGAACTACGAAATTCATGAGTAGTTTAGGGGGGGCCTACCCTTGAGAGGACAGTACCAAAATTCGTAGGGCCGAAAGTCCGTTGAGCGCACAACATCTGTCACGGAACGCCTTCAAAGCTATCAGTTTCTATACGTCATTTTGTGTCATGGTGATAAGCTTGGTTTGTATGGAAAGCGCTCAGTGCCCGTGGAGATTATTGCCCGTACTTCTCCATAGGAACCTATTACCCTCTGAATTGAGCAACTAGCTTCATATTTCTGACTGACCGATCCCTTGATAATTCAAAAGTGCCTGTAATTGGTTTATTTGAAACTAGCTGCGCCCCGCGGTTTCACGCGCATAAGTATCGATCTCCTGGGAATATCGGGATCAAAAGTATCCTATCCTAATCCAGGTCATGGTCTACCCATGTGCCAAATTTCATCCAAATCCGTTCAGCCATTTTAGCATAAAAGCGAAACAAATAAAAAACCTGTTTTTTTTTCTTTATACTTAATTATGTAATTACTAGCTTCTGCCCGCGGCTTCGCCCGCGTGGATGTCGGAAATTACCCCACGGGAACGTGCTAACAGGATAAAATGTATGTGCTTCCCCAGGATGCCATCCATCTCGCGGGCCCTTTGTGGCTAATTACAATAGAAAACCAATTGTGTCTCATTAGTGGTGATTAAGAGGGTACCTATATGATATCTTTACCTAATTACCTACCTAATTTTAAAAAAAATAACCTACCTAAATAAACCTATTTCTGATGATAACTAATCTAAACTCAATAAATAAGCAAAATCCCTAAAAACTAATATCTATACGAATGACTAATCCTACCTAACAGTATTATAAAATAACCTACGGTCACTACGTACACTATCAAATATACTACCTATACTTTAAAATTAAAATCTATACCTACGACTTATAAAATTAAACCTAAATAACTCTAAAAACTAAAAGGAATAAAAAGGTCACACACATGATACTGCGGGTGACGTAACCTACGACAAACTTATTATTTGCGGTTGGTACAGTAATCGGTCTAGGGATCGAACCGCAAAATTAAGTTTGTTTTTTATTGTATATACTTTTCCGGGATAAAAAGTACCCAGTGTGGTGCCCAGGATATTAAAGAATAATTATACCAAGTTTCATCGTAATCGAACCGGTAGTTTTTGCGTGATGCCTGAACAAACAGACAGACAGACAGACAGACAGACAGACAGACAGACAGACCGACAGACAGACAGACAGACAAAAATTTTTGTAATCACATTTTTGGGTTCGGTGTCGGTCTAGTAACACCCCCTGCCATTTATTTTTTTGATATTTTCAATGTACAGAATTTTCACTTCTACAGATTTATTATAAGTATAGATATAGATAATATTAGTTTAGATTTAGCTAAACTTTTTGAGTTTGATAACTCTAGCAGCGGCCGCCGAGGCCTCTCGATACTCTGTGGTTTACTAACAAAACTATGAGGATGATTGTACATACATTGTTCTCAGTAGACGTAGAATTGATCACCGTGATTTAAGATCCCGGCGACTTACTGGAGGTCCGGCAATTAAGTCCCTTTATGATCGAGACGTAATGGATGGGACCCACCTATGTATACGGTTGTGTTTATTAGTTTTATTGTTTACAGTGACTATTTACATGATTATAAAACGTGTTTTTTGTCCGTGACTTGTTGATGCCGAAGCGGTACTTGAACGTAACCTTAGGGCGAACTGTTATGTCATGCAGTTAAAAATCAATCAAAGGAAACCATTACAGATTTTTGTCCGTGAGTTTTAATAAACTTATCGACGACATATTATCAAGCTATACATTTCCAGTATAAGATGACTTCTCATTGTCGAAAATCCTACATACCTAATACGAGATCAGCTAAAACTGGAAATGTATAGCTTGATATGTCACCATGCAAAAACTTTTAACAAAATGATGTTACGACCATTGATACTTTTAAGCCTCATAATTAATAGGTAGGAGCAATGATGCCCAGTGGTAACAGCCCCGACTTACGTCGTTGTAGGTCGTGGGTTCAAACCCAGTCAGGCGCGTTACGTTGTGTAAATAATTTCATCACCACTGCTCTCAAAAACCGTAAAGGAAAACATCGCGAGGAAACCAGCATGTCCTAGAAACAAAAATACGAAGACATGTGACATCCACCAACTCTCGAAGAGCAGTGGGAACATTTTAGGCTGATTACGTTAATAGGTACGCAATTTTATTACTTTGTACCTACTACCTACTAAAAACGCACGTACCTAGGTTCCTACCATCCTCTTTTAAATCTTTACAGGTACATAATTATTAATTGGTTACATAATTTACTTATCTACGAACTCAAAAAACCTTCGCCGTCTCACAATTTCAGAAAGCCTTGCTCATTTCTTGAATGATTTACTAAGAATATAGAGCATTCCAGTCTCGCATGGCCAGTATGATTCGAACACTATGATTTAAGATCGTTAGCAAGTCTCCGTGGAGGTCTACTATCTATGCAGTTTCACAAAGTATTGGCCCTAAGATATTGTACACGTATCTAAATAAATACCGATATTAGTTTAAAGGTTTACTGTATCGAAATATCATTTATCTGAACCGTTGCTCTAGTGGCTGCAAGTATGACTTTTGTGGGGTCTTGTGTAGATTTGATCACTAGGCTGGGCTGTGTATGTATTTTTTCAATGTTGGGGGGTAATTACGTAATACACCATCAGTAGCAATTTAGGCTTTCATTTTGACATATCCACAATATTCATTGCGTTATTTACGTTGTAAAGCAGACACATTTTTAGAACAGGTGCTGGTGTCATGGTTTTGGACGCATTTGGTGACAATAGACAGATTTGCCCCATATTCTACGGACATAACCGGCGAAATTTACCCGTGTGCACCTCTGTTTACGGCACGGATATCTATGGTTTACGCCTTCGGGGTATGTAGGCGTTGGTGTTATGTTACCATTTATCTAAAATTACAAGTTACAAAACGTTAGAAATATTTCACGTATCCAATTCGGTGGTTCATTTATTTTCCCGAACCATAATTACTTATTCGGTAAATAAATTTAGTCTGGACTTAGGAGGTATTAGTTTATTAGTGCGTGTATACTGGGGTAAGCTCATTAGTTACAAATATATTTCTGTTGTTGACATTTCAATTTGGTGGCAGCTATATTAAGGGAATAAAAACACTGCTTGGTCGAGAAGAGCAGTTTAATTATCTATACTTATAATAAATCTGTAGAAGTGAAAATTCTGTACATTGAAAATATCAAAAAAATAAATGGCAGGGGGTGTTACTAGACCGACACCGATCCCAAAAATGTGATTAAAAAAATTTTTGTCTGTCTGTTTGTTCAGGCATCACGCAAAAACTACCGGTTTGATTACGTTGAAACTTGGTATAATTATTCTTTAATATCCTGGGCACCACACTGGGTACTTTTTATCCCGGAAAAGTATATACAATAAAAAACAAACTTAATTTTGCGGTTCGATCCCTAGACCCGATTACTGCACCAACCGCAAATAATAAGTTTGTCGTAGGTTAAGTCACCCGCAATGGAGTTCATTTTTATTCCTTTTAGTTTTTAGAGTTATTTAGGTTTATTTTTATGTAAGTCGTAGGTATAGATTTTAATTTTAAAGTATAGGTAGTATATTTGATAGTGTACGTAGTGACCGTAGGTTATTTTATAATACTGTTAGGTAGGATTAGTCATTCGTATAGATATTAGTTTTTAGGGATTTTGCTTATTTATTGAGTTTAGATTAGTTATCATCAGAAATAGGTTTTTTAGGTAGGTAGGTATTTAATTTTCTGTTATTGAGTTTTTTTTTTTTAATTAGGTAGGTACTTAGGTAAAGATATCATATAGGTACCCTCTTAATCACCACTAATGAGACACAATTGGTTTTCTATTGTAATTAGCCACAAAGGGCCCGCGAGATAGATGGCATTCTGGGGAAGCACATAGGTACATTTTATCCTGTTAGCACGTTCCCGTGGGATAATTTCCGACATCCACGCGGGCGAAGCCGCGGGCAGAAGCTAGTCTATACTAGTTCTAATAATAAAGGTGAAAAGTTTGTTTGTTTGAACGCGCTAATCTCTGAAACCACCAGTCGAATTTCACAAATTATTTTTGCGTTTGATAGCCCAATGCATGAGGAAGGTTATAGGTTATTTAACATTACGCTACGGCTGTTAGGAGCGGAGCAAAATGAAAAAAAGTCGGAAAGAACGCTAAGTGAACACGTAGAAATGGCGCGGGCAGACGATCCAATGCGATGGGATGCAACAGGGGAACAAGAAATTTCACGCTGATGAAGTCGCGAGCAGAAGCTAGTTGGTTAATAAATGAAGGAGATTTGAGGTAACATACAAACATAAATAGACAAACAACCGAATTGAGAACGTCCTCCACTTTTAAATCAGTTAATTAAATCAAATCACTCGCTTCTCAAATAAAATTAATCCATTAAATTCAATGTTCCTGTTAATGGGATCATATTTCCTTAACTTGTAACTGTTTATGTGATTAACCAACCATGCTTAAGTACCAGCCCGGATAAATCATATGCAATGAAGCCCCCTACAGAGGCATCGTTAAAAAACATATTTCATGCAAGACTTTCCATTAACATTACCAATTATTGAAATAGAGTCAGCATCCACCAACTAAATATTATGAATTTGCATAAGAAAATTTATCAGTGTGCCGCGTTACATTCGAATAACACCCTTATAGGAGTTGAGGTAAAGTTCGATTTGTTGGTGACAATAAATTCCTGGATCGTTAAGATGGGATATCAGTCGCCCACGCGACGTCCGAACTCACAAGAACTTAATTAGAGGCTTCTCAACAAGTCCCTCAATGTTATTTATTGTCTGACAGACAATTCTGATTGTGTGCTATAATGTAAAGATGTAAACCTCTTTGGTAGATAAATATTTCAAAAGAAGACGAATGTACCGCGCTCAAATGAAGAGAAATAATTACAAAACATCCATGTATCACTTCCAGTGACATATTACCGTGGATAGTAAATTTATTTTTAAATATCGGATGTAAATTTACGGCATTAGAATACAGGGTTAAATTAAATTAACTAGCGAAACTCTACAACTGTGATGGGTATCGATAGATATCGAAAAAAAACCTTATTTTTTCATTTAAATTTTATCGTATTTAGGTAAATACGATAAAATTTAAATGAAGAAGAAGAAGAAAAAAAGTTTATTTGGACACAGTTCGTGAAACACAAAATACAAAATTAATAAAAATAAATAATAATGTTTCAGACAACAATAGTGTGTGCCTCACGGCTGCGCCAAAAAGGTTCATTTCAGCATTAATGCCAGACAGATGCTGTCTGACGCTGGTTTTCTAATGAACCTTTAGGGAAAAGTGACGGGGAGTACACACAGTTTCAACATACCTAATACATACTTATAATTAAATAAATAAACTAGACTATAAATAGAATATAAATATAACTAGAATATAAATGAAAAAATAAGGTTTTTTTTAGAGGTCAACGATCGCTTGTAGTGTTATTACTTAAAGTAAGAGTTGAGAAAAAAATATGTTTTATCGTGTTTAGAGATATCGACACCTATCACGTTTGTGAAGTTTACACAAAAAATACAATTTTTTAAACTTCTATTTCAAGTAAATACACCAACTGCGGTCGATGACCCCACAAAAAAATAATAGTTTTTTTTAACCGACTTCTAAAAAAGGGGAGGTTCTCAATTCGGATGTTTGTATTTTTTTTTTTATTTAAATATTTAATTTCTTTTTTGTTTTATAGTGTTTAGATATTGATTACGTCCGCGAAGTTTCTCTAGCTAATTTAATTTGACCCTGTAGAAATAAATCTTGTAATGAGTAAACTGATATTGTATAATTAGATAGTAAGATTGTAAAGTAAGGTGGGGTAACGCTAATTTATAGAGTCGAAGTTCTACGGTCGGAGACAGTTTATCTTGAAGTTAAATTATAATTCAAGTTTAAATTACACGCATACTTCCTCAAATTCTTAGAGATATTTATGTTTGTATTTAAATGTAAGTTTGGTAAGAGCTAACATTACATACTAGTTATGAGTGTTTATGTAAAGTAAGTTTCTAACACCTGCAAGACCTTGGACTTTAAAGTTTCCTTCCAGTCAGTTGCAGACCCCTAAGTTATATATTTTCGGATATGTTGTGGCCTTATGTTGTCTTAAGCTAGACATAGACGTGGGAGCGGTGAATGCTTATGCGAATCCCGGACCCCGGCCATAGGCAGAGCTGGAACACCGCGGTGGTTTTAGCCGGTAAGAGTCCGGCATACCCCTGTATCACGCCTACGATGGAGGAAGTCCATGAGGATTTCCACCGAGAAACCAAAAAAAAAAACTAGACCTCACGCCAGTATTCCCCGAAGGGTTACACAGAGGTGCACCTGTAGTGCATCCACATTTCGCCGGTTTTGCTTAAGTTCCATGTAATAGGGGACGAGCCTAATACCATCAACCGGGTACCGCGTCTGGTTAAGCAGCCTACCACTTCCTAAGTAGATCTAAGAGATGCAATACCAAAAAAAAAATGGTCTGCAAACTTCGTTCGACATCTACTATCGCTTAATCATGTTCGGGTCGGAACGGCCCGATTCTAGCCACAGCCAAACGGTTTTTTCCAGAGCATATGACCACATATGTATATTCGATTTGCCGAATCAAACCGAACCGAACATATGTGTAGCACCTCTTGAAGGTAAATATATACAAAAGCTGAAAATTCATTATAAGTTAAGCAAAACAGTGTTTCTAAATGACGTTTAGAAACTAATTAAAACCCGGATGCAGTACCAGAAACAATGCATCATGAACATTGAAATATATAGCCTCTTAAGAACCTGTGAAGTCAAACGTAAGCTACGTTTACATTTACCAATTTACCAATAACACAATATTTAAGACGCAACCAGACAGGTAGTTATGAACAGTAGCGTGTTGCGGAAACCGCTCGCGATTGAAATGTCGAGACTTCTGACATTTCGACGGTGTAGCGTGTACTTGATAACATGAAAGAAAGTACCTTTCGTATGCTCATGGCGTGTCTTTATCTGTCGGAATATAACAGCGCTGTTTATGGATATATTTAATGTTTTTCAAGGTAGTATGTGCCGCTATATTTTTTTAATGAGCAATTCTTTTTTCCTGTAATCTTGGTTAGCTTTTGTTGGGCAAAAACTCTAAAAAAAGAGTCCAGAGGAACAACCGGTTGGAACGAGGTATTTTTTTTTTTACTTTTTTTTGTAATCTGACGCGCATCCCGCACTTCCATACTACACTAATACACCTTTACATAGACATACGCTTGTAAACACACAAACACAAAAAAAACAAGTTGGGGGAAAACATGCGTCACATTCACGCAAAACGGCCATCGCTAAGCATAATGCTAAGACCCAATACGAGAAAGAGCCCCAGCGCTGGGCGACAGCCGGCGTTGACGTGATGAGGTCAACCAGTGCAGAATACGATTAGATATAAATAAAAAAACCAATTAAAATAAGAAATAAAATAAACAGACATTACAAAAAGATGGTATTAATCTATACTTATAATAAATCTGTAGAAGTGAAAATTCTGTACATTGAAAATATCAAAAAAATAAATGGCAGGGGGTGTTACTAGACCGACACCGAACCCAAAAATGTGATTAAAAAAATTTTTGTCTGTCTGTCTGTTTGTTCAGGCATCACGCAAAAACTACCGGTTCGATTACGATGAAACTTGGTATAATTATTCTTTAATATCCTGGGCACCACACTGGGTACTTTTTATCCCGGAAAAGTATATACAATAAAAAACAAACTTAATTTTGCGGTTCGATTCCTAGATCCGATTACTGTACCAACCGCAAATAATAAGTTTGTCGTAGGTTAGTTCACACGCAGTGGAGTTCATTTTTATTCCTTTTACTTTTTAGAGTTATTTAGGTTTATTTTTATACAAGTCGTAGGTATAGATTTTAATTTTAAAGTATAGGTAGTATATTTGATAGTGTACGTAGTGACCGTAGGTTATTTTATAATTCTGTTAGGTAGGATAGCCATTCGTATAGATATTAGTTTTTAGAGATTTTGCTTATTTATTGAGTTTAGATTGAGGGGCCCGTGGCTAAATAATAACAGCCGCACAGGTCGATCGGTCAGGTTAAGCTACGCTTGCCGCGGTCGGTCTGTGGATGGGTGACCATCTTTACATACCGAGACACCTCCGTGCCTCGGAAAGCACGTTAAGCCGTTGGTCCCTGCTGTCATTCGTGGATCTTTGACAGTCGTTACGGGTAGTCAGAAGCCCGAAAGTCTGACAACCAGTCGTACCAAGGGTATCGTATTACCCAATAACTGGGTTGTGGAGGTCAGATAGGCAGTCGCTCCATGTAAAATACTGGTATTCAGCTGCATCCGGTTAGACTGGAAGCCGGCCCTGAACATAGTTGGGAAAAGGCTAGGCAGATGATGATTGAGTTTAGATTAGTTATCGTCATAAATAGGTTTATTTAGGTAGGTAGGTATTTTATTTTCTGTTATTGAGTTTATTTATTTTTTTAATTAGGTAGGTACTTAGGTAAAGATATCATATAGGTACCCTCTTAATCACCATTAATGAGACACAATTGGTTTTCTATTGTAATTAGCCACAAAGGGCCCGCGAGATAGATGGCATCCTGGTGCACATACATTTTATCCTGTTAGCACGTTCCCGTGGGATCATTTCCGACATCCACGCGGGCGAAGCCGCGGGCAGAAGCTAGTATAAAATAAGAAATATATGAAGTAGTAACATTCCGGGCAACGACTCACGCGCCGCTGATAAAACTACAGCAAAAATGTCGTGTAGGTCAAAATGTTACACTTTTTCAGTCAAGCTTTCATTCGCCAAATGTGAACTTACAACATGCAATAAGAAACTTCGTTAGAATTATTAAATGCAGCAAAATATCAACTCTTGAACAGTTAATATTAATAAGACACGATTACTGCGGGATGATAGAGCCTGTTTTAAAAAGTTATAGCTCTAAATGGGTACCTACTTAATTATTCATTACGAGGCAGTTAAAAGTGGCGCTATAATTAAAATTAATCAAGTCTTTAAACAGCGCTAAAGAACTTAACATTTCACAGTTTATCACCCCGTAAAAATGCAAACACAGAAGTTAATAAAAAAAAAGAAATAAGATGAGGCGTTTTCAAATGCCACAATTATAAAAACCCGCATTTTTCAATAACTATCAACTATAAGATAACACTAGTAGTAGGAGAAGTTAAGATAATGATCGAAATAATATCGAAACTGGCTCCTGTAGGATCATTCCCACATCCTGCCCGATCGGTATCTTTATAACTAATGAGTGTTATTTACTAACCCTCGCATTAACGTACGCTAATTCCGAACTAATAATCAGGGTTGCCAGTTTTAGTGTGCCTATACAGGGTGGCAGGGACATCGACGCGCAAACTGTAACCATGGATTCAGCACATGTGTTTAGACCCCATAGAGTCGAAATTTCTCGTCGGTTATCAAAAAAAAAATCTTCTGTTTCATAGAAACGTGCAATACCTACGCGGTCAAAATGTATGGAACAGCAATATTTTTTTTAATAACCGACGAAAAATTTCGACGCTATGGGGTCTAAACTTTAAGTAACCTTTAAGTAATTGTTGCACTGTGTAGAGTTTAAACGCATGTTTTATTTTTGTTTGTAGATTAGTGTGAACAATTGTTGGTAGACCTAATAAATAAAATAAAATAAAAATAAACTCATTTGCTGAATCCATGGTCACAGTTTACGCGTCAGTGTCCCTGCCACCCTGTATAATAGATATGTACCTAAACACTGTCTCATTTAACAAGTAGAGTCCGTCCCACGATAGAAGTCCCGCAGACGTGGCGCTACAGGCATGGGTCGGAGACATATACCTATCTTTATTTATATAGGTATATTCAATATCGTCATACAGGCACTGGTTAATAAAATGCACAATCATAAATAGAGAAAGGTGTGAGGTAGCAGGGTTGTTGTAGGAATGTTGCTAACTAAAATAATTGGTTACACGTATTGCCGCGGGACTTCTTTTGCGGGACGTACTCTAGTGAGGTAACTGGAGACCAATTCGCGTACTTAAAAAACGTTCAAATTCAAGTCGCAATTTCATCTCAGCGACAATCAATGTCAAAAACTTCTCAAAAATGTAGGGAAATGGATTATATTTTTGACAGATTGAGACCGAGATTAGAATGCGAACGTTCTTAAAAGTACGGTAATTGCTCCTCATCTGTCACTAATGTCATCAGTCAGTGACAACAAATTATGGGAAAAGGTTAAAAGTGAAGCGTCCCGGCACGAGAGGCTTGGAGTAAGCCCGTGTAGTGATACAATCAACTTAAATACGGGATCAACAGGATTCTCCAATAAATAAACTAACCTAAAACACAACTAATAAATAAACCAAAAACAGAAAAAAATAACTGTTACGATAATACAATTGGTGAATCGATATTGTATAAACTATTAATTTCAAACGTATCGACAATGTAATCGATATTTAACTTAGAACCTCATAATTTCAACTGTGTGGGAAGCAAACAATGCAACACGAACCCCGATGACGAAGGTTCAATAAAAAGGAGAAAGACTATAATACCTAAATTTCACAGGGCTTTTCGAAGTATAAGCCGGTAATAAAACGTAATCGACTTCAAACACTACCTGATTATAATCCTGCGCAAGTGACGTTCAAATAAGGAAGCCAGTGACAGCAGTGGATACATGCTCATAACCAGCCAGTGTTTATGAATAAATAAACACGACTAAGTTGACGGTTTCATACATTGTATTTTACGCCTAACTTGTTTGTAAAGGTTTTATTAACGTGACACCTAGTATGGAAATGTCATTACCTATGTTTTAAATGCAGGGAAAATCCGCAAGGGAAATCGTTGGAGCTACTGATATTAAAATTACATCTGGTTGGTTTGAAACGCTTTCTTGTATGTGCGAGCATACATTACTACTACTTGTTTTTTTTTTTTTTTGTTTGTTTTTGTCCTTTTTTTATGCGTCATGTTTGTCGCAAATAAATGCATTTTCTTTGTGCTTTTTTCTTTCTTTACTGCTTATTTTATTCATGAGTATTTTATTTACAGGTGGTATAGGGTTAGTAAAGCACGATACTATTTTATCTTGGGTTCCATAAACATGGTACACATTATGTATGTATATCGTATATCATCCTATAAATAACATCACTCAGCTACAGTCAGGCCGTCGACAGAATGCGTTCCTGACTAGTGCGACAATAAAATTCTAGTACCTAGCTAATAAAGATCAAATAAGCAAAACACGTATTCGTTAATATGAAACTGACAGGTATCAAAAACGCTTTCTCTCGACGGCTGCACTTTAGAAAAGGTAAAAGCTCAATAAGTAAAATCTAAATCAGTAGTAACACTATCCTGCTGGAAACCCTCTTTTAATATTATCCACCAGCAAAGGCATTGTTTCTATAACAGGTTGCCAGCGTAAGTTTCACCATTTTTAATAACTTAATCATTTTACTCGGTTTAAAAAATCACTTTAATGAATGGTCCACGTATGTATGTTGTTAACTTGTACGTTACTATTAATTATAATAAATTGAGGTTATTAATACTAACGAACCAGAGGACATTTTATATAAATCAATTTAGTTGTGCATTGAGGTAGGATTTTCAAAATTTTAAAAGATAAAGTAATTATCTCCCATTTATATTTAAATGTCTTTAAAAGAATTTGACTTTTATGTTCCGACGTCATCAAGTTAAACTATGCTGGACCAAACAAGATAAGAGCATCTAAAGCCTACAAAATACGGTATTCCATTTAAATTCATATTACAGAAATGCGTAGGAGCAGGGCATTGTTTGAACCGTGTTAACATGACCGCTGGACTCCCACATAGTCTGCTGATAGAGACATTAAAGTGGACATAGATATTTTATACATTTATGTATATAGGCACATGCTTTAAGTGTAGACAAACAACATAGTTGGGCACTTTGTCCTTTATGTAGTCACTTTTATTTTTGTTATTTAATGTAAGGGTCACTGAGTTTATCAACTGTTTGTTAGCTCATCAATATGTGACTGTGGGTCATATTTATTTATCAGAATGATAAAAAATGAAGTAACTTAGTCACTAATTGAAACTTATTTAAAAGCAAGAAAATTGCTTTTATTTCCACATCCAACTTTTCAACATCTAACTTCTGTAGTTCCTATCTTTAATTAAAACTTACTATTAATACCTCGCACCACACTACATTCTCTTCGCATCTTTAATCTGTCCAAGACATATCACCTACTTTACATCGTAGGTACGTGATGCAGTCAATCACTTAGGGTTTCTTCATACATAAATCTCGAAGAACATGCCTTAATGCATGACATAGCACGAGTATATTAGGTGTCTTCGGCGGTAATCTCCAAACGTACAGCCGACAGTTTCATCACAATCTCGAATCGAAGCTTTGAAATTATGTACTTATCGACATAGCTATTCCTTTTTGATATTTTATCTATGTCTTCGAACACTTTGATGATACGTAGGTACCTATCCCCCTGTTGATAAGCAGGAAAATGTTATGATATGCAACAGTGAAGATGGAAAGGTAAAAAAATATTATATTATCGTAGCTGAATGAGAATGACAGAATTCAGAGTTCTTTTATATTCGTTTTTAGCGAAGAGCATGAGATGTTTTTATTTTCTTGATACCGGAAATTACGTAAAGCTTACTAGCTACAGTGATTTTGGCTTAGAATATTTGATCGAATAGGGCTTTAGGCGTCTTTACTCGAGACACCATTGACTCTACCACGACTAAAACAGTATTGATAGTGCCGAACTCATAGCCAAAATCTGGGCCAACGAGCTAAGAAGAAAAACAGCCGCAACAAAAAAACACCGTGAAAACTTAGATGAAGTGAGATATCATTAGTAAAAAAAATAACTATTAAGGTACATAAAGGTTTTGTAGTACATGAGGGACCTAAAAAGTATGCATTATTAATCACATGGTGTAGGTACAACGAATTGTTGGATGAATCGCTGCCCTCCTAGCTAGATTACTGCGTAATCTGTATTTAGTAGAGACAGTTTCGTCTCCCTATTTGAGTATCACAATAGTTTGAATCAGATAGTAGGAATGATAGCTTACTTCACTTAAGTTTTCACGGAGATTTTTTTCACATAATAGATAAATAGATTTTTTGCAGTATTGACATTTTAGTAATGAAATAATGAGAGTAACAATCATAGTAAACTTCAACGGACCAGAAGTGCAAGCTCGAATCATCTGCACGACTATATTTCCTAGATAAGCATCTCGCCTAATAGGCTAATCTCTAGCAGAGCGGTTCTTTTAAAGCAATCCACCCCTTAAACAAAGCCACGAGATTACCTACTGTAGCAACAGCATCACGCGTGGGAAAGTAGGAAGATTTAGCTCAGAGAGTTCAGTAGTAACTCATCGTAGATGGCACCTACACAGCAATAGATAAATAGACGATATAATATCAATACCAAACGAACTTTTTTTTAAATAATTTGTTTATAATATATCAATATTTATAAATTAAAGTCGATTTTCGTGTCTATCTGTGTGACCGTGTCGTTCTTCTAAACTACGCACCAGCGGGGTAATTGCGTGAAACACTAACAGTAGCAATGGCTTTCATTTTGACAGCTCAATAACATTTTAAATAATTTATTCTGGATTTTTTTATATAAATAATAATTAATTTATAGGTATATCATTATTTATATTTTAGGATTTTTTTTTTATAAGTATAATAAATATATTTTTTTATATAATAATAAATCCAGATAGTACCAGTACATCCAGATTTATTTAGTACTAGCTTCTGCCCGCGGCTTCGCCCGCGTGGATGTCGGAAATTATCCCACGGGAACGTGCTAACAGGATAAAATGTACCTATATGCTTCCCCAGAATGCCATCTATCTCGCGGGCCCTTTGTGGTTAATTACAATAAAAAACCAATTGTGTCTCATTAGTGGTGATTAAGAGGGTACCTATATGATATCTTTACCTAAGTACCTACCTAATAAAAATAAAAAAAAACTCAATAACAGAAAATTAAATACCTACCTACCTAAATAAACCTATTTCTGATGATAACTAATCTAAACTCAATAAATAAGCAAAATCCCTAAAAACTAATATCTATACGAATGACTAATCCTACCCAACAGTATTATAAAATAACCTACGGTCACTACGTACACTATCAAATATACTACCTATACTTTAAAATTAAAATCTATACCTACGATTTATATAAAAATAAACCTAAATAACTCTAAAAACTAAAAGAAATAAAAATGAACTCCATTGCGGTGACTTAACCTACGACAAACTTATTATTTGCGGTTGGTGCAGTAATCGGGTCTAGGGATCGAACCACAAAATTAAGTTTGTTTTTTATTGTATATACTTTTCCGGGATAAAAAGTACCCAGTGTGGTGCCCAGGATATTAAAGAATAATTATACCAAGTTTCAACGTAATCGAACCGGTAGTTTTTGCGTGATGCCTGAACAAACAGACAGACAGACAGACAGACAGACAGACCGACAGACAGACAGACAAAAAATTTTTTAATCACATTTTTGGTTTCGGTGTCGGTCTAGTAACACCCCCTGCCATTTATTTTTTTGATATTTTCAATGTACAGAATTTTCACTTCTACAGATTTATTATAAGTATAGATATTATGTTACTTATAATAAATATTGTATTATGTTCACAGTACAATACTGTCACAAGTATAATAATAATTATAAGGCTTGATGACCACTCCTTACATCACCCTAGCAACAAAATATCGGGAGAGAAACATCACTTCTCTTTGTGATCGAGCTTTCGTGGCGGAACACATTGGATAAAGATAAATTAAGTGATTAATGTCATCGTACTGATTTACGATACAGGCAATAAGCATTACTAATTCTGATAAAGCGATCCCGTGTCTCTGGTCATGTTATTTGTTATGTGCCTTCGTTTATGTAGCTATCATAAATACTTTCTTAGAAGCCCTAAGTGTTGGATCATTTGGTACCCTGCAAAATGGTTGAGCTGGATGGTGCTGATCCATGCGTCATGTTCGTGAACGGGCGCCGTCGGTTGAGACTGGTCATTTCTGAACTTCCAGAGCTTATTTTTAATCTTATATTTTAACTGTTTCTTTATTTAACCTTTTTTACATTGTTCCTATAGGTATATAGAAGCAACAAGAAAAATGTACCCAGGATTTTGTAATATATTGATTTAAAACAGTGTCCTTGGAGTTTCTTGTCCGTTCTTCTCCATAGAGATCTACTATTTGGAATGGGCAACATTCTGACTAACTGACAGACTCTTTGGCGATTAAAAAGTGCCCAAGTGGTTAATTGAAATAAATGCTTTGAGAAAAAACGAAATGCCAACTAGACGTTACTAGAACTTAAAAGAAGCAATGTTGGCAGAAATATCCTCCTGGATATAACGAAGGTTGCTGACAGTGACTCAGAAAAGAAAGGATACGTCATCACGTTGGAAAGAGTAAAGTATCAAAATTGCATCTGAAACCAATAGCCACATTAATTATTAGTCCCTTTATAAATCATAGAATAAGGAAAAACAGAAAAGTTTTAAAAGCAGGAAAAATTGCGGTTTACTTAAGACCCATTTCAATGAATTCATTAAAAGCATTTACCTACTTATATCACTGTTTTCCCCGTAAATTAAAAGCATTTTCCAAGTAAATTACCATTATCCTACGGTTTTACTTCTAAACTACTGATCCTCGTTAAGCCGTTGAGTGCAAAATGTGGTCAGACCTCGGAACCTTTCAATCAGTGCTTGTTTATCTAGTAATCTATCGATCAACGTCCGAATGGCTGGCAACCACTAATTGATAATAATAAAAAGTAGGAAGCAATAAGATGGAGCCGTTGGTTTAGAAATGAACACTGTCTTGTTAACAAAAAGGAACTCATCAGTGTAACCTGTTTAACAGAACCTTTACAACATATTCACGTTCGGGGGTTGTTGAGACTTAGTAGTGTACTCAGACACAAAGTTAGTAACCAGAATGAAACACTTCACGCAGATATATGACGCTACTCGAGGGATCATAACAGACTATAACATTAAATTACACTAAACTGCCACTAAAACTAGCGAGAATTAAACATGGTTTAGCCTACGCTACGCAGTTTTTGAGTTTACAAAATGACTGACTAATTGCATTTTTCTGTCACAACAAATTAATTCTATGCGTGTAGGCTGCTGGCTTACGAGCTGTTTTTTCATAATAACATAATAATATGCTGTAGAGTTTAACCTAGGTTTTTACGAGTAGGTTACCAACTACAGTTTACAGAGAATGACAAACAACTTAGTAACAATGTTTGTCATTCCCAACACCATAAAACAAGTATATGGTACTTGTTGTGTAAATTCCTTTACTTATATTTTACCTAACCCAAGTTAAGTAAAGATTATTACACGAAATACAAACAGAAAGTTTTCCCTTCCCGTTTTCCTAAAGCTTTTGAAACATTTACGATATTGTTCTTACTCAAAAAACATGTTTGTGTAGTCACAGGTGCTGTGTGGGTGTAACTACTACCGACGGTATGCGGAAGTAAAGTAATCGATTTTCGCTAAAATACTCGCCTCATCGCTCGTAAAGATAGGGGGAGGGAAACAGATAATTATTTTCGTTGACGACTGACAATATTTCAAAGGCAGATGCTTGATTCACTAAGGAATTACATCTTCCCTTTTTATAATACCGTAACAAAGGGGAACTTCATTATTATTACTTTTTGTTACGGTTTTCGTTTTACGTTTCTTAAGGATTTTTATAGGGATGATAAATTTAAGGAGGATAATTAACTTTTAAGCGTCGCCTATGGGTCGTTATGTTGAGGACGGACAGCGGTAAGAAGTGGGAGCAAATCCTAAATGAACACGCGGAAATTACTTGGAATTTAAATCGTCTAATGAAGGAAGTTTTTTAACGTTTATTTAATGGTTTCTACTTCGCACACTTTAGTTAGTCGAATTCTGTGACATAAAGTCCTTTAGTACCTACTCGCTTACACGAAGAAATTACTGTTCGTGAGTATTAAATTCGTATTCTAGTGTAATGAAGACGGAGGGTGAGTTTACAACGCGGTACAATAATATGTGGGGTCGAAATGTGTCCGTGAGGTGCAATGCGGTATACTTAATTACACCTGTCCTTGCTTAATAAATTAATTAACGTTTGAATGATGAATTTATACGTTATGATAACGTCGCGTTAGTTAAGTATCACGTAGGTTCACATAGGCAGGTAGGTACTATACTTCATAATTATATCCTACATTACCTACATATCAAATGAAGTGTTCGAAGAATCTTAGTTGCACAAGTCTGTTGTATGTTACCGTTGCTAAGAGGTAGGTTTTCTTACGTTTTAATTAATTTTATTGACATACATTTCTTTGAATTGAAATTATATAAAATTTTGCACTAATATTAAGTTAAATTATTATAATTAATATTAAGATTAATAATGTTGTGACGAATGTGGAATGTATTTTTTTTTTCTATCTTTTCTGGCTTTACTATGATTAGGTAGATACTTAATTTTATGTTACATTTATTGTTATTGTTAAAATCACTGTTCGACACAAATGTAAATTTTTTGATGAATGAATAAATAAATAAATTTCGTTCGTAGTAGTCTCAGCAGTCCTTAGTAGTAAGTAAATGAACACTAACTTTGTTATATAATGTCGTACTCGCTTGAGGTAACTAATTAAGATTACAATTATGCCAAGCTAATTAACAATTCAGGTTTAATAATAATAATTGAGTTGTTGTAGTTTCTGTAATTGTTGGGTTTAGATTTTGTGTGAAAATGATAATAGGTACAAGGGTACTTGTTATCATTTCATTATCAAAATATAGGGATACTCGTTTAAAAGACCTCCTTCACCATTTACCTATCTCTTGTAGGTAGGTACCTACTTATAAATGATTGCACGAAGCATGGATCAAACATGATTTTGATAATTAATACAAGCACCGTAATTACTTACATAATAATAGTAACCATGTTTTACAGACATATCATTAAGTATGTACGTACTCTCTACCTATGACTCATTAATTCCGTAAAACGAACATTTTCGATCACGCTCATAACTCGGATGTTGATTGAAATTTCGCATCAGTCGCTTAGACGGACGGTAGACGAGTCAATCAGACTCTATTAGCGGCATCGATAGTGGACAGTATCGACTGGGAAATTATTGATTTGTGCCTAATTTCCGGTTGATTGGCGCCGGTCGGGCTGCGGGCAGCGGGCGTACACGCGGTCGAGACTGTAACTTAGCACAGGTGAACGATTAACTCGCACGAAACGAGATAACGCCCCATCCGATTGGAGTTATCGATATATCTACGTAATCGATTTAAATTGAAATGCTTGCACTGTTTATACAACTCTAATTTAATTTGTTTAGTCATGTCGATAAGGGCCATCGTGGGTCCTATGAAAATTAAATCAAGTGACCCGTAACAATGTTTAAAGCATTTTATGCGAACAGTGAAATGAGTCGTTTATGCTAAAACCGGAAGGGAGTGAATAAATGTGAAAGAGTAATAGTGCGGGGTGACGACCCTACGTCGGTCGCATGACCCTCGGGAAGTTTCGCTAAAGGTTAACAATATAAAGGTCGAACACTAAAAACCAGTCATGTATGCCTAATTTAGTTCTCTGGGGACACATTTACGGGCCTACATTCAAAAGTAAGGTATGTAGTATTCAAGTTTTACAGTTTATTAGGCATACAGTCGTAAATGTCTAGAATTGGCATGTTTAGTATCTCCCAAGTGTAACACCTCCGGTTTTTCCGTGTTTAGCTATTCGAATGTTTGTTTTGTATGGAAAACCAAAGACACTACAGTGACTTAGTGATAAAACTGAGTGCAAGACAATCTTAATAAACCTAATTTGTAAGTAATTAACAAAGTTGTAACTGGACATCCAATTAGACTTTTGTAATTGGTAATTCTAGACCCGTTAGGTAATAGCCAATTGGCTATTAACGGGTCTAGAATTACCAATTACCAATTAATTATTAATTATTAATGCTTTATTATTGTAATACAAGTCATTACTATCATTATCCGGATAGCAAAGATATTCCAAGCAATCAGGATATCGTATCAATAAATACAACACAGCAGGTACGCGAATATAAACACCGACGAAACAGACAGATAATCCGCAAAATATATCTTACTGATAAGGTACTCTGTGAGCCAATCTCCCCTTGAAAATTATTTTTCGCTCGCGTCCGCGCAACGTGATAGGATCTACATACAGCCGGCGAGAAAATATTTTAAAAACAATGAAGGGCATTCACTTTTATCAACGCATCGTCGCCCGAGGGCTTATCCTGAAAAGGAGCGGTGAATAGAAATCCCTACGGCAATGCTGGCAGCCTATCAGTACTGTGAATGGCTATTAACCACCTCGGGGCGACGATAACGATGAAAGGCGACGTTACATTAATGTATACGGTGTTTGCTCTCACTCATTACCTCGTCCTCGGGCTGACGCAGCAGCATGGGGGGCCCCACGTCCCGCGGCTCATTCACTGGGGTACTGGCACTGTCACTCACTGCACTGGCATTCACCACCGGCCCGCTATTGTCAGCCTCGATAACTTCCCACGGCACATCGTCGTTGTATACCGCCACGTTTTGCACCTGGTCGCCGGCGTGGAACCGCCACGGCAGGTCGGCGCCGGTCTGCCGGGGCCGGCGCCGCTTGTGCCGCACTTTGTGCCGCGTGAACCTGCCGAACCCACCGCCATGGCCTTCCTCCAGCATAGCGTCGTACAGCGAGTCCAAG
Source organism: Apamea anceps (assembly GCA_951799955.1). Classification (NCBI taxonomy): domain Eukaryota; kingdom Metazoa; phylum Arthropoda; class Insecta; order Lepidoptera; family Noctuidae; genus Apamea; species Apamea anceps. The sequence goes on along the minus strand of OX637515.1, from coordinate 12,721,846 downwards.
TTCACTTTCAACTTGTGGCGCCTGGTGGTGCGCGAGACTACCGTGGTGGCCGGAGCCGACGTGGTGATGGGATCCCTGCTGAGACCCTCCGCGTCCCACAATTGTATTCTGAGGATGTTGTCGTGGGAGGGTATGTGGGCGCGCGCGTACGAGAGCGCGATCACCGCGAGTACGAGAGCGAGCGCGCGCGCGGACCCGTCCATGTCTGTCGGCGGCCGCGAGCCTACTGAAGCGAGTGCTCGGCGCCGCGATTTTCCCGCGCTTTCCCGATAACGCTACGAGCTCCAGTCTACAGTACTACGCGAGGCACGCATTCGACATCAACGCCGCGCCTCCCTCGCCGCGCTACATATCGCGTACTCTTTATCGCGATGTGATTAATTTGATAAGGGCAAACATTACACCTATCGTGTCGCACCCTGACAGCGACTACGACACGCAATTACCAAAGCAACGAGTAAATAAAACAAATTGTTCAACTAAATAAATTCTATTCCCATAATTTAACACAACTGTTGTGACAACTACAAATTAATCATTTTGTACTACAATCTTAATAGCATTTGAAATGCAGCGAATCACGATACATTTATTCGGAAAGTTGGGTAACTAACTGATAAGAATAATCACGTGATATAGAATTTCATAAATATTCTATTATTATTACGGAACAATTCAACTGCGACTTACACATATAAGTAGGTACTAGTAAGAAAGGTACCTACATAAATATACAATTATCGCGTTACATACAAAGTTAAAATTAAGAGAAACCTACACCTTTGTCTAATTGTACCATAACAATGATGTTGCGCTACACACTTGATATTGGTACTAATTAAAATATGCAATCTCGAACATTCACTGTCCTGTAGAGCGAAAATGCAAATTTTCTTCAACAAATTAACAAATAAGTGTTCGCAGTTACATCGCTACGAAATCTCGTAGCGAGCGTAGCTAACCGTAGACTAATCGTTACGAATCCCGAAAAATGTCAACAATTAATTGCTATTATACTATTGGCTATATTCACTCAACCGAGATGAAGTAAAGGCATTCACAATTTGCTATGCGTATTGCCAATTTGGTTTCGCCGAAGTACCTATGAAGAATAACAATATGTCACTGCTTTAGTCGGAAATTCATTGTTTTACTTGGACCAACTCAGGGTTCGTCTGAGAGGGAAACGGTTCGGCTATATAATATTGTAGGTACGGGGTAGGAAGGTGGTTGACAAGATTATCCAAATATTCTGCAGCGCTATTCTGTGAGTATGTTATGACACCGCAACATGTGATGTGATACAGAAATGAGTTCGATAGTGAGTTTTCATAGTTGGTACATATTATCTCCGTGCTATCGTGTCTTTATGAGATCAGTCAGAAATTGTATATTTAATTTCATATTGGCAGACACTTCAAAATTTTATGATTACTTTTTGTTTACCGCTAATACTAAATGAAGGACTTGTAGCTAGGTAACAGTCGCACGGATCGATCGAGAAAGGTTAGGTTTAGGAACTACGCTTACCGCGGTTGATCCATGGTTGCGTGACCATCTATTTCATACGGAGACGCCTTCGTTCCACTGAAGAACTGTAATTCGTAGATCTTTGACAGTCGTTACGGGTGCCTAGTTAGACGCCAGCAAGTTTGACAACCAGTCTTACCGAGGGGTATCGTGTTACTCATAAACAGAGTGGTGGAGGTCAGAGGAAGGTCAGTCGCTCCAAGTGAATATTTTAAATGATATAAAATAATACTGGTATTTATATATTTATTAAAACTTTGTGCACAAGTAAAAAAAATACTGCACAAAGACGGACTTAATGCCTGAGGCATTTTCTACCAGTCAACCTTAAGAGTGATGCAGATATTAAGCTGCATCCGGTAAGACTAGAAGCAGGCCCCAATAAAGTTGGGAAAAAAGGCTGGCCAGATCATGACTGGTACAGATAAATCATTTAACAGACCGTCATTGCTTTTCGTTTTGGCAGAAATAGGACATCTACATTTTCGGAGAGCAATTGGGCTTAAAGCGAGATCGGGCAGCAAACGCTCGAGCACTATACATATTGAATGAAGTGAGTCGAGTATAACCTCTACGTTTCCCGCCCCGGTATCCGTTTCCGCTACCGCTCGCCACCAAAAATATAGCCTTACGACCTTCACATGACGTAACATCACGGCTTAGTGCCCAAAAGGGGTAAGCAGAAGTGTATGTCACGTCAGGGACATTATTTTTTATGCAAATTGTCATTCTTTGAAAGTTGTAAGAAAAGGCTAACACGACCAATTGACGTAGGTTGTTAATTTGCATAAAAATTCATTTTCCTGACTGTAGGAACGCATTGTTTTTCACCAGTTTTGTCCCAGTCCCATGTGCAGGCAAGGAATCAAAAGGTGAAGCATCTTTAAGTAAAGTTTGCTTGCACCATGCGCGAGACTTCCGTAATCGGGACTATTGCGATTTGATAATATGCGAGGTTATCTACCACAGAATATCATAACAAATCCCGGATTAAAACGATTTCCCGACTAAAGCAGTATAACAAATAAACAGAGATAGTTAAATTAAGTTTTTTTTTTTTATAAAAATGTTTAATTACTTAAAATCTAAATAATAAGTACCGTTTTCAAAGTTAATCGTACAATGGCAAGTTAACAGTAACATCTTAAGCTTAATTGTTAGTGAAATGAAAACTAATAATCTCTGTATCATTTTATGAACCAGATAAGCACTAAAGAGCAAGCAGGCAAGCACTAAAAATACTTGTTTATTAAATGTGTATGTTTATTAAATGTATATGTTTATTAAATGTTTATGTTTATCAAATGTTTGTTTAAATAATACATTTAAAAAAATGTGTAAAGTTATGTTGTCTTAATGAATGTATTTATTACGCTAAGCATATTGCAGCAGCTAACATTCACCAGGAGATTTACTACTTGTAAATTTTATTTATGGTTTTACTACCTATTTTTATGTTCGTTTTCACTAACGTCAAGCAAAGAAACTCTACAGCCCTTTCAGTTATTTTACCTTTGACAGCAGCAATACAACAGCCACCTTATTACAAGGAGAATAAAGATCACTATGATTTGACAGTCAGATTTTGACAAATCAGAGGTAAAGTAACAGTTAAAGGACTGTAGTTCGGTAATGCCAAACATAAACAGTTTCTTAAGGAACAACCCCCGTTTCACCATTCATTTCTTACTAGGCAACTCGTAAGCTTCGAAATTTTTTACTCTTTTCTGTGGTTTTCTTCAGTCAAGTTAGGTGTCTGTCAATGTTGTTATAAACATGTTGCTAGGCAGCTTGTAAAAGTTGTCTAAGCATTACGCATCGGAGCGGGGTCGGTGTAGTAATGTAATCCATTGCCTTCTTGTAATGTTTTTTTTTTCTTCTTAATGTTTAGGCACTACGTATTTAGTGAAAACGGGCTTTTATTAAAAGTCATTAATGCTAGACTAGATGGACGTTCAGCAAGCAGCTTATTTTTTTTAAATACTCATTAAACATTTTTTTTAATGCCTGGATGCTCGTTATTACGTAGTTCACATCAACAGTCTCTGACTAACAGTTGATGAAATACAAGGATGTACAGTAATATTTTTACCCTGAAACTGATTAGTATACTTGGTTCATAATTAGTTGCAAAAGTGAAAATATATTCAAAGTACAATCGGCTACTCCAGTACTATGTTACATTAATTAATATATAGGCCATTTATTATACATACATTGTTGCGTTTATATGTAATTATTAAAAGCTTAGAGAACTTCAAACAGTAGTTGGCCATAAATATGTATTTATTTATCTATATAATCTATAAAATATATAATTCTACAGAAAATATTCTTAATTCATACAAACATTATTACTTCATAAAGTTTACAGTTCAAAAGGTACAAAAAGAGTTAGTATTTGTGATAAAAATCGGTGGTTTTTTAAACAGGTTCATATTTTGATATTAACACTAAAATAGTAGATATAGTTTATTTTAATATTTTTGGTTTGCTGTGCCCGAATTTAATATTTAGCTATAGTAACGGTTCGAAAAGTAGTTCACATATTTTATTTACATTTAAGAACTCACTCCCCAAAAGGCTCATACCTAAAATAAAGGTTGCCAATTGAGCAGGCTAGCGTAAAAAAAAAAATGAAAAAATAGGGACGGGTCTACTTAATTTTATAAAAACGAAAAATATAATGGCAATATTTTATGAATCACAACACTTAACTATCAAGTTTATTGTCATTATAGACTGAGCTAATATTGAGCCCTAATATTTTAATATGGAACTTTGCATATGTACTAGGTATTTTATTCGTTTATGATGGGTGGTTTAAAAAATCTAAGGTATAGGATATTCAAAATTACCTAAATCATCAATCATAAGCTAAGCACATAAAAGAATAATAATATGGGATTGAAGATTTTTATATGGAGCCTAGCATACCTACCCGTATGCCATTTTGTTTTTTTTTTCAAAATACGGCACTTGCGTGGTCGCCATTTTGAGAAAATATAAAAATGGCGGACATGTAGGTATGCCACGGACCTTCAAGCCTTTTTCTAATTGTTAAGACGTTTGTGAACTACAAAAGCTTAAAAGCATATATTTTTAAATAACATCACAACTAATTTCAATGTAAAGCTTTACATCAGGAATGTTATCCGATGAAAATCATTAGACGGGTCATGGATTTATACGCATAAATATTATTTTCTAAATGCCGATAATACTGCATTATATTGTGACATACCCAAATACCCTAATTTTAATCATTCCCCAACTGCAGATTAATATTTATTATATAATATTACAGTATTATTATGATATACACCGTTTAACCATTGAACGCTCTTACAATGCTACAAAATTTACAAATTGTACTAATATAATCACTTAACAAAAAAGCTCATATTTACATACTATTACGGAAACTATAGGCCGGCCGCTTAACTAAAACGTTGTTTGAGGTAGCTGCGCGGTGCGGGAGGGGTGATAATTGTCACAAGTTGACGAATCACTGTGCTCTCGCATTACGTCACCACACCCCTCCCGCGCCGCGCTGCTACCTCAGGCAACGTCTCAGTTAAGCGGTTGGCCTATAATTGATGACCAGCTTGACGCATTAAAAAGACATTAAGAGTATAATTATACATAGTCCTATGCACACAATAATATTTTTGTAATATGACAAGCTGCTTAGCAATCGGTTTCCAAGAATATACATTACTTATCAATTCCTGATACGTGTTAATTAAGTAATATATTTATTATTGGTCGCATAAAGCCGATTTACACATCACAGACTGTATGACCACAAATGAATCTCCAAGTAATGTTACATAAATATTGGGCCATCGGGCCCACATTTGATCGTATCTTATAAATATATTTATAACCTCTTCTATCCAGTAATGTATAAATCGAGCTTTTTGGTTAAAAGCTGTGTATTCAACTATGCAATGCAATATGAAATGTAAATGCAATAATTAATATTTTGAACAACAACCATGGCATTGCGCTAACGAAAGTGTTAGATATGATTACGGACTTTGTCACATTAAACTCTCGGCTGCATTTGATTTAAGAATTTGAGATTATTTTCAAGTTATGGAACAATAAACTCAATGTCATACTTAAAAAAGTTCAAATTCCATTGCAACCAAAACCTTATTAGGACCTTTTTGTTACAAATAATAATAATAATTGTTTTATTTCGGAACAACATAGGAACCACTTTTGTCAGTACACTCCACACAAATGCAATGCACCACACAAATGTACAAATGGTATCAAATTGTCTGATATTATGAACACTGCTGTAGTCAAATGTAGCCGTCTTTATTCAGCGTCATGTCATGTATGAAGTCTTCATTTGTATCGTATAATATGACAAGGTTCTAAGTGCGGTCAAAGTTTTTATAGCAGCTGACTGTACATTGGCGACTAGATGTGATATATTTAACATACCAAAACAGCAGAATAATAAGATACTATTATGCCCTACATCTTATTTTTATCACACTTATTCCAAAATAAAGCTTAACATTTGTCATCTCTTTCAAACGTCAGATTTATTATACTTGGTCGTATAGAATTTTACCGAGATTTTTTTTTTCAACAATTTTATATAAGGTTACAATTTTAACCCCTAAAAAAACTACTCATTTAAATATAATGTCGCATGTAGGCCTATAATTTCATAACAATACTATTTGTGACGATCTACGTACAGTCGCGGCAAAAACTGTCATCACGAAGTCCATTACCATTTAACCTGTCGACTGTACATTATACTTAAAGCTAGTAACACACCGACATCACCGAATCAAACACCATTATTGTTCTTTCTTACGTTTGCCGGTGAGCCAGGCAGGTAGGTCTTTAGTCAGTCAATGCTGAGGTCGTTGGTGAAATGTCGCGAGAGCTTCGCCACGTCAAGGCCGGTGAAGTCGGTGAAGATATCTGATGTAGCAGTGGAGGGTTTGCTAGACCCGCCCGGTGATGAACTGCTGGACGCCTGCTCGCAAGGATCGATCACGACTAGGCTGTCCTCTTTGCTACTTACTTCAAACGGTTCGGAGATGCCTGTGAAAGAAAATGTGGGTTTAGTATTTGGGATAAGGTTTGTTTTTTAATAACAATTTCTGATGCGCAAGATATGACTTTCAAGATATGATAGACTGGAAAATACCCCTAAAATACTTCCACAAAAACCTTCCTCATATCGATTATTGCATTTCTATGTTTTTATATACTTATTCTTTGACCAGAGTGGCAATTCTCGTAATTTTTAGAATGTTCACAGTCTGAGGGCAATTCTGGTAATTTTAAGAACGTTCACAGTCTGATCTCAGTCTCAATCTGTCAAAAATACCTCTAATTTCCCTACATTTTTGACAAGTATTTGACATTTGTTTGTCGCCAATATGGGACTACGACTAGATTTTGAACGTTTTAAAATACGAGAATTGGCCTTCTGATCTCAGTCTCAATCTGTCAAAAATACTTCTTAATTTCCCTACATTTTTGACAAGTTTTTTACATTGATTGTTGCTGAGATGAGATTGCGACTAGATTTGGAACGTTTTTAAGTACGGGTATTGGCTTTCAGAATTCGGCTACGTGACCAAACGTCAGCAGTGGTCTCGCAAAGGTTTCCCATAATGCAGGTGTTCACAGAAAGCCCGACAGGAAAAAACAGTAGTATTATTGTGTGTGACCAAGTGTTCATTCTCAATATCGACGGCGAAGTGTCAACAACTCCTAAGTTACAAAATACAAATTTTACACAAACTGAAAAAAAACGTTTAATTTCTTGGTAAATTACAAACAAAACGATAAAAAAGTGAATTTCGTGAAAATTGTTAGTTAGGAGTAATTGGCACTTCGCCGTCGATATGTTTTGCTCAACTTATTTGAGATTTTATAAACGCAACTCACCCAAAACACTCCTGACTTCACTATTCGGTTGGCTGAAGTAGATAAACCTGTAGAAGCCAGGGTGCCTCACTCCGCTACCCACTGGAAAGCTGAGGGTTATGGTCCGCGGCTGACCCTCACCGGTCGAGCCTGCGCCGGGTAAGCTGACCTTCGCTAAGTACTCGTACGATATGTAGTCGTCGAGGTTGTGGAACATGGCCTGTGAAGGAAGGTGGAATTGGTAATAATAATAACACATCCCATACCAATTTCGGCTACGGTGACCATTTCAATTTCGTTTTTGACGACATTAGTGCTCTGATGTAACCTATCTTGGCAGTCTTAGCTCATGACGAAATATTTGTATGGTAATTGTTCTTTAGTACGTACTATCGCTATAATCCGTTCACAGTTATTTTCCCTCTGATTTTGCATCACTGTCAAAACCACAGCGATCTTTATTCTTGTTACAATAAGGTTGCTGTTGAGTTGCTGCCACTGACAAGTCTGTTAAAATTAGAGTGATCTTTATTCTCGTTGCAATAAGGTTGCTGTTAGGTTGCTGCCACTGACAAGTCTTTCAAAATTAGAGTGATCTTTATTCTCGTTGCAATAAGGTTGCTGTTAGGTTGCTGCCACTGACAAGTCTTTCAAAATTAGAGTGATCTTTATTCTCGTTGCAATAAGGTTGCTGTTAGGTTGCTGCCACTGACAAGTCTTTCAAAATTAGAGTGATCTTTATTCTCGTTGCAATAAGGTTACTGGTGGGTTGCTGCTGTCAGAGGTAATATAACTGTGCACGGACCGTAACCATTTTTCCTATCACACAACTGTCAAACTTCAAATGTAAGATAGAGATGGGAAGATAATTAAGCTAAAACACACGCTAAGTAACGTTTACCAATCTCGGCCTTGGTGTAGGTGTTTGCAAGATTTATTCTTGTTAAAGCGCTATTTCAGAGTAGTATAGTAAAAAGGTTTTCATATTAATGAGTAAGTACTTAAACCGCTGGATTTATGCCACTCATTTAAATTTCGCACAGCAACTTATGTATAAGCCAATAAATAAGAGCTCGATTACCAAATCATGTCCCAACTAAATGCATAATTTTATGCTTCAGATAAATCATGTATATCAATTTTGATACTCACGTCGTATATGCCAATCCAGTCGTTAGCGTTGACTTCAATGTCTGGCGTGAGCGTGCACTGTGTCCTAAAGTCAGCGTCACCGATGTACCAGATCCGGTTGATTGGTGCAAACTCCACAGTCTTCTCCGTGTAGTTGGAAAACGTCTGTAGGAGAAAATGTCGTGTAAAGCCAGGCGTAGATTACAGCCGCAACGGACCGCCTGTAGTGTGCGTATGTTTATAGAAAACGTATGAAAGTGATGAAGGAGGATTTTTGCAATGCGTTGCGACGCGGCCCGCGCCTATCTGCGTTAACCTTTACTGCTCACATACGCACACAAACCTGCGAGGGTAATAAAAATAAAAGCATAGTTATCTACAACAAACGGTTGGAAACTCAATAGGAATAAAGAGTTTTAGATCAAATGGAGAAACGTCACCGACATGGCGGGTATTGATATCAAATAATAATAAGAACAAGAAGTGTATTTTATAAAAATTTATAGAACATGCTATAAAACAAACTAAAGCCAAAAAAAATTACGTTGCATAAGAAATGTTGAAGTTGTTACAATAAAATTGTATTAGCAATGTATTATTAAAATACTGGTTAGCATGTTAGTGCAAGAGTAATGCCAAGTAACCATGCAAATACTACAAAATACCTTATGAAGTTTATTTACAGACGGTCATTTTAAACACGGCCGCAAATCGCTTTATGAGTTTGAATAAAGCGATCGACAGTCGTGTCATCACTAAATACATATATCAGTTTATTAATATAGGGTGTGGCGTAAAAGATGGATAACCCTTCTTTCTGCAGATAGATTTCATTATTTTACAGATTAACCGGTTGAATGACACAGTTAAAAAGCCGTTGTGTCTCGCGTGGATCCACGTTCAAAGGGTTAGGAGTCTTGTCTACCATTCACACCACACCCTGGACAAAGAATATAACAACAAAAGGTCCAAGCAAGCTTATACTTACCCCTGGCTCCTCAGTGAATTCATCTATCGCATCACAAGTATCAAACGGCGTTTCTTCTCCATCGATTGCAGAATCAGTGACAACATGCGATCCTTCCCCCCCTTCGGTGACGTCAAAAGGCATGATCATAGAGTGCATACGGATGCCAGATTGCGCCATTGAAGGCGCGGCCCTTATTGTGTGTTTGAAGCCCTTGCAAACCTACCATGCGAGCGTGCAAAATTAGACGTTAATTCAAGCTAGTACTCATGACTGTACTGTTGGTTTCGTGTAGCGTACAACGCTACAAGGTTCTTTTAGCGCATGGTCAAAATCGGAAATAACGCCGCCATCTTGTTGTGTCAATACAATTTCTGTGGCAATTTCACAAATGTTTACCAACAAAGCCCCCCTGTCAATGTCAATCAGGCGCCAAAAGATCCTCATAACGTTCCTTATGTGCAGCAAATACATAAAGACAGGCTGGTATTTTATGCCATCAATCTAAAAAGATATGCTGAGGTGAGGCAATTTTGAAAAATATAAAAAAATAGGTATATGGGATTATGTAACTCATATTAATCACAATTTGCATAAGTGCGCTTCATGTGCTTCGGACTCGTTACAGTAAATATTATAAAGTGATTCATAATATGTTTATTCTCCTTATTATGGAGACAGATTTGGAGAAATTATTTTTTTAATTTGATTTGTTCAAAACTGTATTTGTAACCCCACCCAAGCATATTATTGTGTTTGTGTCATATTTTTTCCACTATAACAACTTTCAAAGATGAAATATTTCAATAGGAAAAACACCTGTTAGTGCAATATACCAAAAATACACAACCAAAATTATCACTGCCCCGTCAAACAAATTAGTGAGTGCTACCGTGCTATACGAATCTCAGAGCAACCAATTTTAAACGTAAAATAATATTGTTACGTGCATCAAATGAGTGATAATTAAATTTAAATGCGTCGAATTTCCGGCACGTACAGTAGCCACCATGTCAGGTTTATGAATTGTAAACATTTGCCTTTGATGAACTATTCAACGGACAACTTCTGTGTTTAGCATAATTAGCCTATAATGTTCCCACTGCTGGGACACAGGCCTCTTCTCTGTGAGAGGGAGTGGGATGTATATGTGTATCCACCACGCGGGCCCAGTGCGGGTCGGTGGATAGTTGTGTTTGTTTGTATTGTAATGGCCGTCTTTATTTTAGATGCTATTGCTGTCCGTTTTGAATGTCCTTTCAGCAATTAGTGGACAGTCATAGGCATCGGTTAGGTATAGGTACTACCAATACTAACATAATTTAGGTACAATTTGTTACTAACACTTTAACATTTTATGTTTTTGTGATATTTTGATTATGTAAGCTACATAGAATTTGTCTGAAATAAATAAATGATAATAATTATTAATTATTTTTAGACACATAAAACATTTTCCTCCGGTTTCTGAAAGTACATAGCGTGCCGCTTTAATGGCGACATTAATTTAACACACGTATATGGTTTTCGTTTTATGAACATAATTTAATTTCATTTAACGTGGCTATTTATTTATTTTCAATTTTCTAAAATAGCAACTTGGAGCAACGTGTACTGAAATAACTGTAGCGCAGGGTTAACGAATCATTACATCGCATCAATGAAATTAAAACGAATAACATGCAAGGAGTATGCGAATTGAAGGAAAGAGAGAGAGCCCTATGTCAGCGAGCGGCGCAGGCGGTAGTTTTCATATTACGAATCATTTTATGATGTTATTATTTTTTATGATTACTGGCCACTAGCCCTACCCGTCTGTTATATTCATGTCGCCATTGTAGCGGCACGTTGTATAGAATTGAATCTGCTGATTAAATTGGCTGTCGGTATGTCGATCAACCAATCAGAGAAGTTAAGCGCAGTCCGCACCACGAGTCAAGCTAACCTAGTTCAACTTTATTTTTTTATAATATTAAATCGTATCCGGGTTTCTTTAAAGCATGTTTTCCATTGGCCAGGTAAACTATTAAGGTGGTTTAGCCAACCTAGCTCATTTAGGGCCGATTTTTCAATAATCTGATAACTTTATTCAAGGAATAATTTTGAAATTTTGACAGTTATTTCATACAAAAACTGTCAAACGTCAATTTTACTCCTCAAATAAAAGTTATCTGGCGATGGAAAAATTAACCCTTATCCTAACAATCAAAGTTTGCGATATCGTAGTAAATATTTTTACTTATAAACCTATTCAGATTACGGTAAACGTGTTTACACTTAACAAAATCAGCGAAAAGTGGGCTAAGGCTACGCTAATTATTATCTATAGCTAAAAGCTGGTGAATAATTACATTCAGGTCAGAAATTAGGCCATTACGAGTGCAACTAATTATGCTAGGTAAATAAATATTTTTTTAGGTAGATACGTCACAAGCAAACAAATTGACGGAGCGCTAATTAGTCCATTATTTATATTTTTCTAGGTCTCACTTTAGTCTATCCTATGTTAGCAGACTAGAAAAATAACCAGTACAATTTTGTATTGCGTATTTACCTACTGTTACACCCGCCGTATGTCAGACACGTTCACTTTCATTATTGTTTATGATTTTACTCACGTTTTTTCGGGATTGTACAACAAGTTTTGGACTCGAAACGAACTTCTATTCATAACTTCATCAAAACCGATGCCATAGACGTAAGTAATACTTTATTCATGAGCTCATCTGTATCTCATGAATAAAGGTTTGGGACTAACCGAAAGATTCCCAATAACATTTACCAGGCAAACTACTAGGAACTTCTAAGTGCACCAGTCTACAAGTCATGCGATATTAACTGACCCACTGACCTTTATGTTCATCAACGCGACCACTGGCTTGTGGTCACTGATAGTGTAGTGTGACAAGTCGTTATATGACACCACCTCTGCTTTTAGTGTCACATTCTCATAGTTGTTCGCGTTGACTTTGTACAGGATTCTGTCTGTCCATGATGGTTTTCGCCTGTGAAGAACAAAAGGTTGGTTAATTAGTTATTTATTATACAGAATATAGAAAGAAATAAAAAGTATTTATTGCGAATCGTAGAGGAAGATCACAAACTAACCACAGTAAAAAATAAACAAACAAATGATGTAAAAAAAGTAACATAAAGAAAAATGAAACAAAATGTCCTATACAAGGCCAAAAGGCTCCTCCTCAACATGATGCTGCGACATTTAAAAAATAAATGCCGCAGCGCTGGTATGATATCTACTTAATCAAAAACTTAAATTCACTGACAGACACCTACTGGGTCTAGAAGCTTGTAATTTTGCACAAGACTTCCTTATACAACGAAAGTGAGCAGTAGAGAAGGATTTTAGAAAATTCATCAACAAAGATTTTTGAGTTCGTCATTTTGGACCCGTCGTCCGGCTCGTAATATCGTAAGTCTGACAACCGTTCTTACGAAGAGGTATTCTGTTACCCAGTAACCGGGTTGTGGAGGTCAGATAGACAGTCGCCGCTCTAGTCGAACCTAGACTAGGAATGGGCGGTGATACCCCACGCGAACCCAATGAGGGTTTTTGTGTGGAATGTTGACTGCGCATGTCTTTGAAGGTTTGGTTCCAGAAAATACCGGTTTCCGAAATATGTTCACTTTCACCGTTTTCGACGCAATACTGTGTTAAAACAACTGTACTAAAAGCCTACTTGAGTTCAAAACCATGACCTACGACTTGTAAGTCGCGGTTCACCTGCCACTTGACCTACACAGTTAAATGTTATGATATACACAGCTTTGATTATGTATATTGCTTATAATACGCAAGATCATGCGAACATGTAAACAATGAATCTGACTAAGAACGGAAAACGTGTTAATTATTATTTTATAATGAATTAATTGGGCAAGTAAATTCCCAAGATTGATATCTTATTAATACTGACGTATTATAATAATAATCGTGCGGAGATAAATGATAATTAATTTTATAACATTTATAATATTGATAAGTTATGTTAAATTTTCCTTGTTATCAAATTATTCGTCATAACGTGTGTTATAATTTTATATTCGCCAAATAAATAGCAATTTATTATTATATTATTATAATAACTAATAAAATTACCTGTTTGTATAAAACAATATTTATTATTTACTGTTTTTTTCATGCTTCCTTCAAAATCATCACAGAAATCTAAACTCAGATTTGTGAAATGACAGCTGCGATCGACCTTTTTTGTCGTGTTGACAGTGTTTATTACTACGCAGATGTCATTTTAGTCTAGCAAATTAAAATCAGAGTGTAAAATGAACCCATAATTTGAAAGTATTGAGTAATAGTAAAAACCTGTGACGCACCGATAGCACGCATTGTTAATCTACTCGAGTTATCTTTAGTACGTCCCTGAGTAATGACATCGATATTTTACACGTTCATTTCACATTCCAATCACAAGTTTTATTAGCCAGTTGTACATCTCGAGATACACAAGACGAACTGGGCCGACTCCAAATAAATTGCGATAAAGGCAGGTTGAGAGCAGTAGTAGCCCGTGGTAACCGTCGCGACTTACAACATGTACGTCGTGAGTTCGAACCCAGGCAGGCACTTTACTTTGTATATTTAATTTCATCACCACCGCTCTCAAAACGCTAATGGAAATCGTCGTGAGAAAACCGTATATACCTACAACCAAAAATTCGAAGAAAGATCCACCAACTCGCACTGGGCTCGCGTGGTGGATCGGTGTCCCAGCAGTGGGAACATTATAGGCTGATTATGTAAGGGTAGTTTGGATGATAATGAAGTCTACCCCACGTCGAACCAGCACAATTCACAATGGGAAGATAATGCAAAAAAAACCAGCCTGTAACTGCCCCACCAAAGACCTCTTCTCATACAGAGAAGGAGCGAGTATTAATCACCACGCTTGCTCAAAGCGGATTGGTGATTTCAGACTAACACACACTTCTCAGATAATAATAATAGCAAGGAAGAACGTCAAAACCGTAATACGTACTTAATATCATACTCATCCCCACCAATAAGGAACTTGTAAGTCGGTGGGAAGCGTATGTCATGCTCCGTGAACTCTGAGAACGCTTCGCCGGAATCCATGACAGCGATCAGCTGGTCGTGAGTGAGAAGCGACTCGTATTTGTCCTTCTCTATCTTCTGCAGTGTGGCGACGATCTCCTCGGATGACGGACCACTGCCCGCTGGATGGTCGGTACGGAAGTTTAGATCGCCTATCCAGATTACGTAGCTGAAATAGAGAAACAAAACCTATGTTTAGTTTATGTGTAATTAGAAATAAAAGGGTCAGATTTTTGGTATAATACTGCTAGTCACATAAGAGATGCAATCGGTATCAAATAAAAGTACATATAGTACATACGGAACCGATTTGCACATAAAAGGTTTGCACAAACACTTTGCCACGTAATTTTCTTTTTAAATAGATGCGGTCGGTTTTTCCTATCTGACTACTGTGAGAAGAAACACCGAAACAAACTCAGAGGTATTTTTTAAAGTCCAGACATTGTCTTGGTCAGATCATGTGAGGACTATGCAGATTAGCTTCTGAGGTGGTATTTTGTTCTCATAGGTACAGTTATGAGAAAAATAGCAGACAAAAGGAGAATACGATCAGCAGGATTTCCATAGGTGGGCTCTGATCGGAACTAAATGCCGGGGAAGGACCACGTCCCACTGCGTCATAACGAAATTACGAATAAACTGCAGTCATGGTCATAAGTGGGTATTTCAGTATTAAAGCCTGACGAAACAATTCTTTGACATGAATTGTAGCTTTTGTCAA
Organism: Apamea anceps; assembly: GCA_951799955.1. Lineage (NCBI taxonomy): Eukaryota > Metazoa > Arthropoda > Insecta > Lepidoptera > Noctuidae > Apamea > Apamea anceps. The sequence goes on along the minus strand of OX637515.1, from coordinate 12,706,492 downwards.
TAACACATAATTCTTAATAAGTTATTAAGTTGTTATTTCACCAAAGAACCTTTAACAATATAGTTATGAATAAAGCATAAAAGGCTTAATTCAATGGTCAGTATTTAAATACACTGACTCCTAAACTAGGAAATCAAATAACTTAATTTCTCACAAATATCTGGGACCTATACCACAAAATTATACAAGCCTACAATTATACAAAATTGCTAAATAGTACAAAAATCGCATAACACAGAATTGACAAATATGTCTAGTCACATTTATAATCTGCAAGTCTATACAATTTACATATTTACAAGGTTTTTCTGTTACAATTATGTGGCTTAAGTGTTTTGTGTAAGATTTACAAAATTTGAATGCTATGCCATGCACGCTATGCTATGCATGCGACGCCATGCATGCTATGGGATACCATGCATGCTATGGGATACCATGCATGCTATGGGATACCATGCATGCTATGGCATACAATGCATGCTATGCCATGCACGCTATGCTATGCCATGCATGCTATCAAATTTAAATTGTTACTTCTAAATTGTGTAGTTTTGTGATATAGGGCCCTGGTATGAAGGTTCGGAAAAACTATAATTAAGGATTGACACTAGTAAGTAAAAAATCAACCCCGACACAGATAAGTCGTGATAGCGTTATAAGGAAAATGAGAAAAACGCCTTCTTTCTCGGAAAATAGACGGGTTTTATTGATAAATCTACTCAGATTGAATTTTCCTGTTGACTTACAATGAGGTTTTACTAATACCGTTATCAGGGAGAGTCATTATCTTTTTAAGTACATCAGATAAAACACGCGTGATGTACAGTTATTCGGATTATCAATAATCTTGTTAGAAACTGATAGAAATATTTAACTACTAGCTGCGCCCCGCGGTTTCACTCGCATAAGTTTCGATCCCGTGGAAATATCGGGATAAAAAGTACCCTATGTGTAAACCTGGTTATAAACTATTTGTGTGCCAAATTTTATCCAAATCCGTTCAGTAGTTTTTGCGTGAAAGAGTAACAAACATCCATCCATCTATCCATCCATCCATACAAACTTTCGCGTTCATAATATTAGTAGGGTAAATGTTACTAGCTAATAATGTTACTAATGGATGGGTGACCATTTTCACAAACCAAGACCCCTCCGTGCCTCGGAAAGCACGTCAAGCCGTTGGTCCCGGCTGTCATTCGTGGATCTTTGACAGTCGTTACGGATCGTCAGTAGCCCGAAAGTCTGACAACCAGTCTTACCAAGGGGTACATATTACCCAGTCACTGGGTTGTGGAGGTCAGATAGGCAGTCGCTCCATGTAAAATACTGGTATTCAGCTGCATCCGGTTAGACTGGAAGCCGACCCCAACATAGTTGGGAAAAGGCTAGGCAGATGATGATGACGGTAAATGTTACTAGCGATAGATCAATAAATATTTTATTAAATCTTCTTTCACGTGAAATTTCTTGCTGCCCCGCCCCACCCCGTCGCATCGCATCGCCCGCGCTGTTACTTCGTTTTCGCTCAACGTTCTTTCTGACTTTACTTCTTTTTGTTCGGCTCCTCAGAGTCTACGTTCCTCAAGAACTGGGCTACCAAATGCAACAAGAAATGTTCAAATCCGACTGGGAGTTGTGTTGTGGTGTGGTGTTGTTGTGATGTGTTGCTGGGATATTAGCGCGTTCAAACAAACAAATAAACTATTCAACGTTAATATTAGTATAGATATAGATTTTGTTAGAAACTGTGAAAGATTATTTATCTATTAATTTTACTACCGGTAGATCAATTGATATATTATTTAATACATGTAAGTATCGTAATCATAATATTGACTAGGATCATTTCAAAATTGTATTATTATCTTGTATCTCTAACAATGTTGTTAACTTCTATGTAGTATTTAATCAACATTTAAAATTACTGTACAGACGCCAGCACATCAAGCTACTACATTCTGTCAATTTTTTTAATAGATTTTCAACTTTATCGCCAAAGCATTAAGGTAGGTTGATTGGGAAAATTTGACAGTTTCGGGTAGCTTGACCTGCTGTCGTCTGTACCATAGTTTCAATGCAGATTGTCGATTAGTTTGGTAAACTATAACGTCCTGATGATAAAAGATAATGTGTACCTATAGAGATATGTAGAATAGTTCAGTAGTTCGATAGGAAATGTTTCTTGGTATAAAGCTGACACTATATCTACACTAATAATAAAGCTGAAGAGTTTGTTTGTTTGAACAAGTATGTATTAGGTATGTTGAAACTGTGTGTACTCCCCGTCACTTTTCCCTAAAGGTTCATTAGAAAACCAGCGTCAGACAGCATCTGTCTGGCATTAATGCTGAAATGAACCTTTTTGGCGCAGCCGTGAGGCACACACTATTGTTGTCTGAAACATTATTATTTATTTTATTAATTTTGTATTTAGTGTTTCACGAACTGTGTCCAAATAAACTTTTTTCTTTCTTCTTTCTTTCTGAACAAGCTAATCTCTGAAACTACCAGTCGGTGAAAAAATATTATTGCATTTGATAGCCCAATTCTTTACGGGGGCTATAGGCGTCACGTTAATACCCTTAAGAGCCGAGGAAAAAGAAAAAAAAATCAGAATTGATAACGAAGTAATAGCTTGGACAGGGCATGCAATGCGATAGGGTGAGTTTTCAGGAATTCAGTGGAATTTCACGCGGACGAAGTCGCAGACAGAAACTAGTAGATAATAAATGGAAAAGAAACAAATGACGTACTACGTAGTTAATGACTATAACCTTAAGTTCACTGACATCGCACAATTCTTAAGAAAGACAAATGATTATGACGCGACAATGTGCGAACTTTTTTCCAAGTGCTTCGGGTAAGCGTTTAGTAAACTGATTTACGTAAATTACATTAATATGATTAAAGATGTTATATAACAACATTTGTCCATAAATAAAAAAATTAAATACAACTGGCATGGGTCAACAACCCAGCGCGCAATTTGGTCAGAGTAATGACAAAAAAGTGGAAAATCCAGGAGCGCGAAATATGTGGAAGACCCGCGATCCGGACTTATGCAGGAGGAAAATCACGGAGCTTTAGTCATTAGCGGTCTTACTGAAAAGACAAGATATTTTTAACACATGGTTTCATTCAAACCATCGAGCCGGTTTTTGCAAGAAGAACCTAAAGTTGATCTAAATACAGATCTTTATACAAAACTGACAGCTTAGAGTCGGTTCTAAAGTCAGTTTTTGAATAATGAACTTCACTTTTGCGTCGGAATAAGGTACAAAATACAATAACTGGCTAGAAGACTGGGGCTTGCACTAAAGTTAACTAATTTTGTAATGAGACGGTAGGAGTTCGACTTGAATCTATACGAGAAAAAGAACGTCTGCCAACGTCTGTTTTCCCGTCTGCCTACAAAGCAAGATTGAACAGGCATCTTCTGGGCACGCTCATTCCATCAGACCATATCCATCGCTTTCCATCAGGTGTGATCAAAGCCTATTCAGCAATAGAAAAAGAAAAATATAGGTAGGTACTTACTCATGATACAAAATGTTGGTAGTCTCGCTGACATGGTACATGTGTTGTTTTATTATCGTGTTGTAGTCATTGATGCGATCAGCCAACAGATGCTCGTGGGCAGTCAGGTGAGAGTTCACGAGGCACATCGAACACCCGTATATGTTGAATCTTATACTGACAGCCCCTTTGTTACCCTGAAACAAGAATGTTTTGTAAACTACTATGTATTTTTAGATTTCAATGAACGGACATTTGGTAGGTAATATTTTTCTTGGGTTAACGCTTAGGCTTGTTGTTTTCATGTTGCGTGTCTTCTTCCTTTAATCTTTTTAGCTCGTATCGGCATGAACAATATAAGAACAGCATGAAGGAAAATATCGTGAGGAAATCTGGACTTATAGTCAAAATAAATTTGATAACCCATCGTGAGCAAGCGTGGTAGATATATGATGTGTATGAGAAAAGGCGTTCGCCCTGCAACAGTAAGTAAGCTGGTATTATTATGTCGTAATAAAAATACAGAGAAAGTATAGCAAGGTCGTAGCGGGGCTGAGTATCGCCCTTCGTAAAGGCTATTTTAATGTAGGTGTTGCATGCGTGATTAAACCACGTGCTTGTTGGCAAGTCGCACCACACTGAAGGCTGGCTCACTGAAGAGCTCATATTAGCTCGTATAAGGACCTTAAGGTGGATGCTCCAAGGTAGCCCGCGAAATTCAATTTTTCTTACGTTTTTTGCAATTTGCTGGTCAGTAGGTACTAAGTTGTAATAAACGTAAGAAAATTTGAATTTCGCGAGCTACCTTGGAGCATCTACCTTAAATCTAAGTCTCAGGTTACGGCTGCACACTTTGGACATGGCCAACCAAATTCACATCCTCAGAATGCAGATAAGCATACTCAAATTCATAAAAGAAAAAAAAAGACTGCCGCCCTAATGTAACTCGATAAACGTGATACCATGCTATCTATACTTCCATGATGACTTGATTCACCGACGATACGCGACGCGTGACGCAATCAGAGACCAAGCGCACAAAAAATGTGGGTTCCCTATCCATTTGCATGAAATTTTAAGACCTAATATAACTTGGCATACTTTTGTTTGTCCTAATTATATTTTCGCATAAATTATTTACGCATAACAGCTTACGCATAATTTTTTTACGCATAATTTCTCTAATCATAATAATAATTAAGCATAACATTCTAACGCATACATTTTTTAAACATAACTTTCTAAAGCATAACTTTATTAAGCATAACATTCTAAAGCATAATTTATTAAGCATAACAATAATAATAAGGCGTAGTCGACGGAGCCCCGCTTCGCGGGGCCCCTATTTCTGTCTGTTGGGTTTAAAGGAACCTAACACGAAGGGGATGACGGGGGCTCGTTCGCTCGGTCGAACCTAACCTGTCCGAGTCGGGGTGCCCTAATTCGCGAGCTCGCTTCGCTCGCTCTTGCATCCTAAGTTCTCATTGCCTTTTTACTAAATCGAGATGTGTTAGACCTTGGGGCACCCCGACTCTTGGAAAAAGTGATTCAGAATTGAGTGAAAATAAATACGTAAAAATAACTCAAATTTGTTTCCGTTATTTCTATTAATTGTATGCCTAAATATTATTATGCTAATAATCATTAGGCCTAATAACGTTATGCGAATTAAATTTATGCCAAAACAAATTAGCCTTCAAGATAATTATGCCAACATAAACTATATGCCAACAAAAAATATGGCAAAGTATTATTATGGCAAAACAAATTATGCCAAAATCGTTATGCCAAAGTATATTAGGAAAAAGAATATTCTGCGAAAAGAAGGGATCCCAAAAATGTGGTGTAATGATATCTAAGTGCTACAAAACTAACATCCTGTCCTCCATCCAATCGATTTGATACTTGCCCGATAAAATAACCACCAGGTGCCGGCCGATGATTCCAGTGTAAGAGAGAGACGGAGGTACACATGAGTGATAGCACCATGCCTTTCTCACACTGGAATCATGATGGCATACTTCGTAATACGGCCCCTGGCAAAATCGATATCGGTCTTTAACTTCTTATAAGTGTTTAATTACGAATATGTATGTTTGTAACTCAATCGTGCATAAACGGATGAATGAATTTAGATGGAATTTGGCACACAGATAGTCCATGTCCTGAGTAGAACATACAGGGTGTCAGGGCCATCGACGCGCAAACTGTAGCCATGAATATATAGGACATGATTCTAGACCGCCTGGCATACTTAGATGTTTTTCCTGCCACCCTGTATAGATTAGTATTTATCTGGGTGGGTTAATGAAGTCTCTTATGATGCGAGTAAAACCGCGGGAATCAGCTAATACTTGTATAGACAACATATCTATTACCTACAATAGACCTACAACGTGTGACTCTACGGTCGATTTATTTAATAAACTGCAACTGCTGCCAACAATAATTGCGCTTAGTGTGAAGCGACAGGTCAAACAACAAAACACTTCATTGTACGTAGTATAAACTAACAATTACAACTCTATAAATAATGAAGTAGTGGTACTAGGAACAGCATTAAAGTGATGTTGTACAGTGGATACGAATGACTTTTTTTCCATTTACGTAGAAAATCAATAAGGCAAGATCGAGGTCAAGAGCGGCACTGCCCGACTATGTTATACACTCAAACACAGCCCTTTATTCATGACATCATTTCAATAAAATATCATCTATCTATATATATAAAAATGAATCCCTATTTCCCTTGGTCACGTCATAACTTGAAAATGACTTTACTGTTTTCATCCACCTTTTTTTTAAGTTTTCTAATACTTTGTAAAAGGTTCTTACGGAAAAATTTGTTAAGAACGTTGCTTCACGCGGACGAAGTCGCGGGCAAAAGCTAGTAGTTAATAAATAGAGCACTGGTGGCCCCGACTTACGAGTTGTAGGTCGTATGTTTGAACCCAGACAGACAGACAGACTTTACTTTGTACATTTATTTTAATCACCACTGCTCTCAAACCGGTAAAGGAAAACATCGTGAGAAAACCTGCACGTCTCAGTTACCGAAAATTCGAAGACAGGTTCACCAACCCGCATTGGGCCCGCGTGGTGAACTATGGGCCACTGCCTCTCAAAGAGAGGAGGCCTGTGTCCCGGCAGTGGGAACATTATAGGTTGATTATGTATGCGCAATTGCCCATACTATATCATTATGTTTCCTCCAATAGTCAACCATCCATTTCTGCATGTAACACTATCTTCGCTACATATTTATTTCATGAAAACTGATCACGTTTTTCATAAGTTTTAGACGACCTATATTTTATCATTCATATATAATTATGTAGATATTCGTCTAGGAACATAGACATATTAGTGTAAGAATACAAACAATTGACATGCTTTAGTTTTTCCTTATAACATTAATCTGAACGACACCAAGTCATGGTCGGAACTACGCATTACGAGGAAAAATTTCCATTTTCCAGTCCTATTTATGGGACATTCCATAGAGAAATATGTAGGGCTTATGCGATGTCTTCCTACTTTGACCGCCATACGGGCTTTTGATATTGAAGATAAAGATTTATTATGCTACGATTCGTAGCCAAGGGGTATCTATCGTGTTACACAGTAATTGGGTTGTGCTGGTCAGATAGGCAGTCGCTTCATGTAAAATAATGGTATTCAGCTGCATCGGGTTAGACTGAAAGCCGTCCCCGACGTAGTTGGGAAAAGTTTAGGCATATTGATTGGTTCATTAGGTATTTTATAGTGACGTCTTTGAGTAAGTTAGTCAGGGTGTATTGTAAATGTCCTGTAGTAAACGTACAGCACATAAAATATTTCAGTTACAGAAAGTAGGTAGGCCTAACGCGTGACTTAGTAGTTCAAACATACCGTTCAAGGGCGCGATAACGATTTGTGCATACAAAATTTTCCACTCATTCCTTTTTTTCTTCATTTTCCTTATCGATTTAAACAAATGCTAAAGCACCTAGGTATGTAGAATCAAGGCATTAGGTAAGCAAATAAAGAAAATCGATCGTAAACTGTTATTTTAGGCATTCACGCGATAACTTATCGTGATTATTTGCGAACGATAAGTAATATAAATCTTACTTAATGTTGCAATAGAGCAATTAAACTTCCTTAATCTTAAGCGTTGGGTATAGTTACCGGCACTTAAGTTGGCAAGAGATTTTGTAGTGGGGGAAGTTCACGCACGCACTATTTCATACATTTTTACATGCGCGAACTTCCCCCACTACAAAATCTCTTGCCAACTTACGTGCCGGTAACTATATCAAGCGCACGCGCAATATCATTAGCACTCTAACAGTAGGAATCGCTTTCATTTTGACAGTTCAACAGAATTCATTGCGTTATTTACGTTGATGAGCAGACAATTTTTTCAAGCGTATGAAGCAATGGATGATCAATATATTTCCAAATGATTCAGATTGTGAAGTATGTTAAGCCATTAGGGAGCAGGAAACAAGTAAAACTAGACAGGCACCTATTATTATTGTAAACTTTCCACTTTGTAACCAATTTAAAAACGGTGTTGATTTCGTGAGAATTTATGAGATTTTTAAAACAATTGACTTTTATTCTACGTATACTTGCTTTGGCTACACATAAATAAAAAAATAAAATTTAAAGCACGTAGATGGAAAACTAACGTTCCAAAACCGTTCAATATTGCGTTAGTACCCTACAAAATGGGGATATACTTATGATATTTTTGAACTCATCAGCGCTCTAATTGCGTAACACACTTTTATTCGCAATCCGAGGGTTTTGAGGGAAATTCCTAAACCATTGCTTCACAGGTTTGAAAATTTCGCCTGCTCAACAACATAAATAACGCAATGAACGTGGCCGGTTAAAATGAAAGGCATTGCGAACGATTGCTATTGTATATCTGTTACGAAATTACCCCGCAGGATTGTACCAGTTTCAAACTTGAGTGGGTGAACGTTTCATTTCCTATTCTTTTATTTTATATTGATATTCGTTTACTTTATACAAGCTTCTGCCTGCGGCTTCGCCCGCGTGGATGTCGGAAATTATCCCACGCTAACGTGCTACCAGGACAAAAAGTCTAGCCTATGTCCTTCCCCAGGATGCCATCTATCTCCATGCCAAATTTTATCGAAATCTGTTCAGTGGTTTAGGTGTAAAAAGGAAACATACAGACAGAGTTACTTTCGTATTTATAATATTAGTATGGATTGATATTTTAACCACATAAACATGCTGTATTCAAATTACCACTCCTAATTATCATTATTAACTAAGTCTAACACGCAATCGTGGATATATAGGATTAGTTAAGAAACAATGTTTGAACTAATCTTCAAATCATTTTAGCTGAGTTTGCTCTTGGTATGTAATAATAATTGCATAACGTGATGTGTGTTACAAATAACTCTGAGATAGAGTACAATGTAGTGGTATATTGCAGATGATTGTAAGAACTGCAATTTGCTCCATTTTAAATGTAGTTTTAATTACAGATGTAATGTTCGGGTGGTCGCATTATTAGGGCGTCTGAATGTAAGGTGCAGTGCACGCCAACGGATGGCACGAAGCATATTTATCAATGTACGTTAATAAGTACTTACTAATAGAAATAAAGCATACCTAAATACTTTCTGCATTTAAATATACTTAGGCATAATTTATTTAATTAAAGAAATACGCAACACTTTTCTTATTATTAATTTAACAGAGATTAAGAATAGTATTAAGAATAGTAATTACGGTATATTTTTGTGATAAAAAATGTTTTAATACACAGACATTTTACTAAATGATTTGGAAGAAATTGCACTGGAAAAAGCCCTAGTTAGCTCAGTCTATCTTCTATTTTAATTTCTGATACAAACAAAACTAAGATTCATTCATAAAAGTACAATATGTAGACATCTCTTAAAAGAGACTTTGTTTCGGCCTTTTTTCTCAGAGTACCTACACAGATAGGAAACGCCGTCCTCATCTAGTTTAAAAAAATATGATTGACAAGAGAAAACACAAAAGTGTTTTTACAAACCTACTAACAGAAAATAAATCATTTATCTAAAATGTATTTATGATACATTATATCATCTGAACTGCATTGCATTGTAGCACATGTATTATCCTTCAAAATAAAATGGATTAAAGTATTTTTGTCTTTTTGTCTCACTCACCCACATTCCACCCAGTCCAGTCTTAGTATACTGAGCTTCAATATCCCTCAGGTGTATGACATGTTTCAGCTGAGTGTAGACCAGCAGCAGTATACCCTGCAATCTGGTGCTCTTGGCAATGATGAAGCCTTGCCGGCAAAGTATTTTGTTGAATGATTGTGTCCACGAATCGGTGAACAGTGAGTCCATAACCAGATTCTGTGGTTGGGACTTAACTTCTTGTAGTCTGTAATAAAATGTTTTGTGGACTGAGAAATTTAACACTTTATAAATAAATTCCAAGCTGGACAATAAACATAAAAACCTTAAAGAAATTTAAAAAGCAAGTTAATAATAGTAGCATATTGTTCTTTTTTTTTTTACTCAGATAACAACTAATAGCGAGGTATGGAAGAAGACAGCATGCTCCAACCCCTAATAAATTGGGATAAAAGCAAGAGAAAGATGACTCAAACATGCCACTACAGTATAAAACTCCATAAATCTATTGTTGTGAATATTATTCTTTATCAACCCAGTAAAAGAATGTTATCTTGAGGAAAACTTAATTTAATAACGTCTTTATGTAATTACTAGCTTCTGCCCGCGGCTTCGCCCGCGTGGTTGTCGGAAATTTTCCCACGGGAACATACTACCAGGATAAAAAGTATGTCCTTCCCCAGGATGCCATCTATCTCTTTGCCAAATCAGAAGTTTAGTGGTATAGATATGAAAATGTAACATACAGTTTAAAGTTGAAATCCTCCCCTTAAAAATCGAATTACCCCTTTTTGCCCCATCAGGGGTAAATTTTTGACAACTTTACATATTTATTATTTTCTGGCAAAAGTATTAATACTGGGTTTCGAGTTAATTGGACCGCGCATTCAATTACTTCCACACAAATTCAACACCCTTATTTCCCTCTTTGAGGGGTAGTTTTTTAGTGGATACCTACTCTTCACTAAGAACACACCCTCCAAATTTCATGTCTCTAGGACCAGCGGTTTAGGCTGTGCGTTGATATATCAGTCAGTCAGGACTTTGAATTTTATATATATAGATAGTTTTTTTTTTTTAATGCTGGCCACCATATTTGACATAATACTATTTTATAATTACTACATATGTTTAGGCAGAGTCCTTTCACAGTTATTTACCTCTGACAGCAGCAACCTAACAGCAACCTTATCGCAACAAGAATAAAGATCACAATGATTTTGATAGACTTGTCAGTGGCAGCAACCCAACAGTGACCTTATAAGAATGAAAATACAGATCACTATCATTTGGACAGTGATGCAAAATCAAAGGTAAAATAACTATGAAAGGACTCATTTAGTGATTTCTTTTTTATGGTAATAATATCTTTTTACTACCTATCAATGCAGGAAAAACAATCGCTGTTAAGCATATCAATATTTATTTTAAAAACCCATTACATTTCCTATATCGTAAATAAGTATGTTAACCTGTTTAACCTTCTATACTTCCATTATGAAATATATAGTAAAATAAACAATATAAGATATATTGCTTATTTTTCAAAAAAACTCATGATGTTAAGTTGCTATGAGGAAATTTTATGCAAACATCATTTTTAGTTTGTTCGCTAGGTATCTATAATGTTGACATTGCTATTAATATTCTCTGTCAGCTAATTAGTATTATTACTTAATGCTTTTAAATTAACTTTATACATAGGTTCTGCTGGCCATAATCACAAAATTTTCCTTAATTAGGATGCAATTAATTTCATAGGACAAAAGTAGATCAACTACATGACAATGGCTAGGTAACAAAGATATTATTGTGTATTATAATATTTCAATAAGTACAAGAATTAGACATTTCGTTAACTTATAAACAAGTTATGTCAAAGTTAAACAGACAATTCTTTCAATGAATTCATATGCATCACATTGACCTAAAAATAAGTAGGATACAGCAAACATTATGCAAGTAATCATGAACCACATAAGTACTTACCCAATCACGAAAAAGTCTGGTAGTGGCTTATTTTTATTAAACTGTGATGGGAAGTCTAGTAAGGCATTTAGGTCTTGTCCTGGATTCTTGGTTGCCACATTCCACGTGACAAAATAGAATCTGAAAGTTTCATAACAACCATTTAATTAATTAGTGCAACCATGAAGAAGTCAAGTATACAAACGTTAAGACGTAACCTTGACTCCTTCTGACGCAGGTACTAGTTGTAAAATAGCTACGTTTAAAAGTAACTCACTTGAGAGTATCCATTTTCGGCCAGTTTCGCTATATCCTGGAGAAACCTTTGTATCTATAAACTAACACCAAAAGATAAAAATGAACTTCAGGTATAGATAAGATAGGAAGCGAATAAAATATTAATTATATTTTATGAAAAAACGTATCACGACAGACTTTACATTACACCATGATGATACTTCCAATGAAAGTTATTAACTGATTGGGTTTTTAGCACATAATCACGCGCTATCGTTAGTTAAAGAATTAGATTATTGATTGAATTGATTATTATTTTATTTCACTACCTATCACAAAACATCTCCCATCGAGCGCAATTATATGACTGTCAGTGTCAATTTAACCAATGTCAACCATCATTCCAACGAACATGACAGCTTCATTGTACCTGCCAACAAACAAAATTATCAATTATACAGAAAAGTTGATGGAATTCTTGGAATACGAAAATTTTGACTTTTTTCGAAAATGGGTAGGAATTCGAAAAAAGTGTTTATGATATAAGTTGTAGAAAATTTTATGAGCTTTCATTACATAGAAAATATTTTTTCACTAGGACGCACTATTTTAAAGATATTAGCGAAAAACTCAAAAGTTGGAACTTTTATAACTTTGGCTCACCACCTAGACGGCGGCGACTTATAATATGTTTACTCCCTAAGCACCCTGAACAACTTTCTGAAGAAACTGCTTAGGTCCCAGCTCACGCACTTCCTCCTTCCTCCTTCTTCCTTTTTGGTTATTCATTGAGCGGACTATAACGAGAGCCTCGAACGAAAGCCTATTATATTACCTGTCAAGCCAAATGGCTTATTCTCATCATCCATGTTTGTGAGTTGGCAGAGGCTTGTAGTTTGCGGCGGTAAACGGCAAGCTTTACAAAACAAAACAGGTTTTATACCTCGCTTTACACAAATAAAGCCATTTGCTGAAAAGCCTAGGTATACTAAAACTGAATAACAATAAAAAGTAGAATCAAGAGGCGGGAAAAGCAGCTGTCAAAAAAGTATCTGTCAAAAAGTGTCAATTGGCGTTCGTTGTGAGCTCATTGGTAAATAGGACAAATTATTAGTTTCTTCTGTTTATTTTCTACAACAGAAAGTTACCATTGCATCTTAATAAATCGGTTATCAGAACAGACTTCACCATGAGCACTCAAGAGCTCCAGGTAAGAGACAACTTATGCTTTGTTTTACGGTCCCCAGCTCATTACCGGTTCACGTATTTTGATCTATCTTTTGTTTGACACTATGTATTTTATATGCTTTTTAGGAGTCGACAAGAGTAACGAGGAGATCCCTCAAAACACTTCAACACACTGCTACAGATAGGGAAAATTTAGTGGGTAGACCATCAAAAAGTTTGAAGCACCAACTAAGCCAGGAGTCGCCCCCTGCGTGAGTAATAATGTGCTTTAATCTATGATTGAACAACAATTTGTAGATAATGTTCCTAAATGATGTTGTTTTGATTTTAGTGATATTGAGGTTAAACGCAAGAACTTGTCCACCAAAGAAACTCAAGCAAACCTTGACACGAAAATCACTGTTGAAGATTTGACCAATCTTGAAGGCCCATCAGAAAAGTATTGGGAACTCCTAGCTGGGAAGCGTCAGTAAGTACCTATTAGTCCTATTAATAAGTGTGTATATGTGCAAGGAGGATGATCCATCCTTGCCACTGCAATCAGCAATCTGGTCAAAAAAGCTGTTACACCACTCTATGCAAATGGCTCCAATAAATCCCCAATTTTATATTTGAACAAATATTTGTTTTTAATTTTCAGAGTTGCTTTACAAGATGCTCTGGATGAAAATGAGAAACTCCGTAAAATCATTGAAGACCTAAAGGAAGAGAATGCCCTGTTTAAACAGATGTTGGATGAGGCTAACAGTTTTGTTGAAGTGATCAAGGCAAGTTTGTTTATATTTACTTATTTGGTTCACAACAATTGTATACACTGGTACAAATGAAACAGAAGCAAAAAATTTGAATAAACTGTAACAATCACTTACAGCTAAACTCTGCATGCACACAAAAAATTGTCTTAAGTTACAAAATAAATAGAAATAAAAAGACTATGTTATCAAAGTTGCACTGAATTAAACTTAAAAAAATAATTAAACAAAATAAAACTAGGTAATACATGCCCACCCAGTGAGATAATGCAGGGCTAATTAACTCAATATTCGGCGAGTTCTATGAAACAAGAATGAAAAAGAACATTAAGTACCTTTACTAATCATGCATACAAGTTCATCATCATTGGCCTAGCCTTTTCCCAACTATGTTGGGGGTTAGCTCCCAGTCAAACTGGATGCAGCTGAATACCAGTATTTTACATGGACCAACTGCCTATCTGACCTGCACAACACAGTAACTGGGTAATATGATACCCCTTAGACTGACTAGTAGTCACACTTGTGGGCTTCTGACTACCCAAAACGACAATTCATACATATAAATTCTGTTCTTCTAAACATTGTCTGAGGATATTATATTACTGATTGCAATGTGGTTGACATTGAATCTCCTGTTTTAAAAACTTAAGTTTGTTATTCTTTTAAATAGGTATGGTAACATTGGTAACCAATGTAGAGTAGTCAATCTTCCATCTACAATCTTCATCAATCGTTCATCTTCTATCTAAAGTTCTCTCTGTCATGCTGCTTCACAAAATTCTACAGTAAATGTGTTTTGATGTTTTCAGTCAAGATCACATCTCACATGATTTTTCTATATGGCAGACAGCAGACTTCCTCGAACATTACCTTATATTGGTGCTTGGTATAACTATTCAAATGTTCGTCCTGTTTACACCACCTAATTTGAAATCTTTACACATTTTCGCAGGAGGAACTAGCAAACAGCAGCAACAATGACACTGGAATTGATGTCAATGATGTCAGTACTGCAGATGAAACTACTGAGGATGTTGAGAGCAAGACTGACGACCAAGATTAGATCAAATGTCTATAAAAACTTGATCCTTTCATGGGAAATTAATAAAGGCATAATTTTTTTTAGTATTATGTGAGTTAACACCTCATACCAAATGTTTTTCTTATACCTCTTACTGATAAACAGTTAATAATAAGAAATTGATGTCAGAATGTAACTTTTGTTGTGTAAAATGAACTTATAAGTAAATCATTATGTGATAAGCATTGTGTATAAGTACTTCAGAAACTGAAAACAAACTAGGCTTTTCTAATTTTACGCAGTAAATGTTACATTGTCCTAAAAGTTACTTGTTTGTGTGTTCCATAAAGAAAAAACAATATAAGAGCAAGCTAGCTACCTCTCTTATTTATTATAATACTAATATATTACTTATTTTCTTCATTAAATGTAATGTTTAGCATATTAATTTGTGTTTCTTGGGCAGGCTATCTGTATTACAACAGGATATTATATGTACAACCTCATGTAATGTTTTGTCATCATTTTTATAATGATATTATCTTAGCAATAAGATTTGCATTGCCTGAGTAAAATTTAGTATGGCAATATTCTTTTCATTTGTACTATCTTATAATGTAATAATAAGGAGAGTTTTAAAATTAAAAACGATTAATTTCTATAAAAATATTGTTTAATTGATGCAATTGATATCAGGTACAATGTCAGACCGTAAACAATATAAAAGTTATCCCACATTAAAATATTTAAAAGTATTGTTTATGGCAAGTGTAGATAGTTGCAATAAAGTTAATAGAAATGCTTACAGTCAAGAGTACACACTACTTCTTCAAGAAAGCTTTGAACTGCTCATCGAAATTGGTTTCATATGTCCACGGCATCAAATCAGGATACATTGTGATACTCATAAATAAATCAACATTAGCATTTTGAGGCAACACACTTCTTACTCTCTTGTTAAGGCAGCCCGATGCATGAATATAGTGATTAACAATAAGATTATAAATAAAATTAACATATTTATGATCTAAATTATCAGACGTATTTGGAATAGCTGGATTATGTGACTTAATTTGTTCTATGTAGCCAGTTGTTATGATCGGTATGATAATATCAGCCTGAAAACAAAAAACAGGATAATGATTATCAAAGTATGCAAGAAATTAAAACACTAGCTTCTGCCCGCGTGAAATTTCTTGTTCCCCAACCCACCCCGTCGCATCGCATCGCCTGCCCGTGCTTTTATTTTTGCCCGTTTTCGCTTAGCATTCTTTATTACTTTTTGATGTTAAATAGTCTATTACATAGCCTTCCTTTGGGCTATAAAATTCATAAAGATTTTTCAAATCCAACTGGTAGTTCTAGAGATCAGCGAGTTCAAACAAAAAAAAAACTTAAGCTTTATTAATACAGTGGGTTGCCAAATTACTATGGGAGTCACAATGGTATTTGTAAAATATTAGTCTTAAATTAATTAGAAAAACACAGTTATTGGAATAACAAAAGCTTTATTTTTTTACAAGCTTGTATTTTTTATAAAATAGTATTTTACAAAGTCAAATAAGACCAAAAGTACCTACTTAGTGAAATTCCTTTTGCCTCAATTAGTGCTTTTATACAGTGGACATGCTTTCTATGCACTTTATGGCACTTTCTTTTATTTTAGGGTTGTGATGCCAAACATGAATTGATTTGTTTTGTTTAATTGTTTAAAAAAAGGCTGCCCCACACTAGAAATTTCTCCTGCATCGTCGGTGGGTTTACAAACATTTAAATTCACATACACAAACAGCCAGACCCGGAACAACTACTTGTAGGTCATACGAATATTTAATTAGTTTTTCTATGAGTCTGACCTTGGTCGTTATCATTTTCTTTGGCTATTTCGGCCTTGGTATATATCAGGAACCCGGAGCAAAGAACAGAGGGGTCAAGCCCACACGCACCACGCGCCCACGCGCTGCTTTGTAGTTTGGCTGAGGTAATATTTTTCGGTTTACTTAACGTTATTTCCGTGAATAAACACTTTTTCATTTTCATTTTTTTCATAATCGATGCGCTCAAACGGCAGCCAATGATGGCATCACCCTGCGACAAAGCCCCAAAACAATACAGCTTTCAAAACATTACAACATAGCGCTTAACAGTGCAAAGTCACTCAGACCCGAAAGAGTTGAGAGTATACCCTGTCGGATCAAAGACCGACTGCGGAACTGGAGTCGGGAGTTTTCTCAAACGACCTTAACATAAACATCCAGCCCGCTGGGAATGCTAACACAGTCTACCAAGCAGAGTGTGTGGGTACAAGAAACACGCGGTTTAGGCCACAAAAGCCAGAAGATTTATGGACATCCATAGGTATTCGCATAATCTCTCACAGCGTCTCAGTCCTCCAATCCCTAGGGAAATAAATGCATCGCATCGAACCTAATACTAGAATGTCACAATGCACTAGAATGGGTAACTGTAACAAACAGCAATAAAAACGACGCAGCTGACGAGGTAGCCAGAAGGGCATCCAGCACTTCAGTCTGTGGACCGGAACCTGTCGTGCCCATCCTCTTCAACCAACTACGCATGTGGCTACAGAAGCTCACCCATACACAAGCAGAGAGCTGGTGGACCTCGTCACCGGGCTGCAGGCTGTCCAAGGAAGTTGAAGTACACTGCTGCTCAAAATTTGTATAAAATAAATATACCACTTTAAAATTTTGAGAGAGACTTGGCGAATGTAAATAATACATTCCTGCAATGCTTTAAGACTTAAAACTGCAGTCAAGTGCACCCAAAATGGGAAGTTGATAAAAAATGTGACTGTCCCTAATAATTTGGCAACCCAGTATAATAAATAGGCAATTAATTAACATTGTCATACATACTTTTTCAAAATATTCCCTTATAAACTTCTCAGGATTTTGATACAACTCTTCTCTTCTATTGTTTAAAGTGATGACTTGAACATTAGGTACATCCAACCAGTTTTCAACATATTCTTGTATATTTAAAGCAGTCGGAAAACCATCCTGTGAATAAGTCAAGAAAAGAATAGGACTATCATTTATTATGGGTTCATTCGTAGTGGCAGCTTTTCTGAGTTGTTTTGGTTTTTTCGGGTCTTTATTGTCAATAACCACTTTTTTAGACAAAGGTGCTGGTAAGCGACTAGGCAGCTTTATGGTGACAATCTCTCTCTGCACTGTATCCCCAGAGCCCTTGCTTTGATAACCACTGTCATGATTATTGAAATACTGAGCTATTTCGCAAAGCGGTTTTTCTATTGACTTTAATATGTCATAGCGCTCCAGTTTTGTTAAAGCATCCACTATTTTGTCAATTGTTGCATTGTCATTTTGTCTGAACACTTCCAATACCACATCAACAGGGTCTTCGTTCACAGAGTGCATTATATACTGGGAAGAAAAATATATTCCACATTAGATGTCAAGATAGTTCTATGCTTGAAAATATTATTTTTAACAAATAACTTTTGGCTGCTGTGTTTTGTTTTATTTTAAAAGTTTTAACTTAAAATATTAATATTTCTTTGAAACATAACAAAATAAAGAACACTAAATAGTATCAAGCGAACATTTTTTGTCTCTATTATAATTTGTTATCTACCCACAAAGTATTTGTGTGTAGTTTTTGTAAATCTCTCAACAATATCGACTTAAGTTATAGTTTTAATATTCTCATGTAAGTGAATTTTGTACTAAGAGAATAAATTATCTCAAACCTCAAATAAAGACATCAATAACACAAAAACGCAGTGAAAATATAAATAATGACATGACTAAATGAAAATTACATTAAAACTCACATACAAATCATCTTGCGACAGGCCTAAAGAGCAACCAAGCTCCTGCCATCCATTGCGAGTCCCGCCTACTTTTTTTAGCAAAGTTACCCATAACTGATAACATGCTGAACCCATGGCAGATGTTGCGTGCCGATAGTACAACAAATTTGTGTGAAGAAAACAAACTTTTTTGCTCAATGATTGCAATTCCGTTATCTCTTTAGCTCTTTCCTTTTGTACCATTTGTTCAAGAACTAATGTATCAACACTGATTGTATCCGCATCTCCACACTGCCACTGACTTTCATCTTCCCTGTAATAAAAACAAGTTAATATCTTGTAGCTCTCTTTAAAATGTTATAGTAGTAGTCTTGTGATAATTGAATCGAATACTTACATTATTGTTGATTTTTAACTTCGTGATTAAAACAATAGGACACACATTAAATTAACTTAAATTATTAACACGAGCAAGAAGACTGGTCACATAGACTGGCCAGTAGTAGAAGACGAAGACAAGACAAGGAAAATTGCACAAAAATATTTGTGTCTTTCAATTTCTTGACAGACAGCTGACTTCCGGCATATAGTACAAAGTACTCTGTGGTGTTGCCGTCTGTCCTTGGCGTTATTGTTGTGTTTATTTTTCTCATGGATTTTTATTTTTTATTTTTATCGAAAATATCAAGTAAATTTATTTACTGTCGTATTTTCTTTTGGCGCAATCTACTGTTAATATTACCAAAAATAATTGCCAGTACAAGAAATTATTATAAAGAATTTAATTCAATTAAATATAAAGGTTTAGTGATATCATTATTTGTGTTTTAGTTATATTAGATTTTTAAATAATTATTGGTCTCCAAGATACAGGCGCCGCCTAGTTTGGGAACCGCCGTAAAGATCCAAATGTTATAACAAATGCTAACAGTTACATATCGACGTTAAGTTAATTCTATGGTAATAATAATAAAATTGGTTCAATTAAAAAAAAATCTTTAAAGTTTTAATCAATTTTCAAATGATTGCTACCAAAAAGTTGCCATGTCGAATATTTTTTTGTGTCGTTTGACATTTTGTGACAGAGAAATGTTTTGGCGGGATTTATAAAAAGTTTCTACAAAATTCCGATTTTGTTCAGTGTAATTACGCGCAAATAATGAATACTACTCTGTGAGTAACATTAATTTATTATTGAAATAACTATTATGTAACAATATAATAAGGTTTTTGTGATTCTTCCTTCAAGAAATGTTTCTATACCTACAGAATGTAGAGAAAAAGAACCATTTTTTTATCCTGCTGCAATGTAGTGTAAAATCGTAACTAACATACCTAATTATTATTTATTTGTTTTAGTGCAAGCTTCACAGATGTTCTGGTCGATGAAATATGCAACTCCCAACCTCTGTCTTTGTCGTCGCCAGTTGAAAGTAGACCGTCAACTGTTAACAATAATTTTAATGAAGATGCAAGAGTTATAGAACGTCCACCTAAAGGTACTGGGCAGCGTGGCCAGTTTCGCAGTAAGGAGGAAGTGGGCAAGTGTAATTCTATTCTTAGACCCATTTATATATCCCTATTATATTGTAGCCTGTGCTACATACATAATAATTATGTAGGTACAATAGAAATATAAAAACAGGTAGGTACCTACCGTCGGAGTCACAGACTGGTCGGAGTGTAATCAGCAAAAGATGACGGGATGCGTCCATAAGGTTTACCTAAGTATTTTTGGACTTAGCAACCGTCTGTTAATATTTAAGAACCCTAAGTGATTATTTAGCTATGTATCCTATTAGACATAACCATATATGTTTTTTGCAGATCCAAAATTTCGAGACGTATTTTCATATCCATATTTTAACCTAGTACAATCAAGTGTCATTGAAGATTCGTTATACTCAGGTTAGTTAATCCTCTTTTCATCAAATAGGTACGTCCAGTATAACAATTTTACTTTTACAGTTTATCTCTGGTCTGTTTCAGACCTGAACTTTTGCATAACACACTTTCAATCACAATTTGAATGATTTTGAAAGATTTTTTATTTTTTTTATTGTTGCCTATGTACAAAAATTAGTCTACTTAGCAACGTCGTAGCAGGAAAGTCAGACATAAAAGTTCGACTGTTACCTAGATCAATTTACTTACCCTAAAAAAATTATCACCTTGTCTTTGTATTCCAGATAAATCTATCGTTGTGTGTGCACCTACGGGGTCGGGAAAGACCGTGGTATTTGAAATGGCGATAGTACAGCTACTGATGGAGTTAGAAGAAAAGCAGTACACTGACGACTTCAAAATTATTTACAGTAAGTCTTAGTACCCTTTCTGAGTCTTACAATTTAACTTTCGTATTACATGGGACTGAAACATAACTGATAAACAGTGGTAGTCCAGTGGTAACGATCCCGACTTAAGAGTCGGGTCGTGAGTTCGAACCCAGGCAGGCGCTATACTTTGTGTAAATAATTTCATCACCACTGCTCTCAAAACGGCGAAGGAAAACATAGTGAGGAAACCGGCATGTCCTAGAACAAAAATTCGAAGACATGTGACATCTATCAACGCACACTGGGCCCGCGTAGTAGATTACATCCCTCTCCCTGTCGAAAAGAGGAGGCGTCCCAGCACTGGAAATATTTTAGGCTGATAATGTTATAAACATAATTGATAGCATGTGGATGTACTTACGTATCTACTCCTCTGCCCACCTCTTCCGATAAGACGGGCGTGATGTTATGTTATCTTTTATTAGGCTCTCGGTAATGGGGAATTAAAAGAGATTATAATTAGGAGATCAAATTAATTTTAAACCTGCACCAGTGATATGTTAGAACTAGGTTTAAGTTACTTACTGTTTACCCTATAATATTAATTATTGTAACCATGTAGTAAAATTTAGGTGTAAATACACAACAGGAAATATTACATAAATGGTTTCATATCAGCTATTACCGATAAATGTAAATATGGTAAATCCATAACCTACATTTGTTAATATTTTTGTACGTATGTATTTTAATTATGATTGCATACTTTATTGACCTTATCTCCTAGAACGAAAAAGGTTATTTTATGTATGATTGTATAAAGTAGGTACCAACAGTCAGTATCACAAGTGTATGGTTATTTTGTAACGTATTTTTTATTATATCGTATTCGATTTTTTATTATTAATGTGGCTAAGCACTTAATAGGTATACCGCTGGTACTTTATTTATATATACTTTATTATACACCCCAAAAATACGTAACGAAAAATAGATCGCACACTACAAAATATACAATGGCCGACGGTTGACTTATTTATGATGTTGACTGTACCTTAAAAAATCGCATGGCGCCTAGGATAACTATTAACTGATATTCATGTTATAATATTAGGTTTTGTAACGTCTACTACGTTCACGTATACGGTATACTACTGATGCTGAACTTCCATCTTTATACGATAGACAAATTTATTCGTCAATATGGTAGCCAGTCACGAGTATAAGTATGTATACAGGCTTTATTCAAAAGCGATTTACTCCTTTATTTTTAATGAAATTTTATGTTGCTACGAACATAGTATTTTCGAACGCATAGGTTTTTGCAGGGTGTCGTATTTCATTGTTGTTTTCGTTATTTCACGCAAGAATTGCTATTAAAATTTTCCAAGTGTTGACATATTAGTGCTCGCGACTATTAGCTTGATGTGCTGGCGTCTGTACAAAGTTGGTTAGTTTAGTTATGTTCAGGGGGCCTACTCCGAAGTGCAAAGTGCGAATGTTCTGATCGGACCGACACATGGCCGAACCGAATATTATTGAAAACTGCGAAAAAAGTTCGAATCGGCTCAGTTGGGTCGGGACCATAGTCAATATTCGAAAGAGTGTACTTAGGAGTGTAGGATTAGAACCGACCGAACCAAATAGTAACTTCGTAACAGGAAACGGCTGAACATTCGGCCGATACTACTTCGGAGTAGACCCCCCGGACCCATCCATCGCTCAATAAAATGTTACAAGCAACTTGTCCTTAGGAGGCGACTGAAAATACTGACCTAACGGCTCTTGTCTGGTCCTGGGTTCCGATCTACGGTACGGTTAAAATGTACCTAACTGTTTTTTTGAGTAGGAATTCTCTAGCCTGGAATCTGAATTTGTGTCCGGTTAACCGGATTAAAATGCCCTAATTACAGAAACAATTAAAAAGTCATTGTGTCTCGCGTGGAACCACGTTCGTCGATACGAAGGGTAAATGACAATAGACTCACCCGCAATAGCTCGGGACTTATGTAAATCATGACTGCTGAAAATACATCTCTGCCTGATGCGTTAGGTACCTGTGATGTTGTTAAAGTCCTTATGAAGGTTTTTAACTTGTAGTGGCTCCGGTAAAAGCGTTATGTACAGAAAGATTGACGGAATGGTACCCAAAGTTCACAAGACTTGGTTTGCTGTGTATTGAAGTTACGGGAGACACCGATGTTGACTTCACGCAATTAAAGCCATACAAGTAAGTCAATACTGAAGTTAAAATAACTAGCAGTAGTAACTTTGAGGCAACACCTACCTATACCTAATTAAGAAAATACAGCCTGCCTCGCTCCGTGTCCCCCAAAGGGATTGGCAGTATTAGCATCTTTTGCTACAATAACTTACGATTAGGTACTAATAAGTAATGTTTGTTGATGTATGTACATATGTTTACTTCTAACCGCCAACTCTAACGGCAACCAACTTACCAACGCCTATAAATTCACAAAGTTGAAACCTTTCATGTGCAGAAAAAATACTGGCAACTATACTTTTCACGCCGTTATGTTGCTTGGCACAAATACATAGGTCGGGTGTTCGAATTGAACTCCCCTGAATAAACTCATCCCAAACTAGTAACTCTTTTAATCTTTCTATTTGAATCAATGTATAATATCTAATTTACTAACGAACTAACACATTAAATAAAATAAAAAAAAACAGTAAAATGCCCCAACTGTCACTAAATATTCTTCATCCAGAATAATAATAACGACTCCCGAGAAATGGGACATGTTGACTCGTCGATGGCGCGATCACCGCGGTCTGGTGGAGGTCATCAAGTTGTTCCTGATCGACGAGGTGCACATACTGAACGACGAGACTAGGGGACCCGTGCTTGAAGCGGTTGTTAGCAGGATGAAGACTATTGAAGTAAGACACCCAATTCTTCGTAAACTCGTTACGACTTCATGTTTAAAAAAAAATACTTTTTACGAAAAACTTTCGTCCGCGATTTCACCTCAATATCTTTATTGCATTCCACAATGTGAACCTAGGTTTTACAAAAACATGATCATTGTGGACCCTATCGGGCATAGCAAAGTAGGAGAGAGGAAGAAGGCATTAATATTGGCTGTTTATACTAACAGTGTAGAAAATACTAACGTACACCGTAGACCTTCTGTTGTGAGTAACTATGCAATGCTTTCATACTGCATTAAAAATCTAACCGAATTTTCTCAGAATTCAGCCCAATCAGTCCACCGCATTGAACAACTGCAGAAAGAAATTCAAGGTCAAACAGTTTCCAACAAATCGGCCCCGAGGATTAGGTTCGTCGCTGTTTCAGCTACTGTGAGTAACCCGGAAGATGTTGCTAACTGGCTTGGAACTAGTGATAAACCAGCTGTGTTTTATAAGTAAGTGTCCTCGATCCTTTCATAATTTTGTTTTCTGTAGATACTAAAGATGTTCAATAGTAGTTATTTAAGATCAAAGTAGTTTACTCAATCTGCTTTATCGTAGTTGTCGCCAATTCGCCAGTGGTCACTTGTGCCAAAAGGGCTTGGCTTAGGGTACACTGTCGTCCAATCTGCAACTTTAGCTTTTTTTCTAATCCAAATCAGTGTTTCCATTGCGATGAGGAACTTTTCCAATACGCTCTTCTATCTAGAGGCTACTGAATGTGTAATACTTTTTTTTTTACATTAAATAATCAAAATAAAATATAGAGGGTCTGTTTATTGCGGAGCATTGCCTATGTAAAACTGAGGACTATAATATCTTATAGGTCGCTACCTAAGTTGGTAACCCAGTCACCTTTTTATAGATTTGGAGATGAATGTCGCCCCGTGAAACTGAAGCGCATAGTAGAAGGGTACCCATGTTCTGAAGGCACCAGCATATTCAAGTTCGACATCATCCTCAACTACAAACTATGGCCGATCATACAGAAGTATCATTCCGGTAAACCTACACTGGTAAGTTAAGTTTTCTAGGTACCGCATCATTCTCAGGCCCTTATCCCAATTTATTCGGGATCTCTATTAGTCGTCATCTCAGTAATCATCCCCTTTCTAGACATCATCTTTCACACAGTCAATTATTTTTTTGGTCTGTCTGTGCAGAGAGACTAAAGGTCTATGCACACAGCGGGCTGGGCGAGGCGGGACGGGACGGCGTCGACGGCGACGCGGCGCTGAGCAGTTGTAATGTACTAGATATTACGGACGACGCCACACAGAGCAGCCCCGCTCGACGCGACGGTAACCGACGCGCCACACCGCGCCGCCGCCGCGCTGAGCGGGAATACAAGCGGCGGGGTGGGGCGTGGCGGGACGCGAGCGCGTTTTTGATTTATTTCATGCAGCCATTTCCGTTTACGTTGTTTTTTCTTAGCTAGCGCAAATAAGAGCAATAGCGTTTCCACGTCTGAATCGCTCAGTATCTTTTTGATGAAAGAAAGGCGCGGCGGGACGGGACGTGATCGCGCCCGCAGTGTGAACACTGCCGCCGCGCCAACGCCGCGTCGCCCGCTCCGCCACGTCGCGCCCCGCCGGCCGGCGCCGCGCCGAGCCCGCAGTGTGCAGAGACCTTAAAAAAAAAATTATGGACTGTGTCCACATTCATATCCAAACTTTCATCACGACATTTTCCTTACCTATGTCAAAGATTTCTTTCGAGAAATTGCTGACATTTGAATGTTGCACATAATTATCATAAATATCCTTGGAGCAGACTTTCATTCACCATAAAAAAAGTTCCACATTGGCCGGTTTCTCCATTATAAACTTTAACGATTTTTTGACAAGTCTTCGCATGTTGCGCCTCACACCTTGTCCTGGTCCTATCAACTACGCAAAGCGCTCGTATTGTTAACACAGAAGCTACTAGATTTGTGTGCCATTAAGCAACTTACGCATCCCCAAAAGACAGCATGGCCTAGTATAAATATAAGAAGGTTTGTTTTGTGTAAGCCTGCAGCAAGATCTAGGATATTAATAATATCCTGGGTCTACTTGCAACATTTGATTATTACCATCAGCCTACAGCAATCCACTGCTGGATATAAGCCTCTCCAATTGCACGCCGTTTAGCTCGACTCTCGGGAACTCTCATCCAGCGAAGATCGTCGCTCCACCTAGCCTTAGGGTGTCTTATCTTACGTAGAGTATTACCAAATACTCACAAAACATTCCAGAACGTAGTCAAAATTAATTGTGCCACCAGCGATGGCCACACATCAGAACATAATGACCCACCTAATTATCCAACAGATTTAATGCAGTTCCTACACAAAGGTAATTTATTTAATTCAGCAGAACATTTTGCCTTAATTAGTTCAGTACATTTCTCCTTACTTAGATATTCTGCAACACCCGTAAGAGTGTTGTATTGACGGCGGAGACATTATCTCGGGAGCTGACAATTAGCTTCAATGCGGAACAGAAGGCGAAATTAACTGCTATAGCTTCTTCTATTAAGAATAAGAAATTGCAAGTGAGTTGATTAGGGATTTTAATTTTGTATTAATTGGAGCTTTTGTTGACTAGATCGTTTATTAAGTGCATAGCTTAATCACACTAATATTATAAAGGCGAAAGTTTGTGAGTGTGTGTGTTTGTATATTTGTTACTTCTTCACGCTCAAACGGCTGGATCAATTTTAATGAAATTTGGTATGGACGTAACTGACACCCTGGATTTATACATAAGTAGGCTACTTTTTATCCCGATATTGCCACGGGATTGAAATTTTTGCGGGTGAAACCGCGGGGCGCAGCTAGTAGGGTTATAAGAACTTCAACGGTGAAATATCCTGATGTTCGTAGACATGTAATATTGTAGGTAATGTAACGGTTATGGTAGTATTTTTTTATTACTCGTACCCGAAAGATTGGTTTGATATGACCATCAACTTTGAGGCTTTGAAAACTATGTAAGGTTTGGGATGGTAAACGTATCGATAATTACCTCTTTTGTCCAGTTTGTGAACGTAAAAGTATGGTAGAGTCATGGCAGATAACGTTCTGTGATTTCTGCCCATCCCCATTGGAAGAAGGCGTGATTTTATGTATGTGTATGTATGTAGTTCAGTTTAGCTAGCATATTTAAGTTCACTTTTTACGAAGAAGCCATTTTTGAGGTGTCGAATTAGGGCTATTTCATTAGCTACTAAAACCTCTTTCCCTGTTGTGTGTAGGCATTAGTAATGTGTGGTGTAGGATGCCATCATGCCGGCTTGTTGTACGAAGAGAGGCAAAATATGGAGTTCGCGTTCAGAAACAGAGATTTGCCAATATTGATAACAACTACGACTTTGGGTAAGCGCTAGTTTAAGTTTTGATCGTTGATGTCTTTTGTTCGTGCAAACTGCTTGTGAAGTTTTTTTTCTTTTTTAAATAGTGTAAAGTGAGTGATAGGCGATTTTTCAATTCTATGCAAGTATCTACCGTCTGCAACGATACACAGCTACGTCAGCAACGTAAAATCTTTGGAACAGCTTTTTTTTGATGCATCATCTTAATCATTAAGTCTGTTTTTCTGATGATCTGTAATATAGACTTAATTGACTTTCCTTGCTAACCGTATGTACCTCTTGGCCAATTGCCATTTTTCGATTTTATCACACTACATCGATTAGTTCACAACTCAAATGTTATGTATGTATGTACTTCTAAAATCGGAAAGGTTTGGAATGTTTCAGCAATGGGCGTCAATTTGCCTGCCCATCTAGTGATCGTGAAAAATACGCAACAATACGTCAAGGGCGCTTATCAGGTAACTACTTCAAACCTACCGTTTCTTGATGTATTTCCTTCCAGCGTTACGTCAAGCAACCTGAGAGGAAAGCAAAAAGTTTCATTAATAGTCAGGTTGGCAATGACATCGGCGCGCAACCTGTTATCATGGATTCAGTACTTGATACTGGTCATACTGGACCTCATGCATGAAAATTAAAAAAAAAAACGCTGTTTCATACATTTTGACCGCGTAGGTACTGTAGGAAACTGTTTTTTTTAATAACCGACGAAACATTTCAACGCACATTGGTCGAGAATCATGTACTGAATCCATGGTAAAATCGCAATCCCCCTGCGTCGATGTCCCTGACCTGTTTAGGCATCCATTCCCTTCAAGTCACAATAAGCGATAGGAATTATGGTGGAAGTACAGTCAACAGCAAAAGTAGATGATCAAAATCAGAAATTCAATACTAATGAACGGAGTTCGCATCAGTAACAGTGACGTACTAGTAGTAAATGTTTGGTATAATTTACAATCACATACTTTTGAATCACTTCGACGCCACACAGTTCTGAGGCGAACTCCGTTTATTGGTATTGAATTTCTGATTTTGATCATCTACTTTTGCTGTTGACTGTACACGTTCCTACGGATCCTTAGTGGGTGCCACTAAAATAAAAGTTGAAAATGGCATTTGAAATCTATGAATGAATGATTAATTCAGTAACTGTCGATAATCTCGAATCACTTTTTTCTTGACCTCTATTCCCCGTATAACTTGGTAATTGTACCATCATACAGGAGTACAGCATCAGCACAGTTCTTCAGATGGTGGGGCGCGCGGGCCGACCGCAGTTCGACACTGAAGCCACCGCGGTCATCATGACGCGCCTCGTTGACAAGGTCGGTCTGTTTTAGTATTAAAACTACATAATTATTGAACCATACTTGGGCTTGAGGCTAAGTAATAACAGCCGCACGGGTCGTTCGATCAGGTTAAGCTACGCTTGCCGTGGTGGGTCCGTGGATGGGTGACCATCTTCACATACGAAGAACCCTCCGTGCCTCGGTAAGCCGTTGGTCCCGGCTGTCATTCATGGATCTTTGACAGTCGTTACGAGTCGTCAGAAGCACGAAAGTCGGACGACAGTCTTACCAAGGGGTATCGTATTACCCAGTAACTGGGTTGGATAGGCAGTCGCTCCATGTAAAATACTGGTATTCAGCTGCATCCGCTTAGACTGGAAGCCGACCCTGACATAGTTGGGAAAAGGCTAGGCAGATGTTGATTGGTCCAAGTTCTACACCCACAAGGCTACTATTATTTGAATCCTATCCTAATCCTAATGTACCTAGCTGGCGAACATCACCGCACCTTACTTGGACTGGAAAAACGAAGCAATCGAAGTTTGTTTTCCTCTAAATGCCTGGAAGTTTATGGCTTAATTGTGTAATTAGGAGATTAGGTAGGGTAACACACTGCTTTGTTGAGGTTTATAGGTACCTATTTCTCGTATAGTTTATGGCAATAACTGGTATAGATATTAGACTTCTTTCACACAAATTCTTCCCACGAAATCTGCCAGAAATCACTCAAATTCGACCCCGACTGATGTAGATATTTAAAGTGAGACCCATTCTTTGACTTCCCATGTTTCAACTACGGAAACTACTGACTATTTGCAAGTTATTTACCGCATAGTTGCTCCGCTAATAATAGACGCAGGAATTGATTACATTACATCCTTAAGTAATATTTAATACCAGGACCCTTGTGGTAGACACTGAAACCGCTATCATGACACGCGTCGCCGACAAGGCCAGGCTATTATAATAATATCATGTAATATTATACAATACTTCAGAGAGAAGACACTGCCGCATCCTTGTTAAAAAATTGTTGCTCATATTCTGTGGAATTCTGATTATTCAGATTGATGTTTTACGATGTTTTGTGGGTGAGTCAAGTCGGGTACCGAATTAATGATACTACCAGTTATATACCTAACTTACTTATTTTGCAGTGTTTTCAAATAAAGTTACACGATTAAGGGCTGATTTTTCAATCATCTGACAACTTTATTCGAGGAATCATTTTGAAATTTTGAGAGTTGCTTCATACAAAAACTGTCAAACGTAAATTTTATTCCTCGAATAAAATTATCTGGCGTTAGAACAATCGGCCCTTAGGGCTGATTTTTCCATTGCCAGATAAATTTTGAATTTGACAGATATTTCATACAAAAACTGTCAGTCAATTTTATTGCTCCAATAAAAGTTATCTGGCGATGGAAAAATCAGCCCTTAGGGCTGATTTCTCAATCGACCAATAATTTTTATTCGTGGACTAAATGTGACGTTTGACAGTTTTTGTATGGAACAACTGTCAAATATTCAAAATTATTCCTCCAAAGTTATCTGGCGTCAGATATCTTTTAACTGTAGAGTAAATATTGTCGTTTGACAGCTTTTGTATAGAAAATATGTCAAACTATCATTGGTTTTCTTCAGATAAAACTTATCTGACTATTAATAAATCTGCCCTTAGCAAATAACTTGTTAATAAAACTCGTCCCTGAAAGAGTGCAAGGTTTTTATTAATGAGGATTACGAATTTATAGGTATAGGATGTCATTCAGTGTGTAAATTGTCAATGTTGATTTTTTTTTTTGTAAAAGCTAATGGTTACAATAAAACAGCATTAAATATTTCAATACAAAAATATTTATCAAAATCTACATGCAATTAAGTACTAATCGATACAGATACAAAATAATAATCTACGTTACAATTTTATTACGTTAAATGTCGAACATGGCTTATATTAAAATCGTTCTAATTGATCACAGTATCGGTAACTCGACATGTGCGGTGCACCAATTATCGCAGAGATCGCTGACTGTACATAACCTTAGTGGCGAATGAGTTTTGACTACATCTAGATTAATTATTAAAGAGTACACTTACAAAAAAGATACAAAATATGAAGAGTCGTTGAAAAAAGTTACTGGAGTTTTCCTTCAGTAACCAATGTTTTTCTCGAGATGTGCTAAATAAACTCTTCTTCCATAAATATTATTAATTTATCCTTAATTTCTTTACTATTAAAGATCCCTGATATTAAGATATTCACATTTCCTATTTAATGAAAACCGGAGTAACTTTCTTCTGTATTTCGACTTCTGAATTTCATGTTTTCGCGAAATTATAGTGATGTAGAAGAAAAAAATAACTGGGCCTTTTACCGAATTAATAAAGGGTAAAATCTACTGTCAAACCGAAATAAACAAATTATAAAAAAAAGCTATTAAATAAATCTCATGAAATTCAGAAATCAAAGAGTTAGTATTTGAACTATTAATCAATTCATCGCGAAACCAGTCTTGTGAGCATCATAGTAGGGTCTACTTTCCTTTGCCGAAGGGGCTCGCGTTGTCTTCGAAGGTGATTTTGGGAACAAAGCCGCTTTCTCCTTCCACGCTATACTCGACTGTCATGAGGCGACCGTCGGGGAGAAGCACTCGGTATCCTCCGATGACCTTGCCTTGGGCGTCTCCTGCTTCGTTAGCTCCGAAGTAGAGAGCTTTCTCTTGGTCTTCAACGTCGTATTTGTATTCGTACTGTGGATGAAATAAGTTGTTAGTAAATATCATTGTTGTATTCGTGAAATTGCCCCGGCTAGGGGCAATTTCGAATGAGATTTTCTCTTGGAACGTTTGATATGTATGTTTGTGTCATTGTGAGAGGTGCCATAGATAACTGCTGCAGCTGCTACAGAACATCCGTAAAACTAATATTATTTACAAATTATGTCTTGATACGAAAGATAAACTGCATTTCTTTGAAATTTAGGTAGACAGACATAAGTCAGGAAAGTGCATAACGGAGGAACAATCTGATAAGAAAAGATAATATTTATTTGCTTAAACATGTGTCTTACGTACAAGAAAATACATACATGCAAGATGGTAACAACATTATTAGGTACAGGCATGTTTGCCACATGATGTGACGTACAAATGTCAAGAAATAATACTAATTAAAACATTCTCTCAAAATAACAATTAATACTGATAGAATGAGATCGTTAAACGTCTGCAGTTTTGTAGTTCATGCCTCATTATAAGTTTAAATAATAAACCACAAAATACTTGTATAGGAATATCCGCAATGCAATGAAATGCTTTCTAACAAAGGTATTTATTTAATTGTGGAAAAATCATTATCATAATGCGCAGCCCTTCGCTCTTGAGGTTTGTTCATTGACTACATTTATTTGTTATTGAAACGCTAAGAAGAAGATAGGTAAGTAACTTTTTTGGAAAGTATCCCTTTCAGGAATTGACGGATGATATTTTCTAATGTGATGAAAATGATTTAAATTCATTTCTACCATTTTCGGCATTTCGTTGATTTTCAGCGCACACATATTTTATTGGAGATCGA
Organism: Apamea anceps; assembly: GCA_951799955.1. Lineage (NCBI taxonomy): Eukaryota > Metazoa > Arthropoda > Insecta > Lepidoptera > Noctuidae > Apamea > Apamea anceps. The sequence continues at coordinate 12,674,400 of OX637515.1, read as the reverse complement.
TTTATGACCGACTCCTTACTGTTTGTTAATTAAATAATACCTAAATGATTTTGCAATGTCTCATGGCAATTTAGTAATATTAAATAATACCTAACAGCTAATACTTTTCGTATCACTAATTGGTATAATAACAGCAACCTTCACCATATTGATGTTACTGTGCCAAACTATTATTATGCGAAAAATATGACGTTGAGCTATTCAATATTTATATTTACTTTAAACATTTTGTAATCACACTCATACATAGAATTTTTACTATAGAACGGCACAACGATTCCCTGTTACTAAATAAGTAAGTTTAATACTTATTTATGCTAAACAAAATTTCACCATATCCATCTATGCCCAAGAATGACATCGCATAAATCGTTTTGCAAGCTTCATTCTTATGCAAAGTGCTTAAAATGTGCAATCATTAAAATTAGTAGTAGACTCAATTACGTTTATAAAATTAGCGTATTATGAGAATAAAATTACAATTTTTGAGTGTGCGTTTGCATTATTCATTGGTACAAATACATGCGCGTGATTCAAATAGGTTCTTATTGTATAGTGTTTGCAATTAATCGAGATAAGCCGTATAACGCTCACAAAGACGGTTAAACGCAATTGCGTCCAATTAGTAGAGTTTGCGTTGCAAATGTTCACATCGTTAACATAATCGTTGGCAAGATGGGTCCGATAATGCACGGACGTGCAGGCGAATATACTTCAGTGCAGGCGAACAATACTATATCGATGGGATAAGGGCATAGTATATGAATATGGTTGGCTGAGCATGTTATACCTTAATACCGGTACTTAAGACCGAGGACGCGGCTTAACTTGATGTGTGAATACCGTTTGTGCTGCTATCCAGATTGGGTAGCTAACAATATGAAGTCTTCGCGATACGGCTATTAGATCATTAGTAACGATTACATCGGCCAAAACTCAAACATTAATTTGTGAACCCTCACAGATGTACAACTTAATGTCTTAATGTTCACTTACAATCAGAGATAAAACTAAACACAGGAAATTCCAAAAAAATAACATAAAATGGAACGATTAAAAACAGCTTCGCGCATACATCAAGACGAAAAAAACAAACGTTATCATTATTTCGATCGTCACGTTATCATTACATTTGGAGTCCTTGGGAATATCATTATTACGTTAATGTAGGGTTGGTAAAAAACTACGTTACTTAAGAAGACTTAAACTAAAATAAAAAAAACCTGTCAAGTGCGAGTCGGACTCGCGCACTGAGGGTTCCGTACTTTGTAGGTATGTAAATAAAAATTTACGGTTTTCTAAATTTTTGCTTTATCTGTTCTATAAGACGTTGCTCCGTACCAAATTTCAAGATTCTGAGTTCACGGGAAGTACCCTGTAGGTTTTGCTTCCCTTGCGAGTGTCGAAAATTTGCAACATAAACATTTCTATCTTTTGATTGCGTTGGCTTAGAAGTTTAATTTTTTCACTACTCCAAGGGTCAGTAGACCTGAGTATTTGATATAAATTCCAGCTTGATACCTCCACGTGTTCCTGAGAAAAAGGATCTTGACAATCAGACAGACGGACGGACGGACAACAAAGTGATTGGTCCTATAAGGGTTCCGTTTTTTCCTTTCGAGGTACGGAACCCTAAAAAAGGTTGAATAATGTTTGTCATGTGTGTCACTGAAAATAATGAGCGGTCAGATTTTTACATCAGCGCTGTCATAGATAGATACATACACATACATATATGCATAATTTTATGCCACGTTAACTTAGGCAAGGTAACAAAATGTTCAAAGAAAATAATGAATATCTATCAGTTCTTTTTATGAAGAACTTGATAAATTAATCATGCCGTAGGAGGTATGAAAAATACATATTTTCCATACCGACTCAATGGCTTTGTTGCAATTTCAAAATATAGGATTTACCACATAATATTTTGTGCACAATAAGTAGTAGACTGGTGGCAGATTAGATACCCACTGATTTAATGAGTCGATGTCAAAGATCGCAAGAGTTCAGACAGCCGTCTGTGCCGTTGCAAACTGATTTCCATGAAGAACTCATCATATTCAAGAAGAAGAAAATTTCGATTTTTGACAGTTCTAGGTAGGAGGCTAGGCACTAGGGTAGCCTATGCACTTTAAGATAACTTTAGTTCTCATTTACTTTTGTTATCAAATCTTGGCAGCTGGCGTAGAAATTAAATATTTCAAACAAATCGATATTAAATGAATCGATCGCATTATTCTTTCTAATAAAGATTATTCATGATTATTTAGCGTTTACAAAGGATACTTAATAATGCTAATGCCTGTTTATCTTTAATTAACTTTTCACAGGGATTGTTTTACAAGAGTTATTGCCTCGGAATCGTGTTTATAAGCGTGATAAAACGATTATTTTCCCTTTAACAATGCATGCAAGTCCATTACAACCCATTTAAGTCATGTATATAGTTAGGTACTGATTTATGTTTTGTACTCCCTATATTTGCGTAAGAATATCTACATTTAAAAGTTATCCGTATTACTGTACAGCTACTGGTTAGGATGTTTGGTGCAATCAAGTTCGAAAAAGTTCACACAATTTTCAGTAAATCGACTAACGGACCAATAGCTTTCAGATGCAATGTGCCATTTTAAAACAAAACAGCTTCGTTTATTCAGTTGTAATATTGCCTACTATTGAAATTCTCAAAACATTCTGCTAAAATGCCAAATTACCTACACAAGAAACATTGTCACTTCAGCCTCTGCACCTAATTATGCATTGCCGAATACCAGCATTGACGCATCCTTCAAGTTATTTAGAGTTTATTGTTAGCTTGAATATGTCGTAATTTAACATCTACCTGACTTAAACTTGCCATAGTCGTAATGCCGTAGGTCAAAGGTATTCACGTTTTGTTTAAGTTATTGCCAACGTACGAACATCCTTGCAGCTCCTCGCTTATATGTTAAGGCAGACAACTTTTAGTTGTATAAAAACAACTATTATAGTAAGTAATAATGTTGGTTTAATGATTTAATGACACATTTTAATTAAGCGTAAGATGACGGATTTGTGCGTGAATTTTAAATGTTTTCACGCGTCATACCATACAGCTTTTGGAAGTAATTACATTGTTTTATGGCTATACCCTTGATTGCATTGGTGATGTTGGATAATAAAATGTTAGTGTTTAACCACACATGCACTTGATGACTTTTGTTACTTGAAAAATGCCACAAAGTCATGTCGGTCATGAACATGGGTCAGTCAGATTGTAGGTACTGATGCAAATAGTCTTCTTTGGCTTGTGCCAAGTTTTAAACAAAAAGTCTTGACTCGCTTAAAATCTTAAATTCACTGACAGACAACGCACTGCCTAAACCACTGGGTCTAGAAACATGCAGTTTTGCACAAGAGTCCCTTATGTAACAAAAGCGAGCACTAAGGAAGGATTTTGAAAATTACTCTCCTAAAGGGGCTATTTAGGGTTTAAAAGTTTTTAAGGAAGTTCCTCATTTTTGCCGATGGGCAAACCTATCGGACACGTGATGGCCTGTAGTTTATAAATGCCGCTATAATTTTCAGAAACTCGTGCTTTGCATGAACAAGTGAATGATTATTATGTTAACGGTATATACCTATTGTGCAGCATCCACGAACACAATATTCTCAGAATCAACTAGGACATCAATCCTATAAATAGCATTAAAATGTGAAGATGTTCTCTCATTGTCATTTTAAAGGGCACGAGACCTTACGAGGTAACATATTCCTTCAATAACGATTACCGTTGCATTCTTTTAATATGTGGAGTTGTGGAACATCAATTAAAGATCGTAACATCTGTACGGATTTTGTTCCACATCATTCCTTCTATGTATTGAATTGCTAAGAATTTTTATTATGAGCATTCTTAATTTACAGGTGTTATCTGCAAAGCACCATTGAAATTCTTAGGTAATTGTTATAGATGTTAGACATTCCCGTGCTACTTATAAAGAATATTTTAATTATTTATTTAAGGCCAATTTAATGCCTTAACCAAAAATGTATTAATTAATTTGTCTATCATATTCTAAACAGTTAAACCAAATTATATGTGGCTAAAAAACATATCAAATAAGGCCAAAGATCAAAGCACCTGAAAATGTTCCATAAAGTTTTCAAGCCGGAGATTATACTGGGCATGTAAAGTATAGCCCCGGTAAGCATTTATAATAAGCTTGTACCCTCGACTATGAAGGCTGATTCTACTTCGTTTTTCTTACTCAGTTGTAGGTGACTAAGTACTTGACATTTTACATAATCGTGCAAAGTTTTTATGATGTTGATGTAAAGCTCTGTGTGATTCTTTCCTCAAAAGACCATCTCAGACATCGATCTACATGGTCTTCATATGATCTGACCAAGATTATGTCTGGACGTTAAAAGAGACTGTGACCTCTGAGTTTATTTTGGCCTTTCTTCTCAGACTAGTCAGACAGGAAACGCCAACCTCATCTAGTTTTAAAATATGATTGACGTGTAAAAGTGTTTGTAGAAAACTACTTACGAAATAAAATAATTTATCATTTTGCTGAACAGCAGTAATGATAGACTTGTGCATGGGTCATACCGCAATTAAAATTCTTGTGAGATGCTTCATTCAGCTTAACATCAAGCTCATCATCATAATAAAAACTTTGCACATTTATGTAAAATGTCAAGTACTTAGTCACCTACAACTAAGTAATAATAACGAAGTAGATACAGCCTTCATATACGAGGATGCGAGCTTAGGTACTACAAAAGTTTTCATGCGCTTACGCACGAAATAGATTATCCCTTATTCTAGCGGAAACTTAACTGAAAATTCATTGTAAGTAATGAGTAGGTAAATCTATAGCCATAATATGTTTTGATGTATCATGAATTTTCTTATATAAATAGTTTCGTGACTGGCTGACAGAGAACGCACAACCTAAACACTGAAGATAGGAACATTAAATTGAGGCGGCTAGGAGTGGAGGGCTGTCACACTTTAGTGGTTAAGTCTTTAAGAACGAGCAGATATTTATTTTATTTTTATTATTTGTAACGGAGGATTAATTAGGCAACCGCTAGATACAAGCGTAGAACTTACTGGCATAGGCGGGTACTCTTGCTCCTGAGGCGCGGGCGCAGCTATCGCTTGCCTTACGCTCACACACACCACCACGAGCGCACATACTAACCACTTTGTTGACGACATCTGCGAAAGAACAATAATTGTTATTTATTTAAAATACATTTTTTAAAATACATAACGAAAAAAAAAACAAGATCTCTTCCAGTTATTTAAAACACAAACATTTCATCACGCCTTGTATCCCCGAAGGGTTAGGCAGAGGAGTTCCTATTTCTAGAGTACACCCATATTTCGCCAGTTATGTTTAAGTCCTTGTAATAGGGGACAAATTGTTATTTATCGCTAGGAAAGGGCAGAGTTCAATAATTTAGAGTTATGAGAGTGATCCGTTACCGCATCATGGGTCCTTATGCCTTCAGGCTCATAAGTGCCTTGGTGCCTAAGGGATTCTTGTATTAAAAATGACTATGACCGCTAATCCACTTTGTTTACAAGGAGGGACTGCCAGGAGAGTAATTTCAATATTTCTCATAGGTCTCTCTCATCCTTCATCTTCGAAGCTCTTACGAGAATCAAGTTCGTTAAATATGTTTGAAAAAAAATTGTCTAAAAAGAAACAAAAGAATGAACATGCTTTAGCAACTATATGTTAAAGTTATTAAAGTCGACCTTTAAATCAGAAATTATCGAAGTCTTACCTAACGATAATATTTTTAGACAACAAATTACCATGATTTTAGCATAAAAGTTTTTCTTTTTTATGACTTATGTGTTGGACTGAAACTCGAACGTGGCCATTAAAATTTTAGGTGGATTCGGTATAAAATCCTCTTATAATAGCAATAACGCAAAATTTATAGGTCTCAGGCCAGACACGAGTTGGGTTAAGGAGATCATTATTTTTTATCGACAAAAGAAAATAAACATTAAGGTGACTTTACCAAATGTCAATTCCTACATAAATCAGCTTTGTGCCTAGAATCAGTTTTATTAGTTGTATCCTCTTAGCAAAGACATTATTGTCTATTAGTGAACACAAATAAGATCTTAGATCCGGATCTTATTTGGTTTGCCGGACTTTAAATCAGACTTACGTAATGGTCTTAATCGGCAGCTGAATAGATATTTGTTTGGTACATCCAACTGAGAATAAATAAATAAAAAAATATGAATAAATAAGCACATTCGTTACTTTAAAAATAATCATTTCTGTCTGAAAAATCTGCATGCATTGTGAAGCTCACTCACGAGACAAAGATTTTTGTTACAAGCTTTGACTTTTTGCTTTTGTCGCTAGATATATTTACATACAACGTAAATTAGGTAATTGTGTTATAATGGCTTTAATTTTGACAGTTCAAAAATATTTATTGTGTTATTTACGTTGTTGAGCAGAAAAATTTTTCGAACATATGCAGCACTGGATTGGCAATATACTTCAAAATGATTCAGATCGTGATTGAAAATCTATTACGCAATTAAGATGCAGGAATTGGATAGTGTTAATCATTGATAAAATCCTTCTTGCTAACTTGTAGTAACTGAACATCTTTTAAATCATAACTTAGACCAATCATCTTGCGTACAATTAACTCAGCACAAATTAAATCTTTTACTCGACGTACGATAATTGCCGTTATATACCACAGTCGTGTACCATGTATTATTTTAATATTATAATGATTAAATTTAATTCTTTGTGCGATGTTCAGTTTCATGAGCATTTATCATTTCCGTGGATTCTTCAATCAAAACAATAAGCAATTAAATAAGCTAATGTGGGTAAAGAATGTCAACGATCAATCTTTAGTACATAAATCTATGGTTGTTTATTTTAAGGAGCTAAGATGAGGTAAGTTAAGCACTAGTTTAGCAAGGACATTCTAATTGTGTCGATGATGCATACTTATTAAGGTATATTATACGGATTTACAGGGTGACAGGGTCATCGACGCGCTGTATACTTGTATTCAGCACATCAGCACATGATTTTAGACCCCACATAACCGCGCAACCTGATACCTTGGATGCAGTCTATGATTCTTAACCGACTAAAACCTTATTTATTGTTATTTTAAAAAACTAGCTAGTAACTGTTCCATACATTTTGATCGCGTAGGTATTGCACTTTCCTATGAACCAGGCTGAGCATTTTTTAAATACTTGCCCTGAATTTTTTTTTTTGGTAAAATTTTGCGCGTCGATGTCCCGGCACCCTGTATAGTATGGTAAATTATAAAAATAGTAAGTTTATTGTTTTTCACTTTGCCTAGTAATAATTTGTCTCAGCCATAGCAATTTTTTTGAGCAAGCGTAGCTATCAACGCTCGTGCCTTTTACCTAGTGGGACAATAACAGGCAGGTATTATTGTAGGAGTTTTTAGTGGAACGTCTTGAGAAAATCAGCATTGAGCCATTTGTCAATAAAATTAAGAACACTTTCCGTCTTATTACAAAACGAACTCAAACTTTAGTTCTAGCCTAAACCTTTGAGACAGTATTTGTATTTTGAACTTTATTTTGATTTAGGCAAAGTATTTAATACTAAAATGTCAACTAAGCACCGAAGTACGCTGTCATTTTTGTATAAAGAACTGCATTTTAATAACAGTTAGGTTCTTAATTCAATAACTGGCTCGGTGGTTTAAACGATCTAAAGAAAAACCTTGTTTTGTAATAACCCCGTACATGTTCTTAATTCTATTGACTAATATAGTGTAAGTACCTGTTCTGAAAGATTTCTTTCACTGTCCCTTCAGTTAGTTTGACTAGCAACTATGACAACAATTTCTTATGGGAAATATGGGGTGTTGTAACATACTGTCCCTCTTCGTTGGGATTTTTTCTTCTGTATATTTTTAATAGATTTTATTTTTAAAAAAATTGTATTTTTTACATCAGTTCGTGCGAAATCCGGTCTCTTGGAACTTTCCTATTATTTAAATACCTAGGTCCTGCTAAAACTGGAACAAAAACGTGTAATTGTAAGATATCGATGAGATGGCTATAGAATAAACACCTCGTTATCAACACAGCTATGGAGTGACAATGACTGTAATTATCTTCAGTTTTATGTTTTTGTAACACGCACGCTTTGTGGCCTTTCCCACACGCCCGAGAATTAAGTAAATACCTAGGTACATAGTGCCTTGTTTTTCTTCGGGAAACAGACAAATTGGACATACCGACAAGATCGCCTCCCATTCATCCGTGAACTCATCTGACACCTCGGTCAGGTGTTGTACGACTAAGGGCCGATTTTTCAATCTTTAGATAACTTTTATACGAGGAATAAAAATTGCGGTTTGACAGGTTTTGAATAGTAAATTGTATTTCAAACCACCATATTTATTCTTCAGTTAAAAGTTATCTAACTACCTATTAAAAATCAGCTCTAAGAGGTTGATGCTAGGTATTATGCTGGACATTAGCGCTCCCCATAGATAGCCAAGGATATGATGCCGTCGAGGTCTGGCTTCTCGAATGAATAACACTGAACTCTGATAAATGCTCTATGATGCGTACATAAATTATGAATTGATTGGCCATCCGTACAAAGCCTCATCGAGTGATGGTGGGCATGCAGTTAAAAATGAATTTTCACAAATAGTATTATATGCAATATGCTATTGATATTCTTTGTGGTTTAGCACCACCAAGGTAGTAATATTATTGTTGTTTTTTATTAAATAAATAATGGCTTGACTATTATGAGTGTCCTTTCGATTTACTCCAAAAACGGTTTGAGTTTTTTATTCTTATGTGCCAAAAAAGAGAGTGTAGATTTTTATTAACCATTAACATAAATAAACAGGCTTAAGTGTTGTTATTTAGATTATGTTGCAATGGATACAGAAGCTGTCTTTTATTTGGGCATAATTTACCTATCCACAAATCACTTAATCCTAACTAATATTATAAATGCGAAAGTAAGTTTGTTACGCTTTCACGCTAAAATAGCTGAACGGATTTGAATGAAATTTGGCACATAGATAGACCATGACCTGGGTAAGGTCATAGGCTTCTTTTCATCCTGGATCGCAGACGAAGTGACGGGCAACAGCTAGTTTTTTATATAAAAACGTTAATACAAGGTAGGTAGTAGTAAAGCTAGAGATATATCATTAAAAGTATAAGAAACTATAGAGAGAGAACAATTTCACTTCATTTTAATAAATCCATCATTAGGCACTGACAAAAAGGCTAATTATCATAAACAATACCTGATAGGGAACATTGGCGGCAATCTGCATAAAACATTGACACAGGTATGCCAATAATTGAGATTTGCCTGGCCTCGCGTGATCGATTCCTGGGGAATGGCTTTGTCTTGTCGCGTCGCAATCTCTTGTGGACGTGTGATTGCGCACTTATTCGGCAGTTTTTGTTTGTGAAAAGCCAAGGAAAATATGCGACTTTGAACATTTCGTTTGCAGAGATAATGTATTGTGTGAATGATTGAAATATTTTGTGGCCTATGGGAAAGATCGATTTGTAGCAATGTTTAGGAAAGTCTGAAAAAATCGGGTGGGGTTAACAACTATGTATGGAGACAATGGCGCCGATTCCCTTGTTCACAAACTAAACTTTTAAGTTCAGTGCATATTTTTCCTTCTATTTCATTAAGAAAAGGACAGATGATAAATATTAGTTTAGTCCTGTCAAATTAGTCAGCGCGTGCGTAAATTGACGTATTTTTAGTAGCCATGTTTTTGATCACGTCTAAACTATCTATGGATTATCTTCTGTCCCTTTCTTAATTAATAGAAGGAAAAATATGCACTGAACTTAAAAGTTTAGTTTGTGAATAAGGGAATCGGCGCTGCCTTTACTAGAGAAATTTTAACTATCATGTATCTAATAATTGGTAATTAAGCTTTCCCATTAAGTATACACATGTTTAATGCGTCCATACTTATGTTTCTTTTCGAAAACAAAATCTGGATGAATTTGTATAAGTTTTGTTTAAAATCCTACTAATATATTAAACACGAAAGTTTGTGAGGATGGATGGATGTTTGTTACTCTTTCACGCAAAAACTACTGAATGGATTTGAATGAAATTTGGCACACAGATAGTTTATAACCAGCACCCTAATTGCGTAACACACAATCAATTGGAATCGGTTTCATTTTGACAGTTCAACAATATGCATTGCGTTATTTACATGTTGAGCAGACAAATTTTTCGAACTTATGAAGCAATGGATTAGCAATTTGCTTCAAAATGATTCAGATTACGATTGATTGTGTGTTACGCAATTAGGGTGCAGGATTAATACAAAAGTTCCTTTTTATCCCGATATTCTTAAGGGATCGAGACCTATGCGCATGAAACGCGGGGTGCTGCTAGTCTTTAATATTTTCACAAAATCCTAACCTCAGCTTAGTACAAATTTCTTAACCACTTTGTATGTCATGAGATAAGTCTGCTGCTAATGTGCCTTTAGGTTAATTAATACTCTTCTACAGATTATAAGAACTATAATTGGTAGAGGTGCACTTATAATTACCCTATAATGCGGGCTCAATAACTAGCACAATACTGTACAGCTGATCATATCTTTAGTTACTTATCAGCCTATCTTTCACATGACAATTGAACTAAGCTTTTTATTTCACGACCTTTAAAGTCGTGAAATCTCATACACATAAAATTCCATTTACGTTTTGTTCCGAAAATTCTGAGCGTTCTTTCTCATAGTCGTAGTCGGTAACTGTATTTGGCAGTCCTTGCTCTCAATAGACAATATTAGTAAAAAAATCCCATGGAACAGAATGTTGTTATCACATGTGTAATCGGTCGGTGGCGACAAACAAAGTGACATTCTCACTGTTTCTAGGTTTACAATAGCAATCGTTTACGTCGTTTCACGTGTAGCAGTTTCGACTAATGATCTAGCGAAGCGTACAGTATAGGTAATTTGCAGAACAAATCGTATAATTTTGGAAATACCACGCACATGACCTACGAATATATTATTATGTGTCAATGTGCCATCATCACATAACATACCGATGACTCCTAAAATCGCCATCGATCGGTCCATCCTACTGACATTAAGAGTCACGATGTTCAGTAAATAGATAACGTCAACGGTGCAGGAAGAGGATTCCGTAATTTAAGAATCTGTTGAACTTTATATAAGTACCTAAATAACTATAGGTACCTGTGCTATGACAAATAAGAATCTTTCGTAAGATGGGGTACATTGAACAAATGAAAAGTTAGGTTTTTTGTCTTTTAGCGCTAAACATTTTATCATTGTGTGAACCAAAAATTATGCTAAGTGCTGAGCACATAGGCCTTCTTATAAGTATTTCACGTTCTTGAGATCGCTAATCTATTAATCTTTTAATTGTCTATCCATCACCTGTCTACATTTTTTACGTTGAAAGCACTTTATGCTCCGGTTGTACCGTGGGAAATGCTACTGTATAAGGGCCCTCTTAGCTAGGAAGAAATGGCAAAGGTGACGACATTGCATTTTCGCAGTTGCTTGCTCAGTTACCAATTGTAATGGTATGCAATAAATCAATATTGTAATGCATAAACTCACACGTTTTTCATGACCAAACAATAGATTTTCATGTCAGTGCGCAACTGATAACGTTCTAAGATAATCGATACTAATTATGGGATGACAAAAGATCGATGAATGGAGTTAATTCAAGGTTTCTGAACCTCGGCAAAAGAAAAATAATATGTTCCTTAATTTTATTAATAGAAACATATAATTATTATTTTTACTACGAACCTCCAGTTAAAGGGTTGATGGAAACATGATAATGAAAATGAATACATTTACCGTCATGAATGTAAGATTTTAATATTATGTAAATAGATGATGACTGACTAATTAGAAAAATATTAAAATATTCAATAGCATATTTTAAGTTAAGACTAATAAGTGCACACTTCTGCGCACCTATTGGTACATCTTAAGCTTGTCCCATAAAGTTGAATGGTTTTTGATTCTCAAAATCCATATTAAATGAATAGAACAGTGATATGAATAAGTTAGGTAAAGACTGGAAAAGTCTCTTTTGAAACTGTATGAAATTGAATTTTTTATTTATTTATCGACTTTCAAAAATAATTACTCCTTGTAAATCCTTATCATCGCAGTCAATCCTGAGATTGTCTGGGGAAGCTAGCCATAAGCGATATGATAAAATATATAAATATATATCTGTAATTATGGCCACACTATTGAATTAGAAAATTCCTGTAATGATAGTGATGTTGAGTTAATAAATAAATAATATGAAATAAGATTATTTTAGTTGTGCGTGCTATTAACACTCATTCGTGACCATCAATAGCACTATGAAAAATTAAAGCCGACCAGCAAGAATGAGCACCCTTATCTCCTATCATAAAGAGAAGAGGGATATTCCTCTAGGAACAAGACTACTATCAGACAACTTTGATGCAAACTCACCTTAGAAGGAACGTACACACAAATAGCACGACACTGTACACAACTTGTAACAATCGGTACCGGTGACAATGATCGTTGTTTAGCGTGCAAAGCTGACTGGTAGCGCGCCCCGGCCTCGTCCGCATCTTATACACGCACCCCACGGCTCCCCGACGTAGCGAAGATGCCGCAATGTCGCCCTATCGGTAGGGATGTCCCTCCGAACGTACGGATCTCGCCTCTGATAGCACGTCGATAACCGTGACTAAATATCACCGTTTCCCCCGTTTCCAACGGTTCATACACGATGACATGACTTTACACGCAGGCTCGTACATTGCTGGCTTAAGAGCGCGTCTAAAGCCAGTAAAATTTTAGTATAGAAAAAAAAAACGTAGTATGCGCTAAAACTGTTATATCGTAATAAATCCAAAACTAAAAGAAATTACATAAAATGCCTAAGCACAGCCTTTACTCTTGCATAAATATAATTAATTATCAAATTTTTGTCGCAATAGGCATTACCGTATTGAGTACAAAACGGAAAAATATGAGAATTAGAGGTTACTTCGTGATTTTTTTCTATCGAGGAAATGTTATTATTTCATGTTTTTGATCAAAGTGAACCCTCGGAAATATCATGTATCAGATTTGGTCCGGAATTTTTCATGTAAAATCAAATATAAGATTGGTAATTTTGCTCTATACGGGCTCTTAACGAGCTCCAAGAACACCCACCCATCTCATCTATGCATCAATAAGCTAACTTCATCGCGTGATCAAACTTTACCAAACGTTAAGTTTTCGTAACACGTGTGTCTGCCTTTTGTTGGCATTGTACCGGTAATTATTTCATAATGTGATGACTTTTTGTCTGCCTTCTCGGTTATAAACCAATTAAAATACCAAATTAAGTGACCGTGAACCTTTATTTTAATTATTTTGAAGCTCTATTGCGTCGGTCTTTAGTCCTTACTTCGTTATTAGAGTTGCTAGGCTCAAGTCTTGGGATGATCATGCAATTCCTGTATAATTCAGGAAATGCGTATTTTGTTTTGTGGTTCTATAAATTCGTTGGCTTATTATCACAGCAACCAATATTTACTTACTTACTTCATCACCATTCTCCGGCCCTTATCCAAATTTATTTGCGGTCGGCGCAACATGTATTTTCCTTCCATACTTCTCTATTAGTCGTCATCTCGGTAGTCACCCACTTTCTAACTATATCATCGTTCACACAGTCCATCCACAGTTTCTTTGGATTCCCCTATTCTTATGGCCATCGACTTATTTATCTACTTATTGTTAAATATATGTCTTAAGTCCTGCTTATTTTTTATTATTGAAGCAGGATTATCGTCATTAAACCTGTCCAATTCCCATGCATTTTAATTTGCTCAAAACTAACATAAATTAATAGGCATGTAGGCAAATAAGCCATGCGTGACAGATAAAATTAATTTTCAATTCATTAAAATTCTGTGCTACTGGCAAAAGATGCACAAACCAGAAGCAATCTCTACTTAAATTGATTTTATCTCACTTTTAACAAGGAACCTGTTGTAACATCTTACTCAAATCTTTGTATCACAAGGCGGGTCGTGATATTGTTCATAACAGCACCATGCAAGTCAAAATAGTGCGAACACGGCTTAAAGTGGCTTACAATACGTGTGCATTATGCCTAAAGTACAATATAGTTCGTTATAGTAAGTGGGGCAGAGCTTCTTCCTTGTAGTTATCCTTGCTGCATCAAGCGGTGAAAGCGACTACTTATCTGTCAAACGCTCATGACGAGGAAGTGGATCATATGTGCAAGCCTTTATGTTCTTTCGCAGTTTCGCACGCTCTTCAAATATCGACGGTGAGAAATTTTCGAGTATTTCAGCGCATTTCAGAAAATAAAGCTATAAAGTTATCCATGTACGCAAAAACAGTTACATTGTTAGAAGTTGTGTGAAATATTACCTCATTATTTTAAATATTTTTTTGTTAGTATTATTATTTTCATCTTACGGAATATGTAGGTAACGTTGTTTTATTGTGATACAATCAATTTTCAATAGCAAGTAATTTTTATTGAGCCGGATTATGAAGAAGACACAGCACAGGACATAATTTATTCATATAACTGGTTACTTGGGACAATCGTCGTTTGCGATTCGCGATTCAACTGGTAGCCTAATGATTCTTTTTAAATATTTTATTTATATCACAAATTATTATCTTCGTGCTGCATAATAGGATACTGTTAATACCTTGAAACTAGTAGATACTAAGATTATAAATATGAATGATAAAAATTATGAAACAGTCTAAATATTTTTAAATAACGTGCGAAAGTGATTATCACAATAGGCGTTTAGTTCGCCTACTTACACGACCACACACGAAGTGCAAGGTCGAAACAATAATAACATTTTAAATATTTTAACACGCTAGATAGAATGCTTAATTTAAACAGTCGTGCACCTAATGAACTTGCATTTGAGGGTGAGTTAGGTTGGGTAAGGTTAAACAGGCAACGCATGCCGCAAGTTACAAAAGCAGCGCTCAAATATCCAAGAAAAACGATTGTATCTTCTGCATGAATAGTCTGTATTTAATTTAAAAATCTAAATTCCAACTACAATCTTTAATATTATAAAAGACATTTTAGTTAAAAATATAACTTTTTTTTTTTTTTAAATACGTTGCCCCGCACTAGGAATTACTCCTGTATCGTGGGTGCGTTTACAAACCTTTAAACTCACATACACAAACAGCCAGACCCGGAACAACAACCTGTAGGCAATACAAATATTTGTTCCGTGCGGGAATCGAACCCGCGACACGCAACACGTAGTCACTTCCCTTGGCGGTGATATTAAATAACGATCAAGAAAACAAGTGTGTAAACTTTTTTGGCACAGTACCTATTTGCAGACTTGTAGTGCTATTGATATAGGTATTATTATGATTATTAATATTTCCGCTCATCTATCTCTACATGTACCACATAAGAAGAAGAAGGTAGGTAATGTCAAAGTGTCATCGTTTGCGCCTCGCGAGGGTTTTGCGTCATTACAACATGCGCGTGCGACGCTTGCGCCGTGATAGATGAAATAACCAAACGTCACATAGGACCACTGTGAAACTGCATAATGTTACGTCACTGTTGCCTTCCTCGGAAGAGTTTAATGAGCATCGTGAGGCACTAACATGAAAACAAAGTGTGCCGAAAAAAATTGTTGACAATACCATAGGTGCTGCATGTACTAAGATAATTTACCGACCTACCACATTTTTTCATAAAATTGAAATGTTAGTTTTGTAGTAACTTTTTAGCTTCTAAAACTCCATCTATTGCAACGGGATGAAATGTTTTCTGTCGAGAAAGCTTTTGTTCAGGAGTAGGCTTTAAACAAATACATTTCTTGGGATCCAGTGATATTTTTTTCTCTTTAAATTCTTGAACCGTTTTTAATATAAGAGCGTTTTCTTCTTCTAATAATAATTTTTCGCGGTACAAAGCTCTTTTTGACAATTCAGCTTTAGATATCCTGTGCCATAGTCTTGTCAAACCGCTTGTTGTTGCTATAGCGTTTAAAACTAGTGAATCATCCGAGTGCTGTTTACGAATATTCAATTTCGATGCGGTTGGGGAATGAGGCAAATATGAACCAAAGGGTAGAACTTTTTCACGCTGTGTCTCAAATTTCCGGCAAAGTCCTGCCATACGCAGAATTTTATCAATTTTTTCGGCCGCCTTTTGCAACCATTCGACAGTGTCATCTGTCACTTTCACCAATATTGCTAACTGTTTAACATCTGTATTGACACCACTGTACATTTGGTGTTTCAACCTGAAACAAGCATCCCTGTGCCTGTTACGACGTTCTCGGAAAACAGCCTGTTTTGTACCAGATTCGTAAGCTGCCAATTCAGATCGTAGTCGTCTGAGCAGGCCATCACTATTGGCAATTTTCTTGCCTTGAGAGGCGATAATGTCAGCCATCATATTTTCTTTTCGTCGTAATTTACGCACTGCTTTTTGATTTTCAGCAGTACCAAGGACGTAAGCTCTAAGTACAGCCTTATACTCATCCCACACTGCATTATAAGTGTTCTCAAGTAACGATCGCAAAATTTCACGCTCATTGGAGTACGTAGTGCGATCTTCGTCTGCTTTTACCATGTTTTCTCCCCTTGTGGTCCATGCTAAAGTATCAGCTGTGGTATGAGCATGATACAATAGGAGTTGTAAATGTGTTTCGGCTGCAGTGTGATCCGACATAATATTGGCTGTCTCATCATCAGCTCTAGTTAAAAGGTCTTTCGTTCGGACTTCATTCTCTTGGGATAAGTCATCCAAGTCTGTTAAAAATTTATTGATCATTCTATCGATAGTATCACAGAAGCTGGCAACCGTTCGTTGGAATTGGTCATCGGCAACTTGCATGAGTTTCATCGTAAATGCAATTACATGATCTTTTTTATCGTAAGCCCTTTCGAAGACATGCCACAGTACTTCAATATCCTGTCTAAAGACAGGTTCCTTTATCTTGAGCATCATTGCGCGCCAGCTCTTGTCAAGTTCCCCTCGTCTTTGGCCTTGTGCCTTGACCTCTCGTACGAGCTGTTCACGTTTTATTTGTATCAGTTTATTCATCTCCGCCCTTAATTTTTCTAATCTTTTCGCCTCTTTTTTGGCTTTTTTCTCTTCTTTTGTTAACCCCATTTTTAATCACTTTTATGTATTTGTAAATAATCAAAATCTTTAGAAAATACAAGAAAATACCAGAACTGTCAATAGTTGATTGATCTATCTGTTTGTCACGTAGATTTAAAAGATTTAAAAAAGATCTATAACATATTATTATGGAATTAGTAAGTGCTACATACAGATGACATGTGATTCAATAAAGTATTGAAAAATTAAAGCACCCCATTTAGCTTATGAAAATCCAAGATTTAATGTTTCTGAAAATTTTCCGTCATTTAATATATTTTTTCTCTAAACTCTCAAATTAAATGGCCATCATTGCTACTTAAATAAGCAGTGAATATGGTAACAAAGCTTTCAATGTAACCAAATGTTCTAAAAAATCAAATAGGTAAAGATACAACAAAGAGTTAATTAACAATTTTCAAAATCATCTGCTTGAACCCCTAAGACCGTTTTCCTGTAGCAACAACAACAGTTAAAGTACAGACGCCAGCACATCAAGCTACTACAATCTGTCAAATTTCAACTTTATCGCTAAAGCATTAGGTTCAAAGTAGATTTGACAGTTGCGGGTAGCTTGATGTGCTGGCGTCTGAACCGCTCTTACTGCCCTTTGTCTCAAAATCCAACCTGAGTAGGTACTTACTACTTCCATAGACAATTAAAAATTGTCAGTGAAAAAAAAACAAAAAGTAAACACTTATAATACTGACCTAATATTGTACAAGTACGCTGGACATAACACTATCGATGACAAAATGAAGACATTTGATTTTCACCATTTTGGCGCTGATAACAACGTGAGCGTCCGTGAAACTAATATTTTTGATAGTGAGTTTTTACAAAATGCGCATACTCTCATTTTAAAAATATCTCGTAGTAAACACAAAATATACAAAAAAAATCTTATTCAACGATTTAGACCTAAATCATCAGAGACGTATGTACCAAAACAACACGACGACCATTTGCAACGGTGTGTAAATTTTAGTTCCTGAGACGCCCGAGCGGGGCGCTACTACGAATATTTTAACACTAACTATAAACATTTTCGGACAGTCTTAAAAAGTATCAAAATAATAGGTAGGTCAACTTTCTCACCATTGCCTATCACCCTATCACCGACTGTTCTGTTTCCGAATCTACCTATAGTCTTTTTCAGAAATCTTTATTCTCATGCCAAATATACACTGTGGCAGGGTATCGTGCAACCTGAAGAGCCATTCTCGTAATTTTAAGAACGTTCACAGTCTGAGGGGCAATTCTCGTAATTTTAAAAATGATCACAGTCTGAACTCATTCTCAATCTGTCAAAAATACCTCCAATTTCCATACATTTTTGACAAGTTTTTGATATTTATTGTCACCGAGATGAGATTGCAACTAGATTTTGAACGTTTTTAATTACGGGAATTGACCATCTGATCTCAGGCAGTCTCAATCTGTCAAAAATACTTCCAATTTCCTTACATTTTTGACATTGATTGTCGCTGAGATGAGATTGCGACTAGACTTTGAATATTTTTAATTACAGGAATTGGCCTTCTGTTACCATGGATGAATCCATACATGATTCTAAATCCCCTACGTTGAAATTTTTAGTCTGACCGTGAACGTATTGCTCTTTTTTTCTATGAAACACCAAATTTTGTTATGATAACCGACGTAAAATTTCTACGCTAGTGTCTGGTCTAGAATCATGTGCTGCACAGATGTGTACAACCTGGACCATTTAATTACTGTTCAGTGTACATACTTGCAATTTTTAACTCATTAAAATTTGTAAGCACAATTTCCATACTTAAATAACAACAAAAATTTTCTAACAGCCCCGTTACCAGGCGTTGGTGGGTGGGTGCGAGCCGTTGCAAAGTTATTTGCACAAACGTTTAGCAGAAAACCTGAACAGTGAAGCAGCCTTACGTACAGTTTGCGATGTGGCTCAGTGTGTACAGTGGCTACGTTCTACTTTTCTGTACGTACGTGCGGCTCGAGACCCTAAGAAGTAAGTAAAGTGACTTCTTTACAGTAATAGGTCTTAATACAGGCTCTAGGTAGGAATTAAGGCAGAAAATAAGGAACTTCTTGACCCCGGTCATTCTTTTTGTGATTCTTAGCACACTAAAGGCGCTGCGTGGGTAGGTTCAGCATACGGTAGACACTACAGATTACCTTGCGAACGTCGCAGGAATCCGCTTGATGCGGGCACAGGACCCGGTCGTAGTGGAGATACTATGTTCTATGTTACGGGTTTGGTTTTCGCATTTAGTCCTTCAGCTTATTAGGTATTTGGTTTCAGTTGAAAGGCTTAGGGTAGTGCCAAAGAATCGTGGAAGTTGTAGTGTAACAAATTTCCTCTTTTTTGTGAAGAGAATCAATTTGGTTTTTGTTGGGTTCACTGATAGTTGATACTACACCAATTCTCTACTATTTTCAGTGCCTGGTGCATTAGGTTTCACAGGGTGTTTTCGTGGGTGCCATTTATTATTATGTTTAGAACATCGGCGTAGCCTACGGTAAAGTAGCCTTTATCGTTTAGTGCATTTATCGGGCTGTCTACAACCAGATTCCATAGAAGCGGCGAAAGGACGCCCCCTTGCGGGCAGCCCTTTGCCACAATGGCCCTTGTGGTGTCGTTTACGGTCACTTGTACAGCTCTCTGTTCGAGCATATTGGTAATCCAGCCGCTCAGAGACGGATCTATACCGTGTCTGTCTAAGGCCGTGCTGATACTTTTGAATGTGGTTTTGTCAAAGGCGCCCTCAATGTCAATGAAGGCGGCCAGTGCTGAGCATTTGTGGTCCACTGCGCATTCAATCTTGGATACGACGCTGTGCAGCGCGGATTCTGTTGATTTGCCTGTGGAGTACGCATGCTGTTGTTTGTGGAGTGGTTTTGCCCTAAGGGTCCCGTGTCGGATGTGTCGGTCACATTAGTGTCTCCAGGGTCTTTACTAGAAAGGATGTGAGGCTTATGGGTCTGTACGCCTTCGGTTGCGTGTAGTTGGCTTTACCAGGTTTAGGTATGAAGATGACTTTCACTTCGCGCAAGGCTAGGGGTATATGTCTGAGTGTTATGCAGACCTGGTAGATCTCCATCAGGCATGGTGTAATATATTCCATTGTAGTAGGGCTGGGAAGATGCCATCCAGTCCCGCGGACTTGTATGGCTGGAAGGTGTTGATGGCCCATTTTAACCGGTCCTCCGTTACTAGCCTGTGGGCACAGGTTCAGTCCCGTTCCATTGGGATTCAATTTGGTACGTCTTCCCAGGTCCTGTCCTCTAGGAGTTTGCAGTCTGGGAAGTGGGCTTTGAGAAGGACCTTGCTGGTCTCATGGTCCGTTAGTGTGTATGTGTCATCGGGTTTTTTCAGCGCGCCGACGGTTCGGTCCTGGTCGGTTGATAGGATCTTCCTTACCCTTGCGGCTTCATTATTGGTTTCTATGGATTCACAGAATTTCCGCCATGCTGTCCTCCTGGCGGTTCTGATTTGCTTTTTGTATGTGTATCGGGTTTCTGTGTATATTTCCCAATCTTCCGGAAGTCTGGTGTTTTTATCTCTGTTGAATTCCGTCCGTAATGCATGTCTCAATTAACCAAGTTTGGCGTTCCACCAGGGATTTCTTTCGCTGTTGGCTCGTGGCGTCCTTAGTTTACAGCATGCATGGTAAGCTTCGGTAAGATATTCTGATAGCTTTGTCACATTGTACATATTCCAACTGTGCTGGTTCTCTTATGGTTATTTGTGATAGATGCCTAGCTAGCAGGGCGGCCAGGGGCGCTTATACCCGGGCACATCGGTGCGCCGCGGATTTGTTCTCGGTGCGGGTTTCTTGGTGTTGGTGATTAGTGTGAAGCGGATCCTTCTGTGGTCCGAGCAGGAAGGTTCGCCCGATACATGCCAGTTTGGTAGTAGTAGTGGAGATACTTTGGGGAGGCCTATGCCCACTAGTAAACGTCTTTGCCTGCAACCCATTAGCTGCAGTCCCATACATTTGGTTCGAGTAGGTACTGAAGTTTTGTATGGGACAGCTGATTATTTTTCCGCGATTACGATGTACGGGTCCCATGGAGAAAGTTATTTAGTTTGATGGTCTGTACAACACCTTTAAATATGGCCATACCTTTCTGATACACGCTGTATACAGAATAGGTACATCGACGCGCAAACTGAGGGGCAATTCTCGTACCTAATTTTAAGAACGTTCACAATCTGATCTCAGTTTCAAAACCTCAAATTTCCCTACATTTTGACAAGTTTTTGACATTTGTTTGTCGCTGAGATGAGACTGCGACTAGATTTTGAACGTTTTAAATTACGAGAATTGGCCTTCTATTATCATACATTCTGCACATGATTCTAGACCCATTTTATAGAAAAGTGCAATACTTTATTTTATTTTAAACTAGCTTCTGCCCGCGACTTTGTCCGCGTGAAGCAACTTTCTTATTTTTTTTTTCCGTAAGAACGTTCTACAAATTATTAGAAAACTTAATAAAAAAAGATAGATGAAATCGGTAAAGTCCTTCTCAAGTTATGGCGTGACCAAGGGAAATAGGGATTCATTTTTCTGAAAAACTTCAACGCAGCGGGTTCACAATCATGTACTGAATCCATGGTAACAGGTTGGGCGTCGATGTCCCTGCCACCCTGTATATATTTATCAAGGATAACACAGTTATTTTACCGCGGTGTATTCTAACAGGTACCTTGGATTGCCACAAAATTCATCGCAGCATCTTATCTCCAAGAAAATTGAGGGTGAGTTTCCGGTTCTGTATTTTTTCGTTGGTACTGTATGGTAGTTATTTTGTGTGTTACGAAATTAATACGCCGCGCTGCCGCTGCTGCAACAAAACCCAAACATCAACTGTTGATAAACGACGCATTTATTTCAGCGCTACAGGATAATCGCGCTATTTATCTCTATTGTATTACCTTTTGGATCTTATCATTGCATTTGTAGTAAAATTACTTTAATTAAAATTAATTACTCGACCCATTAAGCGCTTACAATTAATCATTGAGGTTTTTCTGCTTTAAAATATCTGTTACGTGAAATAAACTCAACTTATGTTTTGTAGTTTTAATTGATGGACTTATTTGTTTACATAAGTGAGTTAAAATCAGTTCCAAATCATTAGTTTCATTTCGTCGGAAGAACCCATCAAAAGAAAACATATATAATTGTTACGATAACAATATTTTATTGCACAAAAACATAGGCCATTCAAATTATAATTTGAAGGTCTGTCCATTAAAGTAATTTATTCCGAAAAAAACATTTAAAAGTAATTATAATTACGACTACGCATTTAAAATATGTCGTCAATACAGTCATATCATAACAAATATAATTAACTCGCGGCATTTTATGGATGAACTAATGAAATATTCATCATCATAACCTTATCTATCTGTATTATCTGCAATTTTAATATTATATTCATAACTGCTTATACAATAAATAGCAAGAATCCAATGGCATAAACATTGCCGTGTAATTGCCACATTTTTTTTTTTAATGGTAATCTTCTTATAATTGTACCAACAATATGCTGCATACAACAACGTTACTTGTTAGGTCAAATCACGCATCTATTCGTCCTTAGTAAATAATTACTAAGGACGAATGTATGCGTGATTTGACCTAACAAGTAACCTGCCACCCTGTACACATAGATATAAATCTATGTGTAGGTACAGGGTGGCAGGGTCATCGAAGCACAACCTGTCACCATGGATTCAGTACACGATTCTGGACATCTTCACACCCGTGCGTTAAATTTATAGTCAGTTTAAAAAAAAATGCTGTTCTATACATTTTGACCTGGTAGGTACACTTTTGTATGAAACCAGAAGCATGTACTGAATCCATAACAGTTTGTGCGTCAATGTCCCTGCGACCCTGCTACCCTGTTTTAGCATTCATGATTAGCTTATAGAAGTCTACCACACGCACGACATAGACCTTTCCAATCGCACGTCATTTACTTACCAGTCTACCCTCGGCTACTTCCCTTCTGTTGTTACGTACCTCCAGTTGTTCGTTCACCCTGTGGAGATCATCGCTCCACCTAGCCTGATGACGTCCTAGCTTACCTAGCAACAAGATATATCTTTGGATTGATTGAGGGATTAACTTTTCGTGTCTTTAGATAGGCTTACCACGGCTAACGAGCGTGTATTTTTTTTGGTTTTTCATCACTATATCTAATCACTATGTCGTAAGTGTTGCAACCGCTTATTATTTTATTGAGACATCTGTGTGCTATATTGTGGTACCGTATCTTCGAGTAGGTACTAATATGATGCCTTTTCACGTTTATCACGATTAATTGATCCACCATTGTCCGAAATAATAGATACTGCAGTAATCAACCGGATTCTTCCTCTATACTGCGACCTGGCCAATTTAGCTGCACTGAAGGACAAAATATATTATTGCATTGTCTTAAATTATGTGCCAGCAGTAACTTGTATAAATAACCAATTTATCGGTAGGTTTCCACATCATCGAGTCGCATCAAATCAATTACTTAATTGACAGGCTTCTCCAACAATAAATATTCGATTAGCGAAACCATTCACTGCCTACCATGTCCAAAAATGCATCGTATCTTGTATGGGCTGTAAGCAATTCTGTGCCATACCTAATTACTTACCTTATTCTGTATTTTTTGTGCATGGCAATTGGCGCGCCTCCTATTAAGTATATGGGAAAAAGAAAGAAAGAAAATACGTTTATTTGTGGTAAACATGACGCAAAAAAGAACAAAAAACAAATAAAGAAAAAAGCAATAAGAAATGGTTGACATGCGTCACATCCACGCAAAACGGCTATCGCTCAGCATGACACACAAACACAACTGGAAACATACACATAACTGGTCTTTGGAACTTAAACATAACTGGAAATGTAGGTCTAGGTACTATAATGTACACCTCATCCTAACGCTTCGGGGACAACGTTAACAGGCGTGATGTTATGTTAATACATATCTATTCTACCCATTTACCTTAAGACCTTGAATCCTCTTTCTTATAATCTATCATCGAGTTAGTAATTGTAGCGTGTCACTCAAGTTCGCTATCTCTCGTCCTGAGCGGCCTCGCTTGAGTTCCGGATCATGATTGATGGATGGCGTTGTCGACACGCGGTGATCCTTCGCATTTGTCGATGCACGCGATCCTCTTATCCTTGGTGCAAGTGAAGGGCTAATGCGTGTAAATCCACCTTTGAAAATATTAGATTAGATATGGTTTTATTGTGACTGCATGCCACAAGAATCACTGCCGCATCTAACAAACTAGTCAGTTGATAGGTTCATTCGAATTGGTTGCGTTTGGAGGGCAAAGTTCCTTCGATTCTTACAATATGATTATGATAATACGCAAAATAACCGGTCTGTGTAATTTGATTATTATTTTATGTGATTGTTTTACAAAAAGATAACCACATGCACGCCGACTGCCTCTAGCTTACAGTTTATTACATGCCCTTTAAACGTAAAGCTATTTCTGATGTCGTCGAAGACACTTAATGTGTGTGTGTTTGTGCTAAATCGTAGTAAACGCTTGTAAATATCACGTCATTGGCATGGCAATTATGTTTATTCATCTTCACTTTAGTTATAATAATTGCTGTTGTAACCCTTGATTGTATCTTCTTCTCCATCTACGTTGTCAATCTTCAATAATGTCCTTATCTGGAAAAGTTGAAAGGCGAATGATGCATCTTCGCACCATATACAAATCCGTTCACCTATTCAATAAGTGCGTTTGTTGTATGCGGCATTTAATTACTTTATGTCATACTCGTGACTCGTGTAGGCACTTGGGAATTATTGAACTTTTACTTGAAAACACGTCATATTATGATAGTTCAATGACAAATGTTTCAAGGAGTTGCACAAAATAACTGTTGAACTCATCCAAATCAATGCACGACACATTCTTTGCCAGTCTTTATAACCTATGCCTTTTAACTACAATATTATCAGCACACTAGATCGAAATCCATCGTGATATTTGCACATCCTTTTTGTTTACAGAGCTGTGTGTAAAAGCGATGAACGGCTTAGCTTCTTCGGGCCTCATTACAATGGACGAAGCTAGTTGTATCGAGTCAACTGAAGCAGGAAGACTTATGTCCATCTTTTATTTGGACTTGGAAACTATGAAGCAGATTATGAAGGTAATTGTTATTTCAGTAGAGTATTTTTCATCATAGGTATCGGTATGTTAGATGTCCATGATAACTCTTCACCATTCTCAACTGTCTTATAATTCTGATCATCACATCTACAATTGTCTACAAGAACGCTTCTCTGTTTGAGCAGCTTGCTGTGACTTCCTCCAGTTCATCTATGGTGGATAGCAGGAGTAGCATTAGCCACGTAAGGAAATGTTTAGAAAAAACGGAAATAGATTTCCCATTCCTTTTGTGCAAACATACTATGTTAGACTATGTATAAAGTCTGCCTCTCTGTATGTATACAGGGAGGCAATATAGGCTGTAATATAGATTCCTTATTTCGCGTCATAAGGTACGAAAACTTAGGAACTGGAAGTCCCAAGACTATCCTCTCGCACAATAAACTTAACAAGAGTGAATTAGGGTCGTGTTATCTCGTGCATGTTATAAAGGTCACCTGAGGAAACTGGGTTGTATCAAGTTGAATGTAGCGATGATCGGAGGCAACGAGAACGTAGCAACCTGTCATTAATTACGCACTATTACCATGTTTGCTTCATATTATGAAAAAAATTATTAAATATAACTTTACCCAGGATACAACTTTATTAATTTTTGTGGGTAATAGGGGAAATGTAAACAAAGGAGAACTGCTCCAGTATCATAAAACATTATGCAATCTTAGTTTAAGAAAAGTTGTGTTGTTTACATTCCCTTATAGTAACAGTTTGCCACAGGAAGAAAATAGCTTAAGATTTGAACTAAATATGACAATGCATAACTTGACATTTAATAATAACTTGTTCCATTTGATTGATATTAACAATTATGTTAATAAAAATTTATATTTGACAAAAGATAGACATAACATTGTTATGTACTATCTGTCTAAATATTATAAAAGACAGATAGCTGTGTCGCTATCATATTTTTTTTCAATTACAGCCAAAAATTTGGCTAAACAACTTGCTTCTTTTGAGCAATGCAATGACATTATAAATAATTCTGCCACTAATTTGGTCACAATTAATGACATTGCTAATAATTTAAATTAGAAAGTAAGACAATAGAGGCAACCTCTAGCTATATTGTTCAGAATTACAAAAGCAACTCGAAAAAGGCTTTAAAATCAATAAATAGTATCAACCTGGTGCATCAAAATATTCAAGGATTTATGAACAAAGATTTAGAAGTAGAATTATTTATGAATTTTAATAGTATTGATATTCTTTGTATAACAGAACATTGGCTGAAAAGCCACCAGTTCTTGTTCAATTTTAATAATCACCAGGTTGGTAGCTCGTTCAGCAGAATAAATGCTATACATGGTGGCTCGTTAATTTTAGTAAGTAACCAGCTCAAATTTAAAGATCGTAACGATATTGTGAGCCTATCTGTTGAGCGTACAGTTGAAATTGCCTGTATAGAATTGGAGCATTTTGTTGTATTAAGTGTGTACAGACCCCCATCAGGATTGTATGACTGCTTTGAAAAGGTAATGGATGAAGTGTTAGACAGGATTTGTAACTCAAACAAGTCCGTTATCGTTTGCGGTGATTTTAATGTCAATTTATTGGAAAACTCAGGTTCTTGTAGTAAAATTATAAGTCTGTTTCAGTCCTACAATCTTGTAAACCTATTTTTGGAGCCTACAAGAATAACCCCTACTAGTGCCACATGCCTAGATAATATTTATACAGATATTATACCAAGCCACAAAGAAATTATAAATTTACTAGATTCTGATCATTGCGGGCAAAGGATTACTATTCCAAATCAAAACAAAATAGTGGTTAAAAAAGATATCACTGTCAACCCCAAAACTGCAAGTCGCTTGGAGGCTTTCAAAATTAAACTCACTGATGAATTACCAGTTTTGTCAATTCATGCGGATCCTAATCATCTATATGATAATTTTTTTAATATATACTGTAAACAATTTAATTCTACCTTTATTTCCAAGACTATCTCGGTTAATAGTAACACATGTTTCAGTGATTGGGCTACCATTGGTATTCATAAAAGTAGAAAGCGGCTTTATGAACTGTACAATGAAAGGACTTATGTAAACACTGATGAATTTAATTTGTATGTTAGAAATTATTCAAAAATATTTAAAAAAGTTTGTTATATGGCCAAGTCACGTTATTTGGGTTCAAGGATTAAAACCAGCAATAATGTAATTAAAACGACTTGGAATATTATTAATAGTGAAACGGGAAGGTCTAGTAATCGAAATACTGACTACAGCTTGTCGATTAATGACAACATAATAAAATCAGACTCACAAGTCGCAGAGGCGTTTGAAAATTTCTTTTCAGATATTCCCGTTTCTACTACTAAATCCCTAAACTCATCACCTTCTGTTGCTGAGTCTTTGCTTATGGAAAATGTTAATGGTTGCGATTCGGAATTTCATTTTGAACATGTTACCTGTAGAGATATAATTAAAACCTTTCACACATTAAATGTTAAAAAGACTGCAGATCTGTGGGGTAATTCTGTAGAAGTTGCTAAGTCTATTATTGACATTGTAGCACCTACTCTAGCTCTTATCTTTAATAGTTGTATTGACAGTGGGGAGTTTCCTGACCTCATGAAAAATAGTAAAATAATACCTTTGTTTAAATCAGGTAGTACATCAGACCCTACAAATTATAGACCTATTTCTGTACTACCTACCTTTAGTAAAATTTTTGAGAAATTAATTTTAGAACAATTGCAAAGATTTTTTAATAAACACAAATTATTACATAGCAAACAGTTCGGTTTTACAAGGGGTCGTTCAACTACTGATGCCGGTGTTGAACTTATAGGACATATTTATAATGCATGGGAAGACAAATGCGATGCCTTGGGCATCTTTTGTGATTTGTCCAAGGCATTCGATTGCGTTCTTCACGAAACTTTAATCAGGAAACTCCGCCACTACGGGATCCGGAACGCTGCTCTGGATCTTCTTATTTCATACTTGAGTAAGAGGATTCAGAGCGTTGATGTTAATGGAAAAAGATCTCCCGGATCTTTAGTAACAATGGGAGTCCCACAGGGCTCAATTCTTGGTCCTTTCTTATTTCTTATTTATATTAATGACTTGCCGTACCTCATAAAGGATAATCATGATATAGTGTTGTTTGCAGATGACACTTCACTTTTGTTTAAACTTAAACGTCAGCAGCAGGTTACTGACGATGTAAATAGCGCGATCTCTAAAGTAGTCCACTGGTTCAATGTTAATAATCTACTTCTAAACGAGAAAAAAACCAAATGCATTAAATTTACGTTACCTCACGTTAGACAGGTGAAAACTAATGTGTTGATAAAGGGCGAAGAATTGAATCCTGAAGACAGCACAGTATTCTTGGGCATAACTTTGGATGCTAAGCTACAGTGGGGTCCACATATAGACAAATTGTCAAAAAAGCTAAGTTCCGCAGCATACGCTGTTAGAAAAATTCGTAATTTAACTGATATAGAGACAGCCCGTTTAGTGTACTTTAGCTATTTTCATAGTGTAATGTCGTACGGTATCCTATTGTGGGGAAATGCCGCTGATATTCAGACTATCTTTGTTTTGCAGAAGCGAGCTGTTCGATCAATTTATAAATTAAGTCCGAGACACTCGCTCAGAGACAAATTTAAAGAAATTAATGTTATGACTGTGCCTTCTCAGTATATTTATGAAAATCTTTTATATGCCCATAAAAATATAAAATTGTTTAAAAAATACAGTGATATCCATGATATAAATACTAGGAACAAACACAAATTTGTTGTACCTACAACAAGGCTCAAGAAAATAGGTGGCTCGTTCAGATGCCAATGTATACGCTTTTACAATAAAGTTCCAAGCCTCGTTCAAGATCTAAGCCTTAATAAATTCAAATCATTCATTAAACGTAAGTTGTGCCAGAAGGCCTTTTATACCGTTAAGGCTTATATCGAGGACAAAAAGGCTTGGGATTAAGCTGCTTCCAATTTTTACATATTGAATGTTTTTTTTTTTTGTGGTTGTTGTTTGTTTTTTTTTTTTTTTTTTATATATACAATTTGACATTAATGAATTTGATCTATGACATTTACTTACTTTGTAAAGTATTCTATTATTTTAATTATTGTGAATGTGAAGACTATGTGGGTCATTTTATTTTTTATTTTTACTTTCTGTTCTGTTAGTTTTTGTCATGGTCTGGCAGTTTGAGTAATTATTGTGGCCTACCCAAATGTCCTTTCTTTGGTATTGTTCGTCGAATCGTTGAGCTCCTTAAGTTTTGAGTTGAGCT
This sequence comes from Apamea anceps, assembly GCA_951799955.1. Taxonomy (NCBI): domain Eukaryota; kingdom Metazoa; phylum Arthropoda; class Insecta; order Lepidoptera; family Noctuidae; genus Apamea; species Apamea anceps. The sequence goes on along the minus strand of OX637515.1, from coordinate 12,644,692 downwards.
GCACGATTTCTGACATATGCGTGCACTGACTGGACAGGTCCTCTCAATCTGTGTGGTTCTTTCCTCAAAAGACCATCTCAGACATCGACCTACATGGTCTTCATATGATCTGACCAAGATTATGTCTGGACTTTAAAAGAGACTGTGACGTCTGAGTTTGTTTCGGCCTTTCTTCTCAGGCTAGTCAGATAGGAAACGCCGGCCTCATCTAGTTTTAAAATATGATTGACGTGTAAAAGTGTTTGTACAAACCTACTTACAAAATAAAATCATTTATCATTTATCATTTATCATTTATCATGTTTAAACCTACGACTAAAACGATTCAGCCATATGTAGGTCTACGCACTATCATTTAGTTCTATAGACTAAATTATAAGTGCCGTCATTATTTTTCGATTCGCCAATTTGATGTCAATGATATATAAAGGTCGTTTGATCCTTGTGTAGGTAAAATGTTTAAGCACATAATATATTGGTATTTAAATAATCGTTACGATTAAAGTCTATCATCTTTCATATCGCGGATTTTACTAGTTTCCAATCAAAACATAATCTTTGTTGGTATCACTGTTTTATCTAGTTAGGGAAAAATATAAAGATGAATCGTTTTAGGTAATAATCATAGGTACCTACACCTGCATACTGTAAAGTTCAGTACGGTACTGCAAGTGTCATCATGTGTAAGTTTAATTTATTGACCTTTTTGCAAAGGTCGAAATAAGCTCTTGGGCTTAATTGAAGAATAATGAAGTACTGTCATGTGACGAGATGTACCTACAAGTTTTTGCTTAAACACTAACTAACATAAGGTTTAACTAACAAAGCAAAAACGCGACATTGGAACACTCAAGTTGGTTAATTACAAACGTACCATATTATGTAGCTTATAAATCCAGCTAATCTCGAGGCATAACCTAAACTATAACTAGGTACCTATATGCACGTAGAATCGGATTCTGAAAAAAAATATTCTCGAAGAAATCTTGGGTATTATCAGCATCAACTCTTACCTACATAGGTCAAACATGGTCAAACCTCCCCTAACTATAGCCATAACCAGACCAGACCTTCTCTGCCCGCAACCTGCACTACGAGTATGCCACAGTTCCACTTGTATGCCTAGTCACGCATCCTGTACAATTGTAGCCAATATACTAAGCTCATTTGTAATCTCAAAAATCTTTGATGTTGACAGTCTTTTGTTTCAATCAATTCGAACCACATATCCCTTTTACCAACCCAAACTGGACCCGCGTGGTGGATTACGGCCCACTCTCTTTCACTAAAAGGAGGCCTGTGTCCCAGCAGTGGGAACATTATAGGCTAATTATGCCTATGCTATCCCTTATTTCCAATCATCAGATAGAAGGCACGGAATCTCTAGAACGTCTCCTGGTCCTAATATGCGACAGCCACGAGTTCGCTGATATGCACTTGCGAATGGACGAACGCAGATGTTTGAACCTGCTCAATAGAAATAATGCTGCGGCCACCATACGGTTCCCTATGAAAGGCAAGATTAGTACGAGGCAGATGAAGTTAAATTGGTGAGTCGTTATACCTCTGAAAATGTAGTGAGGACAGTTTTGAGTATAAATGTTGTTAGCACAACGCGTCTTTCGAAGCTTCATACTTGGTTGTACACTATAGTTATCTATCCTAACAATATCCTACGAAATTAGTACATTGCAATGTTTTGCGACATAACAGGATTTTATATCTTAGAAGGTCAATGGTCTTCCCCCATAGACCAGTCAGGCCTATAGGGGAAGACCAAAGAAACGATGGATGGACTTTGTGAAAGACAAAGATAGGCTAACCTTTTTGTGGCCGTTTCTGCACCGATTATATATTAAAGTTTGTGAATACACCCACTAAAAAGCAATGAAAAAATAAACTAATAAGTATGTAGGCACCTACTTCAGACCTAAATAACAAATTTATCAGCCTGTAAACACGACTGGGCTTCTACTAGGCATCGTTTATGGTTCTTTACTTACCTATGTTACTTCGTTGACAAGGACAATAATAAAATATTTCCTAATAATGAAGCTTCTTCTGGCATTTGATTTATTTTTGCCTATAAAATATTTACTGATGAATGAATGAAAATGATGAAGTTTTGAATAATAGATGTTATTGTTGTTTACAGCGTTATTCAAGCTGTCCTCGGATGCCTTTCAATCCCCGATCCGTCTCTAAACCAAGAGGCCATGAAAATCATGAGAATTACTGACCGGGTTTGCAAATGTTAGTAGAAGTAGATACAATTTATTTCAATATCTAGGTAGTATTTTGCATGAGTAGGTATCTTTTTAAAGTCCTGTCTGAAGGTAGTCTGCGTACCTACGCAGACTACCTTCAGTATAGTCTCTCCTGCCTTAATCCATTCAAAGGTTGTCTTGAAAATATCGCTTTTAGGAATAAGACCGCCCATTGTGTCACCCCTTGTAAAATGTCTACATTTATATCTGTAATTTTTATGGTTTACCTACTTCATAAAGAATATTCTGTCCCTCTACGCTCCGACACACAACGACATATCAAGCTATACATTTCCAGTATAAGCTTCTCATTGTAAGACTTCTCATTGTACGAAAAGCCTATACCTACAATGCGAGGTCAGCTAAAACTGGAAATGTATAGCTAAATGTGTCGTCGTGTGTACAATCGCATTTAAAGCCCTTAGGGCCGGATTTTTGATCCGTAGTTAACTCAACCAATTGTTAAAAAAACTTTTTTGCAAAAAAAAAAACAACCGACTTCCAAAAACGACACTACAAAGTGAAAAATAACTTTAATTTCGGAAGTCGGTGTCGTCGGGTTCGCATTTTCGTTGTTTGCCACCGACTTCCGAAATTAAAGTTATTTTTCACTTTGTAGTGTCGTTTTTGGAAGTCGGTTTTTTTTTTTTTTGCAAAAAAGTTTTTATTTTTCACTTTTAAGTTTTTACCAGTAATTTAGGTTTAAAAACCAAACTACTGAACCGTTTTTGATGAAATTTCTATGGGACCACTTCAGAAGTATCTCCTTTCGAACAAAAAATTTTGAAAATCGGTCCACAATTGGCGGAGAAATCGCGTCGAATTGAGAACCTCCTCCTTTTTTAGAAGTCTGTTAAAAATAGTAACTGTTTGAAAATAATCCAAACATAAATAATTTTATTTGCATTAGCAACATTTATTTGTTTAGCTTTAGTTTTTATACCCTGGTAACATTGTCTTTGCTTCTATAAAATCTCGCTGTGTCATGTAATTTTGCTCTTGTCTATAAATTCACCAACTATTTTGGAAATACAGTTTTACTGCTAAAAATCTACAAGCATTTTATTATACATGCTTGTTGTGGTCCTTCGAAAAACTGTGAAAAGTTGTGCAGTGTGTAAATCGCGTAATAAAGTTTTGCCGTGTTCGAAACTCGGGGCCGGAGCCATTTTTTTTTTTCGTGTTCCTCGAAGTTTTTGCGAGAAATCTATAATTTCTCTGCAACAATACAAGAAGAATCGCGAGGATTTCTACATATTTCACAGAAATACATTCAATTTGTAGTGGATTGCAAATCTATAATTTTGCAGCTCATTGGAAAATTGAGCACAAGTTCGTGGTCGCCGGGCAAGTTTTTGCGGGAAATCTACAATTTCTCTGCAAAATACAGGAAGATTCGCGAAGATTTCTGCTTATTTCACAGGAATATATTTAAATCGGAATCAATCCTATTGTGATACTGATAAATTGCAAATCTATAATTTTGCTTCTCATTCACATCTACCTTCCATTATTCGAAATCGTGGAACAGAAAACGGTCGGGTCGTCAAGTCATTACGTCACGTCTCTATAGTCTGTGCTCGCCATCGTCGTGCAACAAAGTTGGCAGAATTGCGGAGCTGTCATCGAGATTACCTTTGATTGTAAACAAACAACAAAAAGGAAAAACCTGCTCGCAAAGAAGTTCGTTCGGTGTTTACGGCTTACAAAGTGTGCGGCTACGTTAAGTGAAGTGTTCTTGTGAGTGTTATAAGTGCGTTTGTGCGTAATCTAACCTAACTACCATGTCGGTGGCGGAGGAAATGCTTAAAAAGTTGCGTCTCGCCCGAGCACAACAAAAAGGTACTCTTACACGCATCGAGAACTTTATTAATGATCCAATCAATCTTGCATCTGCGTCTATCGAAATGATACAAGCTCGTATTGAAAAGCTGAATACAACTTTCAAAGACTATGAGAGAACACAATTAGATATTTTATCTTGTGATGATAAAGACAAGGAAAATGTTGCTATTTTAGAGGATAAATATTTTGACATTATCTCAAAGTTAAATTCAGCTTTAAAAAACTTAAGTACATCTGAAATCAAACAATGCTCGAATGTTTCAACTTCAAAATTACCTAACATTGACATCCCAATATTTGACGGGAAGGATTTTACAAAATATACTCCATTTATTGATTTGTTTATGGCTGTTATTGATGGAAACAGGGCACTCTCAGATGTGCAAAAGTTATTTTACTTGCGCAAATTCTTATCTGAAGAAGCATTGGCTGTTATTGTTAACCTACCACTTGTGAATGAATCTTATAAAGAGGCCATTGAGCTTTTGAAAAAACGCTTTGAAAATAAGTCGAGACTAATATTTAATCACATAAATATATTATTGCAATTGCCTGTAATGCAAAAAAGTACAGCGGCCTCTATTAGGTCTTTTACATCACAAGTGCAACAACAATTGTATGCGCTTAAAAACTTGCAGCAGCCTGTAGACCAATGGGATATGCTTTTGATTTCAATATTATCTAAAAAATTAGATTTATACACCAATCGTGCCTATCAGTTGGATAGGGATATAGACACACTTCCAAATATGGAGGAGTTCATTTCATTTCTAGAGAAGCGCGCTATAGCCTTTGAAGATAGCTGTCATTCAGATAAGAAGAATACAGTACAAAAAGTGAGCAATGTTGTCACAAAATATTCTGGTTCTTGTTGTTTTTGTAAAGGGACTGCACATTTGTTGCATTCATGCCCTAAATTTAAAATGGCTTCAATAGAAGACCGTATAAAGTACATAGACGACAATAAGTTATGCACTATGTGTTTAAAGACTCACACTGGTAAGTGTAAGTTTTCATTTACTTGCAAAATTTGCAAACAGGGGCACAATACGCTCCTGCATAAAGACGGTGGTCCTGGCCCTCAGCCTTCTATATCACTGCATTCTATCAATTCAACTATAAATATTTTATTGCCCACCATAAAGGTGAAGTTGATTGACTATAAGGGTTCCGAACTTTATGTCAGAGCATTACTTGATTCAGGAAGTCAAGTCTCATTTATTACCTCACATCTTGCAGAAAAATTGCAATTAAAGCTTAAGAACCAAAATGCCAATATTATTGGCATAGGGAACAATTGTAATCAAATTAACAAATATGTTGACATTACCATCAATTCTCCAGTAAAAAATGTACAATTAAATGTAAAATGCCATGTTGTAAACCGTATTACAGCAGATTTACCTCAATATCATTTTGATATTGCAGAGTTAAATATTCCCAAACACATCCAGTTATCAGATGATGAATTTAATGTACCAGCAGAAATATCCATGCTTTTGGGTGCTGACATTTATTTTAATATTTTAATTAATGGTCAAGTTAAAATTCATAATAGTTTATTGTTGCAGAATACTTTGTTTGGTTATACTATTGGTGGGAAACAATTTGTTGATGATCATAAAAATAATTTAGTTACAAACTTGGCTATTTGTGATAGTAATAAATTAGAACTTGTAATGGAACAGTTTTGGCTCACTGAGACGATTCCCCAGTGTACAGCAAAAAGCTGTAATGAATTTAAAAATTCAGAGAAATGTTTTCAACAATCTGTTAAACTCGAAAATGACAAGTTTTGTGTTGATATACCCTTAGCTTCAAAAATGGAAGAGTTGCAGCTTGGGGATTCGTTCTCAGTGGCTCTTCAAAGATTTCTATCACTGGAGAAACGATTTAAATACAACCCTGTATATTTAGAAAAATATAAGAGCTTTATTGATGAGTACATAGCATTGGGGCACGCTAAAACGGTGGATATAGGCAGCTATGATGTCAAAAATGACACTGTATATTTTTTAGCTCACCATGCTGTTCTAAATGAGGCGAGTCTAACCACCAAGCTGCGTGTGGTCTTCGATGGTAGCATGAAGTCTAGAACTGGTGTATCACTGAACGATGTTATGTTGAATGGTCCAGTTGTTCAGAGCGAACTCTTTGATATTCTCCTCCTTTGGAGAACATACTTATATACACTCACCTGCGACATTCAAAAGATGTTTCGTGGAATTCTTATCAACCCAAGTCAAACCTGTCTTCAAAATATATTATGGCGTGATGATCCATGCAAACCCATCAGCTGTTTGCAGCTCCAGACTGTCACGTATGGTTTAAAGTCTTCTACCTTCTTGGCTACTCGTTGTCTGATAGAGCTGGCTCGTAGATATCAAACTGAATTCCCGCTTGCTGCTCAAGCCATGTTGTTGAACACTTATTGCGATGATGTAATTTGTGGTTCTAATAATACTCAAGATCTTCATCAATTAAAATATGAACTTATTGCTCTGTTGCAAAAAGGCAGCTTCACCCTTCATAAGTGGTGTTCAAACTACCCTGAGGCTATTAATGATCTCCCAAATGAGCACAAATGTTTTGAAAAATTAGATATTAATAAAAACAATATTGTCAAGACATTGGGTTTAAAATGCGACATTCTAAATGATACATTTACTTTTAACTGTCCAATGATTGACAATGATGATACCAAGACCAAACGGTCTATTCTGAGTTTCATTGGCAAAATGTTTGACCCGCTAGGCCTCATAGGTCCTATTATAGTTGTGGCAAAAATGTTTATGCAAACTTTATGGTCTATGAATTTAGACTGGGACAAAATATTGCCCCAAGCGACACTCAATGTTTGGAATAAATTTATTAAAAATTTGGCTTTAATGAATACAATTACTGTGCCAAGATATGTAAGTTCATCTGATGCGGACATCATAGAATTGGTGGGATATGCTGATGCATCTATGAAAGCGTTTGGAAGTTGTCTTTACCTGAGAACTGTTAAATTTGACGGTTCAGTTTTTGTTAATTTATTGTGCTCAAAGTCCCGTGTTGCCCCATTAAAAAAAAATGTAACAATCCCTAGACTGGAACTGAATAGTGCATTGCTTCTATCGCAAATAGCGAATAGGGTGTACAATATTTTAAAATGTAGGTTCCCTAGTCTCACAGGTCACTTATACAGTGATTCACAGATAACACTAGCATGGATAAAATCTAAAAACATAAAGTCAAACCCTTATGTGACTAATAGAGTAAATCAAATAAAAATATTAACTTCAAACTTTCAGTGGTCTTATGTCAGCTCGGCCAATAATCCTGCTGATCTACTATCAAGAGGTTGTGACCCATGTAAATTAAAATCAAATTTGCTTTGGTGGCATGGTCCTAAGGAACTGTTAAGTAAGGACTTTGAACACTCTGTTAGTAATGTTGAGTTCCCCATTCCTTATTTGGCTGAAACAGACATAATAGTAAATCAAATCTGTGAAGTCAATGAACCTTCATCTAAAAAAGATGAGCCAGTTTTGAGTGGTTTAATTGGAAAAATATCAGATTTAAATAAACTTCAGCGAATTGTTGCCTATATATTGCGATTTAGTAAAAATTGTTCCAAAAACAATAATAAAATTTTCAGTTCTTTGACAATAGAGGAGCTTCGTGGTGCTTTGTTTGCAATTATTCGTAGTGTTCAAAGGAAATACTTTCCCAAAGAAATAGAGTGTCTTAAAAATAATTTACCTATCAAATCAGGATTATCAGGTTTACATCCTTTTTTGGATCAGGCTGGGATACTTAGAGTTGGTGGCCGTCTTCAGTGTGCGATGGACATGGCATATGACAAAAAGCACCCTGCTATACTTCCTAAATCTTGCAATTTCACAGAAATCCTAATTCGTAATGAGCATCTGCGTTTGTTGCATGCAGGAGCTAAATTAGTGTTGAGCTCACTTTCACAGAAATACTGGCTTATCAGTGGTGTATGTGAAGTCAAGAAGGTGGTAAACAAGTGTGTCAAGTGTTTCCGTTTAAAGGCTGCTGCTGCGAAGCAGCTTATGGGTTCGCTCCCAAAAGAAAGGATTACGGCTGTTAGGCCATTCAATATAGTTGGGGTGGACTTCTGTGGACCTTTTAATGTTAAAGCTTCTAGAATCAGAAATCCATTAATCACGAAAGGCTATGTGGCACTTTTTGTGTGTTTTACTACAAAGGCAGTCCACATGGAGCTGGTCAGTGATCTCACCACTGAAGCCTTTTTAGCCTGCCTCAAGCGTTTCATTGCTCGAAGAGGAATGCCAGAGAAGGTTTTCTGTGACAATGCAAAAACTTTTAAGGGTACTGCTAATGAGTTGCATAGGCTGTACAAATTGTTTATATCAAAAGCTCATATAGATTCTGTAAATAATTATTGTACTACTAATTTTATTAAGTTTAAGTTCATCCCTAGTTACTCTCCGGAGTTTGGAGGTTTATGGGAGGCAGGCGTTAAAAGTTTTAAATACCATTTTAAGAGAATTGTTGGAACTGTTGTCTTAACTTTTGAATGTTTGTATACTGTTATCACAGAAATAGAAGCTGTGCTTAATTCAAGACCACTCCTTCCCATGAGTTCAGATATTTCCAATTTTGAGTATTTAACGCCTGGCCACTTCCTCATAGGAACCTCTATGATGAGTTATCCGGAAACTGACTTATCCAATCATTCTATTAATAATTTAAAATTTTGGAATGTCTTATGTAAAATTAAACAAGACTTTTGGAAAGTCTGGTCCGGGAATTATCTTACACAGCTTCAAAGCAGGCCAAAATGGCACCATGTCAATCCTAATTTACAAGAAGGAGACCTAGTTATTCTTCGTAATGATAATACTACTCCAATGACATGGCCCATGGCAAGGATAGTGAGGACAATACCTGGACCAGACGGTATGGTCAGAGTGGCAGAAATTAAACTGCCAAATAATAAAACATTTGTTAGATCTTTAAGAAAATTATGTCCATTACCGATAACTTAAATTATATGTACCACAATTTAAATGTAAGTTTTCTTGCTTTTGTATAATAGTTACAACATTTGTCATTTGCATGGCCCTGGCCCAACTATGTTTGAAAATAATCCAAACATAAATAATTTTATTTGCATTAGCAACATTTATTTGTTTAGCTTTAGTTTTTATACCCTGGTAACATTGTCTTTGCTTCTATAAAATCTCGCTGTGTCATGTAATTTTGCTCTTGTCTATAAATTCACCAACTATTTTGGAAATACAGTTTTACTGCTAAAAATCTACAAGCATTTTATTATACAGTAACTAATTTATCTAATGGTCACTAATGGTTATTTTTTTAACTAATAGTTAATTATATGACATATATTATATGTTAATTATATGATTAGTAATGATATTATATCATTAAATGAACTAAAAATAGATCAAAAAACACATTTTGCAAAAATTTTACCATTACTTACTATTTTTAACAGTTGGTTGAGTTTAACTGCGGATAAAAGACCGGCCCTTAGAGGTTTAGACCAAAATAATTGCTATAAGACAAGTAATTAGTATAAGAAACCAAGGGTCTTGAAAGGACTTGACGTTGCTCAATCCAGAAGCATAGGGTTCACGAGACGATGTCGTAAAACGGAAAAAAACTATGCTTTTATTTGAATTGTGGCTTTTATAAGGAAGTTTTAAGTAACCTACTATTAAGTTATAAGTATACATAATTTATCAATGTAGAATACACTTAGAATATATTATAATACGCTTAGAATGAAAATCTAATTGTTTTATCAAACTTTTTCTTCATCATCTTCCAGGCCTAGTAACATACGTCACCCGTCCAGATCTAATATCTCAGCAGCCACAGTTTTTCACAGCTGTTCTAAACTCCATACTCCTGGCAAAGTGTGTGGCAGCCCATCTGTGGGAGAATTCGTTATTTGTGAGCAAGCAGCTGAAAGGCATTGGACCTACATTCAGTACATTGCTGGCGTCGGCTGGGAAAGTCAACTTTATGCTGTTGGAGGAGAGCCATCCGAGAGACTTGGAAAGGGTGAGTGAACACTGAGGATAATTTTTAGTCTTGGCCGTAAATGAAATAGACAGACCCATCATGCTTGAAATGCGAGGGTAGATACAAAAAAAACTATTTTCAGTTAAATTAAAAATTATGTTGCACAGTGTTTACAGACCATAATACATGTATATCCTTAGTAAGGAGACGACTTTTAGCTCAGAGTTCTGGAATAAGTAGGTACCCATAGGAATCTTGATTTTAAACTAGAAGTGACTTGAGATTTCAGATTAGTTAGGCACAGAAGCAAACAATTAAAAATCGAGATTTGAACTGAGCATCGTCTATGAATACAGCCGTTTATTTACATTTCCATAGATAATGAACAAAGGGCCTCCAGCCGGCAATATAGTACGCAAACAAGTAAGTCTGCTGCCAAAGTACCAGCTGACGATGATACCGGTAGACGAGAAGACTGTGACCGTACAACTAGTGTTACTAAACCAGTCTCATTTGGCTGAGAATATGGAGAGCTTGACGGCTGGAGACAGTCATAAGAGTTATATCATTGTGGGCGATTCCAACAATAATTTGTTGTTATTCGCGGCTTTCAAGTAAGTACATACTACGGAGACAAAGTCCCACAACTTATAAAAAAAACCATTTACTCAGTTTAATTGATCTTGATCTTTCTTTTTGTTGATATCTCCTTTTATCTATGATCTAATTGTATACTTCTAATACTTAATCTATGGTATTGCTGTGTGACAGGGACAGGGATTTAATTAGCGTTTTTGATGGCACCATTACGCATGAAGTAAGGCGGAAACATAATTTCGAACACAAAATATTTGCTCACTGCGTCAGTTCCACTTTTGGTTAGTTACTCGTAATTGTAAAATAATAACAACAATTACTTACAAGAAATACCTACACCTCACATAATAATTACTTTCTACGTCTTCATTCCAGTGGGTATTGACGTACAGTCGGAATATATGTTCAATGATTTAGAACCATTCCTAAGAGGAACAGCACCATGTACAGCGACGCAAACAAATACGTCAACAAAAAAAACTGCAGAAAGGCAAACCTGCATAACGGACACATTTAAAGAACGTAAAAGAAAGATTAACCCAGATGCTATAGAAAAATCAAAAGAAAAGAGGAAGCGGGAGAATGCTTTAATTGAGAATTTTAAATATCTCAAACAATCGTTTGAAACAGCTTCTAAAAATGTGAACCAAAGTATGAATAAACATAGACAAAATGGAAAAAGCTTAAATAAAAACACAGCGGCATGCTCATTATCCAGTAGTACAATGAGTAACTCAGTTTGCGCTGTAAATACAAACTCAGCAAAAGACAAATTAATAAGATCAGACCAAAATACATGTTATGAAGAAATGGAGAGCGATGAGTTTATAGATGAAGAAAAGATTGATAGCATACTTAACGAAATTGAAAATGAAATGGGTAAAAGTAAAGCAAGCTTAAACAATACAAAACCTTTGAATAACAATACACATTTTCATGAAAAAAATCTCAATGTTCAAAATCCTCTTTCCATTAAATTGACGGCAGATGCGCTTAAAAGTTTGTCAGTTCAGAATTCAACTACAAAGTCTAGTAGTTACAAAACGTCCAATGCACCAAGGAAGCCTAAACCCAAAACTCCGAAATCGAATTACACCTTCATTGAATTATTAGAACGAAAATTGAGTAACAGCGACGAAGATAAATCTGAAGTCGTGCAAAAAGACAACGGATTTTCAGACACTATAAAAAGTCATATACAAAAGTACTTGACGAAAACACAAACGAAGACCTCTATACACGACAATAATATAAAAATGTTATTAGGTAAACCTGACAATGGATTGCAGAAAGATGATGAAAAGACTCAAGAAATTAGACGAGACAATCTGGATTCCGAAATATTAAATAGTCCCATGCATAACCCTTGTCCTAGATATGAAATTAAAGAAATCTTAGGCGGCAAAAAATTTGTCGCTCCGAATAGAAACATACAACAATCAAAAGACGTAAAAAACTTCATTTACAATCAAGATTCTAAGGATTGTGATATGAGAACGAATATTAATAATATTAAAAAACATACATTCAACGAAATCGCCACAAGTCATTGTGATACCGATATGAAAATTTTAACACCTTTGCCTGAAACACACAATGCAATATTAGATGATGAAGATTCTAGAAACAATATTGACATTGAAGTTAAAGAGGATAATTTAGACGACACTTTAATTTTAAACTTTGATGAAGGTTGTGAAATAACAAGCAAGGAAATTGTTAAAAGAGAAGTTGATGCTTGTAAGGAAAATTACTTGGATGACATAATATGTGTAGAAGAATATACCTTAAAAAAAGGAAACAACGAATACCGAAACTACGTAGCAGACTTAGATCCAGATGTAATAATGATTAGTCCTACAGAAGTTAGTGACGATATCTCTAATAGGAAAAACAAAGACTTGAACAATCAGTGCTCAGATACGAATGAACAAAACTCAGTTGCAGAATGTATTGTAACCGAAGGAAGCAATAATAATCCAAGTTATGTTGTACTTGACAATAAAGGATTTCCAAACCTTTACGAATCTACTAAGACAGACTCTCCTACAACAAATCCTTGCTCAGACTTAGTTCTAAAAAATAGGACTCAACTAGTCGCAAATGATGGAGCATGGCATAACAAAGCCTTATCAATAGAAGATATCGGTCATAACTTTTATGAGCCTGCTAAGGTAAATGCGTTATCAAATAATCCCTGTTCGCATATAGTACTAAAGAATAGAAATCAACTTGTTGGCATTATAAGACCATCGCATGATAATGCCTTGGCAATAGAAGATATCGGTTATAACCTTTATGAACCCACTAAGGCAGATGATTTAGCTAGAACCTCTTGTTCAGATATAGTTACGAAAAATAGAAATCCGTTCATTGACAATAACAGAGCATGGCAGGATAAACCCCTGGCGATAAAAGATATCGATCGAAACCTGTACGAGCCCACTAAGGGAGATGCTTTAGCAAAAATTACTTGCTCAGATATAGTTACAAAATATAGAAATCAACTAGTTGAAAATAAAAGAGCATCGCATGATAAGACCATGGCCATAGAAAATATTGGTCGTAGTACACGTTCTAATCAGGTACAATGCAATAAAAGCATTTGTTATCCATCCGTGTCTAACGATTTGTTTCCTTCCTATGATTTAATGAATAATAGTCCAAACAACTCAAGTAATTCTCTAAATAATATAGAAATAAATAAACAAAAAGCAGAATACGTTAAGAGATACACTTATTCAACTAGTAAAATTGATGTTTGTACTAAACAAACCCCGGAATATTGTGTTCAAGTTATCAAAAAAGTAAAAATGGATCTAGACATTACGGCGATAGTATCCCGTAAACATAACTCTTCTCAGAATTATAAATCAGATTGCGAAGAAGCTTCTTCAAATAATAATAATAAAAGAATGAAAATGATTGAACTCCCGAAACTTGAAAATACTTTTCAAAATATTACCGACGACACTAATAAAATTTTAAATAAGGTCAACAATGAAATTAGAAATACATCAAAAGTAAACTTACCATCCGCTAGATTTTCCAAACGCGAATTTCCAGCGGTTAAGAATGTAGTTAAGCTGCCGCATAAAACTATTGTAGAAGATGAAAATACAAGGAATAGTCTACAAAATATAAATAAAAGCGAAGGGCCTAAGAAAAGTGATTTCATGATGAATAAAAAACAATCGAATAGTAATTCTGATGAGATACAAATTCCTAAAAAAATAAGAGATAGAGAATTAGAAGTACAAGAAAATCAAAATGTTAACTATGAAATCACAAGTGGAAAGTTAACAGAATCAGAATCTTGTAATAGTACATTTACTGGAGATAATAAAATAAGCAATCTATTACAAAAATACAGCAAAATAGTAGCGTAAGTTTATTTCAGAACGTACCTATGTCATTTCCTACATACCTACTGTTCTACACCTAATTATTTCGTTTATGTTCCAGAAAAAATGCAGAAAAAACTGTAACTGCAAGCTGTCCTAGTATAAATAGAACTGTAACTTTTAACACTCCATCCACTATCAAATCTCAAAAACCGTTCAAGATAACCGACATTCATAAACTACATGCCACTTTACCAGAAACGATTGTAGATAATAAACGCGAAGTTGAAAATGATAGCCTACAATTCCCAAAAGTAAATCGCTATGTTGAGGCTAAAAACAAACGCGAACATTTCAATTCAAGTCGGTACACACAAGATACTGAAATGAGACCAACCGAACAAATTCCTGAATATGAATCTATCACTGATTTGGATTTAGAGCCAATCTATTTGCCTGCCAATGGTGACTTAGAGCCGTCTACGAACTACAAAATAGATCAGTCAATGTTTGATCCAAGAACTCTTTTACAATGCGTGGCTGATGATGAGACCGACGAGATAGTTCCGCCGCCTCCTGAATTTTGTGACGGCATGACTTACTCGCCTGGCTATGATACCGCTGAAGCTTCAATGGCTGACGATAGAGTTAGTGAAAGAGCACCTCACCTTGATATTTTTACAGAAAAGGAATTGCAATACAATGAGAGCATATTTGACGATTCCTGTGCAACTGATCTAACTCCATCTACGGAAATTGAAACTTGGAATTTATCTGAAGATGGTTGGGTGCCTCGCAATGCAATGAATATAAGTCCCGCTCAATCGTTCACCGTCATGCGCAAAAATACCGATAATGACTATAATTTTTTACAAAATAACGTTATGTCGAGGCAAGGAAAGTTGGGAAAATTTAGATTTAATGGAAAAAATAGATTTAAAATGAGAAAATGAATGCTTGGAGTTAACACATCTTTGTAATTTAGTACCTAGGTTAAATAAAGTTACTTATGAATTGTATTACCGTTTGATTATTTTAATCCTTTGGGATCCGTAGGTATCCAATGAATAGAATGTAGCTAGATTTTCTCTTGCTCAGCAAGCGGCCTACTTAATTTATAAGTACGTAGGTACTATTTGCCGAAAATAAATACGCGGGAATGGTAACGTTCGAGGAGGATCGGGCTCGTCTGAGGTGAGCGTCAAAATGAAGGGACCAAATCTCCAATCTCTGTCAAACATATATAAAAATATAATACCATTAATCTACTATTTGCTACCTTTGCTGTAATTTTAGCTACCTCGTCATATACATAATATTTTAACAAAAAATTAAATTAAAAATTTAAAAAACCCCCGACTACGTGAAACCCTATAAAAAGAAAAAAAATAACCTTGAAATTATGACCCTACGTAAGCACAGATTACTGAATAGTTTGACGTAAGTACGTATGAAATTTTTTGATTAAATGTTGTCCCGTCGGGGGACCGCTCTAATTATTAGCCTAACGTTCTGTTAAAGTTTAAAATAGTAGCGGTCCCCCGACAGGACAATATTTAAACAAAAAATTTCATACGTACTTACGTAGGGTCATAATTTCATTATAGCATTAAATTTTTAGCATTTAATTTTTTATTTCATGCTTTTTGTAGGGACTCCTTATTATTTCTTTTATTTTCTTGCGTTTTAAGATTCAGGTAATTTCTTATTTAATCAGGTTTTTGTAATTCGCCATTTTGTGGTGGTAGCCATCATGGATTTGAAATTTGTCATAGTGTATAGTATTCTACTAGTCAAGCCCTTTCATTTGATACCCATATTGAGGGAGTTGTGAAAAAATATATAATCCGCCATTTTGTAGCGGCGGCCATCTTGGACCGATTTTCATCAAACATAGCTAAGAACACTCCCGACAAATTCACCTTTCAAACAAAAAAAACAAAATTAAAATCGGTTCATCCGTTCGGGAGCTACGATGCCACAGACAGACATACACACACACACCCCCACACACACACACACACACACACACCCCCACACACACAGACACGTCAAACTTATAACACCCCGTCGTTTTTGCGTCGGGGGTTAAAAATGCTTGGTCCCTCCATCATGATATCAAGATGGAGGGACCAAACTGATAGACTACTCCCAGGAATGTTCTACCTAGTTAGTGTTATAATACCTTAATTCTACCTTAATATTATTGATTTTGGCTGTCCGAAACATATATCGTTTTAAAGATATCGATTATATAAGTTGGTCAATAATAATAAGCTCAATTGTTTAGTACAACAGGTAAATGGGCGATTTATTTGCGATCTTCGATGGATAAATATTTAATACCTATTTAATACCTTCTAATCGTGCAAAATTTCTTACGTTAGAGTTTATTTTAACAAGCCAAAAAAAAATTAAAGAAATAAGTTGGTACAAATACGTACAAATTTTAATCGTAGTAGCATTAATAAGGGTGTTTTTTTTTAATAAGAATAGCACAAAAATATCTAGCTAATATAAAATGTATCTTTAATTTTTAATGATTAGGTACTATAATTTATTGGTTCATTTTATTTAATTCTCGTAATACTCAATGTACGAAAACACAGAGAAAAATATTGAAGGTAGTTATAACCAATATGCCAATATATGGAGCCAATATGTGGAGATATTGGCCACTACAGGGCAAATTGTCCAAGAGTTCTTGGGAAATGGAATTGTTAAGATGATATGAAAAGTAGAGTCATCAAAAGCCAGACGTTTGTTATACCACATTGTTTAATTTACACTGTAAATAATTGTACATCATTCTAGCGGCCGCTCGCGATTTCGGTCGCGTGAAATCATTTCTTAGTTGACGTCACATAATTATAATATAGGTAGATTAAGTATATGTGTAATTTAGGATAAACAGTGTAACAATCGTAGATAGACCTATAAATAAAAAAATTTGTTAGTAAGAAATTTTGCACGATTAGAAGGTAGTAAATAGGTATTGAATATTTATCCTAATAGATATTGTTGTGCTATTCTTATTAAAAAAAAAACACCTGTATTAATAATAATAATAATTTATTTCAGATTTCTCTATATAAATTGTTAGAACGATTAAAGTTAATGCTACTACGATTAAAGTTTGTACGTTGTACCTACTTATTTTTTTTTGGCTAGTAAAAATAAACTTTAACGTAAGAAATTTTGCACGATTAGAAGGTATTAAATAGGTATTAAATATTTATCCATCGAAGATCGCAAATAAACCGCTCATTTACCTGTTGCACTAAACAATTGAATCGTCCATTTGGAGGGACCAACTTATATACCTAATCGATATCTTTACAACGATATATGTTTCGGACAGCCAAAATCAATAATATTAAGGTAGAATTAAGGTATTATAACACTAACTAGGTAGAATATTCCTGGGAGTAGTCTATCAGTTTGGTCCCTCCATCTTGATATCATGATGGAGGGACCAAGCATTTTATTAAAATATTATGTATATGATGAGGTAGCTAAAATTACAGCAAAGGTAGCAAATAGTAGATTAATGGTATTATATTTTTATATATGTATGACAGAGATTGGAGATTTGGTCCCTTCATTTTGACGCTCACCGTCTGAGGCGCCAAATCAGTGCGGTTCGACTTGATGTCACACGACGTCAGCGTTAGTAGCGGAGCTCTCATAGCGACGTTTGCTTGGCAGGCAGAACACTCCACAGAGCACTTCATGATACCGGTAGAACACTCCCTCAGTGACTCACGCTTTATACATACGCATACGCAACTCGTTTTTTTTAGTTGCTAGCTCTACTCTCTCGTTAATCGCCGGCGGTTGGACAGGTGCCCAAGGCCCGTATTACAGAACCGCAGTGAAAACTCAAGCATGACTAGGAACTATTTTCAACTAATTACATAAATGGCTGTAGACAAGTTAAAATAAGTAAAAATCAAGTAATGCTTTTCAGTCTCGGGGGAGGTTTGTAATACGAGCCATAAACTTATATAAAAAAAAATACTAAGTCAGTTTTGGTGTTTCTTGTCGGTTGGTCTGTTTTTGCTTTGGTATTAATAACTATAAAACCGTTGAAATAAAGTTCAAAATACAATAACTGGCTTGTGTACTTAAGCGAATTGTTTTGAAGGCAACGATTTGGAAATTGTTTATTATGTTTTCGTACCTAGCAGGTAGCGTTCTGTCATAGTATAAAGAGAGGAAGTACGTTATCTTCATACAAACGCACCGCGCGCGGCTTGTATGTGTGCGCCAAAGTATCTATGCGTCACCGCACGCACACTTACACAAATCTCGGCGGGTTTCGCAGCGCGCCAGACGGGGCTAACATCGCACGAGGTTCGCGCGTCACGGCTTTTCGGCACCGCTAAATGAATGAAAAATGTGTGATAATCGCAGGAGAACGTATTGCTGTGTGTTTGGGCGTCTTAATAATTTATCAATTCCAGAATTGTCTCTGTTCAAATTACCTATTGAACAGAAAAGGTAAGAAAGTCACTTTTTCTAGCATATCATTTTTACTTGATGATGAGATACCTACCTACTTACTTATTTTTTTAACCGACTTCTAAAAAAGGAGGAGGTTCTCAATTCGACGGTATGTTTTTTTTTTTTTGTGTTTGTTACGCGATTTCTCCGCCAATTGTGGACCGATTTTCAAAATTCTTTTTTTGTTCGAAAGGAGATACTTCTGAAGTGGTCCCATAGAAATTTCATTAAAAACGGTTCAGTAGTTTGGTTTTTAAACCTAAATTACTGGTAAAAATTACAACTTAAAAGTGAAAAATAAAAACTTTTTTGCAAAAAAAAACAACCGACTTCCAAAAACGACACTACAAAGTGAAAAATAACTTTAATTTCGGAAGTCGGTGGCAAACAACGAAAATGCGAACCCGACGACACCGACTTCCGAAATTAAAGTTATTTTTCACTTTGTAGTGTCGTTTTTGGAAGTCGGTTGTTTTTGTTGTATTAGTTTTCTATCAGACAGAGGAAGTAGGTAGGCCTAATTTCCCACTAGAATTATAGGTACTTTTGATCTGTCAATTGATTTGCCGCTATTGCTTTGTTTATGTTTAGTCATGCCGATTTCTCAGTACCTATTGTAGGTATAGTAACTAAGTACCTACTTACAGTTATAAAAACGTAGGTACTTAAAAAATAAGTAATTGACTAATTGTGAATCAGATAAATAGAGCAAAGTTCGAATCATAACAGCAGAATAAAAATTTGATTATAGTTTATGAGACAGGCGTTAGATTTTTTGTTGTTTTACGATGTTTTTTTTTTTGATGAATCTTGAATAAATTTCTGTGTTTGTTAGGAAAACCATTGTTGAACTTTATTGACTAATGATCACTGAATTAGTTATACAGAGATATGTGTTATCTTTGGCAAGGGCCGGGCTTTAAACTAATGAATTGGTGACAGTACTATCAGTAACCTACCGTTTACTCGTGCTCATCACCGTCCCGCGCCGCCCGTCTGCTGGCCCGTCGCTCTTTCTTTCATCGTGAAAGGTTTCATCATCGTTTAGGTACCCAGAAAATACAACGTCCCGACCCTTGCCCATTTATTGGCACTGAATTAAAATTTAACAAAAAGTGACAACCCTAAGACAGTAGGCAATTATGTCGCGGATTGTGCCGGAGATAGCCTACTTCCTCTCTTTATACTATGGTTCTGTCATAGTTACTATGGTTCTGTAGTCCACAGAACACATTATTATTAGTCTCTGCCATGTGCATCTGGATTGCGGGCTCAATTTTTCAATGTCTTTGTAACAAAGTGAAACATGTAGGAAAATTACCGCCTACCCCCATGGAACAAAGGCGTGCGTTTATGTCTCAGCAAGCGTATCGTGGGGCGCCCCCCAGCTGGATGGACCGACGACCTCCGACCTCAAAAAGGTGGCTGGGACAGACTCGATACGGAAGGCGGAGGACAGTGTCAGTGGACTGCGATACCTAGGCTGAATTTATTTACTCACTCGCTCTTATCATTGGTTCTCAAAAAAATCCGTATTAATAATCTAGACATGGTCGTTTTCGTATTTAGTTGCTAACGGATATGTAACCGATATTCAGTTTTCATATCGATATCGAAAACCGTTTTCAGATATCGATCTGTAGTACGATTTGCACAAGTAACTGAAACGAACGAAACGCAAACTCACACTTTTATTCAATGCAATTCTTCCAACAACATAAATTCAACCTTAAATCTATTGAACGTAGGTCTAGTTTAAAGAATCAATTTCTCCCTGATATCGAGTAGCCGCCGGAAAGTTGCTAACTTATGGAATCTTTGTTGTAACTAAATAAATAGAAACTAGACCTTATTGCTAGCGAGCTAAGATATAGATATTACGCATAACCAATCACTAGCCGAAGTTACGTGATATTCGCTTCATCACTTTTACGCCAGTAAAACATTGAATGGTAAGACAGAGACAATGCGAATGAAAACCGTCGATGTCATATCCATATCGGCTCGTGATGTGAAGTTTGCGTTTTCGTAGTTCGTTTTCGTTGTTGCGATATGGATATGGATGAAACCATAGCTCGATGAAGTTTTTGTGAAAACGGTTATGTATATTTAGATATCGATATGGTATGATATTAAACACATATCCGATATAAGTTAAGTTTTGATATATCGAACCCATGCCTATAATAATCTATTAATCGCATTCCCGTTGTGTCCACCAGTGGAGCTACGGTTGTGGGGACAACGGGAATACATGGATACGGATACCTAAAGCTCTTGCCAAACTGAGGTAAATTCCACGCAGTATGAGGAACGAAAAATTTAGCACTGATGTGACAATCGACGAGCGCTTTTGCGTCCCGCGCGGAATGTGCCGTTTTTCCCAAATATTTAACATGAAATAGGTAGGTAGTAATCCACCAAACCGCACTGGGCCCGCGTAGTGAATTAGGTGTCCGTTTCGACTGCTCGGCCACAATTTCGTAGAAGCAAAACGACTACGTCAACATTACGAAGGAATTTGTAAAACACTAACAATAAAAGTCGCAAATTCGTAGATCCAATATTCAGAAAGTTGTAAAGGTTTAACCATGGCCGCGCAGTCGAAACGTGGAGAACTGCGCGGCCACGCAGTTCTCTTAAAGTTCTCTTAAACGGAGCTTCGTAGAGGTCCCATTCTTTTTGCTAACCACTGATACGATTTCGAAGAAATTGTAGACAGTATGAATAAAGCCCTAATGTTTGGAATTCACGACCTACAGAACTTAAATGCTATGGCCGCGCAGTTGACACGTGGAGAACTGCGCGGCCACGCAGTTCTCTTAAAGTTCTCTTAAACGGAGCTTCGTAGAGGGCCCATTCTTTTTGCTAACCACAGATACGATTTCGAAGAAAATGTAGACAGTATG
This sequence comes from Apamea anceps, assembly GCA_951799955.1. Lineage (NCBI taxonomy): Eukaryota > Metazoa > Arthropoda > Insecta > Lepidoptera > Noctuidae > Apamea > Apamea anceps. Next base: position 12,623,200 of record OX637515.1, on the reverse strand, counting down.
AATAAAGCCCTAATGTTTGAAATTCACGACTTACAGAACTTAAATGCTATGGCCGCGCGGTTGAAACGTGTAAAACTGCGCTGTCACGCAGTTCTCTTAAACGGAGCTTCGTAGAGGTCCCATTCTTTTTGCTAATCACTGATACGATTTCGAAGAAAATGTAGACAGTATTAATAAAGCCCTAATGTATGGAATTCACGATCTACAGATCTTATAACCTATAATGCAAGTTAGAAAAAGGGTGACCAAGATTTATGGTGCGTCAATCAGACATTTCCAAGCGTCGTTTTTGTACCACGTGGCCTATTATCATAATGAGGGAATAAGTATGCTTCATTGGATGGAGAAATACTAAAGTAAGTAGATATAATAAAATAATACAGTTAGAATATATGAAACTATTGTTACCCTCAAGATGGAGGGACCAAGTCTTGGATTTCAAATCAGCCTACATAAAAGTTTAATATTGTAAATCTACTATTTGCAACCGTTGCACTAATTTTTCAGTACAATTAGTACTATTTGAAGATAAACTTCACCGTAAGTCATTTGCATAATCCAAAGGTAGAAAATAGGTACTAAACATGAATACTTCGAAAAACCAAAAAAATACTATCCATTAACAGGCCTGACCAAATTTTTGAATCGTCATTATGGAGGGACCAACATTTATTGCAGATATTTCTCAAATGATTCATGTTAGGGGGAACATCAAATTGCATATTTCTAAACTAGAATTAAGGTATTGTAATACTATATAGGTAGGTTACTCCTCCGACCAGCCTATCCATATGGTCCTTTCACTTTGACATCAAAATGGAGGGACCAAGGATTTTAAATAAAATACTGTTAAATAACTACGTATACGTTGAGGTAGCTAAAATTTGTGCAAAGGTAGCAAATAGTAGATTTACAGTATTCAATTTTTATGTAGGCTGATCTAAAATCCAAGAATCCAAATCCAGTGCAGAATCACGAGCACTACACAATCCATGATGAACAATTTATCACTGCACTGAAAAAGACGCGCAAGCAGAGGGTGCTCAGGCGCGGGCGCACTCGCTCGCGCGGCTCAGGAGCCGCCGAGATAGGATAAAACACCTTCTCAAAATGTCGCATTAGTAACTTAGAATAAAATTTACCCAGATCTAAAAAAAGTTTGTTTTTTTTCCAATTTTTTATTAAATATTTACAAGTTATAGGTAGGTAGGTACTAATCGAATAGACAATCATTAATCCTTTTTACAAAAATGTACTTACCTACCATCTTGACGGTAACAATATTTTCGTATCTACTTACTTTGGTACTTCTCCATCCAATGAAGCATACTTATTTCCTCATTATGATAATAGGCTACGTGGTATAAAAACGACGCTTGAAAATGTCTGATTGACACCATAAATCTTGGTCACCCTTTTTCTAACTTGCATTATAGGTTATAAGATCTGTAGATCGTGAATTCCATACATTAGGGCTTTATTAATACTGTCTACATTTTCTTCGAAATCGTATCTGTGGTTAGCAAAAAGAATGGGCCCTCTACGAAGCTCCGTTTAAGAGAACTTTAAGAGAACTGCGTGGCCGCGCAGTTCTCCACGTGTCAACTGCGCGGCCATAGCATTTAAGTTCTGTAGGTCGTGAATTCCAAACATTAGGGCTTTATTCATACTGTCTACAATTTCTTCGAAATCGTATCAGTGGTTAGCAAAAAGAATGGGACCTCTACGAAGCTCCGTTTAAGAGAACTTTAAGAGAACTGCGTGGCCGCGCAGTTCTCCACGTTTCGACTGCGCGGCCATGGTTAAACCTTTACAACTTTCTGAATATTGGATCTACGAATTTGCGACTTTCATTGTTAGTGTTTTACAAATTCCTTCGTAATGTTGACGTAGTCGTTTTGCTTCTACGAAATTGTGGCCGAGCAGTCGAAACGGACACTGAATTAGGGCCTCCCTCTTACAGAGAGGAGGCCCGTGTCCCAGCAGTGGGAGCATTATAGGCCGATTATGATGAGGTAGGTATTATAATGGGGATTTCAACGAAAAGACTTAGATATAAGCAACATCAAATTTATTTAAATTAGCGCAGAAATAATTCATAGCAAAAATTAAAGTTAGTCTATTACACGTTCAAAAAAATCTTCACAAATAGGTGAGAAGTGTGATAATGTCCACAAAGTTGACAAAAATCTACAATTTATTACTATTTTATATCTTGAGATTAGCCCCAAGAACATGTAAAACCAAGACTCACTAAACATAAAAATAATACATTAAACTTCAATGCCACGACTCTCGGACATTGTAATTTTATTTAGTTGGTCTTGGTTGAACGGAACTCCAATCCTTTACTCGAGTAGTCTTTTCTAACTTGAACAGTGCGATGTTTTACAAGGGCAGGTTGAACTCACACCATTCAATTTAAAAGAAACTTGGTGCGTGCAGGATCCTCGTCATTGCCCGGCATGTAAATTCAAAGCATCGACGACGACACTGTACAGTTAGAAATTGTTACAACCTCTATACTTTGCATTAAAATAATGCCCATTTTCACAGGCAAGGGATCCTAACTTCGCAACCACTAATTCCAGTGATAAATTCACTCTAGCACGTAGTTCTCAGCTTCCCTGCAAAGTTAACCATCTTGTATTCAAAAGAAAACCTAGACTCACTGGTTCAAATTCAAATAAAAACACTCTGCAATCCTGCCTCACATGATTCATCCACAAATTCCAACCCTTGCGTTTGAAATAAAGTTACATTTCCAAGTTCAAGTTGACCGCAATGTTGGAGCTTGTTACAAAGCAAAGGTCGGGCAGTTCGTCAACAAGACATTACTAGCTGAGAATAATTTTTCCGTTTAATGCTCAGCATGTTAGATAGCTGCTTAACACACGACACTTAACTAATTTTATGTAAATAAGTATATATTATCTGGTTTAACAAAATGAAAAATATGACCGGCTACGCCATGATTATAATATACATTAAAAGCTAAGACTTCAACTTTTTCTGATAAGTATACATTTTTATTAATATGAATGCAAAACTCATGCCTAAATAATGCTGAATATTAAACTGGAAATATCCACACGTATTTTTTTTTTTACATTTATGTATTTTATATTTTTTTTTGTATTTTTTCGTTTTTTTTAAAGTAATTTCCACGCTGGGAAAATTACACTAATTCTATGCAAAGTATAGCTTGTATTTGTTATGTAACCACTCCATACTTTGTTTCATTTAAATTTACGGGCTATGCCATTTACCCTCGCACGTTGGCAGTAATAGTACAAGTGAAAAGTCACTTGCCGATGTTAGATTAAGTATTAAAAAAGAAACTTAAACAGCATTTGAGGATATGCACAAGATTGCCAGGTGCAAATTGAAACGAACAGGGAAAAAAATCACAAGTAAGATACTGCAAACATGCCAGTTATAAAGCATAGCCCGAAGTGCTGTTGGCACACAGGCGTAATGCCATATTCAAATGGGAAGTGGTGATAAAGATAAGTATAGGCTCAAAACCTAACGACATCAATCACCAGCCAGTGTCATGGGTTCACCACTAAAAGGTTATTTGTTCAAATAACTCATTTAAAATAATATGTGTACTGTGGAGCGCCCCGCAAGTGGTGCTGATGTCGCAAGATAGTGAGGCATTCACTTTTTTGTCATGATCTTGAGGTACTCAAGAGCATTCTGAGCTGCAGATGACTGAGCATCCTTGCTGGTGAGTCCAGATCCATAGCAAACAGCCACTGGCAGTGTTGATAGCTGGACAAGGCATTGGCAGCGACCGGTCATTGACTTCTCTTCAATATCCACATAGGTTACTTCAAATGACTGCTCAGAAGCAATCTCTTGCAAGAACTGCACGAAATTGAAGTCCTTGTTGTTCAGTGGGGTCACCTGTTTCAAGAAAAGACATCAATATCTTAACAGTCACAGATTTTATCAAGGAAACTACTTACAACCCATTCCATTAATTGATTTCATATTAACCATCAACAGATATATCCATGCATAATAATTCAAGTATATCATACCTGCAACTTGGCCAGGTTAGGGCCGACCGACTGTTTCAGATGTTTGTGGAACTGCGACACCTTGTGGCTGTGACTTGTAGTCAGAGTGGAGATTTTACTATCTTTCAAGTCGGCATAACGGGCCGCGACTCCGCCCTAGAACATAACACGAAACATTAGATCAAATATTCAATTTTTACGCGAGTGACCCTTCTGTCCATTCAAGTCTGCAGAAACTGACTGAAAGATAGTAAAACACCTGGCCAAGTGCAAACCTCTCAGGGAATGATACAAAAGAGCCACTCACATGGCTAGTGTAGGGATCTGTTAATGAACATGTCAGGTAAATAAAATAACAAGTGTAACCATTATTTTAATAGTGAAATTGGGGTTAATTAATCCACAAAGTCAAAATATTACAGACAATGCTTTCCAGTTAAATATTGGATTAATTTAATGAGGTAACAACAAGTCAATTAGCATTGCATGACTAGATGATGTTAGCAACTTAAAATTAGGTCTTGAAATTGTTGAAATCATATAGAGAATTAAATGCAATATACCTCTTCTTCCGGCTGGAACGATTCTGGGGGGTTGTCCTGCAGAGCCTGCCACATCTTGTATGCAGCCTGGCGCTTAGCAAGCTTCTTAGACTTGCCAGTTCCAACTTCACGGCGTTTCAGCAGAGTGCAAATAATGGTAAACTGGCGCTCATGCGGCAAACCTTGAAAAAAAGTAATTTTAGAAAAAAAAAAGCTGAGATATTGTGATAAGAGAAAGACCTGGGGCCTATAAACGTGACAACCCCAAAATTTTGTTCAGTTTGTGCCGTTTAATAATGATGGCAAGTATGTCCAAATGCAACAGCTACATATGTACTGACAAAATTGACAAACTAAAAACCTGTTGAATAAAGGCGACAATTGTCAGATTTAAGAAAATATTCTCTGACTTAATAGTCATAGTAAATGACAAATTTGTCATTTTTTCTGACATATTTGTCACAATACAATATCGAGGAATGCACATGAGAGAACATGAGGGTAATATTAAAAGAATATAACAATTTTATATCTGTTTTTGACTTGAACTTCGTTTTTGTTTGCTATTTGATATGGACGCCAAATTAACAATTTTAGGCCTTATCGATAAAAACAGAGGTTTTATTTGGCAAATTTAGTAATAATAAGTTGCTGTCCAATTTTGTTTATCAAGTATTCGACGGTAGTTTTAAAAGAAAAGTTTATACTTGGTTTAAATGTGCGATGTCGTACAGTTTGCACCGAATATTCATCTTCACTACTATCGCTATCCGTCGTCGACGTTCAACACCATTTTTTAATTATTCATACTAATGTAACTGCCAAATTGCGTTGAGGTTTGAGTGAGGGTGCCTGTCGAAAATGTCTTACAATTCGACAAATTAATATTTCCACCTGTCATGACAATTGTGTTTGTGCATGTGAGTTTAAATGTTTGTAAACGCACCCATAATACAGGAGAAATTCCTAGTGTGGAGCAAAGTTTTTAAAAAAACAAGAAGAAAAATTTGTGTTAAAACAAATTTGACAACTTTTTCCAGACAAATTGTCACCTGTCAAGAGAAACTGTTTACTATCTGTCTACCCAGCCTTTTCCCAACTATGCTAGGTTCGGCTTTCAGTCTAATCAGATGCAGCTGAATACCAGAATTTTACACGGAGAGACTGCTTATCTGACCTCCACAACCCAGTAGCTGAGTAATAGGATACCCCTTGGTAAGACTGATTGTCAGACTTTCGGGCTTCTAAAAGAAAGAAAGAGAATACTTTTATTTGCGGCAAACATGATGCATAAAAATAGAACTTAAACAAAAAAATACTTGTAACAACTGTCAAAGATCCATGAATGACAGCAGGGACCTACGACTTAACATGTTTTCCGAGGCACAGAGGGAAACTGAGAAATTGTTTATTAAACAGGCCCCTGATGAATCTATCAAGTAAACTTACGCCTGTTAACATTGTCATCATTTTCAGCATGGTAAGATGGAGGTGGCCAGAATCTAGACATGCAAAGCTCTTGCAGCCATCCAACAGGGTTACCCATCAATTTATCTTCAAATGACGACACCACAGTTCCACTGTAAACAAAGAATTTGTAGTTCAATAATTTGAAATCTAAGAATAAAATCATATTAATTATACGAATATTTTAATTTACACTTACGTCTCAGGCACGTTGCCATTAGTAGGCTGATCAGTAACTGCACCGGTCAATTTATCAAGCAAAGCTTTAGCTGCAGAATGTTTAGCTTCCTTCTTGGAGCGTCCAGTACCCATAGCTGTAATTACATCTGTTATTACATTGTTGTGAATGTAAACAGTTTATTACATACTTGCAAATACTTACCAACCATATCAGCAACTGTCACACGGTAACGGAAGGTTGGCTCATGTATCATGCCCTCTATTTGCACTAGCTCATACTTGGGCACAGTTCCACGACGTGCCAGCAGTTCTTGTAGCACAGACACAGGGGTTTTTAATGGAAGAGACTCCATTTCCTGAAACACACAACCATTAAACATTTACTTCACTGATTCCAGCCTCTTTCTTATTGCTTGTCAATTGTTACTGCACATATGTATAATTTCAAATCTATGTACTTAAAAACATAGAATTACAAGTAAATTGTTATTGTTACCTTGATTCTAAGTTCTTGTTTCAAATATTATTGTTTCCTGTTGATGACTTGATAGCATTACGATATACCCTCATCTGTTATGCAGTCTTAATAAGTTTGGTAACAATAAAAAAAGTAATTGTCTCTCATTAGTGACAATTGAGTTAGTATCTGTAAATCTTGTAGCGACACAATACTGTCACCAGATTGAATCAATCACTATTGGTGGTTTTTATAACATAAGGCGCTTACCCTCTTAGCAGCTTCATCAAGGGGTAAACGTTCCAAGTTGTTGGGAGGCTTCGGCCTGTTCTGGTAGCGCCGGCGCGGGCCGTGCGGCGCGTGCTCGCCGTCCGGTCCGGCACCGTGCACCGCCATGCCGTGCACCACGCCGGGGATGCCGCCTGGCACCACCCCTGGGTGCGGGTGTACTACGTTTCCGTCCATCTATGAAAAGAATAAATAATTCTTCATTGCAAAACAACCACTGCAATGCAATTATTACAGCCCAATTAGCTGACAAGTAACGAAAAATACCTTGCCGGCTTACAACATGACGTGGCCTTGTCGATTTAAACAAAGCTATAGATCGAAATCTAATGCTAAATGATTCACGTACCTGATGCTGATGCCTAAGAACATACATCGTAAATTATCGCAAGATCGTATGGATATCAGCAGTTCACCACTCCCACAAAATGATAACTAATTTAATACACGAGAACTGTTTCAGATTCCTTGAAATTAGTTTAAAACAGGGAAATCTCACTTGAACTAACTCTAGATGCACTTGGTCGATTAATTTTCCGCGAGCATGCGAACTTTGTGTGATTGTAGTTCTGTGACATGGCGGCCGCCAGCCATTACAGTAACTCAAAATGGCTACACCGCATGCCGGCATCCGGCGCCTACATATTCATAACAAACTCAGTTTAGTTGTACAATTTACTTTATACACTTTGATTGTTCATGATTTTTGCTGTAATTGCGGAAGAAATTATCTAAATTAGGTAATACCGTGATATTTTACTGTAGGTACTTACCATTTTGCAATTTCCTTTTCTGAACTTGCTATTGAAACAACACTGAAAAGATTTAAATATACGATAACTATTTGTATATGATTGAATGGTATTTTATTTTTCGTAAATTAAATACTAACCACGGAAAGCTGCCCTAGAGCTGCTTCAACCAAGAAGAATATTGAAATTTATTAGATTTAACCGGTTGTCAGAGTAAAAATTAAAAACTCCCATCCCACCACAGAAACACATGCATCCACACACACACACATATTGACTTATGTATTTACAGAAGTATAATCAAATCATCATCAAAAAATAAATCAGTAATACAATTTGTTGTCAGCATAATCCTAAAATGTCAAGATTTCATGAAATAGTCATTCATTATGATTACCTACTTGATCTCAGAGTTGTGTTGATGACTTTAATGATTATAATTCTGTAAATACTTATTTGTTACGGCCGCGAATCATATTTTAATCAACGTACAACTTAGTACTGACTAGCAAATTGCAAAAAAACCTGAGAAAATTTGAATTTCGCGGGCTATCTTGGAGCATCCACCTTAAGGTTACTGAATAGCTTTTGAAAAAAGAATAGTAGGTAAGCAAATAAGATAATGAAGTTTCAACTCAATGAACTTCAACATCAGCTCGTTAAAAAAGCTTATTATTATTTACTAGCTTCAACCCGCGACTTCGTCCCCGTGAAAATATATCTTGGAGCATACTCAGCCTTTTTAACCCCCGACGCAAAAACGACGGGGTGGTATAAGTTTGGCGTGTCTGTGTGTGTGTGTGTGTGTATGTCTGTCTGTGGGGATGAACCGATTTTGATTTTGTTTTTTTGTTTGAAAGGTGAATTTGTCACGTCAAGCTGTGTTATCCCGTCGGGGGACCGCTACTATTTTAATCTTTAACATAACTTTAGGCTAATAATTAGAGCGGTCCCGCGACGGGACAACATTTAATCAAAAAAATTCATTCGTACTTACTTACTTATGTACAGACGCCAGCAGGTCAAACTACCCGAAATTGTCAAATTTTTCCAATCCACCTTGAACCTTAATGCTTTGGTGATAAAGTTGAAAATCTACTAAAGAAATTTGACAGTGTAGTAACTTGATGTGCTGGCATCTGTACTTACGTCATAATTTCAAGGTTATTTTTTTCTTTTTAAAGGGTTTCACGTTTAGACCTTTTTTGTTCTATTTGTGGCTGTGTGTTCAATAGTTTTTTTTTATTGTGTTAGGCTTTTTATAGTTATACTATTTTTATTATTATTTTGTGTCGGGGGTTTTTTAATTTTTTTTTTTGTAATAAGTAGGTACTATTAGTATAATTTATTAAAATATTAGTTTAGTATCTTTAATAGAAAAAAACGCACGAAGAGAATAAATACATTATTAACGTGCGTTTGGAAGTGATACCAATAACCAGCAAGTAGAATCATTTAAAAAATTAAAAAATCCATAACTGCGTCATGGCATTCATAGTATACCCATTACCTTTGTTTCAAATCAAGTAAAAATGCAACAAGTGGAAGAAAAATCCTATAATAAGGAGTGGGGAAGACCATAATATAATTCAAATTTGGAGAAAAGTAAGTATGCAAAGCCGTTTGAATATGTGAAAAAAGGATGCAACTATTAATTCACATTAGTGAATTTGCGTATTAATCGTATATTGAAGGACCAGGATAAAAATGTTGAAGCTTTGGGCGGAATAGAAGTTTCCCACATATCATGAACTTTTTAAAAATCTGGTAACTCTAATTGATAGAATACAACAAATATTTATTTTGTTCTCTTGCAACACTATCCGTAAAAACATACTAGTAGCGCCATTGTTGATGTCAAACCTCAACCACAATGAAACTATTTCCGGTCTGCAAGTGCATTATTGATTGTTTTTGACGATGAGGTGAAATTATTGCAACAGGTAGGTATTATTCCTAATCGATAATGCAAACAGTAAGAAGAATCATTGATTTTAATAATTATGTACTGGACACATACAAAACAGGTGGGTACCTAGTACACAAATGCAAACCAAAAAAGTAACCTACCTACCTATTTGTAACACAAAATTATCATATTTATTTAGACTAGAGGGCTGAGGCACAAAGCTAGTTTAACCACTACCTACCAACTAATTTCGACTTAAATATCTAGAGCCACACGAACGATGGTCGAACGACGCACAGTGATCAATTTCAAAAATTTAGGGGGACGAAATTATTAAATACTGAAACCGTGAATTAAAGGTATTTTTATAACATTAAATAGTATCGAAAAATCGTTTTCACATAATTTAAGTTGGTAATTAATATTTTATGTACTTTGTTAAATCACTCATCTAGCACAACTTCTGGTTCTTGTAAAAGATTAAGTACCTCAATTGGCATTATATGTTTTTGTTTTACAGGTAATATTCTGATGTTGGATATTACAGGATCTGAAGATATGAGCAAAATTTTAATTAGATCTTTATTAGTTTGATTCCTGGTCATCTTCCTCCTTTATTCCCATCTGCCCCCTTTGAGCTTGCCACTGGGTTGGTGGTTGGCACCTGGTGTTATGCTCTCTGTAATATCTGACATCTTTGTGGCGACTTTCCTGTGCGTCTTCTCCAAGCATACCAATTGGCAACAAAAAGTTGTCGATTATATCCTTGCCGTGTATGAGAACCTTATGGACTGCTGGTGTCATAGGATACCACCTGTACAATTGAATATAAAGCGTAGCAGTATCTTTCGCATATTCTGCAAATTTGTCACTGTTAATTTTGTACGGACAATTCAATGTTTTAAAAATAACTAAATCTTTCTATTAAAGTTTTATCTATGCCTGTAATATTTGATGTAATCTCGAGGTTTGCAAAGAAGCGTCTGGCCGTATTGCCGTCATTGGTATTTCCAAATCCAGGTTTAGGGATATCAACCAGTAACCCTAGTTGGTCTCGAAATTCTGTTTGTTTGCGTTTTTTCTGTCTGCTACAATTTTTTTTATTTTTTTCACCACGTGCTTGCTTATTTTGTATCGGCATTTTATACGACACATGTAACAAGCACGTAGAGGGTGCACTTTCTTGCCCGCCAGAGGTGATTACTATTTGATCAAGCCATTTTTCATTTTGATTCCGGAATCTAATAATATTAAGGGAACATTTTTTCCAAAATCTTGAAGTTGCTACAGTAAAAGTTATAATAACATTTTGAAGACCGTCCCTGCTTGTAGTGGGCAGTTCCGATACTTCTAATGTCTTCAAAATATAGTTAAGTAGTTTATCTTTATTGTCCTTTGATAACGCCTTCACTGGTCGATGTAATGACAAAATATTGAATAAATCAATATTTTTTAGTGAGGCACCATTAACTAAAAAACACTTTTTACTATAGAAACCGGCAATCACCGGAAAAAAAATGCATATTTCTATATAGCTAATAGGCCCTGCTATATACTGGAATCAAAATGATAATGTACTAATTTGTACTTTTAAACGTAACACAGTTCAAACTTAGAAAAGATTGTAAATATCAGTACATTATTAAATATATTTTTTTTATCATATAAATTGATCAATTTTATTTTTTGTTTATATACCAATAAAAAGTATAGACCTTCCTTAATGTGCACCATTTTTTTCAATTTACAGTTTACACTGATAACTTAACCAACTTAACTTGAATAGGAGCGCAAAAAAACGATAAATCAGTCTTGTTATAATAGTTTAGCTTTCGAGATAACTTTGAAATGGCATATCTATTAAACTACTGTCTGCATAACGGTGATGTTTTAGTATAATGTAAACAACTTACCATCAAGTCTTAATAAAATGTTTTTTTCGAAATACCGACACATTGACCAAAAATAATTATGGGACGCTAACTTTTAATAATTGATCAGTGTGCGACGTTTGATATTGCATGATCAAACATCGTTCGACCAAAATATTATGACTTGATATAAATCAGTCGGCTTTTAACCGTTTGTATTAGGTACGGATTGTTTTAGATACATAGATACATACCTCACCGGGTCGCAATGGCGGGCGGCGCAGCCAGGTCGCATCGCCAACAAAATGCATGGTTGGCTGCGTAACCATCAAACGGACGTCAGGTGAGCTACCCACTATAAAGCTAAATGTATAGTGGGTGGCTCATATGGCGTCCGCTTCTAGTCTGCCAGTTGGCAGCGCGACCTCACGACGTTGCCATGGCGTTCCTGTGAGGTATGGTTCTTAGACAATGTACCTAAATGCTCATAATATCATTGGTTTTATAGTTGTTTTCTTTGTTCTGTATAAATTCAGGCAAACCTCAGTCTGCAGCTCTTTCAGAAGCCCAAGGACAGTGGCGTAACGTCAGATTTTTAAACTCAATTAGTCAACCTTTGTTGTTTTTTGTCCGGATAATACACATAGTTACAGACTGAGGTTTGCCCGACTTTACAGAACAAAGAAAACACCTGTAAAACCATTGCCGCCGCTACAGTATGTGGTCCCCTTTTTGATCGCTTGCGCTGGCTGTTACGTGCTAGTGCTACCCAGGTTTAGCAGTGATTTTACTAACACTACGGTTTCCTAGAAGAGACGTCACGACACTGGAGACGTCAGACGTGGTCTCATTTGCGATAGCAAAGAAATTTCTCAAGAATGTACCTATATATGTATATTTCTTTACCAGTAGTCCCCCTTGAGACTACAGAAACCTTAAATTTGTCACTCTCGCTCTCTTTTGATTTAGTAAGAGTGAAAGCTTCAGACTACCCGATTGAATTTAACTTTAAGTATATCAACCCCTTAACAGTATTAAAAGCTTTTATTTATTTATTTATTTGTTAGGTACACCAACGACCTGTTCACTAGAAACGTTACATAATAGAAAATAACATAAGCATTAAGTTATGGTGAATTAGTCATTTACAGGCGTACACAGCACTTACATAAAAAATAGCGTCTTAAATATTACGTTTTAACAAGATTTTTTACTCGTAGTTAAGATAGAAAAATTAATTAGAAACAAAAATACAAAACATTAAGTGAGACACAAAATAATAATAATAATCGAAATTAGAATGAAAAATTAAAATCATAATCAGAATTATCATTAGAATCAGAATTAAAACATTAAGATTAAAATTTAAATTAAAAAATTAACAGTACAGTTGATATTAAAAATTCAAAACGGTAGAACGAGATAACACGTGCAATAAAAGAACATTCCAAAATTGTTATAGTGGCAGGTACATGTGGCAAGTAAAAATTAATTAGAAACAAAAGAATAAACAAAACATTATGTAAGACACAAAAAATAATCGAAATGAGAATCAAAAATTTAAATCAGAATTATCATTAGAACCAAAATTAAAACATTAAAATTTAAATAAAAAATAAATAAACAGTACAATTGATATTTAAAATTCAAAACGGTAGAACGAGGTAACAAGTGCAATAAAATAACATTCCATAATTGTTATAGTGGCAGGTGCATGTGGTAAAATACCAAAAAATACCAAAAAATTTAAAAATTAAAAATTAAATACGTAGTAAGCAACAAAATGTAGATTATGAAATTATGATTCGTCGCTAATAGTTATAAGTTTTCTGCGAAATTGGGAAAATGAGTCTGTAAATATGTCAATATTGTTGCAGATATCTATTTTATTATAATTAGCCATTAATCGATTCAAGGGGGCATTGAGACCAAGGTTGGTTCTTGACAAGGATGGTGCAAAGGTATCTATTTTGCGCAGAGATCTAGTTACGGTACGCCTAGGTACAGTTATATTAATTTCTGATAATAACTCAGGTACATCCGCCAGATTATGGATGATTTTGTAAAACAAGAGCTGATCAGAAGTGCTTCTACGTTGTTCAAGTGATACCATATTGAAGTGATTAAGCCTTTGGGAATAATTAGCGTCATGAGGGCATCTAGGGCATCTAAAGCGTAGGTACCTGGTGAAGGCCTTCTGTATACGTTCTATCCTGTTAATATGGACACCATATAAGGGATTCCAGACTGAAGATGCGTAGTCCAGTATGCTTCTGACAAGGGTGTAGTAAAGCACTTTTAGTGTCGATATGGACCGGAAATCCGAACAAGTTCTCCTCACAAAACCCGAAATTTTTGACGCTTTGGCTACAATCGCGTCAATATGATTGATGAAAGTTAGCTTGCTGTCGAGCTGGACACCCAAATCACGAATGGTATCAACCTTTTGCAGAGGAACTCCATCCAACGTATAAGATGATGATCGTACTTGTTTGTTTCGCGTAAAAGTCATATGATAGCATTTACTTGCATTGAGAGTCATCATATTAAGTTGACACCATTCTTGCACCGCATCTAAGTCATCCTGAAGAAGAAGGATGTCACAGTCTGTTTTAATTTCCCTGTACAGTTTCAAGTCGTCTGCAAACATGGAACATTTGCAGTGCCGTATTGAATGAACAATGTCATTGACGAAAATCAAAAAGAGAATCGGTCCCAGGTGAGATCCCTGTGGTACCCCGGAGGTGGAAAGATAAAACGGTGACTCATAACCTCTTCACAACCACCTTCTGTTTCCGTTCAAACAGGTAAGAGACAAACCACATGAGTAGTTGGCCGGATATGCCAAATTGCTTGAGCTTTGTGATAAGTACCCTGTGGTTAACCTTGTCAAAGGCACTGCTGAAATCTGTATAGATGGAGTCAACCTGTGCGCGGGAGTCCAGAGATTTGCTAATGTCATTGACGTAGTGCACCAAGTTAGTGGTAGTGGATTTCCGAGCACAGAAACCGTGCTGCTGGGGAGCCAACTGCAGTCTTATGTGCGATGTTAATATGCGACAAACAAGCGCCTCAAACAGCTTTGCAAAGACGGAAAGAAGCGATATGGGACGATAGTTCGAAGAATCGTCGACTTCTCCCTTCTTAAAAATAGGCACAACGTTAGCAACTTTCCATTGTGTGGGGAACGTAGATGATTTAATTGACTTGTTAAAAATCAACATAAGTGGAAGGGACAGGTTAGCCGCACATTTCTTGATAAATAACGGGGGCAGGCCATCAGGTCCCGGACCCTTACAAGCATCAAGTTTCATCAGCTCCTTAAACACGTCTCGCTCAGTAAAAGTCATTCCACACAGAGCTGATTGAAAATAATTATGCAAGCTAGTACTGGGAGCATTCGGGCTAACGGAAGGTGTGAAGGTTGAAGAAAAGTGTGTGGCAAATTGTTTGCTAATTTCTTCACCAGATGTTGCAATATTCTGTCCCAAATGCATAGTGGAAGGAATATCGCTAGACTTGAGATTTTTTGGCTTTCACAAAGGACCAAAAGAGTTTCGGATTTTGTGCGATATTCTTCTCCGTATTCATTACGTATGTCTTATAGCAGTCCTTGATCATTGTTCTTGCACGGTCACCTAGGATTTTATATTCGTAATTATCTCTAGGATTTTTATATTTTTTATAGCGAGTCCTAACTTTTTCCTTTTCGTTCAGTAATCTAATAAGAGACCTAGAAAACCAAAATGGAAATTTGCTATTAGGCACTTTGGAGAGAGGAACACACTGATTTATAATACAACGGATATTTTCGTACAGCTTTTAAACAAATCAACATCAAATTCCTTTAAAGTCTGTACCTCCATAATTAAGACTAGCGCATTACTTAGCCTTAATAATAGGGGTTAAAGTATGAAATTGGCGTTTTATTGTAATAGGTACTTCGAATTGACATAGAACCTACATGGTTTGAGATTTTTGAGTGAAATTTTTTTCACATGGTACCTATGAAGTTCTTCTTTTAAAAAATGTGCAACATTCCATTATTGTCTTTCAGTTTTTTTTTTTTTATTTAGCTTAGAGAAGGAATACTTCGAAAATTCGAGTTATTTTTGAATACGAGTTCCGACACGGAACTAACGCGGCAGAAACAGCTCGCAATATCAATGTTGCGTTTGGAGAGGGGACTGCTAATGAACGCAACGTGCGATTTTGGTTAAAATGCTTTCGTGATGGAAACTTTGATTTGAAGAAAGAACCACGTGGAAGACCGCCCACACAGGTGAATAACAATGAATTGAAAGAGATGGTGGAAGCCGATCCGAGCCAAACTACCCAGGAATTAGCAGCATGGTTTAACGTTACCTTACCAACAAGATTGACTCATTTGCGTCAAATCAATCAAATAAAAAAATATGAGAAATCATGAGGCACCCTCTCATGATTTGACTGATCTGCAGAAAGAAACGCATGTTGGAACTTGTGTTGCCTTGTTGAATCGATACAGAAATGAAGGAATATCCCTGGTTCAAGCCATGGTCCGGGGCGAGAGGGAGTGGGAGGCAGTCACCTCCTTCTGCGAAGCAGTCATGCTAGCGAAGTAGGTGGCGGGGTGGGCGAGGGAACGCACCTCACGCCTCAGCCGCCGCGGGAGACGCTCCGGGCGTCGGGAGTCGCGTGACGACTCCCGGCCACCGTAGGCGCGGGCCTGCGGGCGGTGAGTAATGGGTAACTCACCGTCCGATCAGGACCAGGCCCGTGCCGGACGGCATGTTTGTGTTCCACGCGCGCCTCAAAGAGATGTCAGCATGAGTGACGGGGCCCGATAGGGCCGAAGCCTGCCAGGGTAGCGGGATTGTCCGAAAGGGTTACCGCTGCCCTGGAACATAAAGGGCTAAGGAAGGAACACGGGTGGGTTTTAGTCAGTAAGAGTCTGACACTCCCTTCTGCTCCACCCAGAGCAGAAGGGGTCATTTGATGATTTCCCATCCTCAAGAAAAAAAAAAAAATGAAGGAATATTGGATCGAATTGTGACATGTGATGAAAAGTGGATTCTTTACGATAACCGTAAGCGAAAAATGCAATGGCTGACCCCAGTAAAGCAAAGCTTACCAATAAAAAGGTAATGGTAACTATTTGGTGGTCTCAGCATGGTGTTATTCACTATAGCTTTCTCCGATCTGGTCAAGCAATAACGGCAGAAGTCTACTATGCCGAACTCCGAACAATGATAGCAAAACTAGCAGTGAAACAGCGCCGACTCCATGAATCGATCTTCACCGTTATTGCTCCATGATAACGCGAGACCTCATACAGCACGAGAAACCGTTTTAACTCTACAGGAACTGCAATTAGAAACCATTCGTCACCCTCCGTATTCGCCAGACTTTGCTCCAACGGACTACCACTTTTTTCGTGATTTAGACAATTTTATACGTGATAAAAAGTTTTCTTCTCAGGAGGCAGTACAAAATGCTTTTACACAGTTTGTCGAATTCTATCGCAAAGGCATAAATGACCTTCCTATTAGATGACAGCAATGTATAGATAATAATGGTAATTATTTTGATTAAATAAATATGTTAAATTAAAAAAAAAAAACGAATTTCAATTTTTCAGTACAAATCGGCATTTTCATACTTTAACCCCTAATATTTAACTTGTGTGTCCATCAAGAAGTGTTCCCGGATTGAAATAGGTACAATATTATAATCCGGAGACAGTAAATACACTACTAATTGAAAAGGTAATGCTTAATCAAATGTTCAATAATTTTAACACGAATAAATTCCTCCACGATCAACATTATGGTTTCATCAAAGGACGTTGTACGAACAACGCGTGTAACCTTATTAAAACAAACATTTTTAATGCGTGGGAAAAGGCCCAAAATTTCATAGGAATATTTTGTGAACTCTCCAAGGCATTTGATTGCGTTAATCACAAAATCTTACCGTTGAAACTTGAGCATTATGGACTTAGAAAACTTGCGCTCAGTTAAGTAAAATCTTTTTAAAATGATAGACAACAGCAAGTTTAAATAAATGATGTCAATTCACTTGATTTAAAAATAAAAAATGGGTATTCCACAAGGCTCAATTTTGGGTCCTTTGTCATTTCATCTCTTTCGTGTATCGCTCTATTTCATTTACTAATCAACCACTTATGGTAGAAAGATAGAATAGACGTGCAACAAATTCTAACGACGAAGAGGTGAAAGTCATAATTAAAGCACTAGAAAAAGGGACCTATTAGTTGAACCAGGTTTCAGACTGGTTAAAGTAAACTCATCTTTAATAGGGTACTGTTTAAAAGGTTACAATATAATACCACCCCACATACTTCAACTGAATGAGACGAAATCTTGTATAAAACGCTCATATCATAAGTTGACGGATTATACTGTTATTTGATTTATACTTGTTGGAACGAAGTTCCTTATCGCGCGTTGCGAAAGGAGGCTAGACGGAAAATACTATTTGAGCCGCTGAAGATTGTAAGACTATTTTTGATAAAGAAGATTGAGTTTATACAATAAACTCAATCTTCCATGGTGCACCACTGCGATTCGACACATTCTCCGATGACGACACAGGCTAAAAGTCAAGGTATGTCCTGATATTTCTTCATCCTAGGAGGTCCTAGGATTAAGGCATCTCAGTTCCTACCCCTCTAGCAAGACCTGAGATACTCATATCCTAGGGAGGTGTAGTGGTGGACTATCTCTATTTCCCCAAAGGACTATAATATGCCCAAGCATTTGAAGTGAGACGAACCTTTCCTGGCAAAAGGAAACAATACTAAACCAATGGCTAAAATTATACTTTTTATGTAGTCCGCTTGACTGTTACCACTTACAAACCTATAGATACACACATTAATAAGATTTGCTGTCTGAAAGAAAGAAAATGATTCGGTAGTAAAAGATGTATAGGTAGGTAGGTACCTACTTATAAAAATAAGAATCAGTGTTAGTATAATTATTATTTATTAGTGAACACTAACAAAGTTTTAAGATATACAGATTATATAAATAACAGTTAGGTATGTCCAGACGCCAGCTGGTCAAGCTACCCGAAACTGTAAAAGTTTCCCAATCAACCTTGAACCTTAGAGATAAAGTTGAAAATCTATTAAAGAAATTTGACAGATTGTAGTAGCTTGATGTGCTGGCGTCTGTACAATAAAATCTGCGGTTTTATTTGTTTAAAATCAGTTTCCTGCGTCTTAATATTGAGGACTAAATAGTCATCATTCTGCAGTAACCCACATTGAAGACTAAGGGCTGATTTCTCAATCGACAGATAATTTATATTCGTGGAATAAAATTGACGTCTGACAGTTTTTGTATGGAAGAACTGTCAAAAATTCAAAATCATTTCTCGGATAAAATTATCTGGCGTTCGAAAAATCAGCCCTAAATAGTAAGGTACTTAAAGGTACTTTTGAGGGAACGAAACTTTGTTTTAAACTTATAAAATACCTACATTAACTAAAATAATACAATTTTGTGTATCACCCAGTACTCAGTAGTTTCATGTCCTATCAAACTGCACCAGAATTGTTAAATACATAGCTGATGATGCAATTATCTGTAAAAACAAACGAGTAACATTAATAAAAGTGAATTACCTTACTTAGTGAAAAGTGTTGAATGTGGGATTGATAATATGACCTATGATCAACAAACACGCCCGGTTGATACTGTCGATGCTATTTTCCATCCTCAAAACATAATTTATTTGACATTGCTCTTTAGAAGTAGTGATTACGACTCGTTAGTAGGTACCTTAGTAAGTATACAGTATGTTTGGTTAAACGAGAGATAAACTTGAAAGAGAAAATTAACAAGATTTACTAAATACCTACTTATGGGACCAAGTTGGATCTGTACCTACGTTTAGCAGGAGTTGGGGGGTAAAAGGGGTTAAAGCTGGTAGGGGTTGGGTCTCCGATTATAACGCTTATTAAAAGGTAGGTTATTAAAACGCTTATTAAAATTCTTATTAAAAGATAATGCATATTTTTCGAAAACTATATTTAAAAATTCTACCCTTAAATCAGATAAAAAGTGAAAACTAAACGTAAATAAATGGGCGATTGACAACCAAATCTGTCCTAGTACCTAGGTATATTGTCCGTAGTGTAAAATGTCGTGCAAAATCGACAAAAGGAAACTAAAAAAAAATATGAATGGTTTCTTGTTTTGTTTGTTTTTATAACAACCTAGAAATTTTGGTGAGAAGACAGTAAGTGTACCCCCATTGATCGTATGTGTGTACATAAGGCAATCTTATTACTGTTAGTAGGAGAACTTAGGATGCAATGCAAGAGCGAGCGAAGCGAGCGAAGCGAGCTCGTGACTTGACGCACCCCGACTCGGACAGGTTAGGTTGGAAGGGGATGGAAGGATTCGCTATGCTCGCTCACTAGACCCCTAGTGAGCGAGCATAGCGAACGATCTCAGACCCCGCCATCCCCTTCGTGGTTATTTTTTTTTAACCACCTTCGCCTACGCCTTTTAAGCAGCTTTAAAGTGTTTTGAGATTAGGTTACTATAAGTTGATTTTCTCAAGAACGATTCGTTACCTATTCATTTTAATGGTGCCAGGGGAGAGGGGGCACCCCTCACTCGCCCCCTCCTCCTGCCAAACGATACTAAATTTTTACCTTTCAAATTATTTCTGCGGTTGTAACCGATAATATTATCCGATATATCAAAAAAACTACACGACGTAAATAGCGACTTTACAAGCGCATATCTAACCAACTACTGTCTTTAATAAAAAAAAGTCACTTGGAAACATTATAACCTTTTAATTAAGTACCTATCTATGGGATCTAACTGCACCCCATACGATCTCCTATAGGCACTAATTTTTCAATCTTCTTGTACATGTATGGGCAGAGCCACCCCTAATTTCCTTTCCTTATTTCACTGCGACATTCTTTAGCAGTTCATACACCTTCCTTTCAACGATATAGTGCCAATGGTCTTCAAGTAATATGGCTGTGTGACATACCGACAGACAGACAGGACGAAATTCTATGGGTGCCGTTTTTGGTATTTGGTTGCGGAACCCAAAGAATCAGCTGTTCCATACATTTTGATCGTATTACTAGCAGCTGATCCACCCAGGTATTGCATTTTTGTGTGGATTTGGTCCCATAGGTAAAGATGTTCATTTTCATGAGCACCTGGTACGGGGTCGAATGAATAGCTCTAGTTAAGGCGGTGTCGCTGGTTTCGCATTTTCGTTTTTTGACAGTGACTTCCGAAATTTAAGTTAAGTATTTATTTATTTTTAAAGGTACACCAACAGCTTCTGTATACAAAATATCAAACACACACACACACACGTTATCTTTCACTTTGTAGTGTTTTTTTTTTTTTGGAAGTCGGTTGTTTTTTTTTTTTGGTTTTTTAAGACTGTTATCTTATTATATTATGTAAATGATAACTTCAATGTACCCCTACTTGGGTATGATTTTTAAGTACCTTAGATAGCAGAGCGGCATCCAGTGAAAATAACCCATATGCTGTAATTTCGTCACCTTGAAACATAATCATCGATGAAAAATGTTGTATCTGGAAATTTCCCCCAAGCGAATTATTTTATTGCAGATAATATAATAGGCAATCTTAAAATATTATCAGCACGATAATCATTACAGTATTTACTGAGAAATCATTTTACCTCCAATAACAATCGTATATCGTGTTTATCCGTTGGAATACTGTGCACTGCTTGTCCTATTTTCATCACCTGAAATATAATCAACCTATTTGATAATACTTAATAATCATCCAAGGAAAATACCGCAATTTCCATTAATTACCTCTTGCTTCAATAAATTTCCTGTTCTGGACATAATAAAAACTTTAATGATCTGATAAGTGATCCAAATAGAACAGTTAACGACGGGGTGTAAGAAGAAGTTCCTCTCGACAACCAGACCGTGGTAGATGATGTGAGCCTCGCTTACCATGGAGTGGAAACACTGTAACGTAGTGATCAACAAGGGCGCCTGAAATGCTGCGTTAATATCTCTCTTCGCCTCGAAGGCCTTTTCGTACAAAGATTCCACATATTGCAGTGTACATACTTTGCTCTCTACCTTTTCAAAATAATCCACCAAAACTATTTTTTCTTTTGATAGCTTGGCTATGTGTACCCTTATATTCTTCAGTAAAACCACTAGCATCAAAATAAGCACATAGTAAAACGCTATCACAGTGAACTGCATCATTTGCGGTAGCAGGAACGAGATGGACACTAAAATTATCTTCCAGAATGAATCATCTCGAGAGAAGTTCACAGATATCTGCAGTATCAATGCTGTTAGAAGAAATACCATTATCATATTCATTTGAAAACGAAACTGCTTCATTGTACTCTCCATATTTGGAGGATCAGTGTTATTTGCTATTTTGTTAATTATTTGCACGTAAGTACAACGGTTTTTGAATGCACAGAAGTATGCAGCAAGGCAGAATATAATGAAAACAACAAGTTCTAGAATATAGTTCATTTGAGTCAGTAGTTCCCTGGTCATGACTGTGTCAGCGATAGAGTCTTTCACATACTGAATGTGCAACACTAAGAAAGACAGCAGTAGTAATAAGTAAGAAATAGCACATAAAGTATTAATGTATATAGACTTCTTGATGATCGTTAAACCACGTTTGCTATTGTTGAATTTAACACTATAGGGGAACAGACCAAGCATTGACAACACGATGTACAGAGGTTTAAATATATGGTGGATATTGAGTTTCTCATTTCTGCTTGCATAAAAATATTTTTTTACGTTGGAAAACATTGTTTGGAAAAGTAGTGGAGGATATGGAGTTACGCGGACAACTAACGCCCCGTATACAAATGAATCAGCACATGAGCAACGAGCGGTTGTAAAACACAATTACTATACAAAGTGAGGCGATAGTATCTCAGCACATTATTTATTCAGAGAAGGTTTATGTATATGTGCATAACGTAGTATTAAATGTCTATCAACGGTTCAAACATTTTCGCTGATTGTGTAATCTCAATCTGTTACGTAAAACTAACCATAGTGTCACAGTTACACGTAAAATAAACCGTTATATAGCTACAATTACATGAAAAATGTGTGCTTGCTGTGTGATTATTTTGAATATAGTGCACGGTCCCTCGAATACAAGATTGTATGAAATTGAGGCAGTTAATTTAAATAATCTGGGCTGTTTGTAAGTCGTCTAACCTTGACCTACAAGTTTAATATGGAAGCTGATACAATGCAGTCCTATTTTATTTAGGATTAAGTTGAGCTGATCATTCATCATCATTCATTCATCAGATGATTAGAAATTTCATTGATTTTAAGATACTAGCTGCGCCCCGCGGTTTCACCCGCATAAGTTTCCATCCTGTGGGAATATCGGGATAAAAAGTATCCTATACGTTAATCCTGGTTATAAAGCATCTGTGTGCCTAATTTCATCCAAATTCGTTTAGTAGATTTGGCGTGAAAGAGTAACAAACATACATCTATTAATCCATCCATACAACCTTTCACGTTTATAATATTAGTAGGATATACAAAATAGCAGATACTCGTAGCAGATGTTGAGTTCAAGGGACCCACTTTCTTTGATCTCTGAATTTGTGCCATAGTCAGAATGAATTAAAACATTCTTTTTCATGCACGGTGATCAAAGACCATGAAACCACTGTCAACATTAAACTGTCAATTGCTGTCAATGGACAGAAGAAAAGAAAAATCATACTTCAAAAACATAAATTTATAGTCATGTAAAATTTAAAATAAAATTAAGATAAATTCATAAGTCTAAAAAAATATGGTTATTTGGAGATCCTTTTTTCAAGGGTGCCGTGTGGGAAGACGGTATATGTTGGACGGGAGATACACCGTGTTGGGTTGTGCCGAATGGTATGGGCGAAATGTCAGGCGGAGTTACAGCACCTGTCCCGCTTGCCCCAGCGGGTTGAAAGTCACCATCTGCGGCGCCAATGGCTGCACCGGTACGGACCTAACCGCTTTACAAACTTAATTTAACGGTATTTGAAAACTGTTAAAAGTGTAAACGTAGATTTAGGAATCCCTTTGTAGAATGGGTAACTCGATACGTAATAACTTCAAGGTAGTAATTCAGGAGTTCCCAAAGAGGTCAATAACTATTCAGTTCAGTCTTAAAAATAACTTCTTTGATTAAGAAAGTTCATATTTAATCTGCAGGCCAGCCATTAGCCCTGTTACTGAAGCAGTGTCCATTGCTAGATGAGTTAGCTCTGTATGACCAGTGTGCTACTTGCGGCTACGGCATGGAATTGAGTCACGTCGACACCAAGTGTAGAATTTCCTCGTACTCCGGGAAACACATGCTGTGCGATGCACTTAAAGTACGATACCATTATAATTATTATTATATTAAGCCTACAACCCTCCTAACAAGTTACTTTAAGAGAGATGTAGGCGCAAACGTGATTTAAATTGCCGTTTACATTTTTTGCGTAGCCCATTTTGTTGTTGCGTAGGCCTGTGTGCTACGTGCGTAGCAGTTACACCAAGCTACGTGCGTAGCAGTTACACCAAGCTACGTGCGTAGCAGTTACACCAAGCTACGTGCGTAGCAGTTACACCAAGCTACGTGCGTAGCAGTTACACCAAGCTACGCTTCGTAGCAACCCACGGCGCGGTAATTGAGAACACACTAACAGTAGCAATGGCTGTTAGTTTGACAGTTCAACAACATTCGTTGCGTTATTTACGATGTTGAGCACACAAATTTTTAGAACATATTATGAAGCAATGGATTAGCTTTCCTTCAAAATGATTCAGATTGTGATTAGTGTGTTCCGCAATTAGGGTGCTTCTCATGCCCGTAGAACGTGACGATGCCAAAAGCAGCGTTGTGTGAAGTCACGCTATAAAGTAAAATTAACTTTTATATAACCGTGGTCCTGTGCCCTTTGTTTAATTTTGTTCTTTGTTATCAACGTTACATCCACTCTAACTGAGTAACAAAATATAATCTAACAATATAAATATACATTCAGTATACGAAGGTTACATTTTCATAAAATAAAACATCTCATAAAATAGCCATCAGTGTACTTCGGCCTTAACGGAGCTATTAGTAAATGAGTTGGTTATTCCAGGGCTCGAAGGTAGTGATTGTCGTGGCACGGAATACTCATGACACGTTCGAGTACAGTGCGCCGATTTTGACTGAAATAGCGTTGCAGATTTGTAACACATGCCCGGCTGTAAGTGACTTTGATTCTATTTTTTTTTTCCTATCTCATACATATTTCTTCATTATCATCGTCATCAGCCTACAGCAGTCCACTGCTGGACAAAGGCCTCTTCATTGCACGCAATTCAGCTCGATTCTCGGCAACTCTCATCCAGCTAGCCTGAGAGCGTCCTACCTTACTTTACCAATTCGCGGTCTCTAGTCCAGAACACGTCTACCCCAATCATCGCCACGGCTAACTTAATATGGCCGGCCCATTGCCATAAACAATATCTTCACAAAGAATTCATACTAAGTAAGTTAGCCTTGTCGCCAAATAGTTATTGAAGTAGCTTTTCAGCCTTAGTAAGTGCGGCTAAGTTGTAATTTACATACGGTAGCTAAGTTTGTCTATCCTGAAACTGTCCGCAGATACTACGGATGTAACACTTGCACCACGAAAACCCTTATTTCTACGAAATAAAGGCGCTGTCAAAGTCAATTTGTTACCATGTGTGGTTGACTGGCTTGACTGTTCATATGTTTTATGAAAGTAGTGGTGGCCCAGTGGTACTGGTAATGAGCCCAACTTACGAGTTGGAGATCGTGGCTCGAACCCGGGTTTTTTACTTGTAAATAATGTCGTCATCACTGCTCTCAAAATGGCGAAGGAAACGTCGTGAGGAGACCGGCATGTCCTAGAATCAAAATTTCGAAAATATGTGACATCCGCCAACCCGCACTAGGCCCGCATATTGGATTATGGCCCACTCCCTCTCGAAGAAAGGAAGCCTGTTTCTCAGCAGTGGGAATATTATAATCTGACTAAGTATGTTTATGTCTTACTGGCTGCGCCCCGCGGTTTCACCCGCATAAGTTTCGATCCCGTGGGAATATCGGGATAAAAAGTATCCTATGTGTTAATTCTGGTTATAAACTATGTGTGTGCCAAATTTCATGTAAATCCGCACCCTAATTGCGTAACATACAATCAATCGTAATCTGAATCATTTTGAAGCAAATTGCTAATCCATTGCTACATGTATTTGTTCCGAGTCTGGGTGTTTTTCTATCTATAATATGTATGTATTTACAAAAAAAATGTATATAAGTAGTTTATCAGCCATCTTGTTACCATAACACAAGCATTAGGTTGCTTAGCTTGGGACTAGATGGCGCTATGTCAAATGTCCAGGGATATTATTATTATTATTATTGCTTGATAAGGTCGCAAAATTTATCTGCTCAACACGTAAACAACGCAATGACGGTTGTTGAACTGTTAAAATGAAACCGATTCCGATTGATTGTGTGTTACGCAATTAGGGTACTGTTCAGTAGTTTTGGCGTGAAAGAGTAACAAACATCCATCCATACAAACTTTCGCGCTTATAATATTAGTAGGACTGGTATATAAGATATGATCACTATTTCATACACGCATAACAGTATACTAGCTTTCTATCGATGCGAAAGCGCCAGTGCTGGCGCTTTGTAGTTTTTGCCTATCCTCATGGGGAGAAGGGGTAAGTTTATGTATGTGTGTGTGAGTATGTATGTAAATTGCAAAAAACGTAAGAAAATTGGAATTTCGCGGGCTACCTTAGCGCATCCCGCTTAAAGAATCATAAAACTTAAACTTTGGGGTAATTGCGTAACATACTGCTTATCATTAGCATTGAGTTTCATTTTGATAGTTCAACAACATTCATTGCGTTATTTACCTACGTTGTTGAGCGGACACATTTCTGGAACATATGAAGCAATGGATTAGCAATATCCTTAAAAATGATTCAGATTGAGATTGATAGTGTGTTACGCAATTAGGGTGTTGGGAATTGTAGAAAACGTTAGAAATTTGTATATCGCGCTTCCCTTTAAGGAATTTCTCGTTTTTGCCCATCAGGCATTCATTTTAGTGGCAACCCAGCCAGTGGAGAGCCTCGTCCCTCTGGTTGGCGAGATCCAGCGCCTTCGCGGCGCTTACAACCCTCGCACGCTCATGGGGTGCGTGGAGCTGAACTGTGTGCGCGCCAACACCGTGCTGGCAGACTTCCTGAAGGTTAGCTTTATTTACTGTATTATTAGTACCGGTTTTACCTGTCCCACTGCCGACGAGGCAGGGACTAGCTATAGACTATTTTATTCGCTCAAGAAATGTAAAATAGTAAAAGAGTGTCAGTAAAAGAGATACCTACATACACATAATATATTATAAATTGATCGCTGGCTGTGGAGACTGCCAGCAAGAACTCTCACTCTACTAGTTTGTCGTCTATGGTGGTCATGTTACTCATGCAGGCTGTGCAATCGACATTAAAAAATCGAATGTAATTTAAGGGCTGATTTTACAATCGACAGATATTTTTTATTCGTGGAATAAAATTTACGTCTGACAGATTTTGTATGGAAGAACTGTCAAAAATTCAAAATTATACTTCGGATAAAGTTATCTGGCGTTGGAAAAATCAGCCCTAAGTCTGATTTTTCAATGATCTGATAACTTTATTCGAGGAATAATTTTGAAAGTTTTTTCATACAAAAACAGTCAAACGTCAATTAGGTATATTCCTCGAATAAAAGTTGTCTGGCAATGAAAAAATCAGCCCTTATTAGCTGTAGTACCTTCAACATAAAATAAAGGTATAACATTACACATTTCATGAAGGTTCCTCCCGAAGCCGTGAAGGTGCCCGTGATAGGTGGCGCCACTCCGACTACAATGGTGCCTGTACTATCAGCCGCTGTACATCCCTGCGCCATGACTCAACAACAGGTGCGTATGAAGGCACCATACAAAATAGCGTATTAGATTTAGTTCAATATGGGTACGGTGAGCGTCGTCGTAGCGTCGTCATGAGTGCCTCTAGCAAGATTTGAATTTTGCGCCCCCAATACTTACATGTTTTCTAGGTAGAAAAATGACACAATAACTTTGAAAATTTAAGTTTAAGATAAAAAAAAAACTAGCAGCCGCCCGCCTGGCCAGCCGCTAGCTACGACACAGGGTGCGGTGAACGGTGTACTGGGTTGTAGAGGTTACAAAGGCAGTCGCTACACGTAAATACTGGTATTTTGCTGCATCTGGTTAGACTGGGAGCCGACCCCAACATAGGGTCAAACAAGACTAGGCAGATGATAATGATGAAGGGGCGGCTAAAACAACACCGACTTTAAACCAACCGAATTTAAAGTCCTTGCTGTTACTACGAGATCACAGTTGATTAATGATTCCTATTTATGAAACTGGTTTTTAAAAACAACAAAAGCTACCTATTTAAATCAAAGTGTGTGTTTATTTATTGCGGTACCAATGTGCGGGCGAAATCTTTCAAGAATTATGTAAATATTGGACGACAGAACCAGTGTATATTTAAACAGCACGTAGTAAACATATAATTTTGTCCTATTCTAAGAACCGATTTACCAATAGCCAGATAACTTTTACCTATCGAAGAATAAAAAAGGCGGTTTGACGTACTTTCTATACAAAAGCTGTAAAACTTTTCTGACTAATTGAAAAATCTACCTTTACTCGATATAATATGACATGTCATATGTAGATTTTGTTGTAAATAATTACAGGTTGAATGCGTGACATCCTGCATAATGAGTGGCAACGAGGCTGTTTGCGCGGCAAAAGGCTGTACGTCGGCGACCGCCTGCCTGGCCGGCGCGTACGCAATAGCCCGCAATACCATCAACGTGCTGAAGGGTATTCAGGGGAAGAGGACTACTCAGTGCGCTTACGTCGACAGTCTGGGTACCTGCGCGCCCAACTGCCAGTATTTTTCTAGTGAAGTGAGTTAAGGGGGATTTTTAGTAACCCTCGAAATTCAAAGGGGTTTGAAGATTTTTATATGGAGCCTGGCATACCAACTATCGCGCCATTTTTTTTTTTTTTAAATGGCGTTTGGTACTTTTGTGTTTTCTGTTTGCATAGATGTCAGCTGTCGATTTATATAGGATTCATGCGTGGCCGCCATTTTACGTGTTTTTTTTTTGCGTGGCTATTATTTAGGGAAACAAAAGTGATGTTTTTCTCAGTTACTTTACCTCTGATTGTGCATCACTGTCCAAACCACAGTGATCTTTATTTAAATTATTATAAGATTGCTGTTGCGTTGATGCCACTGGCTATCAAAATCATTGTGATCTTAATTCTCGTTACAATAGGGTTGCTATAAATAATAGCGTTTCGACCGATTTCGGTCACGGTGGCCAATCTCAATGGAGATCAGCCAGGTACGCAGGAGAATTATAGTGCAAAAGTGTGTGCGCAAGCACAGATGCACTCTCTGTTCCTTTACTGTAATTAATAGTCCGATGGGACGGCAATCCGACACGACCGGGGAGGAATCAGGCGCAGGACCAACGGCTTTACGTGCTTTCCGAGACACGGGGGTGTAGCGGTATTTACAACTCCACATGCGAACAACGCGTCATACTGACGTCACGCAAAATCCTGCATCGCGCAAACAGAGTTTACCGCGCAGTTAGCATACATGCAAACTTCCCGACAGCAATCGTTGGGCAGTTACCCGCCAGACACAACACCCGTCTGGTCGGAAGACCCTCCCTTTTCTATGGAGGATGAGTGAACTTTACACCCTGTTCCTCATGCCTCTATACTGGTGACCCCGAGTATGAACGTCAGCGCAGCCTTCGTGCAACTATGTATTTCAGCGTGGCGTCATCATCATCACTCCCGCAAGCTTTAGCGGCGAGTCACCCAACCAGCCAGTACCCACGGCTTCAACGGGTATCCTGACCACCAAGCATGCAGCGACCGCGCATACCTGGTCATCTTATTTATCACCCTCAGCCTCATCAGCAACCTCGGCATAGCACACTGCACTTTCGGCTGGTCAACAAGAAGAGCTCTTAATTCCTCCCTTTTCTATAGAGTATGAGTGAACTTTACACCCTGTTCCTCATACCTCTATATATATTAAACCGCCAACTAAGAAATTCCTAATGGAAGACTTTGTCCGACCCGGGAATCGTAGCTAGAACTCCACGTTCAGCAGTAGCGCTTGTAGCCACGAGACCAATGGGGTGGGGGAGTTGGGGGGAGGTTGCTGTTAGTTTGCTACTGCCAGGATAAAATAACTGTTAATGGACTGTACATCAAACGTCTTTTCCCCTGTAGCAAAATGTTTAGGTACAAACAATTTGTTTTTTTTTTCCAGGTCATACTCGGTCCTTCCGGAATAGAGAAGAACTTGGGCGTACCAGAGCTGACGAAGTTTGAGCATTGTCTTTTGTGTACTTCTCTGCCTTACATTAGGAACGAGATAGCTCGAGGCATTTGGTTGGTAAGTAATAAGAATAAAACTGAAATATCTTTCGTTTATTTACTTGTATTCGTAAGGTGACGCAAGTATTTAGTGGGTTTTGAAATTAATTTTCGTGCTCAAATTTTCTACCATTAAATTTTATCTCTATGTAAATGGATAAGCAAGCCGACGACCCCGCAACCTAATTATGTAACACACTATCAATCACAATCTGAATCATTTTGAAGGATATTGCTAATCCCTTGATTCATATGTTCGCTGCTCAATAATGTAAATAACGCAATGAATGTTGTTGGACTGTCAAGATGCCATTGTTACTGTTAGTGTGTTACTCCAATACCGCGCCGTGGGTTGCTACGAAGCGTAGCTTGGAGTAACTGCTACGCACGTAGCTTAGAGAACCTGCTACGCACGTAGCTTGGTGTAACTGCTACGCACGTAGCTTGGTGGAACTGCTACGCACGTAGCCACAGGCCTACGCGACACCAAAATGTTAAAACATTTTAAAAGAGTAACTATGGGGTTTCTGTCCCATTCTTCTCCATACGAAACTACCACTTGGAAGGGGCAATTAAAATCAATTATACTTCCTTGTAATTGCTGACGTTCAAAAGTGCCTTTTATTGGCCTACTCGGGCTTCATCATTTCAGCTGAAAGACGTCAACTGCTGGACATAGGCCTGCCTCTAGCACCGCCACTTTTATCGGTTCTGTGCTTCCCGCAACCAGCGGATACATGCGGCTATCAAGAGGTCATCGGTCCACCTTGTGGGAGACCTTACTCGAGCTTGTTTAATCATACCTGTGTTGTTGTAGGTGTACACTATGTGCCAGCAGTGTTGTTGTCCGACTTGTTGTTGGCACCCCAGCACATGTTACACGCCGCCCATCTGTCCCTGCGTACCCCCCACCAACTGGACTTGTGGCTGTCCTGACGCTTGCAGGGACGAGTACCTTGCCTCGGTTAGTATCCAAGTGTAAACAATAGACTACTAGGTTTTTTCAGAAAATACAGGGTGTAGAAAGACCCATCACGGTTACGCATTCTGACATCAAAAATTGAAAATGACGTCAAAACATTCATAGGGCATCAAAAAATTCGTCCGCATCGCTGTCAACAGGAACAGTGCCCAAAAGGCTGGCAGCCTTGCCACGTTGTATGGCGATGGAAATTCTTTGGCCAAGAAACAGGCCAGCCCTCTGGTTCAGCTTATAAATATGTTTGCATTTTCAAAACGGGTTTCATTAAATCAACCATCCTATGTAATGTATTACGTTTAATGATTATTAATGTAACCCTAAAAAAGCAATTTAAAGTCCCATTACTTCCTTTATTTAAATCTTCAACTTTAATTTATTTCCCACAGATATGTCGGGATATGACGTGCAGGTGCGGCAGCACGGAGCTCTGCTGGCGCCCCCGTCAGAACGACTACGACGCCGCACGAGCCGCCAACATCACGCACCAGATTCCCCCGTACATTCCCTCGTGCGGAGCCCAGATCCCCAGGAGCGTTCGCATAACCCAGGAAATCTTGGATAGGGCCAAAAGTCCCTGCTGCAAGTTTCGCTAAGGATCCTCATAGGCCGTTGCAACCCTGACCTATTCGAGAGTACAGCAGATGTAAGGTTTCCAACTCATACATGTTTAAAGCTATGGAAACACTTAATGACGTTACCATCAAGATAGTGTTTTTTTTTTGTAGCTATGAAAGATAGGGTCAGATCTTCTTACCTAAAGACTCATCCAAAATATTTCATCAGCTGTCGTGAAGAAAACGTGAACATGTTCAGTTTGGCGCGAGGGCTATGAGAAGAAAGCATATACGCATGAAAAAGGAAGTCTGGCTGATGTCGCAAATAAACGGCTTGCTTTCAAGTGCCAAAAAAAAATTAGAACAGCACCTCGTACAGGACTGTCCAATGTTCATGTCTTTGTGAAACGTGTTTTGCCAATTAGTTACGGGAGTTTATTTAAATTTCTCCATGCTTAGACCTCTTCTCTGTACTGCATTAATCACGTGGACCCAGGGCTAAATTATTGTGACGCCTATTAGGCACGAAGTATATATCTAAATGGAAAGATGGACATGTAGGTCATGCCCTTAAAGAATCATTGGCCCTCGTCTGACTGCATCGTACACCACGCCGCGCCGCCGGTACTGCAACGGTCATCTACTTCTTCAGCTGAAATCAAAATGTGTTGTTCGACAAAATTCCATGATCTCGTTTTGTTTAAAAACTTGTCAAATTAGAAGTGAAGTTTTACGAAGTGTAAATACCAATGAGTAGTTGTAAGTATTAGCAAATCATTGTTGGTATCACATGGCTGTAACAAGACCCTTTAAAATTCGTCGTGTATTCTTGTATTGGTGACGATAATAACGTAAAATTCTTACACTTGTCCATTTTGTATGTTTAGGTATATAAACGAGTTTATATTTTATGAATTATGATTTGCAAATAAAAAATATATATTGATGAAAATAATATTTCTTTTCATTTACTTATTAAAACTTTCAAATACTTGAACAAAACAAAAAACAAAAAAAAATCAAAATAATTGCTTTTTGTGCATAATGTAATTTTAAATGTGCAAC
This sequence comes from Apamea anceps, assembly GCA_951799955.1. Taxonomy (NCBI): domain Eukaryota; kingdom Metazoa; phylum Arthropoda; class Insecta; order Lepidoptera; family Noctuidae; genus Apamea; species Apamea anceps. The sequence continues at coordinate 12,590,565 of OX637515.1, read as the reverse complement.
ATATGTTTTATCTTTCCACGCCAGCTGACCAAGGTTCCTTTCAGATTTTCCAAATAATTTACGCAATCACTTTCTTCAATCTGAAAAGGGAGTTCTGTTAAGCCTATTAGTACACAACAGTGACAGAGCACAGCAACTCCATAACAACCGACACCATGATCGGACAAGGCTATTATGGAGTTACGAAATGATGACGGAGAGGAATTTAAAAGGTTCTATCGAAATAATGAGTAGTGATAGTTGTGAGAAATATAGGACTTCGAGAAGCGTCAACTTTACGTGTGGGTTACAATAAACAAATATCCTTTTTGGCCGATCCAAAGTGAGTCTTGGCTACTCTTCACTTTCAATACGACAAGACTATCGTCGCCCTTGGACGGGAGTCAACAGCCGACTCCCGGCCACCGTAGGCGCGAGCAATGGGCAGCTCGCCGCCCGGTAAGGACCAGGCCCGGGTCGACGCGGCGCGTTGTGTTCCACGCGCGCCTCAAAGAGATGTCAGCACGACCTGACGGGGTCTGCTAGGGCCGATGCCGCCGGGATTGCGGGTTGTTCGAAAGAGATACCGTGGCCCCTGGCACAGGCAACAGAAGGAACACGGGCGGGTTTTAGTTAGTAAAAGTCTGACACGCCCTTCCGCTCAGCCCAGAGCGGGGGAGAGGTCATTTGATGATTTCCCACCCAAAAAAACAAAAGACTATCGCCGCGATTCTCTCGCCTGTCGAGATGGCGCCTAACTGCTGTTCTTTAATTTAGGCAGGTACAGGCAGGTACAAAACTTACTGTTTAGGAGGCATAATAACTGTTTACCATATCTGATCGATATACCTACATGTTGTATTTTGTAAAGTAATATAAAAAGTTGAATTACTTTTATTTCTATTTGATTCTCCCTCCGAGGAAAAACAATACGGTCTGATCTGTTCCTTTTTTCAAAATCACTTGACAATTTTGCATTATTATCTAAGCATCTCTGAAAATATAACAAAAGCAATATCTAATATTGACGGCACGGTTGGCGCAGTGGTTAAGCGATTGACTGCTGCGCTGCGTGTCGCGGGTTCGATTCCCGCACGGAACAAATATTTGTATGACCTACATGTATTTGTTCCGAGTCTGGGTGTTTTTCTATCTATAATATGTATATATTTACAAAAAAAAAAAATGTATATAAGTAGTTTATCAGCCATCTTGTTACCATAACACAAGCATTAGGTTGCTTAGCTTGGGACTAGATGGCGCTGTGTGAAATGTCCAGGGATATTATTATTATTAATATCGATTTTATTTTATTTATATATACCGAAATTACGAAATACCTACCGAAAAGGCCGAAATTCATAAAACAAAACAAATGATTTTGTTTTTTTTTATGAATTTCGGCCTATAATAAACAAGTACGCTGGACTTCATATTATCGATGACAAAATGAAGACAATTGATTTTTGCCATTTTGGCGCTAACAGCAACGTGAGCGTCCGTTGAACTAATATTTTTTACAGCGAGTTTTACAAGATGCGCATACTCTCATAATAAAAAGTTCTAAATATTATCTTATTCGTAAACACAAAAAAGTTTTTCCACGATTTAAACCTAAATCGTCAGAGACGTATCTACTAAAATTTTATTTTGGTACGTCTCTGACGACGGCCACTTGCGGCAATGTACCAATTTTAGTTCCTGAGATGATGATGAGAATTGGCACAAAAAACAACTGTCATTTCGTATAGTATATTTAGTCCAGCGTACTTGTTTAATATAGGTCAGAGAGTTGGCACATGAATGACATTGACGGGGGGGGGGGGAGTTGTTGCTAAACATTTGTGAAATTGTCACAGAAATTGTATTGACAAAACAAGATGGTGGCGTTAGTTCCGATTTTAGCCACGCGCCAAAAGAACCGGTAGCGTAGTAAGGACCATTATTAGGCTAGACGCGCACTGATATGGCCACAGCCACGACAACGGCCTGGCTAGCCGCATGCGGTCAGTCAAAACCTGAACTTAGTATAGAAATACAGGATGTGTCGACATGTCACGACATACTTACCGCGTTTCTCTAATGAGAAAACGAGATGCAAGCGATCTTGAATATTAAACTGTTGGGGAGATAATAAAGTAAAAGTGTACTAAAATACCTTGGACATGGTTAAGCTAATGCCTCCCAATTTATTTGGTTTGATGATCTCATTACAACTTCTCAGAGATTTCTGAAATGAAAATGTTGTATCCGGTAATACCAGTAGATACTTGTACATTCAGTAGGTAACTAAATACAGTGTTTCTTATTTTTATGCAAGAAATAACTGAGTTGTATCTATCGGTTTATTTTATCGACCACTGTGCACAACTGGCCAACTGGGCAATTGGTATCCAATTTTTTTTTTGTTTGATCCCAAACTAACCTTGGGTAAGCATATAGAAATTCCAGAGGGCTCTCCGTACGGCAAAGTTTTTCTGAAGCAAGGCCCTATCGAAGTCTTACGATCCAACATCCAAGCTACACTTCGAGTATTTAAATTCTACAAGAAATCATTTTAATAAGTTATTATTTTTGCATACTCAATAAAAGAAACGTGTATAAAACCATCAGTCAGTGAAAGAATTGAATAAATGAAATGAAAAAAAAGACCGTAAAATATAGGGATTCAATAAACCTGTAACTGCACTTTGTCGAGATATGCCGGCTGTGTCCAGGAAACTTCTTTACTCTTCAACTGTTTAGTGCTAGTGATCTGTAAATCATAAAGTTATTTAGGCTCAATTCACACTGAGGGGGCATCGACCGTCACCATTGGGTTCGGTAAGTAGTGTTGCTAAAAGAAGGTGCGCGGCGCGGCTTTTAGCAACACTACTTACGGCGGTCTCGCGCTTTGCATTAGGACTGGGACAATTTATATTCTGCAAAAGCTCGCGCGGCCCTTCGCGTCTGCGCTTGCGGCTGCAATTGCAGTCGCAAGGGACACGCTGATGCTGCGTATGCTTGCGAAACTACTCGTGGCGCCACAAGCGGCCTTCTCGAATCTCTGTGACAATAAAATACTATGTATTTTTTAGTAATGAACATTAATTTTAAATTATTTAACACTGAAACTGCTTCGTTCCGGCCGCTGTCAATTAAGGGGGACTACTCCGAAGTGCAAAGTGCGAATTTTCGGATCGGACCGACACATGGCCGAACCGAATATTATTGAAAAATGCGAAAAAAGTTCGGATCGGCTCAGTTGGGTCGGGACCATAGTCAGTATTCGAAAGAGTGTAGGAGTGTAGGATCGGAACCGACCGAACCAAATAGTAACTTCGTAGCAGGAAACGGCCGAAGATACTACTTCGGAATAGACCCCAAGGTTCGGTGTGAATTAAGCCTAAAAACAAAATATATTGAACTTATAGACGAAGAATCAAGAACTAGTTAGGTACTCAAAATGGTATTTACTTACACCTTCGTTCACGGTCCCACATGCCAATTTTCTTTGTAGGGGAATCTTTACTTCACTTGCTCGAAGCGTAGCAGCATCGTTCTTATTTTCTGTTTCTTTATCCTAAAACATTGCTATGGTGATTGAATGCCCGGCCAATACTTGACTGCGTTCGGAATTCTGACGTTGACGTTTTATTTAAAAGGTTCATGTACGTTTGCCCCACACGATCCCCCAGAATTTGTGTTTTAGGTGTGCACCAATGCAATATATTCGCCTCTAGGAGTATATAATAATAATAAGTAATCTTTATTTCACGGACAACGATAGATTCAACAAACTTACAATTCTAGATGCTAGTAGACAATTTAACTTATAAACTATGTTAGTGATTATATTCTACTAAAGACAGGGTGGTTTTTATAAGATGCCTCATAATGTACCTGTTTCTTTTTCAATGTACCTCTGTACTTTTGAAGATATTTGAAAAAAAGGGTGCCCGCCAAACGTTTTCAGCACGGCAGCCCCCGTGTAATTTGAAAAATATATAGCGTATTAAAAAAATTCTTAAACTCAAAGAATGTACTCTATTATCACGTTATATGTACCGCAACAAATATGAATTCGTAATATCAAATAATATACTATAGATGTGGATAGGAGGGTGAGCTGGAAAAAAAAAGAAAATATCTAAATACAAAGACAATACAACCTCAGCCAAAAATTATTAAAAAATAATTGATGTTTGGCAAGTAACATAATGTAACGCATTGGTTTCTCATACATACAACTTGCTAAAGGATGATGGGACAAAATGGGCGTAAGTCCAACAGAATTGAAATATATCTCAAATTAAAGCTCTCAATTAGTACTATATTTCATACTATGGCAAAAAGTACCAAAGTCGCCGGAGACCAGAGATAGACTCAATTGAAAAAATTGCATTTTTTTGTATAATACCGAGGATTTGACTGCATCTGTCACGTTTAAAAACAAAAGGTCGTGTTATAAACATGGCGCACACGCCGGTAACAATGTATGCTCGAATTCACTCCCACTACTCCGCGCGTAAGCCGCCTCACGCGCGGTTCAGGGGGCTTACTACCAGCAGCAGAGCAGAAGTTGAACTGCACCGCTGTTTTGTTCTATGACTAAGTACATAAAACCAGTGCAGATCAAACAATTGGCACTAGTTGCAATTCTGTTGGTCTTACGCCCAGGTTTCATACAAATTTGCCCATCATTCTTTGAAAAATAAACTTGCTAAATTTGAAAAAAAAATTGTTAAAAAGTTTTATTTTATAATTTTTTGTGGCTATAATCTACTATTTTTTTGCCAAAGGGCAGGAAGTGGCACTAAGTAGAGTAATAAAACACAACTCAGCATTCAAATCTGTGAGTGAACAATAAATCACCCCTATTTTCCCACCCTTAGGGTTGGATTTTTTTTCCAAATTTATATGGGACCACCTTGGGGATTTACCCTTTCCAATAAAAAAAAGAATTATCAAAATCGGACTACTCTGTAAAAAGTTATGCGTGGTAAAACAAATTTATATATATATATAAATTACAACTTATGGGGTGACCATGATTCCACGTGAAAATGGATAAAAACAATGCTGCATAAATTGAGTAAATCTTTAACAAAATAAAGAAATCAACAATAACGTACCTAATCTATATTAACGATATATGTATAGTAGGTCGCTAATCGAACAAATCAACAAGTATCGCTAAGGCTACACATAGCTCAAAAGGCTTAAAAATATCACAGATATATTTCCAATAAACCACATGGATTGAACCGTACATTACAATAAAATTACAGATTAATTACATTTCACAGATTAGTTAAGTTTACCTATGGAGTAATCACAGAAAACTATAACTATGTGTCACTAACACTACAAAGCTAAAAAGGCTTAAAAAATCGCAGATACGTTTCCAACAAATCACAATTAATGTGATTTGTTGGAAACGTATCTGCGATTTTTAATAATAATAATATCCTTGAACATTTCACACAGCATTGATTGAAGCTTACATTAATATTAATCACATTAATTATTTGGAATAATCACAGGCAATTAATTTAACCTACGTAATCACAGATTGTGTTTCAAGCAACTATAATAATTAGAATATTGTTTGTTTCAGTCTTACCAAGGGATATCGTATTACCCAGTAACTGGGTTGTGGAGGTCAGATAGGCAGTCGCTCCATGTAAAATACTGGTATTCAGCTGCATCCGGTTAGACTGGAAGCCGACCCCAACATAGTTGGGAAAAGGCTAGGCAGATGATGATGATGATGATGATGATTGTTTGTTTCATGCTTGAACTTACGTTATCATCGTCAAATCACAGATTATTTTTTTTAATAAAGTTTAAACCTCATAAAACTGAAATATGTTATCTATTAGAATAATCATAGAAAAATTAGTATTATCCATAAATTAACTTAAAAAAACTAGTATTATCCATAAATTAACTTGTTAAAAGTAATTACAGATTATGTTACAACGGTATTGATTTCTTATTAACCATTTCACGGTTTCATGAGTAAACTTTTAGCAACCAGTCTTTACTAGATTCTTAAATACTGTTTAGTTAACTATATTTATTATTACAAAATAGATATATTTAAAACACCATGATCCAAAGTTAAAGTCTGGTTCCGGCTTGATCCTGAAGGTGAGATGGCAATCGCTTCACTGTAATTACCAGAGCCGCCACCACTCATAGGATCATATAGTCAGCGAACTCCGACGTGAAAGCGGGATATTCGTAAAGGTTATTATTTTTAGATGTATTTAAAACATCAAAGAACACTCTCTAAAACGTAAGTAAGGGTGTGTACGAATATCGAATCTACTGTACTGTTGTTAATTTTCAAGGCTAAATCATCATAACATAGCCACTGATTTGACGGCATAAACGAGTTATTTTATCCCTCGACACTAAACTGACTGTGAACCTGTTAACTATAAACGTCTCAGGCTAACATGACTTATTTTATGCATTAGTTGTAAAATCTACTATTATTTCAATGTAGTCACATAATTTAATTAATATAGGTAGGTAGGATAGAAAATATGTACCATGGTCACCCTATCAGTTGTAATACATATTTTTGATCCTATTTATCTTTTAAAGTACGAATACAGCAGAATCGCAATTTATTTGGAACGAATATACTTCTATACATAATATAGAAACACGAATTTTGTAAACAAACATGTCATATTTAAAAAGATATAGGCAACTATAGAGGGCTCGATCGCAGAATACCAGATTCTCAAAATACCATATTCTCTGAATACCAGATTCGCAATATACCAGAAGTGCAGTTAAATGAAAAATTGTTTTTGGTAAATAAGTATAATATGTAAAAATAAAGAAGAATAAATCAAATAGGTGCCCATTTGCACCAAAATAACAATAAATCGTGAACAACAGAAATAACAAAGTAAAATAAACTGAAATTTCAGGTACCTACCTTTTTGCACAAAAATTAAACTATAGCTACTTATTTGCACAAAAATAACAATAAACATTAACAACAGAAACAACAAAGTGAATAAAACTAAAACTACACTTCAGGTTTTCTTCAACGACGTCTTATAGTTGCTAAAACATTTATACACTCGGTAACTGTGATTTTGTTGGTCATGCAATCATTAATAATGTTATTAAATTACAATGTCAATAAAACAAAATAGGTAATGTAGGAAAACCAAACAGTATTTATTGCTAAATGTGCACTATGCAATTTATTTGCTGCAAAAAGTAGCTTGGGTTTTTTTATAATATAAAAAATATTTAGATTTCGACTGTCCGAAATCTGATATATTGAGAATCTGATATTTTGAGAATATGGTATTTTGAGAATCTGGTATTTTGAGAATCTGGTATTCTGAGATCGAGCCCTATAGAGGGCCGTGCTGAATGAACTAAAATTGGTTTATTTTTCAAATTTATCAAGTTGTATGAGAAACCAATGCGTTACATATGTTACTACGTCAATTATTTTTTAATAGCTTTTGGCAAAGATTGTTTTGTTTATTTTAGATATTTTCTTATATTTTTTTTTCCAGAACGGCCCCCTGCCACGTCTATATATTATTTGTCATTACGAATTCACAATGTCTGTTGCGGTACATGTAACTTTTTAATAGAGTACAATCCTTGAGTTTAAAAAACTTTTTAATACGCTATATATTTTCCAAAATACACGGGGGCCGCTCTAAAAACGTTTGGCTGGCACGGCCCCATATATAATCATATAAATCTTAAAAAGTACAGAGGTACATTGAAAAAAAAACAGCTTACATAATTATACTCCTAGAGGTGAGTACATTGCATTGGTACACGCCTAAAACGCAAATTCTGGGGGGCCGTGCGGGGCAAACGTACATAAAGCTTCCACACATAAAAGGTCATCACATCCCGCATTATAACCGCACCGCTCCAGTGCAGTAACCCGAAAAGTGTCACCGCACCGCCTCAAAAAACCCACCCTCTTGTCGCCAACGCGCTGTCAGCAAGACGACCGCTCGCTGCTGCCACCGACTGGCACGCTACCGGTGAGGCGACAGCTTGTTGTTCACGCACCGATTACTAGTTAGTGGCTCACCGTCGACGAGCCAACGGCTGGTTGTCAGTTTACAGACTGGTTTGCAAATATTCTATCAACTCAGGCTGTCGCAGTCCACTGCTGGACATAGGCCTCTCCCAGGCTGCGTCATTAAAACCTGACCTCCACTTTCCGCATCCAGTCTGTCCCACCCACCGAATATCAGTGAGTGAGAATTTGCGGGCGACGGGGAGACAGCCGTGCCAGCGACGCGAGAACAGCGCGCGGGTTGGCGAGGCGCTGGCGCCGTCATGCATACCACTTGCAGGCGATTCTTCGCCGGGAAGCGGGCTGCTCGCTTGCAGCGCGCGGTCGGGTCGGCTCGACATGTGACAGCTCGCAGGCAGCGCGCTGCCCGCGAGCTGCCTATGCCTAACAGGCAAGGCATTTTAATAAATAATTGAAAATATGTCATTTTCGATTCGACAACGTGCCGAATAGCTTTGCAGGTCCGGTTCCTTCTCCTTTCAAGTCCAATCAGTAGTTTTACTTAATATCTGCCGATTTACATTCCTCTCCTCTTCTCTCAAGACTGCTGAAACTTTGAATTGCCGATTCTAAATAACTCCAGTTTATTTAGCTCATTCATAGTTCAAAGAAGAGCGTAGGTATTATTAAGTTCGTTTTTTCTCCAAATTGTGTATAAAATGGTCAACCATTACATAGAACCGAGAGTCAATTGGATTGAAACTATTTAAGACTAGCTTTTGCTCGCAGCTTATGCCAACTACCGAGATTAAAAGTAACCTATCTCCTAACCCAGGTCATGGTCTGTGTGTGCGAGATTTCATCGAAATCTGAATTCAGTCGCGATCGCGAAGAGTGTGAAAGGTAACAAACAAATAAACTCACTTTCGCATTATGATATTAGTTAGGATGTCAAAGATTGGGAAACGAGGAAATTTTTTTTGCCTGTTCTGTTGGTATGTATACTTTCTGACCAGTGTCTTAATAGAAAGTGATTGTCGTGAGTTTCCTAATTTAGCTACAAACAAAGTGAAAAATTCACTTACAATTTTGTTAATTATCTCACTCTCTAATTTTCTTTGCAGTGGTACAGTAGCTTCAGTCTCTGGATTTTCAGGCACATATTCCTGAATACGGTGTTCACTATCCTAAAACATCTCAGGAACTCAGCAACTTGGCAAGAATAACTTTTATAGCTCTTAAAAGATTGCTCATGTGGAATTATAGTAAAACATTAATTGGTCTTGGTAGTCGAAAGTTTAATTTGCATTTTTCACACAGTTTTATAAATACAAGCTATGTATCTACTTAACTATGTATAATATTCTTAGAGTGGATTCTAAAAAACTGGAGCAGGTAAGTCAAGTTTGGTCAAATCCGCCCTTAGAAATATTTGTTTTGAACATTCTGGGTAAAATGAACACGAGAAATATTATTATCATAATAAAAACAGCACATTGAACAACGCGTATAAAAATATTTTTGTATATGTGTCGCACTAACACTCGATGAGCTTTGGCCCTGAAATCTGTAGACCAATCCCATAGGTGTCCAGACCCTCATAAGTGAAAAATATTATAATTTTTAGTAATTTTATATACAAAGCACAGACGCGTAATGTTTACATGATGTAGTAAGTTTTCCTTTTTTTCAGCTGGCCATCTTCGTGCGCTGTCTCCTCCGGACACCCTCAGTAGCACTTCACGGGTGGACACTTATGATCTAGCTGCTGAACTCTTCATCACACACTTTATAGGGTCGACTAAACATTTATTGCTTAAATACTTACTAAGATTGAGGGGCGACGCTTGAAAATGGCCAGCTGATGTAACATTGGAGTTCGCGAACGCGTCGCAGATCGCGTGTGGTATGATACGAGTGTTGTAGCAGGTTTAAATCCCGCCGGGGAAGCCACCGCCGCGAGGAGAATTTATGTTGTGCTCGGAGGGGGCCTCGTAGGGCACGCCGCAACAGAACAGCTGGCGCCACACGCGGGAAACGCGGGACGCGCGTGAGTCGCTCCGCGGCAGCCCGCCCGCCTCCTCGTCCGACTACAATCAAACAACACGTTACCGGGAGCCACGCATGACACACGCCGCAGCGCTGCTCACAGCCGCATCATTCGCAATTAAATTAATGCATGCGTATCTAGCAAACTCTTATTGTCAAGTTTCACGTGACCCAATTGAGTTTTTCACGCGTTAACAAGTGTAGACAAACGATATACATTTGATAGTAATTTTGTGTGAGGTTAGAGCGGCTATGTGGCGTGCGGGCTGCCGCATATCGACAGTACGATAACTATAGCAATACATATTTGAACAAACCGGACGGTCCGCGATTACTTATATCTAAAACTAATAAATACTCAATTTTACGTTTGGTGTATTGCATATTATTATTTTCGATCGTCTCAAATCGTGTGGGTCAGAATGACGGGTGTATTGTTGCAGAAATAACATTTGTTTGTACCATTCGTTTCAGAAAACTTCAAAATCAAATTTCAAACACCTTTTTCTCGAAAGTTTGATTTTTTTACTTACGACACTATTTGAGCGGAGGTGCGATATTGCTGTGAAAAAATGTTGGGCGTCAAAATTTGTTTTCTTGGTTTTCTCGTTAATTACTCGTCGCATTATAATTTCAGATTATATTTTGTGAGGTACATTGTAGGTACATTCCTCTGGTAAATATTAGGTAACCATAAAATATCTATTACATTAATTATCAGTATTCACCCGTCATTCTGACTGTCAGTACTGCGGCTCACTTTATTATTATAATTGTTCTGTTTCATGGAAGTACATTGAATTTCATTAAAGGTACATTCAAGTACATTGCTGGTACATTCCTTTCATATATAACATATTTATTTCTGCAATAACACACCCGTCATTCTGACCCACACCTCAAATCAACAAAACGCAATAATAAATAAAACGACCATGTAGCTCAATATAGGGAATATCAATATCCGTACCCATTCCTTGTGTAACGATTCGGCAGTTCGCAACTCGGCGATCTCTTCCGTTATGCTGTCGTCGTTTTCGCTCACTTCCTTGGTGGCAGAGATATCCGACGCTGCAGGGCCCACTGGCGCTGGTATGGGCTGCGTCGCCGGTGGGTGGATGTCGGCTCTCTGAAACATTTCACAGCACAGTTTATAAAACCCCGAAGCTGCGTGATTCACAACGTTAAAAGTATCGCGTGAAATTATTTAATTGCCATCGTTAACGATGCATTCTAATTATCATATACAGAAACGAATCCGTTATCACACGACAGTAGCGTGATAGAAGGGTGTTTGTGACAAAACAAAGCGAACTGATTCATTGACCCCACCTGTACATCCACTTCTATAGGCGCCATAGCTATGGCCTCGGGTGACGTCGCTCGCTTCGAAGATATTTTAGCGACGATATGCTTCGGTTTTTCGGAAGATTTCGCTACAATTGTCAATTTTTTATTGTTATCACTTGGTAGGTAAGTTATGAGACCGATATTAGCTCGTTCATTAATTTAATCTCACCGTGCTCGCTTTCCTTTCGTTCTTTGATGGTAGTATGCCCAGATGAATCTTTGTATTCTTCAGCTACAGCTGCCAAGATATATGCTTGTAAGTAAACAAAATGTACAAAAAAATCATTGTTACCCCTGGTTTCACGCATATCTTGCTTGTAGGAATCTCCTACATTTACCGAATTTAAAGGACGCTATAGTATGTTTAATGAAGTGAGAATCTACCTGTATGTTAAACCTTGTACCCAATTTTAAGACCAGCATAGAGCGTAATTGAATAACGCAAGTTGTCCAAACTCATAAAGACAAACATCCGAAATACTTACCTATTACCTATATATTGAGGTAATTAATTGATTATAAGCTATCCTAACTAGATAAATAAAGTTAACAACATTTATTATCTATGACATTAGTATAAAATGTCATCAAACCCAGTAGTCAGAGTCACACATTGTCAGGATTACGCATCAAAAGGAAAGGACATACATGGAACGGCGGGTGCCCGCGACCGTTTATGATGCAGTTCGACTTGGGCCTCGTCCGGCAAGTCGGTGGGGCGGAAGGGCTTGTGCCTGCTCGCTGTTGTTTTCTCCACCAGCACCACAGCTGACCCGCCGGCGGAAGATGTATTGCTTATTTGCTCTTGATCCGTCATCCTTTACGATCGCGGCAGTTCAAGTATTCCATACGTTACGTGTACCCTGAAACCTTGCTAATTTGTCACCAGAAAATTGGCTAACAATTTTTAGAAAAGCACAAATAGGTAAAACGTCACACTTAGTAAATTTTGACAGCTAACTTACTTGTTTTTCTGTTTCCATTTTTGAAATGGGACTATAAGGAAAGTATCGTAGGGTCTATTGAGTGAACAATCGGCCACTCAGCGAGTTAATCAGTCAGGATCTTAAGGGATCCCACTTTACCCACAGTTGGGGCTTATTTTGGAAAGAACATATTAATCTGTTCCAAACGTATGAAATGCAGCCGACTTGTATACCTAATTGCTCCTACTTACTCAACAACAGCCCGCTGAGCTGATATCCTTTTTGGTTTTCAGATTACCCTTAACCTATACATACATATTTTTATTTATGATATATTATAACTAAATGTTGATATTGATATGAACTCAGCTATTATATTGTACAAGGATATTATGGCGCGTGGCCAAAATCGGAACTAACAGCGCTATCTTGTTTTTTCAATACATTTTCTCAAAACATTACCACAAATGTTTACCAACAGCGCCCCCTGTTAACGTCATACAAATGCCAAAAGATCCCTTGTAGCTTTGTCTCTCTGATTGATTGTTTTGCCACAAGTGTTGATACAGTACACTTGTGGCAAAACAATCAATCAGTCAATCTCACTTAGAAAATTCCAGGCTATTTTATCTATCTAGCGTGTATTGTGTCACTGTAGGGAAAAGGGGCCCGTTCCCTCTTCCAAAATTCTTTGCTCTCCGCCAATGCGGCTCATTTATATAAATATATAATTAACTGCTTTACACAATATTAAAATAAAATAAAAACATTTAAAAATATAAAACATAGTATCCCACCGGTATCCGGAACAGGGTCCAAGCTACCGGCAGTCTGGGCTCCAGAGATACCGTTTTCTGAATCTAGCCCGTGATCCAGCTGCTTATCGAGAGCCTCCTCAGATGTTGGTCGAGGGTTTTGGCTATTCCCTCCCGGTGGTTTCCCGCATTATCGAGGCGGGGGGGCTCAGTAGCCGTGGCTTGGTCATCCACGGTGAAGCCAAGAGGAATCCGAGGAGGGGCCGCTCATCAGGGCTTTGCCAGTAGTAGCCGACGACGCAGCGACCAACAAGTAGGTTGCGGTGCCGCTTGGGCGACATCGCAACTGAGGCGGGCCGCGATGTCGTATGGGAGGCATCACGGCTGAGGGTTGGAGGCCGCTACGGGAGAGGAGTGCCGGTATGGCGGTGCGCCGCTCTACCTACCTTCCGCGGCCTTGACGGGATCGCCACCGCCTGATGGTAGAGGCGGTGGGGCCGCAGGGGAGGAGGAGTGTTGGTATGACATTAGCCCGTTGGCCGGTCCCTGGGGTGGTCACGGCATGCTATGTCTTCTGATGCGCCGGTAATGGGGACTCCCGAGAGGAGGGTCCGGTGACGGATAGCCGCGACGGGTTCACGGATGAGTGCTAACGCGTGCCCGTGTTCCCACCGTAAGCGGCAGAGGAGGACACCGTGGAGTTTTAGTGGGTTAGAGTCCCACGTAACTGCACTATCTTCCCGTGGTAGTGCAAAATGCATGAGTATTTCTCCACGATAAAAATAAATAAATAAAGGGTTTTGGCTAGTAAGCCATTGGCTATCACAACTATCTAGCACAACGATAGCGATCTATTGCTATTATTCATTTCGGTGAGGGTTCAGATCGGCCCGCCAGTGTAATTACATGCAACTTAATTTTGTATTCAAACTCAAATTCAAAATTATTCAGCATATAAACTTCAAATCTACATTTCCATAAAGATACTGACGAATATGAAAGAAGAAAAAAAATTCCAGTCAAAGCACATGTCAGAATAATGTAAAATTTTCTTTTTACTGTAAAATTAAATTATTGTTTTAGCCTCTTATCATTATAGTTAAGGCGAGTTGATTTTAGAACTATGCATGCGAAGAGGAAAATAAAATGTGATGGAAAATAAACAGTCTCCATCCAAGAAGAAGTTATTGTCCATCCAAGAAGAAAAATTGATACGTGAGGTTGATTACGACTATCTCGCAGGAGGGTCGGGCCGCCTGCCTCAGAAACTACTTCTTCTGGGTAACACACCCCTCATAACAAAGGCTTAATTACTTTTAAATTACTACTAATAAATGGTCCTTCAATTCCCAGATTTAGAAATACTTCAGAAGAGTCCAACACATGCTCCGGCTTCACAAAGAGTACTCGTATCCATCAAACCGAGAGCGCCCGCCATCAAAACTATTTACATAGCAGAAAAGAGCCGTTTCAAGGCTAAAAAGGTACCTATAATTTCTTTCGGATTTTATATAACAACCGGTTGCTGGCACTGTTTTAATTATTCACGTATTTTTCAGGGTTCAGATAAGTCGGGTTCACGTCTTGGTATTGGAGACCATTCGTCATTTACCACCCGTAAGTATATATTTGGCCATTTTCATATTGATTTGGTATTTTTTGCTAATGCAATGCTTTCATTATTGCAGATTTCAGTGAAGATGATTTAAATGTTATAAATTCAATCAGCTGTGGTACTAAGCAGTCTTATAGGAAAAGTGAAACAGAAACAGATAAAGCTTCCTCGGTCAATATTCAGGTAGAGAGCTCAGCAGTACTTTCAAAATGTTCCCACACTAACATCAGGCCTCAGAAGGTAAATGTGTATAATACAAAACAAAGGTCTGCGGAAAAATGCTATGTTTATACACAACCACAACTAAATATGAACCTTCCTAAAATCGAAGCAAAAACTGATAAAAAGGCGTTAAATTCCACTAAAGTCGATATTGCCACATTAATTGTCACAAACACATCTTCTGAAGAGTGTGCACAACCTTCTGGTTCCACAATTAACGAATTGAATAAAAGAATAGATCATTTGGAGCGTAAGATTTTGAGACAGGAAATGGTTTTCCGTTCTATAGATCCTAATGTACCTCTGTCTTCATCAGATGAAGAGCCCAAAGGTAATATAATGGGGACTGCATCTGGGGCCGGGAGGCCTGGTTGTAGCTACATTCAGCAATATAGTCATGTTCCTGAAACATCGGCGTTTCAGCGGTACGCGCAGCAAGCGGCGCCGCTTTCTCCAAGCAAAGCTACCACTTTAGAAAAAGAACATAATTCAGAGCAATACGGTCGAGATTTCACCGCATACGACGGCATCACTGCTCGAGGCCGGCGACAATGTGCGTCCGTACCATGTAAACGAGATGATATACCAAAAATGGCAGCCGAAAGAGTTCATAAGATTCGACACAAACTCAATCCAGTACGAGATTATCGGCTGATGGATACAGTTCATTATTTGGCGCAAGGCGAATTTGCTCCACGCGATGATGGTATCAAATTGACACCTTCAAGGGAAGCTGTACTTAGCGACATTATTTGGGAAGACGTTTGTCGCACACATTGGCCCAACGCTAGGCTCGGCCGACGTATGGCCCACTCGGAGAGGTGCAGCACGAGATGTGAGCTGCAGCGACTAATAGACAGCTTGCTGAGGGAGCGCGTCGCGCACGTGGAGCGCAGGAGGCGCCGTCACTATAGAATAGTTAAATTGAACCATCGACATGAAAGCTGTAGACCTGTGGGCAAGACTGGGGACATCATCGTGGCTAGTCACAAAAATAGGCAGTGTGAGGAGGTAGCGATTAGCGAGCACAACGCTGCGAGCGCGATGATCGCCGACAGACGTTGGGATGAGTCGAGTTCGCGCAGAACTCCAAGAAGCCATGATCGGTTGGGATCAGACCCGCGACGTAAACGTCATTCTTTGGAGCGCAGATACGAGGATTGTTCTCCAGGTCCAAGTTACGCAGTAAGCAGCAGGTCTCCAACGAGAAGAGAGCCAACTTGTTGCTACCAAACTTCGAGCCCGATGAAGGCGGACAGGCGCGCTCCGGAGAAGCGTCGCAACGGAAGCCATGAGTTGACTAGCGGCAGTAGTTCTACGTGTAAGCCAAAAAGTCCTCGGCTTGTCGTAAAAAAAGTAGCATCTCATCGCAAGTACGCTAGAGAGGAGCCTAATCTCGAACATTACATCTTACTACCAACCCTAGTTGTACGCACACCATCTAATATGAAACGTCAGAAAAAATTCAATGAATTGTATCATCGCATCCTTAACGTTCAGTTAAATAACGGTAAGTATTCCAAGTATTTCTTTACGGAAAACATTTTCAAGATCATGACTTCAAAGATTTAACATGTCTTCAATTTCCTACTGAAAGTATGTATTGATAAATATTGATGTTGTTTTTTCAGTTCAAAACCATAGCGCGCCTGATCCCGCGCGCCCGAGCACATCACAGGGCCCTAATACGAAGGACGTTGGACTAAACATCAACATCACATTGTCCAATACAACCACCAAATGAACAGTGGAAACATCATAGAGTGCATCTCCCGAAAGATAAAAATTTAAATTTCGTATAATATGTTTTTATATGTAATTTCAATCTTTTTCAAATATAGTAGGTATACCGTTGCATGCAGGCATTTTTCTTTAGTAACATCAATATTTATCACCATGTGTGTTATTATTGCCAGGACTCTCAAGGGGATTACAGCAACTGTTTTTGAAATACTCGTTTAGTTTCCTCAGAACTTATAAATGCATAATTAAAACTTTCTTAGATTTTTTTTTTCTGCCTTCTGTAAAAAAAAAATATTTTTATGGTTCATTTCTACGGAAGAAGTCGCTCTGTTCAATAATGTATAGAGTAGAGCAAGGCCACGCTCGGGAACCGGAGCATTCGTTGCACGTGCCATTGTTTACTTTGCATTTCCATTTGTTATGATAATGGCCGGCCAACGTTGAAGAACTACCTACGACCTCCTTCCTAAGTGATTATTAAAAAATAAAAATTATAGCTATTAATCGGATAGTCTATTAGTTGAAATATCTAGGCACATATTTTATCGTCCTCTAAATAAATAGGACTCATCAACTCGTATTACAGTCAGAGACATCCACTGCTAGATTTACCATTATAAGAAATCAGGCAGATTCTATCAATCTTTAGAGGCTACTTATAAAATATTTAATTAAATTCGTAAACGAATTGGTGACTGACTACAATGAACCTCTTCTTCTTAAACTTGGGCTGATTTTTCCAACGCCAGATATAGATAATATCGGAGGAATAATTTTGAATTTTTGGCAGTTCTTCCATACAAAAGCTGTCAGACGTCAATTTTATTCCATACAAATAAAAATTATCTGGCGTTTGAAAAATCAGCCCATAACGAAGTGTTTTTTCTAAATCCCAGTCCCATACCTTAACAGACAGCTGTGCTGCTGGTTGCGCCACTTCTTCGCAGCAGCACAAGGAAGTGGTGAAGGACGGGCGTTTTGGAGGACTGTCTTATGTAATTTTAAAGTTAAAAAGTACTGATTCTCAGGCTAGTTTATAAGTAAGAACTTCTGAAAGCGTGTCTCTAGAAACCGCTTCGTGAAAATATTTTGCTATCTGCTGATACCTGCCCCGACGCCGGTGGGCTAATATTTTTATTCGTAAAATGTAAATAATTCACATCCATTCCTAGGTGCAGTTCTGTAGAATCCTCTGTCCCTATAGAATGAAAATTCAGTACAAACCTACCAATTTTCTAAAAACGCGTCGCACGAAGGAGCGTAATTAGAAGAAGAAAGGGTATCGCGGTGTGATCATTAATATCGATGTCAGCTGCCTTTGTGTCATGGCATTAAATTTTTTTTTTCGCTGAATCACATAAGTACAGCGTCGGTGTAAAGTTCCTACCTTAAGCTTTTGAAGTTATAAGAGAGATAGGAGAAATGTGAAGTGGAAATAGTAAGAATGGTGAGGAAAACCAAACGTTATTTGGGAGTCTCGGCCAGGGCATGCACAGCTGGAGACATGAGGTCAAAAAGATTTGATTTGAAGCCTCAAAAGATCCAATAGGCGGGAATATACTGTATAATAATAAAAGCACAATATTTTATCTTGCACTTTCTAAGTTTATCTTGGACATCACTGAAATCGGTGAAGGAAAATATCGTGAGGAAACCAGTGGGGTAATTGCGTAACAAACTTACAAAGGCAATGACTTTCATTTCGACATTTCAATATTGCAATTGCGTCATTTTTTAACATATAAAACAATGGATTAGCAATTTTCATTGAAATCCTCCGGATTGAGATTAATAGTGTACTATGCAATTCGGGTGCTGGTCTTATAATTAATAAGTCTGAAATCGCCTATCCGACTTGAGCAAGCGTGGTGGTGGCATTTGCCCAGCAGTGGGACAATAAAAAATAATAATTTGTTATTATTATATATTTTACATATCTTTGCAATAAATAAATTTCACATCAGCAGACACTGCATCAGATACGCCAGTGACACAGCTACGAAAAACGGCCTTTTCGGGTACCCACTGAAAATCAACGCTGTGCTGTAGGTCCCCTGTAGCATGTTGAGTGGATACCTTCTTGTCACAGTCGTGACGTGCAGCTGTCGACTGTTTGGTGCTCGTGAATATAGATCTATTTTGTTTCTATTTTTCTTTATTATTTGAGTTAATTATCTTTTTGTATGCACGTGTTTCTGTGACAAATAAACCTATTTTTCTTTCTAAAAGAAATAGGTATGTTAGTCCTCCACTGGTTGCAATAGTTCTCAGCCTTCACTCTCCACCTACTAATTTTCTTCGGTAGCAACTTGTGCTGTGGGGTGTACGTATTGTTGCATCGCTAAACACCACGCCTGATGTGAAGCGACGAGCCCATCCAGTTGATTATACACCTGCTATCACTTCTGTTCTATACCGACTTCAAAGTGTGCACTAAACTTAGCAGGACAATTTGTGAGTGACCGTGAGAGATGACATCAGAATTCTGGACACAGTGTATCTTAGAATAAGGGCGGTCGGACATTCAAAATAAAATTATACATTTTGTCTGTGTCTGTTTTTTGTGTGATTAGTTACAGTCCAGCAGTCGAGAGAATGCGTTTCTGAAACCTATCCGTGCGACAATTCTAGTAGCTAATAAAGATCAAATTCGCTAAACACGTACGCGTTTGAATGAAACTGGCAGATGTGAAGAACGCATTCTCTCGGCCGCACTGTAAGTACAAAGATCTAGTTGGCCATCAATTTCTTTTTCTTTAAAAAAAAAACTATAAGTCTTAGTTCTTTAAACAGTTTGTCCTATATTTTGAGAAACAAACATAGTTTTCTGAAAGTAATTGTTGATGCTAGGGCTAGCAAATCGATGTTAGTGCTAGCAAATCGATGTTAGTCGGACACCGGTTAATATTTTATGGGAAACGTTTTCCATAGCACACAGCGGCTTGGTATCGATTGGGTGTTATAGCTACATGTACCTGTAGACCATGACATTTCGTCATGAATAGCTTCTTCATTATACAAAAGTACCAACCTACTTGTTCTAGAAAAGTTTAAGGTATGTAGGATTGATATATATATCTTCCAATATCTACAGACGCTTTGCAGAGACCATAACAATTGCAATGTATGAGTGCTGGTGTGTAGACGAATTTACTCTTTTGTAGAGTTGTACTTTGGATAAAGAGTTGATGGTGGGAACAAACGAATTAACTTTTCATCAAAAACCGTGTTTCCTAAAAAAACTGATAAGTTTTTAATCACAGACTAATATTTTTTTAAATACATAATTTTATCTGCCAAACTGCAAAGCAGTTTGTTGAACTTCGCTTCCTTTTTCACCTAGGAACATAAAATAAAGGTTACACTAGGTAATACCTGTTTTTTATTCTTCAACTATGATAAAAACACCCTGGCCTTTGAATTGAATTGATCAAACAATTTGTAGGTTAAATAATTTGAATTATCAGCTGGTTACTTCACCCAAATTTTCAGTTCACTATTGCCTTAATTAAAGAAATGTCAATCCTTGTTAGTTAACGTTTAAAAATAAAATTAAACTCTGCAATTATCAAACACGAGCTAGAACTGTTTGTAATTGTTACAGGTGGAGCCCTCTGGCTCCACCTGTAACAATTACAAACAAATTCTAATAGTCCAATTATAGTGGTTATAAATTAATTGACTAACAGTGATATGAAACTAGGTAGTTTTGTATGAGAATGTGACGTGTCTAACTCGCTCCTTAACATGGAGGGCGTGAAGAAATGGCTGACAGAGCGAAATGCGAAGAAGAACGGGATGTATGTGCATTATAGTCCGCCTAAACGTAAGTATCTACTTAATCTAATCTAACTAGCCTGTATTGTCCTACTGCAGGGTAAATGCCTCTCAATCCCTTTTCCACACAATTCTGTCTTTTGCTAGTCTTTTTGGTAGCTCGCCCCGCCATCTTCGTTTCGGCCGAACAATAAATTAAGGTGAGTATAGATATTTGGATGTTTTTTTTTTCTATTACTAACTTCATTTTATCCTCCACTATAAATTAATTGCACGACAATTGAGGAGGTATGTACTAAACATATCTGTTTTCGTGTAATTATATTTACTTAACCGTGACATTTCTAAAATCAAGACAAACTTATTTGTAGTTCGACTTACAATTTATTATTAACTTATTTGTAGTTATTATTAGTATTTCTGGTTCAATAGAATTTCGGTAACCTTTTTATTAAATTGGGCTGTTAATAATAAAACGTCTACAAACCTACATAAGAAATATTGCCTCTTATTTTTAATATCTTTGTCTTATAAATATGTAAGTACCTACTAACTAAAGTTTCTGTAGGTAATTATTTGTACAGATACTAGAATTGTTTTTAAGGCATTAAATATCATTACGATAGTTTGTTTAAACCCAGTTCAGTAAAGGCGTTATCTGTATTGGACTTCAAAGATCGCTACCGCAAACAAAACCGATCCATGATTCCATTTACAATTAAACAAAAAAAAACACTAGTTTCAATCGGAAATCGATATTGGCAAAAAGGCCATTTACACAGCCTGACGAAATACTATGCAAACAGCTCGACTGAAACCTGTCTGGGATATGTACGGGAGCTCGCGTGTTAGCCAGGAAACTATCCGCCTACAGGCGCTCCATAAAACGAATGTAAACACAAAATTGCCATATAAAGCTGAAAGCTTTTTTCCTATGCAATTTATCTGTCTAACATTGTTTAAAAAAAGATTAGAGAAAATCTATTACTGCTGGAAAATAAGAGTATTTGCGCACTACTTATACCATTTTATGGTCTAAGGCACAATGCTATCGAACATGTCATTTGAAAAACGAACACGTTTTCGAAAAACATGGCAGCTTATACAAAAAACATGAAGACTTTTTCTCACGAATATAAAAACACATTATTAACACTGAATCTTTTCAATGATTTAAAGTATTAATAATCCGTTCGCGATGAAGATGATTATAAGTTTCGACGTTATTACCATGGTGGTCCAAAGCCCAATACCAATTAAAAAAACAATTGTTTTTGACAGCTAACGAAATTGGCGGGTAATTATTGTGTAATGCCGTTTCTTGAGAAAATATTAGATTCTTTGAGACATAAAATATATCATTTTAATTAAAACTACTGAATATTATAAGTAGGAACTTAAGTGTTGAATAAAATAAAACTTATTTGCGTGCAAGTCTGAAGTCTGTACAAGCAAGCAACTAAATAAAATAATTCCTAGAAACATGCCAGGATCTATGTCAAGTCTAGCAGGTCAAAGAGCAATACTGTGAGTATTATAGACTAAATAACATAATCTATACTTATAATAAATCTGTAGAAGTGAAAATTCTGTACATTGAAAATATCAAAAAAATAAATGGCAGGGGGTGTTACTAGACCGACACCGAACCCAAAAATGTGAATAAAAAAATTTTTGTCTGTCTGTCTGTCGGTCTGTCTGTCTGTCTGTCTGTTTGTTCAGGCATCACGCAAAAACTACCGGTTCGATTACGCTGAAACTTGGTATAATTGTTCTTTAATATCCTGGGCACCATACTGGGTACTTTTTATCCCGGAAAAGTATATCCAATAAAAAACAAACTTAATTTTGCGGTTCGATCCCTATACCCGATTACTGCACCAACCGCAAATAATAAGTTTGTCGTAGGTTAAGTCACCCGCAATGGAGTTCATTTTTAGGGTTCCGTAGCCAAATGGCAACGGAACCCTTATGGATTCGCCATGTCTGTCTGTCTGTCTGTCTGTCTGTCTGTCTGTCTGTCTGTCTGTCTGTCTGTCTGTCTGTCTGTCTGTCTGTCCGTCCGTATGTCACAGCCGCTTTTTTCCGAAACTATAAGAGCTATACTGTTGAAACTTGGTAAGTAGATGTATTCTGTGAACCGCATTAAGATTTTTACACAAAAATAGAAAAAAAACAATAAATTTTGGGGGTCCCCATACTTAGAACTGAAACTCAAAATTTTTTTTTCATCAAACCCATACGTGTGGGGTAGCTATGGATAGGTCTTCAAAAATGATATTGAGGTTTCTAATATCATTTTTTTCTAAACTGAATAGTTTGCGCGAGAGACACTTCCAAAGTGGTAAAATGTGTGTCCCCCCCCCCTGTAACTTCTAAAATAAGAGAATGATAAAACTAAAAAAAATATATGATGTACATTACCATATAAACTTCCACCGAAAATTGGTTTGAACGAGATCTAGTGAGTAGTTTTTTTTTAATACGTCATAAATCGTAACGTAACGGAACCCTTCATGGGCGAGTCCGACTCGCACTTGGCCGGTTTTATTCCTTTTAGTTTTTAGAGTTATTTAGGTTTATTTTTATATAAGTCGTAGGTATAGATTTTAATTTTAAAGTATAGGTAGTATATTTGATAGTGTACATAGTGACCGTAGGTTATTTCATAATACTGTTAGGTAGGATTAGTCATTCGTATAGATATTAGTTTTTTAGGGATTTTGCTTATTTATTGAGTTTAGATTAATTATCATCAGAAATAGGTTTATTTAGGTAGGTAGGTATTTAATTTTCTGTTATTGAGGTAAAGATATCATATAGGTACCCTCTTAATCACCACTAATGAGACACAATTGGTTTTCTATTGTAATTAGCCACAAAGGGCCCGCGAGATAGATGGCATTCTGGGGAAGCACATAGGTACATTTTATCCTGTTAGCACGTTCCCGTGGGATAATTTCCGACATCCACGCGGGCGAAGCCGCGGGCAGAAGCTAGTTATAAATAATACTGTTAATAATTTATTTCAACAAGTGCTGGTTACGACGTGGGTGCGATTCGACCTTAGCGTGATGTCGTGAGTCCGACGATTTTGCAGAAAATGTCATAAGCATTGCAATCACACAACATACCGTGTGACCAACTAGACTACCTACATATTACTAGTCGAGAATATAATTTATAGGTATAACTTTTAAGCCCGGAGTGCATGGTTGGTGGTATTAGCACGGTAATGTTATCACCGTGATATTAGCCTCGCCTTCTTTTACATGGGGCGAAATGTGGGTGTTATGATACCTAATCTGCTGAATTGTAGGTGTTATTTTGTTTTAGAAAAACCCAACCCAACGCTACGAATATTTAGTTGAAATATGTGATTCTTGTTTTTGGCGTCTCTATTACTTTACACGTTGGAAGTCTACAGCGTACAGCTAAATATTCGTATCGTTATGAAATAAAAAATAGTAAATCAAAGACTTATTTCTATCTTGAATCTAAAGAATGGCAGCAACATAATATACAATGTACATAATGCACACAACAGACTTATAAAAAAACAAAAATAATTTTAATTTCACCATTTTTATTACATTTCAAGGTACAGGTCCAAACTGAGGTCGTTCGCATCAACAACACATGTATGACCATGTTCACTAACAATAGAAAATACCTAATCGAACACCTTTATATTATTGCATTATTGGATTTTCGCTCGACTCCGTTTATGTAGGCATCATTTAGGTGTCACCAAGTCTTAGTAAAAACGACAATAAACTGACAAAACAATAATCAAAGAAAAGCCTCAGTACATTGCGTTTTACACAGTAGGCCTTCTAATTACTTCACGTGTTAACCGTCAATGTATTACAAATTAGCAGTATAAACAAGTTAAGCCGTTGTGTTAGTACGTGAATATGGATGGAGTTCGATCACCCCCGGCTGTTCACCTATAACGATCCATTAAACGATGTCAACACAGACGTCACACCTAATAATACGTTATTATGAGGATGGCTTAGATACGCATGTATGACAAATAATAAGGGTTGAAGGAAAATGTTAGGCACAGTTAATGTTTCTACGTGAGATGAAAAGCTTTTAAAGACCTGTTTTTGTTTATCATTAAGTAGCGACCGCCTCTGCTTAGCACTGGTGGAATGGCGACATGTCAAAACATTGGGATTTCTGTGCGATGTCTAAATTAAATATAAAACACACACAAACCTACGCATAAACACACACACACACACACAAACAAACTAACACACACGGTTTTCGGGACAGGGTTTATACACATAAATCTTCGGGAATAAACGCTCTAAATGATGGTGAAACGGCATCAAAATCCATTGCGTAGTTTAGATGACCCAAGCAGTCACACAGCCCGATACGAAAAGTAACTTTGGTCTGTACTGTGTATAAATATTAACCTCTTTACTAATAAACATAGGTATTGTCAGATGAATGGTTAGTCACCGATTTCTCTCTTTCAGTCGTCAGTAATTTGACTTTCGAAAGAAGAAGACAAAGCGTTGTGTTACTATACATACGCTATACAACGTTTATTAGGAAGGAGGTATATGTCTATAAAATTATAAATGATAAATGATTTTATTTCTGTAAGAAGGTTTGTACAAACACTTTTACACATCTATACATATAAAATTCAAAGTCCTGGCTGACTGACTGACTGACTGATAGATCAACGCACAGCCTAAACCGCTGGTCCTAGAGACAAAAATTTGGAGGGTGTGTTCTTCGTAAAGAGTAGGCATCCACTAAGAAAGGATTTTTCGAAATTCCACCCCTAAGAGGGTGAAAAGGGGGGAATTCGTTTGTATGAAAAATCTTATTCCTTGAATTAATAAACTTGAAACTTGGCACGAATACTTATCTAAATAAATTATGAAGATTGTCAGTTTTTTTTTTTCTTCTAAACTACCCCCTAATAAGGGATTGGGGGGTTTCAAAGATTGTATGGAAGAATTTTAGCGCGCAGTCCGATTTACTCGAAACTCAGTATTTATACCTAATATTGAAAGTAAAGAATAATGTGTATCAAAGTTTTTTGAAAATCTACCCCTGACGGGCTGAAATGGGGTAGTCAATTTTTCAGGGGAGGATTTTACTGCATGGCTTGATTAACTCGAAAATTAGTATAAATAATCTTTGAGTCAAGTTGATGATCATGAATACATCTCAAACGATTTTTTTTTAATTCAACCCCTGTGGGGGTGAAAAGCGGGGATACAGTTTATATGAAAAATCTTCTTCATTAGGTTAATAAACTTAAAACTTTTCAAGAATACTCGCCTAAGTAAGTAATAAAGTTTATCATTATAAGTTTTTCAAAACTACCCCTCAAAGGGGGATATAGGGGTGTTGAAGTTTGTTTGGAATAATTTGAATGCGCAGTCCGATTACCTCGAAACTCAGTGTTTATACTTAAGACCAAACATAAAGAGTAACATAATTCAGGGTTTTTCGAAAATCTACCCCTAACGTGTTGAAAAGGGGTTGTTAATTTCACAAGGGAGGATTATAATGCGTGGCTTGATTAACTCGAAAATTAGTATAAATAATCTTTGAATCAAGTTATAAATAATCCCAAACGATTTTTCAAAATTCCACCCCTTTGGGGGTGAAAAGTCGGGGATACAGTTTATATGAAAAATCTTATTCATTTAGTTAATAAATTTGAAACTTGGCAAGAATACTTGCCTAAGTAAGCAATAAAGTTTATCATTATAAGTTTTTCAAAACTACCCCTCAAAGGGGGATATAGGGGTGTTAAGTTTGTGTGGAAAAAATTGAATACGCGGATCGAGTAACTCGAAACTCAGTATTGATACTTTTGATAGAAAATAATTAATAATAAGTATGTAAAGTTGTCGAAAATTTACCACTGACGGGACAAAAAGGGGTAATTCAGTTTTTAAGGGGAGGATTTGAACTTAAAACTGTATGTTACATTATCACGCCTAAGCCACTGAACTTCAGATTTGGCATAGAGATAGATGGCATCCTGGGGAAGCATTTTATCCTGTATGCACGTTCCCGTGGGATAATTTCCGACATCCACGCGGGCGAAGCCGCGGGCAGAAGCTAGTCAATAATATTTTAACAAACTAAACGAGGTCGGCGTTTCCTATCTGACTACTCTGAGAAGAAAGGCCGAAACAAACTCAGAGGTCACAGTCTCTTTTAAAGTCCAGACATAATCTTGGTCAGATTATATGTACGTATCGTTTTGATATGTCTTTTATCTATAAATAAATAATCTCAGTATAACTTTACTATAAGTGAAACAATAAAAGTAAAAGCTTAAAAAAAACTTAAATATTGATTTGTACAAATATCGAACGTGCCTTTATGATGAATGGTTGATCGAGCTACGCTTTATCGATAAATAGAATTGAACCAGTTAGTTCATTATCAAATTCAATACTCAATATACCGACTGTCTTTTTTAATGTCCGGACAAAAACAGGGTATAAAAAGGTGAAGGGAGTAGAAGCCTATGGCACTGAAATTCCTTTTTTTTTTCACAAAAAAAAAACAATAATTAACGAATAAGTCGACCAATAATTTCAAAATTCAACTTCAAAGCACCCTTCTCTGCGTGCGGAAATGATCAATGAATTCGTAGCAACGTAAAAAAAGGAAGAGACTTTTTATTTTACTTTTGTGAAAAAAAATAGTTATTTGTTATACAAGAGTGCAAAGTTGCTTTTTAACCGCGTGTTCAATTTCATATTCATATTCATATTCATTTATTTGCATTCTACAAGGTATACAGATGTTCACAAAAGGCTTATAGCTAAGAGCCGTTGTAGACCCTGTCAGGGCACAGCAATATTATACATATATTTATTAAAAATCTAAATCGTAGAAACAAAAATCAAAAATAAAATTGTACATGAAAACTAAAAAAAATACGCTCACAAAAAAAATTCAATAACAATAACATAAATAAATCTACGAGTATTATGAGGGTAAGTAGGTAGCTATTTTCTTAAAATACTATATTTACATTTGGATATATATTATTTACTTAGGTTATAGCACTGTTTTTAGCAAATGAAACTTATCTTACAGGTACAAAGCGTAGATATTGGAAAATTGAAAAAGACCAAACTTGGTTTAATAAAATTGATTTATTTACTTATGTTACAAATAAATACAAACCAAATAATACACGCTTAGACTATGTTTCAAACAAAGTGCTAGCTAATCTTAAAAGAAAAAAATGCAAGGCATTTATTTAGCTACCAGAGCTTCTAAAGGAATATTGGAAAGCCTGACGTAACACAAACACTTATTTTATATGAAATCATATTTTAGGATTACAAATAAAAGAGATCAGTTTTACGTCTATCACAATTAGAGATTCAGTAGGTAACATTTTATAATTTACTTATTGTGTATTTAGAAGTCATGTTTTGTTTAATTATATCTTGATAAATATCCACATGTATATAATTATTTGAGAATGTATTTATTGCAATTATAGTCTTTCATTTAAGTATTCGTTTATGCTATAATAGCTTTTGTTTAATAAAAATAATTTTAATTTATTAATAAAAATATTGGATTTATTTATATTTCTTATTTCTTCTGGTAACTTATTATATATTTTTATAGACATGACATAGGTACTTGAGGAGTGCATTTTTAATCGGGATGTAGGTATGTTTAATCTATTTTTATATCTTAAAGTAAATTTAGTTTGTA
Source organism: Apamea anceps (assembly GCA_951799955.1). Classification (NCBI taxonomy): domain Eukaryota; kingdom Metazoa; phylum Arthropoda; class Insecta; order Lepidoptera; family Noctuidae; genus Apamea; species Apamea anceps. The sequence continues at coordinate 12,562,407 of OX637515.1, read as the reverse complement.
TGTCTTCTCTTTTTGTGTAGAATTCCGGGTATCTACGTGTAAATTTACAGAGTTCGAAGATGTAGAGGCAAGGTAGGGTTAAAATTTTTTGTTCCTGGAAGTGGGGTTTACAGCTATCTGTTTGTTCAATATTGACTAGAATTCTAATAAGTTTTTTTTGTAGGGTGAATAGTGTGGGTGTGTCTGTACTATTACCCCATAATATGACACCGTATTTAAGCCATGCGTAGGCATATGCGTAATATGTTACCAACGCAGTGTTTATGTCTGTAGTTTTTTTGATTTCCCGAAGGGCGTATGAGAATTTTGATAATTTTGCTTTTAATTTTTGGATATACGACTTCCAATTTATGTGTGTGTCTATGTCTAGTCCTAATAGGGTGAATTTATTTACTATTTCTATCTTGTGATTTTTAAAGCTGAAGTTTATATGTATAGGTTGTTTTTGTCGTGGGTGAAATGTCATTATTTTTGTCTTGTTAAAGTTAATTTCTAGCTTATTTTCCATCATCCAATGAGTTGTAGCGTCAAGTATTGAGTTTAATTTATCGTTAATGTTGATATTAGTTTCGCATGAGGTAAGAATGGATATATCATCCGCAAACAAAACACAAGGTTCACTGATGTGCTTCGGGAGATCGTTTATGTAAACTAAGAACAGAAAACAGCCTATCACACTACCCTGTGGGATTGAAGCGGTGATTGGTATGTTTTCGGATCGGAACAGTTCTATTTCGTTAGTTTCTTTATTAAAATACTCTAGTTCAACTAATTGTTCTCTATGCTGCAAATACGATGTGAACCATTCATGACATTTACCACGGATTCCCATACCGTATAGTTTGTTTAATAAGATGTTGAATTGTACTTTATCGTAAGCTTTTGTCATATCAAGCAGTAATCCTATTGCATATTTTTTGGAGTTGATGATATCGAGGGCTTCTTGTATATATTTATAGATGGCGAGGATTGTGGATCGGTTTTTTCTGAATCCATTTTGGCAGTCGTTAAATAAATTGTATTTTTCACAATAAGCATAGACACGGTTACACATTGCTTTTTCAAATATTTTTGATGCAGTTGGTAGGAGAGCGATGGGGCGGTAGTTATTTGGGTCAGTTTTTGCATTTTTTTTATGTATTGGCTTTATAAGGGCCTTTTTCAAGAGGTTGGGAAAAGCGCCTTCCTCGAAAGATTGGTTTATCAGTTTGTAGAATGGAAGAGTTAATTCATCTGCACATTGTCTCAGTAATGTAGGTGGAAATTCGTCAACGCCATAGCTCGACTTATTTTTTAAGTTTTTTATTAATGCATTCACTTCGTAAGGATCTGCTGGACTCAGAAAGATCGAATTCTCTGTTGTAGACATTGCAGGTGCTCCTTTAGGTTTACTGCCAGATGGGCTCACACCAGTTTTCCCAATAGAAGCAAAGAATTTATTAAAGATGTTAGCTACTTCTTTGGGCTCTGAAGTCATATTATTATTGTTTGTTTGTAGAGTTATATTCTCTTTTTCACGTCTCGTTTTTTTGTTGGTCCGTTCATTTATTATTCCCCACATTGTTTTTATCTTATTGCTTGATTTTACCATTTTATGTTTAAAGTGTTGTTTTTTTGCTGTCACTACAGTTTTCTTAAGTATTTTTTCATACTTCTTGTAATAATTTGTTAATATAGGATTTTTTGTTTTGGTAATTAGTATCTTCAACAGTCTTTTATTTTTGCAACTGTTTTTTATACCTTTCGAGAGCCAGTATTTATTATCGTTTGCTTTTAATTTATATTTTTGTAATGGGATACATTGATTTAGGATAGTAATTAGAATTTTATTAAAAGTTTCATAGTTTTCATTAATATTTTTATGGGCCGTTATTATATCGTTCCAGTTTATTTCTTGTAATTTTGATTTAAATTTTAACATATTTTTATAATTGAATCGCCTTTTTTTCGTGTACCAAATTGTTTTCTTTGTTTGCTTGGGTAAGTTAAAATGTAAAATTATACTATTGTGATCGGAAAAACCTAAATCTTCTACCGTTGTGTACATATCTTTATATTTGAAGTTTGTGAATATGAGATCTAAACATGTTTTTGTAGTAGGAGTTATGCGCGTCGGGGTTTTTATGTGTTGTGTCAATTTAAATTCCTGCATAAGATTTAAAAATTGGTTCGATTTTAAGTTATCAGACAGGATGTTTATGTTAAAATCGCCTCCTATAATAACATTAAGTGTAGGGTATTTAATGTTTACATATTTTAGAATTTTTTGTATTTGTTGATAGAATATTTCTTCTTGTTTTTTATTCCAATACATGATTATAATTAACAGATTTTCTTTAGGTAATTCAGTTGCACATACCTCTATAACATATTCTATAGACATATCTGTAATTTCATTTCTATGGATGTAGTCTATATGATCCTGGAGTAGGATACAGACCCCTCCACCTGTTCGAGTGCTGCGACAATAAGATGCTGCGAATGTATATCCACTAAATTGAATAATGTCCAGCTTTTCTTGCGTAAGCCAGGTTTCCGAGATACCTATTGCCTTGTATGATGAATTTTGAGAAATAAAAACTTCAAGAATATCCTGTTTATTGTAAAGGCTTTGAAAATTCTGGAACAGTACTTTAAATGGAGTGTCGTTGTCGATTTTATTTACGAAATGTACAATTTTCAGTTTCATCCGTTATGGATGTGCGGCAAAGTTGGTCAACGTTGCTCATTGTTATTATATCATTTCCCTGGTAGCTCGAATTTATTTGTGTATTTTTGTTTTGGTTTTCTTTAATGTTTATAGGTTTTCCGTCTATGTATAATTTGTTATTCCTTATGATTGCATGGAGGCCATTTTTCCTGGCCTTAAGTAGTTCTTCTCTCAGTTGTGCTCTCTCCTTCCGTGCATTTAAATCTAAAAACTCAGATATAAACAATCCAGTTCCTTGAAAACATTGGCTGTTGTTCACGATGTATTTAGTCATTCTTTTGCTGAGCAACTCAATAACCAGCGGCCTGTTCTTTAAGCCTTTTCTTCCCACTCTATACATGTCTTCAACGTACCCTGATAGGTCTGCATTGGCAATATCTCGGAATAGCTCTATAAGTCTGTTATAGAGTTCACTTTGGGGTTCTTTATAATACTCAGTGAGACCATATAGTACAAATTTTTTATGATTTATTTCCGGAGTGTGTGGTGATTGGGATGGATGGATTGATAATTCTTTTATTTCTTTCTTAAGTGCCTCATTTTCCATACGAAGACTTTCTAGTTTAGTGTTAATTGTTTCTATTTCTAATTTTCTTTCGTTATTTTGCATGGTTAAATCGCTAGTTTTCTGATCAAAATCTTGTCTTAATTCGGCAATAGCTTTTTTTATTTCAGTTTGTATTGTACTTTGCAGTTCTTGTATTATAGATTTATTATTTTCTTTCAAACGTAGTACTATTAATTCGCTTAAATCTTGCATCGATAGTTGGGTTTGTGTTTCTTTAAAAACTTCAATATTTTCTCGAGTTCTTAAAGTATCTCCTATAAAACTCAAGTCGTCAGAGCAAGTCGTGTCATCGCTTGGGTTTATTACTATTTTTCTCATGGTGATATTGTTTCCCTCTATTGGTGTAGTTGGGTACTGGGTACATTCTGGGTCCGTCTGAGATCGTATTGGTGTGTCAGCATTGCCTCTTTTTGGTATTTTGCAAATGCAAGTCTGGCATTTCCAAGACTTTCTATGTTCTAATGTCATTGTTTTGGTATAATAGTCTTTAGAGACACCAGCACATTCCAAATCATATTTGCACTTGCACAACGAACAAGTTAGATTTTCTCTTATCGGTACTTTTTGTTGACATCCTGGGCAAAATGGAATAGGCGCCATCTCGTGAGGTGTTTACTTATTTCTAATTGACTACTGGTTACGGCCTCTAGTGTAGAGTAGCGGGAAGTTATCGATTTATTGTCTGTTTTCCAGATGTTGCTAATAGATGGCGTTGAAAGTAGTCAACAATCGAGATAATATTGAAATTTTGTGTTAAGTTGTATTTTATTACATAATTGGTTTTTATTATGTACCTTTTGGGATTTTTCCTGCTTCTTTGTTGTGGAATGGTACAGTTTCAGAAGTGATTCAACCGTTTTGTACTTTATTTTTTGAATTCAAAGTTCGTTATTTTTCTTGGCACTTTTTAAGTTTTTTCCCGTTTGCCTGGGTATTACATAAGATCTTCAATAACACTCACTATATGTCATATAAGTATTCACTAAAACACTATATCGTTACTAAATTATCACTTAAACTATTTTTTTTAAATGTTTAATATACGGAGCTGTTTGTTTATGTGCGCACTGTAGCGCCATCTCTTCTTCTCTCATTTTGATGACCGAGCAAGCGAAGGATTCTAAAATTGAATCACGAGCGCAGCGAGTGATTCAAAATTAGAATCCTGAGCGTTAGCGAGGGAATCAAAAGAGCACGAGGTGAAAAATCTTTACACTCGAGTGCAACACGTAACTTTTCATTCCACCTCAGCGAGGAAATGACTAAATGCAAAAAAAAAAACGTTTACAATCACAAGATAGGTACACTTTTATTTCAGTTTAGGTATTAATTACTACATTATGACAGGTAAGTATTACAGAATAATCTTTAAATTATAACAAAATAATACTAAGGTATAATTAAGAAAATTTTAAAGTAACGTTGCTACAGTTATTTAAATTGAGTGTAATATTTTTGTTTGGTACTGTAATATTGGTGTTAGTCACTTGTGTACTGTTTTTCGGTAAACTATCTGTCATACTTAATAGTTGTACCGATTCATCGGATTCCCTTGGCGTGAATGTTGGAGAGAGAGGGAGATGGTTAGGTGTTTCATAACGGCTTATTTTTGATGTAGAAGGGCCAGTCCAAGGATCCGATTGAGGCTCTTTCAGTGTAATGGCTCCTACGATGCCTTCACATATTTTAGACTTATTTTGGATGGAATCTTCTATGTATCCCTCTACAACTGCATTGGACTTCCAGCCTCCGTGGCGCTTAAGGGACAGGAGATCAGCTCCGGAATCAGCCAAAAGTGTGGCTGAAGTTCATCGGAAACAATGACCCGTGTACAACAGGGGTTCTGGAAGTTCAAGAAATGTTGCTATTTCTCGTGGGATACTGCCAATTTTATTAGTACCCATAGGCTGTCTAACACACTTTCCATTGCGATACTGTAGAAAAAATCGATTGATTGGAGTGTTAGGCGGGCGTAAGGCTTGATATTTCTCAACAATCGTTACGTATTCCTTGCGAATGACGAAGTTGCGGTCTCTTTTTGTCTTTGTATTAGGTAAATTAATTAATAGTAAGTCATCTGAATGTTTCTCAATGTTTTTGACATTAAGTTGTGTTAGTTCATTAGTTCGACATGCTCCGTTTATTCCAATAATAAGAACAACCTGTAACGTAAAGAGTATTGTAGTAGATAAATGAATAAAATTGATATGAACGCATAATTATGCCTATCAACATCTACTAAGTATACTATTTAATTGAGATTAATATACTTAAGTAGATACTGAATGTGCAACTGACTTACTTTTGCCGCCAAATATACGGAATCGGGTGCTTCGTTAAGAAACTTTTCAATATCAGATACTGTGAAAACCTTCGATTTTTTTGGTTGATGACCAGATGAGGCTCTTTTTAAAAATGCCACTAATTTAGGATAGGTATCGATATGTTTGTCTTTTTTCATCTTTATTGTTGCTTTTAGCATCGAATACGTACTCCATAGAGTGCTTGCTTTCTTGTTCTCGGATAATTCTATAAAATATGCCAGCAAAACGTTTTCTGAGAAAGTTTTGGCTCCTTTTGCTAGTCGCCACGTGTTGAACATATCGTACTGTTTTAAATACTTCTCGCGTGATTGTTGAGGGAGAAAGCTCATTTGCGCATTATTAACAGTTTCAGTCAATTCTGTTGGCGTCAAGCAAACTTCCTCGTCGCTAGAATCACTCATTTTAGTTTTTTCACTTGTTTTCAAGTTTCTTGTTTTTAATATAAGGTTTAACAATGACGTGAAAAAATGCCGCGTAAAGAACCGCGTACAAAGCAAATTGAAAAAAGAACACCAAGAAGGTTCCGAGTCTGAGTTTTTAACAAATTAAAAAAACGTTGTATGATATATTCGGCACCATAGAGGTAGCAGTAAATAGGTTTAATGTTTTTTTTAATTCACAAACTTAGTGCACACGATGTTCTAAATTCAATTTACTTTATCCTCTAGAGAATAAAAACAGCTTTTCCACTCAGATATTGAAGATTAAAAATACTCTTTCCGAGATGGTGGGATGAAAAAGAAATTTGTGCTGCTCCGTTCACCTTTCATACCCTGTTTTTGTTCAGATAGTACAAATGGCAGCCGGTATATATTGGATTTTACGATGTGAACTTAGATAGTATGTGTAAAAACATGATCACGACAATGACCATGTCCTCTCCCTCGACAAATCCACATACCTACCACAAAATACCTAATTCACTTATTTTTACGCCCTAAGGCACTTTTCAATCGTGACATAATTAAAACATTTTATCTTAATTAACCCAGTTTTATGCAAACACTGAATTATGCTAGCATGAACTTGTCGCATATTATTATTATGCTGAAGCTGTTTGACGTGCAAAAGAACAACTACTAAGTGATTATTTAAAAAAAAAACACGAATAAGGGCGAGAACACAATCGAAATTGGCAACATAAAGACGAACTTACAATAACAAAATATTTTGAAATCAATGTTTACTGGAGCCCTTATTTTTGCATGTAGGGGTGGGTGTGTTTGCGTCCTAAGAGTGTAAGGTCAGCAGATGTCACGATAAGTCGCGAACAACGGGCTGTTAGCGCATAAATCTCGTAATCTACCACCAGAAATAACCAAGCCTTCAAACAGGATGTTTCTTATGCAGTCACGGAATAAAATGTAAAAATAAATAGTTATTTATTATTCATTAGTACTTCTATATGACCTTAACATAATATCACGGCTTTATTTCAAAAGCATAAACAGATGTGTATATTTAAGAGCGTTAACGCCAAATCCGCGGCACCAAGTTTAGGTAATTGCAGTGCTCTTTGCACTCATACAGATGCGCGCGTGTCTGTGTGCGTACAGTTAGTGCGCTCTCTGTCCTTATAGTCAAACTAACCCGTGTTGATCCGTTGAGTTATGTTTAATGATACTTATTTAAAATAAATAAATAAAATTTTTATTCAAGTATAAAGTAAAGTAAAAATATGATTTACTAATTTATTTAATCGTCAGTTGATTTTTATTTACTATTCTTATTTTTATTACAACCTAGTGAAACAAAGAGGCAATTTTGGATCCTTTATAAAGTATAGTAGGTCACGGGAGAAAATTTAGAAATGTAGTATCGTTGTAGGATTTTACATTTGTACCAAATGTAAAATCCTACAACGATTAATATTATAAATACGAAAGTTTGAGAGTTTCTAAGGGTGGGTATTCGGATGGATATTTGTTACTCTTTCACAAAAATTACCTACTGAACGAATTTTGGCAAAAATTGGACCCTTTGATAAAAAAGTAAATAAAAAATCATAATGATATTATAAATAAAGGCTATAATTTTAAAAGACATTTTGAAGTTGTACGAAGTCGCGATCATACTCTAGTAAATTATAAAGTACCTACTAGCTTTTGCCCGCGGCTTCACCCGCGTGGAAGTTGGAAATTATCCCACGGGAACGTACTACACCGGGATGAAAAGTATCCTATGTCCTGATCCAGGTTATGTCAGGTCATATGTCATGGTATACCCATGTATCAAATTTCATCCAAAGCCGTTCAGCAGTTTTAACGTGAAAGCGTTAAAAACAAACAAACTGACTTTCGCATTTTTTCGCCCCGCGGTTTCACATGCATATGTGTCGATCCCGTGGGAATATCGAAATAAAAATTGTCCTACGTCCTTTCCCGGGACTCGAACTCAAACTCAAACTCTTTATTGCATTCATGTGTACATTTCGATGTTACAATATAAGTCAGTTCCAACATGAAACCCGGTTAGGGCACGGCAACATAATAGTAATTTTAACATGATTTATCTATATTATTATATTTATATAAAAATGAATTGACGTTTGTGTCTCATAAACAAAAAACTCGAGAACGGCTGAACCGGTTTGTCTAATTTTGGTTTTGAAATATTTGTTGAAGTACAAAGAAGGTTTAAAAGGTGAAAAAAGGTGAAAAAAAAAAAAAATATAAAGTTCAATGGAAGTAGTAATGACAACTTTAATTGGCGGTATGAAGTTCCACTAATTTTTGAATATAGCTAGTAATTATTTTGTTCTAAGTATTCTGCGACCGAGTAAAAGCATTTTTGTGTTAGATATTCTTTTAATTTTCTGTTAAATTGATTAAATTTGGTTTCTTCTTTCTCAAGCCATCTCTATACCAAATTTCATCTATATCGGTTCAGCGGTTTAAGCGTGAAGAGGTAACAGACAGACACACTTTTGCATTTATGTTTGAAATGTTTATACGCAAATAAATATTCCATTCTATTCTATTCTATTCTATAATATTAGTATGGATTATTTACGATTCTAGTTTATTTAAAACTGTTTTGAAAAAAAAAACAACCGACTTCCAAAAACGACACTACACAGTGAAAAATAACTTTAATCTCGAAAGTCGGTGTCGTTGGGTTCGCATTTTCGTTGTTTGCCACCGACTTCCGAAATTAAAGTTATTTTAGTGTCGTTTTTGGAAGTCGGTTGTTTTTTTTTTCAAAAAAGTTTTTATTTTTCACTTTTAAGTTGTAATTTTTAGACCAAACTACTGAACCGTTTTTGATGAAATTTCTATGGGACCATTTGGGAAGTATACCCTTTCCAACAAAAAATCGGTTGGCAAGCGACGGAGATATGCGCGAACATACATAAAAAAAAAATACAAACATCCGAATTGAGAACCTCCTTCTTTTTTAGAAGTCGGTTAAAAAATAAAACATTTCAATATCAAAGTATTATTTATTCAGTAAGTTAAGTATTACTCAGTAATTTAAGTATTATTTATATACAATATGTATCGCCAAGATCGTTAGGTCGCACTATAAACTCACTCGACGCCAAGGGTCAGGAGAGGTCACGCGTGGAGAACCGAGCGATACGTCCACCCTCTGAAAGGCCTCGCGGCCGACTGATTCGTAACGATTTACGCCCACGATTTTATAGTAGTTTTAAAAAACTTGTAATAAATTTAATTTAATTAAATAAGCTGAATACTGTTTCGTATTTTGTAAAGAAGATATTCTTCTATTATAATACACCTTTATTTTGTAAAATTAAGTAAGATTTATTGGAGTAAATATTGATTTTAGCAACCGCTTTTTCTTGTTATTTTCACTTTGTTTATTGTTTGATTTATCTATGTTAGGAGCTGAAAATCAAAAAAGTGTCTCATAGCTTTTTGCTCAAGGATATGAACAATTAAATAAATTTGTTTGTTTGTAAATTTTATGACTGGTTTCTGATATTTCAAGCTTCGAAATTACCACTGTAAAGGGAATTTAGAAAACACTGCTCGTTTATCTGGTTAGAATTCACGAATACTCTATTAATGTAAAAATGTTCTCACCTAACTTTTTAGAATGAAATATTTCCTACAATAATTAGTAATTCACATTTTCGTTACATACGTTTTATGAGGAGATAAAATGGTTTGAAAAGTACGCTTTTTTGGCCAAACAGCCAAAATCGGCGTTAACGCTCTTAATTGATAAAAAAAAAATAGCCTCCCGACCGATTTCGGTCATGCTGGCCAATCTCAACGGAGATTAGCCAGGTCCGCAGGAGATATTATATTGCACAAGTGTGAAAAACCGTTGCAAAGCCGTTACTCCTGCGCCTGATCTCTACCCGGTCGTGTCGGATTGCCGTCCCATCGGACTATGACAGTAAGGAAACAGAGGGTGCACCTATAAGTATTTGCGTATTTAATCTATACAAATAAATAAAATTAAAGCGTCTGTTTGTAATGACAAAATAACAGCTTTTTACTAAATTCATAATTATGAAAGTATATACGGTACTTATAACAAAAATAAACACTTTTTAAGCATTTTCGTCTGTAAGAGGAGAAGGAGTTACGCTACTTAGGCAATTTTTTGTCCCAATAGCACGTTCCCGTAGGATAATTTCTTACAACCACGCAGGCGGAGCCGCGGACAGAAGTTAGTTTTGTATACATTTCACTCGCAGTTCGCCAGTTACGTTGATATTATGTTATAGTACCATGTCATCTAGGGGGCGAGCTTATTACCATTCATCATTCATTCACTAGTTTGCAAGTAAAACTTGAATAAAAGTAATGAAGCAGTAGGAAAACACGTAGTTATTCATAGTTCCATTCAATCTCAGGGGTTATAAGAAGTTTGAATGGATACTAAAACCCAGCGAGGGTTGGGATAGACTAGACAATAAAATTCTTACACAGTCCTAGACTTGTCTTTGGCCAAACCAACCAAGGCGTGCAGTGCATTATGATTTTTGTTGGTTTATCCAAGCGAAAATATTTCATTCATTCATTCCTAAGTGCATCATAATGCAATCGTGAGGAAACCGATTAATACACTAAGAACCTAGAACTAAACATACGAAGACATGTGCCCTCTACCAACCCGCAACGGCCCGCGTGGTGGATTACGGCCCACTCCCTCTCACCGAGATGAGGCCTGTGTCCCAGCAGTGGGAACATTATAGGCTGATTATGTTACGTACTCGTAAGTGCATCATATGCACTCTAAATTCTAAATTCTGGGAATCAGAATTTAAAGTGCATAGTACTGAATGTGCCCGTTTATAATATAAAAAAATGCTCATAAATTCAATCATCCTTATTACCAGTAACTTCGTCTAACTTGGTCAGAGTTGTACCCATAGTAAACCCAAATTTCGATAGTTATGTTTAAGTCCCGAATAATAAGGGGCGAGCTTATTGCCATCAATCGGGCACAAATTCAGACTCCGGGCCAACGGACCACTGCTCAACCATTCGGGGAAACAAGGCGTGATGATCTAACTTATACTTAGTATAGTACCATAGAATAACTTACTTCAAACGAAAAAAAAAAAAAAACAGAAAACAACTGAATGATAATGTGAGCACTCTGTATGAAGCCAATCAGTAAATCACTGGTCGCAATATCGCAGAAGACAATCTCTTGAACTCGCCGACATTATTTCAGTTTCAGTGAGCTTCTGCTACCGCCACTTTACTTCTATCTAGCCAATTAAAATGTGTGTAGTACTGAAATTGTGAAACATTACGAAAATTGTTAAGAGTTTAGAATACAATAGAGTAGAATGTTGTTTATTGTTGCTGTAGCTAGTTAACAAATAAAATTGGTCAAAATTTAAAAAGTATATTTATTAAAAACCTCCAGGGTTAGGATGTAGTGATGTACAATAATAACAAAATTAATAAAAGAATATTCTCGGTTAACAAATAACTAAATCCAGGTGAGTTGGGTGGGAAGGCGAAAAATAGACGGGAACAAATAAAACCAATTCATTTAAATTCAGGGAAGTCCATTACACACTTTTACTGACAAGTAACATTATTGTCATACTGCTGAGCAAATCCTCCTTCAAATCCTTCCAGGCATCCTTTTCCAGAGCCACCTCGATCCCACCCCCTCGTACTTGCTGTGCTTCTATAAGGTTCAGTTCGTGTAAACATTGTTATACTTACATCTAGCCGTCTGTTAGTCTCGTAAAGTTTTCAGACTCATATGGTAGTCTGTCTGTGCCGCTTACTTCGTAACTTTGAGAAAGAAAAATATTTTCTTGTTGAAAGACTACAATCAAGTTTCAGAATATCTTAAGTTAAGTTAAGTTTTGAAGAACAGTAATTAATGTTTGTAATTATATAAAGCTATTACTCGTTGATGTTATTTGAAAAACGGATCTTTAATAATTTTGAATGTCTCGGATAAATGCTAAGTGCACGCATGAGCGACACGCGTCAACGGCAGAGGCAACTACTGCCGTCAATGCGTCGGCAGCTGCCGTTGACAATATGCCGCTCCTGTATTTGAGCACCGTATTCAACTGTATAATTATTTTTTTACACCTGCAGTTGTCTCTGTTACGCGTGACGCTCGTGGGTATGCATCCTTAGGTATTTTTTGTATTAAAAACGCTTGAAATTAACATTATTATCACATAACATTAATTTATTGTATGTTTTCGATTCCAATCTTAGAAAGGCTGATTTATGGGAAAACATTATAATTCAATTAGCTTAATCAGTCTTAGAATTTAACCTTCACAACATTTTCCTCATTAGTGGTGGGTGTGGTATCAGCAGCCCAGCTTCGCCAGTGGGCACGCGGCGGCGCCGAGAGCAGGCTGGAGCGGGCTGTGCTGGCTGGCCAAGGTCGGCGGCTGCTGGCCGAAGCCGAGGGCGTCTTGATCTCCAGCCACTTGTCAAACTTGGTCACCAAGTGTGACGCACTACATGCCGCTGTAGAGAAAGGGTCCCTCCTTGAGCTCCAGGTATTGCTGGTAATGCTCTCTTAAATTACAGAGTGTTGTGTGGTTAACAGTTTGGCTGAGGCCCAGAAATTCTGTATGTAGAAGTTTACTGGTTGAGGCCGAAACATACTGGCTGGGAATGGTAACTAAGCTTGACCAGTGTCTAGTTAGCAACAGAAGATAAACCAAACCGTGTCATTACAATACGAGTTGAAACTTTATTCCAAACCCAAACCTTTGAACCAGTTATTGTCGAAATGAAGTCCGGAATTGAAAAATAGCTCGATGGTTTAAACCTATCTAAAGATAAACCTTGTTTTGTAATAAGGCCGTAAAGGTTTATCTTCTGTCGTTAACTACTAGATTTTTGTAATCGCAATAGCTACTGATCCCGACACTGCTGTAGAGAAAAGCTTTTCACTTGAGCTTCAAACAATTTTGTTAATAATATTAGTTAGTTGAGTATACAGAGAACCGGTATGAGCGTCTTCAATCAGATTGCAGGTCACACCAAATTGGATTATACATCATGCTATATTTACATCTTTTTAATTCGGTACTCTATTAAAACTTATGAATTAAATTTAACTTGAGAGATTTATAAATACTACTATGACATATACTTCTACTTCCCTCTTTTGACTATGATTACCAAAATATTAAAGTAATAGATATCTACATAAATATTATTACTGACTATTTTAGCTCTTCTCGCCTGAAACACAGGATCACCTAGATCAGGCACGTAGGTCTTAAGAATATTATTTACATTTAAGGAAAACTGTACTATTTTTTTTTTTTTTTGCTTTGTAGTTTTTTGAATAAAAAATATTATTATAACACTTATATTAATTTACTCACAAAGTACATACAATATACTACTTCCGTAGCGGTCAGTTTACATTATTTCATGGACAAGCTCAAACACAAGTGCTAAGCAAACAACGTAGCGCGTTGCTTCATGAAACATCACTGTAAATATGTGCTCAACTCGATGGCACACAAAACATGATGGAACGGCAATGGCTGGTACTTTTATGTAGAATAGATCATAGACGTAACCGAATATTGCTTATAATTTTCTTTACTTTTGGCTATAAAACATCAGAAAACAATGCGTACTGTTTACTAAGAACCCATCTGCTTACGACAACATCATCTTGAATCTCTCTTGATTTTAGTAACACGTATAAAATTAAAAAGTGAAACCTGTTACTTTTTACGCAGTTTTGTGACCAGCTTTCCGTCAATCGTATTTTCATATTATTCTATGGTACTATACTAGGTACTCTGCTTAGCCAACTGATATCATCTTATATTAATTTACTAACTGAACAAATAAAAATAACACCCGTTTAGAATTTGCTACAGACTAGTACAGCTATTGCCAGAGCTCGTAGCAATATGGTTACGCCGTAGCGCTACGAACGAACCGTAGCACGATAACTAACATTGTTTACGAGACTTCAACTCTCTTTGAATGTTTAACTCAGGAGTTGCTGGAGAGTGACTACAACCGGCGTAAATACGTGATGTGTCGGGATGAGGCCGGCGTCGGGCTGCTGCACAAAGCCGTCTTCTACGACTACATGGACATCGCAGAGTATCTAGTCAAGAATTACCCGCAAATGGTGCATGAGAAGGATTCTGTGAGTCATTGTTTTGTGATTTAAGTTTGCAAAGTATGCTTAGACAACTTACTAGCTAGCTATCTATACTAAAACTACGTAAAATGACATTACTTTGTAGACGCAAACTGAATTGCCAAGTAAAGTAAAATAGATTATCTTTAGGACAAAATCTGATGCAACTTATATCTGACCCTATCTAATGGCTACCGTGGCTGGATGTGAAAATACGAATATGAGCTAAAAAAGCAGTACTGACAGTAGCTTCGAACCCAAAAAAAAAACACAAAAACCGACCCTTTAATATCAATGCCGTCACGATTTGCGTTTGCATAGGTTATGTTAAAACAGAGCAATCCTTTCCCAGACGATACATGCTACCTATGTCCTTGTTGTCACAGGAAGGTCGCACCCCCCTGCACTACTCATCAGTGTGCCGAGACTCTGCCGCGCTGTCCGCGCTGCTGGAGGGCGCGGGGGCGTCGCGGGGAGCGCGCGACGCGGCCGGCCACACGCCCGCACATTACCGCGGACAGGCGCGAGAACTGCTCGCGCTACCCGACGTCATGGCGCGCGATAATAAGAACGCACCCGGTAAGTGGATACTTGCCTTTATTTTTTAAGGTTTAGGATAGAAGTGGGAAAGGGATTTGGAAGGATTTACTTAATTTTTTAAAGAAATTTCTGGATAAATATAAAATTATTTAAATTATTCATAAATATAAATTAGTTTCATTTTTTTTTTTGTTAAAATGTTTAATCCTAACAATTTCAAAGACGCTTTTTTTAGGCGCAATGTTAGAATTGTTATTAATTTGTTCATTGTTAAAGTTTCATTAAAATCATACCATTGTTGGAAGGATTCATCTAAACTAAACTCATCTGAAACTGCAGAAAGTTAGAGCGCAAACTGTAAAGTTTAAACAGCGCAGTTGCACTACCAATTAATTTTAATGATATACAGTGTTTTCTCATTAAATAGCTCTTGTAGCAAATATTGAAAACTACTTACAACCGGAATATTACATAATTCAAAGTTATGTTTTAAAACAAGTCTTGACTTAAATAACGAAGCCATGAAAAATGTATGCATTAATTTAATTCGCTGCCGACAACATCAATGAATATGCTTTATACTAGTAATGGAAATGGTATCACTGCATAATTATTGGTACGTAAAGTATATCAGTCTGAATGCATTGTTTACCACATTACCCTGTTCGTGATAAAGATTTTTGAGTTTGAGATCAGAAGTCCAGCTTTCTTCATGATTCTTGCATAAATCGGGTCTGCGTGAATGTGACGCATGTTTACCCCCAACCTGTTATTTTTTGTGTGTTTATGTCCTTTTTTTTATGCGTCATGTTTGCCGCAAATAAATGCTTTTTCTTCTTTCTTCTTCTTAGATTCAAATTCAAATCCGTTTATTTTGCTAAAAAAATATCGAAGAAGAGTACCATTGCCACGTAAAGAAGAAGAAGCTAAAAAAGAACTTAAATATACAAATAGCATGGTATGAAGTTATCACTAACAGAAGACTTAGACACATTGAGCAGCGGGTCCCAAATTAGGAACAGCCTTTTATCTTGGTGACCCAAAATTGTCTGATAATTTATATCACACAGAAAGGAGGCCTAAGCAATTACCTAGGGCTAAGCTTAGGGTAACTGTTACTTGATTAGCAATAGAGCGTACAGTTTCACACTATCCGCTGCAATTTTAATTTAGTGCTATCGAACCCAAATTTAAAACGAAAACGATAGCGTTTTCACTTTGGAATTTCAATATTGTTCTACTTAAATTGATAGGGTTACCATTTATATGTCCTAATAAACTTAAACTCTCAAACTCAAAGCATTTATTTTAATTAAACCATTTACAGGCAATTTTGAATTGGCAAAATTATAATCAAATAAAGAAATGGTAATCAAAAAGTCTACGGCAATACTTACTCCCTATTCTCAACACGAGACAACGCGAGGTTTTGTATTATCAAAAGCGCGAACAGTTCCACATTATCCGCTGCAATTTTAATTAATGCTACCTAAACGGAATTTAAAACTAAACCAATAGCGTTTCCCCAACTAACCGAACACATAACAGTCTAAACTCCTTTAAAGTTTCCAACTCATTGTAAAAGAACTTTCACATTGTATTTCACTATTTGTACACGATATCGGCACAGCTATCAACTACAATCGAACGACCAGTTTAAAGTCACGAGGTAGCGGCCGTGGTGGATAATCACCTAATTTGTCGCATACATTATATTAAATTTTATTGTATGAACGTGGTATGAACAAAATGCATGTTTATAAGCTATGCGGTTAACTTAAATGCGGTAATGCAGCCGATTGTATACCTACCTAGCTAATAATATTATGTTAAATTAGGTTAGGCAAACTGTTCTGTGAATTGGTTCTTCTTCAACTGAAAAATAACAAGCAAGTTAAAATGTAAAAAAAATCCAGCATCTCAAGAAGATATCTCGATTTTTTTGACATCGTTTAATATTCGCCTAAATCGTTGAAAACATATTTAACTTCTTAAATGAAATCGTAAAAAACAACACATTTGGACTAGAGAGAAGAAAAGAGTAAATACACTTATACATACATATCAAAGAACGGTAACAAGCGAAGTCTTACTACTACACAATAGTCGACAATTGCAAATTGCGCGGCTTGACATACCGCTAATGAGAAAGCTGTACATTCTTCTCTGTACAGATAAACGGGTCATTTCAAAGCCTAAAAATGCCTTAGCATACAACCTTTTGGAATAATGATAGTTCTCGTTTAAGTACCTACAATCTATACAAATAAAAATAAAATTTGAAATCTGGAACCGAGATCTGAATCGAATCGAAGAATTAGTTTTGTCCCGATTGTGCAACATAATTTAAATTCAAGACTAACGAGATACCTCCGAAGTACCCTGCTAGCGTGATGAGCAATGTTTAAAAAAATAAGTGCATAGAAAACTATATCATAAAATACTAGATAACACTGAAAACAAACCAACACAAACAACATCAATCGCAATTACATTCTATAACCACAAAAAACAAAACAGAAATATTTTTACGTACAAACGTATTACTGACAGATAGTATCATACTGATTACATATTCCTATGAAAGCACATGCCGGCTAACTATTGGTGACACCGTGCACCGTATGAAACTACCAATTACCGGCACACGCCGAGCTGAAATACGAGTATACTACTAATACTAGCCAGTGAAAAAGAAAATATGAAAATTCAAACAAGCTAATGTTAGAATTTCGTTAGCATATGAGAATGAATGCATGCAACTGTTTGTCGCTTGGGAACTACTGATTAAGGGTTCCATCACATCTAAAAAGTTTTCGCCGCGTATAGTTTTGAGGCAGGAAAACTTTAGGGAGGAATTGAGTTGTGTGCAGAGTTGAGATTTACTTTAAGATAAAGTGGACGGTAAAAGTTTTAATTTGGCTACTGTACAATTTAGATATACAGTGGCTTGGAAAAGTTAGTTCATATTTTTCTACTTCAACTGTCATTCCACATTATGATTTAAAACATACAACAACAACAGATTAAAAAATAATAATCAGGTACTCCTTAGGGATTACTTGATTATTTTTTATGATAAGTAAATGGTAGTTGAATTAGTAAATAAAAACGGTATAGCAGTTCAAACATTTGGATCACTAGAATTTTAAATCATAATGTGGTGTGTCAAAGCTGAAGTGAACTTTTGAAGGTCACTGTACATATGTATGTACAGTGACCTCCAAAAGTTAGTTGACATTTAGTTGTTTTTGTTTCATAATAAGGCATATAAGGCATATTTTGAGGGCTGTTATTATGAAAAGATTCATTGCTTTGTTGCGGTTAGTCACAGTACCAGAAGTGGTCCCTGGACTAGGTAGGCTCCGATAATTTATTAATAGATTTATGTAATAAGAACTTGGAATGTGATGCCATAAAGACATTTTTTTCCATTAAATTAGAAACGGAGTAGTTTGGCGCTTTACCTACCACATGCTAACATGCCTTTATATTACAGACTAATAAGTCTATTTTATCTTTGCATATAAAATACCTACAAGTTATTAGATTCTAGGCATTCGTGTCGCGGTAACCTACCACATAGATAAGTATTTTAACGTTGAAGAAGTTCGGACGTACCAGACAATCCAGACATGTTTATGTTAGTCAAATTTAAGACCCAACAATTTATGGTCTTGAAAACTGCATTCATTTATTTTTTTGGCGCACAAGTAATATTTATGGTTTAAGTACCTTGCTACGTAATAGCGAAGTTGGCTTATATTAATTACTTTACATCGCAACAAAATGTATGTAAACATTCGCATACCAATGTAATGTCTTTACAATAGTAGGACCCTGGCATATTACAAGGAGTGTTCCGTTTGGTGGAGCAAGTTCAGTTCGGTTACACGGAATTGTTAATTCCTGTCACACAGGTATTGTTGTGCAAACTAAAAATAGTTGTTCTGGTTCTCGCTGTTTGTATACCTTAACCTATGTAAGATTGATGTGTTAATAGAGGCATTCATGATCCATCCACAGAGGTAGTTCATAGAGACGGAAACAAGGACTTTTTTTTTTAATTTGAATATTAGATGTCTTGAACCATCTCTCTGTAGAGGATAATACAGTGCAACCTTAACATAACGTACCTCAATATAACGAATTCCTCGATTTAACGAATTCTTCGTAATCCCCTTCAATTGTCTATAAGAGTCAATTTAAAATATACCTTTACATTGCGAAGATTTTTTGCGTACAACTCCTTTATAACGAATTTTCAACTATTGAAAAAAAGGGAAAACTTCTAATTAACGAATTTTGTCAACCCGAAACCTTTATATAACGTTCCAAATAGTATGTGATTGAGTCGCAACAGATTTCAATACGTTTTTACCTCTTTATAACAAATTTTAGACCAACCTAACCTCAATATAACAAACCTCAGTTAAAAGAATTACTTGATATAACGAATATTTACTTGTTCCCTTCCGGTTTGCTATTTATTTATTTATTCCCAAATTTCGTAAATAACACCTTAACAGCTATAACGCCAATGCGATGTTACTACCCAAAAATTCAATTATTAAAAAACCATCATAATTACAATTAAAAATACAATCCTAATTACATTAAAACAATTAAAAACACAATCAAATTTACATTGAAAAAAATAATTAAAAAATACAATTACAAATACCATTAAAATTAAAATACTCGTTCCATTAATAGCACTTCTTAACATTTTCTACACTGCTACTCCTGTGAACTTCATCAGGCAGTGAAATATATCTACCTCATTAGAAATCCAGTTTGCACTGTATTACCAATATTTTATCACGGATGGCTGAATGTAAATAAGTATTTTTTGTCTTTAATTAGAGAATCTTAGCTACCAATATTTATCGGTTAGACTTTAGAAAGTCTAACCGATAAATGTTGATAGCGATTTCGAGAAAGCTTCTACGTCATTACTATGCATAACAACACAGACGATTTCGCTATTAAAGCTGTTGTATTCTGTAGTTCGTGACAAAACATAAGACATTATGGTAAGCAGGTCTTAACGTTCCTAAGTAAGTCCCTCGTCGCATTTATAATGTATCAATCTGAGAGTACTAGATCTCTTTATCGAGTACTTGAATCTGTCTGGATGAATTATTTATTTGTATTTACTTCAGAGATCCTTGGTTTGTTGACTGTGATAGTTTTGTTAGAGACTTGTTCTAAGCAACCGATTCACCCGTAAAACGCCAAGTTACGTTAACTACCCCGTTGGTCTCGTGGTAGCAAATGCTACTGCTGAGCTTGGGGTCCTGGGTTCGATTCCTAGGTCGGGCAAAGTGTTATTGAGTTTTTCCATTAGGAATTTCTTAGTGGAAGCTCGGAGTTTGGAAGTTGGCGGTTTGAGCCTTTGGTCCTGCGCCTCATTCCTCTCCGGTCGTGTCAGAGTGCAGTCCCGTCGGGCTAGAGAGTGAGGGTAGAGAGTGGACCTGTGTCTGCGCACACAAAAATGCACTATAATATATCCCGCGCCGAAGGCTGAGATTGGCTGCCGTGACCGAAATTCGGTCTGGAGGACGTTGGTCAAATTTTTCCAACAGTCTTTGGTAGTAATTGATACTTTGCGTCACGAACTTCCGATAAGTCTTATAATTATGAAGGTATTTTTTGTTCTTGCTCGTTGAAATTAATAATAGAATAAAAAGTTACTGACTTGGCTAACTTATCAAACTGTTTTTACTTTTTAGTCGATCATTAGTACCCTGTCTGACTGCCATGAGCACAGCAATGCGATTCTGTAACCATCTCACCGTGAAAACTTAGGTGAGCGTGAAGTGAGCTGTCATTCCAACTAATGCTAAGGATTAACACTATTGACAGCTCACTCTAAGCTCACTTCACCTAACTTTTCCCGGTGAGATTTTTTACAGAATCGATCGGCATATAGATATCTGTGGTCATGAGTCATGATTCAACCTTTTTTTAATTCCAGAAACACACTTTTAAAAAATTATATTTAGGTATTCTGAAAAACAAACAATTATTACATATTATAAATAAATAAAACATAAGGAGTTATACGAATGTAACAAACAACGTTCTCCACAGATACACAATAAAACAAAGACAATGTTGATAAAGTAAAAATCTGACAGAAAAGATAACATGTACATGAAATAAAATAAAGAAAGGAGAAGAAAGAAAGATAAATTGTTTATTCTGCACAAAAAAAAAAACAGACATAAAATATACACATACAAAATAGTCAAAAGACTCGTACAGAAAACAAAACAAAAGATTTAAAAGAAAACAGATAAAAATAGATACTTAGAAGAAGATAGAGAGAAGAAAATAGAGAGAAGGTATACGAGTACATATATATATACGAGATATACGAGTAAAACCAGTTGTGGAGAGTCTTTACTTCCTTACTTATTCTGAGGCACTATGTGGGGATAATGGTCGGGTAGGTCATTCCTCACGGGTAGCGGGATTGTCCGAAAGGGTTACCGCTGCCCTGGAACATAAAGGGCTAAGGAAGGAACATGGGTGGGTTTTAGCTCCACCCAGAGCGGGAGGGGTCATTTGATGATTTCCCATCAAATTCTGCCTCAGACACCTACTTTGTTGTTAGTTTCTTGGTTTGCTTTCTACTAACACTAGTTATAAGATATTTTACTAACAAAATGGACTTTATTGTTGTCCGATTCTGATATATAAATAAAATATATAGCACTTCATGTCACGTAGGTACTTCCATGTAATTCGCTGAATTACACTTACAGCTATTCATATCCATAGGTTGTTTTACCCCTAAAGAACTATTCCCCGTTTCCATTACAGCTCGTATTATAATAATTATCGCAACGGACACATCAATAATGGTTGCATGGTGCCTCTGTCACGACATTGTCTGTCAGCGGCTTGTCCATTCCGATATTACAGGCATACATTAATTTCATTAACGTGTAGTAGGCTCGGCTTTCAGGCTTGGTGTTGCGTGGTCATGAATATTTATTTTTATGGAAGCCTTTCTACTCCGAAGGCACGACACACCCCTTTTATTATATTTTTATTTATAACTCCCAAAAACGATTGGTCATTCTCGCTGTAACTTATCCGCGAAGGCCATCGATTCATTACCGTTTTGGTAATAAGTGCAGTGACGTAAAACCTTTTTATACTTGAAGGGTGTATAGAGACTCTGCTATTAAGTTGGTAAAATGAGTTATTAATATGTCTACAATAATATAGAATGAAATGAAAATTATAGGTACGGTTTGTTTTTGTACGAATATATCTGGCTTGTAAGAGTTACTCGTAGGTAGGTATTTCATAAGTGAAACAAGTTAAGGTGTTAGGGGGCTTTCTTAAACTACATAACATCAGCCCTAATGATATTACGAAACTACACCTTCTATACACACTGTATTTCTACCATTTGTGTATGTTTTGTATTGTTATGTTTTTGGAACGAAGTTCCTTATCGGGCGTTGCGAAAGGGGGCTAGACAGAAAAAATTAAGACCAAAAGTTGGAACGACACTTTTTGCTATAGTTGTAAGCCGTGTGGCGTGCGCGTGTTTCTCTGTCTGTCTCTCTCTCTTTTTTATCACAATTTGTGTAACATTTCCTGTCAATGTTAGGGACTAACCACACTTATTCAGCTCTGTTCAGCTTTTGTCCATAGAAAACAATGCCAGAAGACAAGCTGAACAGAACTGAATAATTGTGGTTAGTCCATTATTGTTACAGTCTGGTAGAATCAATAAATTAGAAAATTGGGTCAAATCATTACCCTACAACCCTAAAAAATTGTGAAAGGCCCATTCATAACACTATAACAGCAATTTAAATTAACTTAACAACAAGCCCGGCTAGCCAACACTTGAAACTTAAAGAATTTGGTAATTAATTGTATCACGCGTACAATCTAGTTTGTTTTTGAACTGTTTTGTTGGTTCCTATTATGTTAATCTCGGTTAGCGAGTAGTCGCACGCAAACTTGTTGCTTCGCCAATTTCGTACGTTCATAATATTATTTGTTCGTAATAAAATCTGACAGGTTTATAATAGATGTTGGATGTGAAAGGGTGATTTTTTGTCAGCTATAAAGTTGAAGCGTTTCAAAACAATTGCTGTGTTAACACACTTTTCTTGTGCCGACCACGAGTCACGAGCAGTGTTGGCGTACTGGTATCCGCCCTGACTTACGAGTTGAAGATCGCGAGTTCAAACCCAGGCAGGCACTTTACTTTGTGTATTAATTTCATCACCACTGCCCTTCAAAACGGTGAAGGAAAACATCGTTAGGAAACCGCATGTCCTAGAACCAAATTTCAAATACACTGGGCCCGCGTGGTGGATTATGGCCCATTCCCTCTCTCACAGAGAGGAGGCTTGTGTCTCAGCTGTGGGAATGTTATAGGCTGATTATGCATTATCATGACCACGAGTTAAACGATAATAACCCATGTCGTAGTAATAAGGATAAGCCAGTCAGTAAAGTATGCACCTCACCACGGTAGACACCTGCACCTAAGAAGACACATCATCATTTGAGCCGTAGACTTATGTAAAATAGACTGAGTCGCTTTACTGTGTTTTCAATCACACGGCGAATGAAATACAATCCTCAATATGGGTATGTACATGTAGGTTTACTAAGTATCTAAACCAACCTATGCTAAAAATAACTTAGGTACCTCGATCAAAACCTTAATACAACCCTTTCAGGCGTCATGTTTAGTTAACACCAATTAGTATAAAAATATTTTTTTTGTGCTATACTTTCATATATTATTACAAACGGCGATATTGGGGGAGGCCTGGGACAGTGTAGACGAATAAAAAATATACAAAATACATACGGTAGGTACGTATAGTAATGAAGTATTTACTAATTTAATGACTAATTTACCTTCACGATTAACCATTTACAACTAAAAGTTATAAACCTAGGTAGGTTTCATAAAAGTTATATCTACCAATCGAACAACTTTGAAAGCCATTCAAAAGAATAGATACGTACCCACTTTGTACTCGATGATTGTCCTACATTGAAAGGAACGTAGGGGCCGAAGGGCACGGCAGGTGTATGTGATCGATCGATACCCAAGTCATTAAACATTAAAACCTATCTGTCTGACTTAGTCTGCCTGAATAATATAACGAATGTCCTTGACACTTCAGGTTGACATAAATGTAAGTAGCCATCAGTGTTTACTTCGAATTTCGGTTTTAAAGACGGACGTTTTCATGTATTATGCATTGTATCGTTTACTCATTCCCACTGCTGGGACACAGGCCTCTTCTCTGTGAGAGGGAGTGGGCCTTAATCCACCACGCGGCCCCAGTGCAGGTTGGTAGATCGGGGTGGTTGTATCGTTTAACTTAACATATTTCTTCAAATGTGCGCTACTTTAATAACTTAGCGTTTTGCTGGCAATCATATTTTTTGAGAAATGGTTTGCCCAAGGGCTGGCTTTTCAATCGACAGTACAATTCGACACGATAATTTTTATTCGTGGAATAAAACTGACGTCTAACAGATCTAGTATGGAAGGACTGACAGAAATTCAATAAAATTATCTGGCGTCGGAAAAATCAGCCTTAAATGTAATAATTATTTTGATAATCTTGCCAAAGATTAATATTTATCATGCCTTCATCTTGTGAACTCTCAATGAACCAGTAATTGCTTATAATAGTTTTCATTATTTATTATTATTCATGTATGTAGAAAACATGTTTCTTTGCCAAATCCTTGACTTGGAAAACTGTTGTGTTTTTCTCAGCTTCTCATCAAGCAGGGACTGAGTGGCTCTTGAAGCCTGTTGTTTTGTACAAAACTAAGTACGGCATGACTCTATAGGTACCACACGTCGGACTTTCGTACTAACAGCTATATTTTGTCACCGATATTTATAAAATTATTGGTGAAGTTCAAAAAATCAATAAATTAGATCGCATTGCTGAGTAACACACAACAATTCTAATGTATAGGACGTTAGTCTACCTTTTCCGTAACATACTCGTAGATATTTATTTTATCGGAATAGAATCACCTACTCCACTTTATTTTACGCCAGCAAAGAATAAATTAATGTTACATTAAGATAATTGTTATAACAACATTGCAGTATTACTAAGCCTTGTTTTAATTGGACCTCGGTATAAAAAACTAGAATGTTTTATAGGTATCGACATTCGATTGATTCTAGCCTGATTGGCACGCACGTTGTTAATCGGTTTGTAAAACTTTATGATTTCCCCAAATAGTCTATAGTTGTTTTGATCGCCGTTATTAAGTGATAACAATCCACTGTAGGATTTGAAACATTTTTGATCTTTGATAGATGGATAAAAGTATGTTACGAAAACTCTTTTAGAAAGAACTACACATTAAAAAGATTCAATGAAACTAAAATTGCTTTTTAAATTGACAATTTATTCTTATGAATTCTTTGCTAATATACCTGAAGTAAAAATGAAAACGCTCCTCTGCTGGCTTTTTGATAGACGCTTTTTACGAAACAAAACTACAGTTTTACATATTAATTTCCGGCCAGCTACTCTGACTATTTCCATAAATGATGATGATGGATATTAATAACATTATTCCTTATCAGCCGCTATAAAACTTTATGAACCTGCGCATTACCTGCGTAATCCGACATCCAATAAGTGTTAATGAATTCACGCTATCCACAAAAAAGGTTTAACATTTTCCACCATTTTTCTTCAGTGATGTTCACCTTGAACTTTTCCATCGATTGCAGTTCTTGGTACAATCAGTGGCACTATTGGAGGTTCCTTTCGAACTAATGTGTCGGTAAAGCGATATGACGCCTTATCTTGCATGTTTCTACGACGGAACGACGTGTAGGAGCGGATTGTTGGCATAGCACATGGTTGAATAATGTAGCAGGTGCCTGATAATGATTGAACTTATACTGAAAAGCTGAAACAAGTTGTGTAAAATGGGTTTAAAATCTACCTATATTATTTTACTGGGTCTTGACAGCTACCGTTATCGGAGTTTATATTTATGTCTTTAGACCTTCGTAGCCTGATTTTAATCAAAAATAAAGGCTTTTATTTTGTCTTCATATTTGGAGTAGCGGTACTACTATGTTGAAGCATGAATCTGAAAGCCAATAACATCATCAATCATGCTACCTTAAACCACCGTCGTGGTTAATTAAAGCAGTTAATAACTTCGATGCCAGTTATTTCAATAAAATAATTACAAAACTGTTATAGGCATGCTTATCTCCAAGTGTAGGGTCGTCTTCCGGTTCATTATTAAGATATAGGAAACATCCCCCTGGTTGCCTCGTTGGTCTTATACCTAGTCGCAAGCACGATTACTGAGCCTGAGGGGTTCGATTTCCAGGTCGGACAAAATTTTATTGGGTTTTTTTGTTTTACTAGCAATTTCACAATATCAGCCGCGTCTGGATTTTTGCCTGATTGATGGCAATAGGCTCGCCTCCCTATTACGTGGGACATAACGTGGGTGTAGGTGGTTGTTTTTTTCGAATTGGCAAAATATCGGGATATTATTATAAGTTTAATATTAATGCATTATACACATAGATCTTCGGGATTAAATTCTTTAGATTATGGTGAAAACTGCACCAAAATCCTGTGCGTAGTTTAGAAGAACAACGCGGTCACATAGACTGAGACGAAAAGAGACTTTAATTTATAATAATACGACCGGACCCGGCAGACATCGTCCTGCCCGGAAAAGCAGCGCCACCTACCGGGTCCAATTGTGTTTTCAAACCATCCAGGAACCCATTGAAATATACACACAAAATTTAATCCAAATCGGTCCAGCCGTTTAGGAGGAGTTAGGTGACAAACACACGTACAGAAAAATTATATTGTATATTATTAAGATGTATTTATAGATGTAGATTGGTTAACTTTCCTTGTCAGGTCTTCTGGTGATAAAACGCCACAACATCCGGATATGGTGCCACGACTGCGACATGGCGCGACTGCAGCGCGTGGTGTGGGAGGGGCACGGCTCGCGGCTGCTCAGCGAAGTCTCCAACCAGCCGGTGGTCAAGAAGTTCTTGGAGGCTGTGCCTTATATGATGGTGAGTTTCAAAGATTAGGCTTTATTTCCCGTATAGCTTACGTCAATCTTAATAGTAGTGAATTTCCCTACTTTTAATCTTTTATTTCTTTCAAAATATGTCTGTGGCTTATATTAGTATTAATAATAGTAAACCATCCCATTTACATCTTACCATCCACCATTACCATCTTTGTCAAGTGTTAAGCCGCTTAAGAAAAATGTGTCCTTACCACGGATATTGAGGGATATGCCTTGGGGGCGTGCACGTGCCGCCTCGATATTATAAAATTGGTCTTATATTCGAACTGCGGCTGTCCGATTCTTTCAGTCGCTTTGCAACTGTGTACATTGTATGATGCGTAAAAAACTAAAATGCCGAGTTGTGCAGTAATTATGTATAAAAATAGGTCAAATACCATCAACCTGATGACAAATGGCGTGTCCTACCACCGGTAAGTAAACAATTAAGTCACTGTTTTAAATCAATTTTTAAATGTTTTACTAACTTAAGTCCGGAGCGACACGAACTAGCCCGAATCTTCCCGAACGCAACGAACGTTTTGGATTTAGAGATATGCAATCGAGTGCGTGCGGCTGATTTTATCGTTATGCATATTATTGCAGTTGACTATTTTTTTACAGAACTCAATCGATATTCTCGTATTAAATGTATAGTAAAAGAGTTAAATTAGTTATTAATTTAATGTTGTTTGAACCAAATTAAGACATTGTTATTTCAATACAGTTACTCGAGAAGTGTAAAAACTTAAATTAATATTATGCCTAAAGATTTTGACAAATGAACAGTTTTTAATTACACAGTACAATATGATAAGTAATATGATAAATACATATTATACTTCATCCTATTATTTATTTTTGGTCAAAAAATTACAATAATTTGTGTTCGATATGCAAAAATATTCAATTATTATTTTTTTAAATCTGGCTACTTGGCGGATTCGTATGGTGGGCGCTAGACGATTTATAATATTTTATTTTAGTAAAAATAAACTATATTTTCGGATAGGTACTTATATTAAAAAAAAAAATATGAAAATAATAAACAAAGTTATTATAATACAAGAATGTGTGAAAATTAAATATCGATAAAAAATATCGACCATCGCTTTCGACTCCCTAATTGCATGCGTACGTGCATTAAATGTTCACAAATAGCAAATGTTTATAAGTGAATGCCCCGCCCATTCTATGTATATGTGCTAATAGAAATTGATTTAGTGTGGCTGCTTTCTTCTTAGTGTGCGTGTTCAAATTTTGAGTGTGTGTCGTAAGTACACTATTTGTTAATGTTGTAATTATTTGGGTGGGAGATAAGCGGTCGCACTAGGACTCCTTACTATTCCGCAATGAAGGCATATCACCGGATATCTATGGTCGTTACTTATAAAGTTTGTTTTATTCGTTGAAAATATACCTGAGAAAGAGGCACCAAGAAGTATTGTTATTATAAGAGACAATCACCAATTTCCGGCACAGAACTGGCCGCCTTTTTCCACACATGGCTCAACAATGTCCTCTGTACATGATCCTGTTACTGTAAACTATATTGCAACACATGATTTGTATATAATATTCTCTGTTTACAGAACACCATAAAAGACATCCACACTGCTGTAGTGCAAAATGATCTGGAAGGCCTGATGAAACACTCTGGGGACCCCGTGCCGCCGCAAGCTTTGTCCAGCAGGGATGCTAACAATATGACAGTCATGCACAAGGTATATAATCGACCAATTTTTAAAACATATGACAGTAATGCAAAAGGTATTATTTTCGATCTACTTCTAAAACGGTAGCCTTGCCACTAGCCTTGTCCAAGCTGCCTTTTTTCACATCTGTCGATAAGGCGATTAAAATAATATTGATTTCTTTAAGAACTGGTCCAATTACTTCATTTCAATATACAAGCAATGTGCCGATTTCAATCTGAAAATGTTGATGATACGAGGGCGGAGTGATAAGTCTGGTAAAAATTAAACAAGGAGTCAATTTTATTTAATTATTATTATTTATTTTTCAACGTAGTTTCCTTGTAACTCAATGCACTTCATCCAGCGTTTCTCTAGCTTGTCGATCCCTTCCATAAAGTACGACTTAGGTAACCCTTCGAAATAGGCATTGGTTTTGTGCATGATCTCTTCGTTGGAGCCAAATCTTTTCCCACAAAGCCATTTTTTAAAATTCGGAACCAGAAAATAGTCGCAAGGGTGGCAAGGCAATACGGTGGGTGAGAAAGCAACTCATAGCGCAACATATGAAGTTTGGCCATGGCAATTGCGCAGGTGTGCACTCGTGCGTTGTCTTGGTGGAAGAGGATTTTCTTCTTAGCCAAATTCGGTTGATTTTCACGTAAAATTTTGTCAAATTGGTCCAATAAATTGGTATAATATGCGCCATTAATCGTTTTACCCTTCTCTAGGTAGTCAATATGGATCACCCCACGTGCATCCCAAAAAACTGTAGCCATCACTTTATTGGCCGATAAAACTGCTTTGGCCATCTTTGGAGCTGGTTCGCCGGTAGCAATCCACTGTTTCGATTGTTGCTTGGTTTCTGGGGGTATGGTGGTGGATCCATGTTTCGTCTACTTTTGTAAAACGACGCAAAAATTCGGTTTTATTCCGTTGAAACAACGCCAAACCTGGCTCCGAAGTGAACACACGCATGCGTTTTTGATCAACAGTCAGTAAACGCGGCACCCATCGCGCGGATCGCTTCTTTGTATCTAAATGGTGGTGTAAGATATTGCAAAGATAGTCGAGATAGTAGGCATCTCAGACGAACCTGTCTGAGATGCCTACTATCTCGACTATCTCCCTCACTTTTACTCTTCAGTCGTTCAACACTATATCGTGGATTTTAGCTATCATCTCTGGAGTAGTGACCTCAATTGAACGTCCTGGACGCACAGCATCACGTGTGCTTGTACGACCAAACCGAAAATAGTTGAACCACATATGAATCATTTTAATCGACGGAGCAGTCCCCATAATATTTATCAAGTTTTTGTTTCCTTTCCGTTATAGATTTTTTGCGCAAAAAATAATGTTTAATCACGACACGAAATTCACGTTTCTCTATCTTTGCAAAAACGTGTTCAGTTGTTTTTCTTTAACGGCTGTCAAAAAAAAAAAAAAAATAACCGCCAGTACTGGCTGAAAATTTTAATTTAGTCCTTCAAAAGAGTTGTGAACAATTTAAGGAGGTTCCATGCCATTTGCGATCATTTTATTCCAAAATAGATTTTTACCAGACTTATCACTCCGCTCTCGTACTATTGTGCATGGGCTCGAAACCCAATTCATAAGGAAATAATGGGTTTAAATACATTTTAGCAAACTAGCGTGGTTATAAACTCGAACCTTATAACTTAGAACTATAAGTTGTTTCGGTAAAATGTAAGACAGCAAAATAATATTATATGTATTCCTTCGGAGTACTCGAAAATGATAAATGAATGAACATTATCTAACTTTAACCACATAAATATTTAGGCTGCAGGCTTAGGCCACGGTGGCATCCTCAAGTACATCGCTGAAAGATATCCGCAAGGTATTAATGACGTAGACAACGATGGTCGCACTCCACTTCATTACGCCGCATCCATGAGAGATGATCAGCATACATACAACACACTCGTTAGTCTCGGAGCTGACGAAAGTGTTGTGGACAACGTAAGTATTGATCGTATACTTACTTGCAACTAAAAGGTTTCCATAGGTTTTATTCCTCGACACTGCATGCTCAAATCCGTGAGCTCATCACAATTTAAGAATTAAATTACTTATTAGTCACAACTTTTAATAAATACCTACTACTTATCGCATATTTTCTGGTTTTTAGAAAAATAAAACTCCAGCTTATTACATAAATAGGCTCCAGGAAATAGATAAAAATATGTTCAAAACAGTACCCGATGCACCCAGAACTCCATCGAGTGCTTACCCAAATTCTTGGGATTGGAAGCTACTTGACACAGAGGTCATAGCTGATTTAAACAAAAAATCTAGGAGGAGGAATCACAAGGCATCTAACGAAAATATTTCGTCGAAAGATACAAATACGTTCACTGCATCTGAAAGTACAGATAATCGTATCGGTGGGATGAAGGGCAGTAGCACGCATGAACTCATTAATAATTTGCCTGAATTAGATGATGCAAAACAAACTAAAGACGACATTGAGAATCACATTGCAAAAGTAGAAAGTAACAAGGTGAGCAGTGCATGACACGTTTTCACGGAATGTTGTTAAAGTTAAGTTGCGATGCTTTTTTATGAACATCTGCATGAATTTTTATTTTATGCATTTTAGGAATCAGAAGTAGTGGAAGAAAATCAAGAGCATGAAGAAGATGCAGCAAATGAAGCAAACGCAGAAGAAGCTACTGAGGAGCATGAAGAAACGGTTGATGACGCTGAAGAAGCAGTAGAACATAGTCAAGAAATAAAAGAAGATGAAGAAAATCCAGAGCATAGCCCTGAAAATGCAACTGATCATGTTGAAGAAGCAGCTGAAAATAAAGAGGAAGCTACTGTAAAGGTTGAAAAAAGTGCAGCAGATACAGATATCCACCAAGAAGCAGACAATGATGAAAATGGCCCTGAGGGAGGAAATGACGAAAATGCTGAAACTGAAGGAGAAAAAACTGAAGCAGGAAAAGCGGAAACTAAAGCAGAAAAAGATGATGACCATGCTCATATGCAAGAGGCTGGAGGAGATGCCTCCGAACAAACCACCGAGGAGAAGGAAAAAAGTAACAAAGCACCTCAAGACTTGCATAAGGAGGAAACAAAAGAAGAAAACAAAGAAATTGAATCACACCACGCTAATCACGAAAATGAGAATCATGCGGGAGAAACTGGGGAACATGAATCTCATCAAATCGAAGAGATTGATTCCAACGAAAATGAATCCGATCACGAAAATGAAAGTAATGCAGACGAAGATCATGATGGTGCTGCTTCAAACGAAGGTAATGCTAAAAATGGTGAACACAGTGAAGACGATGATGACGTTCAAGTTCCAGGAGAAACACAGTCTGAATATAGTGATTCGAATCTTAAGAGCACAGCAGAACTATCTGACATGGGAAGTGCCAAGAGAGGTAAAGCCGAAATCTCTTCTGGCACTATACACGAAACAATCAAAATATAATCCTCGTAATTTTAGTCAATTATAAAAGGGGTCCCTGACAAGTTCAATATTTTTGATTATTTTGCTAATTAAGGAAACGTGACCAACGGCCGAAGTACACAGGAAAGTCTTATAGAAGGTGTTGTGAATGGTGAAGCCGAGTTGGATTCACAGGATGCAAGTATGACGCAAAGGGAAGGATCAGTGCACGGAGAAGTTCTCGTAGTTGTGAGTATACCTCTAACTTGTACCCTCAAGTAAGACAATCGACCGACTAAAGAAGGTAATAAGTAAATTGATTAGTTGATTGTGGTGTTCTTTAGATTAGAAGCATCATTGTAGCACTGTGTACTCTCACAGACACCTCGTAACACCACTGTCATGAATTGATTTGCCAGCTTCTTAGTTCTTTGTACTTTCTATCAAGTAAACTATTAGTCAGCGATTGTAGTTCTAACTCTAACACCGCAACCACATCTTATTTTATCTTGATGATTAATATCCTTCTTAAAATTTCACAGGACAATGAAATAGATCCGGAAGTGACAGATTTGATTAACAATGCAAACATGGAAATGTTGGCTACATTAGTTTTAAATGGCGAAGGATCAAGGCTCATAGGAAGGATTTCAGGAAATTCTGAACTTCAAGGTTTTCTCGACAATGTACCAACTTATATGGTAACTCCAAGTTTCACAAACATTATTATACAGTTTTATCTAACAACAATATTAATTTCCACCTAATGTTTTAGCAAAAAATAAACAAGGTGCATATAGCTGCGAGAGAGGGCAATATACGAGATCTTCAAGCTGCACTGGACAGACGAAAATTCGCAATAGCTCGAGACACAATATCACCGAATGGAGCAACTCCGTTACATGTGGCGACCATATTTGGTAAAACTAACATCATCAAGTATTTAGGTGGAAGGTTTGTTAACAGATTTTTCATATACGTAGTTGGTACATAGGTTATAAGACATAGCGTGTTAGTTATATTTTAATGAATTTAAAATTGATTGCGATTTTAACTAATGAATTTATTTTACAATTTGACTTTATATATTTCAGTTATTTAATTTTAGTTATAATGGTATTATTGTGTATTATGTGTATTATTGTGGCATGTATTTTAATCTTTGGTTACTAACATAATTTTTAAGTATACTAACATAACTATGGATCACTGTGTCTGACTTAAATAAAATAATAATAATAATATCGTGTTTATTTTTATAGGTTCCCCGAAACTCTGTCAGCAGTGGACTTTGAAGGAAGAACAGCATTACATTATGCAGCGGTACTCCCAGACAATGGACATTACTACAATTTGCTTCAACAACTTGGTGCCAACTCGAAAGATTTAGATGATGTAAGCGAAACTTTTACCTTTAACCATTTCGGAGGATATGTAATAGTAACAACTGTGACACATAAAATTATATCATTCGTTATAGAATGGGAAGTCTGCTGAGGAGTATCAAAATCATCCAACTTTACTACCTTTTGAACAACTGCTATCAGATTACGGTATAGATGAAGATGCAGCTAAAAGTATGTTCTCCGATAAAGGTATGTAATATCAGCGACAAAAGTCGCTTCTGCAAGCAATGAAAAGCGCACTGTAAATGAAGAATTTCACTAAGTATTACTTGTTTTAATATTAAAATATTGTCCGCATGTTTTAACCTGAGTATGTCTAGTGCCTGAGGATCAAGTTTCATCTCGCCGGGTTTTGGATGCGCCTGAAGCTTTGGATACATTGGAACGATGCTATCATCTCTTATCGTCTACCAGACCACCTCGAACACCCTTATCAGCCTCTTCTAATAGAGCTACGCCACCGCTCGTACTTGCACGATTCCTGAAAAGGCCAATCTTTGATGTTATAAAATACAGAGTCACTAAATTAGACCATGACCTTTTCGACGTCATCTGGCCTGCTGTGAAAAAACTCCCGGATAGCAGAAATATTATTCAAACGGTCGAGGAAGACTTTCCTGGAGGAATTACGGCCCCAGACTACTATGTGTATGACGTATTTAATGAGTTTTTGTATCCACTTATAAAAGATCTTCATAATATAAACGTGAATTCTGATTTACCAACACACCCTAGATCAGATTTTATTGCCACCTCGTCTGCAAAGCTATCTTCTGAGCCTTTAGTAGAATTAAATATTGATCCAAATGATGAATTTGTGCTTTCTGGAGTAGTAGAATGTTCGCGTAATTTAGAAGGTTTTGAACTACCTTTAAACGTAAAAGTGGGAAAGTTGGAAACAATTGAAAGAATTGTAACAACACTATTGATGAAGGAAGATTTTTCCAAGTTCACCGAACATTCTAATCCCGAATCTGACCAAAAGGGTGGAACTTATTACACCCTGAATGAAGTTTTGGAAAAACCGTCAGAAATATGTGCAGCTTTAGCGTCTAGTGGTCTTCTGATAGCTCTTTGTGATAGAGATGAGATTGATGACTGTGCGAGGTTACATGGGAAACACTGGCCTTACGGTCGTGGTGTATTTGTCACTGACGATAGAAGCATAGCTGTCTGGATTAATGTTCATGACCACATTCGCGTACTTGTATCTACTGCACAAGACTCTCCTGGTGAAATTGGTTTAGCGTTCAGTAAAATATCTTACATCATGACTTATCTGCACGAGAAGCTCGACTTTACATGGGATGCAAAGCTGGGATATCTGTCTGCTAGACCAACATATTTAGGCGCTGGCGTTCGTTTTAGCCTCATTGTTAATTTCCCGGGTCTATCGAAGGACGCCGACAACATGAAGCATCTCTGTGCCATGAGGGGGCTGCAGTACCGTGAAACTTTAAGTGCTGATATTGCCAGAATAAGCAACTATCAGTGTTTAAGTGTAACCGAAACGACCTGTTTCAACGATTTTACAACCGCAGCTTCAAACTTACTTCACCTGGAAAAAGATTTATCAATGCAAAACTCAGCACATATAGCAACGATGCTATCAAACATTTTTCGTAAAAAAAGAAGTAGTATTACTGGTCACGAAACCCCAGAGAAGAGGGAAAATTTGTAGATGTTAAAACTATAGATCCATTTCAACTTTTATTCACCTTCACACAACCGTTCACATATCACAAATAATTTTATCGAATGTTGGAAAGATTGTAGGTACTGAAAACGTGCCTATGTATGGTTGCAGCTGAGCAACATCAAAATATCTATTTGCATCTATAGAGTTTTAGGTCAGTACTAAACAATTTCGTTGATATCCTTGTGAGGTGGCGTGTTCGTGTGAGTCTTACACCAGTGAAGTCACTGCAAACGTTCACGCTTGCACATCAAATAGTTACAACAAAACGCTTTCGTTAAACTGCACGCTCACCATCAACCATTTGTCTTTCCAACATTAGATAGTGTGGCGTCGAAAATCTGTTGTCCTGTCTTTAGATGGTGTGTGCTTTTTAGAAACTAAGCATTGTTTACTATAATTATGTTTAACTGTACGTACTCCTCACCATCCTATTAATAACACAAAGTATCGATATCATTTTAAAACATTAAACGTTGCTCAGCGTTTACGTTTACCGGTCAATCGATAACAATGGGCCATATCAATAATGACTGGCGAATGCTAATAGAGCCTTTCTGTCCAGTTCCCACTATTACCGCCGACTATAATCTACCACCCACTGCCCCCACCAGATGTTCACGTTCGCGTAAAAACCCACGTGTTTGATGTATTCTCGCACCCCTTCCCCTACCACGCGAACATATCGAAGGCCGACACTGAATAATTGATCGGTTTCAGGCACAGGCCACGCCGACAACGGTCATATGGACATTCCCAACTTTCGGACCGAAGAGGGCAGATATCTTGCTAAGTGTAAGCTCCTATTTAAAATTTTAAAATAATTTGGTCAATGATAAAATGGAATTTGTGAAAGACAGTAAGGACGTTGATTTGAACGATGTGTTCACAGCTCTCGGCGATCCTTTGATCAAAGGTCTGACCGAGGTGGCTAATATAAAGCCTAAGGATCCGGTCGCCTTCCTGGCCAGTTTTCTTCACAACTTTCCTGAACAAGACAAATCCAATTTAGGTACACAGGTGAGCATAACAACTACACATTGTTTTAATCATAGTTTTAATTTAGGCTGTTTTTGATGCAATTTGCAATGAAGCGCATAAACAGAAGGCAATTCCTGTCGGTTTGTGGTAAATTTCAAACCGATAGCCATCACTCAAATCATACATTTTACAGATTATCACTGTGTATTCTGTTAATACTGTATGATTTTCTGCACTCGACCTTCTCAAAACTATATTATACAGTGTTCGATCAAATTAGCATAAAATTCTACAGTTGTCATGAGTATCGATATCTAGACAAGACAAAAAAAAAATGTTTTTTTTTTGCAAATTAATTTGACGTTAGACCTGTTAGGGCCGATTATTCCAACGCCAGATATTTTTTTTTTAATCGTGCTAATTTAACCAACAATCAAAGTCAGTTGTCAAAACTTTTCCACAACTAGGAAACCGAAATGATCGTGACTCAAGAAGCAGCCGAAGTAGAGAATGATCAAGCGCCGCGGTTGGCAATCGAACCAGCTCTGTCCAGCTTACCCCCCGAGCGGAACCGAACGGCCACCAAGCATCAGAGGCCTATTGACATCGTCACCGTGGACCCGCAGCCAGCTACCAGCCCTGATGCACCCGAGTCAGCCTTCAGTAGTGCCACTAGGGTGAGTTTAGTTACCGGTTTTTTTTTTTAATTTAAAAAAGGAGGGTTTTATGCATTCGGCGATTTATTTTTGATTTTTTATTAAATTATGTATACCGTGTTTTACGTGATTACCTACTGGACTGATTTATGTGATGCTTTATTTGTTTGAACTGTCTCGTTGGTTTAGTAATCGCAATCGCTACTGCTGAACATGAGGTCTTCGGTTCAATTCCCGGGTTGGGCAGAGTGTTATTTGGTTTTTCCATCTGGAATTTCTCAGTAGCAGACCGGAGACTGGGGTTGTGCCTAGTTGACGGCAACAGGCTCGCCCCATATTACATGGGAATTAAACATAGCTGGCGAAATATGGGTGAATACTGGCGTGATGTTATGTGTTATGATTTGTGGTGCAAGTAGGCCTTAATATCATTGGTCAAAACACTTATACCATATCGTTTCTTGGTCAGGATGAGCATGGCCAGTCGATGCTGCACTTCGCAGCCGCGCGCACGCACGCACGTAACGCGCTATTCCAGCTGCTGCAGGAGTCTGACATCAGCCTCGGTTTCAGAGACGAACTGTACCGAACAGCCAGAGACGTGTCCATACAGGCGAATGTACCGGAGAATACTGTTGAAATTGATAGGTGGATCTTACATATAGCTGCCAGAGGTAAGGCATATAATATCAAGAACTATACTCGTATAGCAGGATTTATGAAGATAAATTTGACTGATTTCATTCACCAAGAACCAGGAACAGTAGAATTTTGAAAATTATGACTGTCTCAAGCTATCATACAGGGTGGCGATTAGGTTATCACATTAAATTGTACAGCAGGTATTACAAGTTGTTATCAGTCCGTTAAAATAATAAAATAAATAATTTTACTAAAATTAAGAAAATGCATTTTTCAAACAAAATAAATGGCGTTATAGTTGGTAAAAAATAAATCATCCTTTATAATATTAGTTTACTGACCTGTAAAAGCGGCAACGCCGCAGCGTCGCGCCGGCGGAGCACGCGCCGTACCTACGCGAGGTACGAGTACGAGTACCTACTTGTGGATGTAGGCACGCGCGCGTGGTGCGTGCGACAGTAATCCAACATTTTCACAACATACTTACGATATTGTTTTATGAAATAATCACAAATTAACTTTAAAAATCTCCACTTAAATGCTCAATTATTACGTATTTTAATTTTTACGTTTTCAAAATGTCCACCGTGCTTCTGTACACACAAATGACATCGTCTTACGATATTATTTCGGACTCTTCAGAGTAGCCTGAGTAGGCTTCGCGGCTAAAATTTTTAAATTGTCGAAGGCTCGAATTATTCGAGATTTTAAATCGTCCATAGTCGTCACTTCAGTAGCGTATACCTCATTCTTTAAATGTCCATTGCCCGAACTCCAAATCATATCGGTGTACTCCGGCGGTGCGAAATTGATTCGAGGCATCTTGTTGGAAACAATAACACAATGAAAATAGCTACCTAACAATAATTATTATTTAAGCGTTTGATTTCGCATAAACTGTCACACACACCACCTTCACTAACCTATCCTATTCCTATTACTAAAATAAAGTTCACACAAAACAATGTCCACAAAATAAAAACAATAACAATACTACGAAGGGCGCGTGCGCCAATCGTCAACTATCCCTCAAGGATTTTGGCGGCGGACTATGTGACTCATTCGTCGCACGCGCCAAAGAAATGCCTACAAGCACACCCCCGTACCCCGTAGCATTTCGCGCATAGAAATTTATACCTTAAGTCGTCAACAGTAAGAATATTTTTGCATATTTTTTTCATACCTCTCATGCGGTCCCTTTTCATCTTTTAATTTTGCGCACAAAAAACGCCTTCAACTATTAGCCGTAAGAAGGCGGTAAGGACATTTTTCGCTTGAATTTTTTACGTTTCTTGTAATAATAGTTTGTAAAATGGTAGTTTAGTAGTGCTTGTAGGTAATTCGGAATGGCAACGTTTAAAGTTTTGAACTATCTTCACCGGCCACGGGTCTTTGACCTACTTTTATTCTTCAGCTGATTATGTTTATGCAATACATGATGTTGTGAAATATTAAAATGAAAAAAAGGGTCCTGCGGCTATAATATTGTTTATTATTAAATTATTTTAATTGAATATGATAAAATACCTAATATAGAGTACGTGGTTTCAATTAATGTGATAACCTAATCGCCACCCTGTATATTGTTGAAAACCCCAAACGCGGCAAGAAACTTTCTTGCCTTATTTGTGTTTATTTAAGATTGAAAATAACATGCTGTCTCATTAATTATAGTTATTAGTCGAAAGTGTTAACATAGAAAACTTCATTCGATTATAGGCACTTTATAAATATAAACACTTTTTTTTACTTCCACTACAAACACTCTAAATCTATTGAAAATATTTTGCTATCAGGAAATACGGACAAGATAATGGAACTACTGATGGAAGGCTACGATCACATACTGGACGTGGTGGATGAAGAAGGAGTGCCGATAACAGAAGTGATAGCTACGCGGGGCGACAGCGACATGAGCAACTTGCTCACTTCTATACCTGCTTTTGAGGTAGCACAGCCGATCGATTCTGTAAAATTCTCACCGTGAAAAGTTAAGTGAAGTGAGCTTAGAGTGAGCTGTCAATAGTGTCAATCGCTACCATAGGTCGGAATGACAGCTCACTCCACGCTCACTTCACCTAACTTTTCACGGTGTGATGGTTACAGAATCGCACTGCTGATCTTATATTTTGTATGCCATTATTTGATATCTTTTACAAGGATTTAAACCTATTTTTAAGTAATCCGGGAATTCAATTTAAATCTAACGTACTTACACAATAGTAACATCACTGCTACGTTGTCTGTGCTACGCTACTACGCCTTAGTGAGCTACACCAGAAGGCCAATTCTCGTAATTTAAAACGATCAAAATCTAGTCGCAGTCTCATCTCGGCGACAAACAAATGTCAAAAACTTGTCAAAATGTAGGGAAATTACAGAAATTTTTGACAGATTGAGACAGATCAGACTGTGACCGTTCTTAAAATTACGAGAACCCCTATTCGGCTACACTGCTACGCCGTAGTGGCTATGGTACTACGCCGTAGCTACTAGTGTGCATGGGGGCGTTATTGGTAAACATTTTGTAAAATTGTGTCGCAGAAATCGTATTAAGATGGTTCCGTGAGTTCCGATTTTGGTCAAGCGCCTAAATAACATTGTAGCATTGTACGTTGTAACGGGTATGCTCTACAACTCTACTACGCTGTATCAGCTACGCCACTAGGCCTTAGTGATTGTACTTCTACGCCTTAGTAGCTACGGACGAAAGGTCACACAAACACGTTAGCTTCGCGTCACTGTATCAGTGCAAACGCATTAAATACCCGTCCGTTTTAAATTAATTTTAAAATGTCCCGTAAAAGGAGTCCCGCGAGTCGCTGCACGGCGCGGTGCGGCGCGGCGACCTGCCCGCGGTGCGCGCGGCGCTGGCGGGCGCGGGCGCGCGCACGCTGGCGCGCTGCCAGAACTCGTTCGGTCGCACGGCGCTGCACGTGGCTGTGCTGGCACAGCACGAGGATGTCGTGGCCTACCTGGCGCAGAACTACCCGGAGCTACTGCGGCTTGGGGATAACGTGAGTGTTTTACGAATCATAATATTATCATACTCCAATGTCGTCATGGCCAGTGACCTTGAGGCCAGTCATTTCAAACGTCTTTCGTAGCAAAAAAATTTCACTGCACTGATTTTTTGGGATGTTTTAATATATTACACAGACAGATTTTATGAGATTTTTGAGAAAATTTTAAGAACACCAAAATGAAGGTGTATACGAGTTTACAGCTTATTATCTCTCATTCCGAGGCGAAACCCCTAATATGACTGGACTAGTAAGGCAAACGCACACATGAATTTGTGTGTTTAATGTTTTCATTGACGACTAAGTATGTCCTGCTCATAAAATGCTCTCCACGATAGGGATGTTGCAGCTATGACCACACCGGTCTATACCTAAGTAATAAGTCTCTGTACCACAAAACTAAGCCACAAAATTGTAATGGAAAAACCTTACAAATATAAT
The DNA here is from genome assembly GCA_951799955.1 of Apamea anceps. Lineage (NCBI taxonomy): Eukaryota > Metazoa > Arthropoda > Insecta > Lepidoptera > Noctuidae > Apamea > Apamea anceps. Next base: position 12,521,608 of record OX637515.1, on the reverse strand, counting down.
ATTGTATACTTTTAGATTGTAAATTGTAACTATACATATTTGCGACTTCTGTGATACGCAATTTTTTCTACAATTTTGTTGAATTGTAGACTTGTAAATTTTTGTGGTATAGAGCCCGAGTGTTTTATAGGCCAACCGCTTAAGTGAGACGTTACTCAAGGTAGCAGCGCAGGCAAGAGGGGTGTGGTGACGCGACGCGAGAGCTCAGTGATTCGTCAACTTGTGATAACTATCACCCCTCCCACACCGCGCAGCTACCTCAGGCAACACCTCAGTTAAGCGGTAGGGCCTATAACAAAATCACTAAATGGTATTAAAAATTACTCTTTTACAACAGTTGGAGCGCACTCCACTACACTACGCAATGGGAGTAGAGAAGATTGAGTCCCTAAGCAGAGTGCTGATCAAGGCTGGAGCGAAGCGCGTTCTCAAAGACCTGAAGGGAAGACAACCTACGTACTACTTCATGAACAAGTCCGAGATACTGCGCCTTAAGGAGGAAGAGGACATTTACTGAACACTTCAACTTAGCATAACTTAGAATAGGCGTCAAAGCTGGCTGTGGCTTGTGCAGAAAACTTTATAAACGGGCTAAGAGTAGGAACTATAGGATCTAGGAATTCGTCGCTTCTTTTTAACGCACATTTTTGCAACTCGCAAACTTTTAGTTTCAAATCATCGTAGTTAAACTTAGTAATATAGGAAAATTATTGAGTGCCGAATAGTAGATATTTGAAAATTTTCTATGGTATGTATTTACGTATAATATTACTTGAGAGGGACCCTAATAAATATCTTGGAAATTATTATGATTAAAATAAAATGTCAAAATAAACAACAATGTTTTATTTAACGAGCGTTTAGCTTTTCTACTGTAAACACAATGACCCTGATAAAGTAAATAACGCGACTACAACAAAATGTGAATCCAAAAATCGAAAATTTATTCCAAAACCAAGTACATCAGTTACTAAATAATCAGAACAATCATTACTATCTCTAACATTTAATTGTGATTTTGACGCACGCACAAAAATAATACCGATTACAATCAGTTAATTTTAGAAGTACCTATAATTAATTACAACGATATCTTCTTAGATGTTCATGTCGGAGACTGCCAAGGAATGGGATTTATATACATTTGTGAGACGGAACCACGCATACCTGTAAATAAGAAGATCCATCTTAACATCCCAACTCAAACGACAACCTACATAAAGTGCGCACTCAAAAATGCTAAATTGTTTCAAGTCGCACCGCTACGGGTGCCGGCATAGCTAAAGATTACCTTAATCTCTAGCTAAGAGATTACGTAGTATGTTATTCGACGCCAAATTAGAACAGTTAAAAAGTTACGAATCCCAACAATCATACATTTTATTTTAGGTACTATTAATAATGAAGAAAACACCTCGGCTACGCGCACATGCCTCGCAAGGCACGTTAAGCCGCTGGTCCCGGCTGTCATTCGTGAATCTTTGGCAGTCGTTACGGGTCGTCAGAAGCCCGAAATTCTGACAACCAGTCTTACTAAGGGGTATCGTATTACCCAGTAACTGGGTTGCGGAGGTCAGATAGGGAGTCGCTCCATGTAAAATACTGGTATTCAACTGCATCCGGTTAGACTGGAAGCAGACCCTAACATAGTTTGGAAAAGGCTAGGCAGATGATAATCTATATAAATAAAAATGGATCTTCGAAATGTATGTACGCGCATAACTTCCGATCGACTGCACCAAGGACCTAGGAGTAGTGTAGGAGTAGGTTGGGAGTAGTGTAGGAGTAGGTTAAGAGTAGGGTAGAAGTAGGGTAGGAGTAGGGTAGAAGTAGGTTAGGAGTAGGGTAGAAGTAGGGTAGAAATAGGGTAGGAGTAGGGTAGGAGTAGTGTAGGAGTAGGTTACGAGCAGGGTAGGAGTAGGTTAGGAGTAGGGTAGAAGTAGGGTAAGAGTAGGGTAGGAGTAGTGTAGGAGTAGGGTAGGAGTAGTGTAGGAGTAGGGTAGGAGTAGCGTAGGAGTAGGGTAGGAGTAGGTTAGGGGTAGGGGTAGGGGGTAGGACACCACGCGAACGAAGTAGCGCCGGGCAGCTAGAAATAATTTATATGGCAAAACAACGTTTGCCGGGTCAGCGTAAATATACATGTAGCGGGATTGTCCGAAAGGGTTACCGCTGCCCTGGAACATAAAGGGCTAAGGAAGGAACACGGGTGGGTTTTAGTCAGTAAGAGTCTGACACTCCCTCCTGCTCCACCCAGAGCGGGAGGAGTCATTTGATGATTTCCCATCCTCAAAAAAAAAAAAAAAAAAAGCGTAAATATACATAGTTTCATAAAGGCGGCATCCTACCCATTTCCCCAACGTAGGGACTTGCTGGAACTTAATTTAATTAAACTTACTAAGCTCGCCCTGGTTGAGTGGCACGGGCAAGGGCTTGTTCTTGCTTGTGCGCAGCCAGTCTCTATACGCTTGCTCGCCATTCGAACGCCTGCGCTCCTCGTCGATAGCCGCGCGCGCCGCCCTGCGCTCTTCACGAGTTTTCATCACTGCAACACATTTATTTATGTATACAGTATAACAACTAATGCAGAGCTCTAGTACCGTTACTTGGAAAACATTTAGATTGTACCTATAATATTCATCAAAACTAGAAGGAGAACGCGCGGGCTCGCGAAAGATGGAAGGAGTGGTGGGTGGACTTTGCCCAGGAGTGAGATAGTAAAAAAAAAATATTCATCAGTGTGAATGTGAATATAAAGTGGTGTATAAATGATGGACAAAACAGTTAAAATTTCAAGTTTAGAGCGTGCAGCTCAAACTCATTTCATTTCATCTGTGAGAGCGATTGAAACTACAACAAAAAAAATTATAGCCTCACCTTTCATTTCTTCTTCCTTCCTACGTATCCAGTCCGCCAGTTTCTCCTCTTTAGCTCGGTCACGCTTGTTTCGATCTCTTTCGAGCCGTTCGTTTTGTCGGTATTGCCGCATGATCTCTTCGGCTCGCTGTCGTTCCGTCTGTGTTCGTTTTCGCTCCAGCCACTGACGATACGACTCCTCGCGTTGCTGCTGCGATGTTGTAGGCCCAACTCGACCCTTAGTCTTCTCCAGACGAGCTTTGTCGCGTAGTTTTTTCTAGGATTATAGGAAAAACACTTTTATAATTATAATTTCGAATCTTACTGATCACTTATCAATACTATAACGTAATCAGACCAAAGCTAAGCTAATTCTTCGCTTATAAAAAGAGAGACCACTCTTTAAAAAAACTGTTATTAAAAATTTAAATATTAAAGTATTGCAATGTAAAAAATATTTATTGTGCTTTGGTGTATGACCACACCAACTTCCTCTCCCCTTTTCAACAACAATGCCATTATGCTATGCATGTAATTTGTGTGTCCTATTTTTCATAACATTAAACGACAGTTCAAATTAATACCTGGCACTCTTTCTATTATAACCTCCACTTGCAACAAAGATATATTAGATATTAAAATTTTCTCACCGAATGATCGGTTGTCCATATTTACAAATTCAAACTAGAGTTTCACCACTACCGACCTACCCCCATCGACTTGCCTACTTGTCAAAAAATCCTGCCATGTCAATCGCAGCACCAAGTTACCACAAAGTAATCTACGACTAAATCTTAGTTCAGGTACCTCTTGGTCTTTCCGTGCCACCCATTGCTTAAACGCTTCGCTCTTTTTATTTTCATTGCGCTCCCGCTCCTCCTTAGCTGTAGTAGTGGTCGACACAGATGCCACTGATAACCTAAAGGTATCGGGTCCGTCTTCACGATAGGTGCAGCCAAATCGCGGTGTCTCTTGTTGTTTACTTAGGCCCTCTAGGTTCCCTAGACCTGTCAGTCGACATGACTTTCTCTTCACGCTACCCGATGAAAGGCTTGACTCCCGACCACTCAGCATTGGCGTTGAGTTACTCCTATAGCTACTGTGAGGATGTGGAGTGACGTCAGAGAGACTAGAGTCGGCTTGCAGAGATGTTACCGAATGCGACGTCTCCACTGGCTCAATGTAAATAGCCGGATTTATGTAACGCGTTTTACTTTTTCTCGAAGCATCGGATTCCGAATCACTATAATATTGTATATTTTCTCCAGCACCATCAAAAATATGATTAGAATTATTTCTTGATTTCAATTCGTACACCGTAGTGTTACGGGCGCTGTCGCCAAAATTCCCCTTGTCGATGTCGCTCGCCATTATCTCAAATCCCTTTAACAATTTATTATCATAATTAAATAAATAAATAGGTAGTTGCACAGCTCAAATATAGAGGAAGGGGACGAAGGAAAATAAACATAAAAAGATATAATGTTGTAGAAGTAGACTGTCAAAATGGCTTACCCTAAAGTAAGTGTTAAAAGAAGTGCTAAAAGAACGTTACGTCAAAATATGGATGGTTGGTTTTGAAAACGAAACTATTTGACTTTAGTTAGTGACCAGTACCTATCGATTAGGCCTGTAACGAAAAGGATTTATGTATAGGTAATAACTTTTCTTGAATATGCGCTATTCTACAGTCCTTTCTAGGGACTAGGGTTCCGTATCTCAAAAATAAAAAAACGGAATCTATATAGGATCACTTCGTTGATTCATTCGTTCCGTCCGTCCGTCTGTCTGTCAAGACCTTTTTTCTCAGGAACACGTGGAGCTATCAAGTTGAAATTAATATCAAGTACGTCGGTCTACGGTCCCTTATAACTCTATAAAATCAAGCTCAAGCAATCAATCAATCAATCAAGTCGGCACAATTAAATCAAAACCTTTATGGTACTTCCCGGGCCGTTGACCTAAAATCATGAAATTTGTCAAAAAGCAAGGTCTCACAGCACAGTAAAGGAAATAGTTAGAAAAAAAAAAATGCCTTTACAAGCTTACCTTTGCAAATCGTAACTTTGTAGTTGAAAATATGTTCCCATATCTGCCTGTATCGTATCTGTCCTTTGAAATCCGGAATTGAAAATTCGGGCAGCCAAGCACAGCTTTGAGACGTAACCCTCAGGTCACCAGTCCTACAGCCTACTCGCACTTGACCGGTTTTTTTTTACCTTTGACAGCCACCAAATAACAGCCTTAAAGCAATGATTATAAGGATCATTGTGATGCAAAATTGGATGTAAAAACCTCACTGCAACTAAAAAGGTTCAAAAAAGGTCACTTTTCAAGCAGTCTGATACAAATACAACTGATGCCGATTTGTGAGCTTGTTTTTAACTTTTTAGTCGCGGTCGCGACTTTTTTTTATATTTCAATATTTTTTATTTTCAACCTTTTAGTGTAGTAGTGGCGTTATATTTTTGTAATCGTCTCCTCATGCCCCTCATGACTTTTTTCCCCACTTCGTGCCGCGCGGCCTCAAAGCCCCCCGAGGCCCGGTCTCGTTCCATGGGAAGCCGTCACCTCCTTCTGCGAAGCTGTAATGCTCGCAAAGGAGGAGGCGGAGCGCGTGAGGGAGAGGGCCCTCACGCCCCTAGTCGCCGCAGGAGACGCCCTGGACGTCGGGAGTCTGCAACCGACTCGCGGCCACCGTAGGCGCGGGCTTGTGGGCGGCAAGCAATGGGCAGCTCGCCGCCCGGTAAGGACCAGGCCCGGGTCGACGGCGCGTTGTGTTCCACGCGCGCCTCAAAGAGATGTCAGCATGAACTCACTGGGTCCGCTAGGGCCGATGCCTGCCAGGGCCGCGGGTTGTTCGAAAGACATCCCGTGGCCCCTGGCATAGGCAACTGAAGGAACACGGGTGGGTTTTAGTCAGTAAAAGTCTGACACGCCCTCCCGCTCCGCTCAGAGCGGGGGAGATGTCATATGATGATTTCCCACCCAAAAAAATAAAAAAAAGGCCCGGTCTCGTGAGGCTTTTGCTGTTGTTTGCAACGCGTCGCCATTATAAAAACTCACGAGGCACAGTCGCGTGGCTCGGCCTCACAGAGCCGCGAAGCCCTAATGAGGACGCGGCTTTACGCATTCAAATCCACCATTTTGATTTTGTAAAAATAAAACCTAGCCAAAATTACGTTACAAAATTAGTGACATGAAATAACATAAAATTATTTCTGCCGCATGTCAGACGACCAATGGGCCAAACTTACGACCCAATGGGTCCCTCTTAATGGCAAGCGACATCGCGGCAGGCCCAGACGGAGATGGAGGGATGAGCTGTACTCCTTCAACAAGAACTGGTCCTTAACAGCTTTAAACAGAGAGAAGTGGAAAGAGAGTAGGGAGGCCTTTGCCCAGCAGTGGGACATCACAGGCTTTTAATAATAATAATATTTCGTTGGTGACAGTCACGCGGGTGAGCTACAGTCCGTTCACAGTTATTTTACCTCTGATTTTGCATCACTTTTCAAATCACAGTGATCTTTATTCTCATTCTACACTGACAACTCTTTCAAAATCATTGTGATTGTGATGTGTGTGTCGTTACAATAAGGTTGCTGCTGTCCGAAATAAAATAACTGTGAATGGCCTGTACTGACGCTCCCAACCGTACCTACAGTTTCAACACATGAGGTATGTATCGACACACACATCTCTTGTATTAAAATCCATTCAGCAGTTAGAATACGATATCAAGAGTAGAATATATACAGAATGCCACATACCTACAAACATACGCGTGAAAAACATAACCCTATCTTTTCTGTCGGGTAATAACTGTCAACGGACTGTATTTTGAAAAAGCCTTGACTTTTAAAGCGAAGCGCACATTATAGCGTATCAAAATATGCGTCAGCCTAAGGGTGGATTTCCACCAGAGATGAGCGAGAAAGCTGAGCGGTGCAAGGAGGCATAGCGGAGCTCGTGAGTCTTTCGAAAATACGTAGCGAACTAGGAGCTAGGAACTAGGAGGCGTAGCGAACTCTACTAGGTGCGAGGAAGCCATGTGCTTTGAGTCTGGGGCACAGGCAAGCGGAGTCAACCAGGGATGTAAGAGTATGCAAAGCAAAAACTGTTTCAGGGTACATACAGGTACTAGGTACTGTTACAGGATACCCCGTGTGGTACTTGCTACTAAGTTATACGTACTACGTAGTTATTGAGCGGTCTTCATACGAAAATCATAATAAATAATAGTAAGTATGTAAACCAGAAAGGTATGCGCTTAGGTAATGTTTAACGTCGCGCTACACAGGCCATGCTGCATGTTGCATTTTGTACTATGGTCAATGGTGGATGCGCTTTGTGAAAGCGCATCCACCATTGAGCATTTGTATGAAGTTTTCTCGCTGTCGGGTTGCCGTCACCGTCAGGTTGGCTGTGCCGTGTGCACTATTTACTAACTATTTGCTACTATTTACTACCTATAATGAAATATTTGCTACCTTTGCGTTAAGAAATATATCTAAGAAATAAAGTGGCCAGCCATTCTGACGTCAGAGGCCTTACCACGAGCTCTTAACGCGATTGAATTTACGCTCAGGGATCGAGATGGCGCTAGACGACTTGTATAGCTCTGTCTCTTTCCAACAGCCTAAACTGGATCGCGTTAAGAGCTCGTGGTAAGGCCTCAGGTTGATCATAAATTATTATTAACGTGTGCACGTCACAAACAACAAAAGTAAACTTGAACACAATAATTTATCATCACAGTTGTGACTATTGTGGGTAGTTTTAAATAAAAATAATCTAAAATGTCAATGAATGATTAACAAATACCTATTGTACCTATCATAATTTCATCAAGACCAATTTAATAAATCCCCAAGTACAGACGCCAGCACATCAAGCTACTACAATCTGTCAAATTTCATTAAAAGATTTTCAACTTTATCGTTAAAGCATTAAGGTTCAAGGTTGATTGGGAAAATTTGACAGTTTCGGGTAGCTTGACCTGCTGGCGTCTGTACATACATACTTCTATTCCCAAGAATAAATGCTATAGGTCTAACATGGAAATGGAAATGGTTCATTGAATCAACATTTAAAAAGGACGGTTACCTACATGATCCTCCACAATTTGCACGAATGGCATGTGGAAAATCCAAATTTGATGCGGGAAGACAGATCGCAGTACCAGTTTATAGTGAACATGTGGATGGGAATTTTGAATGGTAAAGTTATTGGTCTAATCGAGCTGCCGGAGAACATAAATGCCCAGGGGTATTTGGGCTTTTTACAAAACCAATTACCAGAATTATTGGAAGAAGTGCCACTGAACACACTTTCTTGCTGGGGTAACGTAGGTATACCATTTACGGCAGCATGTGGTACCAACAAGATGGCTGCCCAGCGTATTATGCTCTAACAGTACGTGAGTTTCTCAATCGTGAATACCCCGATAGGTAGATAGGGCGGGGTGGTACAATTTCGTGGCCTGCCCGTTCACCCGATTTAAACCCCATAGATTTCTTTTACTGGGGTACCTACGATAAAGGATATCGTGTACTCTAAACCAATTCAAAATTTAGACGAGCTGCGCCAAAGAATTGCAGAAGCCGCTGAATACATCAACTCGAGAAGATTCGCCCGTCTTATTACGCGATCATTTTTAAAGAGATGTAGAGCTTGCATTGCAGCTGAAGGCAAACAGTTCGAACATTTAATAATATAAACTTGGTAAATCTGATTTAATAAAAATTATAACTAAAGAAATCCAACAACTGAATTTTATTTCAAACGCAGCTAAAACTACCAAATATTTTTTTTTCCTCAATTAAGAAGTAGCAATTAGTAAGTGGCATACCATTTTGGAATCCAGACTAAACGCGCCATCTTTTAAAGTTACTTGCCAAAATAGTGTAGTACATTTTTTTTACACTACACGCGGTTAAAGTTGGGTGACGTAATATTTTGAATTCAATGTTGGGCAAAAATCTAACATTTTATTTAACACTGAGTTAGTTATGTTTTAACTTCTAACTGTAATTTACAGAAGGATTATTCATGGTTAAGTCACAGAAAAAAAAACTGACGAAAAGTTAATATTTGTAGTCACAGGACTTGAAAAATCATCACAGGTGTCACTTTTTGAGATTTATTTTTGAATTCATAAAATTAGTTTTTATTTTTTTTTTTATATTTTTCTAATAATTGTCACGACTTGGCCTTTTGCCAGTTTTCGGCTTGACGTTCGATTTCTGGGACACGTTGTATATCTCGTTTGGTCCAGCCAACCTGACGGTGACGGGTTACATACTCTGCTGGTCGTAGATCGTCATTTGTCACTCAAGTTACTTGAATTGCGTATAAGCGTTAATTTATTATTTTGTAAACATTGTAATACACAACCTGCTGCTACAACTAGCTGTTACTCTGTTTGTTGTTGCTCTAAATTAGATCTCATCATCGCGCATTCGTATAATTTCCGGAGATAGACGATGATACCCGGAGCGCAAATTTTTCTTGGGATAGTTGTATTTTCAGTAAATTATGCCATGTACTGGCTGACGAAAAATAATAGTCTGTGTAATTCTTATTTTTTTATTGATTAGCGTTAAATGTTTAACCAGAAAATGTAAGGGAAAATACAAACTGCATTTATACACATTCATAGAAATGTATTCATTATTATCGACATAGGGTACATATTTAAATTAAATATTGACTATAAGCCAATCATATCACTTTTGGATAGAATTCAACCTGAAATATACGAATTATGAACAGAAATTTTAAGATTCCATTTTATAGAAATTGTCAACCACTGAGGTTTATTGATGGTATTATTAAGTAACAACATAATATTTTAGCTTAACTAAAACCTATTTTTATGAATAGTTTTGGAACAACTGTCTATAAATATAATCATATTGTAGTTTCATAGCAAGTTTGTCTTTTAAATATTATGGGGAATAATGTTTAATGTCCAAAAATTAGCTTTTGTGGAACCACAATTTTGCCAATGACACCAAAAACAAAACTGTCATAAAATCTCACAAACAAGCATGTAACTACTACAATAATATGTCACAAAGAAATGTTACGACACAGCATTCAGTCTCACATTATAATACGAGTCTTCAGCCTCTCGCCTTGCTATAAGACCACAACACGATGTACTCACTTAATTTTTACTCACTAGACAAAAGCAACTAAATTAGAAAAATACGGTAATAGTATACTACGTATGTGATATTTTACATCACATGTCAATCTATTAATATGGAAGAACTACTACAAAATGTTTGAAAGTTTTGCTGAAGCAGAAGTTTTTACTTACATACATAACTTGTGTATGAAGAAATAATATTTACATAAATGCTGCCTAGTGAATAAAAAATAAGATTTAGAAGCCAGTATCAGTATTACTCTTAGAACCACAATGTATTCTTACAATTGCTTGTGACTAAAGAGCTACTACTTGAGATTGATATAATGCCTAGTATAGAGACTCCGCGTTTGATGAACGTGGCTTTTTGATCTTCTCCAGGTTCTTGATGACGATGTCGTGGAGCGAACAGTAGCGGTTACGAATCTCGCACATCACCAGCCATAGCGACAAGTATTCCTTCTCGTCTAGTTCCTGCCAAACAAACAGATCAATTAATACTGATTAGTTGCACAGTGCATGTGCACTGGTAACTGAAAAGTTGTGTAGAAATCGGTCGTCATGGTATGGGCATGTGATATGTAGGAATGAGGAAAATGTCGTAAGGGAAGTTTTGAGTATGAATATCGATGGCTAAAAGAGTAGAGGAAGAACAAAGAAACAAGGATGGACTGTGTGACTGATGTTATGTTTAGAAAGGTGGTGACTACCGAGATGACGACTGAAGGAAAGACATGTTGCGCCGGCCCCAAATAAATTGGGATAAGTGCAGGAGAGTGAAGAGTTGCACAGTAGATACATTACTGTTCGTCGTTCGTCTCGTGATTTGTTACAGAAGACAAACCTTTCCTGTTTAGTCAATTAAGGAAAAATTACACCAGCATGTTGGTTTTTCCTGTGCTTTGGCTTAAACCAAAAATGTATGACTAATTTTCTATGAATGCATAAATCAAATTGAACCAAATAAAGGAAGAAGGTTCTTACCTAAACTTTGTCTTATAACTAACTTTTTGTCTTATCTAAAAAAGTGAAGAGAATAATACTTACTCGGACAGCTCTCCTGTAGTCTTCAATGTGTGGGTATTTAGCGACTTTAGACACAATCTTCGCCCGCGAGATGAAGTATCGTGAGATTTGGTCAAAGAACGCCGCGGCCTCCGACTCCACAGATTGAATCTCAGCGAGTGTATCCTCCTGTATTGATACACCGAAGTTGTTGCCGTCTTCGATTTTAGGAATCATGAATGATATCCACATTTTCAGCTAGAACAATGGTAAGCAACACTGAGCAATTGGTTCGACATTCATTTTTACACCCAAATAAGAGCCTGCAAAATAAACAATATTGGTGGAATATAATGTCGTAATCACAACTCTTTGCCAGACATTTGTAGATTGGTGCCAGCTGCCTTCTTACCTGCAAAAATCTCTTGGTCGGCAGTTACGACGAGACCGAAGGAAAAGCCGAATGTCACCCCTCATCCTAGGAGGGCGACGAAAGCGACACGACGTAAGGCAACGCAAAATTACACAATGTGACGCAACTGAATGTGTCACCTAAAATTAAATTAGCATTGATGTGTCGTGGAAGAATGGTATGTCGTATCGTAAGAGTTGTAGCAATGCAGGTGACCACGTAGTGGGCACAGCAACTGCCTCAGCATCGCGTCACGTCGTTTCATTTGTCACTCGCCTAGGACATGGGGGTCAGCTTCGATCACACCACGCAGTAGTAAACAAATGAAGTGATAATTTTCATATTTCTCCCTAGAATAAAACTCACCCAATTCGTGAGGTGCGCAGGGAAAGAAACGTCTTATCATTGGACGGTTGCAGCGTCACGTCATACGGCGTAGTTTCAATTGGCGACTGACGCGGCGACATACGCAGTGTTTGTGCAGATGTCGATCGCGATTGAGTTCCATTAGGCTTAATAGCATATAATCAGAAAGATCTATACACAGTTTTCCAAATACACGTAGGGATGTTGTTAATAGTGAAACAGAAATTGGTTGCATCTCCAAATATAAAATACCTAATGGTTATCTCAAGTTGATCACAGCTGATAGGATAATAGTGTTACTTTTGAACATAGGCCACTTCCAAATTACAACAAAGATTTGTGATTCTGGGATTCTTATCTGATATTGAATTTATTTTCGTTATGAATTACTCAAGTCAAGTCCTGATAGTGATGTTTCATAGAAATACACATATACAGTTCAGCAGATCAAGACGTAATCCTTGTCACAAGTTTCATCTGGTGCAACTTGAAAGAGGCCTACAATCAGCAGTGGACTGCACTGAGCTGAGCTGACTGATAATGAAAGCTTCATCTTCTTCTTTTTAATTTAAATCCTCTTGCTCGAGTCCTTTTCAGAGTCCTAGTATGATATTACTGGGAATTGATGAGATCTTCATGATATTCCTAATAATATTCACATAAAAGCCACTTACCAAATTGGAATCTTCAACCAGTTCCCTAATGTGTGGTTTTACAAGATGAATGAGGTCACTGAGTGGCTTGTTGCATGGCACAGTGCCGTTGGGCAGGGCATACACCCGAGTGCCCTCAGATGTGTTGCTTGACACCTCGGATGAGTCCATCCGTTGACGTTTAGCATTCGGCTCATTTGCTGCAGATGCAGGAGGTGGCACTGGAATGTTTAAGTCCTGAAATTGTATAACAATGGTAACTGTTAGAAATGAGATATTAGACATAAAATCACGCCTGTAATTCCCGGAAGGTTAAGCAGAAGTGTACCTATAGCACACATTTCATGGTATATGATATTTTAGTGAATATAATATGACCATAAAACAAAAGGATCATACCAGGTGGTGTTCTGTAGTTTATGCCTGCCCCATGGGAAAAAGGCGTGTGTTTAGATGTATGTATGTATGAAACAATATGGACACATCTGTTGACTAAAAAACGAAATAAAGTTTTGCAGGTATCATTGCACTAGGAAAAGTGAATTATTAAGATAATCTATTCAAATACCTGATGTACATCAGCCAAATCTCGATTCTGGAAATGCGATGTTTCTAGAAGTTCATTTAATTTCACTATCTTCTCTGGAAACCCTTTTATTATTAGATGCTCAGCCTTCTGCTTGAGGGAATCCTTGTAATCCTGTACCTGAAACAGGTACACGTGCCCGATTTACATGAGCCACCTAACAACAGCCATTATCCGTTGTTACGCCTAGGATCCCCCACGGTCGCGCAATATTGTTGAGGTTATGCGCTCGTAATACGTAAAACCTACCGCTCCCATTGTAATTGTATCACGTTCCGGTGCTTTTCCAAAGATAATCTTTAACTCACAGGAGAATTTCACCACGAAACAATATTATTCGACAGCACTTTACAGAAAACTGTGAGGTCACACACACACTAATCAAAGTAAGTAGGTACGTTACTCGTGTCAAACAAAGCGAAGCATCAATAAAATAAAATTAATACTGGGTTTACCTTTTTCGCTACGTCTGCCATTGTGATAATATTATTTTTTTGTGAGATTTTAGCTTTAATGTCCCTTGTTATACTTGTAATACAAAATATACTGTTTAAAATCCACACAACTTTTTACGCTAACAACTCGTGTTTATGAGTGAATGAAATGAATTAGGTACGTTTGTTAGTAGTTTCCGAAGCGTTCATTCGATGTAGGTATACAAGAATAAAAGTTACTAAACTAAAAAAATACAAACACTTCAATACCGATTTCTTTAGCGCTGCGTTTTCCTTTGGAGTTACATCCATTATTTATAAAAATCTAACAATATTTTTTACACGTTATGGCGGTGTGTCATAACCAACTTTTTAATTTTTTATAAAATAATGGTTTTTCTTTTATTTTCCCCCCACATCAAAGTATAAAAAGGTCACACTAACAAAGTGGAGGACCACAGACTACTATTATACTAGGTATTGTCATTCCCACGCCCATTTTTGTTTTAATATTCTCTGTGGCTCTGACAGGCTCAGGCAGAAGCCGAATAATGTGAGCGAATTGGAACTGTACTTCCTTACAATAACGTCCAAAATGTGAGTTTGTTCCTCTGTCATTATCAAAATCACTAATGGCTGTCAATGTCAACTTTGACAATGTAAACAAACACACACGCGGTGTTTAAGATAACACACATGATTTACTTTTTTAATTACTAACAAGAAATATGACTACTTTTAGATTTAACTTTTCCGGTGAAGATGACAGTAATCAACTAGAAGGTGAATCTTTAAAATTTTAACTCATGTTTATATTTTAAGATTTGGGCTTGTGGCTAAGTATTAACAGCCGCGCGTGTCGATCGATTTAGCTACGCTTGCCGCGGTTGGTCCCATGGATGGGTGACCATCTTTATATATCAAGACCCCTCCGTGGCTCGGAAAGAACATTAAGTCGTTGGTCCCGGCTGTCAATCATGGATCTTTGGCAGTAGTTACCTACAGGTCGTCACAAGCCCGAAAGTCTGACAACCAGTCTTACCAAGGGGTATCGTATTACCCAGTAACTGGGTTGTGAAGGTCAGATAGACAGTCGCTTCATGTAAAATACTGGTATTCAGCTGCATCCGGTTATACTGGATGCCGACCCCAACATAGTTGGGGAAAAGGCTAGGCAGATGATGTTTATATTTTAAGATTTATGGAAAGTCTATCACATTATGTGTTTATCCAACAGAAACAAAAGAAACCATCCTATGGCTAGATAGTGAGGAAGTTGTACCAGATAAACAAATACAAAATCTGGATGATGTAGTCACTCGCGCTAAAATGTTCGCCTGTGGTGATGTAGAGATTGGGCATGTAGTAGTAAATGAAGCAATGGCGAGTATTGAAGAATGTGGATTGAAGAATGTAATTGAACTAGCAGAAAAGGAACATAGTGACCTTATCGCTGGGAAATATGAAGGCAAGTGTGCACACTATAGCTTAGTACAGTCAACAGCAAAAGTAGATGATCAAAATCAGAAATTCAATACTAATGAACAGAGTTCGCGTCAGAACCGTGTGGCGTCGAAGTGATTCAAAAGTATGTGATTGTAAATTATACCAAACATTTACTACTAGTACAGCTGCCATATAGCTGCGAACTCCATTCATAGTATTGAATTTCTGATTTTGATAATCTACTTTTGCTGTTGACTGTACATCATTGTTAGCTACTCTTTATTGAAACCCTCATTAGCCACAGCACATTTCATTACATACCTATTTTCGATGTCTGTCGATTAGTGGTATTGAGATGTAAACTATTGCATGATACCTAAGTTTTAACCCTTTGTTAATAAAATATGTATTATGATAAATAATTTCAGGTGGACTAAAAATTTGGGAGTGCACTTACGATCTAATAGAATATCTGGAAGAAAATCGATCCGAAATCAAGTTTGATAAGAGTAATGTTTTGGATTTAGGATGTGGAGCTGGGATTTTAGGGATATATGCATTTTTGAATCAGGCAAATGTTACCTTTCAAGATTATGTAAGTGAAGTACACCATTAATTACTATTATTTATAAACAATTTGGTCTAATTATGTAATTACAGCTATTATTTTTTTAGAAAAAGTACACTTTCACTTACAATTCAAATTAATTAGCATTTCAGTAACCATACAAATGCAGTTTAGTTTCTTATTTTATGTATAAGTTGTTTTTGTTTACAAATTTTATGTTACTCCGTTTTTTTTGGATTTTTTTTTTAGTCTCAAGAAGTTTTAACTAAAATTTTAATGTAATTTTGTAGAATTAGCATAGATATAAGCGATTTGGTGTAAACTATTAGCTTATATTTGATGAATAAATGAATATGAATAAATAAATGTGCAGTGTTTGCACTGTTTAAATAGGGAACGTCTGTATGAAGCGAAACTCATGGAGAAAATATCAATAGCGTAATCTGTCAAGTTGGACCTTTCATTATATTGCATTTATATTTCAGAATAAGGAAGTCTTGGAACGTTTCACAATACCCAATGTTATGTTAAACATTGAGGAAGAAGAGAAAAGAGAAATGGAAATACAAAGGTGTAAGTTCTATTCAGGAGACTGGGATTCATTTAACAAGAAGCTGCCTTGCTCAGAAACCTATGATGTTATCCTTACATCTGAAACTATCTACAATGAATGTAACTATGACAAACTCATCTCACTATTCCTGGATAGACTGAGCAAAGATGGAGTAGCTTATGTAGCTGCAAAAACATATTACTTCGGTGTTGGTGGTGGTACACGACAATTTGAACAATCTATTCAGAAACATGGAACATTAATCAGCGAAGTTTGTTGGAAGTGCACTGGTGGTATTCAAAGGGAAATATTAAGAATCACACATAAACCATAACAACCTTTAATAGTGATTTGTACTAAAATGTTTGCAATAAAATTGTGATAACTTACAACATACTGGTAGACTTTCTCTTACAATAACTTAGTTATAACTGAAACTGTTTAAGGGGACAATCTTTCGTAGACCCACCCATCCTCTCCTTCATGCAAGAGCTTTCCATTGGGAACTTCTCCTTCTTTTGGCTTCCTGAATTTAATTCTATCATGAAGCCGGTCTCGCTGTCCTTGCCAAAA